>CM060942.1:684829652-687229652 GCA_030765085.1 Allium cepa
AATTAGCTGCCAAAACCTGTCCCATTGCGTCCGGAACGTGGAAAAACTTTAGAATCGCCTGTCGGAACGTAAGGATTGGAGTTCGTTTGCATAAGTTATTGAAAAGGAGAATTTTATTATTAAAATAATATTTATAACATATACATTCATTTATATCTTCACTAAACCCTATATGCTCAAGCTAGCCGCCAGTTTATGGTTAATGGCCGAAAAGCAACGATCTTCTTCCTCATTTATCTTCTAATCCGTGCAACGATTCGCGAAACCTTCAACTAGTAAATTGTAGAGCACTCTGAGATCTCGGAATCCAACGGTTATGATCGTTTAACTCGAAGCGGATTGGCGGCAAATCGAGCTGGAAGCACGAAAGTTGCGCACGCAATTCCATGCGCTGGGGTTGACCGAGTTGACTGCTCTTCTGGCCGTGTGTAGCATATGTGATGAGCTTCGATATGGTGCCGATGATGGGGTTTCGTCGATGTTTGTGGTGTGCGTGATTTAGGGTTTCTTGATGATATGGGTTACGTGCGTTCGAAAATTGCTACCTGGAGGTGGAATCGCGTTTCAAACGGGAGGAACAAAGGTGGGGGGGCCCGCGCGTGTGGGGGGGAGGTGAGATGAATATTTTTTTTCTTTTTTTTTAGTTTAAGTTTAAATTTCAAAATCGTGTAACTTCTAAAAGCCATAACTTGTTCATGCGAGGTCCGATTTAGACGAATCAAATTGCGTTGGAATCATATGGACGAGCACTTCGAAATGCAACTGGTTTAGAGTCAATTGGAGCCCATTTGAATTTCGGGTAAAATTAAACGTTCGTTTAATTTTATTCGAAACGAACGCGAAAACGGAAAATAAAATCAAGGTGAGAACTCCTCACTCGATCGAACCGTTTGGTTTAAAATTTTAAATAGTTATTGTTGATTGATGATTGTTGTTTGATTGTGTTAGTAGATATAGTAGGATATATACTATATATAGCAATATATATATATTGGCATATGTATATATTGGATTTGATTTCCCGCCTCGTATAGCGGATGAGACCCTATTGCGCCGTTAGTAAGCGGATAATATTTTATAAATCCCATATACCGCGATATTCCACCTTGAAGTGGAATTGGTATTGTGCTAACGTCTGTGGATGCAGGGAAACAGGTTGGAGGGATCCAACTGGATTCCTCGCAAATATTTATTTGTTTATATATATTGTGTTGATTGTTAACTATCATATCGATATATGATGTTTATTCCCGTGATTGACCATTTGATGCGGTTGCATCATCGGATTCATTTTTAGAAAAAAGTTAAAAATACCGATTTTGAATTTAAAAGGATTTTTAAGTAATTTTTCAAGTATATGTTTTATTAAAATTTTTGAACTTGATTCATTTTAAATAAATTAAGATTTTAAATATTAAAGTTATAAAACTATGATTTTTATGAAATATAACCAAAAGGAAAATTTTAAAATAAATAGATTTATAAAATAGTTAAATTGGGATTTTTGAATAATTTTTATAAACAGTTATATAAAAGATTTTATAAATTGATATCTATAAAATTGAAATTTTTGGAATTATGAAACGGGTTCATTAAGTGTTAAAATGAAGTATAAAAAAAAAAATGGATTTCATTTAAACTATAGTTTTATAAACAGGGAAAGTCATGAAATGAATTGATGTTGAAAATAAAAGTTTATAAGTAATCAACTTATAAAATGGCTTTGGGCATTAAAAAGGGATTTTTATAGAAATTGTTAATAAAGGAGGTTTTTATAAGTTGAAAACTATTATAAAAGGTGAGAAATCTTATCAGTAATAAGATTAACAATTTATGAAGTTTTAAAAGGAACGACTTGGTAAATAAATAATATTTTAAGTATTTGACTTATAATACGAACCTTTGGTATAGAAATTGGGTTTATAAATAGAATTGGCTTAATAAAAGAGATTTCTAAACCGAAGTTATTAATAGAAATAGAATTTTTAAACGTTGTTTATAAATTTGAAATCAATGTAATTTGATAAATTGAATTTAGAATTTGTTAAAGGAGTTATATTCACTCTTTTAAACGATGAATATATTATTAAGTCAAATGGGCATGTTTTGGGAGAAGAATGTTTTAAAGGGAATTTTAAAACGATTTAAAGATGCTTTAAAATGCATTAAGTATCGAAAACTTGAATTTCAACATTCATTGTTGAAATAGACGTTTTCGAGAAATAGAAGGAAATGAATACGTAGATTTCAACATTCATTGTTGAAATAGGCGTTTTCGAGAAAATAAGGAAATGGTGGACTATAACACTGTTGTTATAGTAAATGGTTTCCAAATGGAAATATTTTGTGTAGTATTGGAATTTATGTTTCTATTTTTATTTTGAAACCCTATTCCAGTGATTTTGGGTTGTCGTAACGATGTTTTATGTAACATTCGTTTTAACCCAAATAAAAGTGAATAAAAGAACGTTTTCCTTAAAAGAATGAAATATATACTTAACTATGATTTAAGTGTATTGAATATTTTCAAATTGTTGAAAATAAATAAATTTGTGAATTACTTATTTTTAAATAAGTATGGAAATGCTTTTCCAATATGAAATGGAACGTTTTTGAGGATTCATCTCTTAAAGGTAAATTGAAAGCGAATAATTTGAAATCGAGTTGAGAATCGTATATTAGTAAATATTTGGAATTTAAATTCACTATGGAATTTATGAAGGGAAGGGAAATTTGTTAAAAATAAATATTGATTTATTTTTAAGTATGGGATATAATTTACGAATTTGAAACGTAAGTTAAATTTAAATCGGTAAAGATTTATTTGGGGGTTTGAAATTTGTTTTCAAAAGGTATATATGGTTAAGGTGATTTGAAATTAGTTTTCAAATGGTTAAAGGTGATTTTAAATTAGTTTCAAATGGTAAAGGTAAATTGAAAATTGGTTTTTCAATTGATTAAGTGTGGAAATTTTATCGTGAAGTGGTTTTGGTAAAACAAATAACTGGGGCAATTATTTGGAAATGGTGTATATATATATATATATCTCTCGTAAGATATTTTTGGGGTTAAATAATTTTGGAAAATTATTTGGAATCTGATGATGTGGCGCATCTTTATTGATAGTTAAATAACCGACTATCAATATTTACCCTTGGATGGTACTGGTTGTGTTTGTTTGGAATTGAATGCTACACTTATTTTTAAAATAAGCGCTCGCTATTCGGTTTAGCCGGGAGAGGACCTTTGTGTCGTATATCCCATTCCGAATATGTGATACGTCGTTATGGATAGCATTTGAAGACCGGTGTTGAAGACCGGGTATTTGTGAAAACGATAGGATGACCTATCGATTGTCTCTGCATCGTTAGCTACGGTATGGAGATTTCCTTTGTGATGGGAAATTTTATCGGGATTGTGAATACCCGGATTTCAAGGGCTTCTTTGGAAGTGCCTTCGGTTCTGTTCGAACCCGGAACAGACTTGTATGGTTACGTGTCTGACATTATATTTTGAGAATTAGAGCCGATTTCTTTCAAATACATTTCTGTTGGTGGCGGAGAATTTATTCTCTTAGCTTAACACCCTTCTCTGAGACGTACGAGCTCAGAGGTTATGTAGTTGAAGGTTATCAGCGATATATTCCCAATCTGGTAATGTGACATGCTGAGTGCTGCTGTGTGATGATCATTGGTTGGTCATTTGTGATATGATCATTTGTTTGATCATTTATCTTTGTGATCATTGCTTTGGTCATCTGTTGACCCAAAGCATGGCTTTGTTGCACAAAGCGTAGCTTTGTGGACGAGACTTCGTCAGGACCTCACTCCCCGGAAATGGTCGAAACAGGAATATGCGGCAAGGTTATGAGGGTCGCGCCCTTTAGGGTATGTCATTTCCTTCTGGAAAAGGGTGGTATCATGGTATGGAGCCCAGATATTTACTCATGTTGATACACTATATCTATTACTGTGTGGTGTTGTTGGATCGAGCGCTCGGATAAAGGTCCCAAAGGACCGGGGGATGACATATTCGTGTAGTAGTTACCTAGTTACAGAGGTAACCCGGCCTTGTGTTGGCAGAGATCTAACCGTAACGTTAGTTCTCGGGACGTCCCGCCAGAGGCGATCCCATGTGGCAGTAGGAAGTTCCTTAGCCTGACCATTTGTTGGAAATCCATTCATCCAATACGTGCCTTGTACGGTTTTAGTTGTAGAACCTGCCATTTAACATGGCAGCTATAGTAGGCATAGCATCATGGTACCTATGCTGGCTAGGATTTATATTATACTTTCGAAATATTTTCCACTATGCACTAGTAATAATATCAAAGAATTTTTTCTCGTAGTAAGCATGTTTGACTATCATAAGGAGAAATCTCCCCCATGTGTGCGTTTGCATTGTGTGTGTGCCGGGAGGCCTTATGGTAGTTTCATTTTCCAAAAAGCATTGCGGATTTCAAAATTTAAATTTTCTTGTTGCTTGTTTAAAGATAAACTGTTTTGAGTTCTCACACCAGTCCCATGACTGACCTGGAGTTTATTGTTCCTTTCCTAAACTCTGGGTGCCCACTATTTTCCACACGGGCAGTCTAGAGTTAGGTTATCAGGTTATTCTGGATTCGAGAGTTGCCGTGCAGATTTGGAGGCGAGCTTGGATAGCGTAGTCTATTATCTATTGTATATAGTATTCTTTCCGCTGTTGTATTGTTGTACACTCTGATGATATGATGTATTGTGATGTATGTATAAAATGTATAGTTCTTTTGTTTAAATGATTATTCATTTATCTATTATATGTTGTTCCGCTGCGATTGTGAGATTCTGATTTGTTTCATGTCCTGTTACTTGTTTTTGTTTCTTCTCTCTTTCTCTCTTCTTCTACCTCTTTCTTCTTCTAAAACCCTAACGGTTCGATTTCTCGGCAACGAAAAATCGCGATCGTTACATTTGGTATCAGAGCATATGGTTAAGCGACAACCTGCTCTGTTGGGTATTACTCATTAGAGATAGAGTCAGTAGTACTCTAGAATGAGTGTGAGTGTAATAATAGATATGAGCGCGTATTTGTTAGTGAATATAAAATTGTTTTATATTGTGATGATTGGTTTGTTGAGTGGTATATGGATTCTGGTCGGTATAGTCTGTACAACTCTATCGATAGGGATCTCTAAACACTTGTGCAGAACAATTCAACACGATGTTGTTTTAAATTGGGTAAATGAAATAATTTTACCTTGATTATATTTTGTATATAAAGAAAATAATTTTTCAAGAAATTATTGATGTGTTTATATAATTAATTGCTTGGTAGTTGTAAATAATAATAGATATATATATAAGATAATCAAAGTTGTTGAATAAGCTAATAAAAGCAACAATTGTAAAAAGAACAATTGTATAAACTAATGAATTATAAGTATAAAATTATAATTAAAATGAGTTACAATTGTAAGATAATCTTGTATATATATAAGAAGTGAAATTATATAAGTAAAAAGATTTATAAATGTAATTTATAAATAAAAGGAAATTTTGAAAGAATATTTAGCATTGATTCACTATTGTTACTGGGAAATAATAAGGATGATGACTGCAGCATCATCAGTATCATTTTCGAGTTTCTATGTGATGGATTTGCTACAATAATGAATTTAAAATTGAGGTTTTGTTGAAATAAACAAATTTGAAATTAAAATTCAACTTGAAATTGTCAAATATAAGTGAAAAAAAAGGGGTTTTGAACTTATAATATGAGTTGGAAGTTGAATAATAAGTTGTATAACTTATAGAATGAGAAAATGTAAGTAAAACCAATTATTGAAGTGGTTAAACAATTAAGTTAAGTAAAATGAAATACGAATTTGATTGTTGATATGAATTTGACTTAAGTAAAAGTTAAATAGAATTTACTTTAGAATTGGAAACCGAATTGGATTGATAAGTGGAAACTTAAGTTTATTTGAACAAATTATGTTAAATGGAATAGAGTTTGAAATGAATTAGGAGAATACTTAAGTTGAATAGTGGAAGTAAATGTAAATGAAGTTGAATGGAATATAACTTGAATAATGTTGAAAGAATTGATGTTGATATCAAAATAAAATGAATAAAGTGAATTAATGAAATCGTTAAATGATGTGAACTTGAGTTATATAAATGAAGTCCAATTTTATATGTAAAAAGAATTGGCAACTGAATTAAAGTATGGATTGAATGTTAATTAATCGAATGTGAATAAGTTGATATGAAATGATGTATGTAAGTGTAAATTCATTTCGAGCTAGTTGAATAATTGAATGAAAATCAGTTGAATGTTAAATCAATTGGAATTAAAACTGTTGAACCAAATTGAATGTAATGAGAGAAAAATTAATAATTTGGTTTTATTGGATATACATTGGTTGTTAACTTGTTGTTGGTTGATTGTATGTAAATTCATTAAGTGTTAATGAAATTTAATTAGCGCATTTGAAAGCTATGTAATTGAATTCAAATTGAAAGTGAAGTAAATAAATTTGAATAGAATTGAATTTGAGTTGAGTTGAAAGTGAACCAATGTGAATTTAATTAGTGAATGTAACTAATTGAAACGAATGAATTGAATATGCAACTTCAATAATAAACCAAAAATGTATAAGAAGCATGTATTGGAAATTTTGTAATTGAATTGGCCAATAGTTTGAATGTTGGAATTGGATACTATTACTAGTATGATATACAGGTATATAATGGAATTGGGATTTTGGTTATGAAGTTAAATTGAATCGCTCGACAAAAAGGTACGTGTTTCAGTTTTTATATAAGATTTGATGATTTCCTTCTCCAGCCACTTGGCTTTCTCTTTTTTTTTTTTTTTTTTTTGATTCTGAGGGGCCGTGGTGCCATTTTGTAGTCGTACCGATCGAGCCGCGCAAAGGAAACGCTGGCGAAATTTTTCGAAAATTAAGGGAGTTAGAAAATTTTTGAGAAAATTTTGAAAGTTTGAAATTTGAATTTAAATTTGAATTGTTGAGTAAACAATGTTGTTTGAAACCTATAATTGAAGTTAGAAAGCTAATTGAAATGATAGTAAATCTTTAATAAAAAGATTGGTGTTAGAAGGTGGATAAAACTATTAGTTTTGGAAAAATAATAGACGGTTTAGGAATCATTCTCCTTAACTTGCAATTTCGAGGACGAAATTCTTTTAAGGGGGGAAGATTGTAACGACCCAGAATTTCTGATAATTTGAATTTGAGTATTTAATTAATTTTAAATATTAATAAGTGGAATTTTTAAGTAGAATAATTTATTTTTCGAATATTGGATTTAATGGGATAATTAAATCGATAATTTAATAGTGAAATTCCAAAAATAATTAAATATTGGGTTAAATGTGATTGAAAATGATTTGGAAAATTTTGTTTTATCATATTAAAGTTATAGAAATGTTTTAGGACTTTTAAAATTGAATTTGGAATTTATTTGTAAAAATCGAATATTTTAATATTTAATTATCGACTGAAAAATAGCCAATTTTTGAACAGTCTCAGAATTGAACGAAACGAGTTCCATTGGATCCGTAATAGTTAGTTATTATCGGATCTCAATTTTCATAGCAATCAGAGTTGTCGTTTGACCGTGGCAGCTCGAAACGCATCGATATCGTTTTAATTTTAATTCGGCGAGTTAAAATAGCCATTTTTCAAACGGTCTCGGATTTCGACGAAACCAGTTTCATCGGATCCGTAATATGATATTATTGTAGGATTTTAAATTTTAAGTCGTTCGGATATATCGTTTGTCCGGTACAAGCCAAAACGCCTAGAAATCGTTTAAATCGGTTTTAATTTAAATTGAGCGTTTATTGTCGTATCTCACACATACGATGGAATTAGCTGCCAAAACCTGTCCCATTGCGTCCGGAACGTGGAAAAACTTTAGAATCGCCTGTCGGAACGTAAGGATTGGAGTTCGTTTGCATAAGTTATTGAAAAGGAGAATTTTATTATTAAAATAATATTTATAACATATACATTCATTTATATCTTCACTAAACCCTATATGCTCAAGCTAGCCGCCAGTTTATGGTTAATGGCCGAAAAGCAACGATCTTCTTCCTCATTTATCTTCTAATCCGTGCAACGATTCGCGAAACCTTCAACTAGTAAATTGTAGAGCACTCTGAGATCTCGGAATCCAACGGTTATGATCGTTTAACTCGAAGCGGATTGGCGGCAAATCGAGCTGGAAGCACGAAAGTTGCGCACGCAATTCCATGCGCTGGGGTTGACCGAGTTGACTGCTCTTCTGGCCGTGTGTAGCATATGTGATGAGCTTCGATATGGTGCCGATATGATGGGGTTTCGTCGATGTTTGTGGTGTGCGTGATTTAGGGTTTCTTGATGATATGGGTTACGTGCGTTCGAAAATTGCTACCTGGAGGTGGAATCGCGTTTCAAACGGGAGGAACAAAGGTGGGGGGGCCCGCGCGTGTGGGGGGAGGTGAGATGAATATTTTTTTCTTTTTTTTTAGTTTAAGTTTAAATTTCAAATCGTGTAACTTCTAAAAGCCATAACTTGTTCATGCGAGGTCCGATTTAGACGAATCAAATTGCGTTGGAATCATATGGACGAGCACTTCGAAATGCAACTGGTTTAGAGTCAATTGGAGCCCATTTGAATTTCGGGTAAAATTAAACGTTCGTTTAATTTTATTCGAAACGAACGCGAAAACGGAAAATAAAATCAAGGTGAGAACTCCTCACTCGATCGAACCGTTTGGTTTAAAATTTTAAATAGTTATTGTTGATTGATGATTGTTGTTTGATTGTGTTAGTAGATATAGTAGGATATATACTATATATAGCAATATATATATATTGGCATATGTATATATTGGATTTGATTTCCCGCCTCGTATAGCGGATGAGACCCTATTGCGCCGTTAGTAAGCGGATAATATTTTATAAATCCCATATACCGCGATATTCCACCTTGAAGTGGAATTGGTATTGTGCTAACGTCTGTGGATGCAGGGAAACAGGTTGGAGGGATCCAACTGGATTCCTCGCAAATATTTATTTGTTTATATATATTGTGTTGATTGTTAACTATCATATCGATATATGATGTTTATTCCCGTGATTGACCATTTGATGCGGTTGCATCATCGGATTCATTTTTAGAAAAAAGTTAAAAATACCGATTTTGAATTTAAAAGGATTTTTAAGTAATTTTTCAAGTATATGTTTTATTAAAATTTTTGAACTTGATTCATTTTAAATAAATTAAGATTTTAAATATTAAAGTTATAAAACTATGATTTTTATGAAATATAACCAAAAGGAAAATTTTAAAATAAATAGATTTATAAAATAGTTAAATTGGGATTTTTGAATAATTTTTATAAACAGTTATATAAAAGATTTTATAAATTGATATCTATAAAATTGAAATTTTTGGAATTATGAAACGGGTTCATTAAGTGTTAAAATGAAGTATAAAAAAAAAATGGATTTCATTTAAACTATAGTTTTATAAACAGGGAAAGTCATGAAATGAATTGATGTTGAAAATAAAAGTTTATAAGTAATCAACTTATAAAATGGCTTTGGGCATTAAAAAGGGGATTTTTATAGAAATTGTTAATAAAGGAGGTTTTTATAAGTTGAAAACTATTATAAAAGGTGAGAAATCTTATCAGTAATAAGATTAACAATTTATGAAGTTTTAAAAGGAACGACTTGGTAAATAAATAATATTTTAAGTATTTGACTTATAATACGAACCTTTGGTATAGAAATTGGGTTTATAAATAGAATTGGCTTAATAAAAGAGATTTCTAAACCGAAGTTATTAATAGAAATAGAATTTTTAAACGTTGTTTATAAATTTGAAATCAATGTAATTTGATAAATTGAATTTAGAATTTGTTAAAGGAGTTATATTCACTCTTTTAAACGATGAATATATTATTAAGTCAAATGGGCATGTTTTGGGAGAAGAATGTTTTAAAGGGAATTTTAAAACGATTTAAAGATGCTTTAAAATGCATTAAGTATCGAAAACTTGAATTTCAACATTCATTGTTGAAATAGACGTTTTCGAGAAATAGAAGGAAATGAATACGTAGATTTCAACATTCATTGTTGAAATAGGCGTTTTCGAGAAAATAAGGAAATGGTGGACTATAACACTGTTGTTATAGTAAATGGTTTCCAAATGGAAATATTTTGTGTAGTATTGGAATTTATGTTTCTATTTTTATTTTGAAACCCTATTCCAGTGATTTTGGGTTGTCGTAACGATGTTTTATGTAACATTCGTTTTAACCCAAATAAAAGTGAATAAAAGAACGTTTTCCTTAAAAGAATGAAATATATACTTAACTATGATTTAAGTGTATTGAATATTTTCAAATTGTTGAAAATAAATAAATTTGTGAATTACTTATTTTTAAATAAGTATGGAAATGCTTTTCCAATATGAAATGGAACGTTTTTGAGGATTCATCTCTTAAAGGTAAATTGAAAGCGAATAATTTGAAATCGAGTTGAGAATCGTATATTAGTAAATATTTGGAATTTAAATTCACTATGGAATTTATGAAGGGAAGGGAAATTTGTTAAAAATAAATATTGATTTATTTTTAAGTATGGGATATAATTTACGAATTTGAAACGTAAGTTAAATTTAAATCGGTAAAGATTTATTTGGGGGTTTGAAATTTGTTTTCAAAAGGTATATATGGTTAAGGTGATTTGAAATTAGTTTTCAAATGGTTAAAGGTGATTTTAAATTAGTTTCAAATGGTAAAGGTAAATTGAAAATTGGTTTTTCAATTGATTAAGTGTGGAAATTTTATCGTGAAGTGGTTTTGGTAAAACAAATAACTGGGGCAATTATTTGGAAATGGTGTATATATATATATATATCTCTCGTAAGATATTTTTGGGGTTAAATAATTTTGGAAAATTATTTGGAATCTGATGATGTGGCGCATCTTTATTGATAGTTAAATAACCGACTATCAATATTTACCCTTGGATGGTACTGGTTGTGTTTGTTTGGAATTGAATGCTACACTTATTTTTAAAATAAGCGCTCGCTATTCGGTTTAGCCGGGAGAGGACCTTTGTGTCGTATATCCCATTCCGAATATGTGATACGTCGTTATGGATAGCATTTGAAGACCGGTGTTGAAGACCGGGTATTTGTGAAAACGATAGGATGACCTATCGATTGTCTCTGCATCGTTAGCTACGGTATGGAGATTTCCTTTGTGATGGGAAATTTTATCGGGATTGTGAATACCCGGATTTCAAGGGCTTCTTTGGAAGTGCCTTCGGTTCTGTTCGAACCCGGAACAGACTTGTATGGTTACGTGTCTGACATTATATTTTGAGAATTAGAGCCGATTTCTTTCAAATACATTTCTGTTGGTGGCGGAGAATTTATTCTCTTAGCTTAACACCCTTCTCTGAGACGTACGAGCTCAGAGGTTATGTAGTTGAAGGTTATCAGCGATATATTCCCAATCTGGTAATGTGACATGCTGAGTGCTGCTGTGTGATGATCATTGGTTGGTCATTTGTGATATGATCATTTGTTTGATCATTTATCTTTGTGATCATTGCTTTGGTCATCTGTTGACCCAAAGCATGGCTTTGTTGCACAAAGCGTAGCTTTGTGGACGAGACTTCGTCAGGACCTCACTCCCCGGAAATGGTCGAAACAGGAATATGCGGCAAGGTTATGAGGGTCGCGCCCTTTAGGGTATGTCATTTCCTTCTGGAAAAGGGTGGTATCATGGTATGGAGCCCAGATATTTACTCATGTTGATACACTATATCTATTACTGTGTGGTGTTGTTGGATCGAGCGCTCGGATAAAGGTCCCAAAGGACCGGGGGATGACATATTCGTGTAGTAGTTACCTAGTTACAGAGGTAACCCGGCCTTGTGTTGGCAGAGATCTAACCGTAACGTTAGTTCTCGGGACGTCCCGCCAGAGGCGATCCCATGTGGCAGTAGGAAGTTCCTTAGCCTGACCATTTGTTGGAAATCCATTCATCCAATACGTGCCTTGTACGGTTTTAGTTGTAGAACCTGCCATTTAACATGGCAGCTATAGTAGGCATAGCATCATGGTACCTATGCTGGCTAGGATTTATATTATACTTTCGAAATATTTTCCACTATGCACTAGTAATAATATCAAAGAATTTTTTCTCGTAGTAAGCATGTTTGACTATCATAAGGAGAAATCTCCCCCATGTGTGCGTTTGCATTGTGTGTGTGCCGGGAGGCCTTATGGTAGTTTCATTTTCCAAAAAGCATTGCGGATTTCAAAATTTAAATTTTCTTGTTGCTTGTTTAAAGATAAACTGTTTTGAGTTCTCACACCAGTCCCATGACTGACCTGGAGTTTATTGTTCCTTTCCTAAACTCTGGGTGCCCACTATTTTCCACACGGGCAGTCTAGAGTTAGGTTATCAGGTTATTCTGGATTCGAGAGTTGCCGTGCAGATTTGGAGGCGAGCTTGGATAGCGTAGTCTATTATCTATTGTATATAGTATTCTTTCCGCTGTTGTATTGTTGTACACTCTGATGATATGATGTATTGTGATGTATGTATAAAATGTATAGTTCTTTTGTTTAAATGATTATTCATTTATCTATTATATGTTGTTCCGCTGCGATTGTGAGATTCTGATTTGTTTCATGTCCTGTTACTTGTTTTTGTTTCTTCTCTCTTTCTCTCTTCTTCTACCTCTTTCTTCTTCTAAAACCCTAACGGTTCGATTTCTCGGCAACGAAAAATCGCGATCGTTACAGATTCAATATTTCCTTGTATATTTTCTACAGGATGATCTTTTAATAGCCCAATCTTTTATTAGGCTGAATGATTTCACAACTAGTTTCATTTGGTTCATTATTCAAAGTTACAAAATCTTCTTCATCTTCTATTTGTACAGTATCTTTAAAATTTTCATCAAAAGATACATGCATTGTTTCTTCAATAGTGTTGGTTCTTAAATTATAAACTATAAATGCTTTACTTGTATTAGAATATCCAATGAAGTTACCTTTGTCGGATTTAGGTTTAATTTTATCTAAATTATCTTTTGTATTAAGAATAAAACACTTACTACCAAAAAAATTAAAATAAGCTACTAAAGGTTTCATATTGTAAAGTAATTCATATGATGTTTTATTAGTTAGTGGTCTAACTAAAATCCTATTTAATATATAACAAGCTGTAGCGACTACTTCAACCCAAAAGTTTTTAGGTAAGTTATTATCAAAATGCATTGTTCTAGCACACTCTTGAATCGTTCTATTCTGACTTTCTACCACTCAGTTTTGTTGTGGAGTTCTTGAAAAAGAGAAATTATGAGTAATTCCTTTTTGGTTACAGAAATTCTCAAATTTTTCATTTTCAAATTCTCCACCGTGATCACTACGAATAGTTTTTATTTTTAAAGAAAATTGATTTTGAATTCTTTTACCAAAATTCTTAAAAAATTCAAAAGAATCACTTTTAAGTTTAAGAAAAATTGTCCAAGTATATCTAGAATAATCATCTACAATTACAAAAACATATTTATTGTGATTAATTGATTGAACTTGAGATGGACCAAATAAATCTAAATGAAGTAATTCTAGAGGTTTAGAAATCATATCTTTTAATTTAAATGAACTTTTCTTAAGTTTTCCTAATTGGCAAGCATCACATATACTATCTACTTTAAAGTTTAACTTGGGAAGACCTCTAACTAAGTCAAGTTTTGATAACCTAGACAACAGTTTGAAATTCAAATGACCAAATCTTTTATGCCAAATCCAAGGGTCAGTTGTATTAGCCAAAAGACATAAGTTATCATTTGAAACTTTCATACTAAGGATGTAAACATTTTTCTTCCTAATTCCTTCAAAGATAATTTTTGACTTATTATCTTCGATGTGACACTTATCTTTTCCAAATTTAATTTTAAATCCTTGATCACATAGTTGACTTATACTAAGAAAATTATGTTTTAAATTCCTAACTAGCAATACATCAGAAATAAGAGGAGTTTTAGAATTACCGACATTTTCGATGCCAATCACATATCCTTTTGAGTTAGCTCCAAAGTTGACTAATCCACCATTTTGATATACTATTTTGATATATAATGTCACTGAGTATCTCGAGATTTCCAGTCATATGCCTTGAACATCCACTATCAAGCATCCATTTATCTTTCTCAATTTGCACAGTTTGTCCATTGGTTGTTGATTCTTCAAAAGCCATGTAACATGTCTGTTCCTGCATAACAAACCAATTCGGTAGATAACTTGACTTTTCATAAAAACCATATGCAGACTTATGATACTTTCATGAAATGCATAAATTTAAACTAGTATTGACAAAATTTCCTAAAAATGTCATTTTTAACTTTTCAAGTTTCAGATTATGATAACAATGAAACCTATGCTCTAATACCAATTGAAAGGGAGTGCGGATTAAGGATCTTAAGGCTAACTTAACATCAGAGGGTGATGCATAGTGTTTAATGCATTCTAAGACATATATGGACTAATTTAAAAATTATGATATAAACAAATGCAGCACTTAATCATAGAACAATCACAGAATCAAACACTGATGCAGAAAGTAAATAAAAAGTAGTAAAAGGAAATAACACACCGGATTTTATGCAGGCTTGGTGTTACCCTACATCCAGTCCTGCACTAAGGCAGACACCTCGTACAGATTTTTATTATACCAATGTTGAAATTACAGTCCTCCATCTCAAATGGGCTTGAGGTACCCTCCTGTCTTCGAGTCCGGGGCAAACCCTCTTGATTTACGGGACGCGAGATCACTCAATGGATTTCCAGGCACAACCACGCCTTATAGAGAGACTCTATAAACTTTTGATTACAAATTGATCATATAATTCTGAATAGAACTTTGATCTTTGAGAGAAGGTAGTGAATCAAACAAGAACGATATTCTAATTTGATTCACTTGAGAATTCGGCAGAATTTCGCCATGATCTCAAAACTATGAAAATTTTAGAATATGTACTTGTGGAGAAGGAGTGAAGAAAATAAGAAATTAGTTAGTTAAAAATTTCATTTGTGAAGGCTATTTATAGAACAGTAACATTCATAACCATTCGTGAAGAGATTTAAACGAATAGACCAAATGTAAGTGATTATAGTGTGGCTAGTTATCACTTAGTGTCGTGTAATATGGAATGTATATAATCTAAATGCAGAAACAGATAATAATAGTAAAGTAAATAAGAATAAGCATACCAAGAGTTTTTATACTGGTTCGAACTTCCCGTTCTACGTCTAGACCCAAACTTTCCTTTGGAATATCTCTCAATAACCCCTCATTTAACCCAGAGTAATAGGTATACAACACCTGAGCAACCGATCAGGATTTTTCCGTCTCAACAGCCGAAGAGCACTTTTACCGCCTGAACAACAAAACAGGACTTTACCGTCTCAGCAACCGAATAAGAATTTACCACCTAATAAACCGGACAGGACTTTGATTACAAAGTAGATTGTCTTGACCTTGTGTATTATAATAACATGGATTTGTCACTTGTAGTACACCCTTCCTATAATCTTTTCCTCAAGTATGATGTGTATAGTTGTGTGTATATGAAGATTACGAAGTTTCAAATTACTTTAGAAATATAGAATTGTGATTGTAAGCAATGTATATATGAATTCAAGAGAGTAGTTGATTCAGAAAATACGATTCAAGTATAAACAAATAAATAAAGTTATTTGGTCTTGAAATTCATGCATATATATATATAGTAGTTAAGGAGTTGCAACTATTGGTGAAGAGTTCTCAACGAATAGCAATGGCTGCAACTCTTCGCGAGGAAGAAGGCTATTCGAAATGAAGTGTCTTTCAAAAAATAGCAGTTGGAACCAGGTCAGTCGACTGAGAAAAATCGATCAGTCGACTGAATATCCAAACATAGTAAAAAACAATGCATATCTCTGTACTAAGCATGGTCAATCGACTGGCTATTTTTGGTCAGTCGACTGAATTTGACAATATAAACATGTATACATATGTGCACAAGTTCAATAGGCTTTTTTATAGATATTCCGTCGATTGGTCGATTTTGTTCAATCGAATGAATTCTGTTGATAATCAAAAATCACCACAGCTCATTTGGTATCAAAGCCTAGGATTCCAAAGATCGCAATAACATCTTAGAATAAATGGCTACAAAGAGATCTAGTCGAGGCAATAAGTAGAGGAAGAGCAAAAAAGAAAAATCAAAGGAGCAAACAAACAAATGCTTCATGGCTAAACTCAGATCACAATCGGTATGCTTAGATTCTTTATATAAAGATCTTCTGTTAGCACATGATGAATTATTAAAAGATTGTAAAACTTTAAATAATGTTAATAGAATTGGTTTTGCTATGTTAAATGATTGTGAGCAAGAAATTTCTAATTTAAAAGAGGAAAATAAATTTTTAGTAAAACAAACCAAATGTTTTGAAAATGCCGTAGAAGAACTTGCTTTACAAAAACATTTCCTACAAAAAGAAAATGAGAAGTTAGAAGATACAAACAATGATCTTTTGGAGGAAATCAATGTTTTGCAAAATAAAAATATATTTTTGAAAAATTCTTTAAACAAATCTAGTTCTTTAATTTTGTCTCTTGAAAAAGAGAATGAAGCTTTAATTAAAAGGAATCTAGAATTATCTAAAGAATATGAGATTCTAAAAGTTAACAATAATAATTTTCAAAAAGAAGTTTGTGATTCTAAAGCAAATTTTGAAAGGTTAAATACAAAAATCATAAATTTTAACAAAGGTAAAGATACCTTATCTTCCTTAGTTACAAATTCAAAAGCTCACAATGATAAAAGCGGTTTAGACTATAAACAAGCTAAAAGTAAAAGTAGTACTAGATATGCATTCTTGTATACTAATTTTAGTGCTGGTACTAGTAACTAAGATAGTTTAAAACCAGTTATAGTCATAATAGTACTTTGTTTAGAAATAGCAGAAATTATTTTTCAAGTACTAAGCTAATGACTAATAGTATTAAAATATGGATTCCAGCTAATGTGATTGATCATGATAAATAACTTTATATTAGCAACTACTATAAGAATGTGATTTGTCATGAAAACTATATCTATAAAGGTTCAACCACACCCAAATAGGTATGGTTTTCTAAAACTTAGGAAATTATAAGAACCTTGGGTATCGCATGCTTTAAATGTTAAATTTATTTTGATACCTCACATTATAAGTAGTAGTTTTTTATATATTGCTCTATGTTAAACACTTATGTGGAATATAATTTGTGTCATCATATAAACACTCTTTTTTGTCGATGACAAAGAGGGAGAAAGATATTGCTCTAATGCTATTTGCAGGAATAAATGATGCATATACAGATTAAGGGGGAGAAAAGATTAATTATTTACAAGAATATATAGCATAGATTCAGGGGGAGAAATCTATTACATAATTACAGGAATATATTCAAAGATAAGTCAACAAAGCTTGTCGAAGATTCGTCCGAAGAAAATGGAGTTGTCATCATCAAAAAGGGGGAGAATGTTGGATCATAGGTTTTGATTGCTGACATGAAACAACAATTCACGAATCTATGACTACGACAACATCCGGACTCAATGACTCAAAGTATGGTTCATATAGTTATACATTTTAACAAGAGTCATCAAATATGTATATAGTGTCTAATTTAGTGCTTTGTTAAAATCTTTCCTCAAGAATCATCATCCACATTCAAATAAACTTGCATGCATATTTTAATCAAAATCAAGTTTTCGAAAAATGCAAGGAGTGGGGCTCGAACCCGGGTCACTAGTTTAGAAGGCAAGTGCTTTAACCAAATGAGCTATGATGTTTTTTGATTATCAACAGAATTCAGTCGACTGAAAAAAATTGACCAGCCGACTGAATATCTATAAAACATCCTATGAACTTGTGCACATATGTATACACGTTTATATTTACAAATTCAGTCGATTGACCATGCTCGGAACACAGATATGCACTCTGTTTTACTATCTTTGAATATTCAGTCGACTGATCGATTTTGCTCAATCGACTGACCTGGTTCCAACTGCTATTTTTTGAAAAGACATTTCCTTTTCGAATAGCCTTCTTCCTCGCGAAGAGTTGCAGCCATTGCTATTCATTGAGAACTCTTCACCAGCAGTTGTAACTCCTTGACTACTACATATATGCATGAATTTCAAGATCAAATTACTTCAATTACTTGTTTATACTTGAATCATATTTTCTGAATCAACTACTCTCTTGAATTCATACATTCATTGCTTGCAATCACAATTCTATACTTCTAAAGCAATTTGAAACTTCCTAATCTTCTTATACACACAATTATTCACATGATACTTGAGGAAAAGATTATAGGAAGGGTGCACTACAAGTGACAAATCTATGTTATTAGAACACACAAGGTCAAGACAATATACTTTGTAATCAAAGTCCTGTTCGGTTGCTGAGGCGGTAAAGTCCTCTTCGATTGCTCAGGTGGTAAAGTCATGTTCTGTAGTTAAGTGGTAAAAGTCCTCTTCAGCTGTTGAAGTGGAAAAATCCTGATCGGTTGCTTAGATGTTGTATACCTATTCCTCAGGATTAAGTGTGGGGTTATTGAGAGAAATTCCAGAGGGAAGTTTAGGACTGGACGTAGAACGGGAATTTCGAAACGGTATAAAAACTCCTGGTGTGCTTATTCTTATTTACTTTATTATTGTTATCTGTTTCGCATTTAGATTATAAAACATTCCATATTACACGATCCTAAGTGATAACAAGCCACACAGTAATCACTTACATTTGGTATAGTAGTCACTTTCTGATACTTCTTTTGAAAATTGAAACTATTGAATTTAACGGCCACAATGTCGACATGGGGTATCCCATGATATCGACATCCCTTAATTAAAAAACAATGTAAAATTTGTTTTGAAAATGATATTGAAAGGAAAACAAGATGAAATGATTCTGGAGTAAAATAAACTAATTTTCCTATGTTTTAAACTAAAGAGGAGTAGAAAAATATATTTTTAGAATGTATGTATAAATTTGATTTTAAATTTCAAGTGTATACATATATTATGAAGAATATTTAAAAATCAGAAGATAATTTTAAAAACAAATGAAGATTAAAACAAGAGTTATTTTAAAACAAAACAAAGAATATTTTAAGGCTAAAACATCTTTTTGAAAATCATTTAAAAAGATAATTTTTAAGGCTAAAACATTTGAAAAGCAGTTTTGAAAATCATTTTGATAAACCATTTTGAAGTAGTTTTGCAAGCATCTTCCTGCAGAATATCTCATCACATCAGGACTCGAGAACTTATACCAAACCAGGATGTTCGTGGATTTGTAAGCCACTTGTCGTAGGTTTGTAAGCTACTTGTTGTGGGTCTTAAGCCACTAAGAAGGTAGAAATAGGTTCCATCCCAAATGAAATTTCGAATGAAGATTTCCATGCAATTATAAAGTTTTAAAAAAACTAGACATTTATCTTAAAATCTTGATCTTGATACTCATGAGTCTTCAAACTTGATTTTTCAATCTTGATCTTTATACTATACAGTCTTCAATAATCAATACATGCCTTATATATATATACTGCAAATATCCTACATAATAACATTCATATATATCTAGACAATGGTGTTAGTATATAAGTTATAATAAAATAAGTCACAAAGGTTGTTGTCATCAAAACCACTATCTCCAGTTCCTAACATAAGGTTGTGGACGATCGGATCACGTCCACCATCATTAGACAAGCGAAGTCATAGATGGATGGATACATCCTCCTCGAGCTTGGATTTAAAATTTGCATTCCAGCTCACACTTTAGAAACTAGAATTTGTTAGAGGATTGTCGTATTTCAATCCTTCCTTTCTTTCGTGTGGTTTGCCCCCGAGCACGGGGTTTCACTTAGCGAACGACCGGTCAGATCACGATCACTCCTATCTGAAGGAGTCCCACCATAGGATGGGACTTAGTTCTTTGTGCATCGTGACAGTCACGTGACAAATTTTAAGAATAGCCACTCTGGCTTGATGGGTTTGCATTTTATTACTGAAATAAAAATGTACAGCAAAGTCGGTTGCCTCTTTACAAGTTCAAATTTCGAAATGTATCGACAAATTTCATAGGAAAAGCGGACTAAAATGAACAAATAAAGCCTATTATATGTAAATGAATGAAATCATTTCCATAGAGAGAAGTAGAGAGATTCCTTCATGCCCTTACTCTTCTCCATTTTCTATGCATCCCGCAGCTCAGCAACATAACAGGCGTGTCCAGGCGTCGGATCACCATGCAATACTCCAACCCCATTATCAATAGGGAACTTCAGAGTCAAACACCATAGGGCAATTGCTTCCTTGAATTCAGCGAGGGCCGATCGGCGCAAGAGAACATTATATGGGGAATTAATTTCTAACACAACAAACTGTAGCATCCAGACTCTCTGACACTCTCTGACACACCTAACCCAACTAGCAACTCCACCATCCCAACGGGTGTAGTTGCACTTCCATTAAAGCCATGTATGCGAGATTGGAACGGCTTTAGGTCTGTCACTTCCATTTTCATCCAGTCGTAAGTTCGCTTAAAAAGAATGTTTATGGAGCTGCCGCTGTCCACCAGGATCCACTTCATCCAAGCAGGACCTATCTAAGGTGATATGACTAGTGGATCGATAGTGGGTGTTTCGACTCTGTCAGTATCTCTGTTCCTAAAACCGAGGTTTTCTGTCAACGTTTTTTGCTGTTTCGATCGGATCCCCGTCGTCAACATTACTGCAACACTCGAAGTCTGCATGCCTAATCGAACTGGTATACGACTCCATTTCCTTCCATCTCCGATCAACTGGATGAGGACCACTGCTAACTATTCTTACCACCAATCTCCCACCAGTACGCGCAGGTTCGTTGGGTCTAGCCTGGTTGTGACTTTGGTTCGGATTAAATAGGCCCACACCTCCACCGTGCGAAGCTTGAACAAACCATTCCAACTTCCTCTTTGTGATCAACTTTTCAATGATTTCTTGCAAATGATGGCACTTATTCGTTTTATGGCCATAACAGTCATGGAATCTACAAAACTTTTTGGTTTGATTCTTCTTTTCAGATGATGGTATCGATGTTGGCTTTTGGTACTACATTGTGTTGCAGGTTTGAAGATAAACATTCTCCAACGACGTATTCAAAGGAGTGTATTGGTCTAACATAAAGGCTCTGTGTCTCGGTCCGAGATTTTGATCTCTCTTCTTTCCCTGACCTCCATTACCTTTCTGCTGACTCTGCTTATTCTATATATTCAACCGCACTTTACGAGAACTCTCACCGGTTTGCTTCACAGCGACTTTATTTTGAATGCCTTCAATGCTCAGTCCCGCACCATCCTGCTTTCTAGATTGTCTAGCGTCTTCTATCCTCAAGAACCAGGCCGGCTTAGCAAATAATTAATCCAATGAAGCGGTGGGTTTCTCGGCCAACCATTTGCCGAATTCGAAATTAGGGTTGATTCCTTTAGTCAGTGCCATCAATATAAAGTTGTCATTTGGGTTACTGATCTACACACAAGCAGCATGGAAACTTTCCAAATAACGTCTGAGTGGTGCTCTTGGAGCTTGAGTTTCACTAGATAAGGCGTTAATACCTTAAGTCTCGTGACGTGGATATGAAATTTTTCGACGAATTTCGTAGCCAACTGGTCAAAGAATGAAATGGATCAAGGTGGTAGACGAGTAAACCACATGGTAGTGATGCCCACTAGGGAGATAGAAAAGCTTCTACACTTAACTGAATCGACAGCTCGTGCGGGTTTCATGAGCCATTCATACTTCAGGATGTGCTGGTTAGGGTCTGAACTCCCTTCGTAAACAGGTAAAGTTTGCATTCTGAATCGACGAGGCTGTTCAGCATAAAGAATATCGTTAGCAAACAGTGTATGACTCCAGGAGATTCTCCAATAGTCATTGGTGAGGCCTTGACTTTCACGGATCATCTGATGGATCATGGTTGGAATATCTGGCATTTAAACGTTCTAGGCAAAGGTGTGGTCGGATTCCATAATGGAAGGACGGTCCGAGCGCGGTCGATGGTCCATCCCTCACCTCCTTGGATCCACATTTTCGGGCACACAGGGTTCAGGAGTATGATTGTGTGGACAAATGGTCAGATCTATTCGGTTTCGACCATCAGCTTCAAAGTCTATAGCGGTGGTAGCTACATGGCTATCAGTAGTGTGATAGGGAAGTGACCCTCCTTGGGAGGAGGGTCCAGCCTGGTGTCTTGTAGAAGGCCGATGCCCTCTTATCCAAGATTAAGAACGCGCTAATGCCCAAGGTCTTCCGTGTAGTTTCCATCCAGCCGTAGATATGTTGATCTACGATTGCAATTAGAGGAAGCTGAGCTTTCGATGGATGAATAGGAAGCATGAACCCTTCTGGATCTCTTTCGTCTTTCCTTATTCAGTCGATTGGTTAGTTTCGTGTTGGCATGGATTTGCTAGGTGAGCTGCTAGTGGCTCTGAGTTAGTTCTTATATCAGCATCTGGAACTCCTCCCTGGTAACAGGGCCTTGTGGATCTGAAGGTTCGGCTAAGTTTTGATCTGTTACGGTTAACTGCATGGGGTTCTGCCTATCCTGCCCTTTCGAATCTGTGGCAGTTCAAGCGGTTCTTGTAGTAACCATGGTGAATGATGTAGCTCCTTCCCAGATTTGATGCTATCTGAATAGGTTGGCATGAACTACTGGATGTTGATCTGGATCTCCTCCTTAGATTCTTGCAATCCAATGACGGAGTTATCCAATGAGCAGGAGAAAAGATTGTTGAGTCACAAGCTTTATGAAAGTTTTGATTTCTGACAAATAAGGCGATTGATTTTTGACAAACAAGGCGATCGACAAAAACAAGGTCAATAGAGCTATATATGGTACTCTAGATTATAGGTTGATTATTTGTTGTTGTAATAGTAATAAATTTGTTAAAATCTATCCTCAAATAATCATGCATATCAAGGGAATCAATATATATACGAATAATTTATAAGTTGCATGCAGTTGCACAATTCAATGTGCAATTTAACAGGCACCGGTCGACCGGTCAATATAGGTGCGGTCGACCGTTCCTGTGTAAATTGCACAGTGAACGTGCACACATGCACATAACGTATATATATATTTGAATTCCTGTCTACCGGTCCATTTTTGACCTGTCGACCGTTTTTAAACAGAAAGCAACTTTTCCAAAAGACACTTCTCTTCTCCAAAGGTTGCATCTCCTATCTTTCATCAATGATCATAACTCTTAATGGCAACTGTTCACAAAGAGTTACAACTATTTTTCTCTATATATACTCATCTAAATCATTGATTCAAACACAAGTTTTACAACGATTTCATATATTCTTTTAATCTAATCTCTGATCTCAATACTGTATTATAAAAGCTCTAAATTATTTATTGAATCTTTGAAACTATTTCATATCCTTTGATTCAATAATATACTTTCCTTAATCTTTTCAAAACATCATATCGCATACTTTGAGGATAAGATTATAGGAAGGGTGTACTGCTAGTGACAAATCCGTGTTTTCAAGAACACAAGTTGTCAACAACAATTGTATTTGTTCTTTTGTTGAAGTCCTCTGTGTTGTAAGAGGCAAGTGTTGAAGTCCTCAGTGTATTAGAGGCGTGAAATCCCGTTCGGTTGTTCGGGTATTGTAAACCTGTTCCTCCGGGTGAAGCGAGGTAGTTAATAGTGAAAATCCAGATAGAAGTCTGGGACTGGACGTAGGACGGTGCTCCGAACCAGTATAAAAATCTCTGGTGTGATTTTTCTATTTTCTATTTACAATGCTATTATCATCTATTTCCGCATTTGTATTGTAATCCATATTACACGATCCGTGTATACTATATTAGCACATATAATTGTATACGCACCGCACTTTCATTTGGTATCAGAGCACGGTCATCATATAACCGTAACACAGTTATTTGATATATTCTTGTAATATGGCAAATAACGCAAGTACTAGCACTCAAAACACCACTTACACAGAAGGGCAATCGACACAAAGACCTCCATTTTTCAATGGTCTTAACTACAGTTATTGGGCAACACGTATGTCATTCTTTATGCAATCAAGTAGCTATGATGCTTGGAATGCTACTCAAAGAGAAATAGTAAATCCAACAACTGATTATTCAGAATGGACTGTGGCTGAGAAAATGGCAGCAGCCGTAAATGCAAGAGCAATAAATATGTTGTTCTGTGCATTAGACCAAAATGAATATAACCGTGTTAGTATCTGCACTACTGCATATCAAATTTGGCAAACGCTAAAAATCACTCATGAAGGTACTAACAAGGTTAAACAAGCCAAAATAGCCATGCTGAAAAGTCAATTTCAAAATTTCAAAATGAAACCAAATGAAACAATCAATGACATGTATTCACGGTTTCAAACTATTCACCATGCACTTATTGGGTTAGGACAAAAGTATTCTGATTTTGATGTTGTTTCAACAGTCCTACATTCTCTGACTAATGAATGGGAAGGAAAAGTATTAGCAATTGAAGAAGCTAATGACCTTTCCGTCATGAAGCCAGATGAATTGATAGGAAATTTAATGTCCTATGAAGCAAATTTGCAGGCTAGAAAAGAACAGAAAGAAGAAAAGAAAAATGTAGCATTTCATGTTGAGAAAGATGAAAATGAATCAGATTCTGAAGATGAAGATTTGGCGTTCATTGCTAAAGGTTTCAAAAAATTCCTAAAATATCGAAAAGCCAGTCGCTACAATAAAAGGAAACCTGGATCAAATAAACCATCTTCATCTGCTATAGAATGTTTCAACTGCCATAAAAAGGGACACATGCAGAAGGATTGTCCAGAACAAAAGAAAAAGTCAGAAAATGACAAATTCAAATATAAGAAGGACAAATCAAAGAAACGAGCCTTCTCAGTAACATGGGATGATTCAGAGTCATCTTCATCAGAAAGTGAAAGTGATTCGGAGAAAGAACAAGCTAATGTTTGCTTTATGGCAACAGAAGATGAGGTACAAATTCCTACATTTGATGAATTACTTGATATTAATGCTGAATTGATAGTCAAATATAAAGACTTAAAACGTCAATTAAAAGTAGTCAAAGCAGATTTAAGTAGAGCAGAGTTTGAACGAGATATGTTAAAAGATGAGAAGAAAATATTAGAAGAAGAACTTGAAAATATTCAAGAATCATCATCTAATGTTGACTCTCAAATATCTCTTTTGAGTCAAGAAATAGAAGCTCAAAAAGAGAAAAATAATGCTCTCACTACTGAAAATCATGAACTTAAAGCAAAAGTCAAAATTCTAGACCTAGAAAAAGCTAGTTTACAGACAAAGTTTGATGACATTACTCAAAATGTTTCTAACTTTAACAAAGGTCGAGAAAATTTGACTAAAATCATTGAAAGTTCACAATCTATTTCAGATAAACAAGGTTTGGGATATAACAAACATGAAACTAAGAAACATCTTAGAAATAAAAGGAAGAAGAAAGTACAAAAAACTGAAGCTAAGAAAAATCTTAGTTTATTATATTTCAAACCAAAACCAGTTGTGAAATTTCAAAAGAGAAATGTCAAGACTATCAAAATATGGGTTCCTAAAACAAATAATAATTTGATTAGGAATAAATACATTCAGCAATTCATGAATAATGTACATTTTAATAACAATTATATATATAAAGGGGATACCGGACCCAAATGGGTTTGGACTCCTAAGACCTAACTCTTAGGACCCTATAAAAAGTGGGTACCATGAACTTAATTCTATTTTTTGCAGGTCCCACTGAAGAAAAGAGGAAAGTGGATATTGGACAGTGGTTGCTCAAAGCATATGACGGGAGACAAGAGCTTATTAACAAATATTAAATACTCAGATGGTGGCTCAGTCACTTTTGGAGACAATTCAAAAGGTTATATCATCGGCAAAGGCAATGTGAGCAATTGCGGTACATCTAACTTACCTCTTATTACTAATGTCATGCTAGTTAGAAATTTAAAACACAATTTACTTAGTATTAGTCAATTATGTGACAAGGGTTTTATAATTTCCTTTTCAAATAATAAGTGTAGTATTTTAGATAAAGACCATAATTTGGTTTTTGAAGGTTATAGAGACAGAAATATATATATTCTAAATATGAATATTAATCATAATTCAGATATGTGTCTTGTGGCTAATGACAATGATCCATGGCTATGGCACAAACGTTTCTGTCATATAAACTTCAGAACTATTGACAAGCTAGCCAAAAACAATCTAGTTAGAGGACTACCCAAAATGAGTTTTAAAGTTAACAACATTTGTGATGCATGTCAATTAGGAAAATTGACCAAATCATCGTTTAAATCCAAGAAAGTCATATCAACATTACAACCACTTGAGTTACTGCACATGGATTTATTTGGACCTACTAGAGTTCAATCAATAAATCACAGTCAATATGTGCTTGTAATTGTTGATGATTTCTCTCGTTATACATGGACAATTTTCTTAAAAAATAAAAGTGATACTTTCGATCATTTCAAATCTTTCGTCAAAAGAATTCAAAAATCAAAAGGAATTAAAGTTAAAAATATAAGAAGTGATCATGGCGGAGAGTTTGAAAATAATGAATTTGAACATTTTTGTACAAAGAAAGGTATATATCATAATTTTTCGTTTCCCAGAACTCCACAACAGAACGGAGTAGTAGAACGAAAGAACCGAACTTTACAAGAATGTGCAAGAACATTATTGAATGGAACCACCTTACCAAAACATTTCTGGGCAGAAGCTGTCGCAACTGCCTGTTATGTTTTAAATCGTGTGTCCATAAGACCTCTTACCAAGAATACCCCTTATGAATTAACAAAAGAAAGCCCAAAATCTCATACTTCAAAGTTTTTGGTTCCAAGTGCTTTATTTTAAATACGAAAGACCAGCTTGGAAAATTCGATCCAAAAGCCGATGAAGGAATATTTGTCGGTTATTCGGAACGAAGTAAGGCCTATCGGATATTTAATAAACGAACCAAAACTATTGAAGAATCACTTCATGTCTCTTTTGATGAAATTTATCAGCATCCTCACACAATATCAGATGATGACGAATCAATAGTCATTGATAATCCAATCATCTCAAATACTGATTCTGACTCAGAAGTAATTATTGAGAATACTCCTCAAATATGTGAATTACAATCACCACCAAGAATATTAAGAGACCATCCGGCCCAAAATATAATAGGTGAAATAACATCACATGTCAGAACAAGGAGTCAACTCAATCAAATGGGTCATGTCGCTTTTCTCTCAAATATCGAACCCAAGAATCCAAAAGAAGCTGCTACAGATGATTACTGGATCATTGCCATGCAGGAAGAACTAAATCAGTTTGAGCGCAATGACGTTTGGGAACTTGTTCCGAGACCAACTGATCAGTCAGTAATTGGTACTAAATGGGTCTATAAAAATAAGGCTGACGAACAAGGAAATATCACCAAAAATAAAGCAAGATTAGTAGCACAAGGATACAATCAGGAAGAAGGTATCGATTATGAAGAAACTTTTGCACCAGTTGCTCGACTAGAAGCTATTAGAATTCTATTATCTTTTGCTTGTCATCATAATTTCAAACTTTATCAGATGGATGTCAAAAGTGCTTTTCTCAATGGATTTATCAAAGAGAATGTCTATGTCGAACAACCTCCTTTATTCGTACATGAAAAATATCCTGACCATGTGTTCAAACTTAAGAAAGCTCTGTATGGTTTAAAACAAGCACCTCGTGCTTGGTATGAACGATTACGTAGCTATCTTATTAATTCAGGATTTGAAATAGGCAAAGTCGATCAAACTTTGTTTATTAAACATTCTCGAAAAGATATTCTGGTTATCCAAATATATGTAGACGATATCATCTTTGGTTCAACAAACGATAAACTCTGCAAGGAATTTGCAAGTATTATGACCAAAGAATTCGAAATGTCTCATATGGGAGAACTATCTTATTTTCTTGGACTTCAAATCAAACAACTTTCAAACGGTATTTTTATCAATCAAGAAAAATACTGTGAAAATCTTATCAAACGCTTCGGATTACAAAATACATCTGGTAAACCAACTCCTATGAGTACAACTACACATCTTGAAAAAGATGAAAGTGGTAAGAATGTTGACCAGAAATTATATCGAAGCATGATTGGTTCTCTTCTTTATCTTACAGCTAGTCGTCCAGATATATTAATGAGTGTTTGTTTATGTGCTCGTTTTCAAGCCGATGCAAAGGAATCACATTTACGAGCAGTGAAACGTATAATTCGTTATCTTAATAATACCAAAGATTTTGGTCTTTTCTATCCAAAAGAATGTCCATTTGAATTAGTATCATATAGTGATGCTGATTTCGGTGGCTCACGAACAGATAGAAAAAGTACAAGTGGTACATGCCATTTTATTGGAAAATCACTTGTCTCTTGGTTTAGTAAGAAACAGAATTGTGTTTCACTATCAACATGTGAAGCTGAATATATATCAGCGGCTCTCGCTTGCACTCAAGTACTATATATGCAACAAACACTTCAAGATTTTGATATTCATTTATCAAATTCTATTATATACTGTGATAACACAAGTGCTATAAATCTTTCTAAAAATCCAGTGAATCACTCTCGAACTAAACACATTGATATCCGTCATCATTTTCTTCGAGATAATATTGAAAAAAGAAATATATGTCTTGAATATGTCCATACTGAAAATCAATTAGCAGACATTTTTACTAAGCCGCTGCTCGAATCTAATTTTATTAGATTACGAAGAGAGCTTGGTTTAATTTCAAGAAAAAATCTTGACTAAGCAATTACTAATGTACACCTTCTCTTTTGGTTATTCTCTTTAATTATAATTTTTTTTTTTTTAAAACTAAACTAATGTCTTTTCTCCTAGTAACCGTATCTTTTACTTAATTTTATATTAAATATTAGCCATTGCTTTATTTAATGATTAAAATCTATTTACTCATTTTATAAATTCAGTTTTAAACACAAAGCTATTTTTAGATTTACAATAAAATTTCTGCTTATATTTTCGTGGTTAAAAGTTATCATTAACTCACATCCATAAAAGTATATATAAGAAACTTATATATATAAGCTTGCAAAAAAAATTTATTTTGTTCATCTTTACTTCTTATCTAACCATAATACTATATTCAACTTACACTATGGCTCATATTTGTGACAAATGTGCGCAAGAATCTCACATTTCTATTACAAGCTCTGAGTCGGACGAATATTATTCTCCTACTACTCCAAAACAAAAATCGAGCTGTCATCATCAATGCTCTTATATGTCTGATAAAACTCCAAATTCAAAACGAGTTAAAAGGACACTATTCTATTCTCCTCGAACCAAAGCTCAAATTGATGAGATACACCACTACCAAAAACATCAGATAGACCTTCAGAGACAACTCCATTACGGGCAAAGTCAACTTTATCACGAGCAACAACGGACATCGGCACGATTGTCTGTTTTAGAAAAGTTGGCAACATTTTTCTGCGGTTCCAACAAACATGACGTACATGAACCAATGCCGTCTAGGCCATCAACATCTAAAAGTCCTAACTCATGGGATCGGAACTATGAAAAGAATGAAGGAGCTCAGAAACAATGGAGTCCATGGTCGAATCGTATTGAAGGAAACAACGATAATTCTAATGACGAACTTTCTCATTAGATTTATATATAGTTGTTATATATTTATCTATCTCTTGTATAATGATGGTTATATTTTGTATTATGTATAAAATATAATATATATATATATAGGTTGATATATAATAAAAAAAACTTGAAAAAGAATCCTATATGCACACAGACCAGGACCGGTCGACCGCCCATTTTATTGCCGGTCGACCGTTTACTCTCTGGTTGAAAACGGTCGACCGGCCAAAATTTGTAGGTCGACCGGTTATGCATTTTTCAGTTTTTTATATATAACCCTATACGTTACTTTACCCTCTACCCTCATTCACTCTCTACTCAAACTATTCTCTATCCCCAAATCACAAACCCTAGTTCCCATTCTTCAAATCTCAAATCGCAAATCCTCCAACAATGGCTCCTCCTCAAAAGAAATCAAAGAAAGGAGCAATCTCTGAAACTTCATCTCATACCATCTCCGTCAAAAAATGGCTTCAAACTCCAATTGCTATAACACGATGGAATCAAATGACAAATTACAAGTTTCATCCGGGATCTTTTATCAAATTTGATGATTTCACAGCTTACGGAGTTCGAAGGTTAGCCGATAATGCCAACATTACTCCATTGATAGATTTTTCGGCAAATAGTGTGGAGATAAATCATTTAATGATTAAATTATTTTACGCCAACATGAATCTTGATGAATATCAACCTGATAATCCAAACGGCGTCATCTGGTCTATGGTCTGTGGAAAACAAATTTTTCTTACTCATGCTAGAATTGCCTCTATACTTGGCATACCAAATCGAGGCGAAGAATTTTCATCTACCTTCTGCGAAGTTTTCACCCGAAATAGTACAAGTCATCAGTTTATAGAAGACAATAGTGATGGCACTAAGTCTATTGGACTTCGACCGACAGCAAGGTTACTTCATCGGGTCTTGATGCATTCTCTTTTTCCTAGACTTGGAAATTATGATGCAGTGTACAAAGAAAACTTCAAGGCACTCTATGCTATCTATGGTGAAATCCAAATCAATTGGGTTCACATGCTTTTTGATGAAATTCTCAAGGTAAATAATTCAACCCGGCCTCATTTCTTCTATAATGAATATATCATGAGACTTTTGTTAGTTTGTGGGGTCAATCCTCCTGATTCTGCAACTTCAACACCAAAATGCATTGATTCCATAACCATCAAAAGAATGAAGCTTCCTCCACCTTATCTTGAGATTATGCCTTTTGAAGAATGGCAACAACGAGGACCGAGAAAACAAAGAGCAACTTCCTCTCGATCTCGTCCCGATGAGGTGAAACTTTTAAGATCAAAGTCATCAACAAAAGAATCTCTTGAAACCATTGCGCGTAATCAATTTCTGCTTGAATCTCGTCTCAAGCGTATGGACTCTAAAATTGATAAGCGCTTCAATAAGGTCAAGTCGTTCTTCGGTATGCTATGGGACGCTATATCATGTTCCTCATCCACCTCTGTTCAAGCACAAGATCCAGGAAAACGTCCTGCTGCTCCAGTTTTCACATGGACATCATCTGACGAGGGCGAATCGTCTAGAGGGAACAATGATGAGGAGGAAGAGGAAGAAGATGAAGATGATGATGATGACGACGATGACGATGATGAAGAGGAGATTCGATCTGCTTCATCCTAGATTCTATTATGTTTTAGCTCTTTAAAAACATTCTTCGACACTTGTACTAAATAGTGTCGTTATTTATGCTTTTCAAATTAACATTATGTTCTGTAGTAAACTCTGTTATGTCTTTGATGTGTTAATGATTTATTTTTCTATGCTTATCATATTCATTTTACGCATATCATATTCTAGTAATCTGTTACTCCTTTTTGTCGATGACAAAGGGGGAGAAAGGGCTAACAATTGCTTGCAGGAAAGAAATCACATACTCAGGGGGAGATTCAGATTTGCAGATATATATATTGTCATCAATCAAAAAGGGGGAGAATGTTGAGTCACAAGCTTTATGAAAGTTTTGATTTCTGACAAATAAGGCGATTGATTTTTGACAAACAAGGCGATCGACAAAAACAAGGTCAATAGAGCTATATATGGTACTCTAGATTATAGGTTGATTATTTGTTGTTGTAATAGTAATAAATTTGTTAAAATCTATCCTCAAATAATCATGCATATCAAGGGAATCAATATATATACGAATAATTTATAAGTTGCATGCAGTTGCACAATTCAATGTGCAATTTAACAGGCACCGGTCGACCGGTCAATATAGGTGCGGTCGACCGTTCCTGTGTAAATTGCACAGTGAACGTGCACACATGCACATAACGTATATATATATTTGAATTCCTGTCTACCGGTCCATTTTTGACCTGTCGACCGTTTTTAAACAGAAAGCAACTTTTCCAAAAGACACTTCTCTTCTCCAAAGGTTGCATCTCCTATCTTTCATCAATGATCATAACTCTTAATGGCAACTGTTCACAAAGAGTTACAACTATTTTTCTCTATATATACTCATCTAAATCATTGATTCAAACACAAGTTTTTACAACAATTTCATATATTCTTTTAATCTAATCTCTGATCTCAATACTGTATTATAAAAGCTCTAAATTATTTATTGAATCTTTGAAACTATTTCATATCCTTTGATTCAATAATATACTTTCCTTAATCTTTTCAAAACATCATATCGCATACTTTGAGGATAAGATTATAGGAAGGGTGTACTGCTAGTGACAAATCCGTGTTTTCAAGAACACAAGTTGTCAACAACAATTGTATTTGTTCTTTTGTTGAAGTCCTCTGTGTTGTAAGAGGCAAGTGTTGAAGTCCTCAGTGTATTAGAGGCGTGAAATCCCGTTCGGTTGTTCGGGTATTGTAAACCTGTTCCTCCGGGTGAAGCGAGGTAGTTAATAGTGAAAATCCAGATAGAAGTCTGGGACTGGACGTAGGACGGTGCTCCGAACCAGTATAAAAATCTCTGGTGTGATTTTTCTATTTTCTATTTACAATGCTATTATCATCTATTTCCGCAATTGTATTGTAATCCATATTACACGATCCGTGTATACTATATTAGCACATATAATTGTATACGCACCGCACTTTCAAAGATGGGTTTTCTCAATGAGAGCACCAAAGTATTTGTACCAAAATTGGTCACAACACTCATTGGATGTATTTGAAGGGATCAAAGTGAAGAAAAAGTTATTACTATTTGATAAAGTTGTTTCATTTATTTCTTTCAGAGGGTACAACCACACCAATTTTGGTAATTTTTTCACCCTATGATTAACCCCTGTACTTTAACATAGTATGTGGGTACCAAAAATGATTATTATTTATTGCAAGTACTTGGAGAAACGAAAGCAAAATGATAGATTTTGAATTTTAAGGATGTTCCATACAATTGATGGAATTATTTGCTTATAATGAAATAAAGATTTCAGAAAATTCAGTAAAATCTAACTTATTTTCTCTATAATTAATATTGGGTTAATCTTTTATTTTAAGGAATGCTATGTTGTTTCTAAAAAAAATACTCCAACTTTGGACATAGTATAACTTAAATCTTTTTTGAACTGTCCACATTTTTGTAGATAGAAAGAGAATATATATTGAAAGAATATATTTCTTAAAAATATTTTCTAAGAAAGATATATTTACTTAATTAGATTTCATTCATATTTAGAAATTTTATAGTTATGAAAAGATATAAATATTTTTCTTTACAAGATATTTTATAAAATTTGCTATATTCCCTCATTCTTTTTGATAAAGATAAAAGGGGAGAAATTCATATACATGTTGATAGGGGAGATATTATTATTAGGTAGAGCATTGTTCATATTACATCTATTGATATCAATTTCCCTTTAATCGATGAGAAAGGGGGAGAATTGAAAGTCTATGCAAATCGAGTAATATGAATAGTTCTACTAAATTAAAACTTGTATACAATAACAGCAGAAATAAAGAACTATAATGTAAAGTACACCGGAGATTTTTATACTAGTTCGAACTTCCCATTCTGCATCCAGTCCCAGACTCCTTCTGGATTTAACTAACAAACATCCTCAGTTAACCCAGAGGAATAGGTATTACAAACCTCCTAAGCTACCGAACAACACTTCCATATTACAAACTACCTAAGCTATTGAATCGGACTTCGTGTCGGAAGATCTCCAACAGGACTTCGACTATAAAGAGCAGTAAAGTGTTTTAACTTATTGTATTTTAAATAATACGGATGATTCGATATAGTACAACCTTTCTATAATCTTCTTCTGAGTGGTATATGGAGTATACCTAAAGAAATGCTTGTAATATGATTACAAGGAAAATATAATTGAATGTGCAAGTGATCTGTTTGAAAGAAATATAAGTATATGAAAGTGCTTGAGAATTCAAGACCAAGGTATAGAAAATCAGATAATATAATTCATATTGTATTCAAGAATTTGTTTACCATATATAGAAGATGTATGTTTCAACCTTTAAAGAAGAGAAATGATCATCGAAAATTCCTCCAGCCATTAGCGAAGAGGCATAACACTTCATGGAGAAGAGTACGCTTTCAAAAATTTTAAAAATATATTTGTTATACAAATTCAGTCGGTTGAATGAATTATAGCACCCATCTGAAATCTATCAAAGAGAACCATTTTTAGAACAAAATTTAAATCGTGCAATTTTCATTATATTCAGCCTGTTGAAATTTGCCACTCAGTCGGCTGAATATGTATGTGCTTCAGAACTTGTGTATGTGCACACATTCAGTCGGCTGAGTTGTCATATTCTGTCGGCTAAATTCTATCACTTTATATTTTCTGCTTTGAAATTGATTCGTGCTAACTTTGTTCGGGTCTATACCACCTAGAAGAGATTTTAAAAATATTTAAATCTCTAATCTCAGGTATTATGACTGATAATACATCGATGCATCATCATGGTCTTTGTTTTGTTAAGTACGTACCTCCCTTTGATTTTGCAATACCCCAAATATTTGCTAACATTATTTAGGATATTTAATTAGTTAAATTAAATAAAATAATATGTTGATTAGGGGATTGAGATTTGATTTTAATTAGGCGTGGCCATGCCATTTAACAATGAATTAAAAGAAGAGTTCGATATGAAATAGGAAAGGAGTAAAATAGGAAAGAGGTCATTCCTATATCTAATCCCTTAGACCATGTATCCATACATATTAATTTTCATTTGAATTTTTTTACAACTTAAGGTCGACCACCATTAACAAGAGTAAGAGGAAGAAAAGCTAAGGAAGAAGCTTATTCGGATCAAATCCATTCATATCTCAATCTCTATAATCTTTAAATCTAAGATGAAAAATATTTACGTCTCAAAAATTTATTATTCTTGGTTTTTAGATTAATACGGAATATTTTGCATTGATTTGCCATGTTTTTTAACGATGGATTGATTACATATCATGTTGATGATTTATATATGTTCATATTGATTTTATGATGTCTAAAGGTGAAAACCCTATAAATTGACATCCAAATGCCTTGCAAATTTTTATGAAGATCATTAATATTATTTTGGAGATGTATTTCAATTTTTGAAATTTTCTGAAATTATGTGGAATTTATATGAATTTTCTAGTAAGGAAAATTTTAATTTGGGTTAATAACTATTTTTGGTTAAATAATAAAAGATTTGGGGCTAAAAATCTTATATGTTGGAAAGCATATTAAAAGAGATTTTCAGTAATTTTTGTAGATCTTTCCTAAGTGTTTTAATGGTTATATAAAATTATTTAAGGTATGGGACTTAAATGTTTTATATAATCTAAAGAGGAGAAGGGGTTTCTTGTAAAATAATTTAAATTATAAAATATGGAAAGTCGGTAGCACTTTTGAAAAATTATAGTACTTTTTATTGGTAAAGAAAGAGACAACCAATCACAATTAGACACGTGAAGCAGGTTAGGTGAAGAACTATTTACTACATGTTTTTCATTATTTCGACACCGTCGTCACCCGGCTCTGCTCCTCATCTTCGCTTCCGACATAGTCGAACCCAAGCACATTATATCAGTTTACTCAAACGTAGTGAATTCGACGTAGGTGGAAGGTAGGGAGTCGAAGCCAGGGTTTTTGAAGGGGTTAAGACAGTACTTTGTTGTTAAATTAAAAATGCGCCTGCTTGCTTTCGACTAAAATGACTTTCGACTGTGTAGCTTTCGACTAAACCAAATGGTATTAAAAGGAATTGTTTCGATTGGGTTGCTCTTTTTTTTTAAATAATTGCTTTCGACCGAGTCGAAGCCTCTAGCTGCTGCTTCCTACCTTTCGACCCAGATGGTTTTCAAAAGGGTTTTTTGTTTTCTAAAAACCTGGCCACCTCTCCAATGCTTTCGAAGCGATGGTTTCGATGCCATCAATTCTCTACTTGGGAAATGGTTTCGAAACAGGTGCTTTTGAATTAAATGTTTTAAGGACCCGTTTTCTATGATTGAAGTAAAACCCAAATGGTTTCAAAGGAGATAGTTTTAAATGGTTTCAAGGCAGGGACTTTAATGGTTTCGAGCGAAACAATTTTCAAAGGTTTCGAAGGGGTAAATTTTTGAATGGTTTCGAAAGGTTTCCACATGTTTAAAACTGAACATAAAGTGCTTCTGAAAGGATTGAGTTTTGACTATTTCGAAAGATTTTAATGAATGGTTTCGAAAGAGGTGGTTCCCAAGGGTTTCGGAAGGGTTGAAAGAAAAGGTTTTTCCTTATGTTTTCGAAAGGAAATATTTAAAGATTTTAAAGTGGGATGTTAAATGTTTTAAATCTTTCGAAGGAAGGACTTTTATTAGTTCCGAAAGAGTAACTTTCAATGGTTTCAAAAGGTAAGATTTAACCTTTCGACCTAGATTAAGTAAAGGGTTTTATTTGGTTTCGAAGGGGTTACCTTCAAGGGTTTCGACTGGGTTGTTTAAAGGTTTAAACAAAGGATTCAAACATGTTAAATAGGAGGAACAGCTTAAGTTTTTTAAGTTAAAAAGGACTTTAACTTATTTTGAAAGGATAGCTGATCTTTAATAAAATTCATCAGCAGTATTTTGAGTAAAGTGTATATATCATGGCAAAGTAGCTTAGAGTAAAGCTAAGAATATATTTTCCTTGTATAAGTATGATTTAAAGGTTTAAATCATTTTGAGAAGGTTTTAAAGGAAAAAGATAAAGGGAAGTAAGAAAATGATTTGGACAATTGGTCCATTTTCAAGCAATCAACCTTGATTTCAGACCGTTAGTCTAGTTTACGAGCAGTCGGCTTGGTTTTATGTACCGGTAGTTCATTTGTACCATAGTGGACCTTACTATTATGTTGTAGGCAGATATTTTACATATTACTTGTTTTCGGACAGATAGTCCATTGATTAACATAAAGGATGTTGCTATTTTGATATAATCAAGTTGACTAACCAGTTTGGTTCAGGAAAGGATTGCAAAATATATGTTTTGAAAAGGATATTAGCAAGGGGAAACCCGTTTCGCTAAGCGACGTGGTCTCACTTAATATCAGTAAACTGAGATGTAACAGAATTATTGACACCAGGCTTTATGTCTGAATTGAAGGTTTTGTTTCCCCTAAAATCTTGGGTACTCAAAATTGGTTTGAGTAGGTTGAGGATTAAGGTTTTTAGGTTTTAGTCATTTTGGCGAATAAAGCTTCCGGAGACGAGCAGGTGGTGGATTTAGGAGTTTCATTTTGATTCCGCTGTGTATATTAAGTCAATTATGACTATATTGCTTTGATCAACCAAGGAGGCATCTTCATATGTCGATGTTGGCGTATTTTGTAAGTGATATAATTAATCATTGCTTGGGAGACGATATATGAATATGTAACATGGATATGAAATATTATTTACAAATGTATTCAGCAAAATGTTGTTTTTCGAAAATCTGTGATTTTATTCATATTCATGTGTTTTGATATTATGGATACCATTATCATTATCATATTTTGTCACCAGAAGTTAATACTATGGATGATTGCAACATCTGTAGTGCTTAGCTTTTGGCCTCTAGATACGGGATGTTACAACTTGGTATCAGAGCATGGTTTATGAAAAACTTTAAACTAAAATGGTTTTCAAAACATAATCCTAAGGAATTAGAGTAAGATAGGGGAATGGCATAACGCTATGGTAACATACTTGTATTTGCTATATTAAGTATACACTTTATCACTAGTCCCATATCCTTGTTAGGTTATTTTATGTATCTCATAAGGTTTGAATACAGATATGGAAGGTAGAAGAGGAAGAGTTAACTTAGGAGGGGAGGGGAACCGAAGGGAATGCTAGACCTAGTACAAGGGGGACCCAAGGTCAGGCACAAGAAGAAAATGTAGGTGTTAAAGGCCCGCAAGTTGGAATGGAAGCTATGTATCGGTTTTTCATAAATACAATGCAAGCGGGAGTTGCAGGTGGACTGGTAGGAGGAGATGCTATAGGGACAGGAGTTCCGGTAGTTAACCATTATGCTAAGTTGAGCGGAGATTATGCTAAGCTTGGAAGGAAGCCTTTTCTGGCGTAGAGTATGCTATAGAGGTGGAAAATTGGTTGCTGCACTGTGAGAGAATCTTTGTAGATTTGGGGCTCAATGATGAGTAGAAGAGGAGGCTTGCTTCCAGATAGCTTCAGGGAGCAGCTTTGTTCTGGTGGAACAACATGACGGCTGGTGTGGATGAGTGAACTTTGTCATGGGCAGATTTCAAGGGAAGGTTCTAAGAAAGGTTTATGTCTACAATGGCACAATTTGCTCTGATCAGGAAGTTTGCTGAATTAGAGTAGGGAGAGATGTTTGTTCTGAAGTATGCTAGCAAGTTTGAGGAGCTTGCCAGATTTGGGTATGCTTCGGTGGATACAGTGATGAAGAGGAATAAGAAGTTCATCAGGGGGTTGAAGCTTGAGTTAATCAGGGTACATTACCTCATATTAGAGATCCTTCTGAATTTGTAGTGAAGATGGTCTTAAGGCATAAGAAGGTTCTTGATTCTCTAGAGAAGAGTAAGGCTAAGGAAGTCCAGGTTCGATAGAATCAAAAGAGGAAGTTCATCCCTGAGAAGGGTGCTCAGAAGGATGGAGCAGCTAAGAAGGGAAAGTCTGAGATTTTCTGTTTCAAGTGCGACAGAAGGGGCACTTTGCTAATGAATGTCGTGCTAAAAAGGCAAAGGAAGTGGCTGGAAAGAGGAATGTCAGGTGGTTCAATTACGACCAGATTGGCCATTATAAGAGCCAGTGCAAGGAGCCCTCTAAGGATGGAAAGGGTAAGGTGTATGCAATAGAGCCTGGTACTTCGAAGCCAACAGCTCAAGAGAAGGGCAAGGCAGTTTTGGGAGGTATGCTTCAGGTTCATGGTATGTCTGATAGCATTCTATTTGATAGTGGTGCATTGCATTCTTTTATACTTGATGTTTGATAGATAAGATTAACCTAGAACCCACATATTTAGTTACTTCCTACATGTTGCGAATACAATAGGAGGGTATGCAACTCTAGGGTTGAAGTGTAACCAGTTAGAGTTTGACCTGTTAGGTCATGCTTTTGTTTGCAATTTGCATGTGTTTGATTTTGTGGAGTTTGGAATTATTCTTGTATGGATTGTTGAGTGAGGACAATGCTAGGATATTTTGCTAGGATAAGAAAATATCTATTGGACATCCTGATTGTAGCGACAATAGTGTTTATGTCGTAAAAGGTTTTAGCAGTGAGATGTATGCTTTGTTGGGTATTATGGAATCGGATGATGAGTTAAGCCGAGTTTTCTTGGTCAGAGATTTTGTAGATGTTTTTGAGCTTGTAGTAGGATTGCTCGAAACGAGCCATTGAATTTAGGATAGATTTGGTTCCAGGAGCATAGCCAGTGAGTAGGCCGCCAAGTAGGATGAACCCTACAGAGATGAGGGAGTTAAAGGTGCATTTGGTGGATTTAGAGGGAAAGATTTTTATCAGGCCGAGTAGTTCACCTTAGGGTGCAGCAGTAGTGTTTGTTAAGAAGCCGGATGGATCGTTAAGGCCATGTATCGATTATCGTAAGTTGAATGTGCGGATGATAATGAATCGATATCCTTTGTCGTGGATTGACAATTTATTTGACCAGTTGAATGGAGCCAAGGTATTCTCGCAATTGGATTTGGCAATAGGTTTCCATCAGCTCATAGTAGCAAAGGATAGTATACCTTTAATGGCATTTAGGACTAGATATGGGTCGTACGAATGGTTAGTTATGCCGTTCGAACTGACTAATGCATTAGCTTTCCTTGTAGATTTAATGAACCGGGTTTTTCGAGAGCACTTGGAAAGGTTCGTATTGGTTTTCATAGATGATATCTTGATATACTCTAAGGATAAAAGAGAGAATGAAATTTAACTTAGAGTGGTGCTTGCGACGCTGAGGCAGCATCAGCTGAAAGCGAAGTTTTCAAAGTGTCATTTCTGGAAGAAAGAAGTAAAGTTTCTTCGTCATGTAATCTCAGAGGAAGGGTTGTCAGTGGATCCAACTAAGAATGAAGCAGTGAATAGTTGGGAGAAACCCGAGACAATGACAGGGATAAAGAGTTTTCTTAGGTTGGATGGTTATTATCGGAGACTGATTAAGGATTCTCCATGGATAGCGACACCAATGACCAAGCTAGCAAGAAAGGATGTGAAGTTTGTGTGGACCGATAAGTGTGAGCAAGCATTCCAGAATTTGAAACACTTATTGACTCATGCACCTGTGTTAGTTGTTCTGGAAGGGAATCAGGATTTGGTGGTTTATACAGATGCGTGCGGAGTGGGATTTGGAGCTGTACTAATGCAGAGAGGTAAAGTGATTGCCTATGCTTCTAGACATCTTAGGCTGCACGAGTTCAGATACCCAACGCATGATTTGGAACTGGCTGCAGTTATTTTTGCTTTGAAGGTGTGGAGGCATTACCTTTTAGGAGAGAGGTATGAGATACATACAAATCATAAGTCGCCGAAGTATTTGTTTTCTCAGAAGGAGCTGGACATGAGACAACAGAGGTGGTTAGAGTTTATCGCTACTTATGATTTTGGGATTGAGTACACACAGGGGAAAGGAAAAAGGTTGTAGATGCACTTAGCAGGAAACATCAGAATGCAGTGTTAGCAATGGTTGCTGAATGGAAAGATTTGGAAGCATTAGCAGACTGCAGAGTGCAGTGGAGATCTGAGGCTGGGTCTAATGGAGATACAGTTGTATTATCTTGTCTGGAAGTTCGACCAGTGATGATCGAAAGGTTTTCTTTTAAACAGATAGAGAATCCAGTGTTAGCAGAACGGATTAGGAAGTTAAGAAATGGAATCAAGAGCGATGACTTCAAAGATTTCAGTCTTAACCAGAATAGGAGGTTGAGAAAGAAAGAAAGATTATGTGTTCCGAGTGTAGGAAACATAAGGAAAGAAGTCTTGGAATAATGCCATCGTTCGAAGTTCTTTATTCATCCAGGACGTACTAAGATGTACCAGGATATGAAGATGAGTTTCTTTTGGGAAGGTATGAAGCAGGATATCGGCTTATGTGTAAAGTAGTGCTTCATTTGTCAACAGGCAAAGGCCGAACACCAGAAGCCATGTGGGTTGCTTTAACCATTGGATATTCTAGTATGGAAATGGTATTCTATTTCTATGGATTTCATGATGGTTTTGAAGATCGAACAGAGGAAATGATAGTATATGGGTCATAGTGGACAGATTGACCAAGAGTGCCCATTTTATTTCAGTTAAGTCAACCAGAATGGCACCTGTTTTGGTGAAGTTGCTTATGAAAAATGTGGTTAGACTGCATGGAATTCCTAGTAGCATAGTTAATAATAGAGGTTCCTTATTTATTAGCGAGTTCTAGAAGAGTTTGCAGGAAATTTTGGGAACCAAGCTCAGGATGATTACCCCTTACCATCCGCAGACAGATGGGCAAACGGAGAGAGTTAACAAAATTATGGAAGACTTGTTTAGAGCTTGTGTATTAGATTTCGGGGGATCATGGGAAGACCATTTGCATTTAGTCGAATTTTTATATAACAACAGTTATCAGACTAGTATTGGGATGGATGTTCGCGTCGACTAAAGTTCTATGAACTAGAAAATAACCGAACGAATTTTATAATAAAAATAACCGCAAGCGCACGGCGTACACTTTTAGTACATTGCGAATAGGAGTCAATCTGGAGGGAATTGATGATTTTAAAAATTCAATTCAACCAAATTATACAAATTTCAAGTGAAAGTTAAGCCAGAGAATTAGAGGATTAACTAACTAACTAAAAGAAAAGAGAAGCAAATATAAGAGTTAAGTGACAATTTAGAGAATAAATCCACTCTCTAGATCATGTAGTTCAACACATATGAAACTATGATATCTGTTTTATGATTACTAGTGCTTTAATTGATGTGCGTATCATAAGTATGGCGTATTTATACTATTGATTAGCCAGCGTAAGCCATCAAACTATAACACACCGCTTAAACCGCTTACTAACTTTCATGAAACTTGACAATGAACATGAAAATGTAATATATTTTAAGTTTGACCTATCAACTATTGATTAGAAATATAGACCATCAAATTTGAATTTCAAATCACTTACTTATGCCATAATCATGTTTTGATGAAGATGCATTTGAGTTAGTGATTGTTTAAGCATAGCCTATTTGGTGTCAACAATATAGGCTATCAAATTCAAAGCAAGAACAACAAATAAAACACTTCATTGATCATCATTAAGCACAAAAAGAGAGCACGAATTAACAAGTAGTTGAAGCTACATAATTAGAGAGCTTCATTACCCCTAAATTAAAGGGGTTTAGCCTCTCATATTTGTCATTTTGTTAACAAATGTAGCTAGCAACATGAAAGTAAAATGAAAAAAATGAAAGCTAATGGAAAAGACAAGCTAATTAATAAGAATAAAACCAATCTACTTTGCATGAATGTAAATCTACACTACCAAAATTAATGTAAATGAACAAGGAAAGTTAAATAAACAAGTAATTAAACTGCATAAGAAAAAGAAAGTTACATGAAAATAAAAACAAATGGCTAAGTAGCCATGAAAAGAAAGAAGAGAGCTTGATTTATTTTTTATCTTAAACTAAAACTAAGAGAGACTATGGAAGAAGAGGGTAACATGAAACATAATGGGTATATATACATGTGTTAAACCGTAATTCATATTTTTGCGGAATGCCCAAAATAACCTTGAGAAAGTGTGGAGACCAAGTAATCATTAGCTTCTACTCATCATAATATAAGTGTACATGAAGCCATTAATTCCATAAGCATGTGCATTAGCCTTTAATTTGTACACTAAGGTATGTAGGCAGGTGGGGTCCTCCATGATCTTCACTTTGAATTATTCCATCTTTATTCCTTTATGTTCTTTTTGTGCATGCATATCTTATTCATGAAAAAACTTGTAATTGAAATCAAATTCCTACAAAATACTATGGAAATTTCTAATTAAATTTTCTCAAGTTAATTTATTCACAAAAATAACTATTTTGCCCTTTGATGAAGATGAGTATGTGAAAATTCGGAATTAATATGGATTTTGGTTAAAACAAGTTAAAATACCCAATATGATCATTTATTTGAATTAATTAGAATAAATATAGTGGCAAAAATATGCACATAAATGTGCACATCAAATACCCCCACACTTATATTTTTATTCGTCCTCGAATAAAGGAAAAAAGACTAAGACAAATCCGTTTTCATAGGGAGCACGGTTGCAATGAGCGTATGCAACTTACCGTTAAAGTTGTGGGTGTCCCCAATAGGACGAGTGTTGCCTCATGAGGGTTTTGTGAGGATACTACCCACAAAATCCAAATGCATGATGAAAATATTTACAATATGCAAGGTTTATTTACAAAGAGGTGAATGCGAGTTTTTGAAAATATTTAAAATGAATGATTTACTTTAGTTCACAAATAAGTTAAATATAGGTTTCAGTCATTATCATGAAATTTTAAGTCATTTACTCATCAAAATTTCCAATAAAAACGAAGTTATCATAACAAATAGACTATAGTTTAACTCATTGTTTCAGTTGATAACAAAGTGCAACTATGAAATGGATCCTTAGTTGATTATCAAAGTTTATCAAAGTGGTATATTCATTTATTTTGAATAAAAAGTCAAATCAAATAAGTTCAAATAGTGCTTGGATTTCATTTGCTTACTCTCTCCATTTTTTATTTTGAAAATTTTATTGATATTAACAATATTTACGTATGCCTAATTCAGAAAACTGAGGCCAGATATATTACCTATGCACTGCCTTTTAGGCTTATGTGAGGGGAATATAGAGCATGGCGAGTGAACACACGAGTGTGAACACCTATCGACTGTAGGCGTTATTAATAAAATAATTTTTATATACATACACCTAGCTCAGATAAACTGAGGCCAGATATACCGATCGTGCACTACCTTTCGGGCTTACGTGAGAAAGGTACAGAGCATGGCGAGTGTACACACAAGTGTGTACACCTGTCGACCATAGGTGTTAATAGAAAATATTTACATATATACAAATGTTTTTTTTCAAAGGAAAGGGCTTTGCAAAATAATCTTAGCACAACTTGACTTAGAAGACAAAAAATGTTATATCCTTTACTTCAAATCAACCACTTTTTAAAACAAAGATTTTCAATTAGAAAATATTTCAAAATTATCATGTATGAACCTTCCTATATATTAGTTAAACTATCGTTATTTGTAATCAAACTTTATTTTTATTTTTGTCAAGACAAATAAATTTTCAATAATTTTAATTTAATAAACCAAAACCATATATTATCTTATAGTGTTTCTTTAAAAATAAATCAAAATACTTTTAAAAAAAATTGTTTTTGAATTGTATATATATAGAGTTTTGGAGGAAAAAATGAAAAATTAATCATAAAAAATCAAAAAGAAGATGAGTTTACCCCACACTTGATTTTGACTTGCCCCCACAGTCAACCCAAGTGGAAAGAGAAAACTAAAAACATAACATTTATTTAAATGAAAATGAAAATATGATTCAGAAAGTATGTCGTTAAAGAGTAAATGAACCGGCCTTTCAAAAACCGATTCATTTGCCTCGCCAACTACGCGAGATACGGCTTAAGCGCAGAAAACCAAACCATAAAAGATTTCGAAGTTGAATGTTGAATTGGAAAAACAAATGTCTTTTTATTAAAAATTGTACAAGTTGTTTTATTTTCGATGATTGTTGGGGTTGATAAAACAATTGATTGAAATTCAAGTTTATTTTCACCAAGTTGAAGTTCAAACTTATCATTGAAAACTTCTTCAAAATTATCGATTTCAAAATCAAAATGGTGATGTAAATCTTCCCCTTCAGAATTTAACAACTCATTTCGAAAATTTCAAAGAAATCATGTTCATTGAATTCGTTTTCCTTTATTGGATTATCAACAACTTCATTGTGTATCTCAAGTTAAAAATCCAAAGTTGTTGTATTTAAATTTTTGAAATCGAGAAAAGGAAGGTCGAATTTTAAATTTGGTTCCATACCCTCAAAAGAATTGAAATCCAAGTCAATTACCAAATTTTCAACAACTTCGTTAAGATTTTCATTTTCAATTTCAAAAGTTGTTATTTGAAAACCATGGATTTTGTTAAACATGGATTATCGTTTGACTCGTCACATATTAGGATTTAGTTTTGTTTCTCACATTGTTTCATACATGTTTCGAACAACAAATCCACGTGACCATTGTAGATTTCGTTCATTTGTTCAACGAAATCCAATTTATAGTTATTAGATTGATAATTTTTAATTTGGATTTGTTGAGAACAAAAATTTTCATGCGTATCGTAGTTAAGATTATTCTCATTGCCAAAATTATTTGAAAAGTGGATCACATTTTCGTTTTGATTTTGAAATTCATTTTGAGTTCAAAAGTGAATTGGCACGGGTTATCATTAAAATCGTTTGAATTTTGAATTGAATTCAAATTTTGAAATCCTTGACTCGAATTATTACATAAATATGAATTACGCAAATTATTTACCTCTTGATTTTGTTGTATAGAGAGTTCGAGTAGAGATGAAATTATTTCAATGCTATTTTCGAGAGTCAAAGGTTGGTCATTGTTTTGAAAATTTTGTTGTTCGAAATTTGAATCATTTAAACAATAGTTGTTGTTGAAATATCCATAAGAATTTGATGTGAAGTTATATGGATTAAATTGATTTTCACAACTATCGTAAAATTCATATAAGTGGGGAAACTCGGACATTTTCAAGAATGTTTTTGGATTTTTTTTATAAAGGAAAAAATATTTACAAATAAAATTTATTTTCAAAAGGAAATTGATTTTTGGTTTTTGGTTTTTCAAATTATTTTCTTTGTTTTTTGAAAAGGTTTTATAATTTATTTATTTTTTGGATTTTGGTTTTTCTAAATTTTTTGGATTTTTTAAATTTCAAAGAAAAAGGATTTAAAAATTTCAAAAGAAAAGAAGAGGAATATTTACAATTTTTTTTAGTTTGGGATTTTGATTTTTTTTTTAAATATGCATGAGCTAATGCAACTAAGTAAATGCAAGGGTTAATTTCAAATTTTTTATCCTAAGTTAACCCAAAATTGTATAATGACAAATTGTCTTAAATTAACAAGATAGTTCTCAGTCAGGTACAGGGCAAGACTTTTCAGTGCACCACAAATCACCGTAGCAGTGCAGCCGAAGGTTTTAGTACCTTCAGAGGAACAACCACTATGATATTTACGAATCACTGTAATATTTATAAATAGTTATTACTCCTCCGTAGCCTAGACACCAAGAGATTAAATTGTTCAAAGAAGACAAATTGTCAATATACAATTAAGTGTTAATAATGTCTAGCCGTTATTACTAAACAAAATTCTAGAATGAAATGCAAAGCAGAAATTAAACATGTATTAACAATGCAATTACGAATGAATTTTGTTTTTTTTTTTCTGTTTTTGAATTTTTTATGCAAATGCAAGTAAACAACAATTGCAAAACTATAGATAATGATCAAAAGCAGCAAAATTCTTTTATGAGCAAGCTGGCAATTTATTGTTGACAAGCAAAGCGAAGCAATTATTTTTGGCAAGCGGATTTCTTTTGAGTCTCTTCTTTGGCAACCTGAAAATAAAAACAAGATATATACATTTTTTTTGTTTTTTAAAGGTTTGAACCAAAAACATAGCAAAACTAATCAAAACGAAACACACAAAAAATTGGAACTTGTCATTGTTATTTTTTTGGAATTTTTTTTAGAAAGGATATAAGAAAAAAACAAAATGAAAGAAAAACTCTTTTTTTTAATGAAGAGAGAATAAAACAATTCAAAGAAAGGACTAAAAAAAATTCAAAATCAATGAAAATGGGTTTACCAGCCCAATATTAACTAGTCTTCTACCCAAAAATACTATAACCCGAACCAAATTCTCGTTCCTCTTGACTAAAACAGATTTCAGATTATTCAAACAAATCGAAAGCCGACTATTCAAACAAATTTCAGATTATTTCTCTTTACTTCCAAAATCAAAATTGAAAACCGATTATTCAAACAAATTTCAGATTTCAATTCAACTGGTTTTTAACGGCGATTGGATGGTGAGTTCGATTTGGTAGCCTCGATTCGAGGCAATTGATCGGCGAGGTGCGGCGAGGCAGATGGATTGGAAATGAAGGTAGGTGATTTTGGGCAGCGAATTGGTCGCGGAGGTGGTCTGGTGGAAATTGTAGGCGAGGGCCGTTGTTTGCAGGTGAGGATGTGGGCGTTGCGATGAGGTCGCGATGTCAAGAGTAGTGAGCTGCAGTGAATCGAGTAGCTACAGGTGAGGAAGTTGTTGTGCAATTTGATTTCTGTTCGTAGCAGAGGGGAGTTGAAGTAGAGGCTGCAGGTTGTGTAGTTGAGATGAAGTTTAGTGTAGTTGTGCAGGTTCGTAGAGAAGGATGGGGAACTGGTGGGCTGCTTGGTATAGGATGGTAGATAATGCAATCGACGGTGGTGGAGAGAGTATATGTGTTCAGCAGTTGGTATGGGCAGTTGCGGAGTTGTTGTGTGTTTTGTTTGGGGGAACTGTTGGAGTGTTTGTCACTATTGTGGTTAGTGGCAGAAGTGTGAAGCGCTGATGGTTTTGGCTGCAGTGGTGGTATATGCAAGCGATCAGTGGATGGTGGATAGGAGATGAAGCTGATGGTTGAAGGTGGTAATTTTGGTGAGGGTTTCTTTTGGCAGTTGAAAATGGTTTTGGTGATGGTTTTGGAATTTGGAGTGGATGAAGGGCACTAGTGGCCGGTGTGGTGACAGGCTTGTATTGGCAGAAAATGCGTAGATGGGAATGTGTAATGTTTTTGGTAGGAGTGATTTGTATTGGTTACGGTGGTGAAGGCAGGCGGCGGGGAGATGATGAGAAACTGTACGAAATGTATGATCTTGCAAGAAGTTTGGCGATGACTTGACAGTTATGTAGTGAAGTTGAAATGTTGGGATTTTCAAATGTTTAAATGTAGATGATTGGTTGGTTGCGATGGCCAGGTAGTATATGTAGTTGTGTTTTTTTATGATGGATGTTGTTGTACCGGTCTTGGAATATGTAGTGAAGTCTTGACAGTCGTTAAGGGTAGTGTGATGAGGGACTGGAAGCAACAGAGGGTGGAAATGATATGTATGAGTGAAAGAAGGTTGATGTTGTATGGAAATTGTAAGTGGGTGAAGAAAGTCTATAGTGGAGAAGCTCTGGTATAACGGCCTGGTATTTTCAACCATTCGCATCCGCACATGTCGGACTTGAATTGCTCAAAATACCGCGTTGTAAATAAAAGTTTGGCAAATCTCAAAATATACAATAAATAAATAATCACGGATCACAGACACAGAGTATTTAATAATGCAGCGGAAGTAAAAGAAATAGTAGTTCATGAAGGTACTATATAAATATATCAGAGTTGTATAAAATACAACAGAAGAAATAGAGTACAACAGAAGTCTCAATACATAGAAGTCTGCTAATGCAGGAGCTGAAAAGGAACAACAGACTGAAAAAGACAAAACTAGACAAGTAGATAATTTCTAGCGATTCCAATCCCAAGAAAGTGGAAATCCAAATCTGTGAATACTCAGGCTGATCCGAGCGTAAATAAAAATACAAACACTCGAGTCAGGACATACATACTTATACAATGTAAACCAACTCAAGTGAACTGTAGTAAAAGTACAAGTAACTTAAAGAATGCTTAAGACTGCTCATCCTCGAAGGATCCGTTAAACTATTTACTATGTAGTAATATTGCGCTATTATCATAATGTCTATAGTAAAATAAACTTACTTTAAAGTAGCACCACTGGGTTACGCATATAGCCACAGACACGTAATAGTCCTAGTAGTCTATCCAATATCTGCATATCTCCTGATCGGGAGACTACGTGAAGATACGCATGGGCTACGGGAGAAAACCAAACTCATAGTAAATATTCTATACGGAAGGTGACACGGCACACAAGGCAATGCCAGGGTAGATGTACCAATTACGCACACGGGCTGGTGGTAATGCAGCAGCCACATACGCCCACCTCAGAACACATTCCCAAAATTGGAGGGGCGCCCAAACACTCACATAAGCAATAGAATGGTATCGAAGAAATGTGTCTGACCAGAGGAGCTACCCCTTTTGGCCCAGATCGCTCCTCTTTTAGCCACCTTATGCCAACTCACGGGAGTTGGGTCCACGTAACATACCTCAAAAACGTCCTCACCATCCTACTTCATTCTAAAATCTCCACCGCGTACACGGTTGTCAAAGTGGCTTTCGGTATCGACAGATAGTATGCCCATATCCGATTTCGATCTCTTTGCCAACCAATCGTTATTATAACCCTTGGTTATAACTTTAAAATAATATTTTATACTTCAAAATAAAATATCATTTCAATCCAAATCTTTATCAAAATAAAGATTAAATCATTTCCAAACCATTTCAATATATGAACATACCATATCTTTCAAATTCAAATATTTATCAAAATAAATATCAAGTCATTTCCAACCATTTCAATATATTAAATTATCATATCCTTTCAAAACTTCCTTTCAAATCATTTTAATACATAAATATCATATCTTTCAGAACTTCATTTTCAAATCATTTTAATATCAAAAATCATATCTTTCAGAACTTCATTTTCAAATCATTTTAATATCAAATTATCATATCTTTCAAAACTTTATTTTCAAATCATTTTAATATCAAAATATCATATCTTTCCAAACTTTATTTTCAGATCATTTTAATATCAAAATATCATATCTTTCAAAACATTATTTCAAATCATCATATAAGTTCAAATCCAAATATTCAACTTTAAATACCTTCTAAATTCAAGATAACATTCATTTATTATTCTTTCAAATCACCTTTAAATAGTTTATATTCCAATTAAATTAACTCATTTAAACCATTTAAAAGTGGAGTTATTATACTTTCAAATTAAGTATTCAATTTTCAAAAATAATAAACTTCAATTTAAACCATTTAAACTTATAAAAATCATATTTTAACATTCGAAAATGTTTATTAACATACCTTTAACATATGATTTTTATAAAATAAATTTCTTATAAATAAATCAAATTTTTCAATAAATTTACTTAACAAATTCAAGTGTATAATTTCCATTCCTTCGCATGTACAATTTATTAACACTTACATTTTTGAATTTCCATTTCACAAATTAAACTAAATTTTCAATTGATTTCATTTAACTAAAAACTTTAATTAAACCAAATTTCACATTTCCAAGTCAAGTTGTATTTTAAAATTACACATTTAAGTATTCATTTATTTAACCATTTAAATTCATAGAAAAATCAATAATACTTTAATAAATCACTTAAATTCAAATTTAAATCAAATTATCATATTTACCATTTTCCAAATATAATTAAATTTCCTTTTTTTATATATCTTAAATATCATTTTTAACCAAAATTCCAAATTTCCAAACTTAAGTTACATTTCAATAATCCAATTTAACCATTCATTAATTGCATTTTTAACTCATAGAAAAATCATAATTTCTTTATTTCAAAACATTTCAAAATCTATTTAAATCAAATTTCATAAATTTATATTTTAAAATACTTAAAAATATCCAAAACACTTTATAAAATAACCACGGGCCTGTATATAGTTTTTTAACCTCGGTCAAGTGATACAGATATATATCATTTCAATCCGCAGTTTAAAATGAAAAATCCGGGTTCTATCATTTCAAACCCGCAATCCCAAGTTAAAACAAAGTAAATAAAAGCCGTTCAGGCCTATCATTTCAGCCCATAACGATTTTTCCCTATTCTAAAGTCCGTTCGGGTATGTATCATTTCAATCCATAGTGAACCTAATCTACAAGGAACTTGCAGTGTGATAAACAGATATAAATGAACAGTTAACAACAAATAATAGTAACAGATGAGATGACATGTAAATTAACAGGTGTAACATCATATATAAATAATCACAGGCAGTTATAACAGCGCATAAAATTCTACACATTCAGTTGTTGTCGCTTCACAATTGCATAAGTATAAAATGTCGTGTGAGATTTACTCACCTCTTATGCTGGAGATATCAATTCAAACAACACAACGGATACCAGAAAGCACGATGATACAACGATGCATTCAAGTAGATGAGAACCAAGTTTATTGATCTTGTACACAACCCATGAACATGACAAATAAAATTAGAATTCAAAACAACATTGAATAAAAATAACTTTGAAACAAAAAGCAATATGAATACACTATCTTTTGCCTTGTTTTCTACAATTGCTTGCACGGCCTAGGGGATGTTTTGGCTCAGGTTTGGCATGATTTTGGCTCAGGTTTGAGCATAGGAATGCATGGCATAAAGGCTAGAACATGTGGAGGAAGTTACAAGGTAGGAATGTGAAGGGGTTTAGGCTAAAACATGGTTTTGGTTCAACAAAAGGGGCTCGGCCATGGGATGTTTGGCTCGGCCAGTGGAGTGTGGGTTAGGTCAAGGGCTGGAGTGGTGAGTAAGGGTCTGGATAGTGATGGTGGTAGTGGCCTCAGGTGGTGGTGGTGGTGAAAAATGAAGTGGTGAAGCAAGATGGCTCAAACTAGCATAGTTTTAAGGCATTGGTCGTATTTTTGTGGATTTTCGCATCATGGTGGGCTCGGCCATGGTCAAGGCTGAAGGAGTAGGTGGTGATGGTGACAAGGAGGAGATGTAGGAGGTTCCGGTCGTGACAATAGAGTGGAGGCCGAGCAAAAGGCAATAGAAACAAAGCAAAATAACATGGAAAAAGAGAAGAGAAAGGAGGAAAAAGAGGAGCCATTGCCAAGGATTTTTGTCAAGCTATGAATGGAGATGGAAATGATAAAGTTTTTGCGTGAAAACTAGATAAAAGTCACGGCTAGGAAAGTAAAATGCATGGCCAAAAGTGTAAAATGAGCAGTTATGGCAATTGAAAAGACTTTGGAGATGAAAAGACTTAAGTTAATAAAGCTTTTAAAATACTTCATATTTTCTTTTCTTTAATTCAATTAAAACAAAAATAAAATCATTAATTCAAATTTAAAAACCAAAAAAATTAATATAAAATAAAATAAATAATAAATTTTAAAGAAAATGGAAAAAGAATTAATGAAATTGCTTAATATTCAAAACAGGGTTCAAAAATTACAATTAAATCATCATTGCCTTTGGAAAAATATCTACTTCATTTTAAAATATTGTAAAGCAAAATTTTGAAATAAAATAATTTTTTTAAACATATTAAAAGTGAAATAAATAATTAAATTTAGAGAAAATAGAAAAATAATTAAAGAAATTGTTTAAAAATTGGAAACAGGACATGAAAATTACAAATAAAATACCATTGGCTCTAGAAAAATTTCTATTTCACTTTAAAACAAATAAAATGTAAAATAAATAAAATAAATGAGGAAAAAAATAAAATAGGAATGAGAATAAAATATGATCTTGAGAAAATAGAAAAATAAATAAAGAATTCCTTAAATTAATTGAAGTTGGAAATTAGAAATTGTAAAAAAAAATACAACGGACACTCGAAAATGTCAATTACTCTTTCAAAAATGTTTTAAAACCAAAATATATACAATACATGTTATTTTACCCATATAAACATAATTTAGAACATTACATGACCAAATAAATTATTGTTTATATAATTTAAAATAAACAATTTTATTAAATACAGCAAATTTCACACAATAGTTAAAATGGCATAACTTTTCCATTATAAATCAGATTCCAATGAAACGGAAAGCATTGTTCTTAAAATTTTATTTAATTTCATAATAAAAGATAAAATTCAAATTTTCAAACTTTCAAATTCTAAATTTTAAAGTCAAAGTTTGACCATATTGACCAAAATTCACTTTTTGGAAAATATTCTTTTTAGTCATGTTTTGGAATGATAATTCATATCAAAATCAAAGTTTATATTTTAAAATAACAAAATTTATCCATTTAAAATAAATAAAATAAAGCTTTTAAATCATAAATTCAATTAACATAATTAAAATACACAATTAAAATAATCACAAAATACAGAGTTGTTACACTCTCCCCCACTCAAAACTTTTCGTCCCCGAAAAGGAATGAGGTACGGAAAAGCACAGAAAAGATAGAAATGAAGTAAGATTAAGACAAGGTGACAAGAAGATTGAGATTATGCCTGATAACTGTTGTTATAGGAAAATTTAACAAGGTGGAGATGATCTTTCCAAGATCCTCCAGAATCAAGAACACAAGCATGAAAAAGGTGGATTAAAAATGAGTACCAAAGATTATCAAAGATTATAGAAAGATTTCTAAACAGAAAGATTATAGAAAGATGCATATACCAGTCTGTAGCAAGATAAGAATAATAAGGACAACCAAAAGATAGTTTGAAAAACAAAATAAGGAAATAAGTTTGAAACCATGGAAATTTCAATTTAAATAGAAAATAAATTTTTACACAAGTTAAATAAATCTTAACTATCTCAAATTTCATTATCTTATCATCTAATTACCTTAAATTAACAATTTTAAAACCATGGGTTTGAAAAATAATCATTTATTATACTCATAATGTACTTAATAAATTTAATTCTTCTTTATTCCTAATTAAAATTAAAATTATTCCTCTCAATATATTTATCACTTATGTTAAATATACTTACACTTATTATAACTGCTTTATTTAATTTTTATCTCTTTTAACATTATTTTATTGTAAGTTATTCAGTTACCATTTATTATATTTAGCTCTGTCAATCATTTTATAACTAAAATTTAAGTGTATAACATTTGTTATAACCACTCAAATTTTATTTATAAAATCTTTTTATATTGTATATTATCCAATTACATTGTTAACTTCTGAAATTATGGTAAGTTATATTTGAATGCAATTGTATTATACAAATAAAACTTTCCAATTAAATCAGTTCATGCTTGAATATTCATCTAAAATTTTGATTTTCTGTTTATAATTGAAATTATTCTTCAAAATAAAATTTAAGAATTAAATTTTCGATTTCTTCAAACCATTTAGAGATAAATAAATGCATGTACATAATTTATCAAATCAAATTTAAATCATATATCTATATATGTTATAAATCAAGTCATATTTTAGAAATTCAAATCAATTTGATTTCCCAAAACAAAGCTGTAGCTAGACTATAGAGCGGTCTCTTCACATCGTAACTCGAAAATGAATGTCGATGATGTTGTAGTCATCACCGAAATTATTTCCCAACGACAAAGAGAAGAGCAATGATTTTTAAACTTTAAAATTCTTTGCAAACATATTCTTATTCGAAAATACTTTAAATAATATACTTTAAAACTTAAACACGAGGTTTGAAACCATTGGAAATTAAATTCTCAAATTTCTTGTTTTAAATTCATTTCAGTTCCCAAATCAATTTATAAACAGCTATTTATAAATTCATTTATAGAACAATAAATGATAAATCAAGTATTATCATTTCAAATAATCAATTTATTAAGTTCCATAAATTTACTTATATATCAAAATCTATTTCAGTAACCAAATTTTAAAATAATATTGTGTCAGGTTGGTCTGTCAAAGTGTTTTAGAAATCCTATCGATAGCGTTGATCAGACGAATCGATCGGAAACCCAAATCAACATCAACAACTCAAACAACACAATATATAAAACAAAACATTGATTTACAAGCACAATTCAAAATGTTTGAAGATAGGTTGGAAACAAAAGACAAGATGATTAATTAACAAAATAAGGAGATGGGTAAGCTTAAATTAATCGTGGGCAACCTTAACTGGGTCAACCGTGACTTAAAGAATAAGATCAATGTGGATTTTTCTAGGGTAAATCTACCTTCGATCTCATGAGATAGAGTTTGGAGTAACAAAAGATATTAGCATTTAAACCAAGGATAGATATAAATCTCTGGTGAATCGATGCTAATTGTAAAGGAGTTTCCTTCTTTTACAATTCAATTTGAAATTGGCGAGACCACCGACTCACTAAAAAGATCATTCGAAGCGGAGTTATGGGACACTCCAGAATCAAAAGAAGATGAATAGTGAGGGGACACAAATGGATTTTGGAACCGTAGGGAACATTCCAAAATTCAAAGGAAATTCGAATCAAAGAGGAAAGATTTAAACTCGAACGAAAGTGATTCTGTAAATAATTTACCTTATATTCTAAGTTTTGCCTCAAAGCCAAAGCTCTGATACCAAATGTAACGACCTGGTATTTTCAACCATTCGCTTCCGCAAATGTCGGACTTGAATTGCTCAAAATACCGCGTTGTAAATAAAAATTTGGCAAATCTCAGAATATACAGTAAATAAATAATCACGGATCATAGACACATAGTATTTAATAATGCAGCGGAAGTAAAAGAAATAGTAGTTCATGAAGCTACTGTACAAATATATCAGAGTTGCATAAGATACAATAGAAGAAATAGAGTACAACAGAAGTCTCAATACATAGAAGTCTACGAATACAAGAGCTGAAAAGGAACAATAGACTGAAAAAGATAAAGTAGACAAGTAGATAATCTCTAGCGATTCCAATCTCCAGAAAGTGGAAATCAAAATCTGTGAATACTCAGGCTGACCCGAGCGTAAATAAAAATACAAACACTCGAGTTAGGACATACATACTTATACAATGTAAACCAACTCAAGTGAACTGTAGTAAAAGTACAAGTAACTTAAAGGAGGCTTGGGACCGCCCATCCTCTAAGGATTCGTTAAACTATTTATTATGTAGTAATATTGCGCTATTATAATAATGTCTATAGTAAAATAAACTTACTTTAAAATAGCATCACGGGGTTACCCATATAGACCCAGACACGTAATAGTCCGAGTAGTCCATCCAATATCTGCATATCTCCTGATCGGGAGACTATGAGAAGATACACATGGGCTACGGGAGAAAACCAAACTCATAGTACAGGCTCGATAGGGAAGGTGACACGGCACACAAGGCAATGCCAGGGTAGATATACCAATTATGCACACGGGCTGGTGGTAACGCAGCAACCACATACGCCCACCTCGGAACACATTCCCAAAATCGAAGAGGCGCCCAAACAATCACAAAAGCAATAGAATGGTATCGAAGAAATGTGTCCGACCAGAGGAGCTACCCCTTTAGGCCTAGATCGCTCCTGTTTTAGCCACCTTATGCCAACTCACGGGAGTTGGGTCCACGTAACATACCTCAAGAACGTCGCCACCATCCTACTTCATTCTAGAATCTCCACTGCGTACACGGTTGTCAAAGTGGTTTTCAGTATCTGAAAGTTTATATATGGATCGGTAGATATGGAATATATATTAAACTAAATTCGAAAGCAGTTAAAATCAGTAAAGTAAATAAGAGTAAGCACGCCAGGAATTTTATACTGGTTCGAACTCCCATTCTAGGTTCAGTCCCAGACTAACTTCTGGCTTTAATTAACAATACCCTCACTTCACCCGGAGGAATAGGTCTGAGCAGCAGAACAGACACCTGAGCAACAGAACAGGATTTTTGCCTCAACAGCCGAAGAGGACTTTCCCTTGCCTGAGAAGCAGAACAGATCTTTAACAAAATATAAAAGTAGTTGACTCAATGTGTTCTTGATAACACTGATTTGTCTTTTAAGATTACAAACTTCCTATAATCAATTCCTCAAGAATATAAAGAGTATGTGAAAATTTGAAAGGAAGAATATTGCTAAGAATCAAAGTATATGGAATATAATTCAAAGATTCAAAGCAATGAAGAGTATGAATGCACTAGAATAATCACAAGAGAGAATAGAGAGAATTAGAATCAGAAATTGGTGATTATGAAGTGAGTGATAACTTCTATATATAGTTTTAAGAGAGATGCAACTCTTACTGAAGAGTTTCAGCTAAGACAGACATATATTCATGAAGTGCATCCCTTCATGGAAGAAGATGTCCATTCAGAATTTTGACAGTTGAAGCCGGATCAGTCGACTGGTCGATTTTGATCAGTCGACTGAATTTGAAAATGTTTGACTGTTTTTTGAAAAAGAGTATACTATTGTGCATATGCACAGTCAGTCGACTAGGCATCCATAGCCAGTCGACTGGCTGTGTATATTTTGCATAGTGAACTCTGTTTTAAAGAAAAATGGAAAGCTAGAAAACTTAAGGATTTATTTTAACAGCTTGTAAACCATCTTGTCGTGAATCAAAACTAGTGATTCAACATTCTCCCCCTTTTTGATTGATGACAACCTGTATATATTTTAGAGAGAAAATTTTCTCCCCCTGAATGTATGATATCATTTTCCTACATTAAATATGTTAGTGCACATACTTTTTCTCCCCCTTTGTCATCGACAAAAAGAAGACAAATTAAATAAATTTTAGTGTACAACACACAAATAGAGAAAACAGAGTATAACATACTAATAGTACACATAGAGTAGATAGAGTATCATAGTACATTGCAAATTTCATCAAATCTAACCAACAATAAAAAGAAGCTTACTTATCATGATCCTAGTCAAAATCCTCTTCAGACATATGCTCCTTGCCAGGCCTTGATGTGTTTTGTCCACTACCACTTGGTCCGCTAGTATCGCTTCCAGTGTGTTCCTCAAAAGTAGACCATGTGAATCTCGGCTCTGGTCGCTTGCCATGTGCTACCGAAGAAGCAGTCGTGGATGAAGAACATGAAATCGCATCCCATAGTATAGAGAAAAATCCTTTGACCTTGTCTAATTTTTTATCAACTTTCTTCAAACGAGTTCCTAGTATTTTTTTTATTTCTAGAAAGGATCTCTATGGATTCTCGTACACTAGCCTTTTTGCAAGAATAATTTCTTTATCTTCTTCGAGATGAGGTGTTCGTTCTCGAATGATTGGTCCGCCTGATTGTTGTTGTTGTTGGCGATGCCATTCTTCATATGAGGAGAATGCTGGAGGAGCTGACTGTAGTTTCATGAGACTTAATGTGCGTATGTTGATAATTCCAACGGAAGAAGTTTCGGATTCCGGTTGCGGTGCACCCATATTTAAAAGTAATCTCATTATATATTCTCCGAAGTAAATGGTTCTCATATTACCGTTCTTGAAGGTGAGAAATTCATCCAATTTTCTCCGTAGCCAATTTACTTGAATTCCTCCCCATACCACATATAGTGCTTTGAAATTTTTCGGGTGGATAAGTTCATAAGACCGGTTCTTGGAAGGATACTCCTCATGAATGATTTATGAAGAATTCTTGCTTTGGTCGAAGAAGAATAGATTTGAGTTCCTTCATATTGTCACTCATAAACATATGGCTAACTTGATCTCTTTGTCGAATATTACAATCGGCATCATTTGGAGGAATACCTTGGTTAGGAGTTTGAAGTATGTGCGCCATTCGATCTAAGGAGAAGAAAACTTGATGCCCACAAACTAAACTCCAAACATAATCATCGCTATTTGATGGACGTTGATGAGGAAGATTTAAATTAGCATAAAAAAGCTTCACCATGAGTTGATTGATCTTGCGAGAATTGAGATTCAAGTCAAGTAGAGATTCCAATCTAGATCTCCGCATAAGCTCTTGTAAACCGTAAGCCGCAAAATCGCCGTAGACCATGAATGAACCTTCAAAGATCCACGAATTTTTCATTTTATGCCATCTTGCTACTGCTACATCATTATATAGCCACTGTGCAATTTGGGCATCGGTAAGATCGGCGGAAGAAGAGCTTTGCCTATGTCGCTTTGTAGGAGCCATTTGATTTAGTATTTAGTGAAAAAGTTGAGTTTATTTGGGATTTTAGGGTTTGTGGACGAAATAGATTTGGGTAAAAAACTGAGAACGGTAATGTGAAAGAGAAGTAATAAAGAAGTAAATAGGGAATATAGTGAATTTTCATACAGCCGGTCGACTGGTATATTGTAGACAGTCGACTGGTGCACTGAAAAAAATCAAAAATTTATACAGCCAGTCGACTGATCGTGTTAGGTCAGTCGACTGACTGGTTTCCCGAGAGTTTTTCATACCTATAAACAGTTGACTGAATATTAATTTCAGCAGACTGAATGTAAAAAATTGCAGAACTTCTTTTGAATTATTTTACATGAAGACATACAAGTTTTATTTAAGAACATAAATACAATTTTAAAGCAGAGACAATGAGCATAGAAGTTTTTTTGCGTGTACAAAAATTAGAGATGAGAGTGTGAGTCTTCCGATGCTTCTCCTGGTTCAATTTTTGTATTTTCAACAAATAGTTTTACAGGAGAACATTCTTTTGAATCGGTGAGTTGCTCTTTCCTCCACGTTCCCATGGATTTGGTGATACATGAGGGCGTTGAGGTGAGTGAATATGTGCGTTCGTGTTGATGGGGGATGAACCGCATATTTTTGCAGCACATCGTTCAAGAAAACTAAGTCTCCTGCCTGACTCTTTTGTTCATAATACATTTCACGCTGAAGTTCAAGTGTTTCCCTCTGATAGTGATGCAAGTCATCTATCTTTTCTTTAGTTGTTGGAGTTGGAAATAAGTTTTTTCGCGTGCGTTTATTTTCTGGCGTATATCCCGTATGATGGTTTTGTGGTGGACATAATGGGATATAAGAAGGAGTTGGAGTTGGAAGACCTTGAACTTGGAGATTCATAATTAATTGAAGAATATCCAGACGAGTAATGAGAGGAAGGCTCGTCTGAGGATGATCCAGCCATGGTGTAGAAAAATAATGCAAAGTTGAAAACCATGTTTGATAGTTTTTGATAGAAGTAAAAATTTCTTTAATCAAGTAGGAAAGTTTATGAATGAATATAAATAGAGAAGTTTGTTAAAACAAAATAATAGCTGAGATTAAATATAAAGAGATTCAATTTCAGCCATAAGAGAATTGAGGACAATAATCAAGGAGATGTGGACCATTAAAAAGAGTAAGTTGAAATGAACTATGAGCTTAGACAAGAAGCATCATGCAGCCTAGTGGAAAAGACACATCCATACTTAACATGAGGTCCTGAGTTCGAATCCTAGCTCATGCAGAAAAAAAATTTAACTTATAAATTTTTAAATGAGATGATTCCTAGTTCTCGTCTCAATTTTACAAAAGTGTTTTCATTTAAAGGTTTAGTAAAAATATCGGCCAACTGGTTTTCAGAAGATACGAAATCAAGATTTATTATATCTTTTTCAATGCTATCATGAAGAAAATGATGATGTATGTCAATATGTTTTGTTCGTGAATGATTAATTGGATTTTTAGATAGGTTGATAGAACTTAAGTTATCACAAAAAATTGTTGATTTAGATAAATTAAAACCAAAATCTTGGAGTGTTTGCTGCATATAGATTACTTGAGCACATGCCAAAGCTGCAGATATATATTCTGCTTCACAAGTTGATAATGAAACACAGTTTTGTTTCTTACTAAACCAAGATACAAGAGACCGTCCAATGAAGTGATAAGTCCCACTTGTACTTTTTCTATCTGTTCAGCTTCCTCCAAAATCAGCATCACTATATGACACTAATTCAAAAGGACGTTCCTTTGGATAGAATAGTCCAAAGTTCTTGGTTTTATTAAGATACCGTAAAATGCGTTTCACTACACGTAAATGTGAATCTTTGGGATCTGCTTGAAATCGTGCACATAAACAAACACTCATCATAATTTCAGGTCTACTAACTATTAAATATAGTAACGATCCAATCATACTTCGGTATAATATTTGGTCAATACTTTTGCCATTTTCATCTTTATCAAGATAGATGGTTGTACTCATAGGAGTTGGTTTGGTAGAAGTATTTTCCATACCAAAGCGTTTAATTAGATTGTTACAATATTTTTCTTGATTAATAAAAATACCATTTTCTAGTTGTTTTATTTGTAAGCCAAGAAAATATTTTAACTCACCCATATGTGACATTTCAAATTCATTGGTCATTATTTTAGAAAATTCTTGACAAAGTCTTTCATTTGTAGATCCAAAAATTATATCATCAACATATATTTGAATAATTAAAAAGTCCTATTTATTTCTTTTAATAAAAAGAGTTTGATCAACCTTTCCAATTTCAAAAACAGAATCTATTAAATATCTTTTAAGATGATCGTACCAAACACGGGGTGCTTGTTTCAAACCGTATAAAGCTTTTTTAAGCTTATAGACATGGTCTGGAAATTGTTCGTGTATAAATACCGGAGGTTGTTCAACATAAAAATTTTCTTTTATAAAACCATTTAAAAAAGCACTTTTAACATCCATTTGATATAATTTAAAGTTATGGAAGCATGCAAAAGGTAGTAAGATTCGTATTGCTTCTAGTCTAGCAATTGGAGCAAACGTTTCTTCATAGTCAATTCGTTCTTCTTGATTATAACCTTGAGCAACGAATCTGACTTTATTTCTAGTAATATTTCCTTGTTCATCTACTTTATTTTTGAAAACCCATTTTGTACCAATAACTGATTGATCACTAGGCCGTGGAACTAAATCCCAAACGTCATTTCTTTCAAATTGGTTTAGTTCTTCTTGCATAGCGATTAACCAATTTTCATCGGTAGATGCTTCTTTAATATTTTTAGGTTCAATATTAGATAGAAAAGCTACAGACTCGTTTGATTTAATTGGCTTCTTGTTCTAACAGACGAATTGAGTTCTCCAATAACATTAATAGAAGGATGATCTCTTAATACTCTAGGTGGAGATCTTAATTCATTGTTATTGTGAACAATGTTTTCATTATTTTCAAAATTTGAAGTTTCTGTATTTGTGGTATTATCAGGGAAATCTTCATCATCTCTTATACTTGGGATTGGTTTAAAATTCTCATCGAAAGATACATGAAGAGTTTCTTCAATGATTTTTGTTTTTTTATTATAAATTCGATAAGCTTTACTTCGATCTGAATATCCTAAGAAGATTCCTTCATCGGATTTTGGATCAAATTTACCAAGCTGATCTTTTTAAAACAAAACATTTTGAACCGAAAATTTTAAAATAAGAAATATTTGGTTTTCGTCCATTAAGAAGTTCATAAGGAGTATTCTTAGTTAGTGGTCGAATAGAAACACGATTCAAAACATTACAAGCTGTTGCAACTGCTTCAGCCCAGAAATATTTTGGTAATGTACTTCCATTTAACAAAGTCCTTGCACATTCTTGTAAAGTTCTATTTTTACGTTCTACAACTCCATTTTGTTGTGAAGTTCTAGGAAACGAAAAATTATGGAATATTCCCTTTTTCTTACAAAAATGTTCAAAGGCTTCGTTTTCAAATTCTCCTCCATGATCACTTCTTATGTTTTTGATTCTCAATCCTTTAAAATTTTGAATTCTTTTGACAAACGTTTTGAAATTATCAAAGGTATCACTTTTATTTTTCATAAAAATAGTCCAAGTATATCTAGAAAAATCATCAACAATAACAAACACATATCTACTATGATTAATGGATTGTACTTGTGTTGGTCCAAATAAATCCATATGTAGCAATTCAAGTGATTGTAGAGTAGAAATGACCTTTTTAGATTTAAAAGATAACTTAGTTAACTTTCCTAACTGACATGCATCACAAATACGATCAATTTAAAAATTCATTTTTGGTAGACTTTTCACTAAATCGTTTTTAGAGAGTTTGTTTATAGTCTTGAAGTTAGTATTTGTGCCATAACCAAGGATCATTTTCTTTGGCTATTAAACACATATCAGAATTATGATTTATTTTCATATTCAAAACATAGATATTTCTATCTCTATTTCCTTCAAAGATAAGATTTTGATTAAAAATACTACATTTGTTTTCAGAAAAAGTGATTTTAAATTCTTTGTCACACAATTGGCTGATACTTAGTAGATTATGTTTTAAATTTTTGACAAGTAAAACATTTGAAATAAGAGGTAATTTGAAATACCGTTGTTGCTCACATCGCCTTTGCCGATGATATATCCTTTGGAATTGTCTCCAAATGTGACGGAGCCTCCATCCGAGTAAGTAATATTTGATAGCATATCTTTGTCTCCCATCATATGTTTTGAGCAACCACTGTCGAGTATCCATTTTCCTCTTTTCTTGAGTGGGACCTATAAAAAATATAAGATAACATTGGTACCCACCTTTTTAATAGGGTCCTAAGAGTTAAATATTAGGAAACCAAACCCAAGAGGGCTCAGTATCCCATTTGAAAATGTAATCTTTATTTTTATGAATAGTTTCTAAAAAGGTGTTTATATATTTCTTCCTAATCAAACTATTATTTGTTTTAGGAATCCATATTTTTATAGTTTTTAAATTTGTCCTTTTTGAATTTTCTTTAGTGATTTTGGGTTTAAAATCAATTCTCCTTTTATTTTCTATTCTAGATGGAGCTATAGACTTCTTAACATAGCCTAACCCCTTTTTACTTGATACTGATTGAGAATTTTCAATAATTTTTGACAAATTTTCTCTTCCTTTATTAAAGTTAGAAACATTTTTAGTAATATTCTCTAACTTACTTTTTAGCACAGTATTGTCTAGTTCAAGCAATTATACTTTTGTTTTTAACTCATGATTTTCAGAGACAAGAACATTATTCTTTTCTTTTTGAGTTTCAATTTATTAACTCAATAAAGTAAGTTGAGAATTAGTATTAGAGTCTGATTCTTGAAGTTTTTCAAGTCCTTCTTCAAGTATTTTCTTCTCATCTTTAAGCATATCTCTTTCAAATTCTACTTTGTTCTGATTTTCATGAGCTTCTTTATATTTTCTTTTGAAACTTTTTAAGGTGTTCAAAAGTTCTGAATTAATTTCAATTAGATCATCAAAAGTCAGATCACTTACCTCATTTTCTGTGGTCATGAAGCATGCATTTGCTTGTTCATTTTCATTATCACTGTCACTATCTGATGATGAGGAATTTGAGTCGTCCCATGTGACAGAGAATGCTTTCTTTTTGTACCTATCTTTTCTGCCCTTGTTGGAATAATTCTTCTTTAGTTCTGGACAGTTTTTCTGGATATGTCCATTCTTGTGACAATTATAACATTCTAAAGCTGATGTAGATGGTTTGCTTGAGAAAATCTTTTTATCATTGAATTTGTTGTTCTTTCGATACTTTAAGAATTTCTTGAAATTTTTGGCAATGAATGCTAAATTCTCATCATCTGAATCTTGGTTCTCTTCTTCTTTTCCTGAAAAGCTATGTTCTTTTTGTCTTGTGCCTGTACTCTTTTAGCCTGTAAATTAACTTCATAAGACATTAGATTTCCTATCAACTCCTCTGGTTTTATGGTAGAAATATCGTTAGCCTCTTCGATAGCTAAAAATTTTCTCTCCCATTCATACATGAGTGAGTTGAGGAGTTTTGATACTATATCAAAATCTATATACTTTTCTCCTAGTGCAACAATGAGTGATATATGTCTTGGAATCTAGAGTACATATCATTTATAGACTCATCTTGTTTCATTCTAAAGTTTTGAAACTAATTTTTGAGCATGGAGATTTTGCTTTGTTTGACTTTTTTAGTTCCTTCATGAGTGATTTTAAGCGTTCTTCATATTTCTTAAGCAGTTTGACACATGCTAACACGATTAAATTCATTTCTATCTAGTGCACAAAATAACATGTTCATAGCTTTAGCATTGGCAGTAGCATCTAATTTTTGTGTGTTTGACCAAGTGGAATACTCTCTAGTAGGAAGAGTGTATTCATTCTGTGTGATATTCCATGATTCAAAACTATTAGATTGCATATAAATTCTCATACGAGTAGACCAATAATTATAATTTAAACCATTGAAAAATAGAGGTCGTGCAGTGGATTGGCCTTCAATAAAACTAGTGTTAGTGACAGTGTTGGTAGTGCTGGTGTTGTTTTTCATATTAGCAAAATATCATATAACTGTGTAACAGTTATAAGATGCCTAGCTCCGATACCAAATGAAAGTTTATATGGATCGATAGATATGGAATATATATTAAACTAAATTTGGAAGCAGTTAAAAGCAGTAAAGTAAATAAGAGTAAGCACACCAGGAATCTTTATACTGGTTCGAACTCCTGTTCTACGTCCAGTCCCAGACTAACTTCTGGCTTTAACTAACAATACCTTCACTTAACCCAGAGGAATAGGTTTGAGAAGCAGAACAGACACCTGAGCAACAGAACATGATTTTTTGCCTCAGCAGCCGAAGAGGACTTTCCCTTGCCTGAGCAGAAGAACAGGTCTTTAACAAAATATAAAAGTAGTTGACTCAATGTGTTCTTGATAACACTGATTTGTCTTTTAAGATTACAAACTTCCTATAATCAATTCCTCAAGAATATAAAGAGTATGTGAAGATTTGAAAGGAATAATATTGCTAAGAATCAAAGTATATGTAATATAATTCAAAGATTCAAAGCAATGAAGAGTATGAATGCACTAGAATAATCACAAGAGAGAATAGAGAGAATTAGAATCAGAAATTAGTGATTATGAAGTGAGTGATAACTTCTATATATAGTTTTCAGAGAGATGCAACTCTTAGTGAAGAGTTTCAGCCAAGAGAGACATCTATTCATGAAGTGCATCCCTTCATGGAAGAAGATGTCCATTCAGAATTTTGACAGTTGAAGCCGGATCAGTCGACTGGTCGATTTTGATCAGTCGACTGAATTTGAAAATTTGAAAATGTTGACCTTTTTTGAAAAAGAGTATACTATTGTGCATATACACGGTCAGTCAACTGGGCATGCATAGCCAGTCGACTGGCTGTGTATATTTTTCATGGTGAACTCTGTTTTATAGAAAAAATGGAAAGCTAGAAAACTTAAGGATTGATTTTAACAGCTTCTGAACCGTCTTGTCATGAATAAAAACTAGTGATTCGACAGTATCGACAGAGAGTATGCCCATATCCGATCCCGGCCTCTTTGCCAACCAATCCTTATTATAACCCGTGGTTATAATTTTAAAATAATATTTTATACTTCAAAATAAAATATCATTTCAATCCAAACCTTTATCAAAATAAAGAATAAATCATTTCCAAACCATTTCAATATATCAACATACCATATCTTTCAAATTCAAATATTTATCAAAATAAATATCAAGTCATTTCCAACTATTTCAATATATTAAATTATCATATCCTTTCAAATCATTTTGATACATAAATATCATATCTTTTAGAACTCCATTTTCAAATCATTTTAATATCAAAATATCATATCTTTCAGAACTTCATTTTCAAATCATTTTAATATCAAAATATCATATCTTTCAAAACTTTATTTTCAAATCATTTTAATATCAAAATACCATATCTTTCAGAACTTCATTTTCAAATCATTTTAACATCGAAATATCATATCTTTCAAAACTTTACTTTCAAATCATTTTAATATCAAAATATCATATCTTTCAAAAATTTATTTTCAAACCATTTTAATATCAAAATATCATATCTTTCAGAACTTTATTTTCAAATCATTTTAATATCAAAATATCATATCTTTCAAAACTTTATTTCAAATCATCATATAAGTTCAAATAAAAATATTCAACTTTAAATACCTTCTAAATTCAAGATAACATTCATTTATTATCATTTCAAATCACCTTTAAATAGTTTATATTCCAATTAAATTAACTCATTTAAACCACTGGAGTTATTATACTTTCAAATTAAGTATTCAATTTCCAAAAATAACAAACTTCAATTTAAACCATTTAAACATTATAAAAATCATATTTTAACATTCAAAAATGTTTATTAACATACCTTTAACATATGATTTTTATAAATTAAATTTCTCATAAATAAATCAAATTTTTCAATAAATTTACTTAACAAATTCAAGTGTATAATTCCCATTCCTTCACATATGCAATTTATTAACACCTACATTTTTTAATTTCCATTTCATAAATTAAACTAAATTTCCAAATGATTTCATTTAACTAAAACCTTTAATCAAACCAAATTTCACATTTCCAAGTCAAATTGTATTTTAAAACTACACATTTAAGCATTCATTTATTTAACCATTTAAATTCATAGAAAAAGCAATAATACTTTAATAAATCACTTAAATTTAAATTTAAATCAAATTATCATATTTACCTTTTTCTAAATATAATTAAATTTCCATTTTTTTATATCTTAAATATCATTTTTAACCAAAATTCCAAATTTCCAAACTTAAGTTATATTTCAATAATCCAATTTAACCATTCATTAATTACATTTTTAACTCATAGAAAAATCATAATTTCTTTATTTCAAAACATTTCAAAATCTATTTAAATCAAATTTCGTAAATTTATATTTTAAAATACTTAAAAATATCCAAAACACTTTATAAAATAACCACGGGCCTGTATAGAGTTTTCTAACCTCGGTCAATGTTTGCGCAAAAAATGGGCAAACACCTCCAAGTCGTGTGATTTAGTTGATTTTATGTGATTCTTAATGATTTAGATGAGTTATGTAAATATGAAAAAAGCAGGGGCTGAAATGTAAAAGACACACAGATTTATAGTGGTTCGGCCAGAACGTGCCTACGTCCACTTTATATGATATTATCTTCTTTCTTTCAGATTACAAGTATAATGCTTTGTGTACAAGTATATGAAAGTAGTTTGAAAGTTCCTTTCGTGCTTGAGCTCTCAAACTTTTCAGCCATTGTTGTATCCCTGCCCCTCTATTTATAGACTGAGGTTGGGGGCAGGGGTCTTGGATGTATATAGCTGCTGGTGGGCCTGGGCTGAAGCAATCTGGCCTGGCAGCGTTCTGGTTCGGCGAAGCCTTGGTTCGGTCGTGCTTGGAGAGGTTGGAGCTTGGTCCGGTTGTGGATGGTTCGGTGATGAGATAGCCACTTGGTTCGGCTTTACCTTGGTTCGGTATTGAAGGGGTTGAGCTTGGTCCGGTTGAGGTTGGCTCGGCGTTGGGTTGATTCGGTGGTGTGTCTATGGAGTTGGTTCAGTAGTAGAGCGTGTTGCTTCGGTAGCGGGGGACTGCGACCGGATGTGTATTATGCTTGCATTGCCGAATGGACGTTATCCTGGGGATGCCGAATGAGCCATTGCCGAATGAGCTCTGGAATGCCGAATTTATTCATGTATTTGGGATGCCGAGCGGTCCTTGGCCTTGCTGAATGAAGTGGAGGTTGCGAACACGGGTGAGACTGACGCTTCTTAGTCTCGAGATCTTCTGGGTAAGAATTCGCCCAACATTTGCCCCCCAAAGCGGGGCACGTGCTTGCATGTGTCGCGCTTTGTTTCCCTATGGTAGGAAAGCTCGTTTCGTAGCGCCATGGGCTGGATGTTCATGTCCTATCGGTGTCCTCATGCCTTGCGGCAGGAAGGCGTGTTTTGTAATGCAATGAGCTGGATGTCCATATCCTGTTGATTTCCTGCAAAGGAATTTACAGTTTTAATGTGATTTCAAATGACGACCGTTCGGGATCGAAATATTTGAGGCTAAGTGAATTGTGCCGTTCAAGGCGAGATGTGACCGTTCGAGGTCGGGTGCCGTTCGAGGCGAGTAGGTGTGCTCCGAGGGGGCTCAGCATTATTGATGCCAGGTTTTCGTTCGAGTGGGTCCCTGGATCGTTTGCGAAGATGGTTTATCGCCAGCTCAGAGCATGCCTAAGGATCGTTTGCAACCCCGTACATGTGTAAGTAGCTTAGCCATTTCAGAATTATCAGAACCAAATATCCATTCAACCGATGAGTTTTAAAAGGATGTCAAAGTGTAAATTCTCACGACAGTAGGATCAATAGCCATTCAGAGCATGTCTGTGGACCGTTCGTGGTCGCGTACATGTGTAAATGATTAACCCATGTTAGTGGGAGATTTACTACTTATTCATCGTTATCATAATCTCTATTTTATCAATAGATTTCTAGAGTCCGGTACTTATCTGAGTGAGGCGCTTTGCATGCCCTCTGCTACTGGTCTTCACTGATCGGATAGCTTCATTCGGTTTTCGTTTGGTCCGGTATGTCGAACCGGTTGGTCCGGTGCTCTCTCGCTCGCCTATATATAGGGGCCATCCCCCCTTAGTTATTCCTTACCGAACCAACGAGCGCCGAACCAATCTCCAGCCGAATCAGCTTTTTGCCGAATCAGGTATATGTCCTTTTGCCGAATGATCTTTTTTACCGAATGAAAATGTACGTTTGCATAGCCGAATGAACTCGTATACCGGATGAACCTCCAATACCGAATGTAGCATATACCGAATGAGAATTGTAAAACTTGACCACCGAATGAACACACACCTTCAATACCGGATGGGGCTTATGCCGAATGAGACTTTGAGACTTGAATCTTGAGCGAAATCTTAGGCTTTTATACGCTTGCTTTAGATACTTGATTGTTTATGTTTCTATACTTCTTGTTCTAACACCGTGTTTTTCTTGTGCTGCAGACAAATGTCTCGCAAAGCGGAAACCCGATCGGATAAAAAGAAATCTAAAGGTAGAGGAGAGTCATCCTCCTCCGTGCCCCCAGCCCAACCAAGACCGGTGCCACATGGGCCTGCCCCGAGGTCGTTAGTGGATGGGTACGGTTCCCAGGAACTTCTGGTCTCCCCTCCCGATTGCTTTCCTAGCTCTCTAAAGGAGGAGCAACTTGATGTTATATCCCGTTCCTTCGGGATAGACAGGGCTCGCATGCTGTTGCCGGGAGATGGAGTGATGTCGTATAATCCCCCTGAAGGCTACTTTGCTTACAGCAGATATCATTGCATGTGTGGTGCTATCCCTCATATCAATGCCTGGATAGTTAGCTTTACCACATATTTGAAGGTGGCTCCATTCCAGCTCTAGCCGAACTCTTATGCCATTCTGGTGAGCCTTTTCGTTATCTTCCAGAGGAGGTACGGGCGTCCCCCTTCTAACCGGGAAATTCGATATTTGTATAACCTGAGAGGCTGTTATCCCAACTTTTGGCAAAGTTGAGATATCCAAAATTTACTGAAAATCAATGATTACTATTCATGAATATCAACCATGCATTGCAGGATAACCATGGATATCGATGAATTTTGTCCGAGTCCAAAACGGGCCACAATTGATAAGACACGACAAGAAAGATCATAGAAGTCTGCATCTCAAATTTCAAGTCAATCCGAGGTGGTATGCTCAAGTTATGGTGGATTCAAGTTAAGAGGAATGGGCATTGTCAGGTTCGAACCCATTACCTTTCCTATGTTCGAACCCATCCCCCTTGACCAAGCTCGAAACCAAGAAATGAGGCCGCGCCTCGAATCCATAAGCCTATGCCCCAGTTCGAATCGATGGTGTTCGAACCCATCATTTTGAACCCATCTAGTTCGAAACCACCTGCTTTCGAACCAATAAGCACTGCCGCGCCACACCCGAAACCCTCGGCCTCGACTCCACTTCGAACCCAACTACTTCGAACCCATCACAGAGCCCTGCTTCGAACCCTTCCGTGAGCCATGCCTCGAACCCATCCATCTTCGAACCCATCCTGCGTAGCTCCATTCGAACCCACTGGGTCAATCCACGTGTCTCCCATCGGTTCGAAATCACCAAGATACACGGAGTCGAAGCGGTCAACACGGAGAGAAGTCCGGATCGATTCGAAACTTGCGCTCCACGTCACCACAAAGTCGCGTGCCACACTGGGTTCGAAACCATCGTTTCGAGTAACAGGGGTTCGAACCAAGCAGCCTTGCCTTGAAGTCTATTTCGAACCCTTCATATCTCCTAACCTGTTGATCCAAATGCCATGAAATTTTCACAGATGCTTGCATATATGATGAAGAATGTCCACGCCAAATTTCACCTCGATTGGATGAATTCTTGATCGGTTCGAATGGAGTTCGAACCGATGCCGAAGTGGGCCCAAACTTCCTGAGACCGTACGTGTGGGCCCCCTCACGTGCCAGAAGAGGTCTCCCGAGTTTTCAGCGAGATACCAGCAGCCTACGCCTATAAATAGACTCCCAGGTCATTCAGAAAAAGGACTGGATTCTCTTTGGCAAGATCAAGACTCTGAAGCTCCAAGTCTCCACCAAGGCTCTACTTGACACTCAACAACCACCGTTGTACTCGAATTCCAGAACTATAATTCATTGTAATCCGCTGTAATCGATTGTAATCAGCGAAGAACATCAATAAAAGGAAAAACCTTTGAAGTGGACGTAGGCCGGAGATAGCCGAACCACTATAAATCGTGTGTTCTTGTTTACATTTACCATTTTGCTACTTAGATCTGTGATTTGTGTTTGGATATCGTTGATTTATATTCCAACACTGGTGCTTTCACATTCATCGGGGTTTGTGACCAATTTTGGCGCAAACACTTTGGTGCTTTCATTGAGAGGAACTAGCACCCGCTACATTAGATTCGGAATTCAGATTCAAAAGTTTGAAGAACTCCAATCCGGAAACAATGACTCGACAAACAAGACAGAGAATTGATAGAAGCCAACAAGGAGGAAGCCAAGAGGCATCCTCCGGATCAGGAGAAGGACAAGCTTCCGTCTACATCACCAGAGACGAGATGGAGGCTATGGCTAATTCATTGCGCGAAAGCATAATGAAGAGTCAACAGGAGATGCTGCAGAATTTCCTCGAGCAGATGAGGGCGGCAAATATGCAAAACCTTGGACCAACTACAACAGCCACGAGTACGGGACAAGGAATAAGGATTGCAGATGCAAATGAAGGACAGGCTCAAGGCCAGAATACAGGGATTGAAGGTGGTCAACAAGGCCTTGGGGGCAGACCCTCAGGGTCCGATACTGGAAGACCAACAGACGGAGCACAACAGACAGGAGCCAATGCATACGCCAACGAGCCACCAGAAGAGTACGTACCGGAATTCCCTTCAAGGCTCGGGGGGCAGGACAGAAACTTGACAAGGGGGCAACCCCTAGACGGAGATGAGAGAATGATAGGCCTAATGCGACGAATCATGAGAGGAGGATTGCCTAGCGGAGGCCTAGAAGAAGTTAGTCGGAGTCCATTCACTCCGAACATCCGAAACGCAAGGAACCCTCCAAAGTTCAAATTACCAGCGCTAGATCCCTATGACGGAAGATCAGACCCAACCGTACACATCACAAGATATATCAGGCACATGGAAGTACTGGGGGCATCCGAGGAAGTGATGGCACGATGCTTCCCTCTATATTTATCAGATTTAGCTGCACTATGGTTCAGACAACTGGAGACTGGATCGATAGGAACATGGAGCGAGCTTGTTGACTGCTTCATGAAACAGTTCAGGGTCCATGTGACGCGACCCAAGAGTGTGATGACATTAGCAACAATCAAGCAGAGGACCGGAGAGTCCATAAAAGATTTTCTACTCAGATTCAACGTGACAGTGACTTCTGTGGATCGCCCGGATCCATCAATGATTTTAATGGCGGCGGTGGCAGGAGTCGCGGAAGGCACCAAATTTAAGGATTCTCTAACTAAAGATCCACCGCAAGATCTTGGAGAATTCTTTCATAAAGCTGAAAAGTTCATTCGGTTAGAAGAATCACGAGTCGAGAGTCGTGAAATAAATGCCGCGCAAAGCGAAGGGACCTCCAGAGAACAGTCCAGAGCGGACAAGGGAAAAAGGAGACAGGATGACAGACATGATGGTCCTGATAAACGGAAGAAATCCCGAGAACCAAGATTCAGGCAATACACTGATCTGAATACAAGCCTAGAAAGAATCTACACTGAAACTCGGGGGCAAATCCCCTATCGAAAGCCACCTATAAGGGATCCCACCGAACGGGAGCGCAGGACTGGAAAATATTGCCTATTCCATGAGCTGGATGGGCACACCACAGATGAATGCCGTCACCTGAAGGATGAGGTGGAAGAGCATGCCAGAGGTGGTAGATTGCCGCAGTATGTCAGAGAACGGACAGCGGCAGCGAGACCTGAACAACTACCGCCTCCACCTTGCAGGAACGATCCTGGATCGGGATCACGACTCGTCATCGACTGATTAAAGATGGCAAGGGCCAAGTCCAGGGTTTGGACGTTGGTCAAACAGTTTTATTTAGATTTATTTTCAGAATAAACGGTCACTCCACTTACACATGTACGGGAACCGGAGAAATCCCTAGGCATGCTCTGAGATGGAGATAAACCGCTACGCCCGGAGAGGCAATCTTTAGTTTTTCTCTGATGTTTGAGATTGAACATCTGGAACTTGAATTTTAATAAATAAATTAGAACTTCTTGCAATAAACCTTTTGACCGGAGAGTCAAAGGATGAACATTACATATAAACATGATCGCTTTATGACCCTACCCGGAGAGACGGGGTCCGGAGTGCAAGAAGTGAGTTGCTTCGCCGGAGAGCGACAGGATCAACTCACTTGAGCGCTGTTTCCCCTTCACCGGAGAGTGACAGGATGGGATCCAGCAAGAGCCCGGAGAGGCTATGATCGGTCTCGAACGACCAAGACATCGCTTAATGTTCAGATACACTGAACCGGAGTGCAAGAAGTGGGTTGCTTCGCCGGAGAGCGACAGGATCAACTCACTTAAGCGCTGTTTCCCCTTCACCGGAGAGTGACAGGATGGGATCCAGCAAGAGCCCGGAGAGGCTATGATCGGTCCCGAACGACCATGATACCGCTATATGTCCTAACCGGGACCGGAGTGCAAGGGATAGAAGGCAACGCCAGAGAGCAATAGGATCTTTCTATTCAATCACTAAGTCTAGAATGGACTTAGTAAGGGTTCAGAGCAGCCAGTAGTGGTCCGGAGAGACCATGAAACTTCATTCTCAACTCCTACGGGAAGAACGAACATTGATTTGGCTTCGAACAGCCACAAACTTGATTGATAATGCCACAGCTATGAATGAAACATGGATTTATCACACTTGATATAAGACCATTCAAAACATACCTTTTACAAAAAGGCATGTTTTGGGGGGCAAAATGTTATCCCAACTTTTGGCAAAGTTGAGATATCCAAAATTTACTGAAAATCAATGATTACTATTCATGAATATCAACCATGCATTGCAGGATAACCATGGATATCGATGAATTTTGTCCGAGTCCAAAACGGGCCACAATTGATAAGACACGACAAGAAAGATCATAGAAGTCTGCATCTCAAATTTCAAGTCAATCCGAGGTGGTATGCTCAAGTTATGGTGGATTCAAGTTAAGAGGAATGGGCAATGTCAGGTTCGAACCCATTACCTTTCCTATGTTCGAACCCATCCCCCTTGACCAAGCTCGAAACCAAGAAATGAGGCCGCGCCTCGAATCCATAAGCCTATGCCCCAGTTCGAATCGATGGTGTTCGAACCCATCATTTCGAACCCATCTAGTTCGAAACCACCTGCTTTCGAACCAATAAGCACTGCCGCGCCACACCCGAAACCCTCGGCCTCGACTCCACTTCGAACCCAACTACTTCGAACCCATCACAGAGCCCTGCTTCGAACCCTTCCGTGAGCCATGCCTCGAACCCATCCATCTTCGAACCTATCCTGCGTAGCTCCATTCGAACCCACTGGGTCAATCCACGTGTCTCCCATCGGTTCGAAATCACCAAGATACACGGAGTCGAAGCGGTCAACACGGAGAGAAGTCCGGATCGATTCGAAACTTGCGCTCCATGTCACCACAAAGTCGTGTGCCACACTGGGTTCGAAACCATCGTTTCGAGTAACAGGGGTTCGAACCAAGCAGCCTTGCCGTGAAGTCTATTTCGAACCCTTCATATCTCCTAACCTGTTGATCCAAATGCCATGAAATTTTCACAGATGCTTGCATATATGATGAAGAATGTCCACGCCAAATTTCACCTCGATTGGATGAATTCTTGATCGGTTCGAATGGAGTTCGAACCGATGCCGAAGTGGGCCCAAACTTCCTGAGACCGTACGTGTGGGCCCCCTCACGTGCCAGAAGAGGTCTCCCGAGTTTTCAGCGAGATACCAGCAGCCTACGCCTATAAATAGACTCCCAGGTCATTCAGAAAAAGGACTGGATTCTCTTTGGCAAGATCAAGACTCTGAAGCTCCAAGTCTCCACCAAGGCTCTACTTGACACTCAACAACCACCGTTGTACTCGAATTCCAGAACTATAATTCATTGTAATCCGCTGTAATCGATTGTAATCAGCGAAGAACATCAATAAAAGGAAAAACCTTTGAAGTGGACGTAGGCCGGAGATAGCCGAACCACTATAAATCGTGTGTTCTTGTTTACATTTACCATTTTGCTACTTAGATCTGTGATTTGTGTTTGGATATCGTTGATTTATATTCCAACACTGGTGCTTTCACATTCATCGGGGTTTGTGACCAATTTTGGCGCAAACAGAGGCTACAAGAAGGGGTCTCCGTATATTAGCCTGGAAGCGGCCGTGCCCTTCAAACCGGTCTTGGACTTATATTCAAAGTTTACTATGTTCAAGAAAGAATGGTTTTTTATCAAGGACGATTCTGTTTCTTTCCGCCTTTTCACTTCCGGCTGTAAGATGAATTTCATTTATATTTTCCATGTTCTGACTGTAGTGCTTCTTCTGACACGCTTCTATTTCTTGCTAGCGACAGGTGGCATTGCAGTCGTGGAAGATGATTCTTTGGCGCGGATGGCTGCTGAAATAAAGGCCATTCCCGCACGGGACAGGTCGGTTTCGTTCCTGATCAGGAACGCTACCCTCCTGGAATACAACTTGATCCAGCCGCACCAGTCCGTGGTTAAGCAGAGGGACACGGCTGAGGAGAAGGCCGCTAAAGCTAAGGAAGGGGCCACGGTGAAGAGTGGCAAGAGGAAGCCCTTCGCACAACATTCCGTCGTGGGAGGCAAGAAGCTTAAGGAGTCTGAGGGTCCCTCTCCTAGTACTTGCCCGGTCATCCCGGAGGTGGAAGGTGTGGAAGAGGGCGAAGGAGGCGATATGGAAGGAGAGTCGGAGGGCGGAGGAGATGGAGATGGTCAGGGTGGTAGTGGTGCTGGTGCCTTAACCTCTGGGCAAGACTCTGAACTGGATGAGGCTCTCCGCCAGGCCTTCGGGGAATCGGAGGGAGAATCGGAAGCGGAGAAGGCGAAGGAGACTGGCAAGGTCGGGGCTGGTGCCGATCTATCCCCAAAGGGCTCCTCAGCCAGGGTGACTCCGACGGTGCAAGGTGAACTTTTGTCCTCTGTCGATTCCATTTACGATAGGGACTTAGAAATATTTTATGGTTCACTTCCGTCCTGGAATGAGATTCAGGACTTATTGCAGTATCCCACTCCTCCGCAGGGTTTGTATAATAGATGTGCATTCTCACTTTTTCTTTCTTTTTAACTTAACATGTTTCTTGAATTATGGATCGTCGTATGTTCATAACACTTGTTTTTTTACTCCAGGGGCAGGCCAGGCGGCTAAAACGTCAGACGTTCGACACCATCTTGAACAATTCAAGTTGATGAGAGCTTCTGATAAGCCGAAGCCTCTTACTGGTCGTCCTGGGGACGTGGTCAGATACCGTCCTCTTCTTGGGGTTATTGAAGAGAGCATTCAGAAAAAGAAGAGGAGTCGTTCCTTATTTGAGCCTTCCCCTGGTCCCCAGCTTCCTGTTCAGCCTCCTCGTGATACCACGGAGGAGAGCATGGAGTTTATCCCCCCTCCACCTCCTTCTAAGAATCCCACCGTTATCCGTATAAGGCGTCCTGACGTGCCTCGCGACCCCTTTGCCGGTCATCCTGATTTAGATCCAAGCTCTCGGGATATTTCATTTGATGAGGCCACGGGTGAGCACCTTCTTCCCCGCAACCCCATGATACGAGTGTTAGACGAGGCTAAGTCCCTAGATCTTGATCTGCTTACCACTCGGGTAGTTACCATGGGAGACGAAGCCAAAGCTAATATCGATCGGGTGGCTGAAGAGACCAAGAAGTTAATGAAGTATCATGCTCAATTGGTCAAGGCCTGGGAGGAGATTGGGAGTGCTAATATTCGGTTGCGGCTGAAGGTTGCCGATGAGGCCGAACAGCTTGCCGGTCAAGCCGTTCAGATTTCTCAGCACGAGGAAGCCTCCAGGCGGCTGAAAGAGACCATGGAAAAGGCTAGTAGGGCAGAATTACGGAAGATGGAGGCCGCCTGTAAGGAGCGGATCGACATGGCCATTGCGACAGTGGATGAGGTTCGGAATGCGGATCTCGAGCAGGTAGAGGAGTTGTCTGGGAGGCTTGAGGCCGCGGAGATGGCTCAAGTCAAGTTAAAGGAGGAGATGGAGGAGATGAGGAGATCTCTCCAGGCTGACTGCTTGAGATACCGATCAGAGAGGGATGTCGCTGTCGCCAAGTTGCAGGCTTCCGAGGCCCGGGTGAGGGAGTTTGAGGAGAATGAGGGGATGATGGACGAGATGCTGCAGGACATGTACTTCCGCACTTGGAAGGAGGGCAGCTTGTCTTGGATGGATGATTATCCCCGGGTCATGGCCAAGATATATCTTCGGGCTTTAGAGGAGGCCAGGGTCAATGCGGGTAAGGAAGGTGGAGTGGCTTTTAGTCTGGATGTGGTCACTGCTCAGTTCTCGAAAGAGGAGCAAGCGGTGGTGAAGGAGGGGATGCGGTTGCTTGCTGCGGAGGAAGCGGGTGTGCAACTGGAGGATGAGGATCAAGCGGCGGACGTTGGTGAGTTATTCTTCTCTTTTCCTTTTCTTTCTGGGTTTCCATAACTTGATCGTTTATCGTTTGTTTAATGAATTCCTCTTCTGAATTGGACAGGTGGAACTTCCGATCAACACGCTTGGAGCTCCGACCCTGCGGCCAAGTAGGCTTGGGGGAGTTGGTAGGATGAGAGCGAAGTGTGAACGCAGTTAGTTACTTGTCCGGATTTGGCTGCGTTTTTATTTCCTTTTATCGCTGTTTATATTAGTCCAAAACATTGATGTGACTGTAATGATATTATTTGCAAAGAATAACTTTATGTGATTTTATGACATAAGCTGATTTTGTTATGTTTAAATGTTGTTGTCATTTTGATGTGGTGCGTGAGAAGTATGCATATGCCTGTGATTTTAGTTGTGTTTGATGTTAAGCAGTTGCTTGAAATATAATTTCATGTTTTGCAATGTTAGTGTGACGTATGAATAAACTGTAGTTACATATTCATGTACAAGAGAAGAGAGTACCGCCCTTCATGTTTTAGTTGCAGGTGGTAGCTTTGAGCGTCTTGTGTAACTGATCATGGACATAGCTGAGTACCTTGCCACCCAGTACGTAGGCTTAGATTCTCATGAGTGAATGCTCCCTATTTGGTTTCCTGTACTTTGGAGTTTGTTATACAGGATAGGAGAAAAGTATTTAAATAAAATGGAAATATGGGAAAAGTAAAACTTCCAGTCACGGAAGGCCGTCGATGTGCTTAAGTTCGTGGCAAACGGGTTTTGTAGTCACTTTCCCTAGCTGTGGGTCTTGGAGGCATTTGTCACCCATCTTACGCCTCCGCGGGGAGTTTTCTTTTTTACCACAGCCGCACTTAAGACACATCGGAGCCGAGATCGCACACGGTAACTACCCGAACCATTATGGTCCGTAATCGTGGGTATTATTCGATTTACCGTGGCCAGCTAGCGTGGGTGCCGTTGGCCGTGAACTACCCCTGGCTGGCCACACCTTATGTTGGGGCTTAAAGTAGGTTCACAGTTGCCGGCGGGCCGAACGCCGTAATGAGCTGCCATCGGCTATAGTCGGCCTTTATGATGACTTATAATTGGCTCATTACAGTTGGCTTTGAGGGCAGTCGCGAGCAATGAGTTAACCCGCAGCAGAGGGATGCTGGAGCAAAAGAGTCTCATTGGCGAGTGCATAGAATCGTAGCGTACCTGTTAGGCCTTGTCCAGATGAGGCCGTGGTGCGTCTTGGTGGAGATGCCATAGGATTTTGTTCAACAGAAAAGGATAAAGCTTAACAAGCAGCCAAGATATAAAGGAACAAGTTAAAAAGAGACAAGATTTTTTAAAGTGGTTCGGCATGAAAATGCCTACGTCCACTGATTCTCTTTGTTAATTCACTTCATATGGGCAGTACAAGTTAAGAAAAGTATCGACGGAGGTGTCGGATGTTCCATGCCCTCTGGAACACCTCTCCGTCCACTGTTGACAAAATATAAGCTCCGTTGTGGAGATCTTTATGAATTACATATGGTCCGTCCCAGATGGGGTCCAGTGCCCCGGGGCGCGGAAAGATTCGCCTGAGGAAAAAATCTCCCTCTTGTAAGATGCGATGCTTGACTTTGGAGTTGTATAGTGCTGCCACTTTTTGTTTGTGAGCTGCTGCTTTGAGTGCTGCATCGTTTCTCCTTTCCTCAATCAGATCCAAAGACATGAGGAGGAGTTCTTCGTTTTCTTCTGGATTGTAGTGGATCCTACGGTGGGAAGGAACGATAGTCTCAACAGGGAGCATTGCCTCCGATCCGTATGCCAAAGAGAAAGGAGTATGTCCCGTTGATGTTCTGAAAGATGTGCGGTAGGCCCAAAGTGCCGTAGGAAGTTCGTCCACCCAAGCGCCTTTTGACTTTTCAAGTTTCTTCTTGATTAGGGTTTTGAGAATTTTGTTGACAGCTTCGACTTGTCCGTTTGCCTGAGGGTAAGCAACTGATGAGAAGCTTTTATGAATTCCATGCTCTTGGCACCAGTCGGCGAATTCTTCGCTGTCAAATTGGAGTCCGTTGTCCGATATGATCTTGAGTGGTACTCCGTACCTGCACAGAATATTTTTGATCAAGAAGTTGATAACTTTTGCTGAAGATATTTTATTTAGGGGTTCTGCTTCCACCCATTTGGTGAAATAATCGACTGCCACTATAGCATATTTGGCTCCGCCTCTGCCCGTTGGCAGTTCGCCAATTAAATCAATTCCCCATACAGCAAAGGGCCAAGGGCTGGTCATTTGAGTGATCTCATTTGTGGGTAGTCGAGGAATCTTGGCAAATTTCTGACATCTGTCGCATCTCTTGACGAAGTCTAAGGCGTCTTTGTTTAGTGTGGGCCAGTAATATCCATATCGGAGTATCTTTTTCGCCAGAGTCTGCCCTCCAGTGTGATCTCTGCAACTTCCTTGATGGATGTTGAATAAGATTTCCTTGGCTTCCCTTCCAGCGACGCATCTGAATAAGGGGCTAGAGAAGCCACGCTGATAGAGGATGCCTTCTTGTATTGTGTAGTGGGGAGCTTTCCTCAAAATTCTCCTGACTTCATCACGTTTGTCTGGTAGTGTGCCGTCCTGCAAATATTTTCGGATAGGAGTCATCCAAATTCCTTCTTTGATTGTAGTTATCAGATTCACTTGTTCGAAACTTGGGGCTAGCTGCCTTGAGACGGCTAGTGCTTCGGAAATGGTGATATTCTTCATACTAGCTTGCTTTGCTAGTTCATCGGCCTCTTGGTTATCTTCTCGAGGAATGTGTTTGATTAGATAATGGTCCAATTGATCGAGCAGCAGTTTGGTTTTCTTTAGATATGCTGTGAGTCGTTCTCCTCGTGTCTGGAACTCTCCTAGTACTTGGTTTACGATAAGTTGAGAATCACTATGAAGACATAAAGAATTGACTCCAATTTCTAAGGCAAGTTCCAATCCCGCTATTACTGCCTCATACTCCGCATCATTGTTAGTGGCCGCGAATTCCAACCTTAATGCATAGTACAACTTTCTTCCCCTGGGGGTGATTATCACAATACCTGCCCCCGAGCCTTGTTCGTTCGATGCTCCATCTACAAAGAGGTTCCACTTGGTGCTTTTTGCTATTTCAAATTGATCCTTGCCTTCGTTGGTAGTGAACTCGGCAATGAAATCGGCCATGGCTTGCCCCTTGATAGCGGTGCGAGGGTGGTAGGTGACGTCATACTGACTTAGTTCAATACACCATTTGAGGAGTCGTCCAGAAGTGTCGGGACGATGGAGCACCTGTCTTAGTGGTTGATCGGTTAGAACTCTGATGGAGTGAGATTGGAAGTAGTGTCGCAGTTTTCATGACGCGATCAATAAACAATATGCCAATTTCTCAAGTTTAGGATATCTGGCTTCTGCCCCTGTAAATCTCTTACTTATAAAGTATACCGGGCGTTGTGTGCGGTCTTCTTCTCTTACCAGGGCAGCGCTTAGAGCATGAGATGATACAGCGAGGTATAGGTATAGCTCTTCGCCTTCGTTTGGAGTCGAGAGTACTGGTGGTTTCTGAAGGTGTTCGATCAGGTTAAGGAAGGCTTTTAAGCATTCATCGGTCCACTTGAACTTTCCTTTGTCTTTCTTGAGAGCTTCGAAGAAAGGGACGCACTTGTCGGTTGCTTTGGAAATGAATCTGCTTAGGGCGGCCACCTTTCCGTTTAGGCTCTGCATTTCTTTTCGAGTGGAAGGTATCCTTATTTCTTTTAGAGCCCGGATTTGTTCAGGGTTTGCTTCAATTCCTCTGGCATGGACGATGAATCCTAAGAATTTTCCCGATGACACTCCGAAGGAGCACTTTAGAGGATTCAGCTTCATTCCATATCGGCGAAGTACCTGAAACATCTCGCCCAGGTGGCTTACATGATCGTCGGCTCTCCTGGACTTTACCAACATGTCATCCACATATACTTCCATAGTTCGTCCTATTAATTCCGCGAACATCTTGTTGACGAGGCGCTGATAGGTAGCTTCGGCATTTTTGAGTCCAAAAGGCATGACTTTGTAACAATATAATCCCCGGTCAGTGATGAAGCTAGTGTGGTCTTGATCGGGAGCGTGCATGGGAATCTGGTTGTATCCGGAGTATGCATCCATAAAAGATAAGAGTTCGTGCCCGGCAGTGCTGTCCACAAGTTGATCGATTCGGAGGAGTGGGAAGCAGTCTTTCGGGCAAGCGTCATTTAAGTTGGAGAAATCAATGCATGTTCGCCACTTCCCATTAGCTTTCTTTACTAGTACTGGGTTAGCGATCCATTCTGGGTAGATGGCTTCTCGTATGAAGTCATTAGCAAGTAGATTCTTTACTTCCTCATCGAGGGCTGCTGATCATTCTGCTCCCATGCTTCTCTTTTTCTGCTTTATCGGTACCTTGGTGGGATCGATGTTCAGCATGTGGCATGCTATGTCTGGGGAGATTCCTGTCATATCGGCATGTGTCCACGCAAATACATCTAAGTTGTGGCGGAGAAAGTCAATGAGTTGATCCTTCAATTCTGTTTTTAGCTGAGATCCTATTTTTAATAGTCTACTTGAATCATGTTTGTCTACAGATACGAATTCCATGGCCTCTGCAGGCTCAGCGGTAGCCTCCTCCTCCTTATCCCTGGGGTCTAGTTCATTGAAAGGATCGCTGGTGTATCGAAGAGGAGGGGCTTTCTTTAGTTGCTATGCTTCCAAGCTTTTCATGCAGAGAGTAGTCTCTGCATCTTTCCCTTTATTCTTTCTACGGTTATTGCGAAGTTCAGTTACATAGCAATCTCGAGCGGCGTCTTGATCTCCTTCAACTTCTCCTATTCCGTTATCTGTTGGGAATTTCATCTTTAGGCACCACGGGGCTAGGACAATTTGGAAGTCAGATAAGGCTGGTCTTCCCAAGAAGGCGTTGTAGGCCGAGTGGTTTTCTATTAGTACGAACGTTTGTTTTCGCACAACGGAGCGGGGATGACTTCCTATTTCGACGAAGAGGTCAAGTTGCCCGAGGGGCATTTTCGCATCTCCAGTGAAACCGTGCAGGGGTTTGTTGCAGGGAGACACATCCTTCATTGACAGCTTCATTTTGTCGAAAGCATGCTTGAACAGGATATTTACGGAGCTTCCTGTGTCTATTAGAATTCGAAAAACTTTAGCTGGACCGAACCAGGCAGAGATGACCATGGGATCCATATGCGGATACTGTCTTCCTTCTAAATCACGCCTACTGAATACGATGTCGTCACTCTCTTTCCGTTTCGGGTGGCGTTCTTCCATAATGGAGTTAACATAGCCTTCAGCGTTTCTAAGTGACTTGCCGTATCTTTCCATCTTTGCCCAGCTTCTGTCGGCGATGTGTGGTCCTCCCGAGATGGTATGGACCACTGTCTTCTCTTGACTAGAGCCACTGGTGTTGCGATTCCCTCCGCCTACTTCTGGGAGGGGTCGCTTTGAGTTCTCATTGGCAGGAGTTGGAGTCCTGCTCTAAACTTTCACATAGCGTTCCAGCCTTCTTCTTCTGATGTGTTCTTTGATCAAGTCCCGGAGATGGTGGCATTCATTGGTGTCATGTCCGTGGGATTCGTGGAAGCGGCAGAACTTTCCAGACTTGAGTGCGTTATCAGATTCTTTCTTGTGCGGGGGGCGCTTGTATCCGAGTTCGCCCTGAGTGGCTAGAAAGATGTTTTCGATTGTTTCATTCAAAGGAGTGTAGGAGTCAAATCTTGGTCCTGGTCGATATTGGCGTTTTTCAACCATCCTGCCCCCAACATTGTCTCTAGATTCATTTCTTCGAGTGTCCTTAGCTGCAGCGGGAACCTTGTCCGAAATTGTCTTACCTTGTTGCCCTGACTGCCTCTCAGTGGCGGCGTCTTCAAGTCTCATATACTTTCCAGCTTCATGGAAGAAATCAGGTAAAGTAGCTGGTTTTTCCTTAGTTAGTCTTCTAGCAAACTTGGTATCTGGGTGTACACCACTATAGAGGGCCATTAGGGTGAGCTTCTCATCGGCATCTTGGACTACGGCCGCTGCGGCGTTGAACCGGGTTAGATATTGTTGCAGTGTCTCTTTGGATTTCTGTTTGACATTGGATAGAGAATAAGCATCCTTGGGTTGTTCTACATGGATGCGGAACTGGCTAATGAACCTTTCTTTCAACATCTCCCATGAGCTGATAGATTCTTGGCGTAGATGGCAGAACCAGGAGGTAGCTAGATCTGCTAGGAATAGCGGAAAGCATTTACACAGCACCCCTTCTGTTGCTCCGCTCATGAGCATATGCTGGGTGTATCTCTGTAAGTGTACAATGGGGTCGGAAGTTCCCTTGTAAGGTTCTATGGTTGGCATTTTCCATTCCCGGGGGGTGATGGCGGTTTCGATATTGCGGGTGAAGGGGCTGGTGACCCTAGCGCCTATTCCTCGGTCCCTTTGCTCTCGTTGGACGCATTCTCCGAATAATCGTGCCATTCTTTCATCAGAATTTGGAGCGGATAGAGATGAACTTGGTTCTTCCCTGTGGGATCGATCTCGTCCAGATGACCTGTAGGGATGGTATAGTCTATCACTTCTGACGTTATCCAATGGTTGCCTCTGGCTGCTCGGATGCATGCTAGGACCAGCTACAGTTGCCCCCTGCCTTGATCTTCCCCTGTGGGGTTCTGTTTCGAGCATTTCCATGGGGTCAACTTCGGGCTGGGTTCTAGCTCGGCTCCGTTCAGCGGGGTTTCTATGATTAGGTGGCATGACTGGCTCAGCTACATCCGACCCTCGCCTGGCGCCTCCCCCACTGGGTTCAGTTCCAAGCGCTTCCTCGAGTCGGAGTTCGGGCTGAGTCTGGGCGCGGCCCCTATCAATGTTGTTCCTGTTGATGGCTTCCTCGAAGAGGGAAGACCTTTGCTGTCTCCGAGATCCTCCAGATTGAGATTCATCCCATGATTCGGTGTTGCGGTTAGATTCTTCGACATCCCTCAAGCGTGACATGAGTTGGTTCACCAAAGCTTCTTGTTGGGATGCGAAGCGGTTAGTCACTTCCACCACAACTCTGTCTAGGTCTGCTCTAGTGATTACTGCCGGTTGTTCCGCGGCCGGGGCTGTTGGAATCGCCTGATCTACATGCGGCACTGCTGCTGTAGTGGGATGGTTCTCTTGATCTGGATCCACTGGATTTGGAGCGCTGCTAGTTGCAACGTTCTTTCCCTTGTTGGCGTCTTTTCTTGGCCTGGAAGTCATGTTTCCTAGGCAATGAAGGGTGCTATTGGGAAAGAAGGTTGAATGAGGGAAGCTGAAGCTTCGAGTTCGAAGTTCTCAGTGAAAGCACCAAAAATGTTTGCGCAAAAAATGGGCAAACACCTCCAAGTCGTGTGATTTAGTTGATTTTATGTGATTCTTAATGATTTAGATGAGTTATGTAAATATGAAAAAAGCAGGGGCTGAAATGTAAAAGACACACAGATTTATAGTGGTTCGGCCAGAACGTGCCTACGTCCACTTTATATGATATTATCTTCTTTCTTTCAGATTACAAGTATAATGCTTTGTGTACAAGTATATGAAAGTAGTTTGAAAGTTCCTTTCGTGCTTGAGCTCTCAATCTTTTCTGCCATTGTTGTATCCCTGCCCCTCTATTTATTGACTGAGGTTGGGGGCAGGGGTCTTGGATGTATATAGCTGCTGGTGGGCCTGGGCTGAAGCAATCTGGCCTGGCAGCGTTCTGGTTCGGCGAAGCCTTGGTTCGGCCGTGCTTGGAGAGGTTGGAGCTTGGTCCGGTTGTGGATGGTTCGGTGATGAGATAGCCACTTGGTTCGGCTTTACCTTGGTTCGGTATTGAAGGGGTTGAGCTTGGTCCGGTTGAGGTTGGCTCGGTGTTGGGTTGATTCGGTGGTGTGTCTATGGAGTTGGTTCGGTAGTAGAGCGTGTTGCTTCGGTAGCGGGGGACTGCGACCGGATGTGTATTATGCTTGCATTGCCGAATGGACGTTATCCTGGGGATGCCGAATGAGCCATTGCCGAATGAGTTCTGGAATGCCGAATTTATTCATGTATTTGGGATGCCGAGCGATCCTTGGCCTTGCTGAATGAAGTGGAGGTTGTGAACACGGGTGAGACTGACGCTTCTTGGTCTCGAGATCTTCTGGGTAAGAATTCGCCCAACAGTCAAGTGATACAGATATATAACATTTCAATCCGCAGTTTAAAAAGAAAAATCCGGGTTCTATCATTTCAAACCCACAATCCCAAGTTAAAACAAAATAAATAAAAGTCGTTCAGGCCTATCATTTCTGCCCATAACGATTTTTCCCTATTCTAAAGTCCGTTTGGGCATGTATCATTTCAATCCATAGTGAACCTAATCTACAAGGAACTTGCAGTGTGATAAATAGATATAAATGAACTGTTAACAACATATAATAGTAACATATGAGATGACATGTAAATTAACAGGTGTAACATCATATATAAATAATCACAGGCAGTTATAACATCGCATATAATTCTACACATTCAGTTGTTGTCGCTTCACAATTGCGTAAGTATAAAATGTCGTGTGAGATTTACTCACCTCTTGTGCTGGAGATATCAATTCAAACGACACAACGGATACCAGAAAGCACGATGATACAACGATGGATTCAAGTGGATAAGAACCAAGCTTATTGATCTTGTACACAACCCATGAACATGACAAATAAAATTAGAATTCAATACGACATTGAATAAAAATTACTTTGAAACAAAAAGCAATATGAATACACTATCTTTTGCCTTGTTTTCTACAATTGCTTGCACGGTGTAGGAGATGTTTTGGCTCAGGTTCGACATGACTTTGGCTCAGGTTTGAACATAGGAATGCATGGCATAAAGGCTAGAACATGCGGAGGAAGTTACAAAGTAGGGATGTGAAGGGGTTTAGGCTAAAACATGGTTTTGGTTCAACAAAAGGGGCTCGGCCATGGGATGTTTGGCTCGGCCAGTGCAGTGTGGGTCAGGTCAGAGGCTGGAGTGATGAGTAGGGGTCTGGACAGTGATGGTGGTGGTGGCCTAAGGTGGTGGTGGTGGTGAAAAATGAAGTGGTGAAGCTAGATGGCTCAAACTAGCATAGTTTTAAGGCATAGGTTGTATTTTTATGGATTTTTGCATCATGGTAGGCTCAGCCATGGTCAAGGCTGAAGGAGTAGGTGGTGATGGTGACAAGGAGGAGATGTAGGAGGTGGTGGTCATGACAATAGAGAGGAGGCCGAGCAAAAGGCAATAGAAACATGGCAAAATAACATGGAAAAAGAGAATAGAAATGAGGAAAAAGAGGAGCCATTACCAAGAATTTTTATCAAGCGATGAATGGAAATGGAAATGATAAAGTTTTTGTGTGAAAAATAGATAGAGGTCACGGCTAGGAAAGTAAAATGCATGGCCGAAAGTGATAAATGAGAGGTTATGGCAATTAAAAAGACTTTGGAGATGAAAAGACTTAAGTTAATAAAGCTTTTAAAAACTCTTCATATTTTCTTTTCTTCAATTCAATTAAAAAAATCAGTAATTTGACTTTAAAAACCAAAAAAAAGTAATATAAAATAAAAATAAATAATAAGTTTTAAAGAAAATGGAAAAAGAATTAAAGAAATTGCTTAAAATTCAAAACAGGGTTCAAAAATTACAATTAAATCATCATTGGCTTTGGAAAAATATCTACTTCATTTTAAAATATAAGAATTTTTTTGAAATAAAATGTTTTTTTAAATATATTCAAAGTGAAATAAATAATTAAATTTAGAGAAAATAGAAAAATAATTTAAGAAATTGTTTAAAAATTGGAAACAGGACATGAAAATTACAAATAAAATACCATTGGCTCTAGAAAAATTTCTATTTCACCAAAACATTCCTTGCGATAGGAAGACATGTTTTGTATTGTCTTAAATCCAAAATCCAAAGTCTGTAATCCATTGATTGCCATATTTTTCACTCTAGAATCCAATCCATTGCCAATCCAATTCCTTGATCTCTCTGGGTCATTAGCGAACTCCACGACTATTTGAGTCGATTTTCAGTTCTAAATCCATTCCAAATCCATTAACCATATCCACGATCTCTTTGGATTATTTTATCCAAATCTAGGACCGCTACGGGTCCATATCCAAATCCTTAGACCTCTCTGGGTCATTTTATTCAAATCCAGGACCGCTTTGGGTCCATATCCATATCCTTGGGCCTCTCTGGGTTGTTTTATCCAAATTCGAGACCGTTTTGGGTCCATATCCAAATTATCAGACCGCTCCGGGTCGTTTTATCCAAATCTAGGACCACTCCGGGTCCATATCCAAATCCATGATCTCACTGGATCCTTGCCGAGCACAACCTATACTCGATGACCTGAGTAAGTCGATCCTGTTGCTCTTCGGTGAAGCGGCCTGTCCCTCGCCGGGCATAGTCCATACCCGACGATCTGTTGTGTTCTATTCTCCAGCCCCGACTCTCTAATCGATGGCTTAATCAATAGGGATCCTACTCCGGCCTCAACTCTCCAGTCAAGGACGTAATCCATGAGTATCATACTCTGACCTTGACTGTCTAGTCGAGGACTTATCCATGTATGCGTCAATTATATTGCTCTCTAGCGAAGAGACGCGTAATTCGCGGTTATTGCCCGGTCTCTCCGGTCGGGGCTATAACCGTGACTTGTATTATTTATTTCATTAAACAAGATTTAATCATTCCAAAGTCCACTTGGTAAAATATAAAATAAAATTCCGTAAAACCAATAAACTAAATAGTCATGGTATGAGAAAAACCAAAGTTCTTAGTAAATGAGAAAAACATGATTTCGTAGACCCGAGCATTACAGTTCATCATCATCTCAGAGCATGCCTAGGGACCGTACTCGATCCCGTACATGTGTAAGTGACTTGGTCATATTACTACGGGGTTAATTACTTATTCCATGCCATAAATCCATTCAATTAATGATAACCTGATGATGACGCCTTGATCCAGTGCCATTTTCATTCGAGGTGGATAGTGGCTCCTCCTGTTCCACCGCCATAGCCTGAGTCCTTGTATATTTTTGCAACTGACCATTCCTCACATGTTCCGCAATGATATCCTCAAATGCCTGTATTTATTTGTATTATTCTCATGAAATAGGCAATGCTTTCCCAATCCCCGCTCGTATTCGGAGGTTTCCCTTTTTGTCGTCCTTCGATACTGAAGGCATCCTCGAGTATCCAAATAAATCCTTTCCAAAGGTTCGATCAAATTTGTGTAAGAAGAGAATTTCGGTTCTCTCTATTTCCTTTTCAGCATATAGCTCCATCATTCATTTTCTGTTTGCCTCTATCATTCTTGTACATCTTCTGATGATCCTCTAATTTGTATAGCATTCACCCCCGATTTATTTGCTCGTGCGTCCTCCTCGTAGGAACCTTTCTACTTTTGGGTAAAACTCCTCTAGATCTGTAGGTGGAACCCGTGCTAATGAATCCTTAAACTCCGTGCTATCAGCAATTTCAGATACAACTGCCATCAAAACCGTGGATTGATTCAAATGATCTTCCGATGTTTCCATAGCATTAAATCATGTTAGAAAACTCCTCAAGGACTCTCCAGTCCTCTGCTTCAGTGTTGCCAACTCATCACAGTTTTCGGTCTTGATTTGTGAACCCTAAACGGCCTCATAAACCCTTCCGTCAATTCCATCTTTGTGCTGATAGAGCCACTTTCCAACTGTTTGAACCATAGTGCAGCTATGTCCATCAAATATAAAGGGAAGCACCATGCCATGACTTCCTCTAGTGCCCCTCGTGCTTCCATGTGTCTCATGTATCTCGTCGGATGAAAAGAAGGACCTATTTTTCCATCATATGTCTTAAGTGTTGGTAGTTTGAATTCCGGTAGATTCCTTGCTTGCTTGATCTTAGGATTTAAGGGACTCATATTCACATCTTCTAGATCCCTATTAACCAATCCTCCTCTCATAGCCCGTCAAATCACTTTCACCGGCCTGTCATTGTCATCAAGTGGTTATATTCGTCTATTTTCTTTGATCTTCCTCCCAAGTCCAAGAGGGAATCCTAAAATCTGCTCTTTTGGATGAACATTCATATTTCGATCAGTGCCAAACTGCACAACATCGCTTGGTATCCTTCTTTGAATCGAGCCAATATGACTCAGGGGCATGCCTCCGAGTGTGGAATCATCGGCACCGATCGTTCTATAATGATCGGCTGTAGTTTCGCCAATTATTCCTAGTCAGTTAGGGGCTACTTCCGGCTGTTCCACCACATCCTATTTGCTTCATTTCCATGGTTCTAATTTTGGACTTCCTTAGCTCCTGCTACTCCAACTATGTGATTAATATTTCCTTGGTTTTGCACTCCAGCTTGTCCAATTTGTCGGAGTAGGTTCTGCATCATTTCTTTCTGTCTCTTCAGCATCCTTTCCTGCATGGCATCCATCGTTGCTTCCATCTCCTCCCCGGTAATGAATATTGAGGTTTGATTAGCTCCTACGGAAGACTTCTAACTCCGTTCATTAGGGATCCTATCTTTTCTCTATCTCCTTGTGGATTGCCAAGCCATTACATCCTAGGTCCAAATATCCAAGCCTCTAAATCTGAGACCCTAGCTTCCCAATCTACGAATGCAAGTATTCTCATTAAAAGCACCAAAATATTGGCATCAAAATTAACCGCCAACACCCAGCTGTACGTGAAAGCACCAAATTCCCAAAGTAATGTCCAAACAATCAGACAAACATGTAGATCACATGATTAAATAGCAGAAAGAATAAAGGGACATGCAAGTTTTATAGTGGTTCGGCTAACTCCAACGTACGTCCACTCCAAAACAATCCATTTTATTATATTGAAGTTTGATTATCGTTACAATCCAAAATTCCAAAATAAAAAAGGCATATTATCCCCTAGGTAGAAGATGAATAGAAACAGAATGAAGGTCCCCCTTTTGAAGCCAAGCCTGCGGTATTTATAGGATAAACTTTGGCTATAAGGTCTTCTCACCTACATGGGCCTGCCATAATGATCGGCTTGCATGTTTCGTCCATAAGTATCGATCAGCTAACATGCTAGCGACCCTTTTTCAGTCATCCAATTCAAGGCCGAGCGCCTTTAAAGAGTCCTTCATGTCGATTCCTCCCTTTCCATATTTTTACGTTGATCCATCTCCTTCTAATATCCTATACCGATCCATCCTCCACAAAGCATGCTGATCCTCCTCCTTCATGTGGATACACTAATCCTTCCTGATGTCACTTGGAATGTACACCGATCCCTCTAGCTTTATCGGTGCATACCGACCCACCTTGCTCAGGGTGTTACGCCGATCCATAGTGCATCAATGCATATTAAGTCGATCCATACTATGCCGCTCCAAACTATGCCGATTCTTTCCTATTCCGATCCATACTATGCTAATCCAATCTATGCTGATCCATATTATAATGGCTGTCCTAGAGAGATTGGTATGAATAATCGGCCATCCCAAGACCTCCACTTCTTGGTGTTCGTTTGTGTTAGATTCCCTCTCTATTTTATTGATGCTCTAATGACTCAAGCTATTTCATGGACCGTCCTTGTCCACATTGATCCTTGCTTCATCCAAATCCGTTCAACTTTCGTCCATAGCTTTAACTGTAATTGATTTTTCATCCATCCATTTGAGCCAAATCAATGATATCCCAGCCTTGACAATCGTGAAGTCTATTGGGTTAAATCCATCTGTGTATTGCCTTTCCAAAAGGCGAGTTAACAATCACCTATTCCTCTCTCAGAATAGTTAATGAGGCAGAAAATTTTGGCAGTTCTAGACTTAAGAACCTATCAATCCCTTGTATCGGTGGCTTTTCTCAAACTCATAATAAATAAAAATATAAAGTGGGTGCAGGCCAAAGGTTGTCAAACCACTATAAAAATATCGTGTCTTACTATTCTTTTTATGCTATTTTACTACTGTCTGTTAGATCTAGGTCTCACGGGTTCCCTACGGTGTTTCTTTAGGTGTTGATCCAATTTTTGCATCGACAACTAACATGTGTTTCTTGGATATAGAGGATGCTAGTATTCAATACTATAGTTTATCAACTTGTATTAAGTTAGTCTAATGTACGTATTTCCTTGTGATATATATTAGACATAACTTGTATATTTTATATTATATGCTTTACCGCTACGATATTGACTCGGTGTTCTTTGATATCCGTTATACATTGTGTATTGTTGTATCCTAGATGCATACATGTTTATTACATCATGTTGATATTGTGTATGTATAGTTGATTTATTTATTAGATTTTTAAGATACATACAACATTAGCCCAAGGGAATATTCATGTGTGTAAGCCCAATATCGCCACATTCTCCATATTACTAAATATTATTTCCTAGTAATACTCTTTGTTAGTATAGGTATAGAGGTGGGTTGTTTCATTTGGTATCAGAGCGAGGTTCATAAATAAAATACACAACGTTACTAGAAAATGTTACATACTAATACACATTTTTAAAGGGATTTAAGCAGTATTGTAATTTATTGGAATGTTGAATCTTGCAATGTAAATTTCTATAGATTATCAAGTTTAGATTTGTAAATAAAAGTGTAACGTTCCAAAAAATAAGGGGTATGCCTATAAGAAAGAGATGTAGAAAATATGGATATTATACGATATTTTTTACTGTCTATTCCAATAAGTACAAAATATAATTCTTTGTAATTCCAAACATAATACAAACTCCCTTTTTGGATAAGATATGAGATTTACATTATTAACCTTTCATTTGTGTGAGATGTAATTCCAATGCATTAAAATAAAGAAACCCCTAAGTGCACACAAAAAAATTGAAGTTGTAATAATAATAATGGTTAAATTATAAAATATATACATACATATATATATATATATATATATATATATATATATATATTTGTGTGTATATGTATATGTATATGAAATAGAGACAAGATGGAAACCAAATAGAAAAGGGTAACGAGGTGGACAAGTAGTAAAATGAATAAAGGAAAGAAGTATATAAAACATACGGGAATGGAAAGTCCACTAAATAAAGAAGGGTGATAAAAGTTAAAGATAAATAAAAATAAAAATTCAATAATGAGAAAGGAATATAAATATCGAAATATATTTAGATCGTTTAATGAAAGCAGTAAATGACATTAAATTGATATTAAAAGGATAAGAAGTAAACGCAATAAAAAGTAAAGAAATATTATGAACCATTGAACATTGAGGCATAATAAATAAATAAGTATGAACATATATACGTAGCATAAAGTATGTGTTAATGACAGGTGTGAATTATTAAAGTTAGCAAATAACTTAAACAGATAAGGACGACATAGTCATTAAAATGGGTTGGAATGCAAGGTCAGTAGTGTTACATAACAAAAGTCTACCCATGCAGAGGAATAACAACGATTATGTATGTATTATACCGATGTGGGTCGTATCCAACTGTAGGTCCCGTGGAATTGTATACGCCCCCATATAAATGAAGGAATACCATAGTACGGTCTGCTTTAACTTTTTAGTTGGGTTACTACCTTGATTGCATTGGGAAATCTAAATGGGATTGTGAGAAAAGCTCGATGTTATGTCAGTGTGTTTGGTATCATATTAAGGAGTAGGAGCTGTACATAGGTCGAGAACGTCATCGGTCCTATGCGATCAGCATAAAGATGAGGGTTACACCTAAATGGGCTACAACTCATACCAGTGTAGGTTATGTTTTGGTCATGCACAACAATAGTTTTTTGCTAGTTTGATTGTTAGGAGACATGGCTAGATAACTCTTAAGTGAGGTCCTTTAAAATGAGTGAGGTAATTCAGGATGTTAAGTCCTCCATAGTCCATGAAGCTAAGCCTATAATAAAACGCAAACAAGCAAGCAAATCCCCAAGGCAGGATAAAATACGGCTAAACTATTTTGATGCCTTTATCATACGCTATAGGAGTTCTTTGATATGCACGATGAGGATGTGATACTTCATTGATGATGGATCCTGGTAAGGTACTAGGCTATGGATACCAATGGGGATAGTATCTTGGTCCGAAGGGGGACCGTGGTACTATATATGTGTGTGTGTGTTTGTAGTTATAGGCTACTTCAAGTAGATGGAGCGTATTTTACGTGCATGTGGAGTTGAGATAACTAAGTATAATAAAATGACATAACATGTGATGGAAGGCCATCCTCTATGTATAAAGTGTGTAATTTACCAATCACTAGATCATTGTTCGGACCCCTCCACATTATAACCCATAGGATAGCTTTAGAGGGATAGGTATTGGTGCAATGTAGGAACAGTGGAATGACAGGTTTCCTTATGCAAGCTCGGCACTAACAAGGACATTAGTTATTGGAAGTCTCAACTAGGTCAGAAATGGTATGTTATATTATACTTCACTATTCCATTGTGATTTATATCAACCATGCTTTGATATGCATTTATTTATTTATTTATAGGTTACCAAACCAATGGTCCATAATTTGGTGAACTTGGGTGTTCAATTTTGCGAAAATTCAGGCCCATTAGGATGCGAGTTGCCACATTTGATATTAGATCTTAGGTTAATCAAGCTTAAGAGTTAGGACACGAAGAGTGAACGTATTTGTAATTTTTACTATAGTTTTATATATATATATATATAATATGCCAAATCCTACAATGTCCAACTATAGAAGTAGTAAAATGATAAATAATACGACTATAAGTTGGAACAATAGATGAAGTTGAATATGTACACCTATCTCGATTACTCCATGGGAAATAGGACGGATGGAATGACATTAACTTAAGAAGAGCATAAGTGTAGCATCTAGAAGGTCAACATATGGAAGGTCCCTAAAGCTGGATGGTACGTGACTCCCTCGTTGTCCCCCAATAGCCCAATGGTAGTAGATCCCTGCAAGATTGTCGATTTGTGATGTATATTAGGTCTAGATAAGGGGAAAGTAAGGGTCTATATGTTGTAGATATCTGAAAGTAAGAATTAAATAATTTCCCGAGGAAATGTGTTTAGTAATCACTCTAAGATAATAGCTAGATTTTTAAAGGAAGACAAATCGAAAGGTAAGTAGAAAAGAAGAAAAGTTCAAAAAAGGGACAAATAAAAATCCCCTCTAAGACTGATCCTGTATGTAGGAATTTAGGATAAAAAGTTGAAATGATTTTAAAATAAAAAAAATTGAGAAAAATATATAAATAATGTATTGGAAATGATTTTCAAGGGACTTGTTTAAAAGTTTGAAAAAGAAATAGTATTTGAAATGATTTTAAAAGGATTCATTTAAAGGTTAAAAAACCTTATTTTGGAAAGTAAGTAAATATTAAATTTTTGGGAAAAAAATAAAAATATCTACATATTACTTAAATAAAAAGTTTTAATAGAAATTAAAATTAGTTAAATCGGAAATTTTGATAAATGGGGTTTTAATAAAAGTTATTTCCTTTGAAAACATGTATAGAGCATATGTATAGCTCGTTGATTTTTCTAAAATAAGAAATTTTAATTGTAAAATTATTTTTAATGGTCGATAATAGGAAGTGGTACTATTTTTAAATGGGGTAAATAGTATAGGCAAAAAGACTAGATCCTGAAAATAAAAGCAATAGGCGAACGCACAACAATTGTTCAACCAAGAAGACAGTCAATTGAGTGAAAATCTGTATAAATACAAGCCATTTAAATAAGAATAGTTTTGGTAAAAGAAGGTTAAATAGTAGTAACATTATGGAATATAAATGGAAACAAAGTTACTTATATGAAATAATGTTAGTAATTCGAAATAATATATGAAATTAAAAGAAAAATGGAAAGTTTCCATAATAGGGGAAGTAATGGAACATATCTTTTAGAAGGCCCCCTAATATGCTAGTGAAGCCTCTGCTAATGTTGAAAGTGGAGATAAACTGAGTGGTAGGAAAATAATAGAGTGAAAGTTGTCTTCATCTACTCCAGTTTTTATTGTTTAAAATTACAAAGATGTTTTAGAAACACTATAAAGTGCATTTTTAAAAAGAAATATTTTGGTGGAACAGAGTTTTTAAACGAAAAAATTAATAAATGTTTTAGTTAAAAATCCGAATTTTTAAGAAATAAAATCCTTGTTGTTGAAAATGCTTTTAAAAGGAAAAGTTGATTTGAATAAAAAGAAAAGTAACTTTTTAAAATTAAATTGTGTACATTTTTTTGGACTTGATGAAAATGTTAAATTCAAAAATCCTAAATTATAGTTTTATAAGTTAAAACGCCAAGTTACTTTTGAATTTAGTAATAAGTTTCTAAGTTTTTACTTTTAAAGATAAATTTTTTGAGATTAAGTACTTCTTGATTTTGAATTTTTAGTTTTGAAAAAAAAAAGTGGCAAAAACCAAACCAATTTTTTTATAGAGTCGATAGGGATGACTACCTAGGTAAGACAGCGTAAAAGATAAGGCTATGAAGAAGATAGTGATGACTGCTCAAAGAGTAGTAATAAGGAATCTCCGTCGAGTGTAAGGAATATTGGTGAGAGCCTACAAATGTCTGATTAGACAAGTGTGCAAGCCATGAAAAGAACCCACAAAGGAAAGATGAACAGTATTAAAGTACACTTCTACGGGTTCTGGAGTATTCTCGCATGAAAGATCAAGGAGAAAGAAAGTAAATATCAAGATTTTAGGGTACTATCAACAGCTCTAGGTTAAAAGAATAAAGTAATAGACGGTAATGAAAGGGCAAACACACATGGAGGACATTTGTAACATCTCCCATTCTAAGGCCTAAAATTAATTACTACGGATGATGTGATCATCCATAGTTATTAAGTCTCGACGATAAAATGTGGGTATGTTAATCATATCAAAAATTAGAAGCATATGATTATGAAAAAATTTCAAACACTATTTAATAACAAATTATCACATATCATTTCACAATTGATATCTCATATTCATTACATAATCCTCATGTTCTAATAAATTATAATTATTACAAAATACTTCAAAAATAGCATATGAACATGACCCTTGGTTGATCAGAGTCAAATACTTGATAATTATACCACTTTGCCAGTTGCATCCAAATAGGAAAAAGCCAACCTACACGGCGGAAATAGATAAAATTCTTAATAGCTAGACTGCCTACTGCACGCCTCCGGAAGCTTATTCGTCTAACTGGATGTCCTGAAACCCCTTACTCCCGACATACACAAATGAGTACCTAAGAGTTTAAGGGGAAAAACAAAAACTTCAGGCCAGACAACATTCTGGTGTGAATAATTACCTACCATCTCGAACCAAAATAGATATCTAGTGAGACCATGCCGCTGAGCGAAACAGGTTTTCGCCTCACTAGTACCTTAACTAAAACATAACAACCAAATACCGTGTTCCCGCAACCACAATGGTTAAAACGTAGAAAATAACATTTATAATCATGCAACATATATTGGATCACCCAAACCAATTCCTTAGATTGTCCATCTTAATTTCAGATGACTACCAGTCACAATTTAAACCGACCACCCGTCTTATTTTAATCTGACTGCCTGTCTTATAATTATATGGACTACCCATTTCACATATAATGATATTTAGATTTATGTAGACTATCCATCTCACATGTAATTTGTTTATAAGAAAACATGTCAACATCCCCAATTCTACATGAAAGGTAATTGAGCCCAAACGAAACCAAGCTGTTTAGAAGATCTCTTCTTTCAAAACCTACCCTTCAACCCGGTTGACTTAGTCGAAAAGGGTTTAAGGAAATTGTTTACCTTTCCAAAAAGGTTAGATTAATCAAAAGGATTTTAGGTGTTAAATCTGCCTTTCGTCAGGTTGACTTAGTCGAAAGGATTCAAGGAGTTAGCTCTACCTATCGACCAGGTTGATTTACTTGAAAGGCTTTAAAGAGTTAGCTCAGGAATGCAAGCAAAGGAAGTAGCATACTACTCGAAACCTTTCCTTTGAGTGGGTCGGAAGGTTTGTTCTACCCCTTCCATAATGTCGAATGGGATGCATGTTTTTCTAATATGTGATAGTTGCTCAGGACCCTTGTGGTTTCGCTACTTTCGTTGAAGAGCGTCTTCGAAAGGGTCACTAACATGGCTAGTGGATTAGCCCTTTCAAGTGAATTCTTCTTTGATCAGTCGTTGCCAATTACAAATTGGAACCTTTTTGGAAAACCCGTTTTGATTAGGTCGAGAGGGTTCTAACCCTTCGGAACAAGTCCAGCTTGTAACTGTCCAGGCTTCACTTTTATTTCCTTGTATAAGATTAAGCTGGATAACCCCTATTATCATGGACTCATCCATGTAGAAATCACATCATAATTCCTATTTTCATTGTTTGATGTTGGTTTCTATGATGATGGATTTTGATGTATGTATCCAAGTCGATATTATGCATTGCATAGACAAAATGAAGTTAAGAGAATAGGTTAGAATCATATGAAGTTGGTCATTAGTCTAGCCAATGATCTAAATGATCTTCCTTGTCGTAAAAATTCTTAATGAACTAGCAACTTCTCTTTTATTAGTAATCCAAAATGAGTTATAGTTAAGAGAGCTTTTTCCCGACTTTGATTTAGGGTTTCTACAAGATTTAATTGTAGCTAAGATATTGGAGTAGAAGAAATGAATTTGGGATTCCAAAATTCGGTCCCTAAAACTTGACCCCTTGGGTCTTATTTATAGATGCAGGTCAGCCTCCTTCCAAGCCTATGCCTTCGACACGGTCGAAAGGACCCCTTTTTATATACCATCCCAGACCTTTTGACTTGTTCGAAAGGCCATATCTGCCTTCAACACTATCGAAAGGCATAATCTTCGAGTTCTTTGATTTACCCTTGTGCTTCCTTTGTCTTTCTTCAGACCCTTCGACCAAGCCTAAAGGATCCTTTACCAACCTTTCGCCTTTGTTAAGTTATGAGTATCTTTTCTTTCTGTTTTCTCTAGAACACCTTTCGATGTTGTTGAAAGGTCTCCAAATGCGCTTTTTCCTTCATGTTGCCTTGTTGTCATTGGAAGTTAGATAGGTGACGACGACTCTGTCGGTAGGTTGCCTATGGAGGATACAAAGATGTTGATGTGTCGATGGTTTCTATGATGTTGAGTAGCTTTCGAATGTATGTCTATGCATTAATGTGGAACCTTTCCCTGATGTCTTTGGCTTCCACTGTTTCAACAGGCTTGTATATGCTTTCGAAAGGGTTGTTACGAGGGCGAAACCCTTAGTTCAAAAAGGTCTAGCGCATTCATGGGAGATTAACATTCATTGCCTTCGAAAGGAGGTTCCGAAGTATTCTTTGCCGACCCATCTATGTGGAAAGGTGTTAGAGAGGTGGAAAGATGGCTATGTTTCTCCTTTTGTCGGCTTTTTCGGTGGCTTGCATGTGTTTTATCACCTACGAGGGTGCCTGCTGCCTACGACACTTTCAACAGCCTTCCTAATGCCTTAGAAACTTTCATTCATGATCTTTGTCGAAACCCACTTTAGTAGATGTTGGTGCTTTTCTTATCTTCTTTCATGCCTTTGTTCTCTAGATGGATTTTTCGCCCAAGATTCCCCCCCCCCTCCGCACGTTATGAAATAAGCTTTTGTTCTTTAGGACAAAAATTTTAGAACTTTCTCGCTCTTTATGACATTATTTTTCCTACAAAATTCAAAGCAAGTGATATTCTCTATTTCTATCTCTTTATCATTTTTATATTCATGCTTCATCATATCAACTCTTTATAGTTAGTTGGTTATAATCCTAATTCAAAAGATATGAGGCCTATAATCAATAGCCATTAATGCATATAATAAATGTTGTCTACGGAATCGTTGTGGGAAATAGTCAATAGCTGCAAATAGAGGCTATAAGTTATTATCCGAAAATAAGACTTTGAATCCCATCCACTCTAATATGTATTTGAAAATTTTCCAAAGATTTGAATGATCCTGAAGCCGTCATTTAGATGTTGGTGAGCATCATTTAGAGTTATAATACATTAACTCTAATTTAGGTATCAAGAAGACTAGTTTGAAATTTCTAGTTGTCTATAGCAACCTCTACTCTACTTTTTTATACTCCTGGTTTGGGATTTGATTTTGGAAGCAATGCAATTTTGACCCAAATTAGGGTATTAACTTGTGAAGTTTGGAAGTTAACAATCAGATACCCAGAATCCATATAGAAATATCTAAATATTGTCCTTTGAATGACATTTCTAAACACAGATTTGGCTATTTAGTAACAATTGTCTTTATATCAAGATCTCGAGCCCAAATCAGGGCATATGTCGGACAATTAGAGACTGTTGGCAATTATCTTTGTAAAAAGAATCTCCGGCCCAAATTAGGGCATATGTTGGGTAGGTAGAAATCCATAGTAATTGTTGTCATAATAGAAATCCTCGACCCAGATTAGGGCATATGTTGGACAACTAGAAGTCCATGACAATTGTCTTTATAGTAGAAACCATAAGCTCATATTAGGCCATTAAGGCGAAATCAAGCAATAATCATGAAACCCAGATTTAGGCATAAAGATTATAAGTGATTAAGTGATTAATAAAGACCCAAAACAAACCCAGATTTAGGTAATAATAGGCGATGTTTAGAAATGAAAGTCTCGAAAACCAGATTCGAGTATCCAATAAATGGAGTTCTACTTTACTCCTTATATTCTTTCTGTTTCGATATGCATATATATAGTAGTAGTCTAATTGGCTACTACTCAAGCTTAGATATCTTAGTCCATAAGTTGTGTGCCACCTCTTGGGCTTTGACGTCTTAATTTATTGGAAATTTATCGCTTCTCGGGCACGGACGTCTTAGTCCATTATTTGAATAGCCTCTCCTTGGGCTTGGATGTCTTAGTCCATCGTTTGATGTGCCTCTTCTCGGGCTTGGACATCTTAGTCCATTTTTTTATTAGCCTCACCTTGGGCTTGGACATCTTAGTCCATTATTTGAATAGCCTCTCCTTGGGCTTGGATGTCTTGGACCATTGTTTGATGTGCTTCCTTTTGGGCTGGACATCTTAGTCCATTGTTTGATGAGACTCTTATTGGGCTTGGACATCTTAGTCCATTGTTTGATGAGATTTTTCTTAGGCTTGGACATTCATTGTCTGGTGCTCTTGACTGCTCATCTTAGATGCCGAAACCAAGCACTTACTACATCCTTCTTGGAGGCACCTTGACATGGCCAGAGACATGGCCAAGGGCTTGTCCGATGCTTTACCATGGCCATTTTATGGGGCAGATAAAGCACTCCGACCTCCCCCCAAGAGGCACCCTACCCTGGCCATAGCTTGGCATGGACATGCGCTTGTACGGTGCTTTACCCTGGCCATCTTATGGCACGGATAAAGGCTTACTCCAACCTCCCTCCAAAAGGCACCTTAACCTGACCAGAGGCACGACCAAAGGCTTGTCCGGTGCTTTAACCTGGCTATCTATTGGCACAGCTAAAGGCTTACTCCGTCTTTCCTCCAGGAGGTGCCTTAACCTGACCAGAGGCGTGGCGAAAGGCTTACTCCATCCTCCCTCCATGAGGTTCTCTACCCTACCTATCTCGGCACGGACAGAGGCTTTCTACCATCTTAGGTAGTGTCCAAATATAAGGATCATTTCACTCTCAACCATGTAGATTTTCTTTTTGAAGGAATATATGTTTTATTCATTAATTTTTGGAAAATATGGCCTCAAACGTTCGGCATTCCATGTTCTTGAAACTATACTGCCATCTGGTCGACATAATTTGTAAGCTCCTATGGGAATCACTTTGCAAATGATTAATGTCCTTCCCAGTTTGGTCTTAGAGGTCCATTTGCGGGATTTCTGGTATATGCCATCACTCTTCAGAGTTCCAAATCCCCTTCGTGAAATGGACGAGTTCTAACTTTTGAATTGTAGTACGTTGATATTCTTCTTTGATACTCAGCGGTTCACCGCTGCTTCATCCCTTAACTCATGTATCAAATCTAAGGATTCTCTTTTAGCTCTTGATTTTTATTGAATGCATAGGCGATTCTTCAGTGTAAGGGTATCTCAATCTCAATTGGTAACATCACCTCACACCTATATGTCAAAGAGTAGAGAGTATGTGACATCGCCATTTTAGTGGACGTTCGATAAGCCCATAACACAAGTGGTGGTTCTTCTACCCAATTTCCTTTTGCCTTGTTTAGCCGCTTTTTCAGAATTGTCTTTATGGTTTTATTTGCAGCTTCAACTCCCCATTCGCTTTTGGACATGCGATGGATGATGAAAAACTTTAATGATTCCATTCTTGTAGCAAAAGCGAGAGAATTCTTCACTCTTAAATTGTGTCCCATTGTCAAAAATTATCTTCTAGGGAATTCCAAACCTAGTTATGATATTCTTGATAACGAATCTGAGTACCTTCCCAGAAGTAATCTTTGGAAGAGGTTCTGCTTCAACCCATTTGGTGAAATAGCCTATGGCGACTATGACATACGTCGCTTCTCCTTTTGAAATTTGCAATGGGCCGATTAAGTCAATTCTCCATACGTCAAAGGGCCATGGGCTAGCGATTGGAGCTAATTTACTTGGAGGCAATTTGGGAATCTTCCAGTATTTTTGACATTTTCACATCTTTTAACATACTCGATGGCTTATCTTACCATACGTGGCCAATAGAATCCTTGCCTCATTTTCTTTGCCAATTTTGTTCCATTTGAATGATCTTCGCAGAAACCCTTGTGCGCTTTAGCCATCAATTTTACTTCGTCATTTAGGCTTATGCATTTTAGATAGGGAAGGGCATATCCCTTCTTATAGAGGATTCCATCCATCATTATAAAAGTTGGAGCTTATCTCCTGATTTTCCTTGCTTCGCCTATGTCAGATGGGAGTATTCCTTTAACAAGATGTTCAATAATGGGTGATGTCCAAGTGTCATCATATATGTAACTTGATCTTGGTTGGTCAACCCTTTCAGCTGATATTTCTTTATTACTTTCTCTTCTCTCGTCACCTTGTGATTTTGCTTGAGACCTTGTCAGAACTAGCAATTCCTTGCCTATTCTGATGCCTCCTCTCTAATACTTGGAATTGCCTAATATCCTACTGGAACAATACGTGTCTCCGGAGCTCCCCTTATCTCGCTAGTTTGCTAAGGAGTTTTCTTGTGAGTTTTCCTCTCTTGGAACTTGGTGTATTGAAAAGTCTTCAAACAAAGAAAGCATTCTTAATATCTTCTTCACGTATAAATATAGCTTATGGTCCTTCGTTTGGTATATCTGTTTCACTTGGTTCACCATTAGCTGAGAATCACTAAAGATCTATATTCATGGAATTTTGAGTTCTAATGCCAAGGTTAATCCCGCCGCCATAGATTCATATTCTGCTACATTGTTAATTATGAGGAATCCCAATTTCATTGCATAATGTAAATGGTGACCATCAGTGTGATGATCACATACCTTGCACCGGCCCCTTCTTCGTTTGATGAACCATCAAAAGATAATTGTCCCATAGGCCTCTGGTCTTTCTCTTTTTCTGATTGCTCCTTGATAAAGTTAGTGCACTCATTAATGAAGTCTGCTAATGCTTGCCCCTTGAGTGTACTCATGGCTGAAATTCTATGTCATATTAGTTAAGAAAAGTTCATCATTTTACCAATCTTCCAAAAGTTTATAGTTTACTAATGACTTGCTTAAGGGGAAAATTGGTCAATACCTTGATCGGGGTGGTTGGAAATATGCTCTAAGCTTTTGAGCTTTGAGAATCAAGTAATAAGCAAGCTCTCTATTACTGGGTATCTTATTTCTGCATCCTTCAAACATCTGCTTACATAATATATTAGAAGTTGGGCCTTACTTCCTTATCTGATCAATACTTAACTGATCGCGCGTTCTGAGACTGACATATATAGGTATATGGTTTCCTCATTCTCGGGACTAGAAAGTATCACTGGCTTTTCCAGTTATTTTTTAATTCATGAAAGGAATTCCTGCAATCTTCCCCTCATACAAAGTTCCTCTTCTTCTTGATTACACTAAAGACGGGTATACACTTATCGGTATCTTTAGAAATAAATCTACTTAGGGCAGCCACACTCGCATTCAAACTCATCACCTCCTTGTTGGATTTAGGTTTGTCCTGTCCTTAATGGCTTGAATTTGATCTGGACTAACTTGGATCCCTTCTGCACTTACAAGGTAGCCTAAAAACTTTCCAGAATAGACTCCAAAAGAACACTTTTGTGGGTTCAGTTTCATTAGATATTTCCGTAATACCCTCAACATTTCTTCCAAATCTCTAAGATAATTTTCAGGCTCACTAGACATTAACAGTATATCGTCCACATAAATTTCCACGTTCGACCAATTTGCTCCTTAAATTTTCGGTTGACTAATCTTTAATATGTTGCCCTTGCATTTTTTAACCCAAATGGCATTGCTTTACAACAATGAATCCTCCACTTAGTTATGAAGCTAATGTGCTCCTCAACTGGTTTGAACATTGGTATTTGATTGTACCCTGAATAGGCATCTATGAGAGGCAACAACTTATGCCTGCTTGTTGCATCTACTAACTGGTCTATTTGCGGTAGTGGGAAGCAATCTTTCGGACGCGCTTTGTTCAAATCCATGTAGTCAATGCAACTGCTCCATTTACCATTTGACTTCTTTACTACAACTAGATCGGCTAACCACTTCGGGTAGTATATTTCCTGGATAAATCTATTCTCAAGGAGTTTGTTTACTTCCTCTTTTAAAGCATCTGATTGTACCTTATCTAACTGTCACTTCTTCTACCTAATTGGAGCTGCTTCTAGATTAATGTTGAGTGCATGACACATAATCACTAGATCAATCCCTACGATATCAGAATTTGACCAGGCAAATACATCTTTGTTGTCCTTAAGAAATTGTATCAAATCCTTCTTTAAATCGCCATTAAGACCTTTTCCTACTTTACCACTTTGGTAGCATCATCTGAATCTACGTATGCTTCCTCAAGATCCTCTATGGGTTTTATCCTTTCTGTTTCCCCTCGGTAATCGAATTATGTGACTATTGGGCTTTCTTCTGCTGAGTTGGCATCAATTTTCTTTCTTTTGCCTCCAGATGGAATGTACCTTTGATACATATGTTTATTAGATTTATTAACTTTAATGTTTGCTTCGAATTTTGGATGTGAAAATCCATCATCCAAAGGCTATAAAATAATAGAAGAATCAAAGTAAGCAGAATACTACCTTTTATATTGGTCTAGAGAAGCAAAATACATTTTTCTAGAGCTGAATTGTTCCTCTCGGACAATGTCCCATCCTCTTTTTGTCAAGAATTTTACCATGAGATATTTCAGGGAGAAGAAGGCATCTATTTCATCGAAAGCTGGCCTGCCAAAGAAGGCATTGTAGTATGAGGGTTGGTTGATTATCACAAAAATAGTTTCGAAGGTTCTATAGATTGGTGGCACACCTATTTGTATGAGCAGCTTTATCTATCCTACCAGAGTTGATCCTTTGTTTTTGAATCCATGTATGGGTTCTAAGCTTGGCACCATTTTATCTTTAGGAATGTTCATCCGACCGAAGGCTCGCATAAAAATGGCACTTACTGCACTACCTGTTTCAACCAGCAATTTAGAGACGATGGATAATATAATTTGTGTTGTAATCATCAAAGGGTCAATATAAGAACGGTAAATCCCCTTTCTTAGCTCCTGAAGTGTAATAACATGGTTCGACATCTGAATGTTGAGACAAGGATTTTTCATTGGTGTTTTCGCTTGGACGGAGTAGATGCCTTTTTTAGCTTCCTTAATATACCTGTTATGGGCACCTTTGTTGTTTCCCGCCAGATGCAGCCCACCGTGAATCATGTTGATTCTATTTACCGGTGTTCTCAAGCATAGGAGGCCTTCATCTTCCAATATATTGACAGCACTGCTATGGTGTTTTTATGGACCATTCCCCGTCCATTGAGCTTTTAGTTGATCCTGAATGAACTCCTTCAAGTGACCTTTATAAATCAGTTTTTGGATAATGTCAGTTAGAACCCTGCACTCATCGGTCTTGTGACTGCTGGCCTTGTGATAAGCACAGTGGTCTCCTCCTATTTAGGTTTGTTCTTGGCTTTAAAGGAGGTCAAAAAGTTGAATCTTTCCTTAGCTATGGCATAAACATAATACAGTGGCTATTTTAAAGTGACTATGTTAGCGATTGGCTATTCCCATCTTGTCCTTTTGTGTCCTCGGTCTTGGCTAAGTCTCCCCCATTCTTTCTTGAGGATAGTCTTCTTCTTATCATAGTAAAGCTCATCCATCTGGCTAAACTTGTCAGCCTGGAAATGGAAGTCTTGCAAATTTTTGCAGCCGTTAATAAAGACCTGTTTCCAAATGGGGGTGTTTTCTATCAAGCCAAAATGAACCGCAATAAGTTTGTCTCGATCATTCATGTCTTTGTCTTTTTGAGCCTCAACGTTGAATCTCCTCAGATAATCTCCCAAGGGTTCCCCTTGCTTTTGCTTTATATTGGCGAAGACTATATAATATACCATAGGATCTTTGCAAATGCAGAATTGGGCGAAGAATTCCTAAGAGCACTGCTTCCATGAATATATGGTTTTCTCCCAATATTGTCTGTACCATTTTGTTGCAGCTCCTTGGAGAGTAATCGGGAACAATCAGTATCTGACAGCTCTAGATGCATTGTACAAATTCATTTGGCTATCAAAAGCATTAGATGATCATCCGGGTCTGTAATCCCATAGTATTTCATTGATGGGATCCTTACATATGGCGAGATGACTGTAGGCACGATCTCATCTGTGAAGGTTGGCACTCTTTCATTGTCATTATCCTTTTCATCCATTGTCCTTTTTCCTTTTGTGTTCACGGCGTCCATTATTTCCTTTTCAGCTACATATTTTAGATAATCCTCAACATTATGGTAATTTTAATTTTTCTAGTCCGAGCTACACTGCTTTGATGTTGAGATTCTGGATTGTTCAAGCAACTTGTCGAGAACTCATCCTTGATGGTTAGTTTTTCATTGGGAATGCTCCTTCTTGGAGGACGTTAAGTCTATTTTGCTTTTGCATTCATTGGAGTTAGCTTTCAAGTTTCTCCTAGGTGAAACCACCTCATCCCCTTGAGTTTGTTTTGTTGTCTTTGAAGATTTCTAAGATAGGGCCATTTTGAGTAGCTCCTGCTTCTCTTGCCGCTTTTGCTCCAAGTGTTTGATCTTTGCAGCATTCTCATCTTGCCGAGCGGATGACAAAGTTTGTCCTTGAATAGCCTCATCAAGATTAAAGGATAGAGCTATATTCTCCTCAAGAGTAGTGGTGTGGATAAACCCTTCCTCAATTCTTCTAAATATTTTTATCTCATTTTTCCTACGCAAATCAAATAAACCAAAATTAGTCTATAATATAATGATAAGGTCGGAAGTTTAAGCCCTCCTTTAGTGCCAAAATGGTAACAAAAAACTTGTCTACATCCCCAATGCTACATGAAAGGTAATTGAGCTCAAATGAAACCACGTTGTTGAAAAGATCTCTTCTTTCAAAACCTACCCTTCGACTAGGTTGACTTAGTCCAAAAGGATTTAAGGAAATTGCTCTAAATTCAACAAGGTTGACTTGATCCAAAAGGGTTTTAGTTATTAACTCTGCCTTTCAACTAGGTTAACTTAGTCGAAAGGCTTCAAGTAATTAGCTCTACCTATCGACCAGCTTAATTTAGTCGAAAGGCTTCAAAGAATTAACTCAGGAATGTAAGCTAAGATAGTAGCAACCTACTTGAAACCTTTCCATTGAGTCGATCGAAAACAAATATTCATTCTGGCCTTTCATTCCTTTTGACCATGTCAGAAGGTTTGTTCTACCCGTTCGATCATGTCAAATGGGATGCATGTTTTTCTAATATGTGATAGTTGCTCACGACCCCTGTGATTTTGCTACTTACGTTGAAGAACCCCTTTGAAAGTGTCACTTACATGGCTAGGGGATTAGCCCCTTTAAAGTGAATTCTTCTTTGATCGGTCATTGCCAATTACAAACTGGAATCCTTTCGAAACAACACTTTCAATTAGGTCGAGAGGGGTTCTACCCCTTCGAAACAAATCTAACTTGTAATTGCATAGGGTTCACTTTGTTTCCCTTGTATAAGATCGACCTGGATAATCCCAGTATCATGGACTCATCTATATTGAAGCCACATCGTCATTACTATTTTCATTGTTTGATGTTGGTTTCGATGATGATGGGTTTCGACTGTACTTACCTAAGTTGATCCTATGCATTGCATAGACAAAAGGAAGTTAAGAGAATAGTTTAGAATCATATGTAATTGATCATTAGTCTAGCTAATGATCTGAATAATCTTCCTCATCATCAAAATTCTTTATGAACCAGCAACTTCTCCTTTATTAATAATCCAAAATGAGTTACAACTAAGAGAGCTTTTTCGCTAATTTGATTTAGGATTTCTAGAAGATTTAATTGCAGCTAACAATTTAGAGTAGAAGAAATGAATATGGGATTCCAAAATTCGGTCCCTAAAACTGGACCCTTTGGATCTTATTTATAGATGCAGGTTGGCCTCCTTCCACGCCTATGCCTTCGACACTGTCAAAAGGAGCTATTTTTGTATGGCGCCTCATCCCTTTTGACTTGGTCGAAAGGCCATGTATACCTTCGACACTATCGAAAGGCAACTTCTTTGAGTTCTTTGATTTACCATTGCGCTTCTTTTGCCTTTCTCCATGCGTTTTAACTAAGTCAAAAGGATCCTTTACCAAACTTTCACCTTTGTTAAGTTATGAGTATCTTTTCTTGTTGCTTCCTCTAGAACCCCTTTTGACGTTGTCGAAAGGTCTCCAAATGCACTTTTTCCATCATGTTGCCTTGTTTTCATCGAAATTTAGATAGGTGCCTCCAATTTTATCCATAGGTGCCAATAGGGGCTTCGAAGATGTTGATGTGCCATGGTTTCGACGATGTTGTGTAGCTTTTGAATGTATGTATGTGCATTGATGTGGAACCTTCCCCTAATGTCTTTGGCTTCAACCTATTCGAAAGGCTTGTATATGCTTTCGAAAGGGTTCTTATGATAGCGAAACCTTTAGTTTAAAAAGGTCTGGCTCGTTCGTGGGAGATTAACATTCATTGCCTTCGAAAGGAGGTTTTGATATACTATTTTCTGACCCATTTGTGTCGAAAGGTCTTAGAGAGGTAGAAAGGTGGTTTTGCTTCTCTTTTTTCATATTTTTCGAAGGCTTGCATGTGTTTTCTCACCTACGAGGTGCCTGCTGCCTACCACTCTTTCGAAAGCCTTCCTAATGCCTTCTAAACCTTCATCCATGATCTTTGTCGAAACCTACTTTAGTAGATGTTGGCGCTTTTCTAGTCTTCTTTCATGCCTTTGTTCTTTGGGTGGATTTTATGGAAAACATAATTATTAATTGGAATAACCATCCCCTATCACATTGACTGCCCATCACATATGATTTAGTTATTTAAAATTACACGGACTATACATCACATATATTCCATTTAACTTAAAATGATGTAGTAACAACCCTGGTTTTGGTGATTACCTGTAATATTAAATTATAACGGTGGTTATAATTTAATATTGAGAAAATAAAATAAATTGGAGATATAATTTGTTGAAATTGTTTATTTTAATAAATAATGGATTTTCTAATGTATAAAATGTTGAAATAAAGTTTCTAGAACTTTATTTTGGTTTTTTGTGATTAAAATAAATAAGCAATACATGGTTTTAATTGGATATAATGCAATAATTTTAGTAATTATTGCCAAATGTGTCTTTTATTGATTTTTAATGAAGTATTTGGATTTAATATGTTGAATTATATAAGTAAAAAGGTGGAAATTTGTTTAATAATGAGAATAATTTTGAAGGCTAAAATAACTTTTTATTTGTTGTTAAATATTCTTGTGAACATTAAAACATGTTTGTTGATTTTTTTAGTCTCGAAATCATTCAAAAACAAGTTGTATTTATGTTAGTACTAGAGTTTTAGTGTTTTTGAGTGATAATTGGATTATAAACTGATTTCTTTCTTAATTGGGTGTAAGCCCATTACTACTCTAACTAGAAAAGAGAAAAGCTTCTCTTCCTCAACCTGTACGTACAGTAAACAAAAGAAAAGAAAACCAGAAACAATCCGCTTTCACAAACCTAAACTCAAAATCTCCAACTAATTCATCACTTTGCTAAATTTTAACAAATGGAGGCACTAAATTTAGGTGATCAATTCCAATACAAAGATTAATTCATCAGTTCCTGAGTTGAGACTTTTGATTGTCTGTAATGTAATTTCTGATTGTCTGTAATGTGCGTTTTTCTTTCTACATGCCTCTGTACTATTGTTTCTCAAGTTTCTAAAGCTTGTTCGAGCCAAAAGATTTCGTCTTCCTTCGGATTTGCACAAGTTTTCTCTAGTTTGCTCTACAAATTTCAAATGTGAGTTGCTAACTCATACTATCTGGCTAAAACAATGATCTGCAAGCTGAAAATTGCAAAGAAATCACTTACTATAACAAAAAAAATTCTTGCTTTTAGTTTGTAGTAATTACTTGTTTTGGGTTGCATCTTTGTGTGGTCATATCTTCTTTTTCTTATCATGAAATACTGTCGGAATTTTTTTGGATTGTAGTTCATATGTTGTAGTTTATGCATGCTAATTTTCGTGTGCAAATTTGTCCTGAAAGTAGATGAAATGATCGCTAAAAATGGGTTCAAACAAGGCAGAAATTGCCTTTAGCCTTTGCATGCTATAGGTCGACCATCAAAGTGCACAGGTCGACCCTAGGGTCCATAGGTTAATCTATGGGTCGACCTACGTCTTTGAAATTAGCCTTGGTCACTTCTTTTGCTTCATGTGTCTTGTTTTGATCAATTTGCAAATTTCCAGTGGCTTTCTTGACTTGATTTCGGGGTATTTTTGAGATTTATAATGGCCATGAAGCCTATCAATAGGCGAGGCAAAATTTTAGTGAATTCATAAATCGAATTGAATCATTTTTACGATGATTTCGAATGTCTTCTTTGGAAATTTCGATGATTTTTCCTTGTTTTGGAGCACGTATTTTCTAAAACAATTTCGAAATGATTTTTAAAATAAAATGGCTTTGAAATAAATATTTTATAGTATTTATAAATTATTTTAAAGGTATTAAAATTATATATTCTCTCAAATAAAGATAAATTTCAAAAGTTGGTTTTCCAAACAATTCAAGAAAATTGTTTTAAAAACAAGTTTTCTCAAGCAAATTATTTTCTACATAAGATATACGTTTTTGCACTCTTCAAGTGTACGAGAAAGTGAATTAAATAATTTAGTAAAACATGTGGTATGGGACGCATACATTTAATTTTTTGGCTAATTCCAGACTTTTCCATTCGAGGCAATTTGTGATTTAAATGATTTTAATTTCTAGTATGGCATTGGCTAACAGTTCGTAAACCGATAAGTGAGAACGTGTGGTATGGGACGCACTGTTAACACTTTTCGGGTTCCTATATGAGAGTTTGTGACACGTTCATGAGTTACTGCCAGTACTGGACCTTCGGGTCATTTGTCCTGCAAGATGTTGTCCTTCGGGTTGTTTTTTCCATTGAGACATATTTGTCCTACGGGATGTGGTCCTTGGGTATGTTTTGTCCGTTAGGATGCTATCCTTGGGGATGTTTATCCATTTGAGAAGTGGCGCCATATTTTGAGAGACAATTCTTGGCGGGCTTCGTCCATTTTATAAGCACGTGCTATCTTTTGTGATGATTTCATATTTATTGTAACTTTCCAAACGTATTGCCATTTCGAGATTATTTGACCATTTGAGACACTACTATGCGGCGATTACGTTTTGGATTTTGAACTCTTTATCGAGTTCTATACTTTGAGATTTGTGACTGCCAATCTTTTGACGTTTATTTTGTGATTTATAACCTCCTTTTTAGGAGATATATGTTTTTTTCCATATTTTGGTGTATTTTGAAATTTGGTATTTCCTATTTTAGGGTAGTTATTCGAGATTGCCATTCTTGGGGGAATATTGGGTTTTGTGATTTCCTATTTAGGAGATTATGGTTTATATAAACCATTATATTGGCTTTTGGTATTATGCCAATGATATAAGGCGATTAATTGAGTTTATTTGATATTGTTGTCGATCCACTTAAGAAAGAAAAAAATTTAGAGCACCAAATCGACGTATTTATTAGATGTTTAAGACAAAGCTATGCATGGTCGCTAATAACTACCCCTATTTTCCGCATGAGCAGACAGTATTACCCAGTAATACTCTTTGTTAATGTGAGTCTTGGGGTGGGGCGTCATAGATGTGGACTGTCTGTCATGCATCCCATAGTTTTCCTAGGATGACTATGAACCCTTCATTATCCTCATAGAGACTATCCATCTCCACCATGATGTGGACTATCCATCTCATATGCTATATTTTTCCTAGGATGACTATGAACCCACCATATACAATTTAATTCAAGTTGCCCGTATGTTTAGCTTTTGTCTATTGGTATCCCCAATTAGGTTATTTCCTCTTAAAGTTATATTATTTAAAAGTGACACACACTGGTATTCCAAATTGATTCATGTCGAACTTATTGAAATGAAACAATGGTATCCACAAGGTTTAAAGTCGAAGTAAAAATATATGGCATGCCACAATTAAATAATTTAAGTTTAGATAAATGTCGAAGTTCACCCATATTGGTGTCCCCAATGATGGTGTTGATGTTTACAATTTAAAATGACATTGGTATCCACAACGATGACGTCAAAGTAGAAAACTTAGGCTCTTCGCCCTTTTCTAATTTAGTATAGATCAATGTCAACGGGATTAACAATGTCGACATAGAAGTCTATGGCTCTCCACCTTTAATCATAACACACATGTGGTTTTAAAAGAATGTTATCCATGGTTAAAAACATAAGCATAGAATTCTTTTAAGTATTCAATGTCGAAGATGATGTTATCGACCTTTATAAAAAATATGCTATCCATCTATTAACAAAACTTAAAACATTTTAAAGTTATAATGCTATCTGCCGCTAATGTGGGGTCATCGACCCTCTAAAACATAGGCCTCTTCATCTCTTTAAAACAATTTCAATTAACATAAAAACAAGTCTCATCGGCATTAAAAAGAAGAAGACCGACGACGATACTACATTCCATCTTTGTCATTTCCATTCGATATAAAATTCTGAGTATATACTTTTGCCAACCTTAATGCACAACGATAGTAAGATCCTTAACATCGTTATAAAACTTTTTGACTTAAATCACTTCAGTTGTTATGCCACTTCATATATAGAGTCGAAGTCAATACAAGCGGCATCATGGCCTTAGTATGTAAAACAGTCGAAGTGGTTAGGTGCGGCATGATTAAAAATAGTGATGAAAACATGCGACGTCAACACTAAAGCTTTTAAACTCTTAGTTGAATCACGAAGACACCATGCCGCCCAATATAGATTGCCCATACTATTGGCGACGACAATAAGGGAACCCTTCCATAGCTACTGAAGCAGCCATCATATGCTTCCCTCGATATCAACGTCGATGTGCATAGAGGAGGCCATTCTTTAGGCTCGTAGAGGATATATGGGGCATGGAAACAACATAATTAACATGAAAACCAGTTTATTTCTATTAAAAATAAGCACTTTTCACCAAATTTTACACTTCGGCAAATTCCCATTAGATACAAACAGTATTTTAATAAATCTTTTCTGAAATACTACCACATACCATTTTCATGTTCCAAAATATTTCGCAACTTTAATTAACTAATACCTTTAATTAATCATTAATTTAAATGCTTAACTAGCGTAATAAATTCAAAGTAATTTGAAATAAATTGGGAAAAATTCCAATAATTTGCAGAAATTAGAGAAAATCCTTCCCATTACCATATAAAAATTTCAGAGCCAAAAAGAAAATTAATTATTTTAAACAATTAAAACATGAAATTAAGGAATATTCTCCTTAGGAAATTCATAAAATTTCAATTTAATTTGGAAAATTATGAATTTTAAAATTCATCTCCAATACAATGTTTTAAACAACATATCAGAAAATCGAAGTGTTTGGAGATTAAAATATTATGTTTTACCCTTAAAACCCATTTAAACAATTTTATAAAAATTCGAATAACCATTACTCTATCCAATCAATGATTAAGCAACCATATCTTGGCAAAACAAACATTTATCATTCTAGGATTATCCATAACTAAATTCAAGAGCAAAAATAGGGATAGAACATGTATTATTCACCTTAGATTAATTGTCGAAGTTGAGATTGGATTTGGCCTTAGTATCCCCAAGCTTCTTCCCTTTGAAACCACTTGATTTCGATCCCCATGTTAGAGTTATGGTTGGCCTTTGAGTTTTTTTACTGTTTAAGTTTTTGAAAATGAGAAAGAAATGAGGGAGAGAGGGTTTTAAAGGTTAAAGGATAGATCTACCTATTTTTTCCTCCTTATATTTTTCTCATATATGTTTAGTTTTCCAAAACAATCTTATTAGTTTATTAAGGCATGACCTTACTAATTAACCAATCTCACTTTCCCTAACCATTTACATTATTCTATTTAATCTATCTAATTAAATGTCATGAATAATGTTTAACTAAAAACAAGGGTGTTACAAGCTCCACTCCTTAAAAGTTTCATCCTTGAAATTCAGTAAGGACTATAAAACAAGCAGGTCAATCAGGCAAACAATTCTAGTATATCCTACCAACTATAAAGTCTATATACAACTAACATAGAACATACCGTCATAACTGCTCAGGATAATATCCCCAATCCAGTCCTCTGTCTCCCAAGTAAATTCTTTCTCGTTTTCACTCCATAGGACTTTCACTAAACTGACTGTCTTGTTCCTTGATCTCTTCTCATCTCTCGCTACAATTCAAACTGGTCGTCTCATAAAAGTCAAATCCGGTTGTACTACTAAATCTTCCATTGCAATTGGAGCAATAGTAATCTCTGGATTGTGAACACATTTCTGAAGATGAGAAATATGAAATGAATTATGAACACCTAACAAAATACTCAGTAACTCTACTCGATATGCAAGTTTTTCGATCCTCGCTATAATAGGGAATGGTCCAACATATCTCGGTGTGAGTTTCCTTGACTTTCCAAATCATACCACATCCTTCATCGACAATACCTTAATAAAAACACAATCTCCAACTGAGAACTCTTAATCTTTATGCTTTTTATCTACATAACTTTTCTACCTAGATTGAGCTTCTCTCACCCGACCTTGGATTAACTCAATTTTTATGTGGCTTCTCTCACCATATTTGGATGAAGGACCAATATGTCTTCGATCTCCAACCAACATGCTGGTGATTTGCATGGCCTTCCATACAAAGCTTTGAAAGAAGCCATTCCTATACTAGTTTGACAACTATTATTGCAAGAAAATTCAACCAAGTGCAAATGGTCTTCCCACGACCCACCAAAATCCAGTGCACAAGCTCTCAACAAATCTACAAGTACCATATGGATGCTCTCGGTCTGTTTATCCATCTGTGGGTAATAAGCAGTAGTCATCTTAAGCTTGGTAACAAATACCTCATGTGGACTCTTCTGGAATTCACTGGTAAACAATGCATCTCTGTCACTGACTATACTAGTAGGAATTCCATGCAGTCTAACTATGTTCTTCATAAACAACTTAGCCAATACAGGCACCGTTCTGGTTGATTTATCAGGGGTGAAATGGGCACTTTTGGTTAATCTATCTACAACAACCCATATGCTTTCATTTTCTCTGTTCGACCATTGCAACCCGTCAATAAAACCCATGGATATTGAATCCTATTTCCAAACTGGTATATCCAAATGCTAAAGCAATCCACTTGACCTTTAATGTAACGATCCGGTATTTTCAATCTCGAAAGTTCCAGATTGTTAGAGTAAAGAAGAAAGAAGGTAGAAGAAGAACGGAAAAAAATAACAGAATCTCGCATTTCGCAGCGAATCAAATATAATATCAAATAATAACATTTGCATGAAAGCTGTAATTTTTAATTTACATCAATACATCAGAGTTACAATCATACACAAATAGACTAGACAGTTATCAACTTGTCTCAGACTACTATCCATACAGACTACACAGTCTCATATACACAGCGGAAAAACTCCATACATTCTTGTCATTCAGCTCGCGACCTGAGCTCCAGAACGTCCTCACCTAAAAATCTGTAATACTCGGTCTGACCCGAGCATTACGTCAAAGTAACACTCGGGCCAGACTGGAAACCATCGTGAGTAAACTCGTAATATTTGAAATACTAAGTTATAACATATGTGAATACCAGGGTAACTCATACCTTTTACGAATTCTTAATTTATTGCAATCAACACTTATTTCATAGTTCAATCTTTAAGTACCCTTACGTAGTTCCAATGGTCCAGTTTACTTGAATTATTTCATTCCAGCCTATTGACTACACATATCAAATCTATAAAGAATTATAGAAGATTTCAAATCGAAGTGGTTTCGGGTATTTACTGATACCCGACCCCGGTCTCTTCTAGTCACATGCCATCTTAACCAAGTTATTAAAATGAAATACAATTCAAACTTTAAATACAAACGTTAAATACAGACTGTCACTTTACACAGCACTTCATCTCGATAGATGACCACATTATCATTGTTCAACCCAAATATATCACAAAACATTTCATATCAGAAATATCAAGTAATCAAAGGCAATCTATATCATTCAATTATTCATAAGAAAGATACACCATTCTAATAAAATTAAATGAATTAAGTTAATCGCTTTAATCAATTTTAATCCTGCTTGCTTAACATTAATTAATTACAAACCAATAATTAATCATCCTTTAATCATCCCCTTTAATTACATTAAGTAATTTATCCTTTAATTAATAACACAAATTAATCAACCTTTACCCATTCACTTTAGTTACATTTATCCTTAATTAATTACTTAAATTTATTATCCTAAAATCACTTACATTGATTAATTATCCTTTAATTAATCACACTCATTAATTGACTAACCCTTAATTAATTTCCTTAATTAATTATTCAATCCTTTAATTAACTACACTAAGTAATTAATCCTTAATTACTTCCCTTAAGTAATTTACCTTTCATTACTTCCATCAAGTAATTATCCCATTGGTTAATTATCCTTAATTAATTAACCTTGATCATAAATTAATTTAACCTTTAATTGCTTATTAAATTAATTAACACTCAATAGATTAATCCTTTAATTGCTTACATTAAGTAATTATCATTTAAGTAATAAATATCTAATTACTTAATTAATTTATCCATAATTACGAATTAATTAATCTCTAATTAATTGATCATAATTAATTAAATTAATTAATTGCCCTTTAATCATTAATTAATTAAATAAATAAATTACTCTTTAATTACTTTATTACTTTAATTAACCTTAATCATCCAAGGTTTTAATTAACCTTAAGATAAACCATTTATCTTTATTAAATTTCTTAATTTCACAATCATACTTAAACATTTATCTTTATAATTAACTTACCTAATTAAATCATTAAATTTAAGTTTAAAATAACTTAAGCATTTAACTTAACAAAATTTAAGTTAAACAGATTATAATTTCCTTAATCAAATAATTTAAAACATTTATTATATAATTGTTTAAACTAAATTCATTTTATATTTAAAAACTGTTAAAATTCAACTTCGGGTGCAATTTGTATAGTACTTGATCCTAGACCTAAGAAAAAAAATCACTTTCCTAATTCCATCGTTATGTTGTATCTGAGATGCTTAGAGAGTTAATTTAATTAACTTATTGTAATTATTCAAAACCAAACAGATTAAATTCAAAATCATTCTTATTTAAAATTTTAAATTTGATAACTTGTTTAAAAACTTAGCCTTGAACCTGTTACGAAATTTTTTTTTTAGAAAAATAGGTTGACAAAATTCTTTGCTTTAAACTTGATCTCTTATCTTTTACATAGCTATACTACCATTACAAAGAAACTCGAGTTCGACCTAAATCTTTCGAGCCAAACTCGAACTTCTCTTCCCCATAAAACTCCCGTGAACTACCTCGAGCAAACACCATTCTACTCGAAGTCAAAACCTTTTTCTCTGATGCCCAAAACACTAAGCTACCTCCTGATACATGAAACACAAGTGCATGTGTACACCATCGCAGTCCACCGCCTCTGGTCGTCGACTACCCCCACTCATCACCCACGACCACGCCATCACGCCTACCTGCCTAGAACTCCTCGCCACGCTTCCCCTATCGATTCACCTTTCTACCCCTAACTGGAAATATTCCACTCAACCAAAATCACCTTGCGACAACGAACTATAATGCCAACAACCACCAGATGTTAACTTGAGCCTCCCCGCTCCCTCCTTCATCATCTCCCCTTAGACCGATCACTTGTTTTTCCTTATGCAACTCGACATTCCCATCAATCAATGTCCTTCCACAGGAAACTCTAAAACCTTAGTTTCATCTTGGCCGGTCAACTCACTTACTAAAAAAAATCGAACCCATTTTTCCAGAGCTCGCCACCCCTTCAGCCACCCCGGCCAAAAATCAGCCCCCATCATCCATTGGTTCGCCAGAAATTGGTGAAAAACCAATTTCCGTTCAACTCATAAATTCCCACTTAATACTTCACGAAACAACTCGAAACTATAATCAAAATCATCACATTCAAATATAAATCGTTTAATACGATCAAAACTTGAAATTTAAATATTTGATTTTCTGTCTAGGAATGTATTTTACCATGGTTCCTTGATTACTGAGAACTTGCTAGTTCTTTAATCTAAATATTTTTTTTTAAATCAAGTTTAGTGATGACAAACAGATTCCCTTCAAGGACCATAACATAAAATAGTTCATATATTGAGATATAAATTTTTAAAGGAATTTTGGTGCTTATTGTTTAAAAACAGAGTTGAACATACACACACCAGACATGCACAGGTATTTACAGAGTTGTTCGACTTCCTTCCAGTAAAAATATTCATGCAAATCGTATTTACACTTAACTACTAAAATTAGGCGATACATCAAAGTATAACATATACTTAATTTTTTTTAAAGGGTGTTTTACTCATAGATTGCAACAGAGACAGGTTCGAGCCTGGAAAGAAAAAGTCTGGAAGTTGTATTTGATTCTATCTATTGAATTTATCTTACTTTGAACCTTGATGCATTTGAGTTGTTAGGTTGTTTGATCTAATCCTTGTTTTGGTTTGATAATTTGAAAAAATTGCTTGATGTTTTGGATTTTCTACTGTTTACAGGTTTGTTTCTTATTTTTTTATGAAGAATAGAGATGAATAACTATACAGCCTTTAGAACATAAATTGGCACTTGTACAATCCATGCTACAAAGTTTACATATGTTATCACATGTTCTTATTATTTGAAAATTGTTAAAAATATCAAATTTATGTTTAAATCTTTTGTCTTTAATTTATTTATAAATTGTGGTTTAAATTTTTCTTTTCATAAATTACTAAATTTTATATCCATAAAACATTAAAGAAAAAGATTTAAAACTTAATTACACACTAATAAATAACCATATACAAATACTAGTTGTAAATATATTTTTAAAGATATTATTTAGAAGAAATAATTTAAACCCTATATTAATTTGATTCTTATAGGCTTAAGTCATTAACACCACATATATATACACACACTTAATTGTATATGTATACACTTAAAATTTAAATATCATAAAGTTTTCATATATCTATTTATATATTTTATAAATTTACTACTAGATTCATCATTTTAATTCAACTAATTATTATAGTTTCAAATCCACTTATATATACATCCGGACATCATTAATTATCAAATTTATTTGTTTTATCCAAATAAAATTAGTATCCCAATAGTTTAAAATCAGTTAATTATCCAATTAACAGCTATTCAAAATCCGGGTCATCACATTTAATGTTTGGTTTTCACTTGCTCGAAATTTGCACAATGCTTCACCAATAATCCTACATCCCTCTTCATAACTTCCCAAAAGAAACTTTTCTTCATATCCAGATACATCTTGTTTCCTCCAGGACGAATCATAATCTTCAATCGATGACACTCCCTAAGAACTTCTTTCCTTAGGTCATTAACATCTGGAACACACAATCGTCCCTTTTTCCTTAATTATCCTCTCTGGTCAAGAATAAAACATTTCCTTCTAAGTCAAATAGCTGCACCTTTAACTCCTTCATCTCGGTAGGTGTCATCCTGCTAAGTGGTCTACTTACAGGTTCAGCTTCAGGTACAAGATCCATTCAAAAGTAAATAGCTCATTTCGGTGGTAGTTCTGTAACCGGATCAAAAACATCTGCGAATTCTCTTACAATAAAAACCCAATAAAATTCATCTCTCGCTTTTGTGGCATCCAATAAAGCACAAATTTTTGGACTCGAATTTCCAACTAAGTGTACTATTCGGTCACTACTATCAGGATGTCTCAATGATAATTTCCTATCCTATCAAAATATCCTAGCATCGTATCTGCTCAAACAATCCATACCCAAAATAACCCTGAAAACCCACGAAATCAAAAACATACAAACCGCAGGAGAATGTATAACTTAGCAACTCGAACTCTAGATGGTCACATCTCATCCCTAGAGTTGTGTGCCCTCCTGTTGGATTAGTTATCCCTAAGGAAGTTACAAGATATGATGGTTCTAAACATAACTTATCTACCAAACACTGAGATATAAATAAATGTGATGCATCAGTATCAAACGGTACCTCAACGGGTATGCCATGAATCAAAAGCGTACCTTCCATCACAGACTTTACCTTCTTAGCCGTTGTTGGTCTTGATGTAGATGGTTCCAAAGAAAACACCTTTCCTTTGTCAGCCTTGGCCACTTTTGGACATTTGTCCTTATAATGCCCCATCAGGTTGCAATTAAAGCACTTCGCATTCTCCTTCCCTATAACCATTTGGCCATCACCAGATCGACACTCGTTAGCATAGTTCCCCTTCTTGTCACACTTGTAACAAACTATATCAACTTTCCCCTTTTTGGTAGCTCCACCTTTCTAAGATCCCTTCTTTTTGAAGAATTTCCACTTCTTATTCTGAGAATTTTGGTTCTCCACTGACTTCTCTTTCCAAAAGGTCGAAATTAATTATTCATTCCTGACAGCCATCTCCAACACTACATTCAATGGATCTATGAGATGTGGCATAGTTTCCTAGCAATCTCTGGCCTCAACCCCCGAACAAACTTTTTATTCCTCTTGGTAACAGTGCTTATAGCAACATATCCAAACCTAAACAGCTCATCAATTTTAGCGGAGTACTCCAGCACTGACATTTCCCCTGCTCCAGCTCCATGATCTTCCTCAGCAAAGAGGGCTTGGCTACTTAAGACAATGATTTTTCCTCGTATCTCCTTCGAAATTCCTTCCAAGTCAATTCTTCCTCTGGTACTCCTATGGCCACCCCATTCCACGAGAAAAAAGCAGCTCATTGCAACCATCTAGAAGGTAGTCTCGTTTTTAGCTCGTCGTTCAGACCTAAATCAGTGAAAATCCTTTCATAATGTAACTGCCGATTCTCTACTTCTATTGCATCCTCGATCCATAGAAAAAGCTTCCGAACTAAGCTGTGGTAGTCTCAACTCAGCTTAGTATAGTTACTACCAACTGGCGCTATGGGATTGACTCCTCTTGCAATAGCAACATTTCCTCTAGCTACTTCTGTAACTGCTCCAGCTTGCATCAAGTTGACAAAGAACTAATACATATCCCCAATATCCACTGGTGGGGATGCACCACTTACATCGGCGTTTGCATTTTGATAGCGTTTTCTTGTCGACCCTGGTTCCTCCTGGTGTTGGGCTGAACTTTTCAAATGGTTGTAGTACTTCTGCTACTTGGATCCACTCTTCTGTTTCTCGCTTCCACGTCTTTCTTTCTCGTAAATCTGCATACAAGCCTTAGTAAGATACAGAAGAACGGTTTAAGAGAGAGGGGTAATACATACTTATATATAGAAAATATAAGTGCATTACTATAGCATTATCCGATAACCACAATCTTATTCTCTGATTCATTAGGATTATGTTTTCAAAAACTCTTTAGGTTTAAAATTCTTTAATCATAAACCTATGATATGATACAAACTTGTAACATCCCTTATTCTAAGGCCTAAAATTAATTGCTACAGATGCTGCAGTCATCCATAGTTATTAATTCCTAGTGACAAAAAGCGGCTATGTTAATTATATCAATGATAAAAAGCACATGAATATGAAATAATTTCAAACATAGTTTAATAATAAATTTTCACATCTCATTTCACAATTGATATCTCATATTCATTACGTAATCCAATTCGTAATCCAACGTTTTGATAAATTATAACTATTAAAAATACTCCAAGAGTGACACATGAAGATGCCCCATTGGTTGATTAGAGTCAAACACTTGGCAATTCCATAACTTTTCCAATTACATAAAAATAGACAAAACCAAACTACATGGTGGAAATAAATAAAGTTCTTAATAGCTAGATTGCCTCTTGAATGTCTTCAGAAGCTTATTCGTCTAATTGAATGACTTGAAATCCCTTAATTCTGACCTACTCAAATGAGTGCTTGAGAGTATAAGGGGAAAAACAAAAACTTCGGGTCAAACAACAGTCTAGTGTGAATAATAATCTACCATCTCGAACCAAAATAGATATATAGTAAGACCATACCGTTGAGCGGAACAGGTTTTCCCCTCACTAATATCTTAACTAAAAGATAACAACTATAAATTGTGCTCCTACAACCATAATGGTTAGAACATAGAAAACAGTAATTATAATCATGCATCATATACTGGATTACCCATCCTAATTCATTAGATTATCCAACTTAATTTCAAATGACTACCCATCAAAATTTAAACTGACCACCTGATTTATTTTAATTTGACTACCCATCTTATAGTTATGTAGACCACCCATCTTACATATAATCATATTCAGAATTATGTGAATTATCCATCTCAGATGCAATTATTACTTGGATTATCCATCCTCTACCACATTGACAACCCATCACATGTGGTTTATTTATTTAAAATTATGTTACTATCCATCACATATACTCCATTTAACTTAAAATGATATGGACTATCCACTACACATCCCATAGTTTTCCTAGGATGACTATGAATCCTTCATTATCCTCGTAGAGACTATCCATCTCCAATACGATATGGACTATCCATCTCACATCCCATAGTTTTCTTAGAATAACTATGAACCTATGATTTACAATATAATTCAAGTTACCTACATGTTTAACCTATGTCTATTGGTATCCCTCATTTGTTTGTTTCCCTTTAAAGTTATACCATTTCAATGTGACACACATTGGTATCCCTAATTGATTTATGTCGAACTTATCAAAAACAAACAATGGTATCCCAAAGGTTTAAGTTGAATTAAAAAACATATGGTTTGCTACCATTAAATAATTTTAAGTTTAGAAAAATGTCAAAGTTCACTCACATCGATGTCCTAAATGATGGTGTCGAGGTTTACTATTTAAAGTGGCATTGGTATCCCGAACGACGATGTCGAAGTAGAAAACTTAGGCTCTCCGCCATTTTATAATTTAGTATGGATCAATGTGGATGGCATTAACAATGTCAATATAGAAGTCTAAGGCTCTCCGCCTTTAATCATGACACACACACGATTTTAAAACAATGTCGACCTATATCCCAGGTTAAAGACAGAAACTTGAAATTCTTTTAAGTATAATATTCAATATCGAAGATTATGTTGTCAACCTTCATAAACTATAAGCTATCCACCTATTAACAAAACATAAAACATTTTTAAGTCATATGGTTGTTTGCCGTAAATATAGGGTCATCGAGACTCTTGAAACATAGGCCTCTTAAAAACAATTTCAGTATATATAAAAACAAGCCTCATCGACATTAGAAAGAAGAAGACCGACGTCGATGCTACGCTACATCATTTTTGACTACATTCGATATAAAATTCTGAGTATATAGGGATGCCGACATTGATGCACAATGACACCAAGATCCACGATGTCATTATAAAATTTTCTTACATAAATCACTTCGGCTATTATGCCACTTCATATACGGATTCGAAGTCAATACAAGAGGCATCACTGCCTTAGTATGTAAAATGATCAAAGTGTTTTGGTGAGGCATTGTAATGACCTACTATTTTGGATCATTCAAATCGACAATAAAGCCACACGTGTTGGACTTGAATAATTCAAAACAGTAGATTGTAATACAATTTGGAACAAATAAAACCAATCACAGAAACACTGACACAGAAAATATCAGAATAACTCACAACGGAAATAAAATAACCATTGTAGTTCATGAAGCTACTACAACATAGCCTTAAAACAAGTACAAAATACCATAGTCTGAAAGCAAATACAATAGAAATCCTAATACATATATCCACTAACACATAAGCTGAATAGAAATATTGAATAGAAATAGATGACAACTAGATAGATAGATAATCTCCAGCAAATCCTCTAGCTCCAGAAGATGAAATCCAAAGCTGATACCCAGGTTGCCTCAAGCATAAAGCAAAATACAAAACACTCGAGTGAGGACATACATACTTATAAACTGTAAACCAACTCAAGTGAACTGTTATAGGAATGCATAAGTAACTTAAAGGATGCTTGGGACCGTCCATCCTTTTGAGGATCCGTTAAACTATTTACTATGTAGTAATATACGCTATTATAATAATGTCTAAAGTAAAATAAACTTACACAAAAATAGCATTAAGGCTTTACATTTTCCACCTTAACACGTAAATAGTGCCAATAGTCTATACAGTACCATCGTACCTCCAGATCGGGAGGCTACCATAAATACTCCATAGGTACGACACAAATCAAACTCGTAGTAAAGCACGCTACGGTAGGTGACATGGCAAAACTAGGCAATGCCAGGGTGGATATACCAATTACACATCCGGATCGGTGGTAACGCATAGCCGCAGCTGCTGCCCACCTCGAGCCACACTCAAAAAAATCAAAGGTGTGCGCCAATCAATCACAAAGTAATATAATGGTATCGAAGAAGTGTGTCCAATCAGAGGAGCCACCTCATTAGCCCGGAATTGCTCTTGTTTTAGCCACCTTGTGCCAACTCACGAGAGACGGGTCCACATATATACCTCAATAGAACGTCGCCACCATCCTACTTCATTCTGGAATCTCCACCGCATGCACAGTCGTTAAAGTGGTTTCCGAAGTTGGCAGAGAGTATGACAACTTTCGATCCCGGTCTTTGTAACAACCAAACGTTATTATAACCCATGGTTGTTTATTTCAAATGGTTTATACTTCCAAATCAAACATATAAATTTTAAAACCATTTAAGTTAAATGCTATTATACCATCAAAATAATATCCATTTTCCAAAGTTTTAACACTTTCAAAACCATACAAATTTTATAACACTTTAAAAATGTAATAAGTTAGAAACCATAACACTTTTAAAATGTTAACCTTATATAATAGCACTTTGGAAAATGTTATAATTTAGAAATAGTAGCACCTTTAAAACATAACCTAAAGTAACATAACATTTTAAAAACATAACTAAAATACCATAGCATTTTAAAAATGCTACAAATACTACTATAACATGTTTAAACGTCATATCTTAAATTTAAATAATAATTATATATTACACAAAACATATCTATTTCATAGAATAAAATCTATCACTATTACTAGGTTAAATTTAAATTCCATATTAATCTAAATTATATTATCGAGTTAAATTTACATCATAGATAAAATCTTAAAATTTGATTTTTAAACAAAATTTATTTACATATAAAATCTTAGCTTATAAAAAACAATATATATATTGTTTAACTCATTTATTCAAAATTTAAGTTAAAGTTCCATATACTTAAATTTCAAAATACTTATATAAATTTTTATAAAACTTATTTAAAAATTAACCATGGGTCTGTACAGTATTTTCTAACCTAGGTCAAGTGATACGGATATGTATCATTTTAATCCGTAATTTATAAAATACCGGGTTCAATCATTTCTAACCCGTAATCCCAAGTCAAATAAAATAAAAATCACTTGAGCCTATCATTTCAGCTCATAACGATTTTTCCTATTCTAAAGTATGTTCAAGTATGTATCATTTAAACCCATAGTGATTCTGTACTAACAGGGAACTTGTAGTGTGAGAAGCAGAAAATAAAAATAAGCAGTATAGCATAGCATATCATTTCAGGTGATGTCGCGGGCATATAATCAGGTTACAACATCATATAAAGTCATGTGACAAGCTAAATATATGAACTTAAATCATCATAGCATATATGAACTTATATCATCATAGCATATCATTACTGCACATTCACATGCCATTGTTTCACTAGTACATAAGTACGAATCTCGAGAGTGATAAACTCACCTTCTAAAGCAGGAGATACCACTCAAGACACACGAATAGACCTCTGAAAAGCACGACGACGCACGAATTAGACTCAAATAGATGGAGAGCCAAGATCCAAGTCTTGTAAACAACAAATACCAAACACGCATAAGCATATATATTATACAAAAGATTATAAATCAAAACAGTGTACAAACATTAATCAAAATGAAGTAAAATTGCTTAACCAATGCAATGGGCTCAACCACTTTGCAAGTTGACTTGCCATCATCAAAACATGGCTCGGCTATGACGTTTTGAAACAAGCAGGCTCGATCATGGTCATAAACATACACAGCTATGGACTGAAATGAAGATATGGCAAGGCAAAAGGTCAAGGAGAAGGCAAAAAGACAAGGAGATGATGCCTATTGGGTTCGGCCATGGCTAATGTGGCTCGGCCCTACGCTAAGATCCGGATCAGGTGATGAAATGGATCAAGACACATTAAGTCAAGGCACATCTGGTCACGGCAAGGCATTGGAGATGGTGGAATTGGTGGTGGCCAAGGCTAGCAAGTAGAAAAGGGATGATATGGTGCTCGGCTAGGGTTTGCAAGGCAATTAGATGATGGGTTTTGGATCTAGGAGGTCATGGCATGGGGTAGTGGTGATGAGGTGATGGAGATGATCGGTCTTTGGTGATGGTGGTGGAGAATGGTCGGCAAAAGGAAGGCACGGTGATGGCCGAGTTATGCTTGTATACAAAAGAAAAGGAGAAATGAAAAAGAGGAGAAGAAGGAAAATTTACTGTAATTTGTTTTCAGGAAATAAAAAAATGAGAGAAGAGATGGAGAGGAGAAATGTTTTGTATGGCTATCACAAATGGGTAGGCATCTATTCAAGTTGAATAGATAAAGTCATGTCTATTAGGAATTTCCAAGCCCATTTGCAAAACAAGCCCAAAAATCAAATAAAAAGATCAAAGTCCAAACAAAAATAGAAAATAGAAATAGGGACTAACAAATAAACACTGAAAATAATCGCGTGTAAAACGCTGAAATTTATCAGATTTAAAAAGTATGAAACAGAATTTGATGAAACGAAAAGCAGAACAAATATCAGAATCAAATTCAACTTCAAAGAAAAAGATTGGAAATTTAAAATCAAATTTAAAAATTTCAACTGAAAGTCAAAGTTTGACCAAAGTTGACCAAAATATATAATTTTTAGAAAATCTTTATTTTATTAAATTTGGAAAAATAATTATAAACAAAATTCAAAATTACATTGGAAATTCCAAATTTTCAATTTTTAAATGATTTAAAATCAAAGTTCAAATAAATTGAATAAAAAAATATTTGTTAAAAATATGGGCAGTTACACTCTCCCCCACTCAAAAATTTTCACCCTCAAAAAGGAACGAGACAAGAAAAAGACAAAGAACGATTAGATAGAATAACAAATATTACCTGAAACAAACAATTCTGGATTCGAAGCATGCATGCTCTCCTCCGTCTCTCAAGTACAATCCCAATCATCAGTACTCCACTGCACTTTGACCAGGTTAACAGATTTCCTTCTCAGCTGCTTCGTACCTTTATCGACAATACAAAGTGGCTTTCTCTCGACAGTAAGATTAGGCTCAATATCCAAACTCTCGAGAGCAGAAGGCTGGACAATCAAAGATGGATCATGCAAATATCGACGAAGATTCGAAACATGGAATACATTATGCACTCCAGAAAACTTCTCAGGAAAATCCAGACGATAAGCTAAAGAAGCAATCCTTTCTGAGATGTAGAAAGGACCAACAAACCTAGGAGCAAGTTTTCCTCTCCGAACCGAATCACATTCCTTAAGAGAGAGACCTTAAGGAAAACCTGATCACCAACAGAGAACTCCAAAATCCTCATACGCAGATCAGCATACTTCTTCTGCCTATCCTGAGCACTACTCATCTTTCTCTTAATCTCCTCAACCTTCTCAGAAGCCTCCAAAATCATATAAGGACCAAGAACCAAACGATAACCGCATTCAACCCAGCAAGATGGAGATCTACAAGGTCGTCCGTAAGGAGCAGCAAACGGAGACATTGCAATACTAGCCTGATAACTGTTGTTATAGGTGAATTCAACAAGATGGAGATGATCTTTCCAAGATCCTCCATAATCAAGAACACAAGCACGAAGAAGATCCTCAAGAATCTGATTCACTCTTTCCGTTTGACCATCGGTCTACGGATGGTAAGTAGTGCTCAGATTCAGGTGAGTACCTAAATATTCCTAGAAAGCTTTCCCAAACTGACTGGTAAAGATAGGATATCTATCACAAACAATACTGATAGGAACACCATGGTGACGAACAATCTCCCACATATAGATCTCAGACAAACTAGAAGCAGAACGGGTAGACTTGACCAGAATGAAATGAGCTGACTTGGTCAATTTATCCACAATAACCCAAATACTCTCATTTCCCCTCCTAGTCCTCGGTAATCCATCAATAAAATACATAGAAACTTGTTCCCATTTCCAATTGGAAACCTCAAAGGACTGCACTAAACCAGGGGCCTTCTGATGATCGGCCTTGACTTGCTGACAAGTCGCACACCGACTAACAAAGATAGAGATATCTCGCCTCATACCTCTCCACTAATAAAGCTTCTTCATATCCTGATACATTTTTATCACACCAGGGTGAATAGAAAGTCTAGATCGATGATTTTCCTAAAGCAACTCTTTCCTCAATCCATCGATATTCGGGAACCAATCTGATTATTAATCCTCAAAATCCCTCTATCGTCGATCTGAGCTCCACTAACATTAGGACTACCACCAACTCTGCTACGAATACTCTCCTTCATAAGCCTAAGCATCTCATCCACATCCTTCTTAGCAATAATATGATTCAAAAGAGAAGAAGAAGAAGAAGAAGAAACAAGCTGACATAACATAGCCTTCTTCTGACTCAAAGCATTGGCCACAACATTAGCCTTCCCAGGGGTATAGCTAATGTCAAGATCATAAGAAGCAATAAACTCAAGCCATCGAACCTTATGCTGCTTCAAATCCTTCTGTGTGAAGATATACCTTAAAGACTGATGATCAGTAAAGATCTCAAACTTGGCATCCAAAAGATGATGCCTCCAAAGCTTCAAAGCAAAAACCATAGCAAGTAATTCCAAATCATGAGCTGCATAATTGGCCTCATGGGTCTTCAACTGGTGACTGACATAAGCAATAACCTTCTCATCCTGCATCAGAACAGCTCCCAAACCCTCACGCTAGCATCAATGTATACCGTTAATCCCTCATTTCCATTTGGAACGGTAAGTACTGGTGCAAAAGTAAGCTTACGCTTCAACTCATTGAATTCAATATCACACTTATCATTCCATACAAACTTAGCATTCATACGAGTCAAAGTAGTGAGAGGTGCAGCAATCCGAGCAAAATTCCCAATAAATCTCCAATAATGACCGGAAAGGCCCAAAAAACTACGGATACCAGATGGAATCCTAGGAGTTTCCCAATCCTGCAACAGAATATGGAGAAATAAGGACTATAATAAAAGATAGAATGATAAATTACATAAAGGGAAGAGAAGAAAGAATTACATTGATCGCAGCGATCTTGAGTAGATCAACAGAAACTCCATTATTAGAAACAATATACCCGAGAAATCAGACTTCATCCTTACAGAAATGGCATTTCGAGAACTTAGCCTTCAACTGATGATTTTTAAGAGTCTCCAAAAAAATTTCAAATGCGACTCATGCCCATCCCTTGACTTGGAAAAGATAAGGATATCATCAACAAAGTCTAAAACAAACTTGTTAAGCACATCACGAAAAACACAATTCATCAAATCAACAAAGAAAGCTAGGGCATTAGTTAAACCAAATGGCATGACTAACCATTCATAGAAACCATTCTCAGTAGCAGTCTTGGAAATACTTTCCTCAGCAACTCTGAGCTGGTGAAAACCTGTGGCAAGATCAAGCTACGAGAAAATAGTAGCTCCATGGAGCTGATCGAACATATCATTGATGCGAGGCATAGGATATATGTTTCTCATAGTGAGCTTGTTCAGCTCCCTATAATCAAAACACATCCTCAAAGAACCATCGGACTTAGTGACGAAAACCACCGCTGCTCCCCATTCTGAATGGTTAGGTCTGATCAGGCCCTTGGAGAACAAGTCCTCAATTTGCTTCCTTAACTCAACCTTCTCATAGGGTGCCATTCTTCTGGGAGGAAACTACAAGTCGAGCTCCAGGAATAAGATCAATCAGGAAATCAATTTCCCACTTAGGAGGTAAAGAAGTGACTTCACCAAATACATCGAGATAGAGTTTGACCACATGAGTTGCATCAAGATCATCAGGAGAAGAATCAAGATAATAAATAAAACTACCAGCAAAATCCTTAGGCCAACGGCACTGAATCACCAAAGAATTACCTAAATTATCCACAAGAGAAATAGTCCGGATTTTACAAGAGATAACAGCTTCATGCCTCTTCAGCCAATCACCACTAAGCAATATAGCAAAAGCATCAAAACCTAGAACATAGAAATCACCAGAAAAATGATAGCTAGAATAGAAGAGTTTCACCCTTCAACAAATCCTACTAAGGTTCACAGGACCACCAATATGATTATTAACACACAAAGGTTCAAATGCAAACTCGAGAGAAAGGAGATGCTCAAACTTATCACAAAGATCCACAGAAATAAAGCTATGAGAAGCTCCAGTATCAAATAGAACACGAAAAGGAAAATTAAACAGAGAAAAAGTGCCCTAAAGAGTACCTTGGGTATCACTAGGAGCAGGAGCAGGTGCAGGTGGAGCAGGTGAAGAAGCAGAGGTAACAGCAAAGATACCATAAGGCTTGCCCTTCTGCTGAGTGGGACAATTATACTTGAAATGGCCAGGCTGCAAACAGATATGGCAGAGATCATGCTTAGTCAACTGGGCTGGAGGAACAGCGGCACCAACTGAAGTAATGCAACTATTTGCATAGTGTCCCTTCTGATCACACTTGAAGCAAGTAATGGAAGATAGGTCGATAGGCTGCCTCTGAGAAGAAGAAGATCCCAAACCTGGAGTCTTGTTCCAATTCTTCTTCTACTGATGAAAGTCGGGCTTTCCCTTCTTAGGATTACCAGAGAAAGGCTGAGATGAAGTGGCACGATAAAGTAGAGGATCCTTAGAATTAGGATTCTCATATCTAATGGCCATATCCATCAGACTAGTGAAAGGGCTATGCACATGAGAGATGAGATGATCATAATACTCTGAGCGAGCACCAGCTATGAACTTCTCATTCTTCTTGAGAGGAGTGTCAATCAGATTAGGGAAAAACTTGGAAAGTTCATTGAACTTCCTCTCATACACAGCAAATTACATATCACCCTACTTAAGATCCATGAACTCCCGATAAAGCTGTGACTTCCCTGCTTCGGACATCCATTTCACAACAAAAGCATCCCTAAAGCACGATAGCGAAACATAAGAAAGATTTCAGAAGAGAAAACTGAACCAAATTCCAAACTAACACAAAAAGATACCATAACTGCAACCAAGAAATGTCAGCCTCAGTAGTGTGAGCTGTAACAGACTCCCACCAATCCAAGGCTTCTCCCTTCAACTGCCAAGCTTCCAACTGACGCTTCTGAGCATCAGTGATCTCAAGACCAGAGAAAATCCTCTCCAATGCCTTCAACCACTGCCGAGCCTCAATAATTCTCTCTGATCAAGTAAACTTGGTACCACCAAGCTCAGTGCATTCCTTACCGAGAGTAGTGAACCGAATGGAAGCAACAGGCTCAGGAACTAGGGCAACACTACGACCCCTACCTTTGGCATTCTTACGACTCATCCTGAAAAATCAAGAGTGAATTTTGGGACAAAGGTAATCGAGAAACAAATACAAGATTGGATAAGATAAGATTCAACTAGAATGAATATCCCTAACAAAGAAATTTCTAACAAGGTGGATAAGGAAACGGAGAAGTTAAGAAAATTTTGATTTCAAACAAGAAAGGTTTATATCAAAATAATCTTCAAAAATCCTTTTAAAAATCATTTGAAAATCATTTTATACTTTAAAATGCGTTCTCTCACAAAGAAATGATTCTAAGATTGATTTCACTCATTCTAGGGTATTTCTACCCTATCCCTAATGAGTTTTTGCTCCGCAGGCTAAGGTTTGCCTAAAAACAAATCTCTGATACCAAACATAACAACCCACTACTTTGGATCATTCAAATCGACAATAAAACAACACATGTCTGGCTTGAATAATTCAAAACGGTAGTTTTTAATATAATTTGGAACAAATCACATAATCATAGACACAGAAAATATCAGAATAACTCACAGCGGAAATAAAATAACCATTATAGTTCATGAAGCTACTACAACATAGTCTCAAAACAAGTACAAAATACCATAATCTAAAAGCAAATACAATAGAAATCCCATTACGTATATCCACTAATACATAGGCTAAATAGAAATACTGAATAGAAATAGATGACAACTAGATAAACAGATATTCTCTAGCAAATCCTCTCGCTCCAAAAGATGAAATCCAAAGCTGATACTCATGCTGACCCTAGCGTAAAACAAAACACAAAACACTCGAGTCAGGATATACATACTTATATAACGCAAACCAACTCAAGTGAACTATAATAGAAATGCATAAGTAACTTAAAGGATGTTTGGCACCGCCCATCCTTTAAGGATCCGTTAAACTATCTACTATGTAGTAATATACGTATTATAATAATGTCCAAAGTAAAATAAACTTACTTAAAAATAGCGTTTAGGCTTTCAATTTCCATCTTAACACATAAATAGTGCCAATAGTCTATACGGTACCATCGTACCTCCAGATTGGGAAGCTACCATAAATACTCCATAGGTACGACACAAATCAAACTCGTAGTACAGCACGCTAGGGTAGGTGACACGGCACAACTAGACAATGCAAGGGTAGATATACCAATTACGCATCCGGATTGGTGGTAACGCATAGCCGCAGCTATCGCCTACCTCGAGCCATTCTCCAAAAAAAAAAATCAAAGGTGCGCACCAATAAATCACAAAGTAATAGAATGGTATCGAAGAAGTGTGTCTGATCGAAGAAGTGTGTCTGATCAGAGGAGCTACCTCATTGGCCTGGAATCGCTCCTGTTTTAGCCACCTTATGCCAACTTACGGGAGTTGGGTCCACGTATATACCTCAACAGAACGTCGCCACCATCCTACTTCATTCTAAAATCTCCACCGCGTAAACAGTTATTAAAGTGGTTTTCGGAGTCGGCAGAGAGTATGACAACTTCCGATCCCGGTCTCTTTGACAACCAAACGTCATTATAACCCACGGTTATTTACATGGTTATTTATTTCAAATGGTTTGTACTTACAAATCAAACATATACATTTTAAAACCATTTAAGTTAAACGCTATTATACCTTCAAAATAATATCCATTTTCCAAAGTTTTAACACTTCCAAAACCAAACAAATCTTATAGCACTTTAAAAATGTAATAAGTTAGAAACCATAACACTTTTAAAATGTTACCCTTATATAATAACACTTTAGAAAATGTTACAATTTAGAAATAGTAGCACCTTTAAAACATAACCTAAAGTAACATAACATTTTAAAAACATAACTAAAATACCATAGCATTTTAAAAATGCTATAAATACTACTATAACATGTTTAAACATCATATCTTAAATTTAAATCATAATTATTTATTACACAAAACGTATCTATTTCATAGAATAAAATCTATCACTATTACTAGGCTAAATTATATTATTGAGTTAAATTATATCATAGATAAAATCTTAAAATTTGATTTTTAAACAACATTTATTTTTATCTTATAAAAAAACAATATACATATTATTTAACTCATTTATTCAAAATTTAAGTTAAAGTTCCATATGCTTAAATTCCATAATACTTATATAAATTTTTATACTGTTATTTAAAAATTAACCATGGGTCTGTATAGTATTTTCTAACCTAGGTCAAGTGATACGGATATGTATCATTTCAATCCGTAATTTACAAAATACCGGGTTCAATCATTTTGAAGTCCGATCGGGTATGTATCATTTCAACGCATAGTGATTCTATGGTAACAGGGAACTTGCAGTGTGAGAAGAAGAAAATAAAATAAACATTATAGCATAGCATATCATATCAAGTGATGTCACAGGCATATAATCAGGTTATAACTTCATATAAAGTCATGTGACAAACATATATATGAACTTAAATCATCATAGCATATATGAACTTATATCATCATAGCATATCACTACTACACATTCACATGTCATTGTTTCACTAGTATGTCGTGAGTGATAAACTCACTTTCTAAAGATGGAGATAATAATTCAAGACACACGAATAGTCTCCGAAAAGCACGAAAAAGAACGAATTAGACTCGAGTAGATGGAGAGCCAAGATCCAAGTCTTGTAAACAACAAATACAAAACACACATAAGCATGTATATTATACAAAAGATTATAAATCAAAACAACGCACAAGCATAAATCAAAAAGTAAAATTGCTGAACCAATGCAATGGGCATGGCCACTTTGCAATTTGACTAGCCATCATCAAAACATGGCTTGGCCATGATGTTTTGAAGCAAGCAGGCTCGGTCATGGTCACAAACATACACGGATATGGAGTGAAATGAAGATATGACAAGGAAAAGGTCAAGGAGAAGGCAAAAAGACAAGGAGATGGTGCCTAATGGGTTCGGCCATGGCTAATGTGGCTCGGCCCTATACTAAGATCTGGATCAGGTGATGAAATGGATCAAGACACATTAGGTCAGGGCATATCTGGTCATGGCTTGGAGGTGGAATGGTCATGGCAAGGCATTGGAGATGGTGGAATTGGTGGTGGCCGAGGCTTGCATGTAGAAAAGGGATGATATGGTACTCGTTTAGTGTTTGCAAGCAATTAGATGATGGGTTTTGGATCTAGAAGGTCACAACATGGGTTAGTGGTGATGAGGTGATGGAGATGACCGGTCTTAAGTGAAGGTGATGGGGAATGGTCGGCAAAAGAATACTTTGCCCTTAAGCACGGTTAATTTTAATCATATACGATAAATATTGTATAAAATAACGCTTTAAGGACAAGAAATAACGGGTAACATAACTGGACTGCCAGTCAACTATTAGCGATGGAAAGGTAGTGGACAAGCGGTCGTCCGGTTGAGTATGTCGGCTGTAGATTGAACCTAGGCCAAATGGCATGGATTTAAAATAATTTAATCTAACGGCTGGCATTGACTCGAACCGCTACAATTGCGGGCTAAACCCTCACCTTTTTTCTCTTTTTTCTGAAGCGACTGCGAAGCTCTACCATTTTCTCTTATTCACAAATATTTAATTCTAAATATAGTTATAGTTTATATACATATGTACAAGTGAAGAATAGTATAGGATAACTGAGAAGAATAATAGGATCAAATAATATCGTCAAAGTCAAGGTAAATTATAAATTTTGGACCTAAAATCTAAATCTCTTTAAAGGAGAGGCCTGAGACCGGTGGGCGATTGTGACAATTAGAGGTGTAGTAATCAAACAATTATGAATATATATATATATATATATATATAGCCTTGAGTATGCGTTTATGATGGATGTAAATTATTAATATTAGCTAATAATTTAGATAGATAAAGATGACATAGTCATTAAGATGATTCGGAATGTAAGGTCGGTAGTGTTACATAGCAGAAGTTTGCACACCACAAGGGGCTACCATCGATTGTCTATACATTATATTAATGCGGGACATATCCAATTGTCGGTCCCATGGAATTATATATGCTCACATATAGGTGAAGTAATACCCTAGTAAGGTCTGCTTCAACTTTTTAGTTGGGGTATTGTGTTGATTGCGTTAGGCAATCTAAATGAAACGGTAAGAAAGACTAGATGTTATATTAGTGTGTTTGGTACCATATTAAAGAGTAGAAGTTGGACATACATTAAGAACGTCATCGGCCCTAAGCGGTCAGTGGAAAGATGAAGGTCACACCTAAATGGGTTGTACCTCCTACCAGTGTGGGTCACATTTAGGTCATGCACTTCCACGGTTATTTGATAGTTTGATTGTTAGGGGTGAGCCTAGATAACCTTCAAGTGAGGTCTTTCAAAATGAGTGGGGTAGTTCGAGCAGCCGAGTCCTCGTTAGTTCATAGAGTTGAGTCAATAATAAGAAGAAGACAAGTAAGTAAATTTTTAAGGAAAGATAGAATACAACAAAACTATTGTAAAGCCATTTTAGATATTACGGTAGATCCTTAGTATGCATGACGACGAGGAATTTATAATGCATTGATGATGGATCCTGATGAGGTGCTTGATTATGGATACTAGTGGAGATAGTATCTTGGTCCAAAGAGGGACTTTGATACTTATATATTTATATATATAATATATACACACACACACACACACACATATGTAGTTATGGTCTACTTCGGGTAGATGGTGCATCGTACGCATACATGGAGTCAAGATGAATAAGTAAAATAAAATGACATAACATGTGATGGTGACAATCGACATTATGTATAAAGTGTGTAATTTATTAGTCACCAAAACGTTGTTCTGGCCCGCTCCTCATTACAACCCACATGTGCTTTAGTGGGACAAGAGCTAGTGCATGGCGGGAACAGTGAAAGGACATGTTTCTGTATGCTTGCTCAGCACTGACAAGGACAACAGATATTGAAAGTGTCAATCTTGTTCAATAACTATATGATTTATTACACTTTACTAATCCGTTGTGAGTTATATCCATAGTGCTTTAATATGCATTTATTTATTTATTTGTAGGATACCAAACCAAAGATCCATACTTTTATGGACTTGTGTTTTCAATTTAGTGAAAATTCAGGCTTACTGGGGTGCAGGTTGCCATACTTATTATCAGACATCGCCTACCACTAGCCTACTACTAGCATTCGACCAGTCCTAATAAAGGGGTTGGCCGGTTGCCTTTATGTGTAATTTATTATTTTGTGTTCATCTCGCTCCATTTCTTTCCTTATGAGACCGATGTTGTTCCATCTGATATTAACATTAATGTTAATCTAACGTTAGTTAGAGTAAGTCTTAGTGTTCGATTAATCTAATTTAATATACAATATTTATTTTTTGATTTCCTTTCCTTTAACGTTAACGTTCATATTTATTAACATTTTTTTTAACGTTAATTAATTCTCAACTATTTCCTTCTATGTCTAATCTATTAATGTATTTCAGCGCTTCCTTAATTAAATTTACTTGATTAAATGGTGTTAATTTACATTTATATTTAACAATTTTTTAAACACTAAGCTGATAATATTTATTACTTCCTTTATTTTTAAATGTTAGTATTCATTAACTTCACCCATATAAATTCTTACTTAATCCTTTTCCAATGCTGATTTATATATATTTACCATATCCATTTCCTTTAACATTAACATTTATATTTTAATTCCCATTTCAATATTAAGTTATTAACATTTACTTCCTTAATTGGTTCTGATTGTTTCCAATCCGAAAACTTCAAACATTAATAACTTTTTCGTTTGAACTCCGATCGTGAAACTTTATATATGAAAATCAATCATAAAATCGTCACGAACATAGTGGTTCAAGTTTCACAGTCAAATTATGACAGTTTCAAAATTTGAAATTTTGGGCTTTAATGATCATTTATGAATTATCTTTATATTCTCCCCCTTAAAACAATTTGTCCCCGAAATCCCTTGGGGACCGAATTATGTAACCTAGCATGTAACTGTTCTAAGATATCTATCCAATCAGTGTATAACCAATTTTTTCTAGCAATAGTGTACAAATACATCGTGTACGTAACACCCCATAAAAATTAGTAAGAAATTAATTAAATAAATAAGATAAGGCTAAAAACGAAAATTTTGTACATGTTAGAATTTGACCATGAAAGTTGTGCTTTTGCATTCATGGAGAATTTCTGATTAATCTTAATATATAAATTTTTGAAGTTGGAGTCAAACAAAAAAGTTGTTAACATTTGAAGTTTTTAGATTCAATTTAATTAGATGGAATTCAAATATAAATGAATAATTAATGCTAAAGTTTGAAATTCGAAAACTAATGGTAGCTAGACTTAGGTGTTATGTAAAAAATTAAACAAAAATTAATGTTAAATATAAATTAAGGAATTAAATAATCAAATAACGAAAAAATACGTTCCTAAAACAAGACGACTGGTTGACCGGTACCTAATGTCGGTCAACGACTAGCGGTTTACCGTCTAGGTAGGAGCGGTCAACCGATTATCATGGTGGTGGCTAGGGTTTTTATGACCAAGAATAGCTTGGATTATATAACATTAATACGACTTAAATCTAACGGTTATGATGTTTCCTAACCACTATCAATAAGAACCTAGGCCCCTCGCTTTAATTCACAAATTATTTGGGAACTAAACGAAACTCCGCCGGTCTCTCTTTTCTGCAAGATTCAAAAAATTCTTTAGGGCTTCAAGTAAGGAAACTTAGGTGATTAATATTCAATTTCTAATTCTACTATCCTCCATTCCCTAAAGTTTGAATATAATTCATATATAATTCCCTTTTATATTTCTAAAATGAGAGACTTGAAGAGATTGAAGCCGGCATAAACAAATCCAAAAGAAAGAGCTACAGACTTTTGTGAGTGGAAATCTTGGTTTTTCTAATTTTAGTAATTGTACAGCATAACTCAGATTTGATATATGCCTTAGGGAATTTTTTCTGTGAAAACATCAAACTAAAACCCTAACATTCCTTTAAAGCGAAATGTCAATTCTTAAGTTAGAATCTCAATTATTTTACATCAAAATAGTGGAATTGTGTAATTATTGCGATTTTAAAGTTTTGTGTTATTCCACTTCTCATCATTTTCTTTGGATTTTATTAAGGGTTGTGAAAAGTATAGGCTGGGAAATGGAATGTAAAGTACAATTCTTTCTATTCTTAGTTTGCACTGCTTGTTTTTGTAATTTAAATGAAATTTCCCTTTTTATATAAATATATAGAAGTTGAATATAGCGTAAATGGACTTGAATTGTAAATTCTATTAATGTTGATTCTATTATTTTAGTATAAAATAAGTTTGGTACGGATTCTATTTTCATAGAAGTCTATTGATTGTGAACATCGAATATATGGTATGTTTGTTAATATGGAATTGGACTCGTATAAATTAAGGTTTTGACATTTAAAACAATTAGCATAGGGAATAATCTTCGCGTGGTTAGAAATATTTTAGGAACGTATTTATAAATAAGTAGATATATATTAGCTATAAATAAAGTATAATTAATAGCATATTAATTGCGTAATAAATAAGTTATTAATTAATATTAGTTCCCAGTTAGGAAAGAAGTGAGATAATTATGGATTGTAATATTCTGAAATGCGGTGATGTATATGGTAATATGTTAGGTGAGTGAAAATTATGAAAATTATGACTAAGTTATAGGGATGCCAGGTCACTCAAAAACACACGGAACTATGCCTAGCTAATTTGGCTACTAACAACGCGACTTTAGGGCTGATGTGAGATATCACCTATAATAAATACTCATAAAGGACGCGAGGTTTATCCCAGATTATGTAAGGTATACCTGCCCAACTAATCTAGCTACCAGTACCTACAAATAGTTAGACTGATGTGAGACGTTACAGTTTGGGTTACGGGTCATAATATGTAGGACCTGCTTTAGGGTCGAAGGTAGTAAGTGGCTGATTGAGGGACCGCCTCCTCCCTATTTAGGAAATATTAAATGGTTAGGGTTAGCGGTTAGGCATGGTGGTGGATATCTCGAGAAGGGTCTGCTTCGGTTTTGAGGTATTAAGTATCTATTTTTGGGTTCGCCTCTTCCATAAAAACATATTAAGTATCCTAGTGAGATTCTGTATGATGTCAGCTGGATAGTATTGAAGAGAAGTCCGCATTGGGATAGGTAGTAAATGACGTGGACCTACCTAAAATGAGGTACTAAGCGATCAGAGTTTGCTTAGCTCCCAATGAAAAGATATTAAGTGACTTAGCTACTAACTCATACATTATTAGGACATTGTTGACGGTAGATGCATGGGATTGGGAATGGCCTTTGCACTATGTCTGAAGATGCGTTAGCAAGTTGGATTGGAAAGGGTATAGGTTGTAGAGTTGGACTTGTAGTTGAAATAATTACATTGAATATTGTTTGGAGATATAAGACATTTTCTTATTTAAATTATACTACCTAAGCATAATTATATAAAAGCTTGGTATTTTTATTCACCAGAAATTATTGTTCTGACTCCCTCCTCATTACAATATAAGTTAGAGAAGATAATAGAGATTTTGAAGATGGTGGCGGGTATGGAGGCTTGTGGCAATAATTTATCTATCTACTTATGTTGTTATTGAATTTTTGATGTACCATGTATTTTGAGATTTTACACTGTAGATATTTGGTGTTGTTATGTCGAATTGTCTTGTATGTTTCTAACATTTATGTTTTTAACAAATGGGAATTATTTCTGATATTATATTTTATCCTTTCATTGTGAGATTTTGAATCTATATATAGATAGCTATGTGTACTATTCTTTGTATCAAAATTACCAACCAAGAGCCAGCTTTGGAAGGGGTCTAAGGCTAGATGGGCCTTTTTTGGATCGAAAATAATGCCCGTTTCGAGGCGGGTTGTTACATTTAAGAGCTTAGGTGCTCGATCAATGAGGATAGGTATATGTACAAGTGGCATACTTTTTATTTTTGAAAGTACTTTCAAAAACCCTAATATATAAATATATACACTACTTTTAAACAATCTCAAACACTTTAGGCAAACCTCTATTTTAGCATATAATACTATCTTAGGAAATTATAGCTAAAAGTTTAACCTACCGATAGTAGATTACGGTTGAAATCATTCTTCTAAGATTGGGAACCCCTCCCAAGAGATTCCCACTATCCGAGGGATGCCTGAATGGTGCAGACAACATATAAGACATGTAGAGCTTGTTCCTATTCCTCAATGAGCTACAGCATCCGCACCTGCTGCCCCGCCTGCTGAAGCAGCACCCTGCCCCTTAAACTTCCCTAAGATGTGCAAGGATTTCCAAGACATAGGTGGATACGTGTATACGGGAGTAGAAGGTTTTGTGGAGACAAATGCTTGGATAAAAAAATGTGAAAGAATATTTTGGGAGCTTTGTTGGGAGTACCAAATTAAGCGAAGAATGGTGGCATGAAACTTTAGAGGAGAGGCCTGAGACCGGTGGGCGATTGTGACGGAGGAGAATGTTGATAGAATTATTACTTGGGATGAGTTTAGAAATTGATTTGAGTCATGATTTATGTCAAGGTCTGAGGTGAATTTGCAGTTAGAGAGATTTATATATCTTAGGCAAGGTGAGTCTACACTGAAGGAGTATATTAGTAGATTCACCAAACCAGCTAAATTTGGGATGAGTTTGATTGGTACCCCTTTGAAAAAGGCTATGAAATTTGTCAAATCCTTGAACTCCCTACCTAGGGAATTACTTTTGACCCAAGTACCCACTCGCAACACATATGAGACATTTTTTGAGATGACTCGGCTTCAAATGATTAGCTCGAAGGAGAAGGAGAAGGTAGGACCTACTCAAAGTCAAGGAGGAGCTAAGAAGGAGGTTTTTGGGCAAACAAGAAGTCAAAAGGGAAGTTCAAAAAGGAGGGTATGGTAGGTTGGAGATGCCAAAAAGAAGGGACATGTCATAGAAAATTGTAGGTTGAGTTTATTGAAGAACTTTTAAGAGGATGTGCTACAACTACCATGTGGAGAGACACTTTAAGAATCAGTCCTCAGCTTGTGAATGAAGAGAAAAGTGGGCAAGCTTATGCCATTGAGGTTGTTCCCATCTCAAGTGTACCTCCACTTAGAGATCAGGGAAAAGCTGCAATAGAAAGTAAAAATCTTATTTCTGAAAATTTTATTCATATACTATTTGACACTAGAGCATTGCATTCATTCATAGCTAGGAGTGTAATTGACTCATTGAGTCTACATACCCAAATTATCGCAACCCAATAGTAGTACCAAATCCTAGTGGGAGGTTGACACATCTTGCATTAATTTGTAAAGACCCAGTTGTGGACATTCGTAACATCGATTTCCTTTGTAACATGTATATTCTTAATTTCAAGAGGTATAGTCTTATCTTAGGGATGAATTGGTTATTGTACTATAGGGATATTTTAGATTGCGGTAGGAGAGTTATATGGTTAAAAAGTTGTAAGGGACAAGATATAGACATTCGTTATATACCCCAAAACTCAATCAAGTTATGCTATCTATAAATTAAAAAGTCGAAGAGATCCTTTACTAACCTTTCACCTTTGCTAAGTTATGAGTATCTTTTCTTGCTGCTTCCTCTAGAACACCTTTTGATGTTGTCAAAATGTGTCCAAATGCACTTTTTCCATCACGTTGCCTTGTTTTCATCGGAAGTTAGATAGGTGCCTCCGACTTGATCAATAGGTTGCCTATAGGGGCTTCGAAGATGTTGATGTGCCAATGGTTTCGATGATGTTGTGCAGCTTTCGAATGTATGTCTATGCATTGATGTGGAACCTTCCTGTAATGTCGTTGGCTTTAACCGGTTCAAAAGGCTTGTATATGCTTTCGAAAGGGTTGTTATGAGGGCGAAACCTTTAGTTAAAAAAGGTCAAGCACATTCACGGGAGTTTAACATTCATTGCCTTCGAAAGGAGGTTCTGATGTAGTCTTCGCTGACCCATCTGTGTCGAAAGGTCTTAGAGAGGCGGAAAGGTGGCTTTGTTTCTCCTTTTTTCATCTTTTTCAGGGGCTTGCATGTGTTTTATCACCTACGAGGGTGCCCGCTACCCTCAAATCTTTTGAAAGCCTTCCCCACGCCTTCGAAACCTTCACCCATGATCTTTGTCGAAATGCACTTTAGTAGATGTTGGCGCTTTTCTTATCTTATTTCATGCCTTTTTCTCTAAGTGGATTTTATGGCTAACATCATTATTACTTGGAATATCCATCCCTTATCACATTGACTTCCCATCATATGTGGTTTAGTTATTTAAAATTAGGTGGACTATACATCACACATATTCCATTTAACTTAAAATGATGTTGTAACAATCATGTTTTTGGTGGTTACCTGTAATATTAAATTATAGCGGTGGTTATAATTAATATTAAGAAAATAAAATAAATTGGAGATATAATTTGTTGAAATTGTTTATTTTAATAAACAATGGATTTTTTAATGTATAAAATGTTGAAATAAAGTTTCTAAAACTTTATTTTGTTTGTTTGTGATAAAAAATGAGCAATATATGATTTTAATTGGATATAATGCAATAATTTTAGTAATTATTACCAAATGTGTCTTTTATATTTTTTTAATGAAGTATTTGGATTTAATATGTTGTATTATATAAGTAAGAAGGTGGAATTTTGTTTAAATATAATTTTTGAAAGTTAAAATGATGTTAAAATGGTTTATTGTATTTAATTATACAAGAAAATGATTTTTATGTAATTTTTTGTGTTAAAAATATGGTTGTTATGTAATTTAATTTAAATTGTGTATTTAATTAAAAATAAGAGATTTTAATAATGAAAATAATTTTGAAGGCCTGATTAAGTTGTATTTATGTTAATATTAGAGTTTTAGTGTTTTTGGGTGATAATTGGATTATAAACTAATTTCTTTCTTAATTGGGTCTAATCACATTATTACTCTAACTAGAAAAGAGAAAATCTTCTCTTCCTCAACATGTACGTACATTTTGTTTACTTTAAAACAAAACAAAAGAAAACCGAAACCTATCCTCTTTCAAAAACCTAAACTCAGAATCTCTAATTAATCCATCGCTTTGTTAAATTTTATCAAATTGAGGCACTAAAATTGGGTAATCAATTCCAAAACAAAGATTAATTCATCAATTCCTGAGTTTGAGATTTTTGATTTTCTGTAATGTGAATTTTTCTTTTTGCACTGTTGTTTCTCAGGTTTCTGAAGCTTGTTCTAGCCAATAGATTTCATCTATATTCGGATTTGCACAAGTTTGCTCTAGTTTGCTCTACAAATTTCAAATGTGAATTGCTAACTCACACTATCTGGCCAAAACAATGCTCTGTAAGTTGAAAATTGCAAAGAAATCGCTTACTATAACAAAAAAATTCTTGCTTTTAATTTATAGTAATTACTTGTTCTAGGTTGCATCTTTGTGTGATCATATCTTCTTATTCTTATCATGAAATACTGCCAGAATTTTTTTGGACTGTAGTTCATATGTTATAGTTTATGCATGCCAATTTTCATGTGCAAATTTATCCTGAAAGTAGATGAAACAATCACTCAAAAATGGGTTCGAACAAGGCAAAAATTTCCTTTATCTTTTGCACGCTACTGGTCGACCATCAAAGTGCTCAGGTCAACCCTAGGGTTGACCTAGCATCCGTAGGTCGACCTAGGCCTTTGAAATTAACCCGGGTCACTTTTTTGCTTCATGTGTCTTGTTCTGATCAATTTGCAACTTTTCAGTGGCTTTCTTGACTTGATTTCGTGGTGTTTTTGAAATGTTTTTAGGCCATAAAGCCTATCAATAGGCGAGCCAAAAATATGGTGAATTTGTAATTCAAATTGAATCGTTTTTGGGATGATTTCGAATGTCGTTTCTTTGGAAATTTCGATGATTTTTCCTTGTTTTCGAGCATGGATTTTCTAAAACAATTTCGAAACGATTTTTAAAATAAAATGGCTTTGAAATAAATATTTTATAATATTTATAAATTATTTTAAAGCTATTAAAATTATATATTCTTTATAATAAAGAGAAATTTCAAAAGTTGGTTTTCCACACTCGGAAAATTGTTTAAAAACAAGTTTTCTCAAACAAATTACTTTTTATATGAAATACACGTTTTTGCAATCTTCGAGCATACGAGAAAGTGAATTAAATGATTTAGTAAAACATGTGGTATGGGACACATACATTTACTTTTCGGTTAATTCCGAACTTGTCCGTTTGAGGCAAATATTTGTAATTTAAATCATTTTGATTTCTACTGTGGCATTGGCTAACAGTTAGTAAATGATAAGTGAGAACGTGTGGTATGGAACGCGCTGTTAACACTTTTCGGGTTCCTATCTGAGAGTTTGTGACACATTCACGAGTTATTGCCAGTATTGGACCTTTGGGCCATTTGTCCTTTGAGACGTTGTCCTTTGGGATGTTTTGTCCATTGAGACGTATTTGTCCTTGGGGATGTGGTCCTTCGGGTTGTTTGTCCATTTGAGATATGGTGCCTTATTTTGAGTGACAATACTTGGCGGGCTTCGGCCTTTTTATAAGCATGTGCTATCTGTTTGCTATAAAAAGTGAAAGTTGTTCAAGATTAGAAGATTAAGAAGAATGCTACATAGGTTAGGAGTTTTCTCGGGTTAACGGGTTACTATTGGATATTCATAAAAGTCTTTGCAAAAATAGCAGTCCACTAACTCGCTTGACCAAGAAGGATATAGTCTTTACATGGGATAAAAGATGCATGGAAGAATTCTAGAAGTTAAAGGAACTACTAACAAGTGCACTAGTACTTGCCATTCTCGATGGGATAAAGCCTTTTACATTTTACACGGATGCATGTGGCATAGGATTAGGAGTAGTTCTTATGCAGGAAGGAAGGGTCATAGGTTATGCTAGTAGGTAATTAAAGGACCATGAGAAGAGATACCCAACCGATGACTTAGAATTAGTGGTTATCCTTTTTGCCTTAAAGATATGGAGGTACAATCTTTTGGGAGAGAGGATTGGGTTGCTCACCGACCACAAAATGCTCAAACACCTATTTTCCCAAAAATACTTAAATCTTAGCCAGCAAATGTGTATGGAGTTTATAACATCATATGACTTTGGGTTTCAACATACCCCTTGGAAAAGGGAATGTTGTCGCCGGCACCATTAGCCGGAGCATGCTACCTTAGGTGTTATGTATGAGCAGAGGAAGTTAGAGTTCCTATTGAATTTCAACTTCCAAGCACCAGCAAAACCCACTCTAGGCTATTTAGATGCAATGGAGGTTATGCCAGCATTGATGGACTGCATTAGACTTGAGAAAAAGAAGGATGAGGAGATAGTAGATTTGCTAAGTAGAGGAGAACATTTCCTCCACGTCAGTAGATATGTGGTTACTGAAAAGGGATGTTTAAGGAGAGATGTATGCTTTTGTCTTTCGAAGACTGATAATATGTTAGAGGAAATGCTTGTGGAATGTCACCATTCTAGGATGACCATTCACCCTGGAGGAGATAAGATGTATAGGGATATAAAGCGAATTTTCTATTGGCCAGGGATAAATAAGATGGAAGATGGTTACTACATATGTTTCCAAATGTTTGACGTTCTAAAGGATAAAGGTTAGCAGGAAAAGCCCAGAGGGTTATTATTACCATTGGAGATTCTAATTTAGGAATGGGAGCATATATCAATGGATATCATAGATGGGTTTCCTAGGAGCCAAAGAGGAAATGAAGCAATTTGGGTCATAGTGGATAGACTCACTAAAAGGGCCCATTTTATTCCCATTATAAGCAATAGAACTGCAGCATCTCAAGCACAAATTTATATCAAATAGATGGTCCTGCTTCAAGGAATTCTGGTAAGAATTGTTAGTGATAGGAACGTCTTATTCACTAGCAAATTTTGGAGGAGTTTGCAAACAGCTTTAGGAACCTTGCTGAATCTTAGCACTGCTTACTATCCATAGACCAATGGTCAAACTGAAAGGGTGAATTGAATCTTGGAAGATTTGTTGAAAGCTTGCATCATGGTCTATGTAGGAAACTGGGGGTAGCACTTACCTTTAGTCGAATTCCTGTATAATAATAATCACAAAGCGACGATTAGCATGACACCCTTTGAAGCGCTTTATTGGAGGCCTTGAAAATTGCCTAATTGTTCGTGGGAAACCATCGACAAACTTTTACTCGGACTATATTTAATTCTTAAGACTTTGAAAAAGGCAAGATTGATTAGGCAGTAAATGAAGGATGCACAAGACCGCTAGAAAACTATGTAAACAAGCAAAGAAAGGAGTTTGAGTTCGAGGTAGGGGACAGGGTGTTTGTTAAAGTTTTCTCTCTTAGGAGGTCATGAGATTTAGGAAAGTTGGCACCAAGATTTTTTAGACCAGTAAGATTTGCTTATCATGTGGAGCTATTAGATAAGTTGGAAGGAGTCCATGACGTTTTTCATGTTTCACACCTGAGGAGATGCCTTTATAGCTTGACCACTAGGGTATAGCCTAATCAACTGAGAGAGATTGAGATGGAGCCGATAGAATCTCGTGCCACTGTATGAATTATGGAGAATGGAACTAGGAAGTTCCACAACAAAGAAATTAGGCTGGTTCGAGTACAATGGGGAGATAACCTAGCAAAAAGCACATGAGAAACTGAAGAAAAGATGATAACTTCCCATCCTGAGCTTTTCACTAGTAAACTTTCACCCTCCAAAATTAGGTTATGGTTGCATTGTGGTTGCTAGATTGGATGGCAGAGGATGGTTGTCACACTCTTTACTATCATATTTGCACTCGTATAGAAAAACTTATTGGATATCTAGGATGTTTGCATACATGCCTATATGTCACAACCTTGCATACACGCTAGGATTGAGCTCACCTGTATAATTTCTGCATACATAATCACATTGGAATTTGGTTGAGAAGACGATTGTGTAGATAACTTAGTTGTATAAGATGGATGCTTAGTGCAAGTTACGATATCCATCCCGTAGGGATTTCGGAGATAAAAATCCTTTTCATGGGAGGAGAATGTAACACACCATAAAAATTAATAAGAAATGATCTAATTAAATAAGATAAGGCTAAAATGGAAATTTTGTAAATGTCAGAATTTGACCAAGAAAGTTGTGTCATTGCGTTCATGGTGATTTTCTGATTAATTTTCATAAATAAAGTCTTGAAATCGGAGCTTAAATGAAAAAATTATTGACGTTTGAAGTTTTTGTATTTAATTTAATTTAAATGGAATCCAATTTCAAATAAACAAATAATGCTAAAATTTGAAATTTCAAAATTAACGGTAGTTAGACTTGGGGGTTAAGTAAACGATAAAACAAAAATTAATGTCAAGTACTGATTAAGGAATTAAATAATCAAATAACGACAAACAAAAATACGTTTCCGAAATAAGGTGACCGGTCGACCTCTGCTAGTGTCGGTCGACCACGGTCGGCCGCCTAGGTGGGAGTGGTTGACCAGTTATTGTGGCATCTAGGGGTTTTATGACCAAGAATGGTCAAGATTGTATTATTTTAAACCTATTTAAATCCGACGGTTTTGGTGTTTTCTAACCACTATAAGTAAGAGTCCATCCCCTTATTTTTATTCACAAATCATTTGGGAACTAAACAAAACTCTGTCAGTCTCTCTCTTTTCCATAGATTCGAAAAAATTCTCTAGAGTATCATGTAAGGAATTTTAGATCCTTCACATATTGTGATTTTAGTAATTGTATAGTTATTTCTATTTTAATGTTTTACATTCCATTCCCCTTCTCATCTTTTTCTTTGGATTTGATTAAGGATTATGAAAAGAAATAATTTGGAAATGGTGTTTAAGGTACAAATCCTTTTTAGTCATAGTTTGCACTGCCTATTTCCGCAATTTAAAGGAAATTTCCCTATTTCATTTAGTATATATAGATGTTGAATAACCTGTGAAATGATTTAAATTGTAAATTTTATTCATTTTGATTCTACCATTTTACTATTAAATAAGTTTGATATGGATTCTACTTTTATACAAGTCTATTGTTGGATTGAGGACATTGGATAGATGGTATGTTTGTTGATATTGAAATGGACTTGTATAAATTGAAAGTTTTGACATTTAAACGACAAGGATATAGCGTAATCTTTGCACGATTAAAAATATTTTAGGCATGTGTCTGTGTTTATATATATGTGTGTGTGTGTGTGTGTGTGTGTATTAGAAAATAAATATCGCATAACTAAAAGCATATTAATTGCATAGTAAATAGGTTATTAATGATATTGAATCCTTCTTAAGAAAGAAGAGAGAAAATAATCGATAGTAATATTGTGGAATGCGGTGAGGTATATGGTAGTTTTTGTATCAAAATTGGGCACAACACTCTTCGGACGTATTTGAGGAGATTAAAGTGAAGAATATAAATGAAAAAGGAGATTAATCTAACAAACATGCCAAAACAGACAAACAGAAAAGCAAGAACACAAGGATATAGAGTGGTTTGGCGTTGCAGCCTACATCCACTGTGGAAAGTTTGTTGTTTTATTGACTTTACTAACTGATTACAACTGACTACAACACAAGCAATCGAGTTACAATAGAGTTTTCGGTAGTGTTTCGGCATAGAAGAGTCAAAAGTTCCTTTTAAGGAGGCACTGGGCTGCTATTTATAGGCGTAGGATAGAAAAATCTAACCTAGATCTCGGAATACCTCTTCTCCACATGGGTGATCCCACCGATCGATTCGAGGTCATTGGGGATCGATCATGGATCGATCCATGTATGTTTCGTACCGATCAAGATGATGTCTTTTTGGGCTGAGATTGATCATGGACAATCGAGGTGATGAGTAAGCTCCTATGAAAATTTGAGGGCATTTGGACTTTTAGATTTTGAGCTATGATCGATCCAAGTTTGGTTTTGCAAAAGGCTTTCGAGTTCGTATCGATGGATTTGTATCCATAACTGTTCGTATCGATCATACTCAGATCGATGGTAGTTTGTATCGATCATACTTGGATCGATAACATGGTGCAATATTTCAGGATTGATCTATTTTACATGTCGAGTGACCGAGTCTTCCACTTTTACATGCTTTGTTCGTATCAACCTGGATTAACTCATTTCATATCGATGGTTTGCACTTCACTTTGTATCGATGCCTGAAGCTGCTTCGTATCGACAACTTAGAGATTGTTTCTTATCGGTTACAATCAGCTGCTTCATATCGGTGGTGTTTGTCTTGTTTCGTATTGATGGAAGATGCTACTTCATATTGATCGTTTGGTCGTACATTCATATCGATCGTTAGTCGATCGATACGGACTGCGTGGATGCTACCGATACAAACTATCTTCAATTGATGGATATGAAGTGGAATTGTGATCGATCCATATCTTGAGCATACGAACTCCAATTGACTTGAAACTTAGAACATTGGCTTTCATATCTTTTCTTATCGTACCACATCGACTATAGTTCGATCTAGACTCGAACAAAATTGGACAGTATCCGAAGTAGACAAGTGTATAACCGATCTTCGAGATGGACTGTCTCTGGCTTCCAATCGAGTCTTAGTGTCATGGCCTTGCCAAAAGGCGGGAGAAAATTTCCCCCCCAAAGCAAGTCTTGTGTGAACATGACATGCTTTGAAAAACTGCAAATTCATATCCGATTCGTTGAATAATCGTCGTCTTTTCGTCAAAAGATGTAACCTTTGATTGATTTCTAGTAATATAAATGCTGAATTTTCGATTTCCACTGATTATGTAGTGCATTATTGAAACTGAGTATCGAGTATTAGCAATTTGTTGTTCACTGTTGTAATTATCGCCGGGTGAGCATTCAACTCCGGTGACTTCTAAAAATTGAATATTAGTCCATCATATATGCACGTATGTTAACCTGACTTCTATTAACGATTGCACATCCATGAGTCGTTATCAAGTTTTTTTAGAATCGAGCTTCATATCGATCCTCTCCTGGATCAATGTGAAATTCGAAATGTAACAACGCTTGATGGTCGTTTTAGAGTATTCTTTCGTATCGATCCTCTCCTGGATCAATTTGAGAAGTTGGGATACGCATTTCGTATCGATGGCCATTGATACGAATTAGTGGTCCTCTGAAACGTTGTATATCGATGGATATGAATCCAGGTGTTCTTCAAAATGATGGATACAAAATTGCCTTTTCATATCGATGGCTTGATGGATACGAAAAGCTTGCTCTGGACCGATTTGAGTCAATGGTTACGAACAATTGCATTGTTGACTGATGTGCGTGGATGGATACGAACATTGCTTCATATCGATGATGTGTGAACCACTTCAACCGGTCATTGGTACTGGGAGACAAATGGACTTCCACCCGGGTTTGAACCGTATAAATATGGTTTTGTACTTAGAATTTTTTATACTTGCTTCCATTCCGTCCTTGCCTTCATATGGATAGAAAAGTCAAGAAAAGGAAAACTGCTCTTGCTTTCGAGTCAAGCTAAACTCTAATCCCTCGAACTAATTAATGAAATTAGGTAATTTATTGACCTAATTCAACTTAAAATGCTGAGACTCGAACTCCCATGCCATTCCACTTGCATTCGTGGCTAATTTCGGTGATGAGGAGGTCGTAAATGGGTCGGAGCAAGGCCGAGGAAGGTTGGAACAGCGTTTGAGTTACTTGGAGAAGAAGAAGTATGGAGGAAAACGAAGGCGGTGTTCGTGTCGATGATGGACGAAAGACGAGTTTGTATTGATCTGGATTAAGAGTAAGTTCATATCGATCCGGGCAATGGAACTTCGTACCGATGGAGTGTGAAGCTTCATATTAATCAATGATGGGAGTTCGTATCGATGTAAAGCGATCGATACGAAGACTTGGATCTTGCGATCGATATGAAGACTTAGATTTTGCGATCGGTACGAAGACGCAGTTAATGAGCGATACGAGATTGAGAGTTCGGGATTGATACGAATTGGCATTTCGACGATCGATACGAGATGATGACTTCCTTTATCGATACGAGTTGCTATTCTTGTGATAAACTTGCATTTTGATGGACACGAATCCATTGCATAATCGAGGATTTGACACCAACGAGCTTCTGCCTTGCATAATTGGACTTAATCGTTTCACTACACATTTGGCTCCCTTTCGAAGCTCGTCGATGGAACTATAACTCGACAAATTCTGTGAACTGGAACTTGGATCGTTCTCCGAAGTCTAGATGGCACGGCTGTGATGGTTAGGAATGACGGTCACTTCGGTTGAATCTCAAAGTCTTGTCGCCTGAACATCTCACAAATTCAATACAATTTCTTAAGTATTATGAAGCACTGCACTGCATAACACATTCACGCACTTTACACTGGGGGGAACACAGGATTATTATCGTCTAACGATGATTTCTGAGTTCATAGCTTTGGAACCTGGGAGCTCACAGTCGTAGGATGTTTCCACCTTTCCTCGTAATCGAAATGTCGGCTATTGTAGCTGACGAACTTAGCCCAGCTCCAGATGAACTATCGGAAGCGTTCTTCATCGCCAATCCACAAGATTTCTTCCAATCTAATATTTTTGAAGACATATTAGGCAGGATTTGCTTAAGGCATGGGTTGGCACTAAACAATGTCTTATTGCCAGGGTCAAAAGGTAGAGCCCATAACCCCTCGGAAGGGTACACAGCCAGTTACAGATTTATGTGTGTAACCGGGACATTTCCTCCTTTCAACCAGTTCATCCAGGAAGTTTTACTTTACTTAAGGATTGCCATATCCCTGTTGCACCTGAACGGGTATGCCTTGCTCAATAGCCGGTTTGTTATCTTCATAGAGTACCTCTTTCGACCACCGACGGTAGAAGAGATCAAATACTTATTCAATATACAGAGTTGCGGGGACAACCTTTCCTTCACTTTCCTAGAAGTGTTTAGGAACTGTCAACTCATGGTTAAGTCTTGGAGCAAACTAAGTTACTTAAAGACCGAATGGTTCTTTGTTTGTTTTCCACCGGGGTTAAGTGCTCCAACCTTTTTGTTGATTAAATGGATAACAATAGTCGATGCTGAGTCTAACACTTTCTTTCCTTTACATCTTTTATTCTGCAACCCGAAAGAGCTGGGTTAAGTAGATAGTAAGGGTTCTTCAAGAGGTACCCGCTGAATATAGAGAGATCGATGAAGTCCTTACAGATGAGAATTTGATGGCTGTTGGGCTGATTGACAAAGATCGAAGCATAGGACTAGTAGGAGTTCTTAGGACGGCTCTGGCGAGGCGAATAAGAAGGAGAACTCTCGAAATTGTTATAACCGAACAAGGTAATGATGAGAGTTCGCCGGCTAGAGATGAGCCCATGGCTGTGCCTTTGTAGGACCCACAAGCATCGGGAAAAGGAAAAGGAAAGACTATTGCCAGAAAATCTCTAAGGCACAAAATGGTCGTGGTGTCTTTGCCCGCTACTAGTCAGGATACTCCTCCTCTGCAAATGGAGAGCTCGTTCGAAGGATTGGCGGATATCCCAATCCCAGATGACTTGACATCACTTCAAGACTTCAGGTTGGAAACCGAGGCAGGCTAGAGTGATTTAGATGTAGGGGAGCTGACTCCTACAAGCGGAGCCGCCATAATCGGTTTGTTGGGCAGTTTGCACATGCATACACATACGGCACTGCAAAACTTATCATCACACATTTCTAGTTAAAAGGGATAACTAATTCTAATTTTATTTTCATTTCGTAGGCACAATGGTAAGGCAAGGCTCGATGCTTTGCAGTCTCCGCTCAACATGTTGTTCTTAAAGTTCGTACTCCGAGTCTCACAGGCGTGAGTCTGATAGAGACTATGACCATCGCCATTCTAGTCAGGAGAGTGAGTGCCGAGAAAGGGAGAGGGAAGGGATTATAGGCGTCGCTCACGGTCTCGCTCCCTACCACCTAGAATTCCTTCTGAACCTTATGGTTCTGGTAAACATCCCTTAGAATCTTCACATCAAGCACCACCTCCGCAAACTTCATGGCCCTACGAACAATGTTGGAGAATCGAGACTAAGACCCCCATTAACACTAATCAAGCCGTTACGAAACCTACCGGGGAAGGAGCGATTAGAATCGCAAAGTTGAAAAGGGATTTCCCAAATGTCTGCTTCGATGGCTTCATATTTCCTCCATACTTAAAGCAAATTCCTGAAAAGGTAGAACAGATGACATATGACTACATATATGATGTTTACGGCGAATATCGAGAATGGATGAAGACCATAGAGATGGTATCAGTGGTGGCTTTTGAGCGAGCGAAGACAATCAAGAAACTAGAAACCTATCTCGTTCGGAAGGACCGCATAATTCAGATGCTCAACAATGAAAATGAGTCCTCGAGAAATTCGAAAATAGAGACTAATAAAAGAGCTGATGAGGCAACCCGAAAGATGGAGGAGATGAGGCAAACACATTTAGCCTTGGCCGTTGAAATGGGTATCGGACCACCACAGTCATGGCTGAAAGAGATGTGGCGCTAAAAGAGCATGAGGAGCTAAAATCCAAATTTATTGAAGTCGCCAAGGAAAAATATGAGGCTAATAGAGCTACCCAAGAGGCGTGTGAGCAGGCTGTGGTACTCAAGGATGAGCATGATGCGGCCAAGCTAATGGTCTATGAAACCGAGGCCAAAATTGAGGCTAAGGTTAGAGCGGCAGAGACTTGGTTGGAAGGCTATATCGAAGACCTCCTAGTCACTTATAATGTCAATGTCCTGAAGCACCGCAACCTAAGCTAGCTTGATGACTACCCGCTTCATTTATACAATACCTATAGCTACTTGATAGAGGATGAAAAGGAGGATCATCACACTACATCTATCGAAGATTTTGAGCTGGAGAATTGGATATTAACCAAAGTTGAGAGAAAAGTTCTCTACGATGCCATTGTCACTTTTGAAAAATAAAAACTTGTTGGCCAGTGTCAGGACATTGGAGAGGGGTCCGAAGTTGAACATCATGAAGCAAGCTTTGAAATGCCTACAGCAACTCGACCCAAGCATACTTCTACAATTGACCCTTCGGCTGCACCAGCTTATGACCCTGATTAGCCACATTTGTCTCTTTGAAGACGCATTGGCCTAGCATGTGAGCCATACTGAGGAAGTTACTCTGAATACTTCTTGCATCCATTCAAAGATGGGAGCGCTATCAAAGGTTGTCAATAATGTTTTCTTTTATCTTTATTTAGTTGCAAAATCTATACCGACCGAGCCTCCTGCAATCCAAGAGCTGCATCATGAGCAAGAGGTTATTACGACGGAGGCGACCACGAACAACATCCGCTGCATCAACTGAGGCAGTGCACGAGAGCACTTTCATTTTTGATGAACAGATGACGGAAGAACTCCTTGGTCATAAAAGTGATCCACTTATTGACTTGCCATTTGTCATGGGTGAAGGTGTGTTTACGGCTAGCTCTTTCGGCCCAACTAGCAGCACTTCCGTGGAAGCCCAAGCAATTCAAGAGGAAGAGATAATGGCAAAGATCAATGCTGAAATGGAATGAGCCACGCAGGCTTGCAGTATTAGAGGTGGTATGGCAGGTCCTAGTCCGGTCCCCTTACGTATGATCTCTCCTAGCAGCACAATCATTGACACTGGTGTGCCTCCCTCGTCCTTTAACATTGAAAGTATCACGATTCCTCTAACTCCGCATTTTAAGAGTATCCTGATCCCTATGAGTTCGGAGGAAGATATCACCGCAATTCCCCCGGTCGAAAACCAACCAGCAAAAGGAGGCCGGGGAGGCAAAGGCTCGAAAAGAAAGTCGATCGGTAGTTCCAGTGGATAGACACTAAGTAAGAAGAAGAAGAAGCTGAAGGAGTAGACATGCCCTTTTGCTCCCTTTTTTGGTAGATAGGTAGGAATTTCTTTTTGCTTTCCGTAGGCCGAGTATAGATGCGGGTTCGGCCCCTGCCTATAAGAATTCTTGATATAAATTTTGTACTTATCCTTTTCTTTCAAAGAATGGTTGAAATGAAATTCCATTTTGTTTTCAGCATAACTCTGTATTTATTTGCTTAAGTGTTTTAGCGCTCGAATTTCAATTCAATGTACTTGTAAGGCTTTATCTTTGAATCGGACTTGAGTTTGGCTGTTAAGTCCAAAAGTTGTGGCTTTGGGTCATAACCAAACGTCGAGTCAAGCTACAAGGTTGCACAATCTCAATCAGCGATTGATATTTATGTTATACCCCCAGTTCTAGAGATAATTAAGGTAGTTGTTTGGCTGTCGCCTTCAATAATTTTAACTTTAACTTAGTCGGAACATAGTTAAAGTGAAATGAGTTTGAGCGGTCGGATCACATTTGCTCATTTGCTGGCAATTGCATCCACACTCCGGGGATTGAACTTGTATGCCAAAGATTAGTCACGCTTGCATAATACTTGGAATTATGTCCGCACTGTGGGGACATAAGTTAATTTACGAGCGGTCAGTCATACCTATTTAATGTTTATACTCCGGTTCATGCTCTCGAGATTAGAGTTAGTTGGTCTTTATACTCCAGTTCGCACTCCGAGAATCTAGAGTTGTTTGATGAGTGGTCAGTCACACCCATTTATGTTTATACTCCAGTCTACGCTCTCGGGACCAAAGTCAATTGGTGGGTGGTCAGTCACATCCGATTATGTTTATACTCCAGTTTGCACTCCAGGAATCTGGTCTTAGTTGGTGGGTGGTTAGTCACACCCGATTATTTTCATACTCCAGTTCGCACTTCAGGAATCTGGAGTTAGTTGGTGGGTGGTCAGTCACACCCTTTTGAGGTTCATACTTCAGTCCATGCTCTCGAGACTAGAGTGAGTCTGTGGGTGGTTAGTCACACCCGGTCATTAGTATACTTCGATTCAAGCTTTGGGAATATAGAGTTGGCCGACAGATTTTCAATCACATCTGTCTAGGCATTTGGATCTCGTTCGCACTCTGAGAACAAGGAGTTGATTAAGCTGAAAGGGAGTGCAGGTTAAGGATCTTAAGGTTAATTTAACACTATAGAGGGTGAATAGTGTTTAATAGATTCTAAGATTTATATGGACTAATTTAAAAATTATAATATAAATAAATGCCAAACTTAATCACATAACAATCACAGAATCAAACACAGATGCAGAAAGTAAATTAAAAGCAGTAAAAGGAAAGAACACAACGGATTTTATACTAGTTCGGAGTTACCGTACACCAGTCATACACCAAGGCAAACACCTCGTACATATTTTTATTATACCTATGTCAAGATTACAATCCTTTATTTCTAAAGGCCTTGAGGTATCCTCCTGTCTTTGAGTCTGAGGCAAGCCCTCTTAATGTATGGGACACAAGATCACCCAATTGATTTCCAGGCATAACAACACCTTATAGAGACTCGATAAACTTTTGATTACAAATTGATCCTATAACTATGAATTGCACTTCGAACTTCGAGAGAGGGCAGAGAATCAAACAAGAATGATATTCTATTTTGATTCATTTGAGAATTCGGTAGAATTTCAGCAGATCTTAAAATTATTAAAATTTTAGAATATGGATTTGTGTAGAAGAAGGAGTGAAGAAAATAAGAAATCAGTAAGTTAAAAAATTCGTTTGTGAAGGCTATTTATAGATTTGTAATGGTCATAACCATTCATGAAGAGATTTAAACGAATAGACACTTCTTTTGAAAATTGAAACTTTTGAATTTAACGGCCACCATATCGACATGGGGTATCCCATTATGTCGACACCCCTTAGTTAATAAACAACATAAAATTTGTTTTGAAAATGGTATTGAATGGAAAACAAAATGAAATGATTCTTGAGTAAAATAAACTAATTTTCCTATGTTTTAAAATAAAGAAGAGCAGAAAAATATATTTTTAGAATGTATATATAAATTTGATTATAAATCTCAAGTATATATATTATAAAGAATATATAAAAATCAAAAGATAATTTTAAAAACAAACGAGGTTAAAAACAAGAGTTTAAAACAAAAAAAAGGAATATTTTAAGGCTAAAACATCTTTTTGAAAATCATTTGAAAAGATAATTTTTAAGGCTAAAACATTTTGAAAACAGTTTTGAAAATAATTTTGAAAAATCATTTTGAAGTAGTTTTGCAAGCTTCTTCCTGCAGAATATCTCATCACATCAGGACTCAAGAACTTGTACAAAACCAGGATGTTCGTGGATTTGTAAGCCACTTATCGTAGGTTTGTAAGCTACTTGTCGTGAGTTTGTAAGCCACTAAGAAGGTAGAAATGGGTTACATCCCAAATGAAATTTGGAATGAAGATTTCCACGCTATTATGAAGTTTGACAAAACTAGAAACTTACCTTGAAATCTTGATCTTGATACTCATTAGTCTTCAAACTTGATTTCTTCATTCTTGATCTTTATACTGTACAGTCTTCTTCAATAATCAGTACATGCCTTATATATATCCTGCAGATATCCTGCATAATAACATTCATATATATCTAGACAATAGTGTTAGTATATAAGTTACAATGCAATAATTTACAAAGGTTGTTGTCATTAAAACCACTATCTCTAGTTTCTAACAATCTCCCTCTTTTTGATGATGACAACCTTATAAAATATACTTACCATTTCGATCATACCGTATCCCCCCTTGCACCAACAACTTCCCCTTACTCCAAGCCTACTATATTTTATATAACTTCTCCCCTTTGTCATCAACAAAAAAAGAACCTATAAACCTTGAACTTAATAGAAAATGGTATAAAAAAAACATATGACATAAGAATAATAACTATGTATGAGTGAAATATAGCATCCTAAGTTAAATGGAATTCAAGATTTTATACACCAAAGATTGTTTTTAGAGGAACATTAATTAATATACTTGAATTTCCATCATCATTTGAAGCAAATCTATCAACTTCTCTTGTAATTTGATGACTCGTACGTGTGTGGAACGTTGAAAAGGATCAGAATGAGGAGAAGTGGGTGGAGAAGGTTCATTATTAGATGAGAAAGCCATTAATTTACTGTTTTAGAGGTTTATTGCAGAGAATAGAATAGAGAAAAGGAGTAAAAGTCAAAATATATAAATATATAACTTAATAGCTAATTTTAGTAGAAAATTTAAATTTGAAAATTTCGGCATGTATGTCGACATAGGGGGTGGGTCATGTCGACATGCCCAGTTCAATTTTTGAGAAATTTTTTTTATAGTAATTATTAACTATACTTTTATTATTTATAATTTATATTTTAGTTAACGAACACATACCTAATTCTCTTCTAAATTTAGTAAAGTTTTATTCATTTAATGGTTTGGTTAATATATCAGCAATTTGGTTTTTAGTATTAATATATTCAACATTTATGACTTCCTTACTTATATTATCTCTATGAAAATGATGTCTAATATCAATATGTTTTGTTCTAGCATGATGAGTTGGATTCCTAGATAGGTTTATTGCACTAGTATTATCATAATAAATTGGTGATTTAGTGATAGTTAGTCCAAAATATTTTAAAGTTTGTTGCATATATATAACTTGAGAACAAGCCAAAGCAGCAGATATATATTTTGCTTTAGTTCTTGCCAAGGATATAGTGTTTTGCTTCTTACTAAACCAAGAAACCAGAGAATGACCTAGAAAGTGGCAAGTTCCACTTGTACTTTTTCGGTCTGATTTACAACCAGCATAATAAGCATCACAATATGAAATTAAATCAAATACATCATTTTTAGGGTAAAAAAAACTATAATCTAAAGTATGTTTTACATATCTTAAAATTATTTTAATAGTTTTTAAGTGAGTTTCTTTAGGTTGAGATTGGTATCTTGCACTGAGACAGACATTAATGTCAAGACAACTTGTTGTTCTATAAAGCAGTGAACCAATCATTCCCCTATATAATTTTTGATCAACATCTTTTGATTTATCTTCTTTACTTAAATCTACATTAGTTGTCATTGGAGTTGGTTTCCCACTAGAAGTGGTCAACCAAATTTATTAATTAAATCCTTAGCATATTTTTCTTGACTAATGAAAATTCCTTTATCTAATTGTTTGATTTAAAGTCCTAAGAATAAATTTAGTTTTCCCATATAACTCATTTCAAATTCTTTGGTCATTATATCTGAAAATTCTTTATTTCATTATGTTATTAGCTGATCTAAATATTATATCATCTACATATATTTGTACTAATTGAATATCATTTTTATTTCTTCTAATAAAAAGAGTTGTACCTATTTTCCCAATTTCAAAACCAGATTACAGTAAATAACATCTTATTCTTTCGTACCAGGCTCTAGAACCTTGTTTCAGACCATATAAAACTTTCTTTAATTTATATACATGATTTGGAAATTTATTATCTTCAAAAAGTAGAGGTTGTTCAACATAAACATCATTTTTTACATAACCATTTGGAAAAGCACTTTTAACATCCATTTGACATAACTTGAAATTATTGCAGTTTGCGAAAGCAAATAGAATCCTGATAGCTTCTACTCTTGCTATGGGTGAAAAGGTTTCGTCATAATCAATTCCTTCTTCTTGACAATAAACTTGCACGACTAAACGAGCTTTATTTCTCACGACCTAACCATGTACATTCATTTTATTTTTATAAACCCATTTTGTTTCGATTATACTTTTATCCTGGGGTCTAGGAACATGTTCCCAAACATCATTTCTAGTCAACTGATTCAATTCTTCTTGCATAGCAAGAATCCATGAATCATCAGATAATGCTTCCTTTGGATTTTTAGGTTCAATAGTTGATATAAAAGCTACATTACTCATTCTATTTAGTTGATTTCTTGTTTTAATTATAGATTCAATATTTCCTTGTATATTTTCTACAGGATGACCTTTTAATAGCCCAATCTTTTATTAGGCTGAATGATTTCACAACTAGTTTCATTTGGTTCATTATTCAAAGTTACAAAATCTTCTTCATCTTCTATTTGTACAGTATCTTTAAAATTTTCATCAAAAGACACATGCATTGTTTCTTCAATAGTGTTGGTTCTTAAATTATAAACTATAAATGCTTTACTTGTATTAGAATATCCAATGAAGATACCTTTGTCGGATTTAGGTTTAATTTTATCTAAATTATCTTTTGTATTAAGAATAAAACACTTACTACCAAAAAAATTAAAATAAGCTACTAAAGGTTTCATATTGTAAAGTAATTCATATGATGTTTTATTAGTTAGTGGTCTAACTAAAATCCTATTTAATATATAACAAGCTGTAGCGACTACTTCAACCCAAAAGTTTTTAGGTAAGTTATTATCAAAATGCGTTGTTCTAGCACACTCTTGAATCGTTCTATTCTGACTTTCTACCACTCAGTTTTGTTGTGGAGTTCTTGAAAAAGAGAAATTATGAGTAATTCCTTTTTGGTTACATAAATTCTCAAATTTTTCATTTTCAAATTCTCCACCGTGATCACTACGAATAGTTTTTATTTTTAAAGAAAATTGATTTTGAATTCTTTTACCAAAATTCTTAAAAAATTCAAAAGAATCACTTTTAAGTTTAAGAAAAATTGTCCAAGTATATATAGAATAATCATCTACAATTACAAAAACATATTTATTGTGATTAATTGATTGAACTTGAGATGGACCAAATAAATCTAAATGAAGTAATTCTAGATGTTTAGAAGTAGAAATCATATCTTTTAATTTAAATGAACTTTTCTTAAGTTTTCCTAATTGGCAAGCATCACATATACTATCTACTTTAAAGTTTAACTTGGGAAGACCTCTAACTAAGTCAAGTTTTGATAACCTAGACAACAGTTTGAAATTCAAATGACCAAATCTTTTATGCCAAATCCAAAGGTCACTTGTATTAGCCAAAAGACATAAGTTATCATTTGAAACTTTCATACTAAGGATGTAAACATTTTTCTTCCTAATTCCTTCAAAGATAATTTTTGACTTATTATCTTCGATGTGACACTTATCTTTTCCAAATTTAATTTTAAATCCTTGATCACATAGTTGACTTATACTAAGAAAATTATGTTTTAAATTCCTAACTAGCAAAACATCAGAAATAAGAGGAGTTTTAGAATTACCGACATTTTCGATGCCAATCACATATCCTTTTGAGTTAGCTCCAAAGTTGACTAATCCACCATTTTGATATATAATATCACTGAGTATCTCGAGATTTCCAGTCATATGCCGTGAACATCCACTATCAAGCATCCATTTATCTTTCTCAATTTGCACAGTTTGTCCATTGGTTGTTGATTCTTCAAAAGCCATGTAACATGTCTGTTCCTGCATAACAAACCAATTCGGTGGATAACTTGACTTTTCATAAAAACCATATGCAGACTTATGATACTTTCATGAAATGCATAAATTTAAACTAGTATTGACAAAATTTCCTAAAAATGTCATTTTTAACTTTTCAAGTTTCAGATTATGAAAACAATGAAACCTATGCTCTAATACCAATTGAAAGGGAGTGCGGATTAAGGATCTTAAGGCTAACTTAACATCAGAGGGTGATGCATAGTGTTGAATGGATTCTAAGACATATATGGACTAATTTAAAAATTATGATATAAACAAATGCAGCACTTAATCATAGAACAATCACAGAATCAAACACTGATGCAGAAAGTAAATAAAAAGTAGTAAAAGGAAATAACACACCGGATTTTATACAGGCTTGGTGTTACCCTACATCCAGTCCTGCACTAAGGCAGACACCTCGTACAGATTTTTATTATACCAATGTTGAAATTACAGTCCTCCATCTCAAAAGGGCTTGAGGTACCCTCCTGTCTGCGAGTCCGGGGCAAACCCTCTTGATTTACGGGACGCAAGATCACTCAACGGATTTCCAGGCACAACCACGCCTTATAGAGAGACTCTATAAACTTTTGATTACAAATTGATCATATAATTCTGAATAGCACTTTGATCTTTGAGAGAAGGTAGTGAATCAAACAAGAATGATATTCTAATTTGATTCACTTGAGAATTCGGCAGAATTTCGCCATGATCTCAAAACTATGAAAATTTTAGAATATGTACTTGTGGAGAAGGAGTGAAGAAAATAAGAAATTAGTTAGTTAAAAATTTCATTTGTGAAGGCTATTTATAGAACAGTAACATTCATAACCATTCGTGAAGAGATTTAAACGAATAGACCAAATGTAAGTGATTATAGTGTGGCTAGTTATCACTTAGTGTCGTGTAATATGGAATGTATATAATCTAAATGCATAAACAGATAATAATAGTAAAGTAAATAAGAATAAGCACACCAAGAGTTTTTATACTGGTTCGAACTTCCCGTTCTACGTCCAGACCCAAACTTTCTTTTGGAATATCTCTCAATAACCCCTCATTTAACCCAGAGGAATAGGTATACAACACCTGAGCAACCGATCAGGATTTTTTCGTCTCAACAGCCGAAGAGCACTTTTACCGCCTGAACAACAAAACAGGACTTTACCGTCTCAGCAACCGAACAAGAATTTACCACCTAATAAATCGGACAGGACTTTGATTACAAAGTAGATTGTCTTGACCTTGTGTATTATAATAACATGGATTTGTCACTTGTAGTACACCCTTCCTATAATCTTTTCCTCAAGTATGATGTGTATAGTTGTGTGTATATGAAGATTACGAAGTTTCAAATTACTTTAGAAATATAGAATTGTGATTGTAAGCAATGTATATATGAATTCAAGAGAGTAGTTGATTCAGAAAATACGATTCAAGTATAAACAAATAATTAAAGTTATTTGGTCTTGAAATTCATGCATATATATATAGTAGTTAAGGAGTTGCAACTATTGGTGAAGAGTTCTCAACGAATAGCAATGGCTGCAACTCTTCGCGAGGAAGAAGGCTATTCGAAATGAAGTGTCTTTCAAAAAATAACAGTTGGAACCAAGTCAGTAGACTGAGAAAAATCGATCAGTCGACTGAATATCCAAACATAGTAAAAAACAATGCATATCTCTGTATTAAGCATGGTCAATCGACTGGCTATTTTTGGTCAGTCGACTGAATTTGACAATATAAACATGTATACATATGTGCACAAGTTCAATAGGCTTTTTTATAGATATTCCGTCGATTGGTCGATTTTGTTCAATCGACTGAATTCTGTTGATAATCAAAAATCACCACAGCTCATTTGGTATCAAAGCCTAGGATTCCAAAGATCGCAATAACATCTTAGAATAAATGGCTACAAAGAGATCTAGTCGAGGCAATAAGTAGAGGAAGAGCAAAAAAGAAAAATCAAAGGAGCAAACAAACAAATGCTTCATGGCTAAACTCAGATCACAATCGGTATGCTTAGATTCTTTATATAAAGATCTTCTGTTAGCACATGATGAATTATTAAAAGATTGTAAAACTTTAAATAATGTTAATAGAATTGGTTTTGCTATGTTAAATGATTGTGAGCAAGAAATTTCTAATTTAAAAGAGGAAAATAAATTTTTAGTAAAACAAACCAAATGTTTTGAAAATACCGTAGAAGAACTTGCTTTACAAAAACATTTCCTACAAAAAGAAAATGAGAAGTTAGAAGATACAAACAATGATCTTTTGGAGGAAATCAATGTTTTGCAAAATAAAAATATATTTTTGAAAAATTCTTTAAACAAATCTAGTTCTTTAATTTTGTCTCTTGAAAAAGAGAATGAAGCTTTAATTAAAAGGAATCTAGAATTATCTAAAGAATATGAGATTTTAAAAGTTAACAATAATAATTTTCAAAAAGAAGTTTGTGATTCTAAAGCAAATTTTGAAAGGTTAAATACAAAAATCATAAATTTTAACAAAGGTAAAGATACCTTATCTTCCTTAGTTACAAATTCAAAAGCTCACAATGATAAAAGCGGTTTAGACTATAAACAAGCTAAAAGTAAAAGTAGTACTAGATATGCATTCTTGTATACTAATTTTAGAGCTGGTACTAGTAACTAAGATAGTTTAAAACCAGTTATAGTCATAATAGTACTTTGTTTAGAAATAGTAGAAATTATTTTTCAAGTACTAAGCTAATGACTAATAGTATTAAAATATGGATTCCAGCTAATGCGATTGATCGCGATAAATAACTTTATATTAGCAACTACTATAAGAATGTGATTTGTAATGAAAACTATATCTATAAAGGTTCAACTACACCCAAATAGGTATGGTTTTCTAAAACTTAGGAAATTATAAGAACCTTGGGTATCGCATGCTTTAAATGTTAAATTTATTTTGATACCTCACATTATAAGTAGTAGTTTTTTTTATATTGCTCTATGTTAAACACTTATGTGGAATATAATTTGTGTCATCATATAAACTCTCTTTTTTGTCGATGACAAAGAGGGAGAAAGATATTGCTCTAATGCTATTTGCAGGAATAAATGATGCATATACAGATTAAGGGGGAGAAAAGATTAATTATTTACAGGAATATATAGCATAGATTCAGGGGGAGAAATCTATTACATAATTACAGGAATATATTCAAAGATAAGTCAACAAAGCTTGTCGAAGATTCGTCCGAAGAAAATGGAGTTGTCATCATCAAAAAGGGGGAGAATGTTGGATCATAGGTTTTGATTGCTGACATGAAACAACAATTCACGAATCTATGACTACGACAACATCCGGACTCAATGACTCAAAGTATGGTTCATATAGTTATAAATTTTAACAAGAGTCATCAAATATGTATATAGTGTCTAATTTAGTGCTTTGTTAAAATCTTTCCTCAAGAATCATCATCCACATTCAAATAAACTTGCATGCATATTTTAATCAAAATCAAGTTTTCGAAAAATGCAAGGAGTGGGGCTCGAACCCGGGTCACTAGTTTAAAAGGCAAGTGCTTTAACCAAATGAGCTATGATGTTTTTTGATTATCAACAGAATTCAGTCGACTGAAAAAAATTGACCAGTCGACTGAATATCTATAAAACATCCTATGAACTTGTGCACATATGTGTACACGTTTATATTTACAAATTCAGTCGATTGACCATGCTCGGAACACAGATATGCACTCTGTTTTACTATCTTTGAATATTCAGTCGACTGATCAATTTTGCTCAATCGACTGACCTGGTTCCAACTGCTATTTTTTGAAAAGACATTTCCTTTTCGAATAGCCTTCTTCCTCGCGAAGAGTTGCAGCCATTGCTATTCATTGAGAACTCTTCACCAGCAGTTGTAACTCCTTGACTACTACATATATGCATGAATTTCAAGATCAAATTACTTCAATTACTTGTTTATACTTGAATCATATTTTCTGAATCAACTACTCTCTTGAATTCATACATTCATTGCTTGCAATCACAATTCTATACTTCTAAAGCAATTTGAAACTTCCTAATCTTCTTATACACACAATTATTCACATGATACTTGAGGAAAAGATTATAGGAAGGGTGCACTACAAGTGACAAATCTATGTTATTAGAACACACAAGGTCAAGACAATATACTTTGTAATCAAAGTCCTGTTCGGTTGCTCAGGCGGTAAAGTCCTCTTCGATTGCTCAGGTGGTAAAGTCATGTTCTGTAGTTAAGTGGTAAAAGTCCTCTTCATCTGTTGAAGTGGAAAAATCCTGATCGGTTGCTCAGATGTTGTATACCTATTCCTCAGGATTAAGTGTGGGGTTATTGAGAGAAATTCCAGAGGGAAGTTTAGGACTGGACGTAGAACGGGAAGTTCGAAACGGTATAAAAACTCCTGGTGTGCTTATTCTTATTTACTTTATTATTGTTATCTGTTTCGCATTTAGATTATAAAACATTCCATATTACACGATCCTAAGTGATAACAAGCCACACAGTAATCACTTACATTTGGTATAGTAGTCACTTTCTGATACTTCTTTTGAAAATTGAAACTATTGAATTTAACGGCCACAATGTCGACATGGGGTATCCCATGATATCGACATCCCTTAATTAAAAAACAATGTAAAATTTGTTTTGAAAATGATATTGAAAGGAAAACAAGATGAAATGATTCTGGAGTAAAATAAACTAATTTTCCTATGTTTTAAACTAAAGAGGAGTAGAAAAATATATTTTTAGAATGTATGTATAAATTTGATTTTAAATTTCAAGTGTATATATAAATTATGAAGAATATTTAAAAATCAAAAGATAATTTTAAAAACAAATGAAGATTAAAACAAGAGTTGTTTTAAAACAAAACAAAGAATATTTTAAGGCTAAAACATCTTTTTGAAAATCATTTGAAAAGATAATTTTTAGGGCTAAAACATTTGAAAAGCAGTTTTGAAAATCATTTTGATAAACCATTTTGAAGTAGTTTTGCAAGCATCTTCCTGCAGAATATCTCATCACATCAGGACTCGAGAACTTATACCAAACCAGGATGTTCGTGGATTTGTAAGCCACTTGTCGTAGGTTTGTAAGCTACTTGTTGTGGGTCTTAAGCCACTAATAAGGTAGAAATAGGTTCCATCCCAAATGAAATTTCGAATGAAGATTTCCATGCAATTATAAAGTTTTAACAAAACTAGACATTTATCTTAAAATCTTGATCTTGATACTCATGAGTCTTCAAACTTGATTTTTCAATCTTGATCTTTATACTATACAGTCTTCAATAATCAATACATGCCTTATATATATATATATATATATATATATATATATATATTTTGCAAATATCCTGCATAATAACATTCATATATATATCTCGACAATGGTGTTAGTATATAAGTTATAATAAAATAAGTCACAAAGGTTGTTGTCATCAAAACCACTATCTCCAGTTCCTAACATAAGGTTGTGGACGATCGGATCACGTCCACCATCATTAGACAAGCGAAGTCATAGATGGATGGATACATCCTCCTCGAGCTTGGATTTAAAACTTGCATTCTAGCTCACACTTTAGAAACTAGAATTTGTTAGAGGATTGTCGTATTTCAATCCTTCCTTTCTTTCGTGTGGTTTGCCCCCGAGCTCGGGGTTTCACTTAGCAAACGACCGGTCAGATCACGATCACTCCTATCTGAAGGAGTCCCACCATAGGATGGGACTTAGTTCTTTGTGCATCGTGACAGTCGCGTGACAAATTTCAAGAATAGCCACTCTGGCTTGATGGTTTTGCATTTTATTACTGAAATAAAAATGTACAGCAAAGTCAGTTGCCTCTTTACAAGTTCAAATTTCGAAATGTATCGACAAATTTCATAGGAAAAGCGGACTAAAATGAACAAATAAGCCTATTATATGTAAATGAATGAAATCATTTCCATAGAGAGAAGTAGAGAGATTCCTTCACGCCCTTACCCTTCTCCATTTTCTGTGCATCCCGCAGCTCAGCAACATAACAGGCGTGTCCAGGCGTCGGATCACCATGCAATACTCCAACCCCATTATCAATAGGGAACTTCAGAGTCAAACACCATAGGGCAATTGCTTCCTTGAATTCAGCGAGGGCCGGTCGGCGCAAGAGAACATTATATGGGGAATTAATTTCTAACACAACAAACTGTAGCATCCAGACTCTCTGACACTCTCTGACACACCTAACCCAACTAGCAACTCCACCATCCCAACGGGTGTAGTTGCACTTCCATTAAAGCCATGTATGCGATATTGGCACGACTTTAGGTCTGTCACTTCCATTTTCATCCAGTCGTAAGTTCGCTTAAAAAGAATGTTTATGGGGCTGCCGCTGTCCACCAGGATCCTCTTCATCCAAGCAGGACCTATCTAAGGTGATATGACTAGTGGATCGATAGTGGGTGTTTCGACTCTGTCAGTATCTCTGTTCCTAAAACCGAGGTTTTCTGTCAGCGTTTTTTGTTGTTTCGATCGGATCCCCATCGTCAACATTACTGTAACACTCGAAGTCTGCATGCCTAATCGAACTGGTATACGACTCCATTTCCTTCCATCTCCGATCAACTGGATGAGGACCACTGCTAACTATTCTTACCACCAATCTCCCACCAGTACGCGCAGGTTCGTTGGGTCTAGCCTGGTTGTGACTTTGGTTCGGATTAAATAGGCCCACACCTCCACCGTGCGAAGCTTGAACAAACCATTCCAACTTCCTCTTTGTGATCAACTTCTCAATGATTTCTTGCAAATGATGGCACTTATTCGTTTTATGGCCATAACAGTCATGGAATCTGCAAAACTTTTTGGTTTGATTCTTCTTTTCAGATGATGGTATCGATGTTGGCTTTTGGTACTACATTGTATTGCAGGTTTGAAGATAAACATTCTCCAACGATGTATTCAAAGGAGTGTATTGGTCTAACATAAAGGCTCTGTGTCTCGGTCCGAGATTTTGATCTCTCTTCTTTCCCTGACCTCCATTACCTTTCTGCTGACTCTGCTTATTCTATATATTCAACTGCACTTTACCAGAACTCTCACCGGTTTTCTTCACAGCGACTTTACTTTGAATGCCTTCGATGCTCAGTCCCGCACCATCCTGCTTTCTAGATTGTCTAGCGTCTTCTATCCTCAAGAACCAGGCCGGCTTAGCAAAGAATCAATCTGTTTGCGCCAAAATTGGTCACAAACACCCAATACCGTGAAAGCACCAGTGTATGAATATAAATTAGTGATATTCAAACACAAACAACAAATCTCAACAAATAATAGACAGCAATCCAAAAGTAAAGAACAGAGACACAAGTTTTATAGTGGTTCGGCTATCTCCGGCCTACGTCCACTCCAGTTTTTTTTCTTTTTATTGATTATCCTTGAAGATTACAAGTGATTACCATAGTTGTAGTGACCAAATCTGAAGAAAATTGCAGTAATGATGCTATGGTATAATTTTAGCAGCGTCTGGGCTTGCCTTTCCTCTCCAAATTTTCCGACCCCTTTTCTGAATGACCAGGGGTTCTATTTATAGGCGTGGAAGGCTGAAATCCCGCCTAAAACCTAGGGAGACTGCTTGGCACGTGAGGGGGGCCCACAGGCCCGTGTTCTCGGAATCCGTGCCCAGTTTGGGATCGATTCGAAGTGACGTTCGAATCGATCAAGAATCCATCAATTGAGCTGAAATTTGGTGTGAACATTCTTCAACATGTATGTAAGCTCCTGTAAAAATTTCATTGCATTTGGATCAACGGTTTGGAAGATATGATCGATCCAAGTTCAAGAATCCGTGCGTCCTGAATGGTTCGAACCCATGCTTCGAAACCATCTACTTCGAAACCATCCTCTTCGAATCCATAGGGCCGACTCCTTCAAACCCATGCTGTTCGAATCCATGCTTTCTGAAGCCGCCTCCTTCGAGTCCATATCCTACGAGTCCATCCTCTTCGAATCCATCCCTTTCGAATCCTCGTCCTTCGAATCCATGTCCCTTGCTTCGTATCCATCATCTTCGAATCCATGTCCTCTTTGAATCCATCCCCTTCTTCGAATCCATGTCCACTTCGAATCCATCTCCTTCTTCGAATCCATGTCTACTTCGACTCCATCTCCTTCTTCGAATCCATGTCTACTTCGACTCCATCTCCTTCTTCGAATCCATGTCTACTTCGACTCCATCTCCTTCTTCGAATCCATGTCTACTTCGACTCCATCTCCTTCTTCGAATCCATGTCTACTTCGATTCCATCTCCTTCTTCGAATCCATGCCCACTTCGAATCCATCTCCATTGCATTGAAGCTACTCCTTTCGAACCCATCATGTTCCCATCGATTCGAAGCGTCATCGATGCGAACCTCCTGGGTTCGAACCTGATAGGTTCGAACCTGATGGGTTCGAACCTGATGGGTTCGAACTACGTACTATTCCTACTTTGAATCCATCATATTTCCTTCATACGAACTCCGATTAACCTGAAATTCGAAACATAGCCTTTCATAGTCCTTATCATCATTTCCAATCAATTTCGTCCTGATCGGAGTTCAACAAAATTTTGACGATATCCATTGTAGCCTTATCTCCAGTCCTGATATCCATAATTCCTTGCCAATTTGTTGATATTCCAGTTTTGACCAAAAAATGGGATAACATTTTGCCCCCCAAAACATGCCTTGTGATAACAAGGCGTGCTTTGAATAATTACGAATCCAATATCCGAAGTCCACAGCCATATTGCCAGAGTATATCGTCCTTGACTGCTTCGAGTCGATGTCCAATTCCATATCCAATAGCCAAAGCCTTAGCCAATTCCGTATCCATTCGAACTCGATAACCAAGTTCCAATCCATCCTTATCCAATAGCCAATAACCGGAGCCAGGACCTCTCCGGGTCGATATGCAAATCCATAACCTCTCTGGGTTCCTGTCAAGCGTGATCCACATCCGACGACCGTGGTCCAGTGTCCCTGGACGTTGAGTTAACCTCTCCGGGTTCTTTCCAAGCGCAATCCATACTTGATGTCCTTGGTCCAGTGTCCCTGGACGTTGAGCCAACCTCTCCGGGTTCTTGCCAAGCGCAATCCATACTTGACGACTTTGGCCCAGTGTCCCTGGGCGCTGTAAAATGCCATGGCTTAAGTCCTAAGCCGAATCCTGATCTCTCCGGACCCTTGCCGAGCATAGTCCATACTCGACGACCTGAAAATAATAAATGATAATAGAGGGCCTAAGTCCTAGGCCGAATCCTGGTCACTCCGGACCCTTGCCAAGCATTGTCCATACTTGACGACCTGAATGAGTCAATCTACCTTGTTTGGGTAAAGTGACTCATCCCTTGCCAGGCATAATCCATACCCGACGACCATTTACCAAAAACCAGATAAAAGTCCAACCAAAATTTATTCCAAAGTCCAAATCCGAAATTAAAATTCGAAATCCAAATCCAAAATCCAAATCCAAATCCAAAATTCAAATCCAAACCAGAAAACCAGAAATCCAAACCAGCATCCAAAACCAAAAACAATCATCCAAAGGAAAATCCAAATAAAAAAGCAGGAAAAACCAGGAGCTCAATCCAAGCTCCAAAACCAAATCCAAAAAAGAAAAGCAATGTCCAATCTAAAAAGCAAGAAATAAATTTCACAAACCATAGCATCCCGGTTTATCATCATTCAGAGCATGCCTAGGGGCTATCTCCGTCCCCGTACATGTGTAAATGACTTTACCGTTTGCTAGTAGCTTGCTACTTATTCCATATTATCCTGGTCAATGGATGATCAATCGACGATCATCCCTGGGCCTCCCATCATCACGGCGTGAAGTGGTCGGTGGTTGCTCCTGCTCCACCGTTGCATCCCGAGTTCCAACGTATTGCTGTAACTGTCCATTCCTTACATGCTCCTCGATTATGTCCTTTAGGTGCCTGCAGCTGTTGGTATCGTGTCCATCCAGATCGTGGAAGAGACAGTGCCTTCCTGATGTCCTTTCCTGCTCTGTTGGTTCCCTCCTAGCCGGCCTTCGGTAGGGAAGGCGATTCCAAGTTTCCAGGTATATCCGCTCCAGCGTCTCGTTCAATCCTGTGTATGTGGAAAACTTTGGATCCTTCCATCGCTTCCTAGCGTTTCCAGAGTCGTCGTCTAACTTCCTTTTCCCTTTATCCTTATCCAAACCATTTTTGGATACCGCTCCAACCTCGATTGCATTAGCCTTCTTCACCTTTAAATCCGTACTTGCATCTTCTTGCCGAAGGAACCTTTCTGCCTCATGAAAGAATTCGTCGAGATTTTGTGGGGGATCTCGTATCAAAGATACCTTGAAATCCGAATTCTCCTTGACTCCTGATACTGCTGCCATTAAAACCATTGATGGATCAGGCCGATCCACCGAAGCGACTGCCGCACTGAATCGAGTTAGAAAAGCTCTAAGCGATTCGTCCATCCTTTGCTTCACCGATGTTAAAGTCATTACGTTCTTCGGCCTCTTGACGTGAACCCGGAACTGTCCCAGAAACTTTTCCACTAATTCCTTCCAAGTCCTGATAGATCCTTCTTCCAGCTGCCTAAACCACATTGCAGCTAAGTCCTTCAAATACAAAGGGAAACATCGGGCCATCACTTCCTCCGATGCCCCCAGCACTTCCATGTGTCTGGTGTACCTCATTAAGTGATCTGTTGGATCCGTCTTACCATCATATACCTCCACGCTAGGTAGCTTGAACTTAGGTGGATTCTGAGCCATCCTTATCTCCCGAGCGAATGGACTTCTATTCACCCCTTCCAAATCTCCGTTTGTCAAACCACCTCGCATAGTATTCCTGATCATTTCTACTAATCCTATATTGTCTGGTAGGGGTTGCCCCCCATGCCCCCGAGGGAACTCTGGTACATATTCCTCGTGTGGCTCACTAGCAGCAACGTTAGCTCTAGCTTGTTGAATTCCTTCCAAAGGTTCTCCTGCATTGAATCCTGTGGGCCTGCCCCCAAGCCCTTGTTGATTGCCTTCTGGCTCCGTATCCTGTCCTTCATTGGGTTCCACAACTCTAGCTCCTTGTCCTGCATCCGCAGCTGCTGTAGCTGTTCCTAAGTTCTGCATCCCTGCAGCTCTCATTTGTTCCAAGAAAGTTTGCATCATTTCCTGTTGACTTTTCAACAATCTCTCCTGCAAAGAATTGGCCATAGCTTCCATTTCATCCCGAGTTATGTAGACCGAAGCCTGTCCTTCCTCACCTCCGGAGGATGCTTGTTGACTTCCTCCTTGTTGGCTTCTCTCAGCCCTTAGCCTTCTGCTATTCTGCCTTGTCATTGTCTTCCAAATCCAAATTCCTCAAACTCTTCAAATCCGATGCAGCGGGTGCTAGTTGTTCTCAGTGAAAGCACCAAAATGTTTGCACCAAAATTGGTCACAAACACCCAATACCGTGAAAGCACCAGTGTATGAATATAAATTAGTGATATTCAAACACAAACAACAAATCTCAACAAATAATAGACAGCAATCCAAAAGTAAAGAACAGAGACACAAGTTTTATAGTGGTTCGGCTATCTCCGGCCTACGTCCACTCCAATTTTTTTTCTTTTTATTGATTATCCTTGAAGATTACAAGTGATTACCACAGTTGTAGTGACCAAATCTGAAGAAAATTGCAGTAATGATGCTATGGTATAATTTTAGCAGCGTCTGGGCTTGCCTTTCCTCTCCAAATTTTCCGACCCCTTTTCTGAATGACCAGGGGTTCTATTTATAGGCGTGGAAGGCTGAAATCCCGCCTAAAACCTGGGGAGACTGCTTGGCACGTGAGGGGGGCCCACAGGCCCGTGTTCTCGGAATCCGTGCCCAGTTTGGGATCGATTCGAAGTGACGTTCGAATCGATCAAGAATCCATAAATTGAGCTGAAATTTGGTGTGAACATTCTTCAACATGTATGTAAGCTCCTGTAAAAATTTCATTGCATTTGGATCAACGGTTTGGAAGATATGATCGATCCAAGTTCAAGAATCCGTGCGTCCTAAATGGTTCGAACCCATGCTTCGAAACCATCTACTTCGAAACCATCCTCTTCGAATCCATAGGGCCGACTCCTTCGAATCCATAACCTTCGAGCCCATGCTGTTCGAATCCATGCTTTCTGAAGCCGCCTCCTTCGAGTCCATATCCTACGAGTCCATCCTCTTCGAATCCATCCCTTTCGAATCCTCGTCCTTCGAATCCATGTCCCTTGCTTCGTATCCATCATCTTTGAATCCATGTCCTCTTCGAATCCATCCCCTTCTTCGAATCCATGTCCACTTCGAATCCATCTCCTTCTTCGAATCCATGTCTACTTCGACTCCATCTCCTTCTTCGAATCCATGTCTACTTCGACTCCATCTCCTTCTTCGAATCCATGTCTACTTCGACTCCATCTCCTTCTTCGAATCCATGTCTACTTCGACTCCATCTCCTTCTTCGAATCCATGTCTACTTCGATTCCATCTCCTTCTTCGAATCCATGCCCACTTCGAATCCATCTCCATTGCATTGAAGCTACTCCTTTCGAACCCATCATGTTCCCATCGATTCGAAGCGTCATCGATGCGAACCTCCTGGGTTCGAACCTGATGGGTTCGAACCTGATGAGTTCGAACCTGATGGGTTCGAACCTGATGGGTTCGAACCTGATGGGTTCGAACTACGTACTATTCCTACTTTGAATCCATCATATTTCCTTCATACGAACTCCGATTAACCTGAAATTCGAAACATAGCCTTTCATAGTCCTTATCATCATTTCCAATCAATTTCGTCCCGATCGGAGTTCAACAAAATTTTGACGATATCCATTGTAGCCTTATCTCCAGTCCTGATATCCATAATTCCTTGCCAATTTGTTGATATTCCAGTTTTGACCAAAAAATGGGATAACACAATCCAATGATGCGGTGGGTTTCTCAGCCAACCATTTGCCGAATTTGAAATTAGGGTTGATTTCTTTAGTCAGTGCCATCAATATAAAGTTGTCATTTGGGTTACTGATCTACACACAAGCAGCATGGAAACTTTCCAAATAACGTCTGAGTGGTGCTCTTGGAGCTTGAGTTTCACTAGATAATGCGTTAATACCTTAAGTCTCGTGACGTGGATATGAAATTGTTCGACGAATTTCGTAGCCAACTGGTCAAAGAATGAAATGGATCAAGGTGGTAGACGAGTAAACCACATGGTAGTGATGCCCACTAGGTAGATAGAAAAGCTTCTACACTTAACTGAATCGACAGCTCATGCGGGTTTCATGAGCCATTCATACTTCAGGATGTGCTGGTTAGGGTCTGAACTCCCTTCGTAAACAGGTAAAGTTTGCATTCTGAATCAACGGGGCTGTTCAGCATAAAGAATATCGTTAGTAAACAGTGTATGACTCCAGGAGATTCTCCAATAGTCATTGGTGAGGCCTTGACTTTCACGGATCATCTGATGGATCATGGTTGGAATATCTGGCATTTAAACGTTCTAGGCCAAGATGTGGTCGGATTCCATAATGGAAGGACGGTCCGAGCGTGGTCGATGGTCCATCCCTCACCTCCTTGGATCCACATTTTCGGGCACACAGGGTTCGGGAGTATGATTGTGTGGACAAATGGTCAGATCTATTCGGTTTCGACCATCAGCTTCAAAGTCTATAGCGGTGGTAGCTACATGGCTATCAGTAGTGTGAAAGGGAAGTGTCCCTCCTTGGGAGGAGGGTCCAGCCTGGTGTCTTGTAGAAGGACCAGTGCCCTCTTATCCAAGATTAAGAATGCGTTGATGCCCAAGGTCTTCCATGTAGTTTCCATCCAGCCGTAGATATGTTGATCTACGATTGTAATTAGAGGAAGCTGAGCTTTCGATGGATGAATAGGAAGCATGAACCCTTCTGGATCTCTTTCGTCTTTCCTTATTCAGTCGATTGGTTAGTTTCGTGTTGGCATGGATTTGCGAGGTGAGCTGCTGGTGGCTTTGAGTTAGTTCTTATATCAGCATCTGGAACTCCTCCCTGGTAACAGGGCCTTGTGGATCTGAAGGTTCGGCTAAGTTTTGATCTGTTACGGTTAACTGCATGGGGTTCTGCCTATCCTGCCCTTACGAATCTGTGGCAGTTCAAGCGGTTCTTGTAGTAACCATGGTGAATGATGTAGCTCCTTCCCAGATTTGATGCTATCTGAATAGGTTGGCATGAACTACTGGATGTTGATCTGGATCTCCTCCTTAGATTCTTGCAATCCAATAACGGAGTTATCCAATGAGCAGCAGGAAAGATGGGTTTTCTCAATGAGAGCACCAAAGTATTTGTACCAAAATTGGTCACAACACTCATTGGATGTATTTGAAGAGATCAAAGTGAAGAAAAAGTTATTACTATTTGATAAAGTTGTCTCATTTATTTCTTTCAGAGGGTACAACCACACAAATTTTGGTAATTTTTTCACCCTATGATTAACCCCTGTACTTTAACATAGTATGTGGGTACCAAAAATGATTATTATTTATTGCAAGTACTTGGAGAAACGAAAGCAAAATGATAGATTTTGAATTTTAAGGATGTTCCATACAATTGATGGAATTATTTGCTTATAATGAAATAAAGATTTCAGAAAATTCAGTAAAATCTAACTTGTTTTCTCTATAATTAATATTGGGTTAATCTTTTATTTTAAGGAATGCTATGTTGTTTCTAAAAAAAATACTCCAACTTTGGACATAGTATAACTTAAATCTTTTTTGAACTGTCCACATTTTTGTAGATAGAAAGAGAATATATATTGAAAGAATATATTTCTTAAAAATATTTTCTAAGAAAGATATATTTACTTAATTAGATTTCATTCATATTTAGAAATTTTATAGTTATGAAAAGATATAAATATTTTTCTTTACAAGATATTTTATAAAATTTGTTATATTCCCTCATTCTTTTTGATAAAGATAAAAGGGGAGAAATTCATATACATGTTGATAGGGGAGATATTATTATTAGGTAGAGCATTGTTCATATTACATCTATTGATATCAATTTCCTTTTTATCGATGAGAAAGGGGGAGAATTGAAAGTCTATGCAGATCGAGTAATATGAATAGTTCTACTAAATTAAAACTTGTATACAATAACAGCGGAAATAAAGAACTATAATGTAAAGTACACCGGAGATTTTTATACTAGTTCGAACTTCCCATTCTGCATCCAGTCCCAGACTCCTTCTGGATTTAACTAACAAACATCCTCAATTAACCCAGAGGAATAGGTATTACAAACCTCCTAAGCTACCGAACAACACTTCCATATTACAAACTACCTAAGCTATTGAATAGGACTTCATGTCGGAAGATCTCCAACAGGACTTCGACTACAAAGAGCAGTAAAGTGTTTTAACTTATTGTATTTTAAATAATACGGATGATTCGATATAGTACAACCTTTCTATAATCTTCTTCTGAGTGGTATATGGAGTATACCTAAAGAAATGCTTGTAATATGATTACAAGGAAAATAGAATTGAATGTGCAAGTGATCTGTTTGAAAGAAATATAAGTATATGAAAGTGCTTGAGAATTCAAGACCAAGGTATAGAAAATCAGATAATATAATTCATATTGTATTCAAGAATTTGTTTACCATATATAGAAGATGTATGTTTCAACCTTTAAAGAAGAGAAATGATCGTCGAAAATTCCTCCAGCCATTAGCGAAGAGGTATAACACTTCATGGAGAAGAGTACGCTTTCAAAAAATTTAAAAATATATTTTTTGTACAAATTCAGTCGGTTGAATGAATTATAGCACCCATCTGAAATCTATCAAAGAGAACCATTTTTAGAACAAAATTTAAATCGTGCAATTTTCATTATATTCAGCCTGTTGAAATTTGCCACTCAGTCGGCTGAATATGGTTGTGCTTCAGAACTTGTGTATGTGCACACATTCAGTCGGCTGAGTTGTCATATTCTGTCGGCTAAATTCTATCACTTTATATTTTCTGCTTTGAAATTGATTTGTGCTAACTTTGTTCGGGTCTATACCACCTAGAAGAGATTTTAAAAATATTTAAATCTCTAATCTCAGGTATTATGACTGATAATACATCGATGCATCATCATGGTCTTTGTTTTGTTAAGTACGTACCTCCCTTTGATTTTGTAATACCCCAAATATTTGCTAACATTATTTAGGATATTTAATTAGTTAAATTAAATAAAATAATATGTTTATTAGGGGATTGAGATTTGATTTTAATTAGGCGTGGCCATGCCATTTAACAATGAATTAAAAGAAGAGTTCGATATGAAATAGGAAAGGAGTAAAATAGGAAAGAGGTCATTCCTATATCTAATCCCTTAGACCATGTATCCATACATGTTAATTTTCATTTGAATTTTTTTACAACTTAAGGTCGACCACCATTAACAAGAGTAAGAGGAAGAAAAGCTAAGGAAGAAGCTTATTCGGATCAAATCCATTCATATCTCAATCTCTATAATCTTTAAATCTAAGGTGAAAAATATTTACGTCTCAAAAATTTATTATTCTTGGTTTTTAGATTAATACGGAATATTTTGCATTTATTTGCCATGTTTTTTAACGATGGATTGATTACATATCATGTTGATGATTTATGTATGTTCATATTGATTTTATGATGTCTAAAGGTGAAAACCCTATAAATTGACATCCAAATGCCTTGCAAATTTTTATGAAGATCATTAATATTATTTTGGAGATGTATTTCAATTTTTGAAATTTTCTGAAATTATGTGGAATTTATATGAATTTTCTAGTAAGGAAAATTTTAATTTGGGTTAATAACTATTTTTGGTTAAATAATAAAAGATTTGGGGCTAAAAATCTTATATGTTGGAAAGCATATTAAAAGAGATTTTCAGTAATTTTTGTAGATCTTTCCTAAGTGTTTTAATGGTTATATAAAATTATTTAAAGTATGGGACTTAAATGTTTTATATAATCTAAAGAGGAGAAGGGGTTTCTTGTAAAATAATTTAAATTATAAAATATGGAAAGTCGGTAGCACTTTTGAAAAATTATAGTACTTTTTATTGGTAAAGAAAGAGACAACCAATCACAATTAGACACGTGAAGCAGGTTAGGTGAAGAACTATTTACTACATGTTTTTCATTATTTCGACACCGTCGTCACCCGGCTCTGCTCCTCATCTTCGCTTCCGACATAGTCGAACCCAAGCACATTATATCAGTTTACTCATACGTAGTGAATTCGACGTAGGTGGAAGGTAGGGAGTCGAACCAGGGTTTTTGAAGGGGTTAAGACAATATTTTGTTGTTAAATTAAAAATGCGCCTGCTTGCTTTCGACTAAAATGACTTTCGACTGTGTAGTTTCGACTAAACCAAATGGTATTAAAAGGAATTGTTTCGATTGGGTTGCTCTTTTTTTTTAAATAATTGCTTTCGACCGAGTCGAAGCCTCTAGCTGCTGCTTCCTACCTTTCGACCCAGATGGTTTTCAAAAGGGTTTTTTGTTTTCTAAAAACCTGGCCACCTCTCCAATGCTTTCGAAGGGATGATTTCGATGCCATCAATTCTTTACTTGGGAAATGGTTTCGAAACAGGTGCTTTTGAATTAAATGTTTTAAGGACCCATTTTATATGATTGAAGTAAAACCCAAATGGTTTCAAAGGAGATAGTTTTAAATGGTTTCAAGGCAGGGACTTTAATGGTTTCGAGCGAAACAATTTTCAAAGGTTTCGAAGGGGTAAATTTTTGAATGGTTTCGAAAGGTTTCCACATGTTTAAAACTGAACATAAAGTGCTTCTGAAAGGATTGAGTTTTGACTATTTCGAAAGATTTTAATGAATGGTTTCGAAAGAGGTGGTTCCCAAGGGTTTCGAAAGGGTTGAAAGAAAAGGTTTTTCCCTATGTTTTCGAAAGGAAATATTTAAAGATTTTAAAGTGGGATGTTAAATGTTTTAAATCTTTCGAAGGAAAGACTTTTATTAGTTCCGAAAGAGTAACTTTCAATGGTTTCAAAAGGTAAGATTTAACCTTTCGACCTAGATTAAGTAAAGGGTTTTATTTGGTTCGAAGGGGTTACCTTCAAGGGTTTGGAATGGGTTGTTTAAAGGTTTAAACAAAGGTTTCAAACATGTTAAATAGGAGGAACAGCTTAAGTTTTTTAAGTTAAAAAGGACTTTAACTTATTTTGAAAGGATAGCTGATCTTTAATAAAATTCATTAGCAGTATTTTGAGTAAAGTGTATATATCATGGCAAAGTAGCTTAGAGTAAAGCTAAGAATATATTTTCCTTGTATAAGTATGATTTAAAGGTTTAAATCATTTTGAGAAGGTTTTACAGGAAAAAGATAAAGGGAAGTAAGAAAATGATTTGGACAATTGGTCCATTTTCAAGCAATCAGCCTTGATTTCAGACCGTTAGTCTAGTTTACGAGCAGTCGGCTTGGTTTTATGTACCGGTAGTTCATTTGTACCATAGTGGACCTTACTATTATGTTGTAGGCAGATATTTTACATATTACTTGTTTTCGGACAGATAGTCCATTAATTAACATAAAGGATGTTGCTATTTTGATATAATCAAGTTGACTAACCAGTTTGGTTCAGGAAAGGATTGCAAAATATATGTTTTGAAAAGGATATTAGCGAGGGGAAACCCGTTTCGCTAAGCGACGTGGTCTCGCTTAATATCAGTAAACTGAGATGTAACAGAATTATTGACACCAGGCTTTATGTCTGAATTAAAGGTTTTGTTTCCCCTAAAATCTTGGGTACTCAAAATTGGTTTGAGTAGGTTGAGGATTAAGGTTTTTAGGTTTTAGTCATTTTGGCGAATAAAGCTTCCGGAGACGAGCAGGTGGTGGATTTAGGAGTTTCATTTTGATTCCGCTGTGTATATTAAGTCAATTATGACTATATTGCTTTGATCAACCAAGGAGGCATCTTCATATGTCGATGTTGGCGTATTTTGTAAGTGATATAATTAATCATTGCTTGGGAGACGATATATGAATATGTAACATGGATATGAAATATTATTTACAAATGTATTCAGCAAAATGTTGTTTTTCCAAAATCTGTGATTTTATTCATATTCATGTGTTTTGATATTATGGATACCATTATCATTATCATATTTTGTCACTAGAAGTTAATACTATGGATGATTGCAACATCTGTAGTGCTTAGCTTTTGGCCTCTAGATACGGGATGTTACAACTTGGTATCAGAGCATGGTTTATGAAAAACTTTAAACTAAAATGGTTTTCAAAACATAATCCTAAGGAATTAGAGTAAGATGGGGGAATGGCATAACGCTATAGTAACATACTTGTATTTGCTATATTAAGTATACACTTTATCACTAGTCCCATATCCTTGTTAGGTTATTTTCTGTATCTCATAAGGTTTGAATACAGATATGGAAGGTAGAAGAGGAAGAGTTAACCAAGGAGGGGAGGGGAACCGAAGGGAATGCTAGACCTAGTACAAGGGGGACCCAAGGTCAGGCACAAGAAGAAAATGTAGGTGTTAAAGGCCCGCAAGTTGGAATGGAAGCTATGTATCAGTTTTTCATAAATACAATGCAAGCGGGAGTTGCAGGTGGAGTGGTAGGAGGAGATGCTATAGGGACAGGAGTTCCGGTAGTTAACCATTATGCTAAGTTGAGCGGAGATTATGCTAAGCTTGGAAGGAAGCCTTTTCTGGCGTAGAGTATGCTATAGAGGTGGAAAATTGGTTGCTGCACCGTGAGAGAATCTTTGTAGATTTGCGGCTCAATGATGAGTAGAAGAGGAGGCTTGCTTCCAGATAGCTTCAGGGAGCAGCTTTGTTCTGGTGCAACAACATGACGGCTGGTGTGGATGAGTGAACTTTGTCATGGGCAGATTTCAAGGGAAGGTTCTAAGAAAGGTTTATGTCTACAATGGCACAATTTGCTCTGATCAGGAAGTTTGCTGAATTAGAGTAGGGAGAGATGTTTGTTCTGAAGTATGCTAGCAAGTTTGAGGAGCTTGCCAGATTTGGGTATGCTTCGGTGGATATAGTGATGAAGAGGAATAAGAAGTTCATCAGGGGGTTGAAGCTTGAGTTAATCAGGGTACATTACCTCACATTAGAGATCCTTCTGAATTTGTAGTGAAGATGGTCTTAAGGCATAAGAAGGTTCTTGATTCTCTAGAGAAGATTAAGGCTAAGGAAGTCCAGGTTCGATAGAATCAAAAGAGGAAGTTCATTCCCGAGAAGGGTGCTCAGAAGGATGGAGCAGCTAAGAAGGGGAAGTCTGAGATTTTCTGTTTCAAGTGCGACAGAAGGGGCACTTTGCTAATGAATGTCGTGCTAAAAAGGCAAAGGAAGTGGCTGGAAAGAGGAATGTCAGGTGGTTCAATTACGACCAGATTGGCCATTATAAGAGCCAGTGCAGGGAGCCCTCTAAGGATGGAAAGGGTAAGGTGTATGCAATAGAGCCTGGTACTTCGAAGCCAACAGCTCAAGAGAAGGAAAAGGCAGTTTTGGGAGGTATGCTTCAGGTTCATGGTATGTCTGATAGCATTCTATTTGATAGTGGTGCATTGCATTCTTTTATACTTGATGTTTGATAGATAAGATTAACCTAGAACCCACATATTTAGTTACTTCCTACATGTTGCGAATACAATAGGAGGGTATGCAACTCTAGGGTTGAAGTGTAACCAGTTAGAGTTTGACCTGTTAGGTCATGCTTTTGTTTGCAATTTGCATGTGTTTGATTTTGTGGAGTTTGGAATTATTCTTGTATGGATTGTTGAGTGAGGACAATGCTAGGATATTTTGCTAGGATAAGAAAATATCTATTGGACATCCTGATTGTAGCGACAATAGTGTTTATGTCGTAAAAGGTTTTAGCAGTGAGATGTATGCTTTGTTGGGTATTATGGAATCGGATGATGAGTTAAGCCGAGTTTTCTTGGTCATAGATTTTGTAGATGTTTTTGAGCTTGTAGTAGGATTGCCCGAAACGAGCCATTGAATTTAGGATAGATTTGGTTCCAGGAGCATAACCAGTGAGTAGGCCGCCAAGCAGGATGAACCCTACAGAGATGAGGGAGTTAAAGGTGCATTTGGTGGATTTAGAGGGAAAGAGTTTTATCAGGCCGAGTAGTTCACCTTAGGGTGCAGCAGTAGTGTTTGTTAAGAAGCCGGATGGATCGTTAAGGCCATGTATCGATTATCGTAAGTTGAATGTGCGGATGATAATGAATCGATATCCTTTGTCGTGGATTGACAATTTATTTGACCAGTTGAATGGAGCCAAGGTATTCTCGCAATTGGATTTGGCAATAGGTTTCCATCAGCTCATAGTAGCAAAGGATAGTATACCTTTAATGGCATTTAGGACTAGATATGGGTCGTACGAATGGTTAGTTATGCCGTTCGGACTGACTAATGCATTAGTTTTCCTTGTAGATTTAATGAACCGGGTTTTTCGAGAGCACTTGGAAAGGTTCGTATTGGTTTTCATAGATGATATCTTGATATACTCTAAGGATAAAAGAGAGAATGAAATTTAACTTAGAGTGGTGCTTGCGACGCTGAGGCAGCATCAGCTGAAAGCGAAGTTTTCAAAGTGTCATTTCTGGAAGAAAGAAGTAAAGTTTCTTGGTCATGTAATCTCAGAGGAAGGGTTGTCAGTGGATCCAACTAAGAATGAAGCAGTGAATAGTTGGGAGAAACCCGAGACAATGACAGGGATAAAGAGTTTTCTTAGGTTGGATGGTTATTATCGGAGACTGATTAAGGATTCTCCATGGATAGCGACACCAATGACCAAGCTAGCAAGAAAGGATGTGAAGTTTGTGTGGACTGATAAGTGTGAGCAAGCATTCCAGAATTTGAAACACTTATTGACTCATGCACCTGTGTTAGTTGTTCTGGAAGGGAATCAGGATTTGGTGGTTTATACAGATGCGTGTGGAGTGGGATTTGGAGCTGTACTAATGCAGAGAGGTAAAGTGATTGCCTATGCTTCTAGATATCTTAGGCTGCACGAGTTCAGATACCCAACGCATGATTTGGAACTGGCTGCAGTTATTTTTGCTTTGAAGGTGTGGAGGCATTACCTTTTAGGAGAGAGGTATGAGATACATACAAATCATAAGTCGCCAAAGTATTTGTTTTCTCAGAAGGAGCTGGACATGAGACAATAGAGGTGGTTAGAGTTTATCGCTACTTATGATTTTGGGATTGAGTACACACAGGGGAAAGGAAAAAGGTTGTAGATGCACTTAGCAGGAAACATCAGAATGCAGTGTTAGCGATGGTTGCTGAATGGAAAGATTTGGAAGCATTAGCAGACTGCAGAGTGCAGTGGAGATCTGAGGCTGGGTCTAATGGAGATACAGTTGTATTATCTTGTCTGGAAGTTCGACCAGTGATGATCGAAAGGTTTTCTTTTAAACAGATAGAGAATCCAGTGTTAGCAGAACGGATTAGGAAGTTAAGAAATGGAATCAAGAGCGATGACTTGAAAGATTTCAGTCTTAACCAGAATAGGAGGTTGAGAAAGAAAGAAAGATTATGTGTTCCGAGTGTAGGAAACATAAGGAAAGAAGTCTTGGAATAATGCCATCGTTCGAAGTTCTCTATTCATCCAGGACGTACTAAGATGTACCAGGATATGAAGATGAGTTTCTTTTGGGAAGGTATGAAGCAGGATATTGGCTTATGTGTAAAGTAGTACTTCATTTGTCAACAGGCAAAGGCCGAACACCAGAAGCCAAGTGGGTTGCTTTAACCATTGGATATTCTAGTATGGAAATGGTATTCTATTTCTATGGATTTCATGATGGTTTTGAAGATCGAACAGAGGAAATGATAGTATATGGGTCATAGTGGACAGATTGACCAAGAGTGCCCATTTTATTTCAGTTAAGTCAACCAGAATGGCACCTGTTTTGGTGAAGTTGCTTGTGAAAAATGTGGTTAGACTGCATGGAATTCCTAGTAGCATAGTTAATAATAGAGGTTCCTTATTTATTAGCGAGTTCTAGAAGAGTTTGCAGGAAATTTTGGGAACCAAGCTCAAGATGATTACCCCTTACCATCCGCAGACAGATGGGCAAACGGAGAGAGTTAACAAAATTATGGAAGACTTGTTTAGAGCTTGTGTATTAGATTTCGGGGGATCATGGGAAGACCATTTGCATTCAGTCGAATTTTTATATAACAACAGTTATCAGACTAGTATTGGGATGGATGTTCGCGTCGACTAAAGTTCTATGAACTAGAAAATAACCGAACGAATTTTATAATAAAAATAACCGCAAGCGCACGGCGTACACTTTTAGTACATTGCGAATACGAGTCAATCTGGAGGGAATTGATGATTTTAAAAATTCAATTCAACCAAATTATACAAATTTCAAGTGAAAGTTAAGCCAGAGAATTAGAGGATTAACTAACTAACTAAAAGAAAAGAGAAGCAAATATAAGAGTTAAGTGACAATTTAGAGAATAAATCCACTCTCTAGATCATGTAGTTCAACACATATGAAACTATGATATCTCTTTTATGATTATTAGTGCTTTAATTGATGTGCGTATCATAAGTATGGCGTATTTATACTATTGATTAGCCAGCATAAGCCATCAAACTATAACACACCGCTTAAACCGCTTACTAACTTTCATGAAACTTGACAATGAACATGAAAATGTAATATATTTTAAGTTTGACCTATCAACTATTGATTAGAAATATAGACCATCAAATTTGAATTTCAAATCACTTACTTATGCCATAATCATATTTTGATGAAGATGCATTTGAGTTAGTGATTGTTTAAGCATAGCCTATTTGGTGTCAACAATATAGGCTATCAAATTCAAAGCAAGAACAACAAATAAAACACTTCATTGATCATCATTAAGCACAAAAAGAGAGCACGAATTAACAAGTAGTTGAAGCTACATAATTAGAGAGCTTCATTACCCCTAAATTAAAGGGGTTTAGCCTCTCATATTTGTCATTTTGTTAACAAATGTAGCTAGCAACATGAAAGCAAAATGAAAAAAATGAAAGATAATGGAAAAGACAAGCTAATTAATAAGAATAAAACTAATCTACTTTGCATGAATGTAAATCTACACTACCAACATTAATGTAAATGAACAAGGAAAGTTAAATAAACAAGTAATTAAACTGCATAAGAAAAAGAAAGTTACATGAAAATAAAAACAAATGGCTAAGTAGCCATGAAAAGAAAGAAGAGAGCTTGATTTATTTTTTATCTTAAACTAAAACTAAGAGAGACTATGGAAGAAGAGGGTAACATGAAACATAATGGGTGTATATACATGTGTTAAACCGTAATTCATATTTTTGCGGAATGCCCAAAATAACCTTGAGAAAGTGTGGAGGCCAAGTAATCATTAGCTTCTACTCATCATAATATAAGTGTACATGAAGCCATTAATTCCATAAGCATGTGCATTAGCCTTTAATTTGTACACTAAGGTATGTAGGCAGGTGGGGTCCTCCATGATCTTCACTTTGAATTATTCCATCTTCATTCCTTTATGTTCTTTTTGTGCATGCATATCTTCTTCATGAAAAAACTTGTAATTGAAATCAAATTCCTACAAAATACTATGGAAATTTCTAATTAAATTTTCTCAAGTTAATTTATTCACAAAAATGACTATTTTGCCCTTTGATGAAGATGAGTATGTGAAAATTCGGAATTAATATGGATTTTGGTTAAAACAAGTTAAAATACCCAATATGATCATTTATTTGAATTAATTAGAATAAATATAGTGGCAAAAATATGCACATTTATGTGCACATCAAATACCCCCACACTTATATTTTTATTCGTCCTCGAATAAAGGAAAAAAGACTAAGACAAATCCGTTTTCATAGGGAGCACGGTTGCAATGAGCGTATGCAACTTACCGTTAAAGTTGTGGGTGTCCCCAATAGGTTGAGTGTTGCCTCATGAGGGTTTTGTGAGGATACTACCCACAAAATCCAAATGCATGATGAAAATATTTACAATATGCAAGGTTTATTTACAAAGAAGTGAATGCGAGTTTTTGAAAATATTTAAAATGAATGATTTACTTTAGTTCACAAATAAGTTAAATATAGGTTTCAGTCATTATCATGAAATTTTAAGTCATTTACTCATCAAAATTTCCAATAAAAACGAAGTTATCATAACAAATAGACTATAGTTTAACTCATTATTTCAGTTGATAACAAAGTGCAACTATGAAATGGATCCTTAGTTGATTATCAAAGTTTATCAAAGTGGTATATTCATTTATTTTGAATAAAAAGTCAAATCAAATAAGTTCAAATAGTGCTTAGATTTCATTTGCTTACTCTCTCCATTTTTTATTTTGAAAATTTTATTGATATTAACAATATTTACGTATGCCTAATTCAGAAAACTGAGGCCAGATATATTACCTATGCACTGCCTTTTAGGCTTATGTGAGGGGAATATAGAGCGTGGCGAGTGAACACACGAGTGTGAACACCTATCGACTGTAGGCGTTATTAATAAAATAATTTTTATATACATACACCTAGCTCAGATAAACTGAGGCCAGATATACCGATCGTGCACTACCTTTCGGGCTTACGTGAGAAAGGTACAGAGCATGGCGAGTGTACACACAACTGTGTACACCTGTCGACCATAGGTGTTAATAGAAAATATTTACATATATACAAATGTTTTTTTTCAAAGGAAAGGGCTTTGCAAAATAATCTTAGCACAACTTGACTTAGAAGACAAAAAATGTTATATCCTTTACTTCAAATCAACCACTTTTTAAAACAAAGATTTTCAATTAGAAAATATTTCAAAATTATCATGTATGAACCTTCCTATATATTAGTTAAACTATCGTTATTTGTAATCAAACTTTATTTTTATTTTTGTCAAGACAAATAAATTTTCAATAATTTTAATTTAATAAACCAAAACCATATATTATCTTATAGTGTTTCTTTAAAAATAAATCAAAATACTTTTAAAAAAAATTGTTTTTGAATTGTATATATATAGAGTTTTGGAGGAAAAAATGAAAAATTAATCATAAAAAATCAAAAAGAAGATGAGTCTACCCCACACTTGATTTTGACTTGCCCCCACAGTCAACCCAAGTGGAAAGAGAAAAATAAAAACATAACATTTATTTAAATGAAAATGAAAATATGATTTAGAAAGTATGTCGTTAAAGAGTAAATGAACCGGCCTTTCAAAAACCGATTCATTTGCCTCGCCAACTACGCGAGATACGGCTTAAGCGCAGAAAACCAAACCATAAAAGATTTCGAGGTTGAATGTTGAATTGGAAAAACAAATGTCTTTTTATTAAAAATTGTACAAGTTGTTTTATTTTCGATGATTGTTGGGGTTGATAAAACAATTGATTGAAATTCAAGTTTATTTTCACCAAGTTGAAGTTCAAACTTATCATTGAAAACTTCTTCAAAATTATCGATTTCAAAATCAAAATGGTGATGTAAATCTTCCCCTTCAGAATTTAACAACTCATTTCGAAAATTTCAAAGAAATCATGTTCATTGAATTCGTCTTCCTTTATTTGATTATCAACAACTTCATTGTGTATCTCAAGTTAAAAATCCAAAGTTGTTGTATTTAAATTTTTGAAATCGAGAAAAGGAAGGTTGAATTTTAAATTTGGTTCCATACCCTCAAAAGAATTGAAATCCAAGTCAATTACCAAATTTTCAACAACTTCGTTAAGATTTTCATTTTCAATTTCAAAAGTTGTTATTTGAAAACCATGGATTTTGTTAAACATGGATTATCGTTTGACTCGTCACATATTAGGATTTAGTTTTGTTTCTCACATTGTTTCATATATGTTTCGAATAACAAATCCACGTGACCATTGTAGATTTCGTTCATTTGTTCAACGAAATCCAATTTATAGTTATTAAATTGATAATTTTTAATTTGGATTTGTTGAGAACAAAAAATTTCATGCGTATCGTAGTTAAGATTATTCCCATTGCCAAAATTATTTGAAAAGTGGATCACATTTTCGTTTTGATTTTGAAATTCATTTTGAGTTCAAAAGTGAATTGGCACGGGTTGTCATTAAAATCGTTTGAATTTTGAATTGAATTCAAATTTTGAAATCCTTGACTCGAATTATTACATAAATATGAATTACGCAAATTATTTACCTCTTGATTTTGTTGTATAGAGAGTTCGAGTAGAGATGAAATTATTTCAATGCTATTTTCGAGAGTCAAAGGTTGGTCATTGTTTTGAAAATTTTGTTGTTCGAAATTCGAATCATTTAAACAATAGTTGTTGTTGAAATATCCATAAGAATTTGATGTGAAGTTATATGGATTAAATTGATTTTCACAACTATCGTAAAATTCATATAAGTGGGGAAACTCGGACATTTTCAAGAATGTTTTTGGATTTTTTTTATAAAGGAAAAAATATTTACAAATAAAATTTATTTTCAAAAGGAAATTGATTTTTGGTTTTTGGTTTTTCAAATTATTTTCTTTGTTTTTTGAAAAGGTTTTATAATTTATTTATTTTTTGGATTTTGGTTTTTCTAAATTTTTTGGATTTTTTAAATTTCAAAGAAAAAGGATTTAAAAATTTCAAAAGAAAAGAAGAGGAATATTTACAATTTTTTTTAGTTTGGGATTTTGATTTTTTTTTTAAATATGCATGAGCTAATGCAACTAAGTAAATGCAAGGGTTAATTTCAAATTTTTTATCCTAAGTTAACCCAAAATTGTATAATGACAAATTGTCTTAAATTAACAAGATAGTTCTCAGTCAGGTACAGGGCAAGACTTTTCAGTGCACCACAAATCACCGTAGCAGTGCAGCCGAAGGTTTTAGTACCTTCAGAGGAACAACCACTATGATATTTACGAATCACTGTAATATTTATAAATAGTTATTACTCCTCCGTAGCCTAGACACCAAGAGATTAAATTGTTCAAAGAAGACAAATTGTCAATATACAATTAAGTGTTAATAATGTCTAGCCGTTATTACTAAACAAAATTCTAGAATGAAATGCAAAGCAGAAATTAAACATGTATTAACAATGCAATTACGAATGAATTTTGTTTTTTTTTTTCTGTTTTTGAATTTTTTATGCAAATGCAAGTAAACAACAATTGCAAAACTATAGATAATGATCAAAAGCAGCAAAATTCTTTTATGAGCAAGCTGGCAATTTATTGTTGACAAGCAAAGCGAAGCAATTATTTTTGGCAAGCGGATTTCTTTTGAGTCTCTTCTTTGGCAACCTGAAAATAAAAACAAGATATATACATTTTTTTTGTTTTTTAAAGGTTTGAACCAAAAACATAGCAAAACTAATCAAAACGAAACACACAAAAAATTGGAACTTGTCATTGTTATTTTTTTGGAATTTTTTTTAGAAAGGATATAAGAAAAAAACAAAATGAAAGAAAAACTCTTTTTTTTAATGAAGAGAGAATAAAACAATTCAAAGAAAGGACTAAAAAAAATTCAAAATCAATGAAAATGGGTTTACCAGCCCAATATTAACTAGTCTTCTACCCAAAAATACTATAACCCGAACCAAATTCTCGTTCCTCTTGACTAAAACAGATTTCAGATTATTCAAACAAATCGAAAGCCGACTATTCAAACAAATTTCAGATTATTTCTCTTTACTTCCAAAATCAAAATTGAAAACCGATTATTCAAACAAATTTCAGATTTCAATTCAACTGGTTTTTAACGGCGATTGGATGGTGAGTTCGATTTGGTAGCCTCGATTCGAGGCAATTGATCGGCGAGGTGCGGCGAGGCAGATGGATTGGAAATGAAGGTAGGTGATTTTGGGCAGCGAATTGGTCGCGGAGGTGGTCTGGTGGAAATTGTAGGCGAGGGCCGTTGTTTGCAGGTGAGGATGTGGGCGTTGCGATGAGGTCGCGATGTCAAGAGTAGTGAGCTGCAGTGAATCGAGTAGCTACAGGTGAGGAAGTTGTTGTGCAATTTGATTTCTGTTCGTAGCAGAGGGGAGTTGAAGTAGAGGCTGCAGGTTGTGTAGTTGAGATGAAGTTTAGTGTAGTTGTGCAGGTTCGTAGAGAAGGATGGGGAACTGGTGGGCTGCTTGGTATAGGATGGTAGATAATGCAATCGACGGTGGTGGAGAGAGTATATGTGTTCAGCAGTTGGTATGGGCAGTTGCGGAGTTGTTGTGTGTTTTGTTTGGGGGAACTGTTGGAGTGTTTGTCACTATTGTGGTTAGTGGCAGAAGTGTGAAGCGCTGATGGTTTTGGCTGCAGTGGTGGTATATGCAAGCGATCAGTGGATGGTGGATAGGAGATGAAGCTGATGGTTGAAGGTGGTAATTTTGGTGAGGGTTTCTTTTGGCAGTTGAAAATGGTTTTGGTGATGGTTTTGGAATTTGGAGTGGATGAAGGGCACTAGTGGCCGGTGTGGTGACAGGCTTGTATTGGCAGAAAATGCGTAGATGGGAATGTGTAATGTTTTTGGTAGGAGTGATTTGTATTGGTTACGGTGGTGAAGGCAGGCGGCGGGGAGATGATGAGAAACTGTACGAAATGTATGATCTTGCAAGAAGTTTGGCGATGACTTGACAGTTATGTAGTGAAGTTGAAATGTTGGGATTTTCAAATGTTTAAATGTAGATGATTGGTTGGTTGCGATGGCCAGGTAGTATATGTAGTTGTGTTTTTTTATGATGGATGTTGTTGTACCGGTCTTGGAATATGTAGTGAAGTCTTGACAGTCGTTAAGGGTAGTGTGATGAGGGACTGGAAGCAACAGAGGGTGGAAATGATATGTATGAGTGAAAGAAGGTTGATGTTGTATGGAAATTGTAAGTGGGTGAAGAAAGTCTATAGTGGAGAAGCTCTGGTATAACGGCCTGGTATTTTTAACCATTCGCATCCGCACATGTCGGACTTGAATTGCTCAAAATACCGCGTTGTAAATAAAAGTTTGGCAAATCTCAAAATATACAATAAATAAATAATCACGGATCACAGACACAGAGTATTTAATAATGCAGCGGAAGTAAAAGAAATAGTAGTTCATGAAGGTACTATATAAATATATCAGAGTTGTATAAAATACAACAGAAGAAATAGAGTACAACAGAAGTCTCAATACATAGAAGTCTGCTAATGCAGGAGCTGAAAAGGAACAACAGACTGAAAAAGATAAAACTAGACAAGTAGATAATTTCTAGCGATTCCAATCCCAAGAAAGTGGAAATCCAAATCTGTGAATACTCAGGCTGATCCGAGCGTAAATAAAAATACAAACACTCGAGTCAGGACATACATACTTATACAATGTAAACCAACTCAAGTGAACTGTAGTAAAAGTACAAGTAACTTAAAGAATGCTTAAGACTGCTCATCCTCGAAGGATCCGTTAAACTATTTACTATATAGTAATATTGCGCTATTATCATAATGTCTATAGTAAAATAAACTTACTTTAAAGTAGCATCACTGGGTTACGCATATAGCCACAGACACGTAATAGTCCTAGTAGTCTATCCAATATCTGCATATCTCCTGATCGGGAGACTACGTGAAGATACGCATGGGCTACGGGAGAAAACCAAACTCATAGTAAATATTCTATACGGAAGGTGACACGGCACACAAGGCAATGCCAGGGTAGATATACCAATTACGCACATGGGCTGGTGGTAATGCAGCAGCCACATACGCCCACCTCAGAACACATTCCCAAAATTGGAGGGGCGCCCAAACACTCACATAAGCAATAGAATGGTATCGAAGAAATGTGTCTGACCAGAGGAGCTACCCCTTTTGGCCCAGATCGCTCCTCTTTTAGCCACCTTATGCCAACTCACGGGAGTTGGGTCCACGTAACATACCTCAAAAACGTCCTCACCATCCTACTTCATTCTAAAATCTCCACCGCGTACACGGTTGTCAAAGTGGCTTTCGGTATCGGCAGATAGTATGCCCATATCCGATTTCGATCTCTTTGCCAACCAATCGTTATTATAACCCTTGGTTATAACTTTAAAATAATATTTTATACTTCAAAATAAAATATCATTTCAATCCAAATCTTTATCAAAATAAAGATTAAATCATTTCCAAACCATTTCAATATATGAACATACCATATCTTTCAAATTCAAATATTTATCAAAATAAATATCAAGTCATTTCCAACCATTTCAATATATTAAATTATCATATCCTTTCAAAACTTCCTTTCAAATCATTTTAATACATAAATATCATATCTTTCAGAACTTCATTTTCAAATCATTTTAATATCAAAAATCATATCTTTCAGAACTTCATTTTCAAATCATTTTAATATCAAATTATCATATCTTTCAAAACTTTATTTTCAAATCATTTTAATATCAAAATATCATATCTTTCCAAACTTTATTTTCAGATCATTTTAATATCAAAATATCATATCTTTCAAAACATTATTTCAAATCATCATATAAGTTCAAATCCAAATATTCAACTTTAAATACCTTCTAAATTCAAGATAACATTCATTTATTATTCTTTCAAATCACCTTTAAATAGTTTATATTCCAATTAAATTAACTCATTTAAACCATTTAAAAGTGGAGTTATTATACTTTCAAATTAAGTATTCAATTTTCAAAAATAATAAACTTCAATTTAAACCATTTAAACTTATAAAAATCATATTTTAACATTCGAAAATGTTTATTAACATACCTTTAACATATGATTTTTATAAAATAAATTTCTTATAAATAAATCAAATTTTTCAATAAATTTACTTAACAAATTCAAGTGTATAATTTCCATTCCTTCGCATGTACAATTTATTAACACTTACATTTTTAAATTTCCATTTCACAAATTAAACTAAATTTTCAATTGATTTCATTTAACTAAAAACTTTAATTAAACCAAATTTCACATTTCCAAGTCAAGTTGTATTTTAAAATTACACATTTAAGTATTCATTTATTTAACCATTTAAATTCATACAAAAATCAATAATACTTTAATAAATCACTTAAATTCAAATTTAAATCAAATTATCATATTTACCATTTTCCAAATATAATTAAATTTCCTTTTTTTATATATCTTAAATATCATTTTTAACCAAAATTCCAAATTTCCAAACTTAAGTTACATTTCAATAATCCAATTTAACCATTCATTAATTGCATTTTTAACTCATAGAAAAATCATAATTTCTTTATTTCAAAACATTTCAAAATCTATTTAAATCAAATTTCATAAATTTATATTTTAAAATACTTAAAAATATCCAAAACACTTTATAAAATAACCACGGGCCTGTATATAGTTTTTTAACCTCGGTCAAGTGATACACATATATATCATTTCAATCCGCAGTTTAAAATGAAAAATCCGGGTTCTATCATTTCAAACCCGCAATCCCAAGTTAAAACAAAGTAAACAAAAGCCGTTCAGGCCTATCATTTCAGCCCATAACGATTTTTCCCTATTCTAAAGTCCGTTCGGGTATGTATCATTTCAATCCATAGTGAACCTAATCTACAAGGAACTTGCAGTGTGATAAACAGATATAAATGAACAGTTAACAACAAATAATAGTAACAGATGAGATGACATGTAAATTAACAGGTGTAACATCATATATAAATAATCACAGGCAGTTATAACAGCGCATAAAATTCTACACATTCAGTTGTTGTCGCTTCACAATTGCATAAGTATAAAATGTCGTGTGAGATTTACTCACCTCTTATGCTGGAGATATCAATTCAAACAACACAACGGATACCAGAAAGCACGATGATACAACGATGCATTCAAGTAGATGAGAACCAAGTTTATTGATCTTGTACACAACCCATGAACATGACAAATAAAATTAGAATTCAAAACAACATTGAATAAAAATAACTTTGAAACAAAAAGCAATATGAATACACTATCTTTTGCCTTGTTTTCTACAATTGCTTGCACGGCCTAGGGGATGTTTTGGCTCAGGTTTGGCATGATTTTGGCTCAGGTTTGAGCATAGGAATGCATGGCATAAAGGCTAGAACATGTGGAGGAAGTTACAAGGTAGGAATGTGAAGGGGTTTAGGCTAAAACATGGTTTTGGTTCAACAAAAGGGGTCGGCCATGGGATGTTTGGCTCGGCCAGTGGAGTGTGGGTTAGGTCAAGGGCTGGAGTGGTGAGTAAGGGTCTGGATAGTGATGGTGGTAGTGGCCTAAGGTGGTGGTGGTGGTGAAAAATGAAGTGGTGAAGCAAGATGGCTCAAACTAGCATAGTTTTAAGGCATTGGTCGTATTTTTGTGGATTTTCGCATCATGGTGGGCTCGGCCATGGTCAAGGCTGAAGGAGTAGGTGGTGATGGTGACAAGGAGGAGATGTAGGAGGTTCCGGTCGTGACAATAGAGAGGAGGCCGAGCAAAAGGCAATAGAAACAAAGCAAAATAATATGGAAAAAGAGAAGAGAAAGGAGGAAAAAGAGGAGCCATCGCCAAGGATTTTTGTCAAGCTATGAATGGAGATGGAAATGATAAAGTTTTTGCGTGAAAACTAGATAAAAGTCACGGCTAGGAAAGTAAAATGCATGGCCAAAAGTGTAAAATGAGCAGTTATGGCAATTGAAAAGACTTTGGAGATGAAAAGACTTAAGTTAATAAAGCTTTTAAAATACTTCATATTTTCTTTTCTTTAATTCAATTAAAACAAAAATAAAATCATTAATTCAAATTTAAAAACCAAAAAAATTAATATAAAATAAAATAAATAATAAATTTTAAAGAAAATGGAAAAAGAATTAATGAAATTGCTTAATATTCAAAACAGGGTTCAAAAATTACAATTAAATCATCATTGCCTTTGGAAAAATATCTACTTCATTTTAAAACATTCTAAAGCAAAATTTTGAAATAAAATAATTTTTTTAAACATATTAAAAGTGAAATAAATAATTAAATTTAGAGAAAATAGAAAAATAATTAAAGAAATTGTTTAAAAATTGGAAACAGGACATGAAAATTACAAATAAAATACCATTGGCTCTAGAAAAATTTCTATTTCACTTTAAAACAAATAAAATGTAAAATAAATAAAATAAATGAGGAAAAAAATAAAATAGGAATGAGAATAAAATATGATCTTGAGAAAATAGAAAAATAAATAAAGAATTCCTTAAATTAATTGAAGTTGGAAATTAGAAATTGTAAAAAAAAATACAACGGACACTCGAAAATGTCAATTACTCTTTCAAAAATGTTTTAAAACCAAAATATATACAATACATGTTATTTTACCCATATAAACATAATTTAGAACATTACATGACCAAATAAATTATTGTTTATATAATTTAAAATAAACAATTTTATTAAATACAGCAAATTTCACACAATAGTTAAAATGGCATAACTTTTCCATTATAAATCAGATTCCAATGAAACGGAAAGCATTGTTCTTAAAATTTTATTTAATTTCATAATAAAAGATAAAATTCAAATTTTCAAACTTTCAAATTCTAAATTTTAAAGTCAAAGTTTGACCATATTGACCAAAATTCACTTTTTGGAAAATATTCTTTTTAGTCATGTTTTGGAATGATAATTCATATCAAAATCAAAGTTTATATTTTAAAATAACAAAATTTATCCATTTAAAATAAATAAAATAAAGCTTTTAAATCATAAATTCAATTAACATAATTAAAATACACAATTAAAATAATCACAAAATACAGAGTTGTTACACTCTCCCCCACTCAAAACTTTTCGTCCCCGAAAAGGAATGAGGTACGGAAAAGCACAGAAAAGATAGAAATGAAGTAAGATTAAGACAAGGTGACAAGAAGATTGAGATTATGCCTGATAACTGTTGTTATAGGAAAATTTAACAAGGTGGAGATGATCTTTCCAAGATCCTCCAGAATCAAGAACACAAGCATGAAAAAGGTGGATTAAAAATGAGTACCAAAGATTATCAAAGATTATAGAAAGATTTCTAAACAGAAAGATTATAGAAAGATGCATATACCAGTCTGTAGCAAGATAAGAATAATAAGGACAACCAAAAGATAGTTTGAAAAACAAAATAAGGAAATAAGTTTGAAACCATGGAAATTTCAATTTAAATAGAAAATAAATTTTTACACAAGTTAAATAAATCTTAACTATCTCAAATTTCATTATCTTATCATCTAATTACCTTAAATTAACAATTTTAAAACCATGGGTTTGAAAAATAATCATTTATTATACTCATAATGTACTTAATAAATTTAATTCTTCTTTATTCCTAATTAAAATTAAAATTATTCCTCTCAATATATTTATCACTTATGTTAAATATACTTACACTTATTATAACTGCTTTATTTAATTTTTATCTCTTTTAACATTATTTTATTGTAAGTTATTCAGTTACCATTTATTATATTTAGCTCTGTCAATCATTTTATAACTAAAATTTAAGTGTATAACATTTGTTATAACCACTCAAATTTTATTTATAAAATCTTTTTATATTGTATATTATCCAATTACATTGTTAACTTCTGAAATTATGGTAAGTTATATTTGAATGCAATTGTATTATACAAATAAAACTTTCCAATTAAATCAGTTCATGCTTGAATATTCATCTAAAATTTTGATTTTCTGTTTATAATTGAAATTATTCTTCAAAATAAAATTTAAGAATTAAATTTTCGATTTCTTCAAACCATTTAGAGATAAATAAATGCATGTACATAATTTATCAAATCAAATTTAAATCATATATCTATATATGTTATAAATCAAGTCATATTTTAGAAATTCAAATCAATTTGATTTCCCAAAACAAAGCTGTAGCTAGACTATAGAGCGGTCTCTTCACTTCGTAACTCGAAAATGAATGTCGATGATGTTGTAGTCATCACCGAAATTATTTCCCAACGACAAAGAGAAGAGCAATGATTTTTAAACTTTAAAATTCTTTGCAAACATATTCTTATTCGAAAATACTTTAAATACTTTAAAACTTAAACACGAGGTTTGAAACCATTGGAAATTAAATTCTCAAATTTCTTGTTTTAAATTCATTTCAGTTCCCAAATCAATTTATAAACAGCTATTTATAAATTCATTTATAGAACAATAAATGATAAATCAAGTATTATCATTTCAAATAATCAATTTATTAAGTTCCATAAATTTACTTATATATCAAAATCTATTTCAGTAACCAAATTTTAAAATAATATTGTGTCAGGTTGGTCTGTCAAAGTGTTTTAGAAATCCTATCGATAGCGTTGATCAGACGAATCGACCGGAAACCCAAATCAACATCAACAACTCAAACAACACAATATATAAAACAAAACATTGATTTACAAGCACAATTCAAAATGTTTGAAGATAGGTTGGAAACAAAAGACAAGATGATTAATTAACAAAATAAGGAGATGGGTAAGCTTAAATTAATCGTGGGCAACCTTAACTGGGTCAACCGTGACTTAAAGAATAAGATCAATGTGGATTTTTCTAGGGTAAATCTACCTTCGATCTCATGAGATAGAGTTTGGAGTAACAAAAGATATTAGCATTTAAACCAAGGATAGATATAAATCTCTGGTGAATCGATGCTAATTGTAAAGGAGTTTCCTTCTTTTACAATTCAATTTGAAATTGGCGAGACCACCGACTCACTAAAAAGATCATTCGAAGCGGAGTTATGGGACACTCCAGAATCAAAAGAAGATGAATAGTGAGGGGACACAAATGGATTTTGGAACCGTAGGGAACATTCCAAAATTCAAAGGAAATTCAAATCAAAGAGGAAAGATTTAAACTCGAACGAAAGTGATTCTGTAAATAATTTACCTTATATTCTAAGTTTTGCCTCAAAGCCAAAGCTCTGATACCAAATGTAACGACCTGGTATTTTCAACCATTCGCTTCCGCAAATGTTGGACTTGAATTGCTCAAAATACCGCGTTGTAAATAAAAATTTGGCAAATCTCAGAATATACAGTAAATAAATAATCACGGATCATAGACACATAGTATTTAATAATGCAGCGGAAGTAAAAGAAATAGTAGTTCATGAAGCTACTGTACAAATATATCAGAGTTGCATAAGATACAATAGAAGAAATAGAGTACAACAGAAGTCTCAATACATAGAAGTCTACGAATACAAGAGCTGAAAAGGAACAACAGACTGAAAAAGATAAAGTAGACAAGTAGATAATCTCTAGCGATTCCAATCTCCAGAAAGTGGAAATCAAAATCTGTGAATACTCAGGCTGACCCGAGCGTAAATAAAAATATAAACACTCGAGTTAGGACATACATACTTATACAATGTATACCAACTCAAGTGAACTGTAGTAAAAGTACAAGTAACTTAAAGGAGGCTTGGGACCGCCCATCCTCTAAGGATTCGTTAAACTATTTATTATGTAGTAATATTGCGCTATTATAATAATGTCTATAGTAAAATAAACTTACTTTAAAATAGCATCACGGGGTTACCCATATAGCCCCAGACACGTAATAGTCCGAGTAGTCCATCCAATATCTGCATATCTCCTGATCGGGAGACTATGAGAAGATACACATGGGCTACGGGAGAAAACCAAACTCATAGTACAGGCTCGATAGGGAAGGTGACACGGCACATAAGGCAATGCCAGGGTAGATATACCAATTATGCACACGGGCTGGTGGTAACGCAGCAACCACATACGCCCACCTCGGAACACATTCCCAAAATCGAAGAGGCGCCCAAACAATCACAAAAGCAATAGAATGGTATCGAAGAAATGTGTCCGACCAGAGGAGCTACCCCTTTAGGCCTAGATCGCTCCTGTTTTAGCCACCTTATGCCAACTCACGGGAGTTGGGTCCACGTAACATACCTCAAGAACGTCGCCACCATCCTACTTCATTCTAGAATCTCCACTGCGTACACGGTTGTCAAAGTGGTTTTCGGTATCTGAAAGTTTATATATGGATCGATAGATATGGAATATATATTAAACTAAATTCGAAAGCAGTTAAAATCAGTAAAGTAAATAAGAGTAAGCACGCCAGGAATTTTATACTGGTTCGAACTCCCATTCTAGGTCCAGTCCCAGACTAACTTCTGGCTTTAATTAACAATACCCTCACTTCACCCGGAGGAATAGGTCTGAGCAGCAGAACAGACACCTGAGCAACAGAACAGGATTTTTGCCTCAACAGCCGAAGAGGACTTTCCCTTGCCTGAGAAGCAGAACAGATCTTTAACAAAATATAAAAGTAGTTGACTCAATGTGTTCTTGATAACACTGATTTGTCTTTTAAGATTACAAACTTCCTATAATCAATTCCTCAAGAATATAAAGAGTATGTGAAAATTTGAAAGGAAGAATATTGCTAAGAATCAAAGTATATGGAATATAATTCAAAGATTCAAAGCAATGAAGAGTATGAATGCACTAGAATAATCACAAGAGAGAATAGAGAGAATTAGAATCAGAAATTGGTGATTATGAAGTGAGTGATAATTTCTATATATAGTTTTAAGAGAGATGCAACTCTTACTGAAGAGTTTCAGCTAAGACAGACATATATTCATGAAGTGCATCCCTTCATGGAAGAAGATGTCCATTCAGAATTTTGACAGTTGAAGCCGGATCAGTCGACTGGTCGATTTTGATCAGTCGACTGAATTTGAAAATGTTTGACTGTTTTTTGAAAAAGAGTATACTATTGTGCATATGCACAGTCAGTCGACTAGGCATCCATAGCCAGTCGACTGGCTGTGTATATTTTGCATAGTGAACTCTGTTTTAAAGAAAAATGGAAAGCTAGAAAACTTAAGGATTTATTTTAACAGCTTGTAAACCATCTTGTCGTGAATCAAAACTAGTGATTCAACATTCTCCCCCTTTTTGATTGATGACAACCTGTATATATTTTAGAGAGAAAATTTTCTCCCCCTGAATGTATGATATCGTTTTCCTACATCAAATATGTTAGTGCACATACTTTTTCTCCCCCTTTGTCATCGACAAAAAGAAGACAAATTAAATAAATTTTAGTGTACAACACACAAATAGAGAAAACAGAGTATAACATACTAATAGTACACATAGAGTAGATAGAGTATCATAGTACATTGCAAATTTCATCAAATCTTACCAACAATAAAAAGAAGCTTACTTATCATGATCCTAGTCAAAATCCTCTTCAGACATATGCTCCTTGCCAGGCCTTGATGTGTTTTGTCCACTACCACTTGGTCCGCTAGTATCGCTTCCAGTGTGTTCCTCAAAAGTAGACCATGTGAATCTCGGCTCTGGTCGCTTGCCATGTGCTACCGAAGAAGCAGTCGTGGATGAAGAACATGAAATCGCATCCCATAGTATAGAGAAAAATCCTTTGACCTTGTCTAATTTTTTATCAACTTTCTTCAAACGAGTTCCTAGTATTTTTTTATTTCTAGAAAGGATCTCTATGGATTCTCGTACACTAGCCTTTTTGCAAGAATAATTTCTTTATCTTCTTCGAGATGAGGTGTTCGTTCTCGAATGATTGGTCCGCCTGATTGTTGTTGTTGTTGGCGATGCCATTCTTCATATGAGGAGAATGCTGGAGGAGCTGACTGTAGTTTCATGAGACTTAATGTGCGTATGTTGATAATTCCAACGGAAGAAGTTTCGGATTCCGGTTGCGGTGCACCCATATTTAAAAGTAATCTCATTATATATTCTCCGAAGTAAATGGTTCTCATATTACCGTTCTTGAAGGTGAGAAATTCATCCAATTTTCTCCGTAGCCAATTTACTTGAATTCCTCCCCATACCACATATAGTGCTTTGAAATTTTTCGGGTGGATAAGTTCATAAGACCGGTTCTTGGAAGGATACTCCTCATGAATGATTTATGAAGAATTCTTGCTTTGGTCGAAGAAGAATAGATTTGAGTTCCTTCATATTGTCACTCATAAACATATGGCTAACTTGATCTCTTTGTCGAATATTACAATCGGCATCATTTGGAGGAATACCTTGGTTAGGAGTTTGAAGTATGTGCGCCATTCGATCTAAGGAGAAGAAAACTTGATGCCCACAAACTAAACTCCAAACATAATCATCGCTATTTGATGGACGTTGATGAGGAAGATTTAAATTAGCATAAAAAAGCTTCACCATGAGTTGATTGATCTTGCGAGAATTGAGATTCAAGTCAAGTAGAGATTCCAATCTAGATCTCCGCATAAGCTCTTGTAAACCGTAAGCCGCAAAATCGCCGTAGACCATGAATGAACCTTCAAAGATCCACGAATTTTTCATTTTATGCCATCTTGCTACTGCTACATCATTATATAGCCACTGTGCAATTTGGGCATCGGTAAGATCGACGGAAGAAGAGCTTTGCCTATGTCGCTTTGTAGGAGCCATTTGATTTAGTATTTAGTGAAAAAGTTGAGTTTATTTGGGATTTTAGGGTTTGTGGACGAAATAGATTTGGGTAAAAAACTGAGAACGGTAATGTGAAAGAGAAGTAATAAAGAAGTAAATAGGGAATATAGTGAATTTTCATACAGCCGGTCGACTGGTATATTGTAGACAGTCGACTGGTGCACTGAAAAAAATCAAAAATTTATACAGCCAGTCGACTGATCGTGTTAGGTCAGTCGACTGACTGGTTTCCCGAGAGTTTTTCATACCTATAAACAGTTGACTGAATATTAATTTCAGTAGACTGAATGTAAAAAATTGCAGAACTTCTTTTGAATTATTTTACATGAAGACATACAAGTTTTATTTAAGAACATAAATACAATTTTAAAGCAGAGACAATGAGCATAGAAGTTTTTTTGCGTGTACAAAAATTAGAGATGAGAGTGTGAGTCTTCCGATGCTTCTCCTGGTTCAATTTTTGTATTTTCAACAAATAGTTTTATAGGAGAACATTCTTTTGAATCGGTGAGTTGCTCTTTCCTCCACGTTCCCATGGATTTGGTGATACATGAGGGCGTTGAGGTGAGTGAATATGTGCGTTCGTGTTGATGGGGGATGAACCGCATATTTTTGCAGCACATCGTTCAAGAAAACTAAGTCTCCTGCCTGACTCTTTTTTTCATAATACATTTCACGCTGAAGTTCAAGTGTTTCCCTCTGATAGTGATGCAAGTCATCTATCTTTTCTTTAGTTGTTGGAGTTGGAAATAAGTTTTTTCGCGTGCGTTTATTTTCTGGCGTATATCCCGTATGATGGTTTTGTGGTGGACATAATGGGATATAAGAAGGAGTTGGAGTTGGAAGACCTTGAACTTGGAGATTCATAATTAATTGAAGAATATCCAGACGAGTAATGAGAGGAAGGCTCGTCTGAGGATGATCCAGCCATGGTGTAGAAAAATAATGCAAAGTTGAAAACCATGTTTGATAGTTTTTGATAGAAGTAAAAATTTCTTTAATCAAGTAGGAAAGTTTATGAATGAATATAAATAGAGAAGTTTGTTAAAACAAAATAATAGCTGAGATTAAATATAAAGAGATTCAATTTCAGCCATAAGAGAATTGAGGACAATAATCAAGGAGATGTGGACCATTAAAAAGAGTAAGTTGAAATGAACTATGAGCTTAGACAAGAAGCATCATGCAGCCTAGTGGAAAAGACACATCCATACTTAACATGAGGTCCTGAGTTCGAATCCTAGCTCATGCAGAAAAAAAATTTAACTTATAAATTTTTAAATGAGATGATTCCTAGTTCTCGTCTCAATTTTACAAAAGTGTTTTCATTTAAAGGTTTAGTAAAAATATCGGCCAACTGGTTTTCAGAAGATACGAAATCAAGATTTATTATATCTTTTTCAATGCTATCATGAAGAAAATGATGATGTATGTCAATATGTTTTGTTCGTGAATGATTAATTGGATTTTTAGATAGGTTGATAGAACTTAAGTTATCACAAAAAATTGTTGATTTAGATAAATTAAAACCAAAATCTTGGAGTGTTTGCTGCATATAGATTACTTGAGCACATGCCAAAGCTGCAGATATATATTCTGCTTCACAAGTTGATAATGAAACACAGTTTTGTTTCTTACTAAACCAAGATACAAGAGACCGTCCAATGAAGTGATAAGTCCCACTTGTACTTTTTCTATCTGTTCAGCTTCCTCCAAAATCAGCATCACTATATGACACTAATTCAAAAGGACGTTCCTTTGGATAGAATAGTCCAAAGTTCTTGGTTTTATTAAGATACTGTAAAATGCGTTTCACTACACGTAAATGTGAATCTTTGGGATCTGCTTGAAATCGTGCACATAAACAAACACTCATCATAATTTCAGGTCTACTAACTATTAAATATAGTAACGATCCAATCATACTTCGGTATAATATTTGGTCAATACTTTTGCCATTTTCATCTTTATCAAGATAGATGGTTGTACTCATAGGAGTTGGTTTGGTAGAAGTATTTTCCATACCAAAGCGTTTAATTAGATTGTTACAATATTTTTCTTGATTAATAAAAATACCATTTTCTAGTTGTTTTATTTGTAAGCCAAGAAAATATTTTAACTCACCCATATGTGACATTTCAAATTCATTGGTCATTATTTTAGAAAATTCTTGACAAAGTCTTTCATTTGTAGATCCAAAAATTATATCATCAACATATATTTGAATAATTAAAAAGTCCTATTTATTTCTTTTAATAAAAAGAGTTTGATCAACCTTTCCAATTTCAAAAACGAATCTATTAAATATCTTTTAAGATGATCGTACCAAACACGGGGTGCTTGTTTCAAACCGTATAAAGCTTTTTTAAGCTTATAGACATGGTCTGGAAATTGTTCGTGTATAAATACCGGAGGTTGTTCAACATAAAAATTTTCTTTTATAAAACCATTTAAAAAAGCACTTTTAACATCCATTTGATATAATTTAAAGTTATGGAAGCATGCAAAAGGTAGTAAGATTCGTATTGCTTCTAGTCTAGCAATTGGAGCAAACGTTTCTTCATAGTCAATTCGTTCTTCTTGATTATAACCTTGAGCAACGAATCTGGCTTTATTTCTAGTAATATTTCCTTGTTCATCTACTTTATTTTTGAAAACCCATTTTGTACCAATAACTGATTGATCACTAGGCCGTGGAACTAAATCCCAAACGTCATTTCTTTCAAATTGGTTTAGTTCTTCTTGCATAGCGATTAACCAATTTTCATCGGTAGATGCTTCTTTAATATTTTTAGGTTCAATATTAGATAGAAAAGCTACAGACTCGTTTGATTTAATTGGCTTCTTGTTCTAACAGACGAATTGAGTTCTCCAATAACATTAATAGAAGGATGATCTCTTAATACTCTAGGTGGAGATCTTAATTCATTGTTATTGTGAACAATGTTTTCATTATTTTCAAAATTTGAAGTTTCTGTATTTGTGGTATTATCAGGGAAATCTTCATCATCTCTTATACTTGGGATTGGTTTAAAATTCTCATCGAAAGATACATGAAGAGTTTCTTCAATGATTTTTGTTTTTTTATTATAAATTCGATAAGCTTTACTTCGATCTGAATATCCTAAGAAGATTCCTTCATTGGATTTTGGATCAAATTTACCAAGCTGATCTTTTTAAAACAAAACATTTTGAACCGAAAATTTTAAAATAAGAAATATTTGGTTTTCGTCCATTAAGAAGTTCATAAGGAGTATTCTTAGTTAGTGGTCGAATAGAAACACGATTCAAAACATTACAAGCTGTTGCAACTGCTTCAGCCCAGAAATATTTTGGTAATGTACTTCCATTTAACAAAGTCCTTGCACATTCTTGTAAAGTTCTATTTTTACGTTCTACAACTCCATTTTGTTGTGAAGTTCTAGGAAACGAAAAATTATGGAATATTCCCTTTTTCTTACAAAAATGTTCAAAGGCTTCGTTTTCAAATTCTCCTCCATGATTACTTCTTATGTTTTTGATTCTCAATCCTTTAAAATTTTGAATTCTTTTGACAAACGTTTTGAAATTATCAAAGGTATCACTTTTATTTTTCATAAAAATAGTCCAAGTATATCTAGAAAAATCATCAACAATAACAAACACATATCTACTATGATTAATGGATTGTACTTGTGTTGGTCCAAATAAATCCATATGTAGCAATTCAAGTGGTTGTAGAGTAGAAATGACCTTTTTAGATTTAAAAGATAACTTAGTTAACTTTCCTAACTGACATGCATCACAAATACGATCAATTTAAAAATTCATTTTTGGTAGACTTTTCACTAAATCATTTTTAGAGAGTTTGTTTATAGTCTTGAAGTTAGTATTTGTGCCATAACCAAGGATCATTTTCTTTGGCTATTAAACACATATCAGAATTATGATTTATTTTCATATTCAAAACATAGATATTTCTATCTCTATTTCCTTCAAAGATAAGATTTTGATTAAAAATACTACATTTGTTTTCAGAAAAAGTGATTTTAAATTCTTTGTCACACAATTGGCTGATACTTAGTAGATTATGTTTTAAATTTTTGACAAGTAAAACATTTGAAATAAGAGGTAATTTGAAATACCGTTGTTGCTCACATCGCCTTTGCCGATGATATATCCTTTGGAATTGTCTCCAAATGTGACGGAGCCTCCATCCGAGTAAGTAATATTTGATAGCATATCTTTGTCTCCCATCATATGTTTTGAGCAACCACTGTCGAGTATCCATTTTCCTCTTTTCTTGAGTGGGACCTATAAAAAATATAAGATAACATTGGTACCCACCTTTTTAATAGGGTCCTAAGAGTTAAATATTAGGAAACCAAACCCAAGAGGGCTCAGTATCCCATTTGAAAATGTAATCTTTATTTTTATGAATAGTTTCTAAAAAGGTGTTTATATATTTCTTCCTAATCAAACTATTATTTGTTTTAGGAATCCATATTTTTATAGTTTTTAAATTTGTCCTTTTTGAATTTTCTTTAGTGATTTTGGGTTTAAAATCAATTCTCCTTTTATTTTCTATTCTAGATGGAGCTATAGACTTCTTAACATAGCCTAACCCCTTTTTACTTGATACTGATTGAGAATTTTCAATAATTTTTGACAAATTTTCTCTTCCTTTATTAAAGTTAGAAACATTTTTAGTAATATTCTCTAACTTACTTTTTAGCACAGTATTGTCTAGTTCAAGCAATTATACTTTTGTTTTTAACTCATGATTTTCAGAGACAAGAACATTATTCTTTTCTTTTTGAGTTTCAATTTATTAACTCAATAAAGTAAGTTGAGAATTAGTATTAGAGACTGATTCTTGAAGTTTTTCAAGTCCTTCTTCAAGTATTTTCTTCTCATCTTTAAGCATATCTCTTTCAAATTCTACTTTGTTCTGATTTTCATGAGCTTCTTTATATTTTCTTTTGAAACTTTTTAAGGTGTTCAAAAGTTCTGAATTAATTTCAATTATATCATCAAAAGTCAGATCACTTACCTCATTTTCTGTGGTCATGAAGCATGCATTTGCTTGTTCATTTTCATTATCACTGTCACTATCTGATGATGAGGAATTTGAGTCGTCCCATGTGACAGAGAATGCTTTCTTTTTGTACCTATCTTTTCTGCCCTTGTTGGAATAATTCTTCTTGAGTTCTGGACAGTTTTTCTGGATATGTCCATTCTTGTGACAATTATAACATTCTAAAGCTGATGTAGATGGTTTGCTTGAGAAAATCTTTTTATCATTGAATTTGTTGTTCTTTTGATACTTTAAGAATTTCTTGAAATTTTTGGCAATGAATGCTAAATTCTCATCATCTGAATCTTGGTTCTCTTCTTCTTTGCCTGAAAAGCTATGTTCTTTTTGTCTTGTGCCTGTACTCTTTTAGCCTGTAAATTAACTTCATAAGACATTAGATTTCCTATCAACTCCTCTGGTTTTATGGTAGAAATATCGTTAGCCTCTTCGATAGCTAAAAATTTTCTCTCCCATTCATACATGAGTGAGTTGAGGAGTTTTGATACTATATCAAAATCTATATACTTTTCTCCTAGTGCAACAATGAGTGATATATGTCTTGGAATCTAGAGTACATATCATTTATAGACTCGTCTTGTTTCATTCTAAAGTTTTGAAACTAATTTTTGAGCATGGAGATTTTGCTTTGTTTGACTTTTTTAGTTCCTTCATGAGTGATTTTAAGCGTTCTTCATATTTCTTAAGCAGTTTGACACATGCTAACACGATTAAATTCATTTCTATCTAGTGCACAAAATAACATGTTCATAGCTTTAGCATTGGCAGTAGCATCTAATTTTTGTGTGTTTGACCAAGTGGAATACTCTCTAGTAGGAAGAGTGTATTCATTCTGTGTGATATTCCATGATTCAAAACTATTAGATTGCATATAAATTCTCATACGAGTAGACCAATAATTATAATTTAAACCATTGAAAAATAGAGGTCGTGCAGTGGATTGGCCTTCAATAAAACTAGTGTTAGTGACAGTGTTGGTAGTGCTGGTGTTGTTTTTCATATTAGCAAAATATCATATAACTGTGTAACAGTTATAAGATGCCTAGCTCCGATACCAAATGAAAGTTTATATGGATCGATAGATATGGAATATATATTAAACTAAATTTGGAAGCAGTTAAAAGCAGTAAAGTAAATAAGAGTAAGCACACCAGGAATCTTTATACTGGTTCGAACTCCTGTTCTACGTCCAGTCCCAGACTAACTTCTGGCTTTAACTAACAATACCTTCACTTAACCCAGAGGAATAGGTTTGAGAAGCAGAACAGACACCTGAGCAACAGAACATGATTTTTTGCCTCAGCAGCCGAAGAGGACTTTCCCTTGCCTGAGCAGCAGAACAGGTCTTTAACAAAATATAAAAGTAGTTGACTCAATGTGTTCTTGATAACACTGATTTGTCTTTTAAGATTATAAACTTCCTATAATCAATTCCTCAAGAATATAAAGAGTATGTGAAGATTTGAAAGGAATAATATTGCTAAGAATCAAAGTATATGTAATATAATTCAAAGATTCAAAGCAATGAAGAGTATGAATGCACTAGAATAATCACAAGAGAGAATAGAGAGAATTAGAATCAGAAATTAGTGATTATGAAGTGAGTGATAACTTCTATATATAGTTTTCAGAGAGATGCAACTCTTAGTGAAGAGTTTCAGCCAAGAGAGACATCTATTCATGAAGTGCATCCCTTCATGGAAGAAGATGTCCATTCAGAATTTTGACAGTTGAAGCCGGATCAGTCGACTGGTCGATTTTGATCAGTCGACTGAATTTGAAAATTTGAAAATGTTTGACCTTTTTTGAAAAAGAGTATACTATTGTGCATATACACGGTCAGTCAACTGGGCATGCATAGCCAGTCGACTGGCTGTGTATATTTTTCATGGTGAACTCTGTTTTAAAGAAAAAATGGAAAGCTAGAAAACTTAAGGATTGATTTTAACAGCTTCTGAACCGTCTTGTCATGAATAAAAACTAGTGATTCGACAGTATCGACAGAGAGTATGCCCATATCCGATCCCGGCCTCTTTGCCAACCAATCCTTATTATAACCCGTGGTTATAATTTTAAAATAATATTTTATACTTCAAAATAAAATATCATTTCAATCCAAACCTTTATCAAAATAAAGAATAAATCATTTCCAAACCATTTCAATATATCAACATACCATATCTTTCAAATTCGAATATTTATCAAAATAAATATCAAGTCATTTCCAACTATTTCAATATATTAAATTATCATATCCTTTCAAATCATTTTGATACATAAATATCATATCTTTTAGAACTCCATTTTCAAATCATTTTAATATCAAAATATCATATCTTTCAGAACTTCATTTTCAAATCATTTTAATATCAAAATATCATATCTTTCAAAACTTTATTTTCAAATCATTTTAATATCAAAATACCATATCTTTCAGAACTTCATTTTCAAATCATTTTAACATCGAAATATCATATCTTTCAAAACTTTACTTTCAAATCATTTTAATATCAAAATATCATATCTTTCAAAAATTTATTTTCAAACCATTTTAATATCAAAATATCATATCTTTCAGAACTTTATTTTCAAATCATTTTAATATCAAAATATCATATCTTTCAAAACTTTATTTCAAATCATCATATAAGTTCAAATAAAAATATTCAACTTTAAATACCTTCTAAATTCAAGATAACATTCATTTATTATCATTTCAAATCACCTTTAAATAGTTTATATTCCAATTAAATTAACTCATTTAAACCACTGGAGTTATTATACTTTCAAATTAAGTATTCAATTTCCAAAAATAACAAACTTCAATTTAAACCATTTAAACATTATAAAAATCATATTTTAACATTCAAAAATGTTTATTAACATACCTTTAACATATGATTTTTATAAATTAAATTTCTCATAAATAAATCAAATTTTTCAATAAATTTACTTAACAAATTCAAGTGTATAATTCCCATTCCTTCACATATGCAATTTATTAACACCTACATTTTTTAATTTCCATTTCATAAATTAAACTAAATTTCCAATTGATTTCATTTAACTAAAACCTTTAATCAAACCAAATTTCACATTTCCAAGTCAAATTGTATTTTAAAACTACACATTTAAGCATTCATTTATTTAACCATTTAAATTCATAGAAAAAGCAATAATACTTTAATAAATCACTTAAATTTAAATTTAAATCAAATCATCATATTTACCTTTTTCTAAATATAATTAAATTTCCATTTTTTTATATCTTAAATATCATTTTTAACCAAAATTCCAAATTTCCAAACTTAAGTTATATTTCAATAATCCAATTTAACCATTCATTAATTACATTTTTAACTCATAGAAAAATCATAATTTCTTTATTTCAAAACATTTCAAAATCTATTTAAATCAAATTTCGTAAATTTATATTTTAAAATACTTAAAAATATCCAAAACACTTTATAAAATAACCACGGGCCTGTATAGAGTTTTCTAACCTCGGTCAATGTTTGCGCAAAAAATGGGCAAACACCTCCAAGTCGTGTGATTTAGTTGATTTTATGTGATTCTTAATGATTTAGATGAGTTATGTAAATATGAAAAAAGCAGGGGCTGAAATGTAAAAGACACACAGATTTATAGTGGTTCGGCCAGAACGCGCCTACGTCCACTTTATATGATATTATCTTCTTTCTTTCAGATTACAAGTATAATGCTTTGTGTACAAGTATATGAAAGTAGTTTGAAAGTTCCTTTCGTGCTTGAGCTCTCAAACTTTTCAGCCATTGTTGTATCCCTGCCCCTCTATTTATAGACTGAGGTTGGGGGCAGGGGTCTTGGATGTATATAGCTGCTGGTGGGCCTGGGCTGAAGCAATCTGGCCTGGCAGCGTTCTGGTTCGGCGAAGCCTTGGTTCGGTCGTGCTTGGAGAGGTTGGAGCTTGGTCCGGTTGTGGATGGTTCGGTGATGAGATAGCCACTTGGTTCGGCTTTACCTTGGTTCGGTATTGAAGGGGTTGAGCTTGGTCCGGTTGAGGTTGGCTCGGCGTTGGGTTGATTCGGTGGTGTGTCTATGGAGTTGGTTCAGTAGTAGAGCGTGTTGCTTCGGTAGCGGGGGACTGCGACCGGATGTGTATTATGCTTGCATTGCCGAATGGACGTTATCCTAGGGATGCCGAATGAGCCATTGCCGAATGAGCTCTGGAATGCCGAATTTATTCATGTATTTGGGATGCCGAGCGGTCCTTGGCCTTGCTGAATGAAGTGGAGGTTGCGAACACGGGTGAGACTGACGCTTCTTAGTCTCGAGATCTTCTGGGTAAGAATTCGCCCAACATTTGCCCCCCAAAGCGGGGCACGTGCTTGCGTGTGTCGCGCTTTGTTTCCCTATGGTAGGAAAGCTCGTTTCGTAGCGCCATGGGCTGGATGTTCATGTCCTATCGGTGTCCTCATGCCTTGCGGTAGGAAGGCGTGTTTTGTAATGCAATGAGCTGGATGTCCATATCCTGTTGATTTCCTGCAAAGGAATTTACAGTTTTAATGTGATTTCAAATGACGACCGTTCGGGATCGAAATATTTGAGGCTAAGTGAATTGTGCCGTTCAAGGCGAGATGTGACCGTTCGAGGTCGGGTGCCGTTCGAGGCGAGTAGGTGTGCTCCGAGGGGGCTCAACATTATTGATGCCAGGTTTTCGTTCGAGTGGGTCCCTGGATCGTTTGCGAAGATGGTTTATCGCCAGCTCAGAGCATGCCTAAGGATCGTTTGCAACCCCGTACATGTGTAAGTAGCTTAGCCATTTCAGAATTATCAGAACCAAATATCCATTCAACCGATGAGTTTTAAAAGGATGTCAAAGTGTAAATTCTCACGACAGTAGGATCAATAGCCATTCAGAGCATGTCTGTGGACCGTTCGTGGTCGCGTACATGTGTAAATGATTAACCCATGTTAGTGGGAGATCTACTACTTATTCATCGTTATCATAATCTCTATTTTATCAATAGATTTCTAGAGTCCGGTACTTATCTGAGTGAGGCGCTTTGCATGCCCTCTGCTACTGGTCTTCACTGATCGGATAGCTTCATTCGGTTTTCGTTTGGTCCGGTATGTCGAACCGGTTGGTCCGGTGCTCTCTCGCTCGCCTATATATAGGGGCCATCCCCCCTTAGTTATTCCTTACCGAACCAACGAGCGCCGAACCAATCTCCAGCCGAATCAGCTTTTTGCCGAATCAGGTATATGTCCTTTTGCCGAATGATCTTTTTTACCGAATGAAAATGTACGTTTGCATAGCCGAATGAACTCGTATACCGGATGAACCTCCAATACCGAATGTAGCATATACCGAATGAGAATTGTAAAACTTGACCACCGAATGAACACACACCTTCAATACCGGATGGGGCTTATGCCGAATGAGACTTGGAGACTTGAATCTTGAGCGAAATCTTAGGCTTTTATACGCTTGCTTTAGATACTTGCTTGTTTATGTTTCTATACTTCTTGTTCTAACACCGTGTTTTTCTTGTGCTGTAGACAAATGTCTCGCAAAGCGGAAACCCGATCGGATAAAAAGAAATCTAAAGGTAGAGGAGAGTCATCCTCCTCCGTGCCCCCAGCCCAACCAAGACCGGTGCCACATGGGCCTGCCCCGAGGTCGTTAGTGGATGGGTACGGTTCGCAGGAACTTCTGGTCTCCCCTCCCGATTGCTTTCCTAGCTCTCTAAAGGAGGAGCAACTTGATGTTATATCCCGTTCCTTCGGGATAGACAGGGCTCGCATGCTGTTGCCGGGAGATGGAGTGATGCCGTATAATCCCCCTGAAGGCTACTTTGCTTACAGCAGATATCATTGCATGTGTGGTGCTATCCCTCATATCAATGCCTGGATAGTTAGCTTTACCACATATTTGAAGGTGGCTCCATTCCAGCTCTAGCCGAACTCTTATGCCATTCTGGTGAGCCTTTTCGTTATCTTCCAGAGGAGGTACGGGCGTCCCCCTTCTAACCGGGAAATTCGATATTTGTATAACCTGAGAGGCTACAAGAAGGGGTCTCCGTATATTAGCCTGGAAGCGGCCGTGCCCTTCAAACCGGTCTTGGACTTATATTCAAAGTTTACTATGTTCAAGAAAGAATGGTTTTTTATCAAGGACGATTCTGTTTCTTTCCGCCTTTTCACTTCCGGCTGTAAGATGAATTTCATTTATATTTTCCATGTTCTGACTGTAGTGCTTCTTCTGACACGCTTCTATTTCTTGCTAGCGACAGGTGGCATTGCAGTCGTGGAAGATGATTCTTTGGCGCGGATGGCTGCTGAAATAAAGGCCATTCCCGCACGGGACAGGTCGGTTTCGTTCCTGATCAGGAACGCTACCCTCCTGGAATACAACTTGATCCAGCCGCACCAGTCCGTGGTTAAGCAGAGGGACACGGCTGAGGAGAAGGCCGCTAAAGCTAAGGAAGGGGCCACGGTGAAGAGTGGCAAGAGGAAGCCCTTCGCACAACATTCCGTCGTGGGAGGCAAGAAGCTTAAGGAGTCTGAGGGTCCCTCTCCTAGTACTTGCCCGATCATCCCGGAGGTGGAAGGTGTGGAAGAGGGCGAAGGAGGCGATATGGAAGGAGAGTCGGAGGGCGGAGGAGATGGAGATGGTCAGGGTGGTAGTGGTGCTGGTGCCTTAACCTCTGGGCAAGACTCTGAACTGGATGAGGCTCTCCGCCAGGCCTTCGGGGAATCGGAGGGAGAATCGGAAGCGGAGAAGGCGAAGGAGACTGGCTAGGTCGGGGCTGGTGCCGATCTATCCCCAAAGGGCTCCTCAGCCAGGGTGACTCCGACGGTGCAAGGTGAACTTTTGTCCTCTGTCGATTCCATTTACGATAGGGACTTAGAAATATTTTATGGTTCACTTCCGTCCTAGAATGAGATTCAGGACTTATTGCAGTATCCCACTCCTCCGCAGGGTTTGTATAATAGATGTGCATTCTCACTTTTTCTTTCTTTTTAACTTAACATGTTTCTTGAATTATGGATCGTCGTATGTTCATAACACTTGTTTTTTTACTCCAGGGGCAGGCCAGGCGGCTAAAACGTCAGACGTTCGACACCATCTTGAACAATTCAAGTTGATGAGAGCTTCTGATAAGCCGAAGCCTCTTACTGGTCGTCCTGGGGACGTGGTCAGATACCGTCCTCTTCTTGGGGTCATTGAAGAGAGCATTCAGAAAAAGAAGAGGAGTCGTTCCTTATTTGAGCCTTCCCCTGGTCCCCAGCTTCCTGTTCAGCCTCCTCGTGATACCACGGAGGAGAGCATGGAGTTTATCCCCCCTCCACCTCCTTCTAAGAATCCCACTGTTATCCGTATAAGGCGTCCTGACGTGCCTCGCGACCCCTTTGCCGGTCATCCTGATTTAGATCCAAGCTCTCGGGATATTTCATTTGATGAGGCCACGGGTGAGCACCTTCTTCCCCGCAACCCCATGATACGAGTGTTAGACGAGGCTAAGTCCCTAGATCTTGATCTGCTTACCACTTGGGTAGTTACCATGGGAGACGAAGCCAAAGCTAATATCGATCGGGTGGCTGAAGAGACCAAGAAGTTAATGAAGTATCATGCTCAATTGGTCAAGGCCTGGGAGGAGATTGGGAGTGCTAATATTCGGTTGCGGCTGAAGGTTGCCGATGAGGCCGAACAGCTTGCCGGTCAAGCCGTTCAGATTTCTCAGCACGAGGAAGCCTCCAGGCGGCTGAAAGAGACCATGGAAAAGGCTAGTAGGGCAGAATTACGGAAGATGGAGGCCGCCTGTAAGGAGCGGATCGACATGGCCATTGCGACAGTGGATGAGGTTCGGAATGCGGATCTCGAGCAGGTAGAGGAGTTGTCTGGGAGGCTTGAGGCCGCGGAGATGGCTCAAGTCAAGTTAAAGGAGGAGATGGAGGAGATGAGGAGATCTCTCCAGGCTGACTGCTTGAGATACCGATCAGAGAGGGATGTCGCTGTCGCCAAGTTGCAGGCTTCCGAGGCCCGGGTGAGGGAGTTTGAGGAGAATGAGGGGATGATGGACGAGATGCTGCAGGACATGTACTTCCGCACTTGGAAGGAGGTCAGCTTGTCTTGGATGGATGATTATCCCCGGGTCATGGCCAAGATATATCTTCGGGCTTTAGAGGAGGCCAGGGTCAATGCGGGTAAGGAAGGTGGAGTGGCTTTTAGTCTGGATGTGGTCACTGCTCAGTTCTCGAAAGAGGAGCAAGCGGTGGTGAAGGAGGGGATGCGGTTGCTTGCTGCGGAGGAAGCGGGTGTGCAACTGGAGGATGAGGATCAAGCGGCGGACGTTGGTGAGTTATTCTTCTCTTTTCCTTTTCTTTCTGGGTTTCCATAACTTGATCGTTTATCGTTTCTTTAATGAATTCCTCTTCTGAATTGGACAGGTGGAACTTCCGATCAACACGCTGGGAGCTCCGACCCTGCGGCCAAGTAGGCTTGGGGGAGTTGGTAGGATGAGAGCGAAGTGTGAACGCAGTTAGTTACTTGTCCGGATTTGGCTGCGTTTTTATTTCCTTTTATCGCTGTTTATATTAGTCCAAAACATTGATGTGACTGTAATGATATTATTTGCAAAGAATAACTTTATGTGATTTTATGACATAAGCTGATTTTGTTATGTTTAAATGTTGTTGTCATTTTGATGTGGTGCGTGAGAAGTATGCATATGCCTGTGATTTTAGTTGTGTTTGATGTTAAGCAGTTGCTTGAAATATAATTTCATGTTTTGCAATGTTAGTGTGACGTATGAATAAACTGTAGTTACATATTCATGTACAAGAGAAGAGAGTACCGCCCTTCATGTTTTAGTTGCAGGTGGTAGCTTTGAGCGTCTTGTGTAACTGATCATGGACATAGCTGAGTACCTTGCCACCCAGTACGTAGGCTTAGATTCTCATGAGTGAATGCTCCCTATTTGGTTTCCTGTACTTTGGAGTTTGTTATACAGGATAGGAGAAAAGTATTTAAATAAAATGGAAATATGGGAAAAGTAAAACTTCCAGTCACGGAAGGCCGTCGATGTGCTTAAGTTCGTGGCAAACGGGTTTTGTAGTCACTTTCCCTAGCTGTGGGTCTTGGAGGCATTTGTCACCCATCTTACGCCTCCGCGGGGAGTTTTCTTTTTTACCACAGCCGCACTTAAGACACATCGGAGCCGAGATCGCACACGGTAACTACCCGAACCATTATGGTCCGTAATCGTGGGTATTATTCGATTTACCGTGGCCAGCTAGCGTGGGTGCCGTTGGCCGTGAACTACCCCTGGCTGGCCACACCTTATGTTGGGGCTTAAAGTAGGTTCACAGTTGCCGGCGGGCCGAACGCCGTAATGAGCTGCCATCGGCTATAGTCGGCCTTTATGATGACTTATAATCGGCTCATTACAGTTGGCTTTGAGGGCAGTCGCGAGCAATGAGTTAACCCGCAGCAGAGGGATGCTGGAGCAAAAGAGTCTCATTGGCGAGTGCATAGAATCGTAGCGTACCTGTTAGGCCTTGTCCAGATGAGGCCGTGGTGCGTCTTGGTGGAGATGCCATAGGATTTTGTTCAACAGAAAAGGATAAAGCTTAACAAGCATCCAAGATATAAAGGAACAAGTTAAAAAGAGACAAGATTTTTTAAAGTGGTTCGGCATGAAAATGCCTACGTCCACTGATTCTCTTTGTTAATTCACTTCATATGGGCAGTACAAGTTAAGAAAAGTATCGACGGAGGTGTCGGATGTTCCATGCCCTCTGGAACACCTCTCCGTCCACTGTTGACAAAATATAAGCTCCGTTGTGGAGATCTTTATGAATTACATATGGTCCGTCCCAGATGGGGTCCAGTGCCCCGGGGCGCGGAAAGATTCGCCTGAGGAAAAAATCTCCCTCTTGTAAGATGCGATGCTTGACTTTGGAGTTGTATAGTGCTGCCACTTTTTGTTTGTGAGCTGCTGCTTTGAGTGCTGCATCGTTTCTCCTTTCCTCAATCAGATCCAAAGACATGAGGAGGAGTTCTTCGTTTTCTTCTGGATTGTAGTGGATCCTACGGTGGGAAGGAACGATAGTCTCAACAGGGAGCATTGCCTCCGATCCGTATGCCAAAGAGAAAGGAGTATGTCCCGTTGATGTTCTGAAAGATGTGCGGTAGGCCCAAAGTGCCGTAGGAAGTTCGTCCACCCAAGCGCCTTTTGACTTTTCAAGTTTCTTCTTGATTAGGGTTTTGAGAATTTTGTTGACAGCTTCGACTTGTCCGTTTGCCTGAGGGTAAGCAACTGATGAGAAGCTTTTATGAATTCCATGCTCTTGGCACCAGTCGGCGAATTCTTCGCTGTCAAATTGGAGTCCGTTGTCCGATATGATCTTGAGTAGTACTCCGTACCTGCACAGAATATTTTTGATCAAGAAGTTGATAACTTTTGCTGAAGATATTTTATTTAGGGGTTCTGCTTCCACCCATTTGGTGAAATAATCGACTGCCACTATAGCATATTTGGCTCCGCCTCTGCCCGTTGGCAGTTCGCCAATTAAATCAATTCCCCATACAGCAAAGGGCCAAGGGCTGGTCATTTGAGTGATCTCATTTGTGGGTAGTCGAGGAATCTTGGCAAATTTCTGACATCTGTCGCATCTCTTGACGAAGTCTAAGGCGTCTTTGTTTAGTGTGGGCCAGTAATATCCATATCGGAGTATCTTTTTCGCCAGAGTCTGCCCTCCAGTGTGATCTCCGCAACTTCCTTGATGGATGTTGAATAAGATTTCCTTGGCTTCCCTTCCAGCGACGCATCTGAATAAGGGGCTAGAGAAGCCACGCTGATAGAGGATGCCTTCTTGTATTGTGTAGTGGGGAGCTTTCCTCAAAATTCTCCTGACTTCATCACGTTTGTCTGGTAGTGTGCCGTCCTGCAAATATTTTCGGATAGGAGTCATCCAAATTCCTTCTTTGATTGCAGTTATCAGATTCACTTGTTCGAAACTTGGGGCTAGCTGCCTTGAGACGGCTAGTGCTTCGGAAATGGTGCTATTCTTCATACTAGCTTGCTTTGCTAGTTCATCGGCCTCTTGGTTATCTTCTCGAGGAATGTGTTTGATTAGATAATGGTCCAATTGATCGAGCAGCAGTTTGATTTTCTTTAGATATGCTGTGAGTCGTTCTCCTCGTGTCTGGAACTCTCCTAGTACTTGGTTTACGATAAGTTGAGAATCACTATGAAGACATAAAGAATTGACTCCAATTTCTAAGGCAAGTTCCAATCCCGCTATTACTGCCTCATACTCCGCATCATTGTTAGTGGCCGCGAATTCCAACCTTAATGCATAGTACAACTTTCTTCCCCTGGGGGTGATTATCACAATACCTGCCCCCGAGCCTTGTTCGTTCGATGCTCCATCTACAAAGAGGTTCCACTTGATGCTTTTTGCTATTTCAAATTGATCCTTGCCTTCGTTGGTAGTGAACTCGGCAATGAAATCGGCCATGGCTTGCCCCTTGATAGCGGTGCGAGGGTGGTAGGTGACGTCATACTGACTTAGTTCAATACACCATTTGAGGAGTCGTCCAGAAGTGTCGGGACGATGGAGCACCTGTCTTAGTGGTTGATCGGTTAGAACTCTGATGGAGTGAGATTGGAAGTAGTGTCGCAGTTTTCGTGACGCGATCAATAAACAATATGCCAATTTCTCAAGTTTAGGATATCTGGCTTCTGCCCCTGTAAATCTCTTACTTATAAAGTATACCGGGCATTGTGTGCGGTCTTCTTCTCTTACCAGGGCAGCGCTTAGAGCATGAGATGATACAGCGAGGTATAGGTATAGCTCTTCGCCTTCGTTTGGAGTTGAGAGTACTGGTGGTTTCTGAAGGTGTTCGATCAGGTTAAGGAAGGCTTTTAAGCATTCATCGGTCCACTTGAACTTTCCTTTATCTTTCTTGAGAGCTTCGAAGAAAGGGACGCACTTGTCGGTTGCTTTGGAAATGAATCTGCTTAGGGCGGCCACCTTTCCGTTTAGGCTCTGCATTTCTTTTCGAGTGGAAGGTATCCTTATTTCTTTTAGAGCCCGGATTTGTTCAGGGTTTGCTTCAATTCCTCTGGCATGGACGATGAATCCTAAGAATTTTCCCGATGACACTCCGAAGGAGCACTTTAGAGGATTCAGCTTCATTCCATATCGGCGAAGTACCTGAAACATCTCGCCCAGGTGGCTTACATGATCGTCGGCTCTCCTGGACTTTACCAACATGTCATCCACATATACTTCCATAGTTCGTCCTATTAATTCCGCGAACATCTTGTTGACGAGGCGCTGATAGGTAGCTTCGGCATTTTTGAGTCCAAAAGGCATGACTTTGTAACAATATAATCCCCGGTCAGTGATGAAGCTAGTGTGGTCTTGATCGGGAGCGTGCATGGGAATCTGGTTGTATCCGGAGTATGCATCCATAAAAGATAAGAGTTCGTGCCCGGCAGTGCTGTCCACAAGTTGATCGATTCGGAGGAGTGGGAAGCAGTCTTTCGGGCAAGCGTTATTTAAGTTGGAGAAATCAATGCATGTTCGCCACTTCCCATTAGCTTTCTTTACTAGTACTGGGTTAGCGATCCATTCTGGGTAGATGGCTTCTCGTATGAAGTCATTAGCAAGTAGATTCTTTACTTCCTCATCGAGGGCTGCTGATCGTTCTGCTCCCATGCTTCTCTTTTTCTGCTTTATCGGTACCTTGGTGGGATCGATGTTCAGCATGTGGCATGCTATGTCTGGGGAGATTCCTGTCATATCGGCATGTGTCCACGCAAATACATCTAAGTTGTGGCGGAGAAAGTCAATGAGTTGATCCTTCAATTCTGTTTTTAGCTGAGATCCTATTTTTAATAGTCTACTTGAATCATGTTTGTCTACAGATACGAATTCCATGGCCTCTGCAGGCTCAGCGGTAGCCTCCTCCTCCTTATCCCTGGGGTCTAGTTCATTGAAAGGATCGCTGGTGTATCGAAGAGGAGGGGCTTTCTTTAGTTGCTATGCTTCCAAGCTTTTCATGCAGAGAGTAGTCTCTGCATCTTTCCCTTTATTCTTTCTACGGTTATTGCGAAGTTCAGTTACATAGCAATCTCGAGCGGCGTCTTGATCTCCTTCAACTTCTCCTATTCCGTTATCTGTTGGGAATTTCATCTTTAGGCACCACGGGGCTAGGACAATTTGGAAGTCAGATAAGGCTGGTCTTCCCAAGAAGGCGTTGTAGGCCGAGTGGTTTTCTATTAGTACGAACGTTTGTTTTCGCACAACGGAGCGGGGATGACTTCCTATTTCGACGAAGAGGTCAAGTTGCCCGAGGGGCATTTTCGCATCTCCAGTGAAACCGTGCAGGGGTTTGTTGCAGGGAGACGCATCCTTCATTGACAGCTTCATTTTGTCGAAAGCATGCTTGAACAGGATATTTACGGAGCTTCCTGTGTCTATTAGAATTCGGAAAACTTTAGCTGGACCGAACCAGGCAGAGATGACCATGGGATCCATATGCGGATACTGTCTTCCTTCTAAATCACGCCTACTGAATACGATGTCGTCACTCTCTTTCCGTTTCGGGTGGCGTTCTTCCATAATGGAGTTAACATAGCCTTCAGCGTTTCTAAGTGACTTGCCGTATCTTTCCATCTTTGCCCAGCTTCTGTCGGCGATGTGTGGTCCTCCCGAGATGGTATGGACCACTATCTTCTCTTGACTAGAGCCACTGGTGTTGCGATTCCCTCCGCCTACTTCTGGGAGGGGTCGCTTTGAGTTCTCATTGGCAGGAGTTGGAGTCCTGTTCTAAACTTTCACATAGTGTTCCAGCCTTCTTCTTCTGATGTGTTCTTCGATCAAGTCCCGGAGATGGTGGCATTCATTGGTGTCATGTCCGTGGGATTCGTGGAAGCGGCAGAACTTTCCAAACTTGAGTGCGTTATCAGATTCTTTCTTGTGCGGGGGGCGCTTGTATCCGAGTTCGCCCTGAGTGGCTAGAAAGATGTTTTCGATTGTTTCATTCAAAGGAGTGTAGGAGTCAAATCTTGGTCCTGGTCGATATTGGCGTTTTTCAACCATCCTGCCCCCAACATTGTCTCTAGATTCATTTCTTCGAGTGTCCTTAGCTGCAGCGGGAACCTTGTCCGAAATTGTCTTACCTTGTTGCCCTGACTGCCTCTCAGTGGCGGCGTCTTCAAGTCTCATATACTTTCCAGCTTCATGGAAGAAATCAGGTAAAGTAGCTGGTTTTTCCTTAGTTAGTCTTCTAGCAAACTTGGTATCTGGGTGTACACCACTATAGAGGGCCATTAGGGTGAGCTTCTCATCGGCATCTTGGACTACGGCCGCTGCGGCGTTGAACCGGGTTAGATATTGTTGCAGTGTCTCTTTGGATTTCTGTTTGACATTGGATAGAGAATAAGCATCCTTGGGTTGTTCTACATGGATGCGGAACTGGCTAATGAACCTTTCTTTCAACATCTCCCATGAGCTGATAGATTCTTGGCGTAGATGGCAGAACCAGGAGGTAGCTAGATCTGCTAGGAATAGCGGAAAGCATTTACACAGCACCCCTTCTGTTGCTCCGCTCATGAGCATATGCTGGGTGTATCTCTGTAAGTGTACGATGGGGTCGGAAGTTCCCTTGTAAGGTTCTATGGTTGGCATTTTCCATTCCCGGGGGGTGATGGCGGTTTCGATATTGCGGGTGAAGGGGCTGGTGACCCTAGCGCCTATTCCTCGGTCCCTTTGCTCCCGTTGGACGCATTCTCCGAATAATCGTGCCATTCTTTCATCAGAATTTGGAGCGGATAGAAATGAACTTGGTTCTTCCCTGTGGGATCGATCTCGTCCAGATGACCTGTAGGGATGGTATAGTCTATCACTTCTGACGTTATCCAATGGTTGCCTCTGGCTGCTCGGATGCATGCTAGGACCAGCTACAGTTGCCCCCTGCCTTGATCTTCCCCTGTGGGGTTCTGTTTCGAGCATTTCCATGGGGTCAACTTCGGGCTGGGTTCTAGCTCGGCTCCGTTCAGCGGGGTTTCTATGATTAGGTGGCATGACTGGCTCAGCTACATCCGACCCTCGCCTGGCGCCTCCCCCACTGGGTTCAGTTCCAAGCGCTTCCTCGAGTCGGAGTTCGGGCTGAGTCTGGGCGCGGCCCCTATCAATGTTGTTCCTGTTGATGGCTTCCTCGAAGAGGGAAGACCTTTGCTGTCTCCGAGATCCTCCAGATTGAGATTCATCCCATGATTCGGTGTTGCGGTTAGATTCTTCGACATCCCTCAAGCGTGACATGAGTTGGTTCACCAAAGCTTCTTGTTGGGATGCGAAGCGGTTAGTCACTTCCACCACAACTCTGTCTAGGTCTGCTCTAGTGATTACTGCCGGTTGTTCCGCGGCCGGGGCTGTTGGAATCGCCTGATCTACATGCGGCACTGCTGCTGTAGTGGGATGGTTCTCTTGATCTGGATCCACTGGATTTGGAGCGCTGCTAGTTGCAACGTTCTTTCCCTTGTTGGCGTCTTTTCTTGGCCTGGAAGTCATGTTTCCTAGGCAATGAAGGGTGCTATTGGGAAAGAAGGTTGAATGAAGGAAGCTGAAGCTTCGAGTTCGAAGTTCTCAGTGAAAGCACCAAAAATGTTTGCGCAAAAAATGGGCAAACACCTCCAAGTCGTGTGATTTAGTTGATTTTATGTGATTCTTAATGATTTAGATGAGTTATGTAAATATGAAAAAAGCAGGGGCTGAAATGTAAAAGACACACAGATTTATAGTGGTTCGGCCAGAACGTGCCTACGTCCACTTTATATGATATTATCTTCTTTCTTTCAGATTACAAGTATAATGCTTTGTGTACAAGTATATGAAAGTAGTTTGAAAGTTCCTTTCGTGCTTGAGCTCTCAAACTTTTCTGCCATTGTTGTATCCCTGCCCCTCTATTTATTGACTGAGGTTGGGGGCAGGGGTCTTGGATGTATATAGCTGCTGGTGGGCCTGGGCTGAAGCAATCTGGCCTGGCAGCGTTCTGGTTCGGCGAAGCCTTGGTTCGGCCGTGCTTGGAGAGGTTGGAGCTTGGTCCGGTTGTGGATGGTTCGGTGATGAGATAGCCACTTGGTTCGGCTTTACCTTGGTTCGGTATTGAAGGGGTTGAGCTTGGTCCGGTTGAGGTTGGCTCGGTGTTGGGTTGATTCGGTGGTGTGTCTATGGAGTTGGTTCGGTAGTAGAGCGTGTTGCTTCGGTAGCGGGGGACTGCGACCGGATGTGTATTATGCTTGCATTGCCGAATGGACGTTATCCTGGGGATGCCGAATGAGCCATTGCCGAATGAGTTCTGGAATGCCGAATTTATTCATGTATTTGGGATGCCGAGCGATCCTTGGCCTTGCTGAATGAAGTGGAGGTTGTGAACACGGGTGAGACTGACGCTTCTTGGTCTCGAGATCTTCTGGGTAAGAATTCGCCCAACAGTCAAGTGATACAGATATATAACATTTCAATCCGCGGTTTAAAAAGAAAAATCCGGGTTCTATCATTTCAAACCCACAATCCCAAGTTAAAACAAAATAAATAAAAGTCGTTCAGGCCTATCATTTCTGCCCATAACGATTTTTCCCTATTCTAAAGTCCGTTTGGGCATGTATCATTTCAATCCATAGTGAACCTAATCTACAAGGAACTTGCAGTGTGATAAATAGATATAAATGAACTGTTAACAACATATAATAGTAACATATGAGATGACATGTAAATTAACAGGTGTAACATCATATATAAATAATCACAGGCAGTTATAACATCGCATATAATTCTACACATTCAGTTGTTGTCGCTTCACAATTGCGTAAGTATAAAATGTCGTGTGAGATTTACTCACCTCTTGTGCTGGAGATATCAATTCAAACGACACAACGGATACCAGAAAGCACGATGATACAACGATGGATTCAAGTGGATAAGAACCAAGCTTATTGATCTTGTACACAACCCATGAACATGACAAATAAAATTAGAATTCAATACGACATTGAATAAAAATTACTTTGAAACAAAAAGCAATATGAATACACTATCTTTTGCCTTGTTTTCTACAATTGCTTGCACGGTGTTGGAGATGTTTTGGCTCAGGTTCGACATGACTTTGGCTCAGGTTTGAACATAGGAATGCATGGCATAAAGGCTAGAACATGCGGAGGAAGTTACAAAGTAGGGATGTGAAGGGGTTTAGGCTAAAACATGGTTTTGGTTCAACAAAAGGGGCTCGGCCATGGGATGTTTGGCTCGGCCAGTGCAGTGTGGGTCAGGTCAGAGGCTGGAGTGATGAGTAGGGGTCTGGATAGTGATGGTGGTGGTGGCCTAAGGTGGTGGTGGTGGTGAAAAATGAAGTGGTGAAGCTAGATGGCTCAAACTAGCATAGTTTTAAGGCATAGGTTGTATTTTTATGGATTTTTGCATCATGGTAGGCTCAGCCATGGTCAAGGCTGAAGGAGTAGGTGGTGATGGTGACAAGGAGGAGATGTAGGAGGTGGTGGTCATGACAATAGAGAGGAGGCCGAGCAAAAGGCAATAGAAACATGGCAAAATAACATGGAAAAAGAGAATAGAAATGAGGAAAAAGAGGAGCCATTACCAAGAATTTTTATCAAGCGATGAATGGAAATGGAAATGATAAAGTTTTTGTGTGAAAAATAGATAGAGGTCACGGCTAGGAAAGTAAAATGCATGGCCAAAAGTGATAAATGAGAGGTTATGGCAATTAAAAAGACTTTGGAGATGAAAAGACTTAAGTTAATAAAGCTTTTAAAAACTCTTCATATTTTCTTTTCTTCAATTCAATTAAAAAAATCAGTAATTTGACTTTAAAAACCAAAAAAAAGTAATATAAAATAAAAATAAATAATAAGTTTTAAAGAAAATGGAAAAAGAATTAAAGAAATTGCTTAAAATTCAAAACAGGGTTCAAAAATTACAATTAAATCATCATTGGCTTTGGAAAAATATCTACTTCATTTTAAAATATAAGAAATTTTTTGAAATAAAATGTTTTTTTAAATATATTCAAAGTGAAATAAATAATTAAATTTAGAGAAAATAGAAAAATAATTTAAGAAATTGTTTAAAAATTGGAAACAGGACATGAAAATTACAAATAAAATACCATTGGCTCTAGAAAAATTTCTATTTCACCAAAACATTCCTTGCGATAGGAAGACATGTTTTGTATTGTCTTAAATCCAAAATCCAAAGTCTGTAATCCATTGATTGCCATATTTTTCACTCTAGAATCCAATCCATTGCCAATCCAATTCCTTGATCTCTCTGGGTCATTAGCGAAATCCACGACTATTTGAGTCGATTTTCAGTTCTAAATCCATTCCAAATCCATTAACCATATCCACGATCTCTTTGGATTATTTTATCCAAATCTAGGACCGCTACGGGTCCATATCCAAATCCTTAGACCTCTCTGGGTCATTTTATTCAAATCCAGGACCGCTTTGGGTCCATATCCATATCCTTGGACCTCTCTGGGTTGTTTTATCCAAATTCGAGACCGTTTTGGGTCCATATCCAAATTATCAGACCGCTCCGGGTCGTTTTATCCAAATCTAGGACCACTCCGGGTCCATATCCAAATCCATGATCTCACCGGATCCTTGCCGAGCACAACCTATACTCGATGACCTGAGTAAGTCGATCTTGTTGCTCTTCGGTGAAGCGGCCTGTCCCTCGCCGGGCATAGTCCATACCCGACGATCTGTTGTGTTCTATTCTCCAGCCCCGACTCTCTAATCGATGGCTTAATCAATAGGGATCCTACTCCGGCCTCAACTCTCCAGTCAAGGACGTAATCCATGAGTATCATACTCTGGCCTTGACTGTCTAGTCGAGGACTTATCCATGTATGCGTCAATTATATTGCTCTCTAGCGAAGAGACGCGTAATTCGCGGTTATTGCCCGGTCTCTCCGGTCGGGGCTATAACCGTGACTTGTATTATTTATTTCATTAAACAAGATTTAATCATTCCAAAGTCCACTTGGTAAAATATAAAATAAAATTCCGTAAAACCAATAAACTAAATAGTCATGGTATGAGAAAAACCAAAGTTCTTAGTAAATGGGAAAAACATGATTTCGTAGACCCGAGCATTACAGTTCATCATCATCTCAGAGCATGCCTAGGGACCGTACTCGATCCCGTACATGTGTAAGTGACTTGGTCATATTACTACGGGGTTAATTACTTATTCCATGCCATAAATCCATTCAATTAATGATAACCTGATGATGACGCCTTGATCCATTGCCATTTTCATTCGAGGTGGATAGTGGCTCCTCCTGTTCCACCGCCATAGCCTGAGTCCTTGTATATTTTTGCAACTGACCATTCCTCACATGTTCCGCAATGATATCCTCAAATGCCTGTATTTATTTGTATTATTCTCATGAAATAGGCAATGCTTTCCCAATCCCCGCTCGTATTCGGAGGTTTCCCTTTTTGTCGTCCTTCGATACTGAAGGCATCCTCGAGTATCCAAATAAATCCTTTCCAAAGGTTCGATCAAATTTGTGTAAGAAGAGAATTTCGGTTCTCTCTATTTCCTTTTCAGCATATAGCTCCATCATTCATTTTCTGTTTGCCTCTATCATTCTTGTACATCTTCTGATGATCCTCTAATTTGTATAGCATTCACCCCCGATTTATTTGCTCGTGCGTCCTCCTCGTAGGAACCTTTCTACTTTTGGGTAAAACTCCTCTAGATCTGTAGGTGGAACCCGTGCTAATGAATCCTTAAACTCCGTGCTATCAGCAATTTCAGATACAACTGCCATCAAAACCGTGGATTGATTCAAATGATCTTCCGATGTTTCCATAGCATTAAATCATGTTAGAAAACTCCTCAAGGACTCTCCAGTCCTCTGCTTCAGTGTTGCCAACTCATCACAGTTTTCGGTCTTGATTTGTGAACCCTAAACGGCCTCATAAACCCTTCCGTCAATTCCATCTTTGTGCTGATAGAGCCACTTTCCAACTGTTTGAACCATAGTGCAGCTATGTCCATCAAATATAAAGGGAAGCACCATGCCATGACTTCCTCTAGTGCCCCTCGTGCTTCCATGTGTCTCATGTATCTCGTCAGATGAACAGAAGGACCTATTTTTCCATCATATGTCTTAAGTGTTGGTAGTTTGAATTCCGGTAGATTCCTTGCTTGCTTGATCTTAGGATTTAAGGGACTCATATTCACATCTTCTAGATCCCTATTAACCAATCCTCCTCTCATAGCCCGTCAAATCACTTTCACCGGCCTGTCATTGTCATCAAGTGGTTATATTCGTCTATTTTCTTTGATCTTCCTCCCAAGTCCAAGAGGGAATCCTAAAATCTGCTCTTTTGGATGAACATTCATATTTCGATCAGTGCCAAACTGCACAACATCGCTTGGTATCCTTCTTTGAATCGAGCCAATATGACTCAGGGGCATGCCTCCGAGTGTGGAATCATCGGCACCGATCGTTCTATAATGATCGGCTGTAGTTTCGCCAATTATTCCTAGTCAGTTAGGGGCTACTTCCGGCTGTTCCACCACATCCTATTTGCTTCATTTCCATGGTTCTAATTTTGGACTTCCTTAGCTCCTGCTACTCCAACTATGTGATTAATATTTCCTTGGTTTTGCACTCCAGCTTGTCCAATTTGTCGGAGTAGGTTCTGCATCATTTCTTTCTGTCTCTTCAGCATCCTTTCCTGCATGGCATCCATCGTTGCTTCCATCTCCTCCCCGGTAATGAATATTGAGGTTTGATTAGCTCCTACGGAAGACTTCTAACTCCGTTCATTAGGGATCCTATCTTTTCTCTATTGTTATCCCATTTTTTGGTCAAAACTGGAATATCGACAAGGAATGATGGAGGTCGGGATTTCACTCATGGTTCAAGGATAAAACTCCATTCGGTATCAAGGGTTTAAAGTTACATTCGGTAGTGTAAAGTAAAATCACATCCGGCCTTCCCTTAGTCCATTCGGCACTCCCAAGTGAAGGTCATTCGGCATCCCCCTCTCACCACCGAACCAACTCCACTTCCCCTCCTACCGAACCAAAGCCAGCCTCCACCGGTCCAGAGCCTCACCGGACCGACCAACCATTCTCTCCCACTACCGGTCCACCCACTGCCGGTCCACCATCCATCACCGGACCGGCACTCCTCCTAGCCTACAACTACCGAACCAAGCATAGCCGAACCAGGCTACCACCGAACCAGGCTACCACCGAACCATGCTACCACCGAACCATGCTACCACCATGCTACCACCGATCCAACCTACCACCGAACCCCTATCTCCACTACCTGCTGAATCACCCATGTTACCATTCACCGCCGAACCAGAACGCTGCCAGGTCAGATTGCTTCAGCCCAGGCCCACCAGCAGCTACATACATCCAAGACCTCTGCCCCCAGCCTCACTCTATAAATAGAGGGGCAGGGGTACAACAATGGCAGACAAGTTTGAGAGCTCAAACCTGGAAGGAACTTTCAAACAACTTTCATACACTTGTACTACAAGCTTTGTACTTGTAATCGGATTGGAAAAGGAGAATAACATATAAAGTGGACGTAGGCACACTTTGGCCGAACCACTATAAATCTGTGTGTCTTTTACAGTTTAGCCCCTACTTTTTACGTATTTGCATACACCACCTAAATCAATACGAACAACATAAAATCAACTAATTCATACGACTTGGAGTTGTTTGATCATCTTTTGTGCAAACATATTTGGGTTATTTGCTGAGATCTGTAATTTGTGTTTGAATATCGCTGAATTATATTCATACACTGGTGCTTTCACGACTTTGGGTGTTTGCGGCCATTTTTTACGCAAACATTTTGGTGCTTTCACTGAGAGGAACCAGCTCCCGCTACATCGGATAGAGGTTTAGATTTGGAAGACGATGACTAGGCAAAACAGTAGAAGGCTAAGGGCTGAGAGAAGCCAACAAGGAGGAAGTCAACAAGCATCCTCCGGAGGTGAGGAAGGACCGGCTTCGATCTACATAACCCGGGATGAAATGGAAGCCATAACAAATTCACTGCAAGAGAGGTTGCTGAAAAGTCAACAGGAAATGATGCAAACTTTCTTGGAGCAAATGAGAGCTGCAGGGATGCAGAATTTAGGAGCAGCTACAACGGCTATGGATGCAGGACAAGAAGCTAGGGTTATGGAACCCAACGAAGGACAAGATACGGAGCCAGGTAGCAATCAACAAGGGCTTGGGGGCAGGCCCACGGGATTCAACACAGGAGAACCTTTGGAAGGAGTTCAACAGGCTAGAACCAACGTTGCTGCTAACGAGCCACACGAAGAGTATGTACCGGAGTTCCCTCGGGGGCAACCCCCGACAGACAACGGTGGATTGGTAGATATAATCAGGAAGACTGTGCGAGGTGGTTTGACCAACGGAGACTTGGAAGGAGTAAACAGGAGTCCGTTCACTCGGGAAATAAGGATGGCTCAGAACCCACCTAAGTTCAAGCTACCTAGCGTGGAGGTATACAATGGCAAGGAAGACCCTACGGATCACTTGATGAGATACACTAGACACATGGAGGTGCTGGGGGCATCAGAGGAGGTGATGGCCCGATGCTTCCCTTTGTACTTGACGGACTTAGCTGCGATGTGGTTCAGGCAGCTGGAAGAAGGATCTATCGGGACTTGGAGGGAATTGGTGGAAAGGTTTCTGGGACAGTTTCGGGTTCATGTCAAGAGACCGAAGAACGTGATGACATTGACATCGGTAAGGCAAAGGATGGATGAATCGCTTAGAGCTTTTCTAACTCGATTCAGTGCCGCAGTTGCTTCGGTGGATCGGCCCGATCCATCGATGGTTTTAATGGCAGCAGTATCAGGAGTCAGGGAGAACTCGGATTTCAAGGTATCTCTGATACGAGATCCCCCACGGAATCTCGACGAATTCTTTCATGAGGCAGAAAGGTTCCTTCGACAAGAAGATGCGAGTACGGATTTAAAATTGAAAAAGGTTAATGCAGTTGAAGGGGGAGGACCATCCAGCAATGGTTCGGATAAAAACAAAGGAAAAAGGAAGTTGGACGATGATTCTGGAAATGCTAGGAAGCAATGGAAGGATCCAAAGTTTTCCACATACACAGGATTGAACGAAACACTGGAACGGATATACCTGGATACTCGAAATCGCCTTCACTACCGGAGGCCGGCTAGGAGAGAACCAACGGAACGGGAAAGGACATCAGGAAGGCACTGCCTCTTCCATGATTTGGATGGACACGACACCAACAGCTGCAGGCACTTAAAGGACATAATTGAGGAACATGTAAGGAATGGACAACTGCCACAATATGTTGGACCTCGGGATGCAACGGCGAGGCAGGAGCAACTGCCGCCTACCTCAAGCTACGATGGTGGGAGGCCCAGGAATGATGGTCGGTTGATCATCCCTTGACCAGGTTAATATGAAATAAGTAGCAAACTATTGGCAAGCAACCAAGTCATTTACACATGTACGGGGACGGAGATAGCCCCTAGGCATGCTCTGAATGATAATAAATTGCGATGCTGTGGTTTGTGAAATTTATCTTTTGCTTTTGGATTGGACACTGCTTTTCTTTTTGGTTTTCGATTTTGGAGCTTCGATTGAGCTCCTGGTTTTTCTTGCTTTTTGATTTGGATTTTCCTTTGGATGATCGTTTTCGGTTTTGGATGCTGGGTTGGATTTCTGGTTTTCTGGTTTTGGATTCGGATTTTGGATTTGGATTTTGGATTTGGATTTTGGATTTGGATGTTGAATTGGATTTTGATTGGATTTTTATCTGACTTTTGATAAACGGTCGTCAGGTATGGATTATGCCTGACAAGGGGTGAGTCGCTTTGCCCGAACGTGGTAAATTGACTCATTCAGGTCGTCGAGTATGGACTATGCTCGGCAAGGGTCCGGAGTGACCAGGATTCGGCCTAGGACTTAGGCCCTATATTATCAATCGTTATTTTCAGGTCGTTGAGTATGGACTATGCTCGGCAAGGGTCCGGAGAGACCAGGATTCGGCTTAGGACTTAAGCCATGGCATTGTACAGCGCCCAGGGACACTGGGCCAAGGTCGTCAAGTGTGGATTGCGCTTGGCAAGAACCCGGAGAGGTTAGCTCAACGTCCAGGGACACTGGACCAAGATCGTCAAGTGCGAATTGCGCTTGGCAAGAACCCGGAGAGGTTAGCTCAACGTCCAGGGACACTGGACCAAGATCGTCAAGTGCGAATTGCGCTTGGCAAGGACCCGGAGAGGTTAGCTCAACGTCCAGGGACACTGGACCAAGATCGTCAAGTGTGAATTACGCTCGACAAGAACACAAGGAGGCTAGCTTAACGTCCAGGGACACTGGATCACGACCGTCAAGTGTGGATTGCGCTTGGCAAGAGCCCGGAGAGGTTATAAATTTGGATATCGACCCAGAGAGGTCCTGGATTCGGTTGTTGGCTATTGGATAAGGATGGTTTGGGACTCGGTTGTCGAGTTCGGATGGACATGGAATTGGCTCAAGCTTTGGTTGTTGGATTTGGAACTGGATATCGACTCGGAGCAGTCAGGGATGATCTACTCTGGCAATATGGCTATGAACTTTGGATATTGGATTCGGAACTATTCAAAACACGCCTTGTTATCACAAGGCATGTTTTGGGGGGCAAAGTGTTATCCCATTTTTTGGTCAAAACTGGAATATCGACAAGGAATGATGGAGGTCGGGATTTCACTCATGGTTCAAGGATAAAACTCCATTCGGTATCAAGGGTTTAAAGTTACATTCGGTAGTGTAAAGTAAAATCACATCCGGCCTTCCCTTAGTCCATTCGGCACTCCCAAGTGAAGGTCATTCGGCATCCCCCTCTCACCACCGAACCAACTCCACTTCCCCTCCTACCGAACCAAAGCCAGCCTCCACCGGTCCAGAGCCTCACCGGACCGACCAACCATTCTCTCCCACTACCGGTCCACCCACTGCCGGTCCACCATCCATCACCGGACCGGCACTCCTCCTAGCCTACAACTACCGAACCAAGCATAGCCGAACCAGGCTACCACCGAACCAGGCTACCACCGAACCATGCTACCACCGAACCATGCTACCACCATGCTACCACCGATCCAACCTACCACCGAACCCCTATCTCCACTACCTGCTGAATCACCCATGTTACCATTCACCGCCGAACCAGAACGCTGCCAGGTCAGATTGCTTCAGCCCAGGCCCACCAGCAGCTACATACATCCAAGACCTCTGCCCCCAGCCTCACTCTATAAATAGAGGGGCAGGGGTACAACAATGGCAGACAAGTTTGAGAGCTCAAACCTGGAAGGAACTTTCAAACAACTTTCATACACTTGTACTACAAGCTTTGTACTTGTAATCGGATTGGAAAAGGAGAATAACATATAAAGTGGACGTAGGCACACTTTGGCCGAACCACTATAAATCTGTGTGTCTTTTACAGTTTAGCCCCTACTTTTTACGTATTTGCATACACCACCTAAATCAATACGAACAACATAAAATCAACTAATTCATACGACTTGGAGTTGTTTGATCATCTTTTGTGCAAACATATTTGGGTTATTTGCTGAGATCTGTAATTTGTGTTTGAATATCGCTGAATTATATTCATACACTGGTGCTTTCACGACTTTGGGTGTTTGCGGCCATTTTTTACGCAAACATCTATCTCCTTGTGGATTGCCAAGCCATTACATCCTAGGTCCAAATATCCAAGCCTCTAAATCTGAGACCCTAGCTTCCCAATCTACGAGTTCAAGTATTCTCATTAAAAGCACCAAAATATTGGCATCAAAATTAACCGCCAACACCCAGCTGTACGTGAAAGCACCAAATTCCCAAAGTAATGTCCAAACAATCAGACAAACATGTAGATCACATGATTAAATAGCAGAAAGAATAAAGGGACATGCAAGTTTTATAGTGGTTCGGCTAACTCCAACGTACGTCCACTCCAAAACAATCCATTTTATTATATTGAAGTTTGACTATCGTTACAATCCAAAATTCCAAAATAAAAAAGGCATATTATCCCCTAGGTAGAAGATGAATAGAAACAGAATGAAGGTCCCCCTTTTGAAGCCAAGCCTGCGGTATTTATAGGATAAACTTTGGCTATAAGGTCTTCTCACCTACATGGGCCTGCCATAATGATCGGCTTGCATGTTTCGTCCATAAGTATCGATCAGCTAACATGCTAGCGACCCTTTTTCAGTCATCCAATTCAAGGCCGAGCGCCTTTAAAGAGTCCTTCATGTCGATTCCTCCCTTTCCATATTTTTACGTTGATCCATCTCCTTCTAATATCCTATACCGATCCATCCTCCACAAAGCATGCTGATCCTCCTCCTTCATGTGGATACACTAATCCTTCCTGATGTCACTTGGAATGTACACCGATCCCTCTAGCTTTATCGGTGCATACCGACCCACCTTGCTCAGGGTGTTACGCCGATCCATAGTGCATCAATGCATATTAAGTCGATCCATACTATGCCGCTCCAAACTATGCCGATTCTTTCCTATTCCGATCCATACTATGCTAATCCAATCTATGCTGATCCATATTATAATGGCTGTCCTAGAGAGATTGGTATGAATAATCGGCCATCCCAAGACCTCCACTTCTTGGTGTTCGTTTGTGTTAGATTCCCTCTCTATTTTATTGATGCTCTAATGACTCAAGCTATTTCATGGACCGTCCTTGTCCACATTGATCCTTGCTTCATCCAAATCCGTTCAACTTTCGTCCATAGCTTTAACTGTAATTGATTTTTCATCCATCCATTTGAGCCAAATCAATGATATCCCAGCCTTGACAATCGTGAAGTCTATTGGGTTAAATCCATCTGTGTATTGCCTTTCCAAAAGGCGAGTTAACAATCACCTATTCCTCTCTCAGAATAGTTAATGAGGCAGAAAATTTTGGCAGTTCTAGACTTAAGAACCTATCAATCCCTTGTATCGGTGGCTTTTCTCAAACTCATAATAAATAAAAATATAAAGTGGGTGCAGGCCAAAGGTTGTCAAACCACTATAAAAATATCGTGTCTTACTATTCTTTTTATGCTATTTTACTACTATCTGTTAGATCTAGGTCTCACGGGTTCCCTACGGTGTTTCTTTAGGTGTTGATCCAATTTTTGCATCGACAACTAGCATGTGTTTCTTGGATATAGAGGATGCTAGTATTCAATACTATAGTTTATCAACTTGTATTAAGTTAGTCTAATGTACGTATTTCCTTGTGATATATATTAGACATAACTTGTATATTTTATATTATATGCTTTACCGCTACGATATTGACTCGGTGTTCTTTGATATCCGTTATACATTGTGTATTGTTGTATCCTAGATGCATACATGTTTATTACATCATGTTGATATTGTGTATGTATAGTTGATTTATTTATTAGATTTTTAAGATACATACAACATTAGCCCAAGGGAATATTCATGTGTGTAAGCCCAATATCGCCACATTCTCCATATTACTAAATATTATTTCCTAGTAATACTCTTTGTTAGTATAGGTATAGAGGTGGGTTGTTTCATTTGGTATCAGAGCGAGGTTCATAAATAAAATACACAACGTTACTAGAAAATGTTACATACTAATACACATTTTTAAAGGGATTTAAGCAGTATTGTAATTTATTGGAATGTTGAATGTTGCAATGTAAATTTCTATAGATTATCAAGTTTAGATTTCTAAATAAAAGTGTAACGTTCCAAAAAATAAGGGGTATGCCTATAAGAAAGAGATGTAGAAAATATGGATATTATACGATATTTTTTACTGTCTATTCCAATAAGTACAAAATATAATTCTTTGTAATTCCAAACATAATACAAACTCCCTTTTTGGATAAGATATGAGATTTACATTATTAACCTTTCATTTGTGTGAGATGTAATTCCAATGCATTAAAATAAAGAAACCCCTAAGTGCACACAAAAAAATTGAAGTTGTAATAATAATAATGGTTAAATTATAAAATATATATATATATATATATACATATATATATATATATATTTGTGTGTACATGTATATGTATATGAAATAGAGACAAGATGGAAACCAAATAGAAAAGGGTAACGAGGTGGACAAGTAGTAAAATGAATAAAGGAAAGAAGTATATAAAACATACGGGAATGGAAAGTCCACTAAATAAAGAAGGGTGATAAAAGTTAAAGATAAATAAAAATAAAAATTCAATAATGAGAAAGGAATATAAATATCGAAATATATTTAGATCGTTTAATGAAAGCAGTAAATGACATTAAATTGATATTAAAAGGATAAGAAGTAAACGCAATAAAAAGTAAAGAAATATTATGATCCATTGAACATTGAGGCATAATAAATAAATAAGTATGAACATATATACGTAGCATAAAGTATGTGTTAATGACAGGTGTGAATTATTAAAGTTAGCAAATAACTTAAACAGATAAGGACGACATAGTCATTAAAATGGGTTGGAATGCAAGGTCAGTAGTGTTACATAACAAAAGTCTACCCATGCAGAGGAATAACAACGATTATGTATGTATTATACCGATGTGGGTCGTATCCAACTGTAGGTCCCGTGGAATTGTATACGCCCCCATATAAATGAAGGAATACCATAGTACGGTCTGCTTTAACTTTTTAGTTGGGTTACTACCTTGATTGCATTGGGAAATCTAAATGGGATTGTGAGAAAAGCTCGATGTTATGTCAGTGTGTTTGGTATCATATTAAGGAGTAGGAGCTGTACATAGGTCGAGAACGTCATCTGTCCTATGCGATCAGCATAAAGATGAGGGTTACACCTAAATGGGCTACAACTCATACCAGTGTAGGTTATGTTTTGGTCATGCACAACAATAGTTTTTTGCTAGTTTGATTGTTAGGAGACATGGCTAGATAACTCTTAAGTGAGGTCCTTTAAAATGAGTGAGGTAATTCAGGATGTTAAGTCCTCCATAGTCCATGAAGCTAAGCCTATAATAAAACGCAAACAAGCAAGCAAATCCCCAAGGCAGGATAAAATACGGCTAAACTATTTTGATGCCTTTATCATACGCTATAGGAGTTCTTTGATATGCACGATGAGGATGTGATACTTCATTGATGATGGATCCTGGTAAGGTACTAGGCTATGGATACCAATGGGGATAGTATCTTGGTCCGAAGGGGGACCGTGGTACTATATATGTGTGTGTGTGTTTGTAGTTATAGGCTACTTCAAGTAGATGGAGCGTATTTTACGTGCATGTGGAGTTGAGATAACTAAGTATAATAAAATGACATAACATGTGATGGAAGGCCATCCTCTATGTATAAAGTGTGTAATTTACCAATCACTAGATCATTGTTCGGACCCCTCCACATTATAACCCATAGGATAGCTTTAGAGGGATAGGTATTGGTGCAATGTAGGAACAGTGGAATGACAGGTTTCCTTATGCAAGCTCGGCACTAACAAGGACATTAGTTATTGGAAGTCTCAACTAGGTCAGAAATGGTATGTTATATTATACTTCACTATTCCATTGTGATTTATATCAACCATGCTTTGATATGCATTTATTTATTTATTTATAGGTTACCAAACCAATGGTCCATAATTTGGTGAACTTGGGTGTTCAATTTTGCGAAAATTCAGGCCCATTAGGATGTGAGTTGCCACATTTGATATTAGATCTTAGGTTAATCAAGCTTAAGAGTTAGGACACGAAGAGTGAACGTATTTGTAATTTTTACTATAGTTTTATATATATATATATATATATATATATATAATATGCCAAATCCTACAATGTCCAACTATAGAAGTAGTAAAATGATAAATAATACGACTATAAGTTGGAACAATAGATGAAGTTGAATATGTACACCTATCTCGATTACTCCATGGGAAATAGGACGGATGGAATGACATTAACTTAAGAAGAGCATAAGTGTAGCATCTAGAAGGTCAACATATGGAAGGTCCCTAAAGCTGGATGGTACGTGACTCCCTCGTTGTCCCCCAATAGCCCAATGGTAGTAGATCCCTGCAAGATTGTCGATTTGTGATGTATATTAGGTCTAGATAAGGGGAAAGTAAGGGTCTATATGTTGTAGATATCTGAAAGTAAGAATTAAATAATTTCCCGAGGAAATGTGTTTAGTAATCACTCTAAGATAATAGCTAGATTTTTAAAGGAAGACAAATCGAAAGGTAAGTAGAAAAGAAGAAAAGTTCAAAAAAGGGACAAATAAAAATCCCCTCTAAGACTGATCCTGTATGTAGGAATTTAGGATAAAAAGTTGAAATGATTTTAAAATAAAAAAAATTGAGAAAAATATATAAATAATGTATTGGAAATGATTTTCAAGGGACTTGTTTAAAAGTTTGAAAAAGAAATAGTATTTGAAATGATTTTAAAAGGATTCATTTAAAGGTTAAAAAACCTTATTTTGGAAAGTAAGTAAATATTAAATTTTTGGGAAAAAAATAAAAATATCTACATATTACTTAAATAAAAAGTTTTAATAGAAATTAAAATTAGTTAAATCGGAAATTTTGATAAATGGGGTTTTAATAAAAGTTATTTCCTTTGAAAACATGTATAGAGCATATGTATAGCTCGTTGATTTTTCTAAAATAAGAAATTTTAATTGTAAAATTATTTTTAATGGTCGATAATAGGAAGTGGTACTATTTTTAAATGGGGTAAATAGTATAGGCAAAAAGACTAGATCCTGAAAATAAAAGCAATAGGCGAACGCACAACAATTGTTCAACCAAGAAGACAGTCAATTGAGTGAAAATCTGTATAAATACAAGCCATTTAAATAAGAATAGTTTTGGTAAAAGAAGGTTAAATAGTAGTAACATTATGGAATATAAATGGAAACAAAGTTACTTATATGAAATAATGTTAGTAATTCGAAATAATATATGAAATTAAAAGAAAAATGGAAAGTTTCCATAATAGGGGAAGTAATGGAACATATCTTTTAGAAGGCCCCCTAATATGCTAGTGAAGCCTCTGCTAATGTTGAAAGTGGAGATAAACTGAGTGGTAGGAAAATAATAGAGTGAAAGTTGTCTTCATCTACTCCAGTTTTTATTGTTTAAAATTACAAAGATGTTTTAGAAACACTATAAAGTGCATTTTTAAAAAGAAATATTTTGGTGGAACAGAGTTTTTAAACGAAAAAATTAATAAATGTTTTAGTTAAAAATCCGAATTTTTAAGAAATAAAATCCTTGTTGTTGAAAATGCTTTTAAAAGGAAAAGTTGATTTGAATAAAAAGAAAAGTAACTTTTAAAATTAAATTGTGTACATTTTTTTGGACTTGATGAAAATGTTAAATTCAAAAATCCTAAATTATAGTTTTATAAGTTAAAACGCCAAGTTACTTTTGAATTTAGTAATAAGTTTCTAAGTTTTTACTTTTAAAGATAAATTTTTTGAGATTAAGTACTTCTTGATTTTGAATTTTTAGTTTTGAAAAAAAAAGTGGCAAAAACCAAACCAATTTTTTTATAGAGTCGATAGGGATGACTACCTAGGTAAGACAGCGTAAAAGATAAGGCTATGAAGAAGATAGTGATGACTGCTCAAAGAGTAGTAATAAGGAATCTCCGTCGAGTGTAAGGAATATTGGTGAGAGCCTACAAATGTCTGATTAGACAAGTGTGCAAGCCATGAAAAGAACCCACAAAGGAAAGATGAACAGTATTAAAGTACACTTCTACGGGTTCTGGAGTATTCTCGCATGAAAGATCAAGGAGAAAGAAAGTAAATATCAAGATTTTAGGGTACTATCAACAGCTCTAGGTTAAAAGAATAAAGTAATAGACGGTAATGAAAGGGCAAACACACATGGAGGACATTTGTAACATCTCCCATTCTAAGGCCTAAAATTAATTACTACGGATGATGTGATCATCCATAGTTATTAAGTCTCGACGATAAAATGTGGGTATGTTAATCATATCAAAAATTAGAAGCATATGATTATGAAAAAATTTCAAACACTATTTAATAACAAATTATCACATATCATTTCACAATTGATATCTCATATTCATTACATAATCCTCATGTTCTAATAAATTATAATTATTACAAAATACTTCAAAAATAGCATATGAACATGACCCTTGGTTGATCAGAGTCAAATACTTGATAATTATACCACTTTGCCAGTTGCATCCAAATAGGAAAAAGCCAACCTACACGGCGGAAATAGATAAAATTCTTAATAGCTAGACTGCCTACTGCACGCCTCCGGAAGCTTATTCGTCTAACTGGATGTCCTGAAACCCCTTACTCCCGACATACACAAATGAGTACCTAAGAGTTTAAGGGGAAAAACAAAAACTTCAGGCCAGACAACATTCTGGTGTGAATAATTACCTACCATCTCGAACCAAAATAGATATCTAGTGAGACCATGCCGCTGAGCGAAACAGGTTTTCGCCTCACTAGTACCTTAACTAAAACATAACAACCAAATACCGTGTTCCCGCAACCACAATGGTTAAAACGTAGAAAATAACATTTATAATCATGCAACATATATTGGATCACCCAAACCAATTCCTTAGATTGTCCATCTTAATTTCAGATGACTACCAGTCACAATTTAAACCGACCACCCGTCTTATTTTAATCTGACTGCCTGTCTTATAATTATATGGACTACCCATTTCACATATAATGATATTTAGATTTATGTAGACTATCCATCTCACATGTAATTTGTTTATAAGAAAACATGTCAACATCCCCAATTCTACATGAAAGGTAATTGAGCCCAAACGAAACCAAGCTGTTTAGAAGATCTCTTCTTTCAAAACCTACCCTTCAACCAGGTTGACTTAGTCGAAAAGGGTTTAAGGAAATTGTTTACCTTTCCAAAAAGGTTAGATTAATCAAAAGGATTTTAGGTGTTAAATCTGCCTTTCGTCAGGTTGACTTAGTCGAAAGGATTCAAGGAGTTAGCTCTACCTATCGACCAGGTTGATTTACTTGAAAGGCTTTAAAGAGTTAGCTCAGGAATGCAAGCAAAGGAAGTAGCATACTACTCGAAACCTTTCCTTTGAGTGGGTCGGAAGGTTTGTTCTACCCCTTCCATAATGTCGAATGGGATGCATGTTTTTCTAATATGTGATAGTTGCTCAGGACCCTTGTGGTTTCGCTACTTTCGTTGAAGAGCGTCTTCGAAAGGGTCACTAACATGGCTAGTGGATTAGCCCTTTCAAGTGAATTCTTCTTTGATCAGTCGTTGCCAATTACAAATTGGAACCTTTTTGGAAAACCCGTTTTGATTAGGTCGAGAGGGTTCTAACCCTTCGGAACAAGTCCAGCTTGTAACTGTCCAGGCTTCACTTTTATTTCCTTGTATAAGATTAAGCTGGATAACCCCTATTATCATGGACTCATCCATGTAGAAATCACATCATAATTCCTATTTTCATTGTTTGATGTTGGTTTCTATGATGATGGATTTTGATGTATGTATCCAAGTCGATATTATGCATTGCATAGACAAAATGAAGTTAAGAGAATAGGTTAGAATCATATGCAGTTGGTCATTAGTCTAGCCAATGATCTAAATGATCTTCCTTGTCGTAAAAATTCTTAATGAACTAGCAACTTCTCTTTTATTAGTAATCCAAAATGAGTTATAGTTAAGAGAGCTTTTTCCCGACTTTGATTTAGGGTTTCTACAAGATTTAATTGTAGCTAAGAAATTGGAGTAGAAGAAATGAATTTGGGATTCCAAAATTCGGTCCCTAAAACTTGACCCCTTGGGTCTTATTTATAGATGCAGGTCAGCCTCCTTCCAAGCCTATGCCTTCGACACGGTCGAAAGGACCCCTTTTTATATACCATCCCAGACCTTTTGACTTGTTCGAAAGGCCATATCTGCCTTCAACACTATCGAAAGGCATAATCTTCGAGTTCTTTGATTTACCCTTGTGCTTCCTTTGTCTTTCTTCAGACCCTTCGACCAAGCCTAAAGGATCCTTTACCAACCTTTCGCCTTTGTTAAGTTATGAGTATCTTTTCTTTCTGTTTTCTCTAGAACACCTTTCGATGTTGTTGAAAGGTCTCCAAATGCGCTTTTTCCTTCATGTTGCCTTGTTGTCATTGGAAGTTAGATAGGTGACGACGACTCTGTCGGTAGGTTGCCTATGGAGGATTCAAAGATGTTGATGTGTCGATGGTTTCTATGATGTTGAGTAGCTTTCGAATGTATGTCTATGCATTAATGTGGAACCTTTCCCTGATGTCTTTGGCTTCCACTGTTTCAACAGGCTTGTATATGCTTTCGAAAGGGTTGTTACGAGGGCGAAACCCTTAGTTCAAAAAGGTCTAGCGCATTCATGGGAGATTAACATTCATTGCCTTCGAAAGGAGGTTCCGAAGTATTCTTTGCCGACCCATCTATGTGGAAAGGTGTTAGAGAGGTGGAAAGATGGCTATGTTTCTCCTTTTGTCGGCTTTTTCGGTGGCTTGCATGTGTTTTATCACCTACGAGGGTGCCTGCTGCCTACGACACTTTCAACAGCCTTCCTAATGCCTTAGAAACTTTCATTCATGATCTTTGTCGAAACCCACTTTAGTAGATGTTGGTGCTTTTCTTATCTTCTTTCATGCCTTTGTTCTCTAGATGGATTTTTTGCCCAAGATTCCCCCCCCCCCCCTCCGCACGTTATGAAATAAGCTTTTGTTCTTTAGGACAAAAATTTTAGAACTTTCTCGCTCTTTATGACATTATTTTTCCTACAAAATTCAAAGCAAGTGATATTCTCTATTTCTATCTCTTTATCATTTTTATATTCATGCTTCATCATATCAACTCTTTATAGTTAGTTGGTTATAATCCTAATTCAAAAGATATGAGGCCTATAATCAATAGCCATTAATGCATATAATAAATGTTGTCTACGGAATCGTTGTGGGAAATAGTCAATAGCTGCAAATAGAGGCTATAAGTTATTATCCGAAAATAAGACTTTGAATCCTATCCACTCTAATATGTATCTGAAAATTTTCCAAAGATTTGAATGATCCTGAAGCCGTCATTTAGATGTTGGTGAGCATCATTTAGAGTTATAATACATTAACTCTAATTTAGGTATCAAGAAGACTAGTTTGAAATTTCTAGTTGTCTATAGCAACCTCTACTCTACTTTTTTATACTCCTGGTTTGGGATTTGATTTTGGAAGCAATGCAATTTTGACCCAAATTAGGGTATTAACTTGTGAAGTTTGGAAGTTAACAATCAGATACCCAGAATCCATATAGAAATATCTAAATATTGTCCTTTGAATGACATTTCTAAACACAGATTTGGCTATTTAGTAACAATTGTCTTTATATCAAGATCTCGAGCCCAAATCAGGGCATATGTCGGACAATTAGAGACTGTTGGCAATTATCTTTGTAAAAAGAATCTCCGGCCCAAATTAGGGCATATGTTGGGTAGGTAGAAATCCATAGTAATTGTTGTCATAATAGAAATCCTCAACCCAGATTAGGGCATATGTTGGACAACTAGAAGTCCTTGACAATTGTCTTTATAGTAGAAACCATAAGCTCATATTAGGCCATTAAGGCGAAATCAAGCAATAATCATGAAACCCAGATTTAGGCATAAAGATTATAAGTGATTAAGTGATTAATAAAGACCCAAAACAAACCCAGATTTAGGTAATAATAGGCGATGTTTAGAAATGAAAGTCTCGAAAACCAGATTCGAGTATCCAATAAATGGAGTTCTACTTTACTCCTTATATTCTTTCTGTTTCGATATGCATATATATAGTAGTAGTCTAATTGGCTACTACTCAAGCTTAGATATCTTAGTCCATAAGTTGTGTGCCACCTCTTGGGCTTTGACGTCTTAATTTATTGGAAATTTATCGCTTCTCGGGCACGGACGTCTTAGTCCATTATTTGAATAGCCTCTCCTTGGGCTTGGATGTCTTAGTCCATCGTTTGATGTGCCTCTTCTCGGGCTTGGACATCTTAGTCCATTTTTTTATTAGCCTCACCTTGGGCTTGGACATCTTAGTCCATTATTTGAATAGCCTCTCCTTGGGCTTGGATGTCTTGGACCATTGTTTGATGTGCTTCCTTTTGGGCTGGACATCTTAGTCCATTGTTTGATGAGACTCTTATTGGGCTTGGACATCTTAGTCCATTGTTTGATGAGATTTTTCTTAGGCTTGGACATTCATTGTCTGGTGCTCTTGACTGCTCATCTTAGATGCCGAAACCAAGCACTTACTACATCCTTCTTGGAGGCACCTTGACATGGCCAGAGACATGGCCAAGGGCTTGTCCGATGCTTTACCATGGCCATTTTATGGGGCAGATAAAGCACTCCGACCTCCCCCCAAGAGGCACCCTACCCTGGCCATAGCTTGGCATGGACATGGGCTTGTACGGTGCTTTACCCTGGCCATCTTATGGCACGGATAAAGGCTTACTCCAACCTCCCTCCAAAAGGCACCTTAACCTGACCAGAGGCACGACCAAAGGCTTGTCCGGTGCTTTAACCTGGCTATCTATTGGCACAGCTAAAGGCTTACTCCGTCTTTCCTCCAGGAGGTGCCTTAACCTGACCAGAGGCGTGGCGAAAGGCTTACTCCATCCTCCCTCCATGAGGTGCTCTACCCTACCTATCTCGGCACGGACAGAGGCTTTCTACCATCTTAGGTAGTGTCCAAATATAAGGATCATTTCACTCTCAACCATGTAGATTTTCTTTTTGAAGGAATATATGTTTTATTCATTAATTTTTGGAAAATATGGCCTCAAACGTTCGGAATTCCATGTTCTTGAAACTATACTGCCATCTGGTCGACATAATTTGTAAGCTCCTATGGGAATCACTTTGCAAATGATTAATGTCCTTCCCAGTTTGGTCTTTGAGGTCCATTTGCGGGATTTCTGGTATATGCCATCACTCTTCAGAGTTCCAAATCCCCTTCGTGAAATGGACGAGTTCTAACTTTTGAATTGTAGTACGTTGATATTCTTCTTTGATACTCAGCGGTTCACCGCTGCTTCATCCCTTAACTCATGTATCAAATCTAAGGATTCTCTTTTAGCTCTTGATTTTTATTGAATGCATAGGCGATTCTTCAGTGTAAGGGTATCTCAATCTCAATTGGTAACATCACCTCACACCTATATGTCAAAGAGTAGGGAGTATGTCACATCGCCGTTTTAGTGGACGTTCGATAAGCCCATAACACAAGTGGTGGTTCTTCTACCCAATTTCCTTTTGCCTTGTTTAGCCGCTTTTTCAGAATTGTCTTTATGGTTTTATTTGCAGCTTCAACTCCCCATTCGCTTTTGGACATGCGATGGATGATGAAAAACTTTAATGATTCCATTCTTGTAGCAAAAGCGAGAGAATTCTTCACTCTTAAATTGTGTCCCATTGTCAAAAATTATCTTCTAGGGAATTCCAAACCTAGTTATGATATTCTTGATAACAAATCTGAGTACCTTCCCAGAAGTAATCTTTGGAAGAGGTTCTGCTTCAACCCATTTGGTGAAATAGCCTATGGCGACTATGACATACGTCGCTTCTCCTTTTGAAATTTGCAATGGGCCGATTAAGTCAATTCTCCATACGTCAAAGGGCCATGGGCTAGCGATTGGAGCTAATTTACTTGGAGGCAATTTGGGAATCTTCCAGTATTTTTGACATTTTCACATCTTTTAACATACTCGATGGCTTATCTTACCATACGTGGCCAATAGAATCCTTGCCTCATTTTCTTTGCCAATTTTGTTCCATTTGAATGATCTTCGCAGAAACCCTTGTGCGCTTTAGCCATCAATTTTACTTCGTCATTTAGGCTTATGCATTTTAGATAGGGAAGGGCATATCCCTTCTTATAGAGGATTCCATCCATCATTATAAAAGTTGGAGCTTATCTCCTGATTTTCCTTGCTTCGCCTATGTCAGATGGGAGTATTCCTTTAACAAGATGTTCAATAATGGGTGATGTCCAAGTGTCATCATATATGTAAGTTGATCTTGGTTGGTCAACCCTTTCAGCTGATATTTCTTTATTACTTTCTCTTCTCTCTTCACCTTGTGATTTTGCTTGAGACCTTGTCAGAACTAGCAATTCCTTGCCTATTCTGATGCCTCCTCTCTAATACTTGGAATTGCCTGATATCCTACTGGAACAATACGTGTCTCCGGAGCTCCCCTTATCTCGCTAGTTTGCTAAGGAGTTTTCTTGTGAGTTTTCCTCTCTTGGAACTTGGTGTATTGAAAAGTCTTCAAACAAAGAAAGCATTCTTAATATCTTCTTCACGTATAAATATAGCTTATGGTCCTTCGTTTGGTATATCTGTTTCACTTGGTTCACCATTAGCTGAGAATCACTAAAGATCTATATTCATGGAATTTTGAGTTCTAATGCCAAGGTTAATCCCGCCGCCATAGATTCATATTCTGCTACATTGTTAATTATGAGGAATCCCAATTTCATTGCATAATGTAAATGGTGACCATCAGTGTGATGATCACATACCTTGCACCGGCCCCTTCTTCGTTTGATGAACCATCAAAAGATAATTGTCCCATAGGCCTCTGGTCTTTCTCTTTTTCTGATTGCTCCTTGATAAAGTTAGTGCACTCATTAATGAAGTCTGCTAATGCTTGCCCCTTGAGTGTACTCATGGCTGAAATTCTATGTCATATTAGTTAAGAAAAGTTCATCATTTTACCAATCTTCCAAAAGTTTATAGTTTACTAATGACTTGCTTAAGGGGAAAATTGGTCAATACCTTGATCGGGGTGGTTGGAAATATGCTCTAAGCTTTTGAGCTTTGAGAATCAAGTAATAAGCAAGCTCTCTATTACTGGGTATCTTATTTCTGCATCCTTCAAACATCTGCTTACATAATATATTAGAAGTTGGGCCTTACTTCCTTATCTGATGAATACTTAACTGATCGCGCGTTCTGAGACTGACATATATAGGTATATGGTTTCCTCATTCTCGGGACTAGAAAGTATCACTGGCTTTTCCAGTTATTTTTTAATTCATGAAAGGAATTCCTGCAATCTTCCCCTCATACAAAGTTCCTCTTCTTCTTGATTACACTAAAGACGGGTATACACTTATCGGTATCTTTAGAAATAAATCTACTTAGGGCAGCCACACTCGCATTCAAACTCATCACCTCCTTGTTGGATTTAGGTTTGACCTGTCCTTAATGGCTTGAATTTGATCTGGACTAACTTCGATCCCTTCTGCACTTACAAGGTAGCCTAAAAACTTTCCAGAATAGACTCCAAAAGAACACTTTTGTGGGTTCAGTTTCATTAGATATTTCCGTAATACCCTCAACATTTCTTCCAAATCTCTAAGATAATTTTCAGGCTCACTAGACATTAACAGTATATCGTCCACATAAATTTCCACGTTCGACCAATTTGCTCCTTAAATTTTCGGTTGACTAATCTTTAATATGTTGCCCTTGCATTTTTTAACCCAAATGGCATTGCTTTACAACAATGAATCCTCCACTTAGTTATGAAGCTAATGTGCTCCTCAACTGGTTTGAACATTGGTATTTGATTGTACCCTGAATAGGCATCTATGAGAGGCAACAACTTATGCCTGCTTGTTGCATCTACTAACTGGTCTATTTGCGGTAGTGGGAAGCAATCTTTCGGACGCGCTTTGTTCAAATCCATGTAGTCAATGCAACTGCTCCATTTACCATTTGACTTCTTTACTACAACTAGATCGGCTAACCACTTCGGGTAGTATATTTCCTGGATAAATCTATTCTCAAGGAGTTTGTTTACTTCCTCTTTTAAAGCATCTGATTGTACCTTATCTAACTGTCACTTCTTCTACTAATTGGAGCTGCTTCTAGATTAATGTTGAGTGCATGACACATAATCACTGGATCAATCCCTACGATATCAGAATTTGACCAGGCAAATACATCTTTGTTGTCCTTAAGAAATTGTATCAAATCCTTCTTTAAATCGCCATTAAGACCTTTTCCTACTTTACCACTTTGGTAGCATCATCTGAATCTACGTATGCTTCCTCAAGATCCTCTATGGGTTTTATCCTTTCTGTTTCCCCTCGGTAATCGAATTATGTGACTATTGGGCTTTCTTCTGCTGAGTTGGCATCAATTTTCTTTCTTTTGCCTCCAGATGGAATGTACCTTTGATACATATGTTTATTAGATTTATTAACTTTAATGTTTGCTTCGAATTTTGGATGTGAAAATCCATCATCCAAAGGCTATAAAATAATAGAAGAATCAAAGTAAGCAGAATACTACCTTTTATATTGGTCTAGAGAAGCAAAATACATTTTTCTAGAGCTGAATTGTTCCTCTCGGACAATGTCCCATCCTCTTTTTGTCAAGAATTTTACCATGAGATATTTCAGGGAGAAGAAGGCATCTATTTCATCGAAAGCTGGCCTGCCAAAGAAGGCATTGTAGTATGAGGGTTGGTTGATTATCACAAAAATAGTTTCGAAGGTTCTATAGATTGGTGGCACACCTATTTGTATGAGCAGCTTTATCTATCCTACCAGAGTTGATCCTTTGTTTTTGAATCCATGTATGGGTTCTAAGCTTGGCACCATTTTATCTTTAGGAATGTTCATCCGACCGAAGGCTCGCATAAAGATGGCACTTACTGCACTACCTGTTTCAACCAGCAATTTAGAGACGATGGATAATATAATTTGTGTTGTAATCATCAAAGGGTCAATATAAGAACGGTAAATCCCCTTTCTTAGCTCCTGAAGTGTAATAACATGGTTCGACATCTGAATGTTGAGACAAGGATTTTTCATTGGTGTTTTCGCTTGGACGGAGTAGATGCCTTTTTTAGCTTCCTTAATATACCTGTTATGGGCACCTTTGTTGTTTCCCGCCAGATGCAGCCCACCGTGAATCATGTTGATTCTATTTACCGGTGTTCTCAAGCATAGGAGGCCTTCATCTTCCAATATATTGACAGCACTGCTATGGTGTTTTTATGGACCATTCCCCGTCCATTGAGCTTTTAGTTGATCCTGAATGAACTCCTTCAAGTGACCTTTATAAATCAGTTTTTGGATAATGTCAGTTAGAACCCTGCACTCATCGGTCTTGTGACTGCTGGCCTTGTGATAAGCACAGTGGTCTCCTCCTATTTAGGTTTGTTCTTGGCTTTAAAGGAGGTCAAAAAGTTGAATCTTTCCTTAGCTATGGCATAAACATAATACAGTGGCTATTTTAAAGTGACTATGTTAGCGATTGGCTATTCCCATCTTGTCCTTTTGTGTCCTCGGTCTTGGCTAAGTCTCCCCCATTCTTTCTTGAGGATAGTCTTCTTCTTATCATAGTAAAGCTCATCCATATGGCTAAACTTGTCAGCCTGGAAATGGAAGTCTTGCAAATTTTTGCAGCCATTAATAAAGACCTGTTTCCAAATGGGGGTGTTTTCTATCAAGCCAAAATGAACCGCAATAAGTTTGTCTCGATCATTCATGTCTTTGTCTTTTTGAGCCTCAACGTTGAATCTCCTCAGATAATCTCCCAAGGGTTCCCCTTGCTTTTGCTTTATATTGGCGAAGACTATATAATATACCATAGGATCTTTGCAAATGCAGAATTGGGCGAAGAATTCCTAAGAGCACTGCTTCCATGAATATATGGTTTTCTCCCAATATTGTCTGTACCATTTTGTTGCAGCTCCTTGGAGAGTAATCGGGAACAATCAGTATCTGACAGCTCTAGATGCATTGTACAAATTCATTTGGCTATCAAAAGCATTAGATGATCATCCGGGTCTGTAATCCCATAGTATTTCATTGATGGGATCCTTACATATGGCGAGATGACTGTAGGCACGATCTCATCTGTGAAGGTTGGCACTCTTTCATTGTCATTATCCTTTTCATCCATTGTCCTTTTTCCTTTTGTGTTCACGGCGTCCATTATTTCCTTTTCAGCTACATATTTTAGATAATCCTCAACATTATGGTAATTTTAATTTTTCTAGTCCGAGCTACACTGCTTTGATGTTGAGATTCTGGATTGTTCAAGCAACTTGTCGAGAACTCATCCTTGATGGTTAGTTTTTCATTGGGAATGCTCCTTCTTGGAGGACGTTAAGTCTATTTTGCTTTTGCATTCATTGGAGTTAGCTTTCAAGTTTCTCCTAGGTGAAACCACCTCATCCCCTTGAGTTTGTTTTGTTGTCTTTGAAGATTTCTAAGATAGGGCCATTTTGAGTAGCTCCTGCTTCTCTTGCCGCTTTTGCTCCAAGTGTTTGATCTTTGCAGCATTCTCATCTTGCCGAGCGGATGACAAAGTTTGTCCTTGAATAGCCTCATCAAGATTAAAGGATAGAGCTATATTCTCCTCAAGAGTAGTGGTGTGGATAAACCCTTCCTCAATTCTTCTAAATATTTTTATCTCATTTTTCCTACGCAAATCAAATAAACCAAAATTAGTCTATAATATAATGATAAGGTCGGAAGTTTAAGCCCTCCTTTAGTGCCAAAATGGTAACAAAAAACTTGTCTACATCCCCAATGCTACATGAAAGGTAATTGAGCTCAAATGAAACCACGTTGTTGAAAAGATCTCTTCTTTCAAAACCTACCCTTCGACTAGGTTGACTTAGTCCAAAAGGATTTAAGGAAATTGCTCTAAATTCAACAAGGTTGACTTGATCCAAAAGGGTTTTAGTTATTAACTCTGCCTTTCAACTAGGTTAACTTAGTCGAAAGGCTTCAAGTAATTAGCTCTACCTATCGACCAGCTTAATTTAGTCGAAAGGCTTCAAAGAATTAACTCAGGAATGTAAGCTAAGATAGTAGCAACCTACTTGAAACCTTTCCATTGAGTCGATCGAAAACAAATATTCATTCTGGCCTTTCATTCCTTTTGACCATGTCAGAAGGTTTGTTCTACCCGTTCGATCATGTCAAATGGGATGCATGTTTTTCTAATATGTGATAGTTGCTCACGACCCCTGTGATTTTGCTACTTACGTTGAAGAACCCCTTTGAAAGTGTCACTTACATGGCTAGGGGATTAGCCCCTTTAAAGTGAATTCTTCTTTGATCGGTCATTGCCAATTACAAACTGGAATCCTTTCGAAACAACACTTTCAATTAGGTCGAGAGGGGTTCTACCCCTTCGAAACAAATCTAACTTGTAATTGCATAGGGTTCACTTTGTTTCCCTTGTATAAGATCGACCTGGATAATCCCAGTATCATGGACTCATCTATATTGAAGCCACATCGTCATTACTATTTTCATTGTTTGATGTTGGTTTCGATGATGATGGGTTTCGACTGTACTTATCTAAGTTGATCCTATGCATTGCATAGACAAAAGGAAGTTAAGAGAATAGTTTAGAATCATATGTAATTGATCATTAGTCTAGCTAATGATCTGAATAATCTTCCTCATCATCAAAATTCTTTATGAACCAGCAACTTCTCCTTTATTAATAATCCAAAATGAGTTACAACTAAGAGAGCTTTTTCGCTAATTTGATTTAGGATTTCTAGAAGATTTAATTGCAGCTAACAATTTAGAGTAGAAGAAATGAATATGGGATTCCAAAATTCGGTCCCTAAAACTGGACCCTTTGGATCTTATTTATAGATGCAGGTTGGCCTCCTTCCACGCCTATGCCTTCGACACTGTCAAAAGGAGCTATTTTTGTATGGCGCCTCATCCCTTTTGACTTGGTCGAAAGGCCATGTATACCTTCGACACTATCGAAAGGCAACTTCTTTGAGTTCTTTGATTTACCATTGCGCTTCTTTTGCCTTTCTCCATGCGTTTTAACTAAGTCAAAAGGATCCTTTACCAAACTTTCACCTTTGTTAAGTTATGAGTATCTTTTCTTGTTGCTTCCTCTAGAACCCCTTTTGACGTTGTCGAAAGGTCTCCAAATGCACTTTTTCCATCATGTTGCCTTGTTTTCATCGAAATTTAGATAGGTGCCTCCAATTTTATCCATAGGTGCCTATAGGGGCTTCGAAGATGTTGATGTGCCATGGTTTCGACGATGTTGTGTAGCTTTTGAATGTATGTATGTGCATTGATGTGGAACCTTCCCCTAATGTCTTTGGCTTCAACCTATTCGAAAGGCTTGTATATGCTTTCGAAAGGGTTCTTATGATAGCGAAACCTTTAGTTTAAAAAGGTCTGGCTCGTTCGTGGGAGATTAACATTCATTGCCTTCGAAAGGAGGTTTTGATATACTATTTTCTGACCCATTTGTGTCGAAAGGTCTTAGAGAGGTAGAAAGGTGGTTTTGCTTCTCTTTTTTCATATTTTTCGAAGGCTTGCATGTGTTTTCTCACCTACGAGGTGCCTGCTGCCTACCACTCTTTCGAAAGCCTTCCTAATGCCTTCTAAACCTTCATCCATGATCTTTGTCGAAACCTACTTTAGTAGATGTTGGCGCTTTTCTAGTCTTCTTTCATGCCTTTGTTCTTTGGGTGGATTTTATGGAAAACATAATTATTAATTGGAATAACCATCCCCTATCACATTAACTGCCCATCACATATGATTTAGTTATTTAAAATTACACGGACTATACATCACATATATTCCATTTAACTTAAAATGATGTAGTAACAACCCTGGTTTTGGTGATTACCTGTAATATTAAATTATAACGGTGGTTATAATTTAATATTGAGAAAATAAAATAAATTGGAGATATAATTTGTTGAAATTGTTTATTTTAATAAATAATGGATTTTCTAATGTATAAAATGTTGAAATAAAGTTTCTAGAACTTTATTTTGGTTGTTTGTGATTAAAATAAATAAGCAATACATGGTTTTAATTGGATATAATGCAATAATTTTAGTAATTATTGCCAAATGTGTCTTTTATTGATTTTTAATGAAGTATTTGGATTTAATATGTTGAATTATATAAGTAAAAAGGTGGAAATTGTTTAATAATGAGAATAATTTTGAAGGCTAAAATAACTTTTTATTTGTTGTTAAATATTCTTGTGAACATTAAAACATGTTTGTTGATTTTTTTAGTCTCGAAATCATTCAAAAACAAGTTGTATTTATGTTAGTACTAGAGTTTTAGTGTTTTTGAGTGATAATTGGATTATAAACTGATTTCTTTCTTAATTGGGTGTAAGCCCATTACTACTCTAACTAGAAAAGAGAAAAGCTTCTCTTCCTCAACCTGTACGTACAGTAAACAAAGAAAAGAAAACCAGAAACAATCCGCTTTCACAAACCTAAACTCAAAATCTCCAACTAATTCATCACTTTGCTAAATTTTAACAAATGGAGGCACTAAATTTAGGTGATCAATTCCAATACAAAGATTAATTCATCAGTTCCTGAGTTGAGACTTTTGATTGTCTGTAATGTAATTTCTGATTGTCTGTAATGTGCGTTTTTCTTTCTACATGCCTCTGTACTATTGTTTCTCAAGTTTCTAAAGCTTGTTCGAGCCAAAAGATTTCGTCTTCCTTCGGATTTGCACAAGTTTTCTCTAGTTTGCTCTACAAATTTCAAATGTGAGTTGCTAACTCATACTATCTGGCTAAAACAATGATCTGCAAGCTGAAAATTGCAAAGAAATCACTTACTATAACAAAAAAAATTCTTGCTTTTAGTTTGTAGTAATTACTTGTTTTGGGTTGCATCTTTGTGTGGTCATATCTTCTTTTTCTTATCATGAAATACTGTCGGAATTTTTTTGGATTGTAGTTCATATGTTGTAGTTTATGCATGCTAATTTTCGTGTGCAAATTTGTCCTGAAAGTAGATGAAATGATCGCTAAAAATGGGTTCAAACAAGGCAGAAATTGCCTTTAGCCTTTGCATGCTATAGGTCGACCATCAAAGTGCACAGGTCGACCCTAGGGTCCATAGGTTAATCTATGGGTCGACCTACGTCTTTGAAATTAGCCTTGGTCACTTCTTTTGCTTCATGTGTCTTGTTTTGATCAATTTGCAAATTTCCAGTGGCTTTCTTGACTTGATTTCGGGGTATTTTTGAGATTTATAATGGCCATGAAGCCTATCAATAGGCGAGGCAAAATTTTAGTGAATTCATAAATCGAATTGAATCATTTTTACGATGATTTCGAATGTCTTCTTTGGAAATTTCGATGATTTTTCCTTGTTTTGGAGCACGTATTTTCTAAAACAATTTCGAAATGATTTTTAAAATAAAATGGCTTTGAAATAAATATTTTATAGTATTTATAAATTATTTTAAAGGTATTAAAATTATATATTCTCTCAAATAAAGATAAATTTCAAAAGTTGGTTTTCCAAACAATTCAAGAAAATTGTTTTAAAAACAAGTTTTCTCAAGCAAATTATTTTCTACATAAGATATACGTTTTTGCACTCTTCAAGTGTACGAGAAAGTGAATTAAATAATTTAGTAAAACATGTGGTATGGGACGCATACATTTAATTTTTTGGCTAATTCCAGACTTTTCCATTCGAGGCAATTTGTGATTTAAATGATTTTAATTTCTAGTATGGCATTGGCTAACAGTTCGTAAACCGATAAGTGAGAACGTGTGGTATGGGACGCACTGTTAACACTTTTCGGGTTCCTATATGAGAGTTTGTGACACGTTCATGAGTTACTGCCAGTACTGGACCTTCGGGTCATTTGTCCTGCAAGATGTTGTCCTTCGGGTTGTTTTTTCCATTGAGACATATTTGTCCTACGGGATGTGGTCCTTGGGTATGTTTTGTCCGTTAGGATGCTATCCTTGGGGATGTTTATCCATTTGAGAAGTGGCGCCATATTTTGAGAGACAATTCTTGGCGGGCTTCGTCCATTTTATAAGAACGTGCTATCTTTTGTGATGATTTCATATTTATTGTAACTTTCCAAACGTATTGCCATTTCGAGATTATTTGACCATTTGAGACACTACTATGCGGCGATTACGTTTTGGATTTTGAACTCTTTATCGAGTTCTATACTTTGAGATTTGTGACTGCCAATCTTTTGACGTTTATTTTGTGATTTATAACCTCCTTTTTAGGAGATATATGTTTTTTTTCCATATTTTGGTGTATTTTGAAATTTGGTATTTCCTATTTTAGGGTAGTTATTCGAGATTGCCATTCTTGGGGGAATATTGGGTTTTGTGATTTCCTATTTAGGAGATTATGGTTTATATAAACCATTATATTGGCTTTTGGTATTATGCCAATGATATAAGGCGATTAATTGAGTTTATTTGATATTGTTGTCGATCCACTTAAGAAAGAAAAAAATTTAGAGCACCAAATCGACGTATTTATTAGATGTTTAAGACAAAGCTATGCATGGTCGCTAATAACTACCCCTATTTTCCGCATGAGCAGACAGTATTACCCAGTAATACTCTTTGTTAATGTGAGTCTTGGGGTGGGGCGTCATAGATGTGGACTGTCTGTCATGCATCCCATAGTTTTCCTAGGATGACTATGAACCCTTCATTATCCTCATAGAGACTATCCATCTCCACCATGATGTGGACTATCCATCTCATATGCTATATTTTTCCTAGGATGACTATGAACCCACCATATACAATTTAATTCAAGTTGCCCGTATGTTTAGCTTTTGTCTATTGGTATCCCCAATTAGGTTATTTCCTCTTAAAGTTATATTATTTAAAAGTGACACACACTGGTATTCCAAATTGATTCATGTCGAACTTATTGAAATGAAACAATGGTATCCACAAGGTTTAAAGTCGAAGTAAAAATATATGGCATGCCACAATTAAATAATTTAAGTTTAGATAAATGTCGAAGTTCACCCATATTGGTGTCCCCAATGATGGTGTTGATGTTTACAATTTAAAATGACATTGGTATCCACAACGATGACGTCAAAGTAGAAAACTTAGGCTCTTCGCCCTTTTCTAATTTAGTATAGATCAATGTCAACGGGATTAACAATGTCGACATAGAAGTCTATGGCTCTCCACCTTTAATCATAACACACATGTGGTTTTAAAAGAATGTTATCCATGGTTAAAAACATAAGCATAGAATTCTTTTAAGTATTCAATGTCGAAGATGATGTTATCGACCTTTATAAAAAATATGCTATCCATCTATTAACAAAACTTAAAACATTTTAAAGTTATAATGCTATCTGCCGCTAATGTGGGGTCATCGACCCTCTAAAACATAGGCCTCTTCATCTCTTTAAAACAATTTCAATTAACATAAAAACAAGTCTCATCGGCATTAAAAAGAAGAAGACCGACGACGATACTACATTCCATCTTTGTCATTTCCATTCGATATAAAATTCTGAGTATATACTTTTGCCAACCTTAATGCACAACGATAGTAAGATCCTTAACATCGTTATAAAACTTTTTGACTTAAATCACTTCAGTTGTTATGCCACTTCATATATAGAGTCGAAGTCAATACAAGCGGCATCATGGCCTTAGTATGTAAAACAGTCGAAGTGATTAGGTGCGGCATGATTAAAAATAGTGATGAAAACATGCGACGTCAACACTAAAGCTTTTAAACTCTTAGTTGAATCACGAAGACACCATGCCGCCCAATATAGATTGCCCATACTATTGGCGACGACAATAATGGAACCCTTCCATAGCTACTGAAGCAGCCATCATATGCTTCCCTCGATATCAACGTCGATGTGCATAGAGGAGGCCATTCTTTAGGCTCGTAGAGGATATATGGGGCATGGAAACAACATAATTAACATGAAAACCAGTTTATTTCTATTAAAAATAAGCACTTTTCACCAAATTTTACACTTCGGCAAATTCCCATTAGATACAAACAGTATTTTAATAAATCTTTTCTGAAATACTACCACATACCATTTTCATGTTCCAAAATATTTCGCAACTTTAATTAACTAATACCTTTAATTAATCATTAATTTAAATGCTTAACTAGCGTAATAAATTCAAAGTAATTTGAAATAAATTGGGAAAAATTCCAATAATTTGCAGAAATTAGAGAAAATCCTTCCCATTACCATATAAAAATTTCAGAGCCAAAAAGAAAATTAATTATTTTAAACAATTAAAACATGAAATTAAGGAATTTTCTCCTTAGGAAATTCATAAAATTTCAATTTAATTTGGAAAATTATGAATTTTAAAATTCATCTCCAATACAATGTTTTAAACAACATATCAGAAAATCGAAGTGTTTGGAGATTAAAATATTATGTTTTACCCTTAAAACCCATTTAAACAATTTTATAAAAATTCGAATAACCATTACTCTATCCAATCAATGATTAAGCAACCATATCTTGGCAAAACAAACATTTATCATTCTAGGATTATCCATAACTAAATTCAAGAGCAAAAATAGGGATAGAACATGTATTATTCACCTTAGATTAATTGTCGAAGTTGAGATTGGATTTGGCCTTAGTATCCCCAAGCTTCTTCCCTTTGAAACCACTTGATTTCGATCCCCATGTTAGAGTTATGGTTGGCCTTTGAGTTTTTTTACTGTTTAAGTTTTTGAAAATGAGAAAGAAATGAGGGAGAGAGGGTTTTAAAGGTTAAAGGATAGATCTACCTATTTTTTCCTCCTTATATTTTTCTCATATATGTTTAGTTTTCCAAAACAATCTTATTAGTTTATTAAGGCATGACCTTACTAATTAACCAATCTCACTTTCCCTAACCATTTACATTATTCTATTTAATCTATCTAATTAAATGTCATGAATAATGTTTAACTAAAAACAAGGGTGTTACAAGCTCCACTCCTTAAAAGTTTCATCCTTGAAATTCAGTAAGGACTATAAAACAAGCAGGTCAATCAGGCAAACAATTCTAGTATATCCTACCAACTATAAAGTCTATATACAACTAACATAGAACATACCGTCATAACTGCTCAGGATAATATCCCCAATCCAGTCCTCTGTCTCCCAAGTAAATTCTTTCTCGTTTTCACTCCATAGGACTTTCACTAAACTGACTGTCTTGTTCCTTGATCTCTTCTCATCTCTCGCTACAATTCAAACTGGTCGTCTCATAAAAGTCAAATCCGGTTGTACTACTAAATCTTCCATTGCAATTGGAGCAATAGTAATCTCTGGATTGTGAACACATTTCTGAAGATGAGAAATATGAAATGAATTATGAACACCTAACAAAATACTCAGTAACTCTACTCGATATGCAAGTTTTTCGATCCTCGCTATAATAGGGAATGGTCCAACATATCTCGGTGTGAGTTTCCTTGACTTTCCAAATCATACCACACCCTTCATCGACAATACCTTAATAAAAACACAATCTCCAACTGAGAACTCTTAATCTTTATGCTTTTTATCTACATAACTTTTCTACCTAGATTGAGCTTCTCTCACCCGACCTTGGATTAACTCAATTTTTATGTGGCTTCTCTCACCATATTTGGATGAAGGACCAATATGTCTTCGATCTCCAACCAACATGCTGGTGATTTGCATGGCCTTCCATACAAAGCTTTGAAAGAAGCCATTCCTATACTAGTTTGACAACTATTATTGCAAGAAAATTCAACCAAGTGCAAATGGTCTTCCCACGACCCACCAAAATCCAGTACACAAGCTCTCAACAAATCTACAAGTACCATATGGACGCTCTCGGTCTGTTTATCCATCTGTGGGTAATAAGCAGTAGTCATCTTAAGCTTGGTAACAAATACCTCATGTGGACTCTTCTGGAATTCACTGGTAAACAATGCATCTCTGTCACTGACTATACTAGTAGGAATTCCATGCAGTCTAACTATGTTCTTCATAAACAACTTAGCCAATACAGGCACCGTTCTGGTTGATTTATCAGGGGTGAAATGGGCACTTTTGGTTAATCTATCTACAACAACCCATATGCTTTCATTTTCTCTGTTCGACCATTGCAACCCGTCAATAAAACCCATGGATATTGAATCCTATTTCCAAACTGGTATATCCAAATGCTAAAGCAATCCACTTGACCTTTAATGTAACGATCCGGTATTTTCAATCTCGAAAGTTCCAGATTGTTAGAGTAAAGAAGAAAGAAGGTAGAAGAAGAACGGAAAAAAATAACAGAATCTCGCATTTCGCAGCGAATCAAATATAATATCAAATAATAACATTTGCATGAAAGCTGTAATTTTTAATTTACATCAATACATCAGAGTTACAATCATACACAAATAGACTAGACAGTTATCAACTTGTCTCAGACTACTATCCATACAGACTACACAGTCTCATATACACAGCGGAAAAACTCCATACATTCTTGTCATTCAGCTCGCGACCTGAGCTCCAGAACGTCCTCACCTAAAAATCTGTAATACTCGGTCTGACCCGAGCATTACGTCAAAGTAACACTCGGGCCAGACTGGAAACCATCGTGAGTAAACTCGTAATATTTGAAATACTAAGTTATAACATATGTGAATACCAGGGTAACTCATACCTTTTACGAATTCTTAATTTATTGCAATCAACACTTATTTCATAGTTCAATCTTTAAGTACCCTTACGTAGTTCCAATGGTCCAGTTTACTTGAATTATTTCATTCCAGCCTATTGACTACACATATCAAATCTATAAAGAATTATAGAAGATTTCAAATCGAAGTGGTTTCGGGTATTTACTGATACCCGACCCCGGTCTCTTCTAGTCACATGCCATCTTAACCAAGTTATTAAAATGAAATACAATTCAAACTTTAAATACAAACGTTAAATATAGACTGTCACTTTACACAGCACTTCATCTCGATAGATGACCACATTATCATTGTTCAACCCAAATATATCACAAAACATTTCATATCAGAAATATCAAGTAATCAAAGGCAATCTATATCATTCAATTATTCACAAGAAAGATACACCATTCCAATAAAATTAAATGAATTAAGTTAATCGCTTTAATCAATTTTAATCCTGCTTGCTTAACATTAATTAATTACAAACCAATAATTAATCATCCTTTAATCATCCCCTTTAATTACATTAAGTAATTTATCCTTTAATTAATAACACAAATTAATCAACCTTCACCCATTCACTTTAGTTACATTTATCCTTAATTAATTACTTAAATTTATTATCCTAAAATCACTTACATTGATTAATTATCCTTTAATTAATCACACTCATTAATTGACTAACCCTTAATTAATTTCCTTAATTAATTATTCAATCCTTTAATTAACTACACTAAGTAATTAATCCTTAATTACTTCCCTTAAGTAATTTACCTTTCATTACTTCCATCAAGTAATTATCCCATTGGTTAATTATCCTTAATTAATTAACCTTGATCATAAATTAATTTAACCTTTAATTGCTTATTAAATTAATTAACACTCAATAGATTAATCCTTTAATTGCTTACATTAAGTAATTATCATTTAAGTAATAAATATCTAATTACTTAATTAATTTATCCATAATTACGAATTAATTAATCTCTAATTAATTGATCATAATTAATTAAATTAATTAATTGCCCTTTAATCATTAATTAATTAAATAAATAAATTACTCTTTAATTACTTTATTACTTTAATTAACCTTAATCATCCAAGGTTTTAATTAACCTTAAGATAAACCATTTATCTTTATTAAATTTCTTAATTTCACAATCATACTTAAACATTTATCTTTATAATTAACTTACCTAATTAAATCATTAAATTTAAGTTTAAAATAACTTAAGCATTTAACTTAACAAAATTTAAGTTAAACAGATTATAATTTCCTTAATCAAATAATTTAAAACATTTATTATATAATTGTTTAAACTAAATTCATTTTATATTTAAAAACTGTTAAAATTCAACTTCGGGTGCAATTTGTATAGTACTTGATCCTAGACCTAAGAAAAAAAATCACTTTCCTAATTCCATCGTTATGTTGTATCTGAGATGCTTAGAGAGTTAATTTAATTAACTTATTGTAATTATTCAAAACCAAACAGATTAAATTCAAAATCATTCTTATTTAAAATTTTAAATTTGATAACTTGTTTAAAAACTTAGCCTTGAACCTGTTACGAAATTTTTTTTTTAGAAAAACAGGTTGACAAAATTCTTTGCTTTAAACTTGATCTCTTATCTTTTACATAGCTATACTACCATTACAAAGAAACTCGAGTTCGACCTAAATCTTTCGAGCCAAACTCGAACTTCTCTTCCCCATAAAACTCCCGTGAACTACCTCGAGCAAACACCATTCTACTCGAAGTCAAAACCTTTTTCTCTGATGCCCAAAACACTAAGCTACCTCCTGATACATGAAACACAAGTGCATGTGTACACCATCGCAGTCCACCGCCTCTGGTCGTCGACTACCCCCACTCATCACCCACGACCACGCCATCACGCCTACCTGCCTAGAACTCCTCGCCACGCTTCCCCTATCGATTCACCTTTCTACCCCTAACTGGAAATATTCCACTCAACCAAAATCACCTTGCGACAACGAACTATAATGCCAACAACCACCAGATGTTAACTTGAGCCTCCCCGCTCCCTCCTTCATCATCTCCCCTTAGACCGATCACTTGTTTTTCCTTATGCAACTCGACATTCCCATCAATCAATGTCCTTCCACAGGAAACTCTAAAACCTTAGTTTCATCTTGGCCGGTCAACTCACTTACTAAAAAAAATCGAACCCATTTTTCCAGAGCTCGCCACCCCTTCAGCCACCCCGGCCAAAAATCAGCCCCCATCATCCATTGGTTCGCCAGAAATTGGTGAAAAACCAATTTCCGTTCAACTCATAAATTCCCACTTAATACTTCACGAAACAACTCGAAACTATAATCAAAATCATCACATTCAAATATAAATCGTTTAATATGATCAAAACTTGAAATTTAAATATTTGATTTTCTGTCTAGGAATGTATTTTACCATGGTTCCTTGATTACTGAGAACTTGCTAGTTCTTTAATCTAAATATTTTTTTTTAAATCAAGTTTAGTGATGACAAACAGATTCCCTTCAAGGACCATAACATAAAATAGTTCATATATTGAGATATAAATTTTTAAAGGAATTTTGGTGCTTATTGTTTAAAAACAGAGTTGAACATACACACACCAGACATGCACAGGTATTTACAGAGTTGTTCGACTTCCTTCCAGTAAAAATATTCATGCAAATCGTATTTACACTTAACTACTAAAATTAGGCGATACATCAAAGTATAACATATACTTAATTTTTTTTAAAGGGTGTTTTACTCATAGATTGCAACAGAGACAGGTTCGAGCCTGGAAAGAAAAAGTCTGGAAGTTGTATTTGATTCTATCTATTGAATTTATCTTACTTTGAACCTTGATGCATTTGAGTTGTTAGGTTGTTTGATCTAATCCTTGTTTTGGTTTGATAATTTGAAAAAATTGCTTGATGTTTTGGATTTTCTACTGTTTACAGGTTTGTTTCTTATTTTTTTATGAAGAATAGAGATGAATAACTATACAGCCTTTAGAACATAAATTGGCACTTGTACAATCCATGCTACAAAGTTTACATATGTTATCACATGTTCTTATTATTTGAAAATTGTTAAAAATATCAAATTTATGTTTAAATCTTTTGTCTTTAATTTATTTATAAATTGTGGTTTAAATTTTTCTTTTCATAAATTACTAAATTTTATATCCATAAAACATTAAAGAAAAAGATTTAAAACTTAATTACACACTAATAAATAACCATATACAAATACTAGTTGTAAATATATTTTTAAAGATATTATTTAGAAGAAATAATTTAAACCCTATATTAATTTGATTCTTATAGGCTTAAGTCATTAACACCACATATATATACACACACTTAATTGTATATGTATACACTTAAAATTTAAATATCATAAAGTTTTCATATATCTATTTATATATTTTATAAATTTACTACTAGATTCATCATTTTAATTCAACTAATTATTATAGTTTCAAATCCACTTATATATACATCCGGACATCATTAATTATCAAATTTATTTGTTTCATCCAAATAAAATTAGTATCCCAATAGTTTAAAATCAGTTAATTATCCAATTAACAGCTATTCAAAATCCGGGTCATCACATTTAATGTTTGGTTTTCACTTGCTCGAAATTTGCACAATGCTTCACCAATAATCCTACATCCCTCTTCATAACTTCCCAAAAGAAACTTTTCTTCATATCCAGATACATCTTGGTTCCTCCAGGACGAATCATAATCTTCAATCGATGACACTCCCTAAGAACTTCTTTCCTTAGGTCATTAACATCTGGAACACACAATCGTCCCTTTTTCCTTAATTATCCTCTCTGGTCAAGAATAAAACATTTCCTTCTAAGTCAAATAGCTGCACCTTTAACTCCTTCATCTCGGTAGGTGTCATCCTGCTAAGTGGTCTACTTACAGGTTCAGCTTCAGGTACAAGATCCATTCAAAAGTAAATAGCTCATTTCGGTGGTAGTTCTGTAACCGGATCAAAAACATCTGCGAATTCTCTTACAATAAAAACCCAATAAAATTCATCTCTCGCTTTTGTGGCATCCAATAAAGCACAAATTCTTGGACTCGAATTTCCAACTAAGTGTACTATTTGGTCACTACTATCAGGATGTCTCAATGATAATTTCCTATCCTATCAAAATATCCTAGCATCGTATCTGCTCAAACAATCCATACCCAAAATAACCCTGAAAACCCACGAAATCAAAAACATACAAACCGCAGGAGAATGTATAACTTAGCAACTCGAACTCTAGATGGTCACATCTCATCCCTAGAGTTGTGTGCCCTCCTGTTGGATTAGTTATCCCTAAGGAAGTTACAAGATATGATGGTTCTAAACATAACTTATCTACCAAACACTGAGATATAAATAAATGTGATGCATCAGTATCAAACGGTACCTCAACGGGTATGCCATGAATCAAAAGCGTACCTTCCATCACAGACTTTACCTTCTTAGCCGTTGTTGGTCTTGATGTAGATGGTTCCAAAGAAAACACCTTTCCTTTGTCTGCCTTGGCCACTTTTGGACATTTGTCCTTATAATGCCCCATCAGGTTGCAATTAAAGCACTTCGCATTCTCCTTCCCTATAACCATTTGGCCATCACCAGATCGACACTCGTTAGCATAGTTCCCCTTCTTGTCACACTTGTAACAAACTATATCAACTTTCCCCTTTTTGGTAGCTCCACCTTTCTAAGATCCCTTCTTTTTGAAGAATTTCCACTTCTTATTCTGAGAATTTTGGTTCTCCGCTGACTTCTCTTTCCAAAAGGTCGAAATTAATTATTCATTCCTGACAGCCATCTCCAACACTACATTCAATGGATCTATGAGATGTGGCATAGTTTCCTAGCAATCTCTGGCCTCAACCCCCGAACAAACTTTTTATTCCTCTTGGTAACAGTGCTTATAGCAACATATCCAAACCTAAACAGCTCATCAATTTTAGCGGAGTACTCCAGCACTGACATTTCCCCTGCTCCAGCTCCATGATCTTCCTCAGCAAAGAGGGCTTGGCTACTTAAGACAATGATTTTTCCTCGTATCTCCTTCGAAATTCCTTCCAAGTCAATTCTTCCTCTGGTACTCCTATGGCCACCCCATTCCACGAGAAAAAAGCAGCTCATTGCAACCATCTAGAAGGTAGTCTCGTTTTTAGCTCGTCGTTCAGACCTAAATCAGTGAAAATCCTTTCATAATGTAACTGCCGATTCTCTACTTCTATTGCATCCTCGATCCATAGAAAAAGCTTCCGAACTAAGCTGTGGTAGTCTCAACTCAGCTTAGTATAGTTACTACCAACTGGCGCTATGGGATTGACTCCTCTTGCAATAGCAACATTTCCTCTAGCTACTTCTGTAACTGCTCCAGCTTGCATCAAGTTGACAAAGAACTAATACATATCCCCAATATCCACTGGTGGGGATGCACCACTTACATCGGCGTTTGCATTTTGATAGCGTTTTCTTGTCGACCCTGGTTCCTCCTGGTGTTGGGCTGAACTTTTCAAATGGTTGTAGTACTTCTGCTACTTGGATCCACTCTTCTGTTTCTCGCTTCCACGTCTTTCTTTCTCGTAAATCTGCATACAAGCCTTAGTAAGATACAGAAGAACGGTTTAAGAGAGAGGGGTAATACATACTTATATATAGAAAATATAAGTGCATTACTATAGCATTATCCGATAACCACAATCTTATTCTCTGATTCATTAGGATTATGTTTTCAAAAACTCTTTAGGTTTAAAATTCTTTAATCATAAACCTATGATATGATACAAACTTGTAACATCCCTTATTCTAAGGCCTAAAATTAATTGCTACAGATGCTGCAGTCATCCATAGTTATTAATTCCTAGTGACAAAAAGCGGCTATGTTAATTATATCAATGATAAAAAGCACATGAATATGAAATAATTTCAAACATAGTTTAATAATAAATTTTCACATCTCATTTCACAATTGATATCTCATATTCATTACGTAATCCAATTCGTAATCCAACGTTTTGATAAATTATAACTATTAAAAATACTCCAAGAGTGACACATGAAGATGCCCCATTGGTTGATTAGAGTCAAACACTTGGCAATTCCATAACTTTTCCAATTACATAAAAATAGACAAAACCAAACTACATGGTGGAAATAAATAAAGTTCTTAATAGCTAGATTGCCTCTTGAATGTCTTCAGAAGCTTATTCGTCTAATTGAATGACTTGAAATCCCTTAATTCTGACCTACTCAAATGAGTGCTTGAGAGTATAAGGGGAAAAACAAAAACTTCGGGTCAAACAACAGTCTAGTGTGAATAATAATCTACCATCTCGAACCAAAATAGATATATAGTAAGACCATACCGTTGAGCGGAACAGGTTTTCCCCTCACTAATATCTTAACTAAAAGATAACAACTATAAATTGTGCTCCTACAACCATAATGGTTAGAACATAGAAAACAGTAATTATAATCATGCATCATATACTGGATTACCCATCCTAATTCATTAGATTATCCAACTTAATTTCAAATGACTACCCATCAAAATTTAAACTGACCACCTGATTTATTTTAATTTGACTACCCATCTTATAGTTATGTAGACCACCCATCTTACATATAATCATATTCAGAATTATGTGAATTATCCATCTCAGATGCAATTATTACTTGGATTATCCATCCTCTACCACATTGACAACCCATCACATGTGGTTTATTTATTTAAAATTATGTTACTATCCATCACATATACTCCATTTAACTTAAAATGATATGGACTATCCACTACACATCCCATAGTTTTCCTAGGATGACTATGAATCCTTCATTATCCTCGTAGAGACTATCCATCTCCAATACGATATGGACTATCCATCTCACATCCCATAGTTTTCTTAGAATAACTATGAACCTATGATTTACAATATAATTCAAGTTACCTACATGTTTAACCTATGTCTATTGGTATCCCTCATTTGTTTGTTTCCCTTTAAAGTTATACCATTTCAATGTGACACACATTGGTATCCCTAATTGATTTATGTCGAACTTATCAAAAACAAACAATGGTATCCCAAAGGTTTAAGTTGAATTAAAAAACATATGGTTTGCTACCATTAAATAATTTTAAGTTTAGAAAAATGTCAAAGTTCACTCACATCGATGTCCTAAATGATGGTGTCGAGGTTTACTATTTAAAGTGGCATTGGTATCCCGAACGACGATGTCGAAGTAGAAAACTTAGGCTCTCTGCCATTTTATAATTTAGTATGGATCAATGTGGATGGCATTAACAATGTCAATATAGAAGTCTAAGGCTCTCCGCCTTTAATCATGACACACACACGATTTTAAAACAATGTCGACCTATATCCCAGGTTAAAGACAGAAACTTGAAATTCTTTTAAGTATAATATTCAATATCGAAGATTATGTTGTCAACCTTCATAAACTATAAGCTATCCACCTATTAACAAAACATAAAACATTTTTAAGTCATATGGTTGTTTGCCGTAAATATAGGGTCATCGAGACTCTTGAAACATAGGCCTCTTAAAAACAATTTCAGTATATATAAAAACAAGCCTCATCGACATTAGAAAGAAGAAGACCGACGTCGATGCTACGCTACATCATTTTTGACTACATTCGATATAAAATTCTGAGTATATAGGGATGCCGACATTGATGCACAATGACACCAAGATCCACGATGTCATTATAAAATTTTCTTACATAAATCACTTCGGCTATTATGCCACTTCATATACAGATTCGAAGTCAATACAAGAGGCATCACTGCCTTAGTATGTAAAATGATCAAAGTGTTTTGGTGAGGCATTGTAATGACCTACTATTTTGGATCATTCAAATCGACAATAAAGCCACACGTGTTGGACTTGAATAATTCAAAACAGTAGATTGTAATACAATTTGGAACAAATAAAACCAATCACAGAAACACTGACACAGAAAATATCAGAATAACTCACAACGGAAATAAAATAACCATTGTAGTTCATGAAGCTACTACAACATAGCCTTAAAACAAGTACAAAATACCATAGTCTGAAAGCAAATACAATAGAAATCCTAATACATATATCCACAACACATAAGCTGAATAGAAATATTGAATAGAAATAGATGACAACTAGATAGATAGATAATCTCCAGCAAATCCTCTAGCTTCAGAAGATGAAATCCAAAGCTGATACCCAGGTTGCCTCAAGCATAAAGCAAAATACAAAACACTCGAGTGAGGACATACATACTTATAAACTGTAAACCAACTCAAGTGAACTGTTATAGGAATGCATAAGTAACTTAAAGGATGCTTGGGACCGTCCATCCTTTTGAGGATCCGTTAAACTATTTACTATGTAGTAATATACGCTATTATAATAATGTCTAAAGTAAAATAAACTTACACAAAAATAGCATTAAGGCTTTACATTTTCCACCTTAACACGTAAATAGTGCCAATAGTCTATACAGTACCATCGTACCTCCAGATCGGGAGGCTACCATAAATACTCCATAGGTACGACACAAATCAAACTCGTAGTAAAGCACGCTACGGTAGGTGACATGGCAAAACTAGGCAATGCCAAGGTGGATATACCAATTACACATCCGGATCGGTGGTAACGCATAGCCGCAGCTGCTGCCCACCTCGAGCCACACTCAAAAAAATCAAAGGTGTGCGCCAATCAATCACAAAGTAATATAATGGTATCGAAGAAGTGTGTCCAATCAGAGGAGCCACCTCATTAGCCCGGAATTGCTCTTGTTTTAGCCACCTTGTGCCAACTCACGAGAGACGGGTCCACATATATACCTCAATAGAACGTCGCCACCATCCTACTTCATTCTGGAATCTCCACCGCATGCACAGTCGTTAAAGTGGTTTCCGAAGTTGGTAGAGAGTATGACAACTTTCGATCCCGGTCTTTGTAACAACCAAACGTTATTATAACCCATGGTTGTTTATTTCAAATGGTTTATACTTCCAAATCAAACATATAAATTTTAAAACCATTTAAGTTAAATGCTATTATACCATCAAAATAATATCCATTTTCCAAAGTTTTAACACTTTCAAAACCATACAAATTTTATAACACTTTAAAAATGTAATAAGTTAGAAACCATAACACTTTTAAAATGTTAACCTTATATAATAGCACTTTGGAAAATGTTATAATTTAGAAATAGTAGCACCTTTAAAACATAACCTAAAGTAACATAACATTTTAAAAACATAACTAAAATACCATAGCATTTTAAAAATGCTACAAATACTACTATAACATGTTTAAACGTCATATCTTAAATTTAAATAATAATTATATATTACACAAAACATATCTATTTCATAGAATAAAATCTATCACTATTACTAGGTTAAATTTAAATTCCATATTAATCTAAATTATATTATCGAGTTAAATTTACATCATAGATAAAATCTTAAAATTTGATTTTTAAACAAAATTTATTTACATATAAAATCTTAGCTTATAAAAAACAATATATATATTGTTTAACTCATTTATTCAAAATTTAAGTTAAAGTTCCATATACTTAAATTTCAAAATACTTATATAAATTTTTATAAAACTTATTTAAAAATTAACCATGGGTCTGTACAGTATTTTCTAACCTAGGTCAAGTGATACGGATATGTATCATTTTAATCCGTAATTTATAAAATACCGGGTTCAATCATTTCTAACCCGTAATCCCAAGTCAAATAAAATAAAAATCGCTTGAGCCTATCATTTCAGCTCATAACGATTTTTCCTATTCTAAAGTATGTTCAAGTATGTATCATTTAAACCCATAGTGATTCTGTACTAACAGGGAACTTGTAGTGTGAGAAGCAGAAAATAAAAATAAGCAGTATAGCATAGCATATCATTTCAGGTGATGTCGCGGGCATATAATCAGGTTACAACATCATATAAAGTCATGTGACAAGCTAAATATATGAACTTAAATCATCATAGCATATATGAACTTATATCATCATAGCATATCATTACTGCACATTCACATGCCATTGTTTCACTAGTACATAAGTACGAATCTCGAGAGTGATAAACTCACCTTCTAAAGCAGGAGATACCACTCAAGACACACGAATAGACCTCTGAAAAGCACGACGACGCACGAATTAGACTCAAATAGATGGAGAGCCAAGATCCAAGTCTTGTAAACAACAAATACCAAACACGCATAAGCATATATATTATACAAAAGATTATAAATCAAAACAGTGTACAAACATTAATCAAAATGAAGTAAAATTGCTTAACCAATGCAATGGGCTCAACCACTTTGCAAGTTGACTTGCCATCATCAAAACATGGCTCGGCTATGACGTTTTGAAACAAGCAGGCTCGATCATGGTCATAAACATACACAGCTATGGACTGAAATGAAGATATGGCAAGGCAAAAGGTCAAGGAGAAGGCAAAAAGACAAGGAGATGATGCCTATTGGGTTCGGCCATGGCTAATGTGGCTCGGCCCTACGCTAAGATCCGGATCGGGTGATGAAATGGATCAAGACACATTAAGTCAAGGCACATCTGGTCACGGCAAGGCATTGGAGATGGTGGAATTGGTGGTGGCCAAGGCTAGCAAGTAGAAAAGGGATGATATGGTGCTCGGCTAGGGTTTGCAAGGCAATTAGATGATGGGTTTTGGATCTAGGAGGTCATGGCATGGGGTAGTGGTGATGAGGTGATGGAGATGATCGGTCTTTGGTGATGGTGGTGGAGAATGGTCGGCAAAAGGAAGGCACGGTGATGGCCGAGTTATGCTTGTATACAAAAGAAAAGGAGAAATGAAAAAGAGGAGAAGAAGGAAAATTTACTGTAATTTGTTTTCAGGAAATAAAAAAATGAGAGAAGAGATGGAGAGGAGAAATGTTTTGTATGGCTATCACAAATGGGTAGGCATCTATTCAAGTTGAATAGATAAAGTCATGTCTATTAGGAATTTCCAAGCCCATTTGCAAAACAAGCCCAAAAATCAAATAAAAAGATCAAAGTCCAAACAAAAATAGAAAATAGAAATAGGGACTAACAAATAAACACTGAAAATAATCGCGTGTAAAACGCTGAAATTTATCAGATTTAAAAAGTATGAAACAGAATTTGATGAAACGAAAAGCAGAACAAATATCAGAATCAAATTCAACTTCAAAGAAAAAGATTGGAAATTTAAAATCAAATTTAAAAATTTCAACTGAAAGTCAAAGTTTGACCAAAGTTGACCAAAATATATAATTTTTAGAAAATCTTTATTTTATTAAATTTGGAAAAATAATTATAAACAAAATTCAAAATTACATTGGAAATTCCAAATTTTCAATTTTTAAATGATTTAAAATCAAAGTTCAAATAAATTGAATAAAAAAATATTTGTTAAAAATATGGGCAGTTACACTCTCCCCCACTCAAAAATTTTCACCCTCAAAAAGGAACGAGACAAGAAAAAGACAAAGAACGATTAGATAGAATAACAAATATTACCTGAAACAAACAATTCTGGATTCGAAGCATGCATGCTCTCCTCCGTCTCTCAAGTACAATCCCAATCATCAGTACTCCACTGCACTTTGACCAGGTTAACAGATTTCCTTCTCAGCTGCTTCGTACCTTTATCGACAATACAAAGTGGCTTTCTCTCGACAGTAAGATTAGGCTCAATATCCAAACTCTCGAGAGCAGAAGGCTGGACAATCAAAGATGGATCATGCAAATATCGACGAAGATTCGAAACATGGAATACATTATGCACTCCAGAAAACTTCTCAGGAAAATCCAGACGATAAGCTAAAGAAGCAATCCTTTCTGAGATGTAGAAAGGACCAACAAACCTAGGAGCAAGTTTTCCTCTCCGAACCGAATCACATTCCTTAAGAGAGAGACCTTAAGGAAAACCTGATCACCAACAGAGAACTCCAAAATCCTCATACGCAGATCATCATACTTCTTCTGCCTATCCTGAGCACTACTCATCTTTCTCTTAATCTCCTCAACCTTCTCAGAAGCCTCCAAAATCATATAAGGACCAAGAACCAAACGATAACCGCATTCAACCCAGCAAGATGGAGATCTACAAGGTCGTCCGTAAGGAGCAGCAAACGGAGACATTGCAATACTAGCCTGATAACTGTTGTTATAGGTGAATTCAACAAGATGGAGATGATCTTTCCAAGATCCTCCATAATCAAGAACACAAGCACGAAGAAGATCCTCAAGAATCTGATTCACTCTTTCCGTTTGACCATCGGTCTACGGATGGTAAGTAGTGCTCAGATTCAGGTGAGTACCTAAATATTCCTAGAAAGCTTTCCCAAACTGACTGGTAAAGATAGGATATCTATCACAAACAATACTGATAGGAACACCATGGAGACGAACAATCTCCCACATATAGATCTCAGACAAACTAGAAGCAGAACGGGTAGACTTGACCAGAATGAAATGAGCTGACTTGGTCAATTTATCCACAATAACCCAAATACTCTCATTTCCCCTCCTAGTCCTCGGTAATCCATCAATAAAATACATAGAAACTTGTTCCCATTTCCAATTGGAAACCTCAAAGGACTGCACTAAACCAGGGGCCTTCTGATGATCGGCCTTGACTTGCTGACAAGTCGCACACCGACTAACAAAGATAGAGATATCTCGCCTCATACCTCTCCACTAATAAAGCTTCTTCATATCCTGATACATTTTTATCACACCAGGGTGAATAGAAAGTCTAGATCGATGATTTTCCTAAAGCAACTCTTTCCTCAATCCATCGATATTCGGGAACCAATCTGATTATTAATCCTCAAAATCCCTCTATCGTCGATCTGAGCTCCACTAACATTAGGACTACCACCAACTCTGCTACGAATACTCTCCTTCATAAGCCTAAGCATCTCATCCACATCCTTCTTAGCAATAATATGATTCAAAAGAGAAGAAGAAGAAGAAGAAGAAGAAACAAGCTGACATAACATAGCCTTCTTCTGACTCAAAGCATTGGCCACAACATTAGCCTTCCCAGGGGTATAGCTAATGTCAAGATCATAAGAAGCAAGAAACTCAAGCCATCGAACCTTATGCTGCTTCAAATCCTTCTGTGTGAAGATATACCTTAAAGACTGATGATCAGTAAAGATCTCAAACTTGGCATCCAAAAGATGATGCCTCCAAAGCTTCAAAGCAAAAACCATAGCAAGTAATTCCAAATCATGAGCTGCATAATTGGCCTCATGGGTCTTCAACTGGTGACTGACATAAGCAATAACCTTCTCATCCTGCATCAGAACAGCTCCCAAACCCTCACGCTAGCATCAATGTATACCGTTAATCCCTCATTTCCATTTGGAACGGTAAGTACTGGTGCAAAAGTAAGCTTACGCTTCAACTCATTGAATTCAATATCACACTTATCATTCCATACAAACTTAGCATTCATACGAGTCAAAGTAGTGAGAGGTGCAGCAATCCGAGCAAAATTCCCAATAAATCTCCAATAATGACCGGAAAGGCCCAAAAAACTACGGATACCAGATGGAATCCTAGGAGTTTCCCAATCCTGCAACAGAATATGGAGAAATAAGGACTATAATAAAAGATAGAATGATAAATTACATAAAGGGAAGAGAAGAAAGAATTACATTGATCGCAGCGATCTTGAGTAGATCAACAGAAACTCCATTATTAGAAACAATATACCCGAGAAATCAGACTTCATCCTTACAGAAATGGCATTTCGAGAACTTAGCCTTCAACTGATGATTTTTAAGAGTCTCCAAAAAAATTTCAAATGCGACTCATGCCCATCCCTTGACTTGGAAAAGATAAGGATATCATCAACAAAGTCTAAAACAAACTTGTTAAGCACATCACGAAAAACACAATTCATCAAATCAACAAAGAAAGCTAGGGCATTAGTTAAACCAAATGGCATGACTAACCATTCATAGAAACCATTCTCAGTAGCAGTCTTGGAAATACTTTCCTCAGCAACTCTGAGCTGGTGAAAACCTGTGGCAAGATCAAGCTACGAGAAAATAGTAGCTCCATGGAGCTGATCGAACATATCATTGATGCGAGGCATAGGATATATGTTTCTCATAGTGAGCTTGTTCAGCTCCCTATAATCAAAACACATCCTCAAAGAACCATCGGACTTAGTGACGAAAACCACCGCTGCTCCCCATTCTGAATGGTTAGGTCTGATCAGGCCCTTGGAGAACAAGTCCTCAATTTGCTTCCTTAACTCAACCTTCTCATAGGGTGCCATTCTTCTGGGAGGAAACTACAAGTCGAGCTCCAGGAATAAGATCAATCAGGAAATCAATTTCCCACTTAGGAGGTAAAGAAGTGACTTCACCAAATACATCGAGATAGAGTTTGACCACATGAGTTGCATCAAGATCATCAGGAGAAGAATCAAGATAATAAATAAAACTACCAGCAAAATCCTTAGGCCAACGGCACTGAATCACCAAAGAATTACCTAAATTATCCACAAGAGAAATAGTCCGGATTTTACAAGAGATAACAGCTTCATGCCTCTTCAGCCAATCACCACTAAGCAATATAGCAAAAGCATCAAAACCTAGAACATAGAAATCACCAGAAAAATGATAGCTAGAATAGAAGAGTTTCACCCTTCAACAAATCCTACTAAGGTTCACAGGACCACCAATATGATTATTAACACACAAAGGTTCAAATGCAAACTCGAGAGAAAGGAGATGCTCAAACTTATCACAAAGATCCACAGAAATAAAGCTATGAGAAGCTCCAGTATCAAATAGAACACGAAAAGGAAAATTAAACAGAGAAAAAGTGCCCTAAAGAGTACCTTGGGTATCACTAGGAGCAGGAGCAGGAGCAGGAGCAGGAGCAGGTGGAGCAGGTGAAGAAGCAGAGGTAACAGCAAAGATACCATAAGGCTTGCCCTTCTGCTGAGTGGGACAATTATACTTGAAATGGCCAGGCTGCAAACAGATATGGCAGAGATCATGCTTAGTCAACTGAGCTGGAGGAACAGCGGCACCAACTGAAGTAATGCAACTATTTGCATAGTGTCCCTTCTGATCACACTTGAAGCAAGTAATGGAAGATAGGTCGATAGGCTGCCTCTGAGAAGAAGAAGATCCCAAACCTGGAGTCTTGTTCCAATTCTTCTTCTACTAATGAAAGTTGGGCTTTCCCTTCTTAGGATTACCAGAGAAAGGCTGAGATGAAGTGGCACGATAAAGTAGAGGATCCTTAGAATTAGGATTCTCATATCTAATGGCCATATCCATCAGACTAGTGAAAGGGCTATGCACATGAGAGATGAGATGATCATAATACTCTGAGCGAGCACCAGCTATGAACTTCTCATTCTTCTTGAGAGGAGTGTCAATCAGATTAGGGAAAAACTTGGAAAGTTCATTGAACTTCCTCTCATACACAGCAAATTACATATCACCCTACTTAAGATCCATGAACTCCCGATAAAGCTGTGACTTCCCTGCTTCGGACATCCATTTCACAACAAAAGCATCCCTAAAGCACGATAGCGAAACATAAGAAAGATTTCAGAAGAGAAAACTGAACCAAATTCCAAACTAACACAAAAAGATACCATAACTGCAACCAAGAAATGTCAGCCTCAGTAGTGTGAGCTGTAACAGACTCCCACCAATCCAAGGCTTCTCCCTTCAACTGCCAAGCTTCCAACTGACGCTTCTGAGCATCAGTGATCTCAAGACCAGAGAAAATCCTCTCCAATGCCTTCAACCACTGCCGAGCCTCAATAATTCTCTCTGATCAAGTAAACTTGGTACCACCAAGCTCAGTGCATTCCTTACCGAGAGTAGTGAACCGAATGGAAGCAACAGGCTCAGGAACTAGGGCAACACTACGACCCCTACCTTTGGCATTCTTACGACTCATCCTGAAAAATCAAGAGTGAATTTTGGAACAAAGGTAATCGAGAAACAAATACAAGATTGGATAAGATAAGATTCAACTAGAATGAATATCCCTAACAAAGAAATTTCTAACAAGGTGGATAAGGAAACGGAGAAGTTAAGAAAATTTTGATTTCAAACAAGAAAGGTTTATATCAAAATAATCTTCAAAAATCCTTTTAAAAATCATTTGAAAATCATTTTATACTTTAAAATGCGTTCTCTCACAAAGAAATGATTCTAAGATTGATTTCACTCATTCTAGGGTATTTCTACCCTATCCCTAATGAGTTTTTGCTCCGTAGGCTAAGGTTTGCCTAAAAACAAATCTCTGATACCAAACATAACAACCCACTACTTTGGATCATTCAAATCGACAATAAAACAACACATGTCTGGCTTGAATAATTCAAAACGGTAGTTTTTAATATAATTTGGAACAAATCACATAATCATAGACACAGAAAATATCAGAATAACTCACAGCGGAAATAAAATAACCATTATAGTTCATGAAGCTACTACAACATAGTCTCAAAACAAGTACAAAATACCATAATCTAAAAGCAAATACAATAGAAATCCCATTACGTATATCCACTAATACATAGGCTAAATAGAAATACTGAATAGAAATAGATGACAACTAGATAAACAGATATTCTCTAGCAAATCCTCTCGCTCCAAAAGATGAAATCCAAAGCTGATACTCATGCTGACCCTAGCGTAAAACAAAACACAAAACACTCGAGTCAGGATATACATACTTATATAACGCAAACCAACTCAAGTGAACTATAATAGAAATGCATAAGTAACTTAAAGGATGTTTGGCACCGCCCATCCTTTAAGGATCCGTTAAACTATCTACTATGTAGTAATATACGTATTATAATAATGTCCAAAGTAAAATAAACTTACTTAAAAATAGCGTTTAGGCTTTCAATTTCCATCTTAACACATAAATAGTGCCAATAGTCTATACGGTACCATCGTACCTCCAGATTGGGAAGCTACCATAAATACTCCATAGGTACGACACAAATCAAACTCGTAGTACAGCACGCTAGGGTAGGTGACACGGCACAACTAGACAATGCAAGGGTAGATATACCAATTACGCATCCGGATTGGTGGTAACACATAGCCGCAGCTATCGCCTACCTCGAGCCATTCTCCAAAAAAAAAAATCAAAGGTGCGCACCAATAAATCACAAAGTAATAGAATGGTATCGAAGAAGTGTGTCTGATCGAAGAAGTGTGTCTGATCAGAGGAGCTACCTCATTGGCCTGGAATCGCTCCTGTTTTAGCCACCTTATGCCAACTTACGGGAGTTGGGTCCACGTATATACCTCAACAGAACGTCGCCACCATCCTACTTCATTCTAAAATCTCCACCGCGTAAACAGTTATTAAAGTGGTTTTCGGAGTCGGCAGAGAGTATGACAACTTCCGATCCCGGTCTCTTTGACAACCAAACGTCATTATAACCCACGGTTATTTACATGGTTATTTATTTCAAATGGTTTGTACTTACAAATCAAACATATACATTTTAAAACCATTTAAGTTAAACGCTATTATACCTTCAAAATAATATCCATTTTCCAAAGTTTTAACACTTCCAAAACCAAACAAATCTTATAGCACTTTAAAAATGTAATAAGTTAGAAACCATAACACTTTTAAAATGTTACCCTTATATAATAACACTTTAGAAAATGTTACAATTTAGAAATAGTAGCACCTTTAAAACATAACCTAAAGTAACATAACATTTTAAAAACATAACTAAAATACCATAGCATTTTAAAAATGCTATAAATACTACTATAACATGTTTAAACATCATATCTTAAATTTAAATCATAATTATTTATTACACAAAACGTATCTATTTCATAGAATAAAATCTATCACTATTACTAGGCTAAATTATATTATTGAGTTTAATTATATCATAGATAAAATCTTAAAATTTGATTTTTAAACAACATTTATTTTTATCTTATAAAAAAACAATATACATATTATTTAACTCATTTATTCAAAATTTAAGTTAAAGTTCCATATGCTTAAATTCCATAATACTTATATAAATTTTTATACTGTTATTTAAAAATTAACCATGGGTCTGTATAGTATTTTCTAACCTAGGTCAAGTGATACGGATATGTATCATTTCAATCCGTAATTTACAAAATACCGGGTTCAATCATTTTGAACCCGTAATCCTAAGTCAAATAAAATAAAAATCGCTTGAGCCTGTCATTTCAGCTCATAACGATTTTTCCCTATTCCAAATTCCGATCGGGTATGTATCATTTCAACGCATAGTGATTCTATGGTAACAGGGAACTTGCAGTGTGAGAAGAAGAAAATAAAATAAACATTATAGCATAGCATATCATATCAAGTGATGTCACAGGCATATAATCAGGTTATAACTTCATATAAAGTCATGTGACAAACATATATATGAACTTAAATCATCATAGCATATATGAACTTATATCATCATAGCATATCACTACTACACATTCACATGTCATTGTTTCACTAGTATGTCGTGAGTGATAAACTCACTTTCTAAAGATGGAGATAATAATTCAAGACACACGAATAGTCTCCGAAAAGCACGAAAAAGAACGAATTAGACTCGAGTAGATGGAGAGCCAAGATCCAAGTCTTGTAAACAACAAATACAAAACACACATAAGCATGTATATTATACAAAAGATTATAAATCAAAACAACGCACAAGCATAAATCAAAAAGTAAAATTGCTGAACCAATGCAATGGGCATGGCCACTTTGCAATTTGACTAGCCATCATCAAAACATGGCTTGGCCATGATGTTTTGAAGCAAGCAGGCTCGGTCATGGTCACAAACATACACGGATATGGAGTGAAATGAAGATATGACAAGGAAAAGGTCAAGGAGAAGGCAAAAAGACAAGGAGATGGTGCCTAATGGGTTTGGCCATGGCTAATGTGGCTCGGCCCTATACTAAGATCTGGATCAGGTGATGAAATGGATCAAGACACATTAGGTCAGGGCATATCTGGTCATGGCTTGGAGGTGGAATGGTCATGGCAAGGCATTGGAGATGGTGGAATTGGTGGTGGCCGAGGCTTGCATGTAGAAAAGGGATGATATGGTACTCGTTTAGTGTTTGCAAGCAATTAGATGATGGGTTTTGGATCTAGAAGGTCACAACATGGGTTAGTGGTGATGAGGTGATGGAGATGACCGGTCTTAAGTGAAGGTGATGGGGAATGGTCGGCAAAAGAATACTTTGCCCTTAAGCACGGTTAATTTTAATCATATACGATAAATATTGTATAAAATAACGCTTTAAGGACAAGAAATAACGGGTAACATAACTGGACTGCCAGTCAACTATTAGCGATGGAAAGGTAGTGGACAAGCGGTCGTCCGGTTGAGTATGTCGGCTGTAGATTGAACCTAGGCCAAATGGCCTGGATTTAAAATAATTTAATCTAACGGCTGGCATTGACTCGAACCGCTACAATTGCGGGCTAAACCCTCACCTTTTTTCTCTTTTTTCTGAAGCGACTGCGAAGCTCTACCATTTTCTCTTATTCACAAATATTTAATTCTAAATATAGTTATAGTTTATATACATATGTACAAGTGAAGAATAGTATAGGATAACTGAGAAGAATAATAGGATCAAATAATATCGTCAAAGTCAAGGTAAATTATAAATTTTGGACCTAAAATCTAAATCTCTTTAAAGGAGAGGCCTGAGACCGGTGGGCGATTGTGACAATTAGAGGTGTAGTAATCAAACAATTATGAATATATATATATATATATATATAGCCTTGAGTATGCGTTTATGATGGATGTAAATTATTAATATTAGCTAATAATTTAGATAGATAAAGATGACATAGTCATTAAGATGATTCGGAATGTAAGGTCGGTAGTGTTACATAGCAGAAGTTTGCACACCACAAGGGGCTACCATCGATTGTCTATACATTATATTAATGCGGGACATATCCAATTGTAGGTCCCATGGAATTATATATGCTCACATATAGGTGAAGTAATACCCTAGTAAGGTCTGCTTCAACTTTTTAGTTGGGGTATTGTGTTGATTGCGTTAGGCAATCTAAATGAAACGGTAAGAAAGACTAGATGCTATATTAGTGTGTTTGGTACCATATTAAAGAGTAGAAGTTGGACATACATTAAGAACGTCATCGGCCCTAAGCGGTCATTGGAAAGATGAAGGTCACACCTAAATGGGTTGTACCTCCTACCAGTGTGGGTCACATTTAGGTCATGCACTTCCACGGTTATTTGATAGTTTGATTGTTAGGGGTGAGCCTAGATAACCTTCAAGTGAGGTCTTTCAAAATGAGTGGGGTAGTTCGAGCAGCCGAGTCCTCGTTAGTTCATAGAGTTGAGTCAATAATAAGAAGAAGACAAGTAAGTAAATTTTTAAGGAAAGATAGAATACAACAAAACTATTGTAAAGCCATTTTAGATATTACGGTAGATCCTTAGTATGCATGACGATGAGGAATTTATAATGCATTGATGATGGATCCTGATGAGGTGCTTGATTATGGATACTAGTGGAGATAGTATCTTGGTCCAAAGAGGGACTTTGATACTTATATATTTATATATATAATATATATATACACACACACACACACATATGTAGTTATGGTCTACTTCGGGTAGATGGTGCATCGTACGCATACATGGAGTCAAGATGAATAAGTAAAATAAAATGACATAACATGTGATGGTGACAATCGACATTATGTATAAAGTGTGTAATTTATTAGTCACCAAAACGTTGTTCTGGCCCGCTCCTCATTACAACCCACATGTGCTTTAGTGGGACAAGAACTAGTGCATGGCGGGAACAGTGAAAGGACATGTTTCTGTATGCTTGCTCAGCACTGACAAGGACAACAGATATTGAAAGTGTCAATCTTGTTCAATAACTATATGATTTATTACACTTTACTAATCCGTTGTGAGTTATATCCATAGTGCTTTAATATGCATTTATTTATTTATTTGTAGGATACCAAACCAACGATCCATACTTTTATGGACTTGTGTTTTCAATTTAGTGAAAATTCAGGCTTACTGGGGTGCAGGTTGCCATACTTATTATCAGACATCGCCTACCACTAGCCTACTACTAGCATTCGACCAGTCCTAATAAAGGGGTTGGCCGGTTGCCTTTATGTGTAATTTATTATTTTGTGTTCATCTCGCTCCATTTCTTTCCTTATGAGACCGATGTTGTTCCATCTGATATTAACATTAATGTTAATCTAACGTTAGTTAGAGTAAGTCTTAGTGTTCGATTAATCTAATTTAATATACAATATTTATTTTTTGATTTCCTTTCCTTTAACGTTAACGTTCATATTTATTAACATTTTTTTTAACGTTAATTAATTCTCAACTATTTCCTTCTATGTCTAATCTATTAATGTATTTCAGCGCTTCCTTAATTAAATTTACTTGATTAAATGGTGTTAATTTACATTTATATTTAACAATTTTTTAAACACTAAGCTGATAATATTTATTACTTCCTTTATTTTTAAATGTTAGTATTCATTAACTTCACCCATATAAATTCTTACTTAATCCTTTTCCAATGCTGATTTATATATATTTACCATATCCATTTCCTTTAACATTAACATTTATATTTTAATTCCCATTTCAATATTAAGTTATTAACATTTACTTCCTTAATTGGTTCTGATTGTTTCCAATCCGAAAACTTCAAACATTAATAACTTTTTCGTTTGAACTCCGATCGTGAAACTTTATATATGAAAATCAATCATAAAATCGTCACGAACATAGTGGTTCAAGTTTCACAGTCAAATTATGACAGTTTCAAAATTTGAAATTTTGGGCTTTAATGATCATTTATGAATTATCTTTATATTCTCCCCCTTAAAACAATTTGTCCCCGAAATCCCTTGGGGACCGAATTATGTAACCTAGCATGTAACTGTTCTAAGATATCTATCCAATCAGTGTATAACCAATTTTTTCTAGCAATAGTGTACAAATACATCGTGTACGTAACACCCCATAAAAATTAGTAAGAAATTAATTAAATAAATAAGATAAGGCTAAAAACGAAAATTTTGTACATGTTAGAATTTGACCATGAAAGTTGTGCTTTTGCATTCATGGAGAATTTCTGATTAATCTTAATATATAAATTTTTGAAGTTGGAGTCAAACAAAAAAGTTGTTAACATTTGAAGTTTTTAGATTCAATTTAATTAGATGGAATTCAAATATAAATGAATAATTAATGCTAAAGTTTGAAATTCGAAAACTAATGGTAGCTAGACTTAGGTGTTATGTAAAAAATTAAACAAAAATTAATGTTAAATATAAATTAAGGAATTAAATAATCAAATAACGAAAAAATACGTTCCTAAAACAAGACGACTGGTTGACCGGTACCTAATGTCGGTCAACGACTAGCGGTTTACCGTCTAGGTAGGAGCGGTCAACCGATTATCATGGTGGTGGCTAGGGTTTTTATGACCAAGAATAGCTTGGATTATATAACATTAATACGACTTAAATCTAACGGTTATGATGTTTCCTAACCACTATCAATAAGAACCTAGGCCCCTCGCTTTAATTCACAAATTATTTGGGAACTAAACGAAACTCCGCCGGTCTCTCTTTTCTGCAAGATTCAAAAAATTCTTTAGGGCTTCAAGTAAGGAAACTTAGGTGATTAATATTCAATTTCTAATTCTACTATCCTCCATTCCCTAAAGTTTGAATATAATTCATATATAATTCCCTTTTATATTTCTAAAATGAGAGACTTGAAGAGATTGAAGCCGGCATAAACAAATCCAAAAGAAAGAGCTACAGACTTTTGTGAGTGGAAATCTTGGTTTTTCTAATTTTAGTAATTGTACAGCATAACTCAGATTTGATATATGCCTTAGGGAATTTTTTCTGTGAAAACATCAAACTAAAACCCTAACATTCCTTTAAAGCGAAATGTCAATTCTTAAGTTAGAATCTCAATTATTTTACATCAAAATAGTGGAATTGTGTAGTTATTGCGATTTTAAAGTTTTGTGTTATTCCACTTCTCATCATTTTCTTTGGATTTTATTAAGGGTTGTGAAAAGTATAGGCTGGGAAATGGAATGTAAAGTACAATTCTTTCTATTCTTAGTTTGCACTGCTTGTTTTTGTAATTTAAATGAAATTTCCCTTTTTATATAAATATATAGAAGTTGAATATAGCGTAAATGGACTTGAATTGTAAATTCTATTAATGTTGATTCTATTATTTTAGTATAAAATAAGTTTGGTACGGATTCTATTTTCATAGAAGTCTATTGATTGTGAACATCGAATATATGGTATGTTTGTTAATATGGAATTGGACTCGTATAAATTAAGGTTTTGACATTTAAAACAATTAGCATAGGGAATAATCTTCGCGTGGTTAGAAATATTTTAGGAACGTATTTATAAATAAGTAGATATATATTAGCTATAAATAAAGTATAATTAATAGCATATTAATTGCGTAATAAATAAGTTATTAATTAATATTAGTTCCCAGTTAGGAAAGAAGTGAGATAATTATGGATTGTAATATTCTGAAATGCGGTGATGTATATGGTAATATGTTAGGTGAGTGAAAATTATGAAAATTATGACTAAGTTATAGGGATGCCAGGTCACTCAAAAACACACGGAACTATGCCTAGCTAATTTGGCTACTAACAACGCGACTTTAGGGCTGATGTGAGATATCACCTATAATAAATACTCATAAAGGACGCGAGGTTTATCCCAGATTATGTAAGGTATACCTGCCCAACTAATCTAGCTACCAGTACCTACAAATAGTTAGACTGATGTGAGACGTTACAGTTTGGGTTACGGGTCATAATATGTAGGACCTGCTTTAGGGTCGAAGGTAGTAAGTGGCTGATTGAGGGACCGCCTCCTCCCTATTTAGGAAATATTAAATGGTTAGGGTTAGCGGTTAGGCATGGTGGTGGATATCTCGAGAAGGGTCTGCTTCGGTTTTGAGGTATTAAGTATCTATTTTTGGGTTCGCCTCTTCCATAAAAACATATTAAGTATCCTAGTGAGATTCTGTATGATGTCAGCTGGATAGTATTGAAGAGAAGTCCGCATTGGGATAGGTAGTAAATGACGTGGACCTACCTAAAATGAGGTACTAAGCGATCAGAGTTTGCTTAGCTCCCAATGAAAAGATATTAAGTGACTTAGCTACTAACTCATACATTATTAGGACATTGTTGACGGTAGATGCATGGGATTGGGAATGGCCTTTGCACTATGTCTGAAGATGCGTTAGCAAGTTGGATTGGCAAGGGTATAGGTTGTAGAGTTGGACTTGTAGTTGAAATAATTACATTGAATATTGTTTGGAGATATAAGACATTTTCTTATTTAAATTATACTACCTAAGCATAATTATATAAAAGCTTGGTATTTTTATTCACCAGAAATTATTGTTCTGACTCCCTCCTCATTACAATATAAGTTAGAGAAGATAATAGAGATTTTGAAGATGGTGGCGGGTATGGAGGCTTGTGGCAATAATTTATCTATCTACTTATGTTGTTATTGAATTTTTGATGTACCATGTATTTTGAGATTTTACACTGTAGATATTTGGTGTTGTTATGTCGAATTGTCTTGTATGTTTCTAACATTTATGTTTTTAACAAATGGGTATTATTTCTGATATTATATTTTATCCTTTCATTGTGAGATTTTGAATCTATATATAGATAGCTATGTGTACTATTCTTTGTATCAAAATTACCAACCAAGAGCCAGCTTTGGAATGGGTCTAAGGCTAGATGGGCCTTTTTTGGATCGAAAATAATGCCCGTTTCGAGGCGGGTTGTTACATTTAAGAGCTTAGGTGCTCGATCAATGAGGATAGGTATATGTACAAGTGGCATACTTTTTATTTTTGAAAGTACTTTCAAAAACCCTAATATATAAATATATACACTACTTTTAAACAATCTCAAACACTTTAGGCAAACCTCTATTTTAGCATATAATACTATCTTAGGAAATTATAGCTAAAAGTTTAACCTACCGATAGTAGATTACGGTTGAAATCATTCTTCTAAGATTGGGAACCCCTCCCAAGAGATTCCCACTATCCGAGGGATGCCTGAATGGTGCAGACAACATATAAGACATGTAGAGCTTGTTCCTATTCCTCAATGAGCTACAGCATCCGCACCTGCTGCCCCGCCTGCTGAAGCAGCACCCTGCCCCTTAAACTTCCCTAAGATGTGCAAGGATTTCCAAGACATAGGTGGATACGTGTATACGGGAGTAGAAGGTTTTGTGGAGACAAATGCTTGGATAAAAAAATGTGAAAGAATATTTTGGGAGCTTAGTTGGGAGTACCAAATTAAGCGAAGAATGGTGGCATGAAACTTTAGAGGAGAGGCCTGAGACCGGTGGGCGATTGTGACGGAGGAGAATGTTGATAGAATTATTACTTGGGATGAGTTTAGAAATTGATTTGAGTCATGATTTATGTCAAGGTCTGAGGTGAATTTGCAGTTAGAGAGATTTATATATCTTAGGCAAGGTGAGTCTACACTGAAGGAGTATATTAGTAGATTCACCAAACCAGCTAAATTTGGGATGAGTTTGATTGGTACCCCTTTGAAAAAGGCTATGAAATTTGTCAAATCCTTGAACTCCCTACCTAGGGAATTACTTTTGACCCAAGTACCCACTCGCAACACATATGAGACATTTTTTGAGATGACTCGGCTTCAAATGATTAGCTCGAAGGAGAAGGAGAAGGTAGGACCTACTCAAAGTCAAGGAGGAGCTAAGAAGGAGGTTTTTGGGCAAACAAGAAGTCAAAAGGGAAGTTCAAAAAGGAGGGTATGGTAGGTTGGAGATGCCAAAAAGAAGGGACATGTCATAGAAAATTGTAGGTTGAGTCTATTGAAGAACTTTTAAGAGGATGTGCTACAACTACCATGTGGAGAGACACTTTAAGAATCAGTCCTCAGCTTGTGAATGAAGAGAAAAGTGGGCAAGCTTATGCCATTGAGGTTGTTCCCATCTCAAGTGTACCTCCACTTAGAGATCAGGGAAAAGCTGCAATAGAAAGTAAAAATCTTATTTCTGAAAATTTTATTCATATACTATTTGACACTAGAGCATTGCATTCATTCATAGCTAGGAGTGTAATTGACTCATTGAGTCTACATACCCAAATTATCGCAACCCAATAGTAGTACCAAATCCTAGTGGGAGGTTGACACATCTTGCATTAATTTGTAAAGACCCAGTTGTGGACATTCGTAACATCGATTTCCTTTGTAACATGTATATTCTTAATTTCAAGGGGTATAGTCTTATCTTAGGGATGAATTGGTTATTGTACTATAGGGATATTTTAGATTGCGGTAGGAGAGTTATATGGTTAAAAAGTTGTAAGGGACAAGATATAGACATTCGTTATATACCCCAAAACTCAATCAAGTTATGCTATCTATAAATTAAAAAGTCGAAGAGATCCTTTACTAACCTTTCACCTTTGCTAAGTTATGAGTATCTTTTCTTGCTGCTTCCTCTAGAACACCTTTTGATGTTGTCAAAATGTGTCCAAATGCACTTTTTCCATCACGTTGCCTTGTTTTCATCGGAAGTTAGATAGGTGCCTCCGACTTGATCAATAGGTTGCCTATAGGGGCTTCGAAGATGTTGATGTGCCAATGGTTTCGATGATGTTGTGCAGCTTTCGAATGTATGTCTATGCATTGATGTGGAACCTTCCTGTAATGTCGTTGGCTTTAACCGGTTCAAAAGGCTTGTATATGCTTTCGAAAGGGTTGTTATGAGGGCGAAACCTTTAGTTAAAAAAGGTCAAGCACATTCACGGGAGTTTAACATTCATTGCCTTCGAAAGGAGGTTCTGATGTAGTCTTCGCTGACCCATCCGTGTCGAAAGGTCTTAGAGAGGCGGAAAGGTGGCTTTGTTTCTCCTTTTTTCATCTTTTTCAGGGGCTTGCATGTGTTTTATCACCTACGAGGGTGCCCGCTACCCTCAAATCTTTTGAAAGCCTTCCCCACGCCTTCGAAACCTTCACCCATGATCTTTGTCGAAATGCACTTTAGTAGATGTTGGCGCTTTTCTTATCTTATTTCATGCCTTTTTCTCTAAGTGGATTTTATGGCTAACATCATTATTACTTGGAATATCCATCCCTTATCACATTGACTTCCCATCATATGTGGTTTAGTTATTTAAAATTAGGTGGACTATACATCACACATATTCCATTTAACTTAAAATGATGTTGTAACAATCATGTTTTTGGTGGTTACCTGTAATATTAAATTATAGCGGTGGTTATAATTAATATTAAGAAAATAAAATAAATTGGAGATATAATTTGTTGAAATTGTTTATTTTAATAAACAATGGATTTTTTAATGTATAAAATGTTGAAATAAAGTTTCTAAAACTTTATTTTGTTTGTTTGTGATAAAAAATGAGCAATATATGATTTTAATTGGATATAATGCAATAATTTTAGTAATTATTACCAAATGTGTCTTTTATATTTTTTTAATGAAGTATTTGGATTTAATATGTTGTATTATATAAGTAAGAAGGTGGAATTTTGTTTAAATATAATTTTTGAAAGTTAAAATGATGTTAAAATGGTTTATTGTATTTAATTATACAAGAAAATGATTTTTATGTAATTTTTTGTGTTAAAAATATGGTTGTTATGTAATTTAATTTAAATTGTGTATTTAATTAAAAATAAGAGATTTTAATAATGAAAATAATTTTGAAAGCCTGATTAAGTTGTATTTATGTTAATATTAGAGTTTTAGTGTTTTTGGGTGATAATTGGATTATAAACTAATTTCTTTCTTAATTGGGTCTAATCACATTATTACTCTAACTAGAAAAGAGAAAATCTTCTCTTCCTCAACATGTACGTACATTTTGTTTACTTTAAAACAAAACAAAAGAAAACCGAAAACTATCCTCTTTCAAAAACCTAAACTCAGAATCTCTAATTAATCCATCGCTTTGTTAAATTTTATCAAATTGAGGCACTAAAATTGGGTAATCAATTCCAAAACAAAGATTAATTCATCAATTCCTGAGTTTGAGATTTTTGATTTTCTGTAATGTGAATTTTTCTTTTTGCACTGTTGTTTCTCAGGTTTCTGAAGCTTGTTCTAGCCAATAGATTTCATCTATATTCGGATTTGCACAAGTTTGCTCTAGTTTGCTCTACAAATTTCAAATGTGAATTGCTAACTCACACTATCTGGCCAAAACAATGCTCTGTAAGTTGAAAATTACAAAGAAATCGCTTACTATAACAAAAAATTCTTGCTTTTAATTTATAGTAATTACTTGTTCTAGGTTGCATCTTTGTGTGATCATATCTTCTTATTCTTATCATGAAATACTGCCAGAATTTTTTTGGACTGTAGTTCATATGTTATAGTTTATGCATGCCAATTTTCATGTGCAAATTTATCCTGAAAGTAGATGAAACAATCACTCAAAAATGGGTTCGAACAAGGCAAAAATTTCCTTTATCTTTTGCACGCTACTGGTCGACCATCAAAGTGCTCAGGTCAACCCTAGGGTTGACCTAGCATCCGTAGGTCGACCTAGGCCTTTGAAATTAACCCGGGTCACTTTTTTGCTTCATGTGTCTTGTTCTGATCAATTTGCAACTTTTCAGTGGCTTTCTTGACTTGATTTCATGGTGTTTTTGAAATGTTTTTAGGCCATAAAGCCTATCAATAGGCGAGCCAAAAATATAGTGAATTTGTAATTCAAATTGAATCGTTTTTGGGATGATTTCGAATGTCGTTTCTTTGGAAATTTCGATGATTTTTCCTTGTTTTCGAGCATGGATTTTCTAAAACAATTTCGAAACGATTTTTAAAATAAAATGGCTTTGAAATAAATATTTTATAATATTTATAAATTATTTTAAAGCTATTAAAATTATATATTCTTTATAATAAAGAGAAATTTCAAAAGTTGGTTTTCCACACTCGGAAAATTGTTTAAAAACAAGTTTTCTCAAACAAATTACTTTTTATATGAAATACACGTTTTTGCAATCTTCGAGCATACGAGAAAGTGAATTAAATGATTTAGTAAAACATGTGGTATGGGACACATACATTTACTTTTCGGTTAATTCCGAACTTGTCCGTTTGAGGCAAATATTTGTAATTTAAATCATTTTGATTTCTACTGTGGCATTGGCTAACAGTTAGTAAATGATAAGTGAGAACGTGTGGTATGGAACGCGCTGTTAACACTTTTCGGGTTCCTATCTGAGAGTTTGTGACACATTCACGAGTTATTGCCAGTATTGGACCTTTGGGCCATTTGTCCTTTGAGACGTTGTCCTTTGGGATGTTTTTTCCATTGAGACGTATTTGTCCTTGGGGATGTGGTCCTTCGGGTTGTTTGTCCATTTGAGATATGGTGCCTTATTTTGAGTGACAATACTTGGCGGGCTTCGGCCTTTTTATAAGCATGTGCTATCTGTTTGCTATAAAAAGTGAAAGTTATTCAAGATTAGAAGATTAAGAAGAATGCTACATAGGTTAGGAGTTTTCTCGGGTTAACGGGTTACTATTGGATATTCATAAAAGTCTTTGCAAAAATAGCAGTCCACTAACTCGCTTGACCAAGAAGGATATAGTCTTTACATGGGATAAAAGATGCATGGAAGAATTCTAGAAGTTAAAGGAACTACTAACAAGTGCACTAGTACTTGCCATTCTCGATGGGATAAAGCCTTTTACATTTTACACGGATGCATGTGGCATAGGATTAGGAGTAGTTCTTATGCAGGAAGGAAGGGTCATAGGTTATGCTAGTAGGTAATTAAAGGACCATGAGAAGAGATACCCAACCGATGACTTAGAATTAGTGGTTATCCTTTTTGCCTTAAAGATATGGAGGTACAATCTTTTGGGAGAGAGGATTGGGTTGCTCACCGACCACAAAATGCTCAAACACATATTTTCCCAAAAATACTTAAATCTTAGCCAGCAAATGTGTATGGAGTTTATAACATCATATGACTTTGGGTTTCAACATACCCCTTGGAAAAGGGAATGTTGTCGCCGGCACCATTAGCCGGAGCATGCTACCTTAGGTGTTATGTATGAGCAGAGGCAGTTAGAGTTCCTATTGAATTTCAACTTCCAAGCACCAGCAAAACCCACTCTAGGCTATTTAGATGCAATGGAGGTTATGCCAGCATTGATGGACTGCATTAGACTTGAGAAAAAGAAGGATGAGGAGATAGTAGATTTGCTAAGTAGAGGAAAACATTTCCTCCACGTCAGTAGATATGTGGTTACTGAAAAGGGATGTTTAAGGAGAGATGTATGCTTTTGTCTTTCGAAGACTGATAATATGTTAGAGGAAATGCTTGTGGAATGTCACCATTCTAGGATGACCATTCACCCTGGAGGAGATAAGATGTATAGGGATATAAAGCGAATTTTCTATTGGCCAGGGATAAATAAGATGGAAGATGGTTACTACATATGTTTCCAAATGTTTGACGTTCTAAAGGATAAAGGTTAGCAGGAAAAGCCCAGAGGGTTATTATTACCATTGGAGATTCTAATTTAGGAATGGGAGCATATATCAATGGATATCATAGATGGGTTTCCTAGGAGCCAAAGAGGAAATGAAGCAATTTGGGTCATAGTGGATAGACTCATTAAAAGGGCCCATTTTATTCCCATTATAAGCAATAGAACTGCAGCATCTCAAGCACAAATTTATATCAAATAGATGGTCCTGCTTCAAGGAATTCTGGTAAGAATTGTTAGTGATAGGAACGTCTTATTCACTAGCAAATTTTGGAGGAGTTTGCAAACAGCTTTAGGAACCTTGCTGAATCTTAGCACTGCTTACTATCCATAGACCAATGGTCAAACTGAAAGGGTGAATTGAATCTTGGAAGATTTGTTGAAAGCTTGCATCATGGTCTATGTAGGAAACTGGGGGTAGCACTTACCTTTAGTCGAATTCCTGTATAATAATAATCACAAAGCGACGATTAGCATGACACCCTTTGAAGCGCTTTATTGGAGGCCTTGAAAATTGCCTAATTGTTCGTGGGAAACCATCGACAAACTTTTACTCGGACTATATTTAATTCTTAAGACTTTGAAAAAGGCAAGATTGATTAGGCAGTGAATGAAGGATGCACAAGACCGCTAGAAAACTATGTAAACAAGCAAAGAAAGGAGTTTGAGTTTGAGGTAGGGGACAGGGTGTTTGTTAAAGTTTTCTCTCTTAGGAGGTCATGAGATTTGGGAAAGTTGGCACCAAGATTTTTTAGACCAGTAAGATTTGCTTATCATGTGGAGCTATTAGATAAGTTGGAAGGAGTCCATGACGTTTTTCATGTTTCACACCTGAGGAGATGCCTTTATAGCTTGACCACTAGGGTATAGCCTAATCAACTGAGAGAGATTGAGATGGAGCCGATAGAATCTCGTGCCACTGTATGAATTATGGAGAATGGAACTAGGAAGTTCCACAACAAAGAAATTAGGCTGGTTCGAGTACAATGGGGAGATAACCTAGCAAAAAGCACATGAGAAACTGAAGAAAAGATGAGAACTTCCCATCCTGAGCTTTTCACTAGTAAACTTTCACCCTCCAAAATTAGGTTATGGTTGCATTGTGGTTGCTAGATTGGATGGCAGAGGATGGTTGTCACACTCTTTACTATCATATTTGCACTCGTATAGAAAAACTTATTGGATATCTAGGATGTTTGCATACATGCCTATATGTCACAACCTTGCATACACGCTAGGATTGAGCTCACCTGTATAATTTCTGCATACATAATCACATTGGAATTTGGTTGAGAAGACGATTGTGTAGATAACTTAGTTGTATAAGATGGATGCTTAGTGCAAGTTACGATATCCATCCCGTAGGGATTTCGGAGATAAAAATCCTTTTCATGGGAGGAGAATGTAACACACCATAAAAATTAATAAGAAATGATCTAATTAAATAAGATAAGGCTAAAATGGAAATTTTGTAAATGTCAGAATTTGACCAAGAAAGTTGTGTCATTGCGTTCATGGTGATTTTCTGATTAATTTTCATAAATAAAGTCTTGAAATCGGAGCTTAAATGAAAAAATTATTGACGTTTGAAGTTTTTGTATTTAATTTAATTTAAATGGAATCCAATTTCAAATAAACAAATAATGCTAAAATTTGAAATTTCAAAATTAACGGTAGTTAGACTTGGGGGTTAAGTAAACGATAAAACAAAAATTAATGTCAAGTACTGATTAAGGAATTAAATAATCAAATAACGACAAACAAAAATACGTTTCCAAAATAAGGTGACCGGTCGACCTCTGCTAGTGTCGGTCGACCACGGTCGACCGCCTAGGTGGGAGTGGTTGACCAGTTATTGTGGCATCTAGGGGTTTTATGACCAAGAATGGTCAAGATTGTATTATTTTAAACCGATTTAAATCCGACGGTTTTGGTGTTTTCTAACCACTATAAGTAAGAGTCCATCCCCTTATTTTTATTCACAAATCATTTGGGAACTAAACAAAACTCTGTCAGTCTCTCTCTTTTCCATAGATTCGAAAAAATTCTCTAGAGTATCATGTAAGGAATTTTAGATCCTTCACATATTGTGATTTTAGTAATTGTATAGTTATTTCTATTTTAATGTTTTACATTCCATTCCCCTTCTCATCTTTTTCTTTGGATTTGATTAAGGATTATGAAAAGAAATAATTTGGAAATGGTGTTTAAGGTACAAATCCTTTTTAGTCATAGTTTGCACTGCCTATTTCCGCAATTTAAAAGAAATTTCCCTATTTCATTTAGTATATATAGATGTTGAATAACCTGTGAAATGATTTAAATTGTAAATTTTATTCATTTTGATTCTACCATTTTACTATTAAATAAGTTTGATATGGATTCTACTTTTATACAAGTCTATTGTTGGATTGAGGACATTGGATAGATGGTATGTTTGTTGATATTGAAATGGACTTGTATAAATTGAAAGTTTTGACATTTAAACGACAAGGATATAGCGTAATCTTTGCACGATTAAAAATATTTTAGGCATGTGTCTGTGTTTATATATATATGTGTGTGTGTGTGTGTGTGTGTGTGTGTATTAGAAAATAAATATCGCATAACTAAAAGCATATTAATTGCATAGTAAATAGGTTATTAATGATATTGAATCCTTCTTAAGAAAGAAGAGAGAAAATAATCGATAGTAATATTGTGGAATGCGGTGAGGTATATGGTAGTTTTTGTATCAAAATTGGGCACAACACTCTTCGGACGTATTTGAGGAGATTAAAGTGAAGAATATAAATGAAAAAGGAGATTAATCTAACAAACATGCCAAAACAGACAAACAGAAAAGCAAGAACACAAGGATATAGAGTGGTTTGGCGTTGCAGCCTTCATCCACTGTGGAAAGTTTGTTGTTTTATTGACTTTACTAACTGATTACAACTGACTACAACTCAAGCAATCGAGTTACAATAGAGTTTTCGGTAGTGTTTCGGCATAGAAGAGTCAAAAGTTCCTTTTAAGGAGGCACTGGGCTGCTATTTATAGGCGTAGGATAGAAAAATCTAACCTAGATCTCGGAATACCTCTTCTCCCACATGGGTGATCCCACCGATCGATTCGAGGTCATTGGGGATCGATCATGGATCGATCCATGTATGTTTCGTACCGATCAAGATGATGTCTTTTTGGGCTGAGATTGATCATGGACAATCGAGGTGATGAGTAAGCTCCTATGAAAATTTGAGGGCATTTGGACTTTTAGATTTTGAGCTATGATCGATCCAAGTTTGGTTTTGCAAAAGGCTTTCGAGTTCGTATCGATGGATTTGTATCCATAACTGTTCGTATCGATCATACTCAGATCGATGGTAGTTTGTATCGATCATACTTGGATCGATAACATGGTGCAATATTTCAGGATTGATCTATTTTACATGTCGAGTGACCGAGTCTTCCACTTTTACATGCTTTGTTCGTATCAACCTGGATTAACTCATTTCATATCGATGGTTTGCACTTCACTTTGTATCGATGCCTGAAGCTGCTTCGTATCGACAACTTAGAGATTGTTTCTTATCGGTTACATGCAGCTGCTTCATATCGGTGGTGTTTGTCTTGTTTCGTATTGATGGAAGATGCTACTTCATATTGATCGTTTGGTCGCACATTCATATCGATCGTTAGTCGATCGATACGGACTGCGTGGATGCTACCGATACAAACTATCTTCAATTGATGGATATGAAGTGGAATTGTGATCGATCCATATCTTGAGCATACGAACTCCAATTGACTTGAAACTTAGAACATTGGCTTTCATATCTTTTCTTATCGTACCACATCGACTATAGTTCGATCTAGACTCGAACAAAATTGGACAGTATCCGAAGTAGACAAGTGTATAACCGATCTTCGAGATGGACTGTCTCTGGCTTCCAATCGAGTCTTAGTGTCATGGCCTTGCCAAAAGGAGGGAGAAAATTTCCCCCCCAAAGCAAGTCTTGTGTGAACATGACATGCTTTGAAAAACTGCAAATTCATATCCGATTCGTTTAATAATCGTCGTCTTTTCGTCAAAAGATGTAACCTTTGATTGATTTCTAGTAATATAAATGCTGAATTTTCGATTTCCACTGATTATGTAGTGCATTATTGAAACTGAGTATCGAGTATTAGCAATTTGTTGTTCACTGTTGTAATTATCGCCGGGTGAGCATTCAACTCCGGTGACTTCTAAAAATTGAATATTAGTCCATCATATATGCACGTATGTTAACCTGACTTCTATTAACGATTGCACATCCATGAGTCGTTATCAAGTTTTTTTAGAATCGAGCTTCATATCGATCCTCTCCTGGATCAATGTGAAATTCGAAATGTAACAACGCTTGATGGTCGTTTTAGAGTATTCTTTCGTATCGATCCTCTCCTGGATCAATTTGAGAAGTTGGGATACGCATTTCGTATCGATGGCCATTGATACGAATTAGTGGTCCTCTGAAACGTTGTATATCGATGGATATGAATCCAGGTGTTCTTCAAAATGATGGATACAAAATTGCCTTTTCATATCGATGGCTTGATGGATACGAAAAGCTTGCTCTGGACCGATTTGAGTCAATGGTTACGAACAATTGCATTGTTGACTGATGTGCGTGGATGGATACGAACATTGCTTCATATCGATGATGTGTGAACCACTTCAACCGGTCATTGGTACTGGGAGACAAATGGACTTCCACCCGGGTTTGAACCGTATAAATATGGTTTTGTACTTAGAATTTTTTATACTTGCTTCCATTCCGTCCTTGCCTTCATATGGATAGAAAAGTCAAGAAAAGGAAAACTGCTCTTGCTTTCGAGTCAAGCTAAACTCTAATCCCTCGAACTAATTAATGAAATTAGGTAATTTATTGACCTAATTCAACTTAAAATGCTGAGACTCGAACTCCCATGCCATTCCACTTGCATTCGTGGCTAATTTCGGTGATGAGGAGGTCGTAAATGGGTCGGAGCAAGGCCGAGGAAGGTTGGAACAGCGTTTGAGTTACTTGGAGAAGAAGAAGTATGGAGGAAAACGAAGGCGGTGTTCGTGTCGATGATGGACGAAAGACGAGTTTGTATTGATCTGGATTAAGAGTAAGTTCATATCGATCCGGGCAATGGAACTTCGTACCGATGGAGTGTGAAGCTTCATATTAATCAATGATGGGAGTTCGTATCGATGTAAAGCGATCGATACGAAGACTTGGATCTTGCGATCGATATGAAGACTTAGATTTTGCGATCGGTACGAAGACGCAGTTAATGAGCGATACGAGATTGAGAGTTCGGGATTGATACGAATTGGCATTTCGACGATCGATACGAGATGATGACTTCCTTTATCGATACGAGTTGCTATTCTTGTGATAAACTTGCATTTTGATGGACACGAATCCATTGCATAATCGAGGATTTGACACCAACGAGCTTCTGCCTTGCATAATTGGACTTAATCGTTTCACTACACATTTGGCTCCCTTTCGAAGCTCGTCGATGGAACTATAACTCGACAAATTCTGTGAACTGGAACTTGGATCGTTCTCCGAAGTCTAGATGGCACGGCTGTGATGGTTAGGAATGACGGTCACTTCGGTTGAATCTCAAAGTCTTGTCGCCTGAACATCTCACAAATTCAATACAATTTCTTAAGTATTATGAAGCACTGCACTGCATAACACATTCACGCACTTTACACTGGGGGGAACACAGGATTATTATCGTCTAACGATGATTTCTGAGTTCATAGCTTTGGAACCTGGGAGCTCACAGTCGTAGGATGTTTCCACCTTTCCTCGTAATCGAAATGTCGGCTATTGTAGCTGACGAACTTAGCCCAGCTCCAGATGAACTATCGGAAGCGTTCTTCATCGCCAATCCACAAGATTTCTTCCAATCTAATATTTTTGAAGACATATTAGGCAGGATTTGCTTAAGGCATGGGTTGGCACTAAACAATGTCTTATTGCCAGGGTCAAAAGGTAGAGCCCATAACCCCTCGGAAGGGTACACAGCCAGTTACAGATTTATGTGTGTAACCGGGACATTTCCTCCTTTCAACCAGTTCATCCAGGAAGTTTTACTTTACTTAAGGATTGCCATATCCCTGTTGCACCTGAACGGGTATGCCTTGCTCAATAGCCGGTTTGTTATCTTCATAGAGTACCTCTTTCGACCACCGACGGTAGAAGAGATCAAATACTTATTCAATATACAGAGTTGCGGGGACAACCTTTCCTTCACTTTCCTAGAAGTGTTTAGGAACTGTCAACTCATGGTTAAGTCTTGGAGCAAACTAAGTTACTTAAAGACCGAATGGTTCTTTGTTTGTTTTCCACCGGGGTTAAGTGCTCCAACCTTTTTATTGATTAAATGGATAACAATAGTCGATGCTGAGTCTAACACTTTCTTTCCTTTACATCTTTTATTCTGCAGCCCGAAAGAGCTGGGTTAAGTAGATAGTAAGGGTTCTTCAAGAGGTACCCGCTGAATATAGAGAGATCGATGAAGTCCTTACAGATGAGAATTTGATGGCTGTTGGGCTGATTGACAAAGATCGAAGCATAGGACTAGTAGGAGTTCTTAGGACGGCTCTGGCGAGGCGAATAAGAAGGAGAACTCTCGAAATTGTTATAACCGAACAAGGTAATGATGAGAGCTCGCCGGCTAGAGATGAGCCCATGGCTGTGCCTTTGTAGGACCCACAAGCATCGGGAAAAGGAAAAGGAAAGACTATTGCCAGAAAATCTCTAAGGCACAAAATGGTCGTGGTGTCTTTGCCCGCTACTAGTCAGGATACTCCTCCTCTACAAATGGAGAGCTCGTTCGAAGGATTGGCGGATATCCCAATCCCAGATGACTTGACATCACTTCAAGACTTCAGGTTGGAAACCGAGGCAGGCTAGAGTGATTTAGATGTAGGGGAGCTGACTCCTACAAGCGGAGCCGCCATAATCGGTTTGTTGGGCAGTTTGCACATGCATACACATACGGCACTGCAAAACTTATCATCACACATTTCTAGTTAAAAGGGATAACTAATTCTAATTTTATTTTCATTTCGTAGGCACAATGGTAAGGCAAGGCTCGATGCTTTGCAGTCTCCGCTCAACATGTTGTTCTTAAAGTTCGTACTCCGAGTCTCACAGGCGTGAGTCTGATAGAGACTATGACCATCGCCATTCTAGTCAGGAGAGTGAGTGTCGAGAAAGGGAGAGGGAAGGGATTATAGGCGTCGCTCACGGTCTCGCTCCCTACCACCTAGAATTCCTTCTGAACCTTATGGTTCTGGTAAACATCCCTTAGAATCTTCACATCAAGCACCACCTCCGCAAACTTCATGGCCCTACGAACAATGTTGGAGAATCGAGACTAAGACCCCCATTAACACTAATCAAGCCGTTACGGAACCTACCGGGGAAGGAGCGATTAGAATCGCAAAGTTGAAAAGGGATTTCCCAAATGTCTGCTTCGATGGCTTCATATTTCCTCCATACTTAGAGCAAATTCCTGAAAAGGTAGAACAGATGACATATGACTACATATATGATGTTTACGGCGAATATCGAGAATGGATGAAGACCATAGAGATGGTATCAGTGGTGGCTTTTGAGCGAGCGAAGACAATCAAGAAACTAGAAACCTATCTCGTTCGGAAGGACCGCATAATTCAGATGCTCAACAATGAAAATGAGTCCTCGAGAAATTCGAAAATAGAGACTAATAAAAGAGCTGATGAGGCAACCCGAAAGATGGAGGAGATGAGGCAAACACATTTAGCCTTGGCCGTTGAAATGGGTATCGGACCACCACAGTCATGGCTGAAAGAGATGTGGCGCTAAAAGAGCATGAGGAGCTAAAAGCCAAATTTATTGAAGTCGCCAAGGAAAAATATGAGGCTAATAGAGCTACCCAAGAGGCGTGTGAGCAGGCTGTGGTACTCAAGGATGAGCATGATGCGGCCAAGCTAATGGTCTATGAAACCGAGGCCAAAATTGAGGCTAAGGTTAGAGCGGCAGAGACTTGGTTGGAAGGCTATATCGAAGACCTCCTAGTCACTTATAATGTCAATGTCCTGAAGCACCGCAACCTAAGCTAGCTTGATGACTACCCGCTTCATTTATACAATACCTATAGCTACTTGATAGAGGATGAAAAGGAGGATCATCACACTACATCTATCGAAGATTTTGAGCTGGAGAATTGGATATTAACCAAAGTTGAGAGAAAAGTTCTCTACGATGCCATTGTCACTTTTGAAAAATAAAAACTTGTTGGCCAGTGTCAGGACATTGGAGAGGGGTCCGAAGTTGAACATCATGAAGCAAGCTTTGAAATGCCTACAGCAACTCGACCCAAGCATACTTCTACAATTGACCCTTCGGCTGCACCAGCTTATGACCCTGATTAGCCACATTTGTCTCTTTGAAGACGCATTGGCCTAGCATGTGAGCCATACTGAGGAAGTTACTCTGAATACTTCTTGCATCCATTCAAAGATGGGAGCGCTATCAAAGGTTGTCAATAATGTTTTCTTTTATCTTTATTTAGTTGCAAAATCTATACCGACCGAGCCTCCTGCAATCCAAGAGCTGCATCATGAGCAAGAGGTTATTACGACGGAGGCGACCACGAACAACATCCGCTGCATCAACTGAGGCAGTGCACGAGAGCACTTTCATTTTTGATGAACAGATGACGGAAGAACTCCTTGGTCATAAAAGTGATCCACTTATTGACTTGCCATTTGTCATGGGTGAAGGTGTGTTTACGGCTAGCTCTTTCGGCCCAACTAGCAGCACTTCCGTGGAAGCCCAAGCAATTCAAGAGGAAGAGATAATGGCAAAGATCAATGCTGAAATGGAATGAGCCACGCAGGCTTGCAGTATTAGAGGTGGTATGGCAGGTCCTGGTCCGGTCCCCTTACGTATGATCTCTCCTAGCGGCACAATCATTGACACTGGTGTGCCTCCCTCGTCCTTTAACATTGAAAGTATCACGATTCCTCTAACTCCGCATTTTAAGAGTATCCTGATCCCTATGAGTTCGGAGGAAGATATCACCGCAATTCCCCCGGTCGAAAACCAACCAGCAAAAGGAGGTCGGGGAGGCAAAGGCTCGAAAAGAAAGTCGATCGGTAGTTCCAGTGGATAGACACTAAGTAAGAAGAAGAAGAAGCTGAAGGAGTAGACATGCCCTTTTGCTCCCTTTTTTGGTAGATAGGTAGGAATTTCTTTTTGCTTTCCGTAGGCCGAGTATAGATGCGGGTTCGGCCCCTGCCTATAAGAATTCTTGATATAAATTTTGTACTTATCCTTTTCTTTCAAAGAATGGTTGAAATGAAATTCCATTTTGTTTTCAGCATAACTCTGTATTTATTTGCTTAAGTGTTTTAGCGCTCGAATTTCAATTCAATGTACTTGTAAGGCTTTATCTTTGAATCGGACTTGAGTTTGGCTGTTAAGTCCAAAAGTTGTGGCTTTGGGTCATAACCAAACGTCGAGTCAAGCTACAAGGTTGCACAATCTCAGTCAGCGATTGATATTTATGTTATGCCCCCAGTTCTAGAGATAATTAAGGTAGTTGTTTGGCTGTCGCCTTCAATAATTTTAACTTTAACTTAGTCGGAACATAGTTAAAGTGAAATGAGTTTGAGCGGTCGGATCACATTTGCTCATTTGCTGGCAATTGCATCCACACTCCGGGGATTGAACTTGTATGCCAAAGATTAGTCACGCTTGCATAATACTTGGAATTATGTCCGCACTGTGGGGACATAAGTTAATTTACGAGCGGTCAGTCATACCTATTTAATGTTTATACTCCGGTTCATGCTCTCGAGATTAGAGTTAGTTGGTCTTTATACTCCAGTTCGCACTCCGAGAATCTAGAGTTGTTTGATGAGTGGTCAGTCACACCCATTTATGTTTATACTCCAGTCTACGCTCTCGGGACCAAAGTCAATTGGTGGGTGGTCAGTCACATCCGATTATGTTTATACTCCAGTTTGCACTCCAGGAATCTGGTCTTAGTTGGTGGGTGGTTAGTCACACCCGATTATTTTCATACTCCAGTTCGCACTTCAGGAATCTGGAGTTAGTTGGTGGGTGGTCAGTCACACCCTTTTGAGGTTCATACTTCAGTCCATGCTCTCGAGACTAGAGTGAGTCTGTAGGTGGTTAGTCACACCCGGTCATTAGTATACTTCGATTCAAGCTTTGGGAATATAGAGTTGGCCGACAGATTTTCAATCACATCTGTCTAGGCATTTGGATCTCGTTCGCACTCTGAGAACAAGGAGTTGATTAAGCTGAAAGGGAGTGCAGGTTAAGGATCTTAAGGTTAATTTAACACTATAGGGGGTGAATAGTGTTTAATAGATTCTAAGATTTATATGGACTAATTTAAAAATTATAATATAAATAAATGCCAAACTTAATCACATAACAATCACAGAATCAAACACAGATGCAGAAAGTAAATTAAAAGCAGTAAAAGGAAAGAACACAACGGATTTTATACTAGTTCGGAGTTACCATACACCAGTCATACACCAAGGCAAACACCTCGTACATATTTTTATTATACCTATGTCAAGATTACAATCCTTTATTTCTAAAGGCCTTGAGGTATCCTCCTGTCTTTGAGTCTGAGGCAAGCCCTCTTAATGTATGGGACACAAGATCACCCAATTGATTTCCAGGCACAACAACACCTTATAGAGACTCGATAAACTTTTGGATACAAATTGATCCTATAACTATGAATTGCACTTCGAACTTCGAGAGAGGGCAGAGAATCAAACAAGAATGATATTCTATTTTGATTCATTTGAGAATTCGGTAGAATTTCAGCAGATCTTAAAATTATTAAAATTTTAGAATATGGATTTGTGTAGAAGAAGGAGTGAAGAAAATAAGAAATCAGTTAGTTAAAAAATTCGTTTGTGAAGGCTATTTATAGATTTGTAATGGTCATAACCATTCATGAAGAGATTTAAACGAATAGACACTTCTTTTGAAAATTGAAACTTTTGAATTTAACGGCCACCATATCGACATGGGGTATCCCATTATGTCGACACCCCTTAGTTAATAAACAACATAAAATTTGTTTTGAAAATGGTATTGAATGGAAAACAAAATGAAATGATTCTTGAGTAAAATAAACTAATTTTCCTATGTTTTAAAATAAAGAAGAGCAGAAAAATATATTTTTAGAATGTATATATAAATTTGATTATAAATCTCAAGTATATATATTATAAAGAATATATAAAAATCAAAAGATAATTTTAAAAACAAACGAGGTTAAAAACAAGAGTTTAAAACAAAAAAAAGGAATATTTTAAGGCTAAAACATCTTTTTGAAAATCATTTGAAAAGATAATTTTTAAGGCTAAAACATTTTGAAAACAGTTTTGAAAATAATTTTGAAAAATCATTTTGAAGTAGTTTTGCAAGCTTCTTCCTGCAGAATATCTCATCACATCAGGACTCAAGAACTTGTACAAAACCAGGATGTTCGTGGATTTGTAAGCCACTTATCGTAGGTTTGTAAGCTACTTGTCGTGAGTTTGTAAGCCACTAAGAAGGTAGAAATGGGTTACATCCCAAATGAAATTTGGAATGAAGATTTCCACGCTATTATGAAGTTTGACAAAACTAGAAACTTACCTTGAAATCTTGATCTTGATACTCATTAGTCTTCAAACTTGATTTCTTCATTCTTGATCTTTATACTGTACAGTCTTCTTCAATAATCAGTACATGCCTTATATATATCCTGCAGATATCCTGCATAATAACATTCATATATATCTAGACAATAGTGTTAGTATATAAGTTACAATGCAATAATTTACAAAGGTTGTTGTCATTAAAACCACTATCTCTAGTTTCTAACAATCTCCCTCTTTTTGATGATGACAACCTTATAAAATATACTTACCATTTCGATCATACCGTATCCCCCCTTGCACCAACAACTTCCCCTTACTCCAAGCCTACTATATTTTATATAACTTCTCCCCTTTGTCATCAACAAAAAATGAACCTATAAACCTTGAACTTAATAGAAAATGGTATAAAAAAAACATATGACATAAGAATAATAACTATGTATGAGTGAAATATAGCATCCTAAGTTAAATGGAATTCAAGATTTTATACACCAAAGATTGTTTTTAGAGGAACATTAATTAATATACTTGAATTTCCATCATCATTTGAAGCAAATCTATCAACTTCTCTTGTAATTTGATGACTCGTACGTGTGTGGAACGTTGAAAAGGATCAGAATGAGGAGAAGTGGGTGGAGAAGGTTCATTATTAGATGAGAAAGCCATTAATTTACTGTTTTAGAGGTTTATTGCAGAGAATAGAACAGAGAAAAGGAGTAAAAGTCAAAATATATAAATATATAACTTAATAGCTAATTTTAGTAGAAAATTTAAATTTGAAAATTTCGGCATGTATGTCGACATAGGGGGTGGGTCATGTCGACATGCCCAGTTCAATTTTTGAGAAATTTTTTTTATAGTAATTATTAACTATACTTTTATTATTTATAATTTATATTTTAGTTAACGAACACATACCTAATTCTCTTCTAAATTTAGTAAAGTTTTATTCATTTAATGGTTTGGTTAATATATCAGCAATTTGGTTTTTAGTATTAATATATTCAACATTTATGACTTCCTTACTTATATTATCTCTATGAAAATGATGTCTAATATCAATATGTTTTGTTCTAGCATGATGAGTTGGATTCCTAGATAGGTTTATTGCACTAGTATTATCATAATAAATTGGTGATTTAGTGATAGTTAATCCAAAATATTTTAAAGTTTGTTGCATATATATAACTTGAGAACAAGCCAAAGCAGCAGATATATATTTTGCTTTAGTTCTTGCCAAGGATATAGTGTTTTGCTTCTTACTAAACCAAGAAACCAGAGAATGACCTAGAAAGTGGCAAGTTCCACTTGTACTTTTTCGGTCTGATTTACAACCAGCATAATAAGCATCACAATATGAAATTAAATCAAATACATCATTTTTAGGGTAAAAAAAACTATAATCTAAAGTATGTTTTACATATCTTAAAATTATTTTAATAGTTTTTAAGTGAGTTTCTTTAGGTTGAGATTGGTATCTTGCACTGAGACAGACATTAATGTCAAGACAACTTGTTGTTCTATAAAGCAGTGAACCAATCATTCCCCTATATAATTTTTGATCAACATCTTTTGATTTATCTTCTTTACTTAAATCTACATTAGTTGTCATTGGAGTTGGTTTCCCACTAGAAGTGGTCAACCAAATTTATTAATTAAATCCTTAGCATATTTTTCTTGACTAATGAAAATTCCTTTATCTAATTGTTTGATTTAAAGTCCTAAGAATAAATTTAGTTTTCCCATATAACTCATTTCAAATTCTTTGGTCATTATATCTGAAAATTCTTTATTTCATTATGTTATTAGCTGATCTAAATATTATATCATCTACATATATTTGTACTAATTGAATATCATTTTTATTTCTTCTAATAAAAAGAGTTGTACCTATTTTCCCAATTTCAAAACCAGATTACAGTAAATAACATCTTATTCTTTCGTACCAGGCTCTAGAACCTTGTTTCAGACCATATAAAACTTTCTTTAATTTATATACATGATTTGGAAATTTATTATCTTCAAAAAGTAGAGGTTGTTCAACATAAACATCATTTTTTACATAACCATTTGGAAAAGCACTTTTAACATCCATTTGACATAACTTGAAATTATTGCAGTTTGCGAAAGCAAATAGAATCCTGATAGCTTCTACTCTTGCTATGGGTGAAAAGGTTTCGTCATAATCAATTCCTTCTTCTTGACAATAAACTTGCACGACTAAACGAGCTTTATTTCTCACGACCTAACCATGTACATTCATTTTATTTTTATAAACCCATTTTGTTTCGATTATACTTTTATCCTGGGGTCTAGGAACATGTTCCCAAACATCATTTCTAGTCAACTGATTCAATTCTTCTTGCATAGCAAGAATCCATGAATCATCAGATAATGCTTCCTTTGGATTTTTAGGTTCAATAGTTGATATAAAAGCGACATTACTCATTCTATTTAGTTGATTTCTTGTTTTAATTATAGATTCAATATTTCCTTGTATATTTTCTACAGGATGACCTTTTAATAGCCCAATCTTTTATTAGGCTGAATGATTTCACAACTAGTTTCATTTGGTTCATTATTCAAAGTTACAAAATCTTCTACATCTTCTATTTGTACAGTATCTTTAAAATTTTCATCAAAAGACACATGCATTGTTTCTTCAATAGTGTTGGTTCTTAAATTATAAACTATAAATGCTTTACTTGTATTAGAATATCCAATGAAGATACCTTTGTCGGATTTAGGTTTAATTTTATCTAAATTATCTTTTGTATTAAGAATAAAACACTTACTACCAAAAAAATTAAAATAAGCTACTAAAGGTTTCATATTGTAAAGTAATTCATATGATGTTTTATTAGTTAGTGGTCTAACTAAAATCCTATTTAATATATAACAAGCTGTAGCGACTACTTCAACCCAAAAGTTTTTAGGTAAGTTATTATCAAAATGCCTTGTTCTAGCACACTCTTGAATCGTTCTATTCTGACTTTCTACCACTCAGTTTTGTTGTGGAGTTCTTGAAAAAGAGAAATTATGAGTAATTCCTTTTTGGTTACATAAATTCTCAAATTTTTCATTTTCAAATTCTCCACCGTGATCACTACGAATAGTTTTTATTTTTAAAGAAAATTGATTTTGAATTCTTTTACCAAAATTCTTAAAAAATTCAAAAGAATCACTTTTAATTTTAAGAAAAATTGTCCAAGTATATATAGAATAATCATCTACAATTACAAAAACATATTTATTGTGATTAATTGATTGAACTTGAGATGGACCAAATAAATCTAAATGAAGTAATTCTAGATGTTTAGAAGTAGAAATCATATCTTTTAATTTAAATGAACTTTTCTTAAGTTTTCCTAATTGGCAAGCATCACATATACTATCTACTTTAAAGTTTAACTTGGGAAGACCTCTAACTAAGTCAAGTTTTGATAACCTAGACAACAGTTTGAAATTCAAATGACCAAATCTTTTATGCCAAATCCAAAGGTCACTTGTATTAGCCAAAAGACATAAGTTATCATTTGAAACTTTCATACTAAGGATGTAAACATTTTTCTTCCTAATTCCTTCAAAGATAATTTTTGACTTATTATCTTCGATGTGACACTTATCTTTTCCAAATTTAATTTTAAATCCTTGATCACATAGTTGACTTATACTAAGAAAATTATGTTTTAAATTCCTAACTAGCAAAACATCAGAAATAAGAGGAGTTTTAGAATTACCGACATTTTCGATGCCAATCACATATCCTTTTGAGTTAGCTCCAAAGTTGACTAATCCACCATTTTGATATATAATATCACTGAGTATCTCGAGATTTCCAGTCATATGCCGTGAACATCCACTATCAAGCATCCATTTATCTTTCTCAATTTGCACAGTTTGTCCATTGGTTGTTGATTCTTCAAAAGCCATGTAACATGTCTGTTCCTGCATAACAAACCAATTCGGTGGATAACTTGACTTTTCATAAAAACCATATGCAGACTTATGATACTTTCATGAAATGCATAAATTTAAACTAGTATTGACAAAATTTCCTAAAAATGTCATTTTTAACTTTTCAAGTTTCAGATTATGAAAACAATGAAACCTATGCTCTAATACCAATTGAAAGGGAGTGCGGATTAAGGATCTTAAGGCTAACTTAACATCAGAGGGTGATGCATAGTGTTGAATGGATTCTAAGACATATATGGACTAATTTAAAAATTATGATATAAACAAATGCAGCACTTAATCATAGGACAATCACAGAAGCAAACACTGATGCAGAAAGTAAATAAAAAGTAGTAAAAGGAAATAACACACCGGATTTTATACAGGCTTGGTGTTACCCTACATCCAGTCCTGCACTAAGGCAGACACCTCGTACAGATTTTTATTATACCAATGTTGAAATTACAGTCCTCCATCTCAAAAGGGCTTGAGGTACCCTCCTGTCTTCGAGTCCGGGGCAAACCCTCTTGATTTACGGGACGCAAGATCACTCAACGGATTTCCAGGCACAACCACGCCTTATAGAGAGACTCTATAAACTTTTGATTACAAATTGATCATATAATTCTGAATAGCACTTTGATCTTTGAGAGAAGGTAGTGAATCAAACAAGAATGATATTCTAATTTGATTCACTTGAGAATTCGGCAGAATTTCGCCATGATCTCAAAACTATGAAAATTTTAGAATATGTACTTGTGGAGAAGGAGTGAAGAAAATAAGAAATTAGTTAGTTAAAAATTTCATTTGTGAAGGCTATTTATAGAACAGTAACATTCATAACCATTCGTGAAGAGATTTAAACGAATAGACCAAATGTAAGTGATTATAGTGTGGCTAGTTATCACTTAGTGTCGTGTAATATGGAATGTATATAATCTAAATGCATAAACAGATAATAATAGTAAAGTAAATAAGAATAAGCACACCAAGAGTTTTTATACTGGTTCGAACTTCCCGTTCTACGTCCAGACCCAAACTTTCTTTTGGAATATCTCTCAATAACCCCTCATTTAACCCAGAGGAATAGGTATACAACACCTGAGCAACCGATCAGGATTTTTTCGTCTCAACAGCCGAAGAGCACTTTTACCGCCTGAACAACAAAACAGGACTTTACCGTCTCAGCAACCGAACAAGAATTTACCACCTAATAAATCGGACAGGACTTTGATTACAAAGTAGATTGTCTTGACCTTGTGTATTATAATAACATGGATTTGTCACTTGTAGTACACCCTTCCTATAATCTTTTCCTCAAGTATGATGTGTATAGTTTTGTGTATATGAAGATTACGAAGTTTCAAATTACTTTAGAAATATAGAATTGTGATTGTAAGCAATGTATATATGAATTCAAGAGAGTAGTTGATTCAGAAAATACGATTCAAGTATAAACAAATAATTAAAGTTATTTGGTCTTGAAATTCATGCATATATATATAGTAGTTAAGGAGTTGCAACTATTGGTGAAGAGTTCTCAACGAATAGCAATGGCTGCAACTCTTCGCGAGGAAGAAGGCTATTCGAAATGAAGTGTCTTTCAAAAAATAACAGTTGGAACCAGGTCAGTAGACTGAGAAAAATCGATCAGTCGACTGAATATCCAAACATAGTAAAAAACAATGCATATCTCTGTATTAAGCATGGTCAATCGACTGGCTATTTTTGGTCAGTCGACTGAATTTGACAATATAAACATGTATACATATGTGCACAAGTTCAATAGGCTTTTTTATAGATATTCCGTCGATTGGTCGATTTTGTTCAATCGACTGAATTCTGTTGATAATCAAAAATCACCATAGCTCATTTGGTATCAAAGCCTAGGATTCCAAAGATCGCAATAACATCTTAGAATAAATGGCTACAAAGAGATCTAGTCGAGGCAATAAGTAGAGGAAGAGCAAAAAAGAAAAATCAAAGGAGCAAACAAACAAATGCTTCATGGCTAAACTCAGATCACAATCGGTATGCTTAGATTCTTTATATAAAGATCTTCTGTTAGCACATGATGAATTATTAAAAGATTGTAAAACTTTAAATAATGTTAATAGAATTGGTTTTGCTATGTTAAATGATTGTGAGCAAGAAATTTCTAATTTAAAAGAGGAAAATAAATTTTTAGTAAAACAAACCAAATGTTTTGAAAATACCGTAGAAGAACTTGCTTTACAAAAACATTTCCTACAAAAAGAAAATGAGAAGTTAGAAGATACAAACAATGATCTTTTGGAGGAAATCAATGTTTTGCAAAATAAAAATATATTTTTGAAAAATTCTTTAAACAAATCTAGTTCTTTAATTTTGTCTCTTGAAAAAGAGAATGAAGCTTTAATTAAAAGGAATCTAGAATTATCTAAAGAATATGAGATTTTAAAAGTTAACAATAATAATTTTCAAAAAGAAGTTTGTGATTCTAAAGCAAATTTTGAAAGGTTAAATACAAAAATCATAAATTTTAACAAAGGTAAAGATACCTTATCTTCCTTAGTTACAAATTCAAAAGCTCACAATGATAAAAGCGGTTTAGACTATAAACAAGCTAAAAGTAAAAGTAGTACTAGATATGCATTCTTGTATACTAATTTTAGAGCTGGTACTAGTAACTAAGATAGTTTAAAACCAGTTATAGTCATAATAGTACTTTGTTTAGAAATAGTAGAAATTATTTTTCAAGTACTAAGCTAATGACTAATAGTATTAAAATATGGATTCCAGCTAATGCGATTGATCGCGATAAATAACTTTATATTAGCAACTACTATAAGAATGTGATTTGTAATGAAAACTATATCTATAAAGGTTCAACTACACCCAAATAGGTATGGTTTTCTAAAACTTAGGAAATTATAAGAACCTTGGGTATCGCATGCTTTAAATGTTAAATTTATTTTGATACCTCACATTATAAGTAGTAGTTTTTTTTATATTGCTCTATGTTAAACACTTATGTGGAATATAATTTGTGTCATCATATAAACTCTCTTTTTTGTCGATGACAAAGAGGGAGAAAGATATTGCTCTAATGCTATTTGCAGGAATAAATGATGCATATACAGATTAAGGGGGAGAAAAGATTAATTATTTACAGGAATATATAGCATAGATTCAGGGGGAGAAATCTATTACATAATTACAGGAATATATTCAAAGATAAGTCAACAAAGCTTGTCGAAGATTCGTCCGAAGAAAATGGAGTTGTCATCATCAAAAAGGGGGAGAATGTTGGATCATAGGTTTTGATTGCTGACATGAAACAACAATTCACGAATCTATGACTACGACAACATCCGGACTCAATGACTCAAAGTATGGTTCATATAGTTATAAATTTTAACAAGAGTCATCAAATATGTATATAGTGTCTAATTTAGTGCTTTGTTAAAATCTTTCCTCAAGAATCATCATCCACATTCAAATAAACTTGCATGCATATTTTAATCAAAATCAAGTTTTCGAAAAATGCAAGGAGTGGGGCTCGAACCCGGGTCACTAGTTTAAAAGGCAAGTGCTTTAACCAAATGAGCTATGATGTTTTTTGATTATCAACAGAATTCAGTCGACTGAAAAAAATTGACCAGTCGACTGAATATCTATAAAACATCCTATGAACTTGTGCACATATGTGTACACGTTTATATTTACAAATTCAGTCGATTGACCATGCTCGGAACACAGATATGCACTCTGTTTTACTATCTTTGAATATTCAGTCGACTGATCAATTTTGCTCAATCGACTGACCTGGTTCCAACTGCTATTTTTTGAAAAGACATTTCCTTTTCGAATAGCCTTCTTCCTCGCGAAGAGTTGCAGCCATTGCTATTCATTGAGAACTCTTCACCAGCAGTTGTAACTCCTTGACTACTACATATATGCATGAATTTCAAGATCAAATTACTTCAATTACTTGTTTGTACTTGAATCATATTTTCTGAATCAACTACTCTCTTGAATTCATACATTCATTGCTTGCAATCACAATTCTATACTTCTAAAGCAATTTGAAACTTCCTAATCTTCTTATACACACAATTATTCACATGATACTTGAGGAAAAGATTATAGGAAGGGTGCACTACAAGTGACAAATCTATGTTATTAGAACACACAAGGTCAAGACAATATACTTTGTAATCAAAGTCCTGTTCGGTTGCTCAGGCGGTAAAGTCCTCTTCGATTGCTCAGGTGGTAAAGTCATGTTCTGTAGTTAAGTGGTAAAAGTCCTCTTCGTCTGTTGAAGTGGAAAAATCCTGATCGGTTGCTCAGATGTTGTATACCTATTCCTCAGGATTAAGTGTGGGGTTATTGAGAGAAATTCCAGAGGGAAGTTTAGGACCGGACGTAGAACGGGAAGTTCGAAACGGTATAAAAACTCCTGATGTGCTTATTCTTATTTACTTTATTATTGTTATCTGTTTCGCATTTAGATTATAAAACATTCCATATTACACGATCCTAAGTGATAACAAGCCACACAGTAATCACTTACATTTGGTATAGTAGTCACTTTCTGATACTTCTTTTGAAAATTGAAACTATTGAATTTAACGGCCACAATGTCGACATGGGGTATCCCATGATATCGACATCCCTTAATTAAAAAACAATGTAAAATTTGTTTTGAAAATGATATTGAAAGGAAAACAAGATGAAATGATTCTGGAGTAAAATAAACTAATTTTCCTATGTTTTAAACTAAAGAGGAGTAGAAAAATATATTTTTAGAATGTATGTATAAATTTGATTTTAAATTTCAAGTGTATATATAAATTATGAAGAATATTTAAAAATCAAAAGATAATTTTAAAAACAAATGAAGATTAAAACAAGAGTTGTTTTAAAACAAAACAAAGAATATTTTAAGGCTAAAACATCTTTTTGAAAATCATTTGAAAAGATAATTTTTAGGGCTAAAACATTTGAAAAGCAGTTTTGAAAATCATTTTGATAAACCATTTTGAAGTAGTTTTGCAAGCATCTTCCTGCAGAATATCTCATCACATCAGGACTCGAGAACTTATACCAAACCAGGATGTTCGTGGATTTGTAAGCCACTTGTCGTAGGTTTGTAAGCTACTTGTTGTGGGTCTTAAGCCACTAAGAAGGTAGAAATAGGTTCCATCCCAAATGAAATTTCGAATGAAGATTTCCATGCAATTATAAAGTTTTAACAAAACTAGACATTTATCTTAAAATCTTGATCTTGATACTCATGAGTCTTCAAACTTGATTTTTCAATCTTGATCTTTATACTATACAGTCTTCAATAATCAATACATGCCTTATATATATATATATATATATTGCAAATATCCTGCATAATAACATTCATATATATATCTCGACAATGGTGTTAGTATATAAGTTATAATAAAATAAGTCACAAAGGTTGTTGTCATCAAAACCACTATCTCCAGTTCCTAACATAAGGTTGTGGACGATCGGATCACGTCCACCATCATTAGACAAGCGAAGTCATAGATGGATGGATACATCCTCCTCGAGCTTGGATTTAAAATTTGCATTCTAGCTCACACTTTAGAAACTAGAATTTGTTAGAGGATTGTCGTATTTCAATCCTTCCTTTCTTTCGTGTGGTTTGCCCTCGAGCTCGGGGTTTCACTTAGCAAACGACCGGTCAGATCACGATCACTCCTATCTGAAGGAGTCCCACCATAGGATGGGACTTAGTTCTTTGTGCATCGTGACAGTCGCGTGACAAATTTCAAGAATAGCCACTCTGGCTTGATGGTTTTGCATTTTATTACTGAAATAAAAATGTACAGCAAAGTCAGTTGCCTCTTTACAAGTTCAAATTTCGAAATGTATCGACAAATTTCATAGGAAAAGCGGACTAAAATGAACAAATAAAGCCTATTATATGTAAATGAATGAAATCATTTCCATAGAGAGAAGTAGAGAGATTCCTTCACGCCCTTACCCTTCTCCATTTTCTGTGCATCCCGCAGCTCAGCAACATAACAGGCGTGTCCAGGCGTCGGATCACCATGCAATACTCCAACCCCATTATCAATAGGGAACTTCAGAGTCAAACACCATAGGGCAATTGCTTCCTTGAATTCAGCGAGGGCCGGTCGGCGCAAGAGAACATTATATGGGGAATTAATTTCTAACACAACAAACTGTAGCATCCAGACTCTCTGACACTCTCTGACACACCTAACCCAACTGGCAACTCCACCATCCCAACGGGTGTAGTTGCACTTCCATTAAAGCCATGTATGCGATATTGGCACGGCTTTAGGTCTGTCACTTCCATTTTCATCCAGTCGTAAGTTCGCTTAAAAAGAATGTTTATGGGGCTGCCGCTGTCCACCAGGATCCTCTTCATCCAAGCAGGACCTATCTAAGGTGATATGACTAGTGGATCGATAGTGGGTGTTTCGACTCTGTCAGTATCTCTGTTCCTAAAACCGAGGTTTTCTGTCAGCGTTTTTTGTTGTTTCGATCGGATCCCCATCGTCAACATTACTGTAACACTCGAAGTCTGCATGCCTAATCGAACTGGTATACGACTCCATTTCCTTCCATCTCCGATCAACTGGATGAGGACCACTGCTAACTATTCTTACCACCAATCTCCCACCAGTACGCGCAGGTTCGTTGGGTCTAGCCTGGTTGTGACTTTGGTTCGGATTAAATAGGCCCACACCTCCACCGTGCGAAGCTTGAACAAACCATTCCAACTTCCTCTTTGTGATCAACTTCTCAATGATTTCTTGCAAATGATGGCACTTATTCGTTTTATGGCCATAACAGTCATGGAATCTGCAAAACTTTTTGGTTTGATTCTTCTTTTCAGATGATGGTATCGATGTTGGCTTTTGGTACTACATTGTATTGCAGGTTTGAAGATAAACATTCTCCAACGATGTATTCAAAGGAGTGTATTGGTCTAACATAAAGGCTCTGTGTCTCGGTCCGAGATTTTGATCTCTCTTCTTTCCCTGACCTCCATTACCTTTCTGCTGACTCTGCTTATTCTATATATTCAACTGCACTTTACCAGAACTCTCACCGGTTTTCTTCACAGCGACTTTACTTTGAATGCCTTCGATGCTCAGTCCCGCACCATCCTGCTTTCTAGATTGTCTAGCGTCTTCTATCCTCAAGAACCAGGCCGGCTTAGCAAAGAATCAATCTGTTTGCGCCAAAATTGGTCACAAACACCCAATACCGTGAAAGCACCAGTGTATGAATATAAATTAGTGATATTCAAACACAAACAACAAATCTCAACAAATAATAGACAGCAATCCAAAAGTAAAGAACAGAGACACAAGTTTTATAGTGGTTCGGCTATCTCCGGCCTACGTCCACTCCAGTTTTTTTTCTTTTTATTGATTATCCTTGAAGATTACAAGTGATTACCACAGTTGTAGTGACCAAATCTGAAGAAAATTGCAGTAATGATGCTATGGTATAATTTTAGCAGCGTCTGGGCTTGCCTTTCCTCTCCAAATTTTCCGACCCCTTTTCTGAATGACCAGGGGTTCTATTTATAGGCGTGGAAGGCTGAAATCCCGCCTAAAACCTAGGGAGACTGCTTGGCACGTGAGGGGGGCCCACAGGCCCGTGTTCTCGGAATCCGTGCCCAGTTTGGGATCGATTCGAAGTGACGTTCGAATCGATCAAGAATCCATCAATTGAGCTGAAATTTGGTGTGAACATTCTTCAACATATATGTAAGCTCCTGTAAAAATTTCATTGCATTTGGATCAACGGTTTGGAAGATATGATCGATCCAAGTTCAAAAATCCGTGCGTCCTGAATGGTTCGAACCCATGCTTCGAAACCATCTACTTCGAAACCATCCTCTTCGAATCCATAGGGCCGACTCCTTCGAACCCATGCTGTTCGAATCCATGCTTTCTGAAGCCGCCTCCTTCGAGTCCATATCCTACGAGTCCATCCTCTTCGAATCCATCCCTTTCGAATCCTCGTCCTTCGAATCCATGTCCCTTGCTTCGTATCCATCATCTTCGAATCCATGTCCTCTTCGAATCCATCCCCTTCTTCGAATCCATGTCCACTTCGAATCCATCTCCTTCTTCGAATCCATGTCTACTTCGACTCCATCTCCTTCTTCGAATCCATGTCTACTTCGACTCCATCTCCTTCTTCGAATCCATGTCTACTTCGACTCCATCTCCTTCTTCGAATCCATGTCTACTTCGACTCCATCTCCTTCTTCGAATCCATGTCTACTTCGATTCCATCTCCTTCTTCGAATCCATGCCCACTTCGAATCCATCTCCATTGCATTGAAGCTACTCCTTTCGAACCCATCATGTTCCCATCGATTCGAAGCGTCATCGATGCGAACCCCCTGGGTTCGAACCTGATAGGTTCGAACCTGATGGGTTCGAACCTGATGGGTTCGAACTACGTACTATTCCTACTTTGAATCCATCATATTTCCTTCATACGAACTCCGATTAACCTGAAATTCGAAACATAGCCTTTCATAGTCCTTATCATCATTTCCAATCAATTTCGTCCTGATCGGAGTTCAACAAAATTTTGACGATATCCATTGTAGCCTTATCTCCAGTCCTGATATCCATAATTCCTTGCCAATTTGTTGATATTCCAGTTTTGACCAAAAAATGGGATAACATTTTGCCCCCCAAAACATGCCTTGTGATAACAAGGCGTGTTTTGAATAATTACGAATCCAATATCCGAAGTCCACAGCCATATTGCCAGAGTATATCGTCCTTGACTGCTTCGAGTCGATGTCCAATTCCATATCCAATAGCCAAAGCCTTAGCCAATTCCGTATCCATTCGAACTCGATAACCAAGTTCCAATCCATCCTTATCCAATAGCCAATAACCGGAGCCAGGACCTCTCCGGGTCGATATGCAAATCCATAACCTCTCTGGGTTCCTGTCAAGCGTGATCCACATCCGACGACCGTGGTCCAGTGTCCCTGGACGTTGAGTTAACCTCTCCGGGTTCTTTCCAAGCGCAATCCATACTTGATGTCCTTGGTCCAGTGTCCCTGGACGTTGAGCCAACCTCTCCGGGTTCTTGCCAAGCGCAATCCATACTTGACGACTTTGGCCCAGTGTTCCTGGGCGCTGTAAAATGCCATGGCTTAAGTCCTAAGCCGAATCCTGATCTCTCCGGACCCTTGCCGAGCATAGTCCATACTCGACGACCTGAAAATAATAAATGATAATAGAGGGCCTAAGTCCTAGGCCGAATCCTGGTCACTCCGGACCCTTGCCAAGCATTGTCCATACTTGACGACCTGAATGAGTCAATCTACCTTGTTTGGGTAAAGTGACTCATCCCTTGCCAGGCATAATCCATACCCGACGACCATTTACCAAAAACCAGATAAAAGTCCAACCAAAATTTATTCCAAAGTCCAAATCCGAAATTAAAATTCGAAATCCAAATCCAAAATCCAAATCCAAATCCAAAATTCAAATCCAAACCAGAAAACCAGAAATCCAAACCAGCATCCAAAACCAAAAACAATCATCCAAAGGAAAATCCAAATAAAAAAGCAAGAAAAACCAGGAGCTCAATCCAAGCTCCAAAACCAAATCCAAAAAAGAAAAGCAATGTCCAATCTAAAAAGCAAGAAATAAATTTCACAAACCATAGCATTCCGGTTTATCATCATTCAGAGCATGCCTAGGGGCTATCTCCGTCCCCGTACATGTGTAAATGACTTTACCGTTTGCTAGTAGCTTGCTACTTATTCCATATTATCCTGGTCAATGGATGATCAATCGACGATCATCCCTGGGCCTCCCATCATCACGGCGTGAAGTGGTCGGTGGTTGCTCCTGCTCCACCGTTGCATCCCGAGTTCCAACGTATTGCTGTAACTGTCCATTCCTTACATGCTCCTCGATTATGTCCTTTAGGTGCCTGCAGCTGTTGGTATCGTGTCCATCCAGATCGTGGAAGAGACAGTGCCTTCCTGATGTCCTTTCCCGCTCTGTTGGTTCCCTCCTAGCCGGCCTTCGGTAGGGAAGGCGATTCCAAGTTTCCAGGTATATCCGCTCCAGCGTCTCAATCCTGTGTATGTGGAAAACTTTGGATCCTTCCATCGCTTCCTAGCGTTTCCAGAGTCGTCGTCTAACTTCCTTTTCCCTTTATCCTTATCCAAACCATTTTTGGATACCGCTCCAACCTCGATTGCATTAGCCTTCTTCACCTTTAAATCCGTACTTGCATCTTCTTGCCGAAGGAACCTTTCTGCCTCATGAAAGAATTCGTCGAGATTTTGCGGGGGATCTCGTATCAGAGATACCTTGAAATCCGAATTCTCCTTGACTCCTGATACTGCTGCCATTAAAACCATTGATGGATCAGGCCGATCCACCGAAGCGACTGCCGCACTAAATCGAGTTAGAAAAGCTCTAAGCGATTCGTCCATCCTTTGCTTCACCGATGTTAAAGTCATTACGTTCTTCGGCCTCTTGACGTGAACCCGGAACTGTCCCAGAAACTTTTCCACTAATTCCTTCCAAGTCCTGATAGATCCTTCTTCCAGCTGCCTAAACCACATTGCAGCTAAGTCCTTCAAATACAAAGGGAAACATCGGGCCATCACTTCCTCCGATGCCCCCAGCACTTCCATGTGTCTGGTGTACCTCATTAAGTGATCTGTTGGATCCGTCTTACCATCATATACCTCCATGCTAGGTAGCTTGAACTTAGGTGGATTCTGAGCCATCCTTATCTCCCGAGCGAATGGACTTCTATTCACCCCTTCCAAATCTCCGTTTGTCAAACCACCTCGCATAGTCTTCCTGATCATTTCTACTAATCCTATATTGTCTGGTAGGGGTTGCCCCCCATGCCCCCGAGGGAACTCTGGTACATATTCCTCGTGTGGCTCACTAGCAGCAACGTTAGCTCTAGCTTGTTGAATTCCTTCCAAAGGTTCTCCTGCATTGAATCCTGTGGGCCTGCCCCCAAGCCCTTGTTGATTGCCTTCTGGCTCCGTATCCTGTCCTTCATTGGGTTCCACAACTCTAGCTCCTTGTCCTGCATCCGCAGCTGCTGTAGCTGTTCCTAAGTTCTGCATCCCTGCAGCTCTCATTTGTTCCAAGAAAGTTTGCATCATTTCCTGTTGACTTTTCAACAATCTCTCCTGCAAAGAATTGGCCATAGCTTCCATTTCATCCCGAGTTATGTAGACCGAAGCCTGTCCTTCCTCACCTCCGGAGGATGCTTGTTGACTTCCTCCTTGTTGGCTTCTCTCAGCCCTTAGCCTTCTGCTATTCTGCCTTGTCATTGTCTTCCAAATCCAAATTCCTCAAACTCTTCAAATCCGATGCAGCGGGTGCTAGTTGTTCTCAGTGAAAGCACCAAAATGTTTGCACCAAAATTGGTCACAAACACCCAATACCGTGAAAGCACCAGTGTATGAATATAAATTAGTGATATTCAAACACAAACAACAAATCTCAACAAATAATAGACAGCAATCCAAAAGTAAAGAACAGAGACACAAGTTTTATAGTGGTTCGGCTATCTCCGGCCTACGTCCACTCCAATTTTTTTTCTTTTTATTGATTATCCTTGAAGATTACAAGTGATTACCACAGTTGTAGTGACCAAATCTGAAGAAAATTGCAGTAATGATGCTATGGTATAATTTTAGCAGCGTCTGGGCTTGCCTTTCCTCTCCAAATTTTCCGACCCCTTTTCTGAATGACCAGGGTTCTATTTATAGGCGTGGAAGGCTGAAATCCCGCCTAAAACCTGGGGAGACTGCTTGGCACGTGAGGGGGGCCCACAGGCCCGTGTTCTCGGAATCCGTGCCCAGTTTGGGATCGATTCGAAGTGACGTTCGAATCGATCAAGAATCCATAAATTGAGCTGAAATTTGGTGTGAACATTCTTCAACATGTATGTAAGCTCCTGTAAAAATTTCATTGCATTTGGATCAACGGTTTGGAAGATATGATCGATCCAAGTTCAAGAATCCGTGCGTCCTGAATGGTTCGAACCCATGCTTCGAAACCATCTACTTCGAAACCATCCTCTTCGAATCCATAGGGCCGACTCCTTCGAATCCATAACCTTCGAGCCCATGTTGTTCGAATCCATGCTTTCTGAAGCCGCCTCCTTCGAGTCCATATCCTACGAGTCCATCCTCTTCGAATCCATCCCTTTCGAATCCTCGTCCTTCGAATCCATGTCCCTTGCTTCGTATCCATCATCTTCGAATCCATGTCCTCTTCGAATCCATCCCCTTCTTCGAATCCATGTCCACTTCGAATCCATCTCCTTCTTCGAATCCATGTCTACTTCGACTCCATCTCCTTCTTCGAATCCATGTCTACTTTGACTCCATCTCCTTCTTCGAATCCATGTCTACTTCGACTCCATCTCCTTCTTCGAATCCATGTCTACTTCGACTCCATCTCCTTCTTCGAATCCATGTCTACTTCGATTCCATCTCCTTCTTCGAATCCATGCCCACTTCGAATCCATCTCCATTGCATTGAAGCTACTCCTTTCGAACCCATCATGTTCCCATCGATTCGAAGCGTCATCGATGCGAACCTCCTGGGTTCGAACCTGATGGGTTCGAACCTGATGGGTTCGAACCTGATGGGTTCGAACTACGTACTATTCCTACTTTGAATCCATCATATTTCCTTCATACGAACTCCGATTAACCTGAAATTCGAAACATAGCCTTTCATAGTCCTTATCATCATTTCCAATCAATTTCGTCCCGATCGGAGTTCAACAAAATTTTGACGATATCCATTGTAGCCTTATCTCCAGTCCTGATATCCATAATTACTTGCCAATTTGTTGATATTCCAGTTTTGACCAAAAAATGGGATAACACAATCCAATGATGCGGTGGGTTTCTCAGCCAACCATTTGCCGAATTTGAAATTAGGGTTGATTTCTTTAGTCAGTGCCATCAATATAAAGTTGTCATTTGGGTTACTGATCTACACACAAGCAGCATGGAAACTTTCCAAATAACGTCTGAGTGGTGCTCTTGGAGCTTGAGTTTCACTAGATAATGCGTTAATACCTTAAGTCTCGTGACGTGGATATGAAATTGTTCGGCGAATTTCGTAGCCAACTGGTCAAAGAATGAAATGGATCAAGGTGGTAGACGAGTAAACCACATGGTAGTGATGCCCACTAGGGAGATAGAAAAGCTTCTACACTTAACTGAATCGACAGCTCATGCGGGTTTCATGAGCCATTCATACTTCAGGATGTGCTGGTTAGGGTCTGAACTCCCTTCGTAAACAGGTAAAGTTTGCATTCTGAATCAACGGGGCTGTTCAGCATAAAGAATATCGTTAGTAAACAGTGTATGACTCCAGGAGATTCTCCAATAGTCACTGGTGAGGCCTTGACTTTCACGGATCATCTGATGGATCATGGTTGGAATATCTGGCATTTAAACGTTCTAGGCCAAGATGTGGTCGGATTCCATAATGGAAGGACGGTCCGAGCGCGGTCGATGGTCCATCCCTCACCTCCTTGGATCCACATTTTCGGGCACACAGGGTTCGGGAGTATGATTGTGTGGACAAATGGTCAGATCTATTCGGTTTCGACCATCAGCTTCAAAGTCTATAGCGGTGGTAGCTACATGGCTATCAGTAGTGTGAAAGGGAAGTGTCCCTCCTTGGGAGGAGGGTCCAGCCTGGTGTCTTGTAGAAGGACCGGTGCCCTCTTATCCAAGATTAAGAATGCGTTGATGCCCAAGGTCTTCCATGTAGTTTCCATCCAGCCGTAGATATGTTGATCTACGATTGTAATTAGAGGAAGCTGAGCTTTCGATGGATGAATAGGAAGCATGAACCCTTCTGGATCTCTTTCGTCTTTCCTTATTCAGTCGATTGGTTAGTTTCGTGTTGGCATGGATTTGCGAGGTGAGCTGCTGGTGGCTCTGAGTTAGTTCTTATATCAGCATCTGGAACTCCTCCCTGGTAACAGGGCCTTGTGGATCTGAAGGTTCGGCTAAGTTTTAATCTGTTACGGTTAACTGCATGGGGTTCTGCCTATCCTGCCCTTACGAATCTGTGGCAGTTCAAGCGGTTCTTGTAGTAACCATGGTGAATGATGTAGCTCCTTCCCAGATTTGATGCTATCTGAATAGGTTGGCATGAACTACTGGATGTTGATCTGGATCTCCTCCTTAGATTCTTGCAATCCAATGACGGAGTTATCCAATGAGCAGGAGGAAAGATGGGTTTTCTCAATGAGAGCACCAAAGTATTTGTACCAAAATTGGTCACAACACTCATTGGATGTATTTGAAGAGATCAAAGTGAAGAAAAAGTTATTACTATTTGATAAAGTTGTCTCATTTATTTCTTTCAGAGGGTACAACCACACAAATTTTGGTAATTTTTTCACCCTATGATTAACCCCTGTACTTTAACATAGTATGTGGGTACCAAAAATGATTATTATTTATTGCAAGTACTTGGAGAAACGAAAGCAAAATGATAGATTTTGAATTTTAAGGATGTTCCATACAATTGATGGAATTATTTGCTTATAATGAAATAAAGATTTCAGAAAATTCAGTAAAATCTAACTTATTTTCTCTATAATTAATATTGGGTTAATCTTTTATTTTAAGGAATGCTATGTTGTTTCTAAAAAAAATACTCCAACTTTGGACATAGTATAACTTAAATCTTTTTTGAACTGTCCACATTTTTGTAGATAGAAAGAGAATATATATTGAAAGAATATATTTCTTAAAAATATTTTCTAAGAAAGATATATTTACTTAATTAGATTTCATTCATATTTAGAAATTTTATAGTTATGAAAAGATATAAATATTTTTCTTTACAAGATATTTTATAAAATTTGTTATATTCCCTCATTCTTTTTGATAAAGATAAAAGGGGAGAAATTCATATACATGTTGATAGGGGAGATATTATTATTAGGTAGAGCATTGTTCATATTACATCTATTGATATCAATTTCCTTTTTATCGATGAGAAAGGGGGAGAATTGAAAGTCTATGCAGATCGAGTAATATGAATAGTTCTACTAAATTAAAACTTGTATACAATAACAGCGGAAATAAAGAACTATAATGTAAAGTACACCGGAGATTTTTATACTAGTTCGAACTTCCCATTCTGCATCCAGTCCCAGACTCCTTCTGGATTTAACTAACAAACATCCTCAATTAACCCAGAGGAATAGGTATTACAAACCTCCTAAGCTACCGAACAACACTTCCATATTACAAACTACCTAAGCTATTGAATAGGACTTCGTGTCGGAAGATCTCCAACAGGACTTCGACTACAAAGAGCAGTAAAGTGTTTTAACTTATTGTATTTTAAATAATACGGATGATTCGATATAGTACAACCTTTCTATAATCTTCTTCTGAGTGGTATATGGAGTATACCTAAAGAAATGCTTGTAATATGATTACAAGGAAAATAGAATTGAATGTGCAAGTGATCTGTTTGAAAGAAATATAAGTATATGAAAGTGCTTGAGAATTCAAGACCAAGGTATAGAAAATCAGATAATATAATTCATATTGTATTCAAGAATTTGTTTACCATATATAGAAGATGTATGTTTCAACCTTTAAAGAAGAGAAATGATCGTCGAAAATTCCTCCAACCATTAGCGAAGAGGTATAACACTTCATGGAGAAGAGTACGCTTTCAAAAAATTTAAAAATATATTTTTTGTACAAATTCAGTCGGTTGAATGAATTATAGCACCCATCTGAAATCTATCAAAGAGAACCATTTTTAGAACAAAATTTAAATCGTGCAATTTTCATTATATTCAGCCTGTTGAAATTTGCCACTCAGTCGGCTGAATATGGTTGTGCTTCAGAACTTGTGTATGTGCACACATTCAGTCGGCTGAGTTGTCATATTCTGTCGGCTAAATTCTATCACTTTATATTTTCTGCTTTGAAATTGATTTGTGCTAACTTTGTTCGGGTCTATACCACCTAGAAGAGATTTTAAAAATATTTAAATCTCTAATCTCAGGTATTATGACTGATAATACATCGATGCATCATCATGGTCTTTGTTTTGTTAAGTACGTACCTCCCTTTGATTTTGTAATACCCCAAATATTTGCTAACATTATTTAGGATATTTAATTAGTTAAATTAAATAAAATAATATGTTGATTAGGGGATTGAGATTTGATTTTAATTAGGCGTGGCCATGCCATTTAACAATGAATTAAAAGAAGAGTTCGATATGAAATAGGAAAGGAGTAAAATAGGAAAGAGGTCATTCCTATATCTAATCCCTTAGACCATGTATCCATACATGTTAATTTTCATTTGAATTTTTTTACAACTTAAGGTCGACCACCATTAACAAGAGTAAGAGGAAGAAAAGCTAAGGAAGAAGCTTATTCGGATCAAATCCATTCATATCTCAATCTCTATAATCTTTAAATCTAAGGTGAAAAATATTTACGTCTCAAAAATTTATTATTCTTGGTTTTTAGATTAATACGGAATATTTTGCATTTATTTGCCATGTTTTTTAACGATGGATTGATTACATATCATGTTGATGATTTATGTATGTTCATATTGATTTTATGATGTCTAAAGGTGAAAACCCTATAAATTGACATCCAAATGCCTTGCAAATTTTTATGAAGATCATTAATATTATTTTGGAGATGTATTTCAATTTTTGAAATTTTCTGAAATTATGTGGAATTTATATGAATTTTCTAGTAAGGAAAATTTTAATTTGGGTTAATAACTATTTTTGGTTAAATAATAAAAGATTTGGGGCTAAAAATCTTATATGTTGGAAAGCATATTAAAAGAGATTTTCAGTAATTTTTGTAGATCTTTCCTAAGTGTTTTAATGGTTATATAAAATTATTTAAAGTATGGGACTTAAATGTTTTATATAATCTAAAGAGGAGAAGGGGTTTCTTGTAAAATAATTTAAATTATAAAATATGGAAAGTCGGTAGCACTTTTGAAAAATTATAGTACTTTTTATTGGTAAAGAAAGAGACAACCAATCACAATTAGACACGTGAAGCAGGTTAGGTGAAGAACTATTTACTACATGTTTTTCATTATTTCGACACCGTCGTCACCCGGCTCTGCTCCTCATCTTCGCTTCCGACATAGTCGAACCCAAGCACATTATATCAGTTTACTCATACGTAGTGAATTCGACGTAGGTGGAAGGTAGGGAGTCGAACCAGGGTTTTTGAAGGGGTTAAGACAATATTTTGTTGTTAAATTAAAAATGCGCCTGCTTGCTTTCGACTAAAATGACTTTCGACTGTGTAGTTTCGACTAAACCAAATGGTATTAAAAGGAATTGTTTCGATTGGGTTGCTCTTTTTTTTTAAATAATTGCTTTCGACCGAGTCGAAGCCTCTAGCTGCTGCTTCCTACCTTTCGACCCAGATGGTTTTCAAAAGTGTTTTTTGTTTTCTAAAAACCTGGCCACCTCTCCAATGCTTTCGAAGGGATGATTTCGATGCCATCAATTCTTTACTTGGGAAATGGTTTCGAAACAGGTGCTTTTGAATTAAATGTTTTAAGGACCCATTTTATATGATTGAAGTAAAACCCAAATGGTTTCAAAGGAGATAGTTTTAAATGGTTTCAAGGCAGGGACTTTAATGGTTTCGAGCGAAACAATTTTCAAAGGTTTCGAAGGGGTAAATTTTTGAATGGTTTCGAAAGGTTTCCACATGTTTAAAACTGAACATAAAGTGCTTCTGAAAGGATTGAGTTTTGACTATTTCGAAAGATTTTAATGAATGGTTTCGAAAGAGGTGGTTCCCAAGGGTTTCGAAAGGGTTGAAAGAAAAGGTTTTTCCCTATGTTTTCGAAAGGAAATATTTAAAGATTTTAAAGTGGGATGTTAAATGTTTTAAATCTTTCGAAGGAAAGACTTTTATTAGTTCCGAAAGAGTAACTTTCAATGGTTTCAAAAGGTAAGATTTAACCTTTCGACCTAGATTAAGTAAAGGGTTTTATTTGGTTTCGAAGGGGTTACCTTCAAGGGTTTGGAATGGGTTGTTTAAAGGTTTAAACAAAGGTTTCAAACATGTTAAATAGGAGGAATAGCTTAAGTTTTTTAAGTTAAAAAGGACTTTAACTTATTTTGAAAGGATAGCTGATCTTTAATAAAATTCATTAGCAGTATTTTGAGTAAAGTGTATATATCATGGCAAAGTAGCTTAGAGTAAAGCTAAGAATATATTTTCCTTGTATAAGTATGATTTAAAGGTTTAAATCATTTTGAGAAGGTTTTACAGGAAAAAGATAAAGGGAAGTAAAAAAATGATTTGGACAATTGGTCCATTTTCAAGCAATCAGCCTTGATTTCAGACCGTTAGTCTAGTTTACGAGCAGTCGGCTTGGTTTTATGTACCGGTAGTTCATTTGTACCATAGTGGACCTTACTATTATGTTGTAGGCAGATATTTTACATATTACTTGTTTTCGGACAGATAGTCCATTAATTAACATAAAGGATGTTGCTATTTTGATATAATCAAGTTGACTAACCAGTTTGGTTCAGGAAAGGATTGCAAAATATATGTTTTGAAAAGGATATTAGCGAGGGGAAACCCGTTTCGCTAAGCGACGTGGTCTCGCTTAATATCAGTAAACTGAGATGTAACAGAATTATTGACACCAGGCTTTATGTCTGAATTAAAGGTTTTGTTTCCCCTAAAATCTTGGGTACTCAAAATTGGTTTGAGTAGGTTGAGGATTAAGGTTTTTAGGTTTTAGTCATTTTGGCGAATAAAGCTTCCGGAGACGAGCAGGTGGTGGATTTAGGAGTTTCATTTTGATTCCGCTGTGTATATTAAGTCAATTATGACTATATTGCTTTGATCAACCAAGGAGGCATCTTCATATGTCGATGTTGGCGTATTTTGTAAGTGATATAATTAATCATTGCTTGGGAGACGATATATGAATATGTAACATGGATATGAAATATTATTTACAAATGTATTCAGCAAAATGTTGTTTTTCGAAAATCTGTGATTTTATTCATATTCATGTGTTTTGATATTATGGATACCATTATCATTATCATATTTTGTCACCAGAAGTTAATACTATGGATGATTGCAACATCTGTAGTGCTTAGCTTTTGGCCTCTAGATACGGGATGTTACAACTTGGTATCAGAGCATGGTTTATGAAAAACTTTAAACTAAAATGGTTTTCAAAACATAATCCTAAGGAATTAGAGTAAGATGGGGGAATGGCATAACGCTATAGTAACATACTTGTATTTGCTATATTAAGTATACACTTTATCACTAGTCCCATATCCTTGTTAGGTTATTTTCTGTATCTCATAAGGTTTGAATACAGATATGGAAGGTAGAAGAGGAAGAGTTAACCAAGGAGGGGAGGGGAACTGAAGGGAATGCTAGACCTAGTACAAGGGGGACCCAAGGTCAGGCACAAGAAGAAAATGTAGGTGTTAAAGGCCCGCAAGTTGGAATGGAAGCTATGTATCAGTTTTTCATAAATACAATGCAAGCGGGAGTTGCAGGTGGAGTGGTAGGAGGAGATGCTATAGGGACAGGAGTTTCGGTAGTTAACCATTATGCTAAGTTGAGCGGAGATTATGCTAAGCTTGGAAGGAAGCCTTTTCTGGCGTAGAGTATGCTATAGAGGTGGAAAATTGGTTGCTGCACCGTGAGAGAATCTTTGTAGATTTGCGGCTCAATGATGAGTAGAAGAGGAGGCTTGCTTCTAGATAGCTTCAGGGAGCAGCTTTGTTCTGGTGGAACAACATGACGGCTGGTGTGGATGAGTGAACTTTGTCATGGGCAGATTTCAAGGGAAGGTTCTAAGAAAGGTTTATGTCTACAATGGCACAATTTGCTCTGATCAGGAAGTTTGCTGAATTAGAGTAGGGAGAGATGTTTGTTCTGAAGTATGCTAGCAAGTTTGAGGAGCTTGCCAGATTTGGGTATGCTTCGGTGGATATAGTGATGAAGAGGAATAAGAAGTTCATCAGGGGGTTGAAGCTTGAGTTAATCAGGGTACATTACCTCACATTAGAGATCCTTCTGAATTTGTAGTGAAGATGGTCTTAAGGCATAAGAAGGTTCTTGATTCTCTAGAGAAGATTAAGGCTAAGGAAGTCCAGGTTCGATAGAATCAAAAGAGGAAGTTCATTCCCGAGAAGGGTGCTCAGAAGGATGGAGCAGCTAAGAAGGGGAAGTCTGAGATTTTCTGTTTCAAGTGCGACAGAAGGGGCACTTTGCTAATGAATGTCGTGCTAAAAAGGCAAAGGAAGTGGCTGGAAAGAGGAATGTCAGGTGGTTCAATTACGACCAGATTGGCCATTATAAGAGCCAGTGCAGGGAGCCCTCTAAGGATGGAAAGGGTAAGGTGTATGCAATAGAGCCTGGTACTTTGAAGCCAACAGCTCAAGAGAAGGAAAAGGCAGTTTTGGGAGGTATGCTTCAGGTTCATGGTATGTCTGATAGCATTCGATTTGATAGTGGTGCATTGCATTCTTTTATACTTGATGTTTGATAGATAAGATTAACCTAGAACCCACATATTTAGTTACTTCCTACATGTTGCGAATACAATAGGAGGGTATGCAACTCTAGGGTTGAAGTGTAACCAGTTAGAGTTTGACCTGTTAGGTCATGCTTTTGTTTGCAATTTGCATGTGTTTGATTTTGTGGAGTTTGGAATTATTCTTGTATGGATTGTTGAGTGAGGACAATGCTAGGATATTTTGCTAGGATAAGAAAATATCTATTGGACATCCTGATTGTAGCGACAATAGTGTTTATGTCGTAAAAGGTTTTAGCAGTGAGATGTATGCTTTGTTGGGTATTATGGAATCGGATGATGAGTTAAGCCGAGTTTTCTTGGTCATAGATTTTGTAGATGTTTTTGAGCTTGTAGTAGGATTGCCCGAAACGAGCCATTGAATTTAGGATAGATTTGGTTCCAGGAGCATAACCAGTGAGTAGGCCGCCAAGCAGGATGAACCCTACAGAGATGAGGGAGTTAAAGGTGCATTTGGTGGATTTAGAGGGAAAGAGTTTTATCAGGCCGAGTAGTTCACCTTAGGGTGCAGCAGTAGTGTTTGTTAAGAAGCCGGATGGATCGTTAAGGCCATGTATCGATTATCGTAAGTTGAATGTGCGGATGATAATGAATCGATATCCTTTGTCGTGGATTGACAATTTATTTGACCAGTTGAATGGAGCCAAGGTATTCTCGCAATTGGATTTGGCAATAGGTTTCCATCAGCTCATAGTAGCAAAGGATAGTATACCTTTAATGGCATTTAGGACTAGATATGGGTCGTACGAATGGTTAGTTATGCCGTTCGGACTGACTAATGCATTAGTTTTCCTTGTAGATTTAATGAACCGGGTTTTTCGAGAGCACTTGGAAAGGTTCGTATTGGTTTTCATAGATGATATCTTGATATACTCTAAGGATAAAAGAGAGAATGAAATTTAACTTAGAGTGGTGCTTGCGACGCTGAGGCAGCATCAGCTGAAAGCGAAGTTTTCAAAGTGTCATTTCTGGAAGAAAGAAGTAAAGTTTCTTGGTCATGTAATCTCAGAGGAAGGGTTGTCAGTGGATCCAACTAAGAATGAAGCAGTGAATAGTTGGGAGAAACCCGAGACAATGACAGGGATAAAGAGTTTTCTTAGGTTGGATGGTTATTATCGGAGACTGATTAAGGATTCTCCATGGATAGCGACACCAATGACCAAGCTAGCAAGAAAGGATGTGAAGTTTGTGTGGACCGATAAGTGTGAGCAAGCATTCCAGAATTTGAAACACTTATTGACTCATGCACCTGTGTTAGTTGTTCTGGAAGGGAATCAGGATTTGGTGGTTTATACAGATGCGTGTGGAGTGGGATTTGGAGCTGTACTAATGCAGAGAGGTAAAGTGATTGCCTATGCTTCTAGATATCTTAGGTTGCACGAGTTCAGATACCCAACGCATGATTTGGAACTGGCTGCAGTTATTTTTGCTTTGAAGGTGTGGAGGCATTACCTTTTAGGAGAGAGGTATGAGATACATACAAATCATAAGTCGCCAAAGTATTTGTTTTCTCAGAAGGAGCTGGACATGAGACAATAGAGGTGGTTAGAGTTTATCGCTACTTATGATTTTGGGATTGAGTACACACAGGGGAAAGGAAAAAGGTTGTAGATTCACTTAGCAGGAAACATCAGAATGCAGTGTTAGCGATGGTTGCTGAATGGAAAGATTTGGAAGCATTAGCAGACTACAGAGTGCAGTGGAGATCTGAGGCTGGGTCTAATGGAGATACAGTTGTATTATCTTGTCTGGAAGTTCGACCAGTGATGATCGAAAGGTTTTCTTTTAAACAGATAGAGAATCCAGTGTTAGCAGAACGGATTAGGAAGTTAAGAAATGGAATCAAGAGCGATGACTTGAAAGATTTCAGTCTTAACCAGAATAGGAGGTTGAGAAAGAAAGAAAGATTATGTGTTCCGAGTGTAGGAAACATAAGGAAAGAAGTCTTGGAATAATGCCATCGTTCGAAGTTCTCTATTCATCCAGGACGTACTAAGATGTACCAGGATATGAAGATGAGTTTCTTTTGGGAAGGTATGAAGCAGGATATTGGCTTATGTGTAAAGTAGTGCTTCATTTGTCAACAGGCAAAGGCCGAACACCAGAAGCCAAGTGGGTTGCTTTAACCATTGGATATTCTAGTATGGAAATGGTATTCTATTTCTATGGATTTCATGATGGTTTTGAAGATCGAACAGAGGAAATGATAGTATATGGGTCATAGTGGACAGATTGACCAAGAGTGCCCATTTTATTTCAGTTAAGTCAACCAGAATGGCACCTGTTTTGGTGAAGTTGCTTATGAAAAATGTGGTTAGACTGCATGGAATTCCTAGTAGCATAGTTAATAATAGAGGTTCCTTATTTATTAGCGAGTTCTAGAAGAGTTTGCAGGAAATTTTGGGAACCAAGCTCAAGATGATTATGTAGGATCTAGATTAACCCTAGAGGGGGGGGGAATAGGGTTATAGCAAATTTTTGCGAATTAACCACAGAAGCGAACTACAGAAATAAATATGCTGAAAAATAAATCACACACAGAATTTACCCAGCTTCGGCAACCCCTGCCTACTGCTGCATTCCCAGATTTCTATTAGAATTAAACAGTTTCCCGCTTACAAATACTCTAACAGACTTGCAAACCCTGCTACCGCCTACAGAGTTTTGCAAACTTGCAAACCCTGCTAACTGGACTAACTCTAACTAGACAATCTGACAACACCTAAAACCTAGGTGATGATTTATCACGATTTGTTTTGAGAAAGAACAACAACCAAAAACGATTTAATAGAGCAAGTACAAAATTTAAAACAATTTAAAATAGCTTGCTCCTTAAAAAAATAAACACAACCCAATTTAAAACATGCGGCCACTTCCCTTTTTCTTTTTACCCGACCCTTTATTCTTTTGTTTGTGAATACGAATGGTGGCCGTGGGAATTAGGGCTTTGGCTTCTTCATTCTCGAATTAGAAATTCGGCACTGTGCTGTGATGCTCTTGCTTGCGCTTGCTCTCTGATGATTATACTTCTTGCGTAGCCGCTCCTTTGAGTTTTATTGGTATGAATTCTTGCTTGTTTTTAATTGTTTGCTCGATTCAATTTGTGATGTGGATGATGATTCTTTTGGGGTTAATTTATAGGGTCGAAACCCTACTTTCCACTGTCATGATTTGATTTTTCTTGCGTTGATTTTTATTCCTGAATTTATTCTGGAATTTGAGCATTCCTTTCTTGATTCAATTTTGAATCATGCTGTCCATATTTGATTTCGAATAAATTAATTCGAAAATTTCTTTCTATGCTGATTGTTTTCGGCCCCTTTATGAATTAACACATACCATATATGAAATCAAGATATTTGATTCCGAGATATCTTTCTAAAAATAAATTCCTTAATTGAAGCAATTCTGACTTCGGCCATATTTGAACATATGCCTCTTTTGGTATGTATTTTTCATTGCAACAGATGCTACACTTGATACAGCTGCTGCACTTGTTCACGTATTTGACAGTATTCACATTTGCTCATCTGACAATCACTGCTTTGGATTTTCTCTGGGTATTTTCTTGATTGGCACTGATGTTTATGTCCTCTTGCTGCTGTCTGTAAATCATATTTGTGCATTAGAAAAATGTTGCATCATATTCTGACCTTTGTTCATTTGCATACTGATGTTGTTGTAATTGAACTGTCTCACTGGTGGCCTATGTGCATGCATTGTTGATTTGAGTTGCACTGCACTATAGTTGTTGGCATTTTGGTTCATCCTGTTGCACTATGGTCTGTCCACTGCAGTTTGACTGTCCACCTGAGTTTGCATTGTGTTATAACTTTGAGCATGTTGCCACTTTGTAGTGTTGGTCACTGATGCATTTGTGTACTGTTTCTTTGTGTTGCATTTGTATGCTTTCATGTATTATCACAGAGACTTTGTTCTCTTGTAATGTTGTACTGTCTTGGTACATGCATTTGATATTGACATTGGACCATGCACCTTGTTGCATGCTTGCTGTAGCCTGTTCTCTACATATTATTAATTGTTGCAGTCATTTGTTGCTGTGGTCTTGTGCATATTTGCATCCATTCTTGTTGTTGTAGTCCATGTTTTTGTTGAAGACTTGGAATTTTTCTTTGTGCTTCATGGACTTGATTCAAGTTGAGCTTGTCATCTATGCTGTGTTACACTTGTTCACTTTTCTTGTGTCTGCATTTGAGAGTTTTGTTGGCATTGGCTATGTCTTCTGTTGCATGCTTGTTTGTATTTGATCTTGATTATATTTTGGCCATATGTGTTCATCTGTCTACACTTGATCACTGACCTTTGTTGCCTCTCTGACTTGATAATGTTGAATCTGATTTTCATTGTGGGGCAACTTGTATCACTGGTATATTTTGTTGTTTGCCTCTGGTGTAACTGTTGCATTCACTTGAATTGTGTAGTTGTTCATTTCAGTGAGTTGTCTTGCTTTTGTTTGGTGCACTCGAGTAGGCGAGGCAGTGTACACATGCATATGTGTGCATTGCAGCCACTCACGATTATCTGTAAGAACACTGATATGCACAGATACTACATAATCAAAGATGATGACAGTACCCCATGTATCTGAGACACAAACAAATTTCTATTTTTGCAAATTCAAATTTGTTTGTTTTCAGATTACTGTTGTAGATGCTAATTATACAGGTACACTGGAGACAGAACAAGAAATGGAGCTGGACAATGCAGATAGATGCAGATGTGCAGACAGAGTGAGAGACTGAGTGTTGTAGTGAGAATTGTATGAACTGATGTATGTATATATATATATATATAGAGAGAGAGAGCTGATAACTTTGTATTGTTCAAGTGTTGTAAAAAAATATCATATTGAATAAAAATACTGGTTGAATTATATAAATTCCGTGCAATAGTATAATTATTCAATATAAATATTTCTTCCTTTCTGTATATAGTCCAAACTACAAACACACATATATATTGATATATGTTTGTTATCATCAAACAAAAAATCACATCAAACAATCTCCCCCTTTTGATGATGACAAACATATATATTAAAGATTTTGAAATGCTAATATGTGTTTGAACAAAAATTTTTAGCTCCCCCTATTTGAATGCTCCCCCTATAACCAAGACCACTCCCTATTTAGAAGTTAACAAAATTAACAAAGGAATAAAATAACTAAAGAAAATTAACTAACGATATTTAACCAAATTTGTTGAAATATTCCAAAAAATATTTACTTCCTCATCAAAATCTTGTTCTTCTCCCCCTTTTGTCATTATCAAAAGACTGACAAAAAAACAATGGAACAGTAGGAACAAAAAATAATATATCATAACGAGATAAAAACTTCCACATTGTAGAGGATGGATCGATGATCGGTTTTAATAAGAAGAGAGATATTTTAACATTAATTTGACATTTAAGCACAAAAAAAAAAGCACTTACTAACCACGCATAACCATAAGGACTTTTAAATGAGATTAGCAGTTACTTATTAGTCTAAGCATCCAAATTATTAAGTGATACCAGAATACTTAGTTACCATACTCCATCCATGCATAACCATAAGGACTTTTAAATGAGAATGAAGTAATGATAAAAATAGTTCTCTCATATGTTCCATCCACGCATAACCATAAGGACTTTTAAATGAGAATGGATACATGATATTTATTATTTATTATTAAAAATAATTTTTTTTTTATTTTTTTATTTATTTAATTTAAAAATAATTCACTCTTCTTATTTTATCAAACCATTATGAATGATAGAAAGATGGTAGAAATAGAAATGATCGTGGAATAAGTTACCAAGTTAATTATATTATGTAATATCCAGTACTGAATACCATATTTGAATCAATCTTTGGAAAATATCCAAAACTTGTTTGAATCCTAGAAATTGAAGTTGAAAGTATATATCCAAGAATATTTCTACCTAACAATGAAAAAATGGTTAGTCAATTTCTATAATCCCCAAGTCCAAACGTAATCTAGAAAATCTGTCTTCAGGGAGGGGTTTTGTGAAAATATCAGCAAGTTGAGCCTCAGTTGAAATATATTCAATGCAAATGACTTCCTTAGTAATGTGATCTCTAAGAAAGTGGTGTCTCACATCAATGTGTTTTGTGCGTGAATGATGAACAGGATTATTTGATAAGTCTATTGCACTTTTACTGTCACATTTTAATGGAACTTGTTTATAAACTAAGCCAAAATCAGAAAGAGTTTGCATCATCCATAAAATTTGAGCACAGCAACTTCCTAAAGCAATATATTCTGCTTCAGTGGTGGATAATGCAACACAATTCTGTTTTCGACTTGACCATGAAACTAATGAATGACCTAGCATGAAACATGTCCCACTGGTGCTTTTCCTGTCAACCAATGAACCAGCATAATCAGCATCAGAATAACCAACTAAATCAAAGTTTTCACAAGAAGGGTACCATAATCCAAATTTGTGTGTGTGTGAAAGATATCTCAAAATTCGTTTAGTGGCTTTCAAATGAGATTCTTTAGGATTAGATTGAAAACGTGCACACAAACATACAGAAAACATAATATCAGGTCTAGAAGCAGTAAGATAGAGAAGTGAACCAATTATCCCTCGATATTTTTTCTGATCAACAGCACTTCCTTTCTCGTCTTTGTCCAACTTTGTTGATGGGCTCATAGGAGTTCTCAATGGTTTGGAGTTCTCAATTCCAAATTTCTTCAACAGTTCCAACACATACTTGGATTGTGAAATGAAAATGCCATCACTGCTTTGCTTGATTTGAAATCCAAGAAAATATTTCAATTCTCCAACCAAGCTCATCTCGAATTTAGCCTGCATGACTTGTTCAAATTTCTCGCACAAGATTTCATTAGTAGCACCATAAATGATATCATCCACATAAATCTGAACAATCAAAAAATCACTTCCTTTGTGTAATAGAAACAGTGTCGTGTCAGCGCTCCCCTTTTTAAAGCCATTTTCCAAAAGATATGTACAAAGGCAGTCATACCAAGCTCTAGGAGCTTGCTTAAGACCATATAATGCTTTTTCAAGTTTATACACATGATTTGGAAAAACATGATTTTCAAATCCGGGGGGTTGTTCAACAAAAACTTCTTCTTTCAGATCACCATTTAGAAATGCACTTTTTACATCCATTTGTTTAAGTTTGAAACCTTTATAACAAGCAAAGCTGAGCAAAATTCTAATGGCTTCTAACCTAGCAACTGGTGCAAATGTCTCATCAAAATCTACGCCTTCTATTTGGTTATATCCTTTTGCGACCAACCTAGCTTTGTTTCTAATTACATTTCCTGATTCATCAAGTTTGTTTTTGAACACCCATTTAGTTCCTACAATTGGATAGTCATTAGGTCTAGGAACTAATTTCCAAACTTTATTTCTCTCAAATTGATTAAGTTCATCTTGCATTGCTAAAACCCAACTTTCATCATTAAGAGCCATTTCAACAGAATCAGGTTCTATTTCAGAAATAAAACCACTATGACAACAAAACGCACATAAATTTTTATCAAATGCAGAACGAGTGCGTATACCTTCCGTAGGATCTCCTATAACCAATTCAGGAGGATGATTGGATTTGAATTTCAATCTATCAGCATCAACAGTCCTACTTCCATCTTTCTCAGTAGATGTCCCTTCTTTAATGCCTTCATGATCTACTCCATCATCACCTGTTTTTTCAGTCGTCCTTTCCAGATCAGATTCATCAAATTTCACATTGACTGATTCAACAATTGTCTTTGTTCGTTTGTTGTATATCCTGTAAGCCTTGCTCCTTGTTGAATAGCCCATGAAAATTCCCTCATCGGCCTTTGATTCAAATTTTCCAAGTTGATCACCTGTGTTAAGAATAAAACAAGGGCATCCAAAAACACGAAAGTAAGAAATGTTAGGTTTCCTTTCATGCCACACCTCATAAGCTGTTTTGCCTAGTATTGGTCTAATCATTACTCTATTCATTACATAGCACGAAGTATTCACCGCCTCTGCCCAAAAAGTTAGAGGTAGTTTATACTCACTCAACATGGATCTAGCCAATTCTTGCAATGTACGATTTTTCCTTTCAACCACCCCATTTTGTTGAGGTGTTCGTGGAGCAGAAAATTCATGTTTTAAACCATTTTCTTCACAAAAGTTTTCAAATTCCGAATTTTCAAATTCGCCTCCATGATCACTTCTTAAAGTTTTAATTGAAACTCCTTTTTCATTTTGAACAAGTTTAGCAAATTTTGAAAAATAATCAAAAGATTCAGATTTTTTGGCTAAGAAATAAACCCATGTAAATCTAGAGTAATCGTCAACCAATACATAACAATAACGTTTTCCATTCAAACTTGCAATTTCATTTGGTCCAAATAAGTCCATATGAATTAATTCGAGGACCCTTGATGTGCTAACAATATTTTTAGGGCGAAATGATGATCGACTAAGCTTGCCCAAGGAACATGCTTTACACACTTTGTTATCTTTAAATTTCTGATGTGGTAACCCTCTGACTAAATCTTTCGTTTCAAGATTTCTTAAGAGACTCATGCTAGCATGTCCAAGTCTCCTATGCCATAAAGATGCCTCTTCGTCAGTGGCTACCAAACATCTGGAAAGATTTAGATTGTCAAACGAAAGTGAGTAAACATTTCCTTTTCTTTTGCCCATAAAAACAATGTTATTAGAAGTTTTTTCAATGATTTTGCAAGTATCACTATCAAAAACCACATTCATACCTTTGTCACAGAGTTGGCTAATAGAAATGAGATTGTGATGCAAATTATCAACGTATAAAACATTAGTCAAGGAAAAAGTACCATTACTTACTTCACCTTTCCCAATAATCTTACACTTGCTATTGTCTCCCATGATCACATTTCCACCTCTAAACTTCTCTAGGCTAAGGAACTTAGATTTATCACCTGTCATATGTCTAGAACAACCTGAATCTAGAAACCATTCTTGTTGCTCCTTAGCCCGCCAACAGACCTACATAAAGAGAGAGGAGGATGACCTAGAGAAACTCTTAGGTCCAATGATATTAGTAACTGAAGCATTTTGAACAAACAATCCCTTTGGAACCCAAACTTGTTTTGTCCTTTTATTTTTGTTCCTATAGACATGAAATTTGTTTGTAGAATTCTTAGGAACCCAAACTTGTATAAACTTTGTGTTCTTGTTCCTATGACTACAATTTTCAACACGATGTCCAATTTCACTTCTAACAAAGATACTCTTACCTTTTGCATGATCATCAACCTGTGTTTTCCCAAAACCTAGTCCTTTTCTATTATTAGCAAAGAGTTGATTTCCCAACAACATGTTAAACGATTTTTCTCCTCTTGAAAAGTTATTCAGAGATTTTTCAAGATTTTGGACTTTGGTTTTTAGTGTTGTGTTTTCAGTTACAAGTGTGGTGCATCTATTTATAAAATCTTTTTTTCTTGTGTCAATGATTTCCTTAAGACTTGAGTTTTCTTTTTCAAGATTATCGAAGCTATTCTTAAGTCTTGATATTTCTGAATCTAAAGTTTTACATTTTTTACAGTCCAGGTTTTGAATATTCTCAAGTTCAGTTTCTAACCTAGTATTCTCATGAACAAGTTCTCTCCTGTCAGACTTTAATTTTTCAATCTTAGTTTCAAGAGTATCAATTGTATTAGTAAGATCATAACACATCAAAACAAGTTCTTTATAAGAATAGTCACGTACCTCACTGGATTCCTCTGAACTTGTTTCTGAATCTGATTTTGCCATAAGGCACAAGTTAGCCTCTTCTGAGCTATTTTCCGAAACTTCTTCTCCTTCTTCATCATCCCAAGTTGCTGCAAAGGCCTTCTTCTTCTTTTTCTTTCCTTTGTTGTTTTTGAGAAGTGGACATTTTTGTTTGAAGTGGCCAGGCTTTTTGCAGTTAAAGCATGTCAATTCATTATCGGAATCATCAGAATCTTTTGGCTTATTACCACTTGTTTTCTTCTTGCGTGGCCTGAATTTTGACCATTTTCTAAGATTATTGACTGCCATCGCAAGCTCTTCAATTGGATCTTCTTCTTCTTCACCGCTTTCTTCTTTGCTTTTTAAGGCAATCGTCTTCTTTTTTGATTCGGAGTTGTTACGTTCCTCTTTTGCCTTTAGCTCAAGTTCATATGTCATCAAGTTTCCGATTAACTCTTCCATGCTTAGTTTACTCAGATCTTTCGATTCTTGTATTGCAGTGACTTTTGCCTCAAAGTTCATTGGTAAGACTCGCAGTATCTTCCGTACAAGCTCTACTTCAGTGAAGACGTTCCCAAGCGCTCTAGCATTGTACACCAAGGTTGAAAACCGTCCAAACATATCCTTTATGCCCTCGCCCTTTTCCATCACAAAGTTTTCGTATTCATTGCTGAATAGAGCTAGTCGTGACTCCTTGACTTGAGAAGTTCCTTCGTGTGTCACCTCCAGAGTGTGCCAAATTTCCTGTGCTGTTGTACAATGAGAAATTCTATTAAATTCATTTTTATCAAGAGCACAGATCAAAGCGTTCATTGCTTTGGCATTTGTAGTTTTTAATTTCTTATCGTTAGCATCCCACCTATCCTTAGGTTTAGGAATCTCAGTATCACCAACAACTATAGTGGGAGATTTATAGCCAGTTTCAATAATATCCCAAACATCATAATCGACAGAACTAAGATAAATACTCATTCTAACTTTCCAATAAGCATAATCATTCCCATTAAACATGGGTGGCCTAGCAATAGATTGCCCCTCAGAAAAAGCATTATTTGGTGGATTCATGACTCTAGAGTTAAAGTAAAATACCAGGCTCTGATACCACTTGTAGGATCTAGATTAACCCTAGAGGGGGGGTGAATAGGGTTATAGCAAATTTTTGCGAATTAACCACAGAAGCGAACTACAGAAATAAATATGCGGAAAAATAAATCACACACAGAATTTACCCAGCTTCGGCAACCCCTGCCTACTGCTGCATTCCCAGATTTCTATTAGAATTAAACAGTTTCCCGCTTACAAATACTCTAACAGACTTGCAAACCCTGCTACCGCCTATAGAGTTTTGCAAACTTGCAAACCCTGCTAACTGGACTAACTCTAACTAGACAATCTGACAACACCTAAAACCTAGGTGATGATTTATCACGATTTGTTTTGAGGAAGAACAACAACCAAAAACGATTTAATAGAGCAAGTACAAAATTTAAAACAATTTAAAATAGCTTGCTCCTTAAAAAAATAAACACAACCCAATTTAAAACATGCGGCCACTTCCCTTTTTCTTTTTACCCGACCCTTTATTCTTTTGTTTGTGAATACGAATGGTGGCCGTGGGAATTAGGGCTTTGGCTTCTTCATTCTCGAATTAGAAATTCGGCACTGTGCTGTGATGCTCTTGCTTGCGCTTGCTCTCTGATGATTATACTTCTTGCGTAGCCGCTCCTTTGAGTTTTATTGGTATGAATTCTTGCTTGTTTTTAATTGTTTGCTCGATTCAATTTGTGATGTGGATGATGATTCTTTTGGGGTTAATTTATAGGGTCGAAACCCTACTTTCCACTGTCATGATTTGATTTTTCTTGCGTTGATTTTTATTCCTGAATTTATTCTGGAATTTGAGCATTCCTTTCTTGATTCAATTTTGAATCATGCTGTCCATATTTGATTTCGAATAAATTAATTCGAAAATTTCTTTCTATGCTGATTGTTTTCGGCCCCTTTATGAATTAACACATACCATATATGAAATCAAGATATTTGATTCCGAGATATCTTTCTAAAAATAAATTCCTTAATTGAAGCAATTCTGACTTCGGCCATATTTGAACATATGCCTCTTTTGGTATGTATTTTTCATTGCAACAGATGCTACACTTGATACAGCTGCTGCACTTGTTCACGTATTTGACAGTATTCACATTTGCTCATCTGACAATCACTGCTTTGGATTTTCTCTGGGTATTTTCTTGATTGGCACTGATGTTTATGTCCTCTTGCTGCTGTCTGTAAATCATATTTGTGCATTAGAAAAATGTTGCATCATATTCTGACCTTTGTTCATTTGCATACTGATGTTGTTGTAATTGAACTGTCTCACTGGTGGCCTATGTGCATGCATTGTTGATTTGAGTTGCACTGCACTATAGTTGTTGGCATTTTGGTTCATCCTGTTGCACTATGGTCTGTCCACTGCAGTTTGACTGTCCACCTGAGTTTGCATTGTGTTATAACTTTGAGCATGTTGCCACTTTGTAGTGTTGGTCACTGATGCATTTGTGTACTGTTTCTTTGTGTTGCATTTGTATGCTTTCATGTATTATCACAGAGACTTTGTTCTCTTGTAATGTTGTACTGTCTTGGTACATGCATTTGATATTGACATTGGACCATGCACCTTGTTGCATGCTTGCTGTAGCCTGTTCTCTACATATTATTAATTGTTGCAGTCATTTGTTGCTGTGGTCTTGTGCATATTTGCATCCATTCTTGTTGTTGTAGTCCATGTTTTTGTTGAAGACTTGGAATTTTTCTTTGTGCTTCATGGACTTGATTCAAGTTGAGCTTGTCATCTATGCTGTGTTACACTTGTTCACTTTTCTTGTGTCTGCATTTGAGAGTTTTGTTGGCATTGGCTATGTCTTCTGTTGCATGCTTGTTTGTATTTGATCTTGATTATATTTTGGCCATATGTGTTCATCTGTCTACACTTGATCACTGACCTTTGTTGCCTCTCTGACTTGATAATGTTGAATCTGATTTTCATTGTGGGGCAACTTGTATCACTGGTATATTTTGTTGTTTGCCTCTGGTGTAACTGTTGCATTCACTTGAATTGTGTAGTTGTTCATTTCAGTGAGTTGTCTTGCTTTTGTTTGGTGCACTCGAGTAGGCGAGGCAGTGTACACATGCATATGTGTGCATTGCAGCCACTCACGATTATCTGTAAGAACACTGATATGCACAGATACTACATAATCAAAGATGATGACAGTACCCCATGTATCTGAGACACAAACAAATTTCTATTTTTGCAAATTCAAATTTGTTTGTTTTCAGATTACTGTTGTAGATGCTAATTATACAGGTACACTGGAGACAGAACAAGAAATGGAGCTGGACAATGCAGATAGATGCAGATGTGCAGACAGAGTGAGAGACTGAGTGTTGTAGTGAGAATTGTATGAACTGATGTATGTATATATATATATAGAGAGAGAGAGCTGATAACTTTGTATTGTTCAAGTGTTGTAAAAAAATATCATATTGAATAAAAATACTGGTTGAATTATATAAATTCCGTGCAATAGTATAATTATTCAATATAAATATTTCTTCCTTTCTGTATATAGTCCAAACTACAAACACACATATATATTGATATATGTTTGTTATCATCAAACAAAAAATCACATCAAACAGATTACCCCTTACCATCCGCAGACAGATGGGCAAACGGAGAGAGTTAACAAAATTATGGAAGACTTGTTTAGAGCTTGTGTATTAGATTTCGGGGGATCATGGGAAGACCATTTGCATTCAGTCGAATTTTTATATAACAACAGTTATCAGACTAGTATTGGGATGGATGTTCGCGTCGACTAAAGTTCTATGAACTAGAAAATAACCGAACGAATTTTATAATAAAAATAACCGCAAGCGCACGGCGTACACTTTTAGTACATTGCGAATACGAGTCAATCTGGAGGGAATTGATGATTTTAAAAATTCAATTCAACCAAATTATACAAATTTCAAGTGAAAGTTAAGCCAGAGAATTAGAGGATTAACTAACTAACTAAAAGAAAAGAGAAGCAAATATAAGAGTTAAGTGACAATTTAGAGAATAAATCCACTCTCTAGATCATGTAGTTCAACACATATGAAACTATGATATCTCTTTTATGATTATTAGTGCTTTAATTGATGTGCGTATCATAAGTATGGCGTATTTATACTATTGATTAGCCAGCATAAGCCATCAAACTATAACACACCGCTTAAACCGCTTACTAACTTTCATGAAACTTGACAATGAACATGAAAATGTAATATATTTTAAGTTTGACCTATCAACTATTGATTAGAAATATAGACCATCAAATTTGAATTTCAAATCACTTACTTATGCCATAATCATATTTTGATGAAGATGCATTTGAGTTAGTGATTGTTTAAGCATAGCTTATTTGGTGTCAACAATATAGCCTATCAAATTCAAAGCAAGAACAACAAATAAAACACTTCATTGATCATCATTAAGCACAAAAAGAGAGCACGAATTAACAAGTAGTTGAAGCTACATAATTAGAGAGCTTCATTACCCCTAAATTAAAGGGGTTTAGCCTCTCATATTTGTCATTTTGTTAACAAATGTAGCTAGCAACATGAAAGCAAAATGAAAAAAATGAAAGATAATGGAAAAGACAAGCTAATTAATAAGAATAAAACTAATCTACTTTGCATGAATGTAAATCTACACTACCAACATTAATGTAAATGAACAAGGAAAGTTAAATAAACAAGTAATTAAACTGCATAAGAAAAAGAAAGTTACATGAAAATAAAAACAAATGGCTAAGTAGCCATGAAAAGAAAGAAGAGAGCTTGATTTATTTTTTATCTTAAACTAAAACTAAGAGAGACTATGGAAGAAGAGGGTAACATGAAACATAATGGGTGTATATACATGTGTTAAACCGTAATTCATATTTTTGCGGAATGCCCAAAATAACCTTGAGAAAGTGTGGAGGCCAAGTAATCATTAGCTTCTACTCATCATAATATAAGTGTACATGAAGCCATTAATTCCATAAGCATGTGCATTAGCCTTTAATTTGTACACTAAGGTATGTAGGCAGGTGGGGTCCTCCATGATCTTCACTTTGAATTATTCCATCTTCATTCCTTTATGTTCTTTTTGTGCATGCATATCTTCTTCATGAAAAAACTTGTAATTGAAATCAAATTCCTACAAAATACTATGGAAATTTCTAATTAAATTTTCTCAAGTTAATTTATTCACAAAAATGACTATTTTGCCCTTTGATGAAGATGAGTATGTGAAAATTCGGAATTAATATGGATTTTGGTTAAAACAAGTTAAAATACCCAATATGATCATTTATTTGAATTAATTAGAATAAATATAGTGGCAAAAATATGCACATTTATGTGCACATCAAATACCCCCACACTTATATTTTTATTCGTCCTCGAATAAAGGAAAAAAGACTAAGACAAATCCGTTTTCATAGGGAGCACGGTTGCAATGAGCGTATGCAACTTACCGTTAAAGTTGTGGGTGTCCCTAATAGGTTGAGTGTTGCCTCATGAGGGTTTTGTGAGGATACTACCCACAAAATCCAAATGCATGATGAAAATATTTACAATATGCAAGGTTTATTTACAAAGAAGTGAATGCGAGTTTTTGAAAATATTTAAAATGAATGATTTACTTTAGTTCACAAATAAGTTAAATATAGGTTTCAGTCATTATCATGAAATTTTAAGTCATTTACTCATCAAAATTTCCAATAAAAACGAAGTTATCATAACAAATAGACTATAGTTTAACTCATTATTTCAGTTGATAACAAAGTGCAACTATGAAATGGATCCTTAGTTGATTATCAAAGTTTATCAAAGTGGTATATTCATTTATTTTGAATAAAAAGTCAAATCAAATAAGTTCAAATAGTGCTTAGATTTCATTTGCTTACTCTCTCCATTTTTTATTTTGAAAATTTTATTGATATTAACAATATTTACGTATGCCTAATTCAGAAAACTGAGGCCAGATATATTACCTATGCACTGCCTTTTAGGCTTATGTGAGGGGAATATAGAGCGTGGCGAGTGAACACACGAGTGTGAACACCTATCGACTGTAGGCGTTATTAATAAAATAATTTTTATATACATACACCTAGCTCAGATAAACTGAGGCCAGATATACCGATCGTGCATTACCTTTCGGGCTTACGTGAGAAAGGTACAGAGCATGGCGAGTGTACACACAACTGTGTACACCTGTCGACCATAGGTGTTAATAGAAAATATTTACATATATACAAATGTTTTTTTTCAAAGGAAAGGGCTTTGCAAAATAATCTTAGCACAACTTGACTTAGAAGACAAAAAATGTTATATCCTTTACTTCAAATCAACCACTTTTTAAAACAAAGATTTTCAATTAGAAAATATTTCAAAATTATCATGTATGAACCTTCCTATATATTAGTTAAACTATCGTTATTTGTAATCAAACTTTATTTTTATTTTTGTCAAGACAAATAAATTTTCAATAATTTTAATTTAATAAACCAAAACCATATATTATCTTATAGTGTTTCTTTAAAAATAAATCAAAATACTTTTAAAAAAAATTGTTTTTGAATTGTATATATATAGAGTTTTGGAGGAAAAAATGAAAAATTAATCATAAAAAATCAAAAAGAAGATGAGTTTACCCCACACTTGATTTTGACTTGCCCCCACAGTCAACCCAAGTGGAAAGAGAAAACTAAAAACATAACATTTATTTAAATGAAAATGAAAATATGATTCAGAAAGTATGTCGTTAAAGAGTAAATGAACCGGCCTTTCAAAAACCGATTCATTTGCCTCGCCAACTACGCGAGATACGGCTTAAGCGCAGAAAACCAAACCATAAAAGATTTCGAAGTTGAATGTTGAATTGGAAAAACAAATGTCTTTTTATTAAAAATTGTACAAGTTGTTTTATTTTCGATGATTGTTGGGGTTGATAAAACAATTGATTGAAATTCAAGTTTATTTTCACCAAGTTGAAGTTCAAACTTATCATTGAAAACTTCTTCAAAATTATCGATTTCAAAATCAAAATGGTGATGTAAATCTTCCCCTTCAGAATTTAACAACTCATTTCGAAAATTTCAAAGAAATCATGTTCATTGAATTCGTTTTCCTTTATTGGATTATCAACAACTTCATTGTGTATCTCAAGTTAAAAATCCAAAGTTGTTGTATTTAAATTTTTGAAATCGAGAAAAGGAAGGTCGAATTTTAAATTTGGTTCCATACCCTCAAAAGAATTGAAATCCAAGTCAATTACCAAATTTTCAACAACTTCGTTAAGATTTTCATTTTCAATTTCAAAAGTTGTTATTTGAAAACCATGGATTTTGTTAAACATGGATTATCGTTTGACTCGTCACATATTAGGATTTAGTTTTGTTTCTCACATTGTTTCATACATGTTTCGAACAACAAATCCACGTGACCATTGTAGATTTCGTTCATTTGTTCAACGAAATCCAATTTATAGTTATTAGATTGATAATTTTTAATTTGGATTTGTTGAGAACAAAAATTTTCATGCGTATCGTAGTTAAGATTATTCTCATTGCCAAAATTATTTGAAAAGTGGATCACATTTTCGTTTTGATTTTGAAATTCATTTTGAGTTCAAAAGTGAATTGGCACGGGTTATCATTAAAATCGTTTGAATTTTGAATTGAATTCAAATTTTGAAATCCTTGACTCGAATTATTACATAAATATGAATTACGCAAATTATTTACCTCTTGATTTTGTTGTATAGAGAGTTCGAGTAGAGATGAAATTATTTCAATGCTATTTTCGAGAGTCAAAGGTTGGTCATTGTTTTGAAAATTTTGTTGTTCGAAATTTGAATCATTTAAACAATAGTTGTTGTTGAAATATCCATAAGAATATGATGTGAAGTTATATGGATTAAATTGATTTTCACAACTATCGTAAAATTCATATAAGTGGGGAAACTCGGACATTTTCAAGAATGTTTTTGGATTTTTTTTATAAAGGAAAAAATATTTACAAATAAAATTTATTTTCAAAAGGAAATTGATTTTTGGTTTTTGGTTTTTCAAATTATTTTCTTTGTTTTTTGAAAAGGTTTTATAATTTATTTATTTTTTGGATTTTGGTTTTTCTAAATTTTTTGGATTTTTTAAATTTCAAAGAAAAAGGATTTAAAAATTTCAAAAGAAAAGAAGAGGAATATTTACAATTTTTTTTAGTTTGGGATTTTGATTTTTTTTTTAAATATGCATGAGCTAATGCAACTAAGTAAATGCAAGGGTTAATTTCAAATTTTTTATCCTAAGTTAACCCAAAATTGTATAATGACAAATTGTCTTAAATTAACAAGATAGTTCTCAGTCAGGTACAGGGCAAGACTTTTCAGTGCACCACAAATCACCGTAGCAGTGCAGCCGAAGGTTTTAGTACCTTCAGAGGAACAACCACTATGATATTTACGAATCACTGTAATATTTATAAATAGTTATTACTCCTCCGTAGCCTAGACACCAAGAGATTAAATTGTTCAAAGAAGACAAATTGTCAATATACAATTAAGTGTTAATAATGTCTAGCCGTTATTACTAAACAAAATTCTAGAATGAAATGCAAAGCAGAAATTAAACATGTATTAACAATGCAATTACGAATGAATTTTGTTTTTTTTTTTCTGTTTTTGAATTTTTTATGCAAATGCAAGTAAACAACAATTGCAAAACTATAGATAATGATCAAAAGCAGCAAAATTCTTTTATGAGCAAGCTGGCAATTTATTGTTGACAAGCAAAGCGAAGCAATTATTTTTGGCAAGCGGATTTCTTTTGAGTCTCTTCTTTGGCAACCTGAAAATAAAAACAAGATATATACATTTTTTTTGTTTTTTAAAGGTTTGAACCAAAAACATAGCAAAACTAATCAAAACGAAACACACAAAAAATTGGAACTTGTCATTGTTATTTTTTTGGAATTTTTTTTAGAAAGGATATAAGAAAAAAACAAAATGAAAGAAAAACTCTTTTTTTTAATGAAGAGAGAATAAAACAATTCAAAGAAAGGACTAAAAAAAATTCAAAATCAATGAAAATGGGTTTACCAGCCCAATATTAACTAGTCTTCTACCCAAAAATACTATAACCCGAACCAAATTCTCGTTCCTCTTGACTAAAACAGATTTCAGATTATTCAAACAAATCGAAAGCCGACTATTCAAACAAATTTCAGATTATTTCTCTTTACTTCCAAAATCAAAATTGAAAACCGATTATTCAAACAAATTTCAGATTTCAATTCAACTGGTTTTTAACGGCGATTGGATGGTGAGTTCGATTTGGTAGCCTCGATTCGAGGCAATTGATCGGCGAGGTGCGGCGAGGCAGATGGATTGGAAATGAAGGTAGGTGATTTTGGGCAGCGAATTGGTCGCGGAGGTGGTCTGGTGGAAATTGTAGGCGAGGGCCGTTGTTTGCAGGTGAGGATGTGGGCGTTGCGATGAGGTCGCGATGTCAAGAGTAGTGAGCTGCAGTGAATCGAGTAGCTACAGGTGAGGAAGTTGTTGTGCAATTTGATTTCTGTTCGTAGCAGAGGGGAGTTGAAGTAGAGGCTGCAGGTTGTGTAGTTGAGATGAAGTTTAGTGTAGTTGTGCAGGTTCGTAGAGAAGGATGGGGAACTGGTGGGCTGCTTGGTATAGGATGGTAGATAATGCAATCGACGGTGGTGGAGAGAGTATATGTGTTCAGCAGTTGGTATGGGCAGTTGCGGAGTTGTTGTGTGTTTTGTTTGGGGGAACTGTTGGAGTGTTTGTCACTATTGTGGTTAGTGGCAGAAGTGTGAAGCGCTGATGGTTTTGGCTGCAGTGGTGGTATATGCAAGCGATCAGTGGATGGTGGATAGGAGATGAAGCTGATGGTTGAAGGTGGTAATTTTGGTGAGGGTTTCTTTTGGCAGTTGAAAATGGTTTTGGTGATGGTTTTGGAATTTGGAGTGGATGAAGGGCACTAGTGGCCGGTGTGGTGACAGGCTTGTATTGGCAGAAAATGCGTAGATGGGAATGTGTAATGTTTTTGGTAGGAGTGATTTGTATTGGTTACGGTGGTGAAGGCAGGCGGCGGGGAGATGATGAGAAACTGTACGAAATGTATGATCTTGCAAGAAGTTTGGCGATGACTTGACAGTTATGTAGTGAAGTTGAAATGTTGGGATTTTCAAATGTTTAAATGTAGATGATTGGTTGGTTGCGATGGCCAGGTAGTATATGTAGTTGTGTTTTTTTATGATGGATGTTGTTGTACCGGTCTTGGAATATGTAGTGAAGTCTTGACAGTCGTTAAGGGTAGTGTGATGAGGGACTGGAAGCAACAGAGGGTGGAAATGATATGTATGAGTGAAAGAAGGTTGATGTTGTATGGAAATTGTAAGTGGGTGAAGAAAGTCTATAGTGGAGAAGCTCTGGTATAACGGCCTGGTATTTTCAACCATTCGCATCCGCACATGTCGGACTTGAATTGCTCAAAATACCGCGTTGTAAATAAAAGTTTGGCAAATCTCAAAATATACAATAAATAAATAATCACGGATCACAGACACAGAGTATTTAATAATGCAGCGGAAGTAAAAGAAATAGTAGTTCATGAAGGTACTATATAAATATATCAGAGTTGTATAAAATACAACAGAAGAAATAGAGTACAACAGAAGTCTCAATACATAGAAGTCTGCTAATGCAGGAGCTGAAAAGGAACAACAGACTGAAAAAGACAAAACTAGACAAGTAGATAATTTCTAGCGATTCCAATCCCAAGAAAGTGGAAATCCAAATCTGTGAATACTCAGGCTGATCCGAGCGTAAATAAAAATACAAACACTCGAGTCAGGACATACATACTTATACAATGTAAACCAACTCAAGTGAACTGTAGTAAAAGTACAAGTAACTTAAAGAATGCTTAAGACTGCTCATCCTCGAAGGATCCGTTAAACTATTTACTATGTAGTAATATTGCGCTATTATCATAATGTCTATAGTAAAATAAACTTACTTTAAAGTAGCACCACTGGGTTACGCATATAGCCACAGACACGTAATAGTCCTAGTAGTCTATCCAATATCTGCATATCTCCTGATCGGGAGACTACGTGAAGATACGCATGGGCTACGGGAGAAAACCAAACTCATAGTAAATATTCTATACGGAAGGTGACACGGCACACAAGGCAATGCCAGGGTAGATGTACCAATTACGCACACGGGCTGGTGGTAATGCAGCAGCCACATACGCCCACCTCAGAACACATTCCCAAAATTGGAGGGGCGCCCAAACACTCACATAAGCAATAGAATGGTATCGAAGAAATGTGTCTGACCAGAGGAGCTACCCCTTTTGGCCCAGATCGCTCCTCTTTTAGCCACCTTATGCCAACTCACGGGAGTTGGGTCCACGTAACATACCTCAAAAACGTCCTCACCATCCTACTTCATTCTAAAATCTCCACCGCGTACACGGTTGTCAAAGTGGCTTTCGGTATCGACAGATAGTATGCCCATATCCGATTTCGATCTCTTTGCCAACCAATCGTTATTATAACCCTTGGTTATAACTTTAAAATAATATTTTATACTTCAAAATAAAATATCATTTCAATCCAAATCTTTATCAAAATAAAGATTAAATCATTTCCAAACCATTTCAATATATGAACATACCATATCTTTCAAATTCAAATATTTATCAAAATAAATATCAAGTCATTTCCAACCATTTCAATATATTAAATTATCATATCCTTTCAAAACTTCCTTTCAAATCATTTTAATACATAAATATCATATCTTTCAGAACTTCATTTTCAAATCATTTTAATATCAAAAATCATATCTTTCAGAACTTCATTTTCAAATCATTTTAATATCAAATTATCATATCTTTCAAAACTTTATTTTCAAATCATTTTAATATCAAAATATCATATCTTTCCAAACTTTATTTTCAGATCATTTTAATATCAAAATATCATATCTTTCAAAACATTATTTCAAATCATCATATAAGTTCAAATCCAAATATTCAACTTTAAATACCTTCTAAATTCAAGATAACATTCATTTATTATTCTTTCAAATCACCTTTAAATAGTTTATATTCCAATTAAATTAACTCATTTAAACCATTTAAAAGTGGAGTTATTATACTTTCAAATTAAGTATTCAATTTTCAAAAATAATAAACTTCAATTTAAACCATTTAAACTTATAAAAATCATATTTTAACATTCGAAAATGTTTATTAACATACCTTTAACATATGATTTTTATAAAATAAATTTCTTATAAATAAATCAAATTTTTCAATAAATTTACTTAACAAATTCAAGTGTATAATTTCCATTCCTTCGCATGTACAATTTATTAACACTTACATTTTTAAATTTCCATTTCACAAATTAAACTAAATTTTCAATTGATTTCATTTAACTAAAAACTTTAATTAAACCAAATTTCACATTTCCAAGTCAAGTTGTATTTTAAAATTACACATTTAAGTATTCATTTATTTAACCATTTAAATTCATAGAAAAATCAATAATACTTTAATAAATCACTTAAATTCAAATTTAAATCAAATTATCATATTTACCATTTTCCAAATATAATTAAATTTCCTTTTTTTATATATCTTAAATATCATTTTTAACCAAAATTCCAAATTTCCAAACTTAAGTTACATTTCAATAATCCAATTTAACCATTCATTAATTGCATTTTTAACTCATAGAAAAATCATAATTTCTTTATTTCAAAACATTTCAAAATCTATTTAAATCAAATTTCATAAATTTATATTTTAAAATACTTAAAAATATCCAAAACACTTTATAAAATAACCACGGGCCTGTATATAGTTTTTTAACCTCGGTCAAGTGATACAGATATATATCATTTCAATCCGCAGTTTAAAATGAAAAATCCGGGTTCTATCATTTCAAACCCGCAATCCCAAGTTAAAACAAAGTAAATAAAAGCCGTTCAGGCCTATCATTTCAGCCCATAACGATTTTTCCCTATTCTAAAGTCCGTTCGGGTATGTATCATTTCAATCCATAGTGAACCTAATCTACAAGGAACTTGCAGTGTGATAAACAGATATAAATGAACAGTTAACAACAAATAATAGTAACAGATGAGATGACATGTAAATTAACAGGTGTAACATCATATATAAATAATCACAGGCAGTTATAACAGCGCATAAAATTCTACACATTCAGTTGTTGTCGCTTCACAATTGCATAAGTATAAAATGTCGTGTGAGATTTACTCACCTCTTATGCTGGAGATATCAATTCAAACAACACAACGGATACCAGAAAGCACGATGATACAACGATGCATTCAAGTAGATGAGAACCAAGTTTATTGATCTTGTACACAACCCATGAACATGACAAATAAAATTAGAATTCAAAACAACATTGAATAAAAATAACTTTGAAACAAAAAGCAATATGAATACACTATCTTTTGCCTTGTTTTCTACAATTGCTTGCACGGCCTAGGGGATGTTTTGGCTCAGGTTTGGCATGATTTTGGCTCAGGTTTGAGCATAGAAATGCATGGCATAAAGGCTAGAACATGTGGAGGAAGTTACAAGGTAGGAATGTGAAGGGGTTTAGGCTAAAACATGGTTTTGGTTCAACAAAAGGGGCTCGGCCATGGGATGTTTGGCTCGGCCAGTGGAGTGTGGGTTAGGTCAAGGGCTGGAGTGGTGAGTAAGGGTCTGGATAGTGATGGTGGTAGTGGCCTAAGGTGGTGGTGGTGGTGAAAAATGAAGTGGTGAAGCAAGATGGCTCAAACTAGCATAGTTTTAAGGCATTGGTCGTATTTTTGTGGATTTTCGCATCATGGTGGGCTCGGCCATGGTCAAGGCTGAAGGAGTAGGTGGTGATGGTGACAAGGAGGAGATGTAGGAGGTTCCGGTCGTGACAATAGAGAGGAGGCCGAGCAAAAGGCAATAGAAACAAAGCAAAATAACATGGAAAAAGAGAAGAGAAAGGAGGAAAAAGAGGAGCCATTGCCAAGGATTTTTGTCAAGCTATGAATGGAGATGGAAATGATAAAGTTTTTGCGTGAAAACTAGATAAAAGTCACGGCTAGGAAAGTAAAATGCATGGCCAAAAGTGTAAAATGAGCAGTTATGGCAATTGAAAAGACTTTGGAGATGAAAAGACTTAAGTTAATAAAGCTTTTAAAATCACTTCATATTTTCTTTTCTTTAATTCAATTAAAACAAAAATAAAATCATTAATTCAAATTTAAAAACCAAAAAAATTAATATAAAATAAAATAAATAATAAATTTTAAAGAAAATGGAAAAAGAATTAATGAAATTGCTTAATATTCAAAACAGGGTTCAAAAATTACAATTAAATCATCATTGCCTTTGGAAAAATATCTACTTCATTTTAAAATATTCTAAAGCAAAATTTTGAAATAAAATAATTTTTTTAAACATATTAAAAGTGAAATAAATAATTAAATTTAGAGAAAATAGAAAAATAATTAAAGAAATTGTTTAAAAATTGGAAACAGGACATGAAAATTACAAATAAAATACCATTGGCTCTAGAAAAATTTCTATTTCACTTTAAAACAAATAAAATGTAAAATAAATAAAATAAATGAGGAAAAAAATAAAATAGGAATGAGAATAAAATATGATCTTGAGAAAATAGAAAAATAAATAAAGAATTCCTTAAATTAATTGAAGTTGGAAATTAGAAATTGTAAAAAAAAATACAACGGACACTCGAAAATGTCAATTACTCTTTCAAAAATGTTTTAAAACCAAAATATATACAATACATGTTATTTTACCCATATAAACATAATTTAGAACATTACATGACCAAATAAATTATTGTTTATATAATTTAAAATAAACAATTTTATTAAATACAGCAAATTTCACACAATAGTTAAAATGGCATAACTTTTCCATTATAAATCAGATTCCAATGAAACGGAAAGCATTGTTCTTAAAATTTTATTTAATTTCATAATAAAAGATAAAATTCAAATTTTCAAACTTTCAAATTCTAAATTTTAAAGTCAAAGTTTGACCATATTGACCAAAATTCACTTTTTGCAAAATATTCTTTTTAGTCATATTTTGGAATTCACTTTTTGGAAAATATTCTTTTTAGTCATATTTTGGAATGATAATTCATATCAAAATCAAAGTTTATATTTTAAAATAACAAAATTTATCCATTTAAAATAAATAAAATAAAGCTTTTAAATCATAAATTCAATTAACATAATTAAAATACACAATTAAAATAATCACAAAATACAGAGTTGTTACACTCTCCCCCACTCAAAACTTTTCGTCCCCGAAAAGGAATGAGGTACGGAAAAGCACAGAAAAGATAGAAATGAAGTAAGATTAAGACAAGGTGACAAGAAGATTGAGATTATGCCTGATAACTGTTGTTATAGGAAAATTTAACAAGGTGGAGATGATCTTTCCAAGATCCTCCAGAATCAAGAACACAAGCATGAAAAAGGTGGATTAAAAATGAGTACCAAAGATTATCAAAGATTATAGAAAGATTTCTAAACAGAAAGATTATAGAAAGATGCATATACCAGTCTGTAGCAAGATAAGAATAATAAGGACAACCAAAAGATAGTTTGAAAAACAAAATAAGGAAATAAGTTTGAAACCATGGAAATTTCAATTTAAATAGAAAATAAATTTCTACACAAGTTAAATAAATCTTAACTATCTCAAATTTCATTATCTTATCATCTAATTACCTTAAATTAACAATTTTAAAACCATGGGTTTGAAAAATAATCATTTATTATACTCATAATGTACTTAATAAATTTAGTTCTTCTTTATTCCTAATTAAAATTAAAATTATTCCTCTCAATATATTTATCACTTATGTTAAATATACTTACACTTATTATAACTGCTTTATTTAATTTTTATCTCTTTTAACATTATTTTATTGTAAGTTATTCAGTTACCATTTATTATATTTAGCTCTGTCAATCATTTTATAACTAAAATTTAAGTGTATAACATTTGTTATAACCACTCAAATTTTATTTATAAAATCTTTTTATATTGTATATTATCCAATTACATTGTTAACTTCTGAAATTATGGTAAGTTATATTTGAATGCAATTGTATTATACAAATAAAACTTTCCAATTAAATCAGTTCATGCTTGAATATTCATCTAAAATTTTGATTTTCTGTTTATAATTGAAATTATTCTTCAAAATAAAATTTAAGAATTAAATTTTCGATTTCTTCAAACCATTTAGAGATAAATAAATGCATGTACATAATTTATCAAATCAAATTTAAATCATATATCTATATATGTTATAAATCAAGTCATATTTTAGAAATTCAAATCAATTTGATTTCCCAAAACAAAGCTGTAGCTAGACTATAGAGCGGTCTCTTCACTTCGTAACTCGAAAATGAATGTCGATGATGTTGTAGTCATCACCGAAATTATTTCCCAACGACAAAGAGAAGAGCAATGATTTTTAAACTTTAAAATTCTTTGCAAACATATTCTTATTCGAAAATACTTTAAATAATATACTTTAAAACTTAAACACGAGGTTTGAAACCATTGGAAATTAAATTCTCAAATTTCTTGTTTTAAATTCATTTCAGTTCCCAAATCAATTTATAAACAGCTATTTATAAATTCATTTATAGAACAATAAATGATAAATCAAGTATTATCATTTCAAATAATCAATTTATTAAGTTCCATAAATTTACTTATATATCAAAATCTATTTCAGTAACCAAATTTTAAAATAATATTGTGTCAGGTTGGTCTGTCAAAGTGTTTTAGAAATCCTATCGATAGCGTTGATCAGACGAATCGATCGGAAACCCAAATCAACATCAACAACTCAAACAACACAATATATAAAACAAAACATTGATTTACAAGCACAATTCAAAATTTTTGAAGATAGGTTGGAAACAAAAGACAAGATGATTAATTAACAAAATAAGGAGATGGGTAAGCTTAAATTAATCGTGGGCAACCTTAACTGGGTCAACCGTGACTTAAAGAATAAGATCAATGTGGATTTTTCTAGGGTAAATCTACCTTCGATCTCATGAGATAGAGTTTGGAGTAACAAAAGATATTAGCATTTAAACCAAGGATAGATATAAATCTCTGGTGAATCGATGCTAATTGTAAAGGAGTTTCCTTCTTTTACAATTCAATTTGAAATTGGCGAGACCACCGACTCACTAAAAAGATCATTCGAAGCGGAGTTATGGGACACTCCAGAATCAAAAGAAGATGAATAGTGAGGGGACACAAATGGATTTTGGAACCGTAGGGAACATTCCAAAATTCAAAGGAAATTCGAATCAAAGAGGAAAGATTTAAACTCGAACGAAAGTGATTCTGTAAATAATTTACCTTATATTCTAAGTTTTGCCTCAAAGCCAAAGCTCTGATACCAAATGTAACGACCTGGTATTTTCAACCATTCGCTTCCGCAAATGTCGGACTTGAATTGCTCAAAATACCGCGTTGTAAATAAAAATTTGGCAAATCTCAGAATATACAGTAAATAAATAATCACGGATCATAGACACATAGTATTTAATAATGCAGCGGAAGTAAAAGAAATAGTAGTTCATGAAGCTACTGTACAAATATATCAGAGTTGCATAAGATACAATAGAAGAAATAGAGTACAACAGAAGTCTCAATACATAGAAGTCTACGAATACAAGAGCTGAAAAGGAACAACAGACTGAAAAAGATAAAGTAGACAAGTAGATAATCTCTAGCGATTCCAATCTCCAGAAAGTGGAAATCAAAATCTGTGAATACTCAGGCTGACCCGAGCGTAAATAAAAATACAAACACTCGAGTTAGGACATACATACTTATACAATGTAAACCAACTCAAGTGAACTGTAGTAAAAGTACAAGTAACTTAAAGGAGGCTTGGGACCGCCCATCCTCTAAGGATTCGTTAAACTATTTATTATGTAGTAATATTGTGCTATTATAATAATGTCTATAGTAAAATAAACTTACTTTAAAATAGCATCACGGGGTTACCCATATAGCCCCAGACACGTAATAGTCCGAGTAGTCCATCCAATATCTGCATATCTCCTGATCGGGAGACTATGAGAAGATACACATGGGCTACGGGAGAAAACCAAACTCATAGTACAGGCTCGATAGGGAAGGTGACACGGCACACAAGGCAATGCCAGGGTAGATATACCAATTATGCACACGGGCTGGTGGTAACGCAGCAACCACATACGCCCACCTCGGAACACATTCCCAAAATCGAAGAGGCGCCCAAACAATCACAAAAGCAATAGAATGGTATCGAAGAAATGTGTCCGACCAGAGGAGCTACCCCTTTAGGCCTAGATCGCTCCTGTTTTAGCCACCTTATGCCAACTCACGGGAGTTGGGTCCACGTAACATACCTCAAGAACGTCGCCACCATCCTACTTCATTCTAGAATCTCCACTGCGTACACGGTTGTCAAAGTGGTTTTCGGTATCTGAAAGTTTATATATGGATCGATAGATATGGAATATATATTAAACTAAATTCGAAAGCAGTTAAAATCAGTAAAGTAAATAAGAGTAAGCACGCCAGGAATTTTATACTGGTTCGAACTCCCATTCTAGGTCCAGTCCCAGACTAACTTCTGGCTTTAATTAACAATACCCTCACTTCACCCGGAGGAATAGGTCTGAGCAGCAGAACAGACACCTGAGCAACAGAACAGGATTTTTGCCTCAACAGCCGAAGAGGACTTTCCCTTGCCTGAGAAGCAGAACAGATCTTTAACAAAATATAAAAGTAGTTGACTCAATGTGTTCTTGATAACACTGATTTGTCTTTTAAGATTACAAACTTCCTATAATCAATTCCTCAAGAATATAAAGAGTATGTGAAAATTTGAAAGGAAGAATATTGCTAAGAATCAAAGTATATGGAATATAATTCAAAGATTCAAAGCAATGAAGAGTATGAATGCACTAGAATAATCACAAGAGAGAATAGAGAGAATTAGAATCAGAAATTGGTGATTATGAAGTGAGTGATAACTTCTATATATAGTTTTAAGAGAGATGCAACTCTTACTGAAGAGTTTCAGCTAAGACAGACATATATTCATGAAGTGCATCCCTTCATGGAAGAAGATGTCCATTCAGAATTTTGACAGTTGAAGCCGGATCAGTCGACTGGTCGATTTTGATCAGTCGACTGAATTTGAAAATTGAAAATGTTTGACTGTTTTTTGAAAAAGAGTATACTATTGTGCATATGCACAGTCAGTCGACTAGGCATCCATAGCCAGTCGACTGGCTGTGTATATTTTGCATAGTGAACTCTGTTTTAAAGGAAAATGGAAAGCTAGAAAACTTAAGGATTTATTTTAACAGCTTGTAAACCATCTTGTCGTGAATCAAAACTAGTGATTCAACATTCTCCCCCTTTTTGATTGATGACAACCTGTATATATTTTAGAGAGAAAATTTTCTCCCCCTGAATGTATGATATCGTTTTCCTACATCAAATATGTTAGTGCACATACTTTTTCTCCCCCTTTGTCATCGACAAAAAGAAGACAAATTAAATAAATTTTAGTGTACAACACACAAATAGAGAAAACAGAGTATAACATACTAATAGTACACATAGAGTAGATAGAGTATCATAGTACATTGCAAATTTCATCAAATCTTACCAACAATAAAAAGAAGCTTACTTATCATGATCCTAGTCAAAATCCTCTTCAGACATATGCTCCTTGCCAGGCCTTGATGTGTTTTGTCCACTACCACTTGGTCCGCTAGTATCGCTTCCAGTGTGTTCCTCAAAAGTAGACCATGTGAATCTCGGCTCTGGTCGCTTGCCATGTGCTACCGAAGAAGCAGTCGTGGATGAAGAACATGAAATCGCATCCCATAGTATAGAGAAAAATCCTTTGACCTTGTCTAATTTTTTATCAACTTTCTTCAAACGAGTTCCTAGTATTTTTTTATTTCTAGAAAGGATCTCTATGGATTCTCGTACACTAGCCTTTTTGCAAGAATAATTTCTTTATCTTCTTCGAGATGAGGTGTTCGTTCTCGAATGATTGGTCCGCCTGATTGTTGTTGTTGTTGGCGATGCCATTCTTCATATGAGGAGAATGCTGGAGGAGCTGACTGTAGTTTCATGAGACTTAATGTGCGTATGTTGATAATTCCAACGGAAGAAGTTTCGGATTCCGGTTGCGGTGCACCCATATTTAAAAGTAATCTCATTATATATTCTCCGAAGTAAATGGTTCTCATATTACCGTTCTTGAAGGTGAGAAATTCATCCAATTTTCTCCGTAGCCAATTTACTTGAATTCCTCCCCATACCACATATAGTGCTTTGAAATTTTTCGGGTGGATAAGTTCATAAGACCGGTTCTTGGAAGGATACTCCTCATGAATGATTTATGAAGAATTCTTGCTTTGGTCGAAGAAGAATAGATTTGAGTTCCTTCATATTGTCACTCATAAACATATGGCTAACTTGATCTCTTTGTCGAATATTACAATCGGCATCATTTAGAGGAATACCTTGGTTAGGAGTTTGAAGTATGTGCGCCATTCGATCTAAGGAGAAGAAAACTTGATGCCCACAAACTAAACTCCAAACATAATCATCGCTATTTGATGGACGTTGATGAGGAAGATTTAAATTAGCATAAAAAAGCTTCACCATGAGTTGATTGATCTTGCGAGAATTGAGATTCAAGTCAAGTAGAGATTCCAATCTGGATCTCCGCATAAGCTCTTGTAAACCGTAAGCCGCAAAATCGCCGTAGACCATGAATGAACCTTCAAAGATCCACGAATTTTTCATTTTATGCCATCTTGCTACTGCTACATCATTATATAGCCACTGTGCAATTTGGGCATCGGTAAGATCGGCGGAAGAAGAGCTTTGCCTATGTCGCTTTGTAGGAGCCATTTGATTTAGTATTTAGTGAAAAAGTTGAGTTTATTTGGGATTTTAGGGTTTGTGGACGAAATAGATTTGGGTAAAAAACTGAGAACGGTAATGTGAAAGAGAAGTAATAAAGAAGTAAATAGGGAATATAGTGAATTTTCATACAGCCGGTCGACTGGTATATTGTAGACAGTCGACTGGTGCACTGAAAAAAATCAAAAATTTATACAGCCAGTCGACTGATCGTGTTAGGTCAGTCGACTGACTGGTTTCCCGAGAGTTTTTCATACCTATAAACAGTTGACTGAATATTAATTTCAGTAGACTGAATGTAAAAAATTGCAGAACTTCTTTTGAATTATTTTACATGAAGACATACAAGTTTTATTTAAGAACATAAATACAATTTTAAAGCAGAGACAATGAGCATAGAAGTTTTTTTGCGTGTACAAAAATTAGAGATGAGAGTGTGAGTCTTCCGATGCTTCTCCTGGTTCAATTTTTGTATTTTCAACAAATAGTTTTACAGGAGAACATTCTTTTGAATCGGTGAGTTGCTCTTTCCTCCACGTTCCCATGGATTTGGTGATACATGAGGGCGTTGAGGTGAGTGAATATGTGCGTTCGTGTTGATGGGGGATGAACCGCATATTTTTGCAGCACATCGTTCAAGAAAACTAAGTCTCCTGCCTGACTCTTTTGTTCATAATACATTTCACGCTGAAGTTCAAGTGTTTCCCTCTGATAGTGATGCAAGTCATCTATCTTTTCTTTAGTTGTTGGAGTTGGAAATAAGTTTTTTCGCGTGCGTTTATTTTCTGGCGTATATCCCGTATGATGGTTTTGTGGTGGACATAATGGGATATAAGAAGGAGTTGGAGTTGGAAGACCTTGAACTTGGAGATTCATAATTAATTGAAGAATATCCAGACGAGTAATGAGAGGAAGGCTCGTCTGAGGATGATCCAGCCATGGTGTAGAAAAATAATGCAAAGTTGAAAACCATGTTTGATAGTTTTTGATAGAAGTAAAAATTTCTTTAATCAAGTAGGAAAGTTTATGAATGAATATAAATAGAGAAGTTTGTTAAAACAAAATAATAGCTGAGATTAAATATAAAGAGATTCAATTTCAGCCATAAGAGAATTGAGGACAATAATCAAGGAGATGTGGACCATTAAAAAGAGTAAGTTGAAATGAACTATGAGCTTAGACAAGAAGCATCATGCAGCCTAGTGGAAAAGACACATCCATACTTAACATGAGGTCTTGAGTTCGAATCCTAGCTCATGCAGAAAAAAAATTTAACTTATAAATTTTTAAATGAGATGATTCCTAGTTCTCGTCTCAATTTTACAAAAGTGTTTTCATTTAAAGGTTTAGTAAAAATATCGACCAACTGGTTTTCAGAAGATACGAAATCAAGATTTATTATATCTTTTTCAATGCTATCATGAAGAAAATGATGATGTATGTCAATATGTTTTGTTCGTGAATGATTAATTGGATTTTTAGATAGGTTGATAGAACTTAAGTTATCACAAAAAATTGTTGATTTAGATAAATTAAAACCAAAATCTTGGAGTGTTTGCTGCATATAGATTACTTGAGCACATGCCAAAGCTGCAGATATATATTCTGCTTCACAAGTTGATAATGAAACACAGTTTTGTTTCTTACTAAACCAAGATACAAGAGACCGTCCAATGAAGTGATAAGTCCCACTTGTACTTTTTCTATCTGTTCAGCTTCCTCCAAAATCAGCATCACTATATGACACTAATTCAAAAGGACGTTCCTTTAGATAGAATAGTCCAAAGTTCTTGGTTTTATTAAGATACCGTAAAATGCGTTTCACTACACGTAAATGTGAATCTTTGGGATCTGCTTGAAATCGTGCACATAAACAAACACTCATCATAATTTCAGGTCTACTAACTATTAAATATAGTAACGATCCAATCATACTTCGGTATAATATTTGGTCAATACTTTTGCCATTTTCATCTTTATCAAGATAGATGGTTGTACTCATAGGAGTTGGTTTGGTAGAAGTATTTTCCATACCAAAGCGTTTAATTAGATTGTTACAATATTTTTCTTGATTAATAAAAATACCATTTTCTAGTTGTTTTATTTGTAAGCCAAGAAAATATTTTAACTCACCCATATGTGACATTTCAAATTCATTGGTCATTATTTTAGAAAATTCTTGACAAAGTCTTTCATTTGTAGATCCAAAAATTATATCATCAACATATATTTGAATAATTAAAAAGTCCTATTTATTTCTTTTAATAAAAAGAGTTTGATCAACCTTTCCAATTTCAAAAACAGAATCTATTAAATATCTTTTAAGATGATCGTACCAAACACGGGGTGCTTGTTTCAAACCGTATAAAGCTTTTTTAAGCTTATAGACATGGTCTGGAAATTGTTCGTGTATAAATACCGGAGGTTGTTCAACATAAAAATTTTCTTTTATAAAACCATTTAAAAAAGCACTTTTAACATCCATTTGATATAATTTAAAGTTATGGAAGCATGCAAAAGGTAGTAAGATTCGTATTGCTTCTAGTCTAGCAATTGGAGCAAACGTTTCTTCATAGTCAATTCGTTCTTCTTGATTATAACCTTGAGCAACGAATCTGGCTTTATTTCTAGTAATATTTCCTTGTTCATCTACTTTATTTTTGAAAACCCATTTTGTACCAATAACTGATTGATCACTAGGCCGTGGAACTAAATCCCAAACGTCATTTCTTTCAAATTGGTTTAGTTCTTCTTGCATAGCGATTAACCAATTTTCATCGGTAGATGCTTCTTTAATATTTTTAGGTTCAATATTAGATAGAAAAGCTACAGACTCGTTTGATTTAATTGGCTTCTTGTTCTAACAGACGAATTGAGTTCTCCAATAACATTAATAGAAGGATGATCTCTTAATACTCTAGGTGGAGATCTTAATTCATTGTTATTGTGAACAATGTTTTCATTATTTTCAAAATTTGAAGTTTCTGTATTTGTGGTATTATCAGGGAAATCTTCATCATCTCTTATACTTGGGATTGGTTTAAAATTCTCATCGAAAGATACATGAAGAGTTTCTTCAATGATTTTTGTTTTTTTATTATAAATTCGATAAGCTTTACTTCGATCTGAATATCCTAAGAAGATTCCTTCATCGGATTTTGGATCAAATTTACCAAGCTGATCTTTTTAAAACAAAACATTTTGAACCGAAAATTTTAAAATAAGAAATATTTGGTTTTCGTCCATTAAGAAGTTCATAAGGAGTATTCTTAGTTAGTGGTCGAATAGAAACACGATTCAAAACATTACAAGCTGTTGCAACTGCTTCAGCCCAGAAATATTTTGGTAATGTACTTCCATTTAACAAAGTCCTTGCACATTCTTGTAAAGTTCTATTTTTACGTTCTACAACTCCATTTTGTTGTGAAGTTCTAGGAAACGAAAAATTATGGAATATTCCCTTTTTCTTACAAAAATGTTCAAAGGCTTCGTTTTCAAATTCTCCTCCATGATCACTTCTTATGTTTTTGATTCTCAATCCTTTAAAATTTTGAATTCTTTTGACAAACGTTTTGAAATTATCAAAGGTATCACTTTTATTTTTCATAAAAATAGTCCAAGTATATCTAGAAAAATCATCAACAATAACAAACACATATCTACTATGATTAATGGATTGTACTTGTGTTGGTCCAAATAAATCCATATGTAGCAATTCAAGTGGTTGTAGAGTAGAAATGACCTTTTTAGATTTAAAAGATAACTTAGTTAACTTTCCTAACTGACATGCATCACAAATACGATCAATTTAAAAATTCATTTTTGGTAGACTTTTCACTAAATCATTTTTAGAGAGTTTGTTTATAGTCTTGAAGTTAGTATTTGTGCCATAACCAAGGATCATTTTCTTTGGCTATTAAACACATATCAGAATTATGATTTATTTTCATATTCAAAACATAGATATTTCTATCTCTATTTCCTTCAAAGATAAGATTTTGATTAAAAATACTACATTTGTTTTCAGAAAAAGTGATTTTAAATTCTTTGTCACACAATTGGCTGATACTTAGTAGATTATGTTTTAAATTTTTGACAAGTAAAACATTTGAAATAAGAGGTAATTTGAAATACCGTTGTTGCTCACATCGCCTTTGCCGATGATATATCCTTTGGAATTGTCTCCAAATGTGACGGAGCCTCCATCCGAGTAAGTAATATTTGATAGCATATCTTTGTCTCCCATCATATGTTTTGAGCAACCACTGTCGAGTATCCATTTTCCTCTTTTCTTGAGTGGGACCTATAAAAAATATAAGATAACATTGGTACCCACCTTTTTAATAGGGTCCTAAGAGTTAAATATTAGGAAACCAAACCCAAGAGGGCTCAGTATCCCATTTGAAAATGTAATCTTTATTTTTATGAATAGTTTCTAAAAAGGTGTTTATATATTTCTTCCTAATCAAACTATTATTTGTTTTAGGAATCCATATTTTTATAGTTTTTAAATTTGTCCTTTTTGAATTTTCTTTAGTGATTTTGGGTTTAAAATCAATTCTCCTTTTATTTTCTATTCTAGATGGAGCTATAGACTTCTTAACATAGCCTAACCCCTTTTTACTTGATACTGATTGAGAATTTTCAATAATTTTTGACAAATTTTCTCTTCCTTTATTAAAGTTAGAAACATTTTTAGTAATATTCTCTAACTTACTTTTTAGCACAGTATTGTCTAGTTCAAGCAATTATACTTTTGTTTTTAACTCATGATTTTCAGAGACAAGAACATTATTCTTTTCTTTTTGAGTTTCAATTTATTAACTCAATAAAGTAAGTTGAGAATTAGTATTAGAGTCTGATTCTTGAAGTTTTTCAAGTCCTTCTTCAAGTATTTTCTTCTCATCTTTAAGCATATCTCTTTCAAATTCTACTTTGTTCTGATTTTCATGAGCTTCTTTATATTTTCTTTTGAAACTTTTTAAGGTGTTCAAAAGTTCTGAATTAATTTCAATTAGATCATCAAAAGTCAGATCACTTACCTCATTTTCTGTGGTCATGAAGCATGCATTTGCTTGTTCATTTTCATTATCACTGTCACTATCTGATGATGAGGAATTTGAGTCGTCCCATGTGACAGAGAATGCTTTCTTTTTGTACCTATCTTTTCTGCCCTTGTTGGAATAATTCTTCTTTAGTTCTGGACAGTTTTTCTGGATATGTCCATTCTTGTGACAATTATAACATTCTAAAGCTGATGTAGATGGTTTGCTTGAGAAAATCTTTTTATCATTGAATTTGTTGTTCTTTCGATACTTTAAGAATTTCTTGAAATTTTTGGCAATGAATGCTAAATTCTCATCATCTGAATCTTGGTTCTCTTCTTCTTTGCCTGAAAAGCTATGTTCTTTTTGTCTTGTGCCTGTACTCTTTTAGCCTGTAAATTAACTTCATAAGACATTAGATTTCCTATCAACTCCTCTGGTTTTATGGTAGAAATATCGTTAGCCTCTTCGATAGCTAAAAATTTTCTCTCCCATTCATACATGAGTGAGTTGAGGAGTTTTGATACTATATCAAAATCTATATACTTTTCTCCTAGTGCAACAATGAGTGATATATGTCTTGGAATCTAGAGTACATATCATTTATAGACTCGTCTTGTTTCATTCTAAAGTTTTGAAACTAATTTTTGAGCATGGAGATTTTGCTTTGTTTGACTTTTTTAGTTCCTTCATGAGTGATTTTAAGCGTTCTTCATATTTCTTAAGCAGTTTGACACATGCTAACACGATTAAATTCATTTCTATCTAGTGCACAAAATAACATGTTCATAGCTTTAGCATTGGCAGTAGCATCTAATTTTTGTGTGTTTGACCAAGTGGAATACTCTCTAGTAGGAAGAGTGTATTCATTCTGTGTGATATTCCATGGTTCAAAACTATTAGATTGCATATAAATTCTCATACGAGTAGACCAATAATTATAATTTAAACCATTGAAAAATAGAGGTCGTGCAGTGGATTGGCCTTCAATAAAACTAGTGTTAGTGACAGTGTTGGTAGTGCTGGTGTTGTTTTTCATATTAGCAAAATATCATATAACTGTGTAACAGTTATAAGATGCCTAGCTCCGATGCCAAATGAAAGTTTATATGGATCGATAGATATGGAATATATATTAAACTAAATTTGGAAGCAGTTAAAAGCAGTAAAGTAAATAAGAGTAAGCACACCAGGAATCTTTATACTGGTTCGAACTCCTGTTCTACGTCCAGTCCCAGACTAACTTCTGGCTTTAACTAACAATACCTTCACTTAACCCAGAGGAATAGGTTTGAGAAGCAGAACAGACACCTGAGCAACAGAACATGATTTTTTGCCTCAGCAGCCGAAGAGGACTTTCCCTTGCCTGAGCAGCAGAACAGGTCTTTAACAAAATATAAAAGTAGTTGACTCAATGTGTTCTTGATAACACTGATTTGTCTTTTAAGATTACAAACTTCCTATAATCAATTCCTCAAGAATATAAAGAGTATGTGAAGATTTGAAAGGAATAATATTGCTAAGAATCAAAGTATATGTAATATAATTCAAAGATTCAAAGCAATGAAGAGTATGAATGCACTAGAATAATCACAAGAGAGAATAGAGAGAATTAGAATCAGAAATTAGTGATTATGAAGTGAGTGATAACTTCTATATATAGTTTTCAGAGAGATGCAACTCTTAGTGAAGAGTTTCAGCCAAGAGAGACATCTATTCATGAAGTGCATCCCTTCATGGAAGAAGATGTCCATTCAGAATTTTGACAGTTGAAGCCGGATCAGTCGACTGGTCGATTTTGATCAGTCGACTGAATTTGAAAATTTGAAAATGTTTGACTGTTTTTTGAAAAAGAGTATACTATTGTGCATATACACGGTCAGTCAACTGGGCATGCATAGCCAGTCGACTGGCTGTGTATATTTTTCATGGTGAACTCTGTTTTAAAGAAAAAATGGAAAGCTAGAAAACTTAAGGATTGATTTTAACAGCTTCTGAACCGTCTTGTCATGAATAAAAACTAGTGATTCGACAGTATCGACAGAGAGTATGCCCATATCCGATCCCGGCCTCTTTGCCAACCAATCCTTATTATAACCCGTGGTTATAATTTTAAAATAATATTTTATACTTCAAAATAAAATATCATTTCAATCCAAACCTTTATCAAAATAAAGAATAAATCATTTCCAAACCATTTCAATATATCAACATACCATATCTTTCAAATTCAAATATTTATCAAAATAAATATCAAGTCATTTCCAACTATTTCAATATATTAAATTATCATATCCTTTCAAATCATTTTGATACATAAATATCATATCTTTTAGAACTCCATTTTCAAATCATTTTAATATCAAAATATCATATCTTTCAGAACTTCATTTTCAAATCATTTTAATATCATAATATCATATCTTTCAAAACTTTATTTTCAAATCATTTTAATATCAAAATACCATATCTTTCAGAACTTCATTTTCAAATCATTTTAACATCGAAATATCATATCTTTCAAAACTTTACTTTCAAATCATTTTAATATCAAAATATCATATCTTTCAAAAATTTATTTTCAAACCATTTTAATATCAAAATATCATATCTTTCAGAACTTTATTTTCAAATCATTTTAATATCAAAATATCATATCTTTCAAAACTTTATTTCAAATCATCATATAAGTTCAAATAAAAATATTCAACTTTAAATACCTTCTAAATTCAAGATAACATTCATTTATTATCATTTCAAATCACCTTTAAATAGTTTATATTCCAATTAAATTAACTCATTTAAACCACTGGAGTTATTATACTTTCAAATTAAGTATTCAATTTCCAAAAATAACAAACTTCAATTTAAACCATTTAAACATTATAAAAATCATATTTTAACATTCAAAAATGTTTATTAACATACCTTTAACATATGATTTTTATAAATTAAATTTCTCATAAATAAATCAAATTTTTCAATAAATTTACTTAACAAATTCAAGTGTATAATTCCCATTCCTTCACATATGCAATTTATTAACACCTACATTTTTTAATTTCCATTTCATAAATTAAAATAAATTTCCAATTGATTTCATTTAACTAAAACCTTTAATCAAACCAAATTTCACATTTCCAAGTCAAATTGTATTTTAAAACTACACATTTAAGCATTCATTTATTTAACCATTTAAATTCATAGAAAAAGCAATAATACTTTAATAAATCACTTAAATTTAAATTTAAATCAAATTATCATATTTACCTTTTTCTAAATATAATTAAATTTCCATTTTTTTTATATCTTAAATATCATTTTTAACCAAAATTCCAAATTTCCAAACTTAAGTTATATTTCAATAATCCAATTTAACCATTCATTAATTACATTTTTAACTCATAGAAAAATCATAATTTCTTTATTTCAAAACATTTCAAAATCTATTTAAATCAAATTTCGTAAATTTATATTTTAAAATACTTAAAAATATCCAAAACACTTTATAAAATAACCACGGGCCTGTATAGAGTTTTCTAACCTCGGTCAATGTTTGCGCAAAAAATGGGCAAACACCTCCAAGTCGTGTGATTTAGTTGATTTTATGTGATTCTTAATGATTTAGATGAGTTATGTAAATATGAAAAAAGCAGGGGCTGAAATGTAAAAGACACACAGATTTATAGTGGTTCGGCCAGAACGTGCCTACGTCCACTTTATATGATATTATCTTCTTTCTTTCAGATTACAAGTATAATGCTTTGTGTACAAGTATATGAAAGTAGTTTGAAAGTTCCTTTCGTGCTTGAGCTCTCAAACTTTTCTGCCATTGTTGTATCCCTGCCCCTCTATTTATAGATTGAGGTTGGGGGCAGGGGTCTTGGATGTATATAGCTGCTGGTGGGCCTGGGCTGAAGCAATCTGGCCTGGCAGCGTTCTGGTTCGGCGAAGCCTTGGTTCGGTCGTGCTTGGAGAGGTTGGAGCTTGGTCCGGTTGTGGATGGTTCGGTGATGAGATAGCCACTTGGTTCGGCTTTACCTTGGTTTGGTATTGAAGGGGTTGAGCTTGGTCCGGTTGAGGTTGGCTCGGCGTTGGGTTGATTCGGTGGTGTGTCTATGGAGTTGGTTCAGTAGTAGAGCGTGTTGCTTCGGTAGCGGGGGACTGCGACCGGATGTGTATTATGCTTGCATTGCCGAATGGACGTTATCCTGGGGATGCCGAATGAGCCATTGCCGAATGAGCTCTGGAATGCCGAATTTATTCATGTATTTGGGATGCCGAGCGATCCTTGGCCTTGCTGAATGAAGTGGAGGTTGCGAACACGGGTGAGACTGACGCTTCTTAGTCTCGAGATCTTCTGGGTAAGAATTCGCCCAACATTTGCCCCCCAAAGCGGGGCACGTGCTTGCATGTGTCGCGCTTTGTTTCCCTATGGTAGGAAAGCTCGTTTCGTAGCGCCATGGGCTGGATGTTCATGTCCTATCGGTGTCCTCATGCCTTGCGGTAGGAAGGCGTGTTTTGTAATGCAATGAGCTGGATGTCCATATCCTGTTGATTTCCTGCAAAGGAATTTACAGTTTTAATGTGATTTCAAATGACGACCGTTCGGGATCGAAATATTTGAGGCTAAGTGAATTGTGCCGTTCAAGGCGAGATGTGACCGTTCGAGGTCGGGTGCCGTTCGAGGCGAGTAGGTGTGCTCCGAGGGGGCTCAGCATTATTGATGCCAGGTTTTCGTTCGAGTGGGTCCCTGGATCGTTTGCGAAGATGGTTTATCGCCAGCTCAGAGCATGCCTAAGGATCGTTTGCAACCCCGTACATGTGTAAGTAGCTTAGCCATTTCAGAATTATCAGAACCAAATATCCATTCAACCGATGAGTTTTAAAAGGATGTCAAAGTGTAAATTCTCACGACAGTAGGATCAATAGCCATTCAGAGCATGTCTGTGGACCGTTCGTGGTCGCGTACATGTGTAAATGATTAACCCATGTTAGTGGGAGATTTACTACTTATTCATCGTTATCATAATCTCTATTTTATCAATAGATTTCTAGAGTCCGGTACTTATCTGAGTGAGGCGCTTTGCATGCCCTCTGCTACTGGTCTTCACTGATCGGATAGCTTCATTCGGTTTTCGTTTGGTCCGGTATGTCGAACCGGTTGGTCCGGTGCTCTCTCGCTCGCCTATATATAGGGGCCATCCCCCCTTAGTTATTCCTTACCGAACCAACGAGCGCCGAACCAATCTCCAGCCGAATCAGCTTTTTGCCGAATCAGGTATATGTCCTTTTGCCGAATGATCTTTTTTACCGAATGAAAATGTACGTTTGCATAGCCGAATGAACTCGTATACCGGATGAACCTCCAATACCGAATGTAGCATATACCGAATGAGAATTGTAAAACTTGACCACCGAATGAACACACACCTTCAATACCGGATGGGGCTTATGCCGAATGAGACTTGGAGACTTGAATCTTGAGCGAAATCTTAGGCTTTTATACGCTTGCTTTAGATACTTGCTTGTTTATGTTTCTATACTTCTTGTTCTAACACCGTGTTTTTCTTGTGCTGCAGACAAATGTCTCGCAAAGCGGAAACCCGATCGGATAAAAAGAAATCTAAAGGTAGAGGAGAGTCATCCTCCTCCGTGCCCCCAGCCCAACCAAGACCGGTGCCACATGGGCCTGCCCCGAGGTCGTTAGTGGATGGGTACGGTTCCCAGGAACTTCTGGTCTCCCCTCCCGATTGCTTTCCTAGCTCTCTAAAGGAGGAGCAACTTGATGTTATATCCCGTTCCTTCGGGATAGACAGGGCTCGCATGCTGTTGCCGGGAGATGGAGTGATGCCGTATAATCCCCCTGAAGGCTACTTTGCTTACAGCAGATATCATTGCATGTGTGGTGCTATCCCTCATATCAATGCCTGGATAGTTAGCTTTACCACATATTTGAAGGTGGCTCCATTCCAGCTCTAGCCGAACTCTTATGCCATTCTGGTGAGCCTTTTCGTTATCTTCCAGAGGAGGTACGGGCGTCCCCCTTCTAACCGGGAAATTCGATATTTGTATAACCTGAGAGGCTACAAGAAGGGGTCTCCGTATATTAGCCTGGAAGCGGCCGTGCCCTTCAAACCGGTCTTGGACTTATATTCAAAGTTTACTATGTTCAAGAAAGAATGGTTTTTTATCAAGGACGATTCTGTTTCTTTCCGCCTTTTCACTTCCGGCTGTAAGATGAATTTCATTTATATTTTCCATGTTCTGACTGTAGTGCTTCTTCTGACACGCTTCTATTTCTTGCTAGCGACAGGTGGCATTGCAGTCGTGGAAGATGATTCTTTGGCGCGGATGGCTGCTGAAATAAAGGCCATTCCCGCACGGGACAGGTCGGTTTCGTTCCTGATCAGGAACGCTACCCTCCTGGAATATAACTTGATCCAGCCGCACCAGTCCGTGGTTAAGCAGAGGGACACGGCTGAGGAGAAGGCCGCTAAAGCTAAGGAAGGGGCCACGGTGAAGAGTGGCAAGAGGAAGCCCTTCGCACAACATTCCGTCGTGGGAGGCAAGAAGCTTAAGGAGTCTGAGGGTCCCTCTCCTAGTACTTGCCCGATCATCCCGGAGGTGGAAGGTGTGGAAGAGGGCGAAGGAGGCGATATGGAAGGAGAGTCGGAGGGCGGAGGAGATGGAGATGGTCAGGGTGGTAGTGGTGCTGGTGCCTTAACCTCTGGGCAAGACTCTGAACTGGATGAGGCTCTCCGCCAGGCCTTCGGGGAATCGGAGGGAGAATCGGAAGCGGAGAAGGCGAAGGAGACTGGCAAGGTCGGGGCTGGTGCCGATCTATCCCCAAAGGGCTCCTCAGCCAGGGTGACTCCGACGGTGCAAGGTGAACTTTTGTCCTCTGTCGATTCCATTTACGATAGGGACTTAGAAATATTTTATGGTTCACTTCCGTCCTGGAATGAGATTCAGGACTTATTGCAGTATCCCACTCCTCCGCAGGGTTTGTATAATAGATGTGCATTCTCACTTTTTCTTTCTTTTTAACTTAACATGTTTCTTGAATTATGGATCGTCGTATGTTCATAACACTTGTTTTTTTACTCCAGGGGCAGGCCAGGCGGCTAAAACGTCAGACGTTCGACACCATCTTGAACAATTCAAGTTGATGAGAGCTTCTGATAAGCCGAAGCCTCTTACTGGTCGTCCTGGGGACGTGGTCAGATACCGTCCTCTTCTTGGGGTCATTGAAGAGAGCATTCAGAAAAAGAAGAGGAGTCGTTCCTTATTTGAGCCTTCCCCTGGTCCCCAGCTTCCTGTTCAGCCTCCTCGTGATACCACAGAGGAGAGCATGGAGTTTATCCCCCCTCCACCTCCTTCTAAGAATCCCACTGTTATCCGTATAAGGCGTCCTGACGTGCCTCGCGACCCCTTTGCCGGTCATCCTGATTTAGATCCAAGCTCTCGGGATATTTCATTTGATGAGGCCACGGGTGAGCACCTTCTTCCCCGCAACCCCATGATACGAGTGTTAGACGAGGCTAAGTCCCTAGATCTTGATCTGCTTACCACTCGGGTAGTTACCATGGGAGACGAAGCCAAAGCTAATATCGATCGGGTGGCTGAAGAGACCAAGAAGTTAATGAAGTATCATGCTCAATTGGTCAAGGCCTGGGAGGAGATTGGGAGTGCTAATATTCGGTTGCGGCTGAAGGTTGCCGATGAGGCCGAACAGCTTGCCGGTCAAGCCGTTCAGATTTCTCAGCACGAGGAAGCCTCCAGGCGGCTGAAAGAGACCATGGAAAAGGCTAGTAGGGCAGAATTACGGAAGATGGAGGCCGCCTGTAAGGAGCGGATCGACATGGCCATTGCGACAGTGGATGAGGTTCGGAATGCGGATCTCGAGCAGGTAGAGGAGTTGTCTGGGAGGCTTGAGGCCGCGGAGATGGCTCAAGTCAAGTTAAAGGAGGAGATGGAGGAGATGAGGAGATCTCTCCAGGCTGACTGCTTGAGATACCGATCAGAGAGGGATGTCGCTGTCGCCAAGTTGCAGGCTTCCGAGGCCCGGGTGAGGGAGTTTGAGGAGAATGAGGGGATGATGGACGAGATGCTGCAGGACATGTACTTCCGCACTTGGAAGGAGGGCAGCTTGTCTTGGATGGATGACTATCCCCGGGTCATGGCCAAGATATATCTTCGGGCTTTAGAGGAGGCCAGGGTCAATGCGGGTAAGGAAGGTGGAGTGGCTTTTAGTCTGGATGTGGTCACTGCTCAGTTCTCGAAAGAGGAGCAAGCGGTGGTGAAGGAGGGGATGCGGTTGCTTGCTGCGGAGGAAGCGGGTGTGCAACTGGAGGATGAGGATCAAGCGGCGGACGTTGGTGAGTTATTCTTCTCTTTTCCTTTTCTTTCTGGGTTTCCATAACTTGATCGTTTATCGTTTGTTTAATGAATTCCTCTTCTGAATTGGACAGGTGGAACTTCCGATCAACACGCTGGGAGCTCCGACCCTGCGGCCAAGTAGGCTTGGGGGAGTTGGTAGGATGAGAGCGAAGTGTGAACGCAGTTAGTTACTTGTCCGGATTTGGCTGCGTTTTTATTTCCTTTTATCGCTGTTTATATTAGTCCAAAACATTGATGTGACTGTAATGATATTATTTGCAAAGGATAACTTTATGTGATTTTATGACATAAGCTGATTTTGTTATGTTTAAATGTTGTTGTCATTTTGATGTGGTGCGTGAGAAGTATGCATATGCCTGTGATTTTAGTTGTGTTTGATGTTAAGCAGTTGCTTGAAATATAATTTCATGTTTTGCAATGTTAGTGTGACGTATGAATAAACTGTAGTTACATATTCATGTACAAGAGAAGAGAGTACCGCCCTTCATGTTTTAGTTGCAGGTGGTAGCTTTGAGCGTCTTGTGTAACTGATCATGGACATAGCTGAGTACCTTGCCACCCAGTACGTAGGCTTAGATTCTCATGAGTGAATGCTCCCTATTTGGTTTCCTGTACTTTGGAGTTTGTTATACAGGATAGGAGAAAAGTATTTAAATAAAATGGAAATATGGGAAAAGTAAAACTTCCAGTCACGGAAGGCCGTCGATGTGCTTAAGTTCGTGGCAAACGGGTTTTGTAGTCACTTTCCCTAGCTGTGGGTCTTGGAGGCATTTGTCACCCATCTTACGCCTCCGCGGGGAGTTTTCTTTTTTACCACAGCCGCACTTAAGACACATCGGAGCCGAGATCGCACACGGTAACTACCCGAACCATTATGGTCCGTAATCGTGGGTATTATTCGATTTACCGTGGCCAGCTAGCGTGGGTGCCGTTGGCCGTGAACTACCCCTGGCTGGCCACACCTTATGTTGGGGCTTAAAGTAGGTTCACAGTTGCCGGCGGGCCGAACGCCGTAATGAGCTGCCATCGGCTATAGTCGGCCTTTATGATGACTTATAATCGGCTCATTACAGTTGGCTTTGAGGGCAGTCGCGAGCAATGAGTTAACCCGCAGCAGAGGGATGCTGGAGCAAAAGAGTCTCATTGGCGAGTGCATAGAATCGTAGCGTACCTGTTAGGCCTTGTCCAGATGAGGCCGTGGTGCGTCTTGGTGGAGATGCCATAGGATTTTGTTCAACAGAAAAGGATAAAGCTTAACAAGCAGCCAAGATATAAAGGAACAAGTTAAAAAGAGACAAGATTTTTTAAAGTGGTTCGGCATGAAAATGCCTACGTCCACTGATTCTCTTTGTTAATTCACTTCATATGGGCAGTACAAGTTAAGAAAAGTATCGACGGAGGTGTCGGATGTTCCATGCCCTCTGGAACACCTCTCCGTCCACTGTTGACAAAATATAAGCTCCGTTGTGGAGATCTTTATGAATTACATATGGTCCGTCCCAGATGGGGTCCAGTGCCCCGGGGCGCGGAAAGATTCGCCTGAGGAAAAAATCTCCCTCTTGTAAGATGCGATGCTTGACTTTGGAGTTGTATAGTGCTGCCACTTTTTGTTTGTGAGCTGCTGCTTTGAGTGCTGCATCGTTTCTCCTTTCCTCAATCAGATCCAAAGACATGAGGAGGAGTTCTTCGTTTTCTTCTGGATTGTAGTGGATCCTACGGTGGGAAGGAACGATAGTCTCAACAGGGAGCATTGCCTCCGATCCGTATGCCAAAGAGAAAGGAGTATGTCCCGTTGATGTTCTGAAAGATGTGCGGTAGGCCCAAAGTGCCGTAGGAAGTTCGTCCACCCAAGCGCCTTTTGACTTTTCAAGTTTCTTCTTGATTAGGGTTTTGAGAATTTTGTTGACAGCTTCGACTTGTCCGTTTGCCTGAGGGTAAGCAACTGATGAGAAGCTTTTATGAATTCCATGCTCTTGGCACCAGTCGGCGAATTCTTCGCTGTCAAATTGGAGTCCGTTGTCCGATATGATCTTGAGTGGTACTCCGTACCTGCACAGAATATTTTTGATCAAGAAGTTGATAACTTTTGCTGAAGATATTTTATTTAGGGGTTCTGCTTCCACCCATTTGGTGAAATAATCGACTGCCACTATAGCATATTTGGCTCCGCCTCTGCCCGTTGGCAGTTCGCCAATTAAATCAATTCCCCATACAGCAAAGGGCCAAGGGCTGGTCATTTGAGTGATCTCATTTGTGGGTAGTCGAGGAATCTTGGCAAATTTCTGACATCTGTCGCATCTCTTGACGAAGTCTAAGGCGTCTTTGTTTAGTGTGGGCCAGTAATATCCATATCGGAGTATCTTTTTTGCCAGAGTCTGCCCTCCAGTGTGATCTCCGCAACTTCCTTGATGGATGTTGAATAAGATTTCCTTGGCTTCCCTTCCAGCGACGCATCTGAATAAGGGGCTAGAGAAGCCACGCTGATAGAGGATGCCTTCTTGTATTGTGTAGTGGGGAGCTTTCCTCAAAATTCTCCTGACTTCATCACGTTTGTCTGGTAGTGTGCCGTCCTGCAAATATCTTCGCATAGGAGTCATCCAAATTGCTTCTTTGATTGCAGTTATCAGATTCACTTGTTCGAAACTTGGGGCTAGCTGCCTTGAGACGGCTAGTGCTTCGGAAATGGTGCTATTCTTCATACTAGCTTGCTTTGCTAGTTCATCGGCCTCTTGGTTATCTTCTCGAGGAATGTGTTTGATTAGATAATGGTCCAATTGATCGAGCAGCAGTTTGGTTTTCTTTAGATATGCTGTGAGTCGTTCTCCTCGTGTCTGGAACTCTCCTAGTACTTGGTTTATGATAAGTTGAGAATCACTATGAAGACATAAAGAATTGACTCCAATTTCTAAGGCAAGTTCCAATCCCGCTATTACTGCCTCATACTCCGCATCATTGTTAGTGGCCGCGAATTCCAACCTTAATGCATAGTACAACTTTCTTCCCCTGGGGGTGATTATCACAATACCTGCCCCCGAGCCTTGTTCGTTCGATGCTCCATCTACAAAGAGGTTCCACTTGATGCTTTTTGCTATTTCAAATTGATCCTTGCCTTCGTTTGTAGTGAACTCGGCAATGAAATCGGCCATGGCTTGCCCCTTGATAGCGGTGCGAGGGTGGTAGGTGACGTCATACTGACTTAGTTCAATACACCATTTGAGGAGTCATCCAGAAGTGTCGGGACGATGGAGCACCTGTCTTAGTGGTTGATCGGTTAGAACTCTGATGGAGTGAGATTGGAAGTAGTGTCGCAGTTTTCGTGACGCGATCAATAAACAATATGCCAATTTCTCAAGTTTAGGATATCTGGCTTCTGCCCCTGTAAATCTCTTACTTATAAAGTATACCGGGCGTTGTGTGCGGTCTTCTTCTCTTACCAGGGCAGCGCTTAGAGCATGAGATGATACAGCGAGGTATAGGTATAGCTCTTCGCCTTCGTTTGGAGTTGAGAGTACTGGTGGTTTCTGAAGGTGTTCGATCAGGTTAAGGAAGGCTTTTAAGCATTCATCGGTCCACTTGAACTTTCCTTTGTCTTTCTTGAGAGCTTCGAAGAAAGGGACGCACTTGTCGGTTGCTTTGGAAATGAATCTGCTTAGGGCGGCCACCTTTCCGTTTAGGCTCTGCATTTCTTTTCGAGTGGAAGGTATCCTTATTTCTTTTAGAGCCCGGATTTGTTCAGGGTTTGCTTCAATTCCTCTGGCATGGACGATGAATCCTAAGAATTTTCCCGATGACACTCCGAAGGAGCACTTTAGAGGATTCAGCTTCATTCCATATCGGCGAAGTACCTGTAACATCTCGCCCAGGTGGCTTACATGATCGTCGGCTCTCCTGGACTTTACCAACATGTCATCCACATATACTTCCATAGTTCGTCCTATTAATTCCGCGAACATCTTGTTGACGAGGCGCTGATAGGTAGCTTCGGCATTTTTGAGTCCAAAAGGCATGACTTTGTAACAATATAATCCCCGGTCAGTGATGAAGCTAGTGTGGTCTTGATCGGGAGCGTGCATGGGAATCTGGTTGTATCCGGAGTATGCATCCATAAAAGATAAGAGTTCGTGCCCGGCAGTGCTGTCCACAAGTTGATCGATTCGGAGGAGTGGGAAGCAGTCTTTCGGGCAAGCGTCATTTAAGTTGGAGAAATCAATGCATGTTCGCCACTTCCCATTAGCTTTCTTTACTAGTACTGGGTTAGCGATCCATTCTGGGTAGATGGCTTCTCGTATGAAGTCATTAGCAAGTAGATTCTTTACTTCCTCATCGAGGGCTGCTGATCGTTCTGCTCCCATGCTTCTCTTTTTCTGCTTTATCGGTACCTTGGTGGGATCGATGTTCAGCATGTGGCATGCTATGTCTGGGGAGATTCCTGTCATATCGGCATGTGTCCACGCAAATACATCTAAGTTGTGGCGGAGAAAGTCAATGAGTTGATCCTTCAATTCTGTTTTTAGCTGAGATCCTATTTTTAATAGTCTACTTGAATCATGTTTGTCTACAGATACGAATTCCATGGCCTCTGCAGGCTCAGCGGTAGCCTCCTCCTCCTTATCCCTGGGGTCTAGTTCATTGAAAGGATCGCTGGTGTATCGAAGAGGAGGGGCTTTCTTTAGTTGCTATGCTTCCAAGCTTTTCATGCAGAGAGTAGTCTCTGCATCTTTCCCTTTATTCTTTCTACGGTTATTGCGAAGTTCAGTTACATAGCAATCTCGAGCGGCGTCTTGATCTCCTTCAACTTCTCCTATTCCGTTATCTGTTGGGAATTTCATCTTTAGGCACCACGGGGCTAGGACAATTTGGAAGTCAGATAAGGCTGGTCTTCCCAAGAAGGCGTTGTAGGCCGAGTGGTTTTCTATTAGTACGAACGTTTGTTTTCGCACAACGGAGCGGGGATGACTTCCTATTTCGACGAAGAGGTCAAGTTGCCCGAGGGGCATTTTCGCATCTCCAGTGAAACCGTGCAGGGGTTTGTTGCAGGGAGACACATCCTTCATTGACAGCTTCATTTTGTCGAAAGCATGCTCGAACAGGATATTTACGGAGCTTCCTGTGTCTATTAGAATTCGAAAAACTTTAGCTGGACCGAACCAGGCAGAGATGACCATGGGATCCATATGCGGATACTGTCTTCCTTCTAAATCACACCTACTGAATACGATGTCGTCACTCTCTTTCCGTTTCGGGTGGCGTTCTTCCATAATGGAGTTAGCATAGCCTTCAGCATTTCTAAGTGACTTGCCGTATCTTTCCATATTTGCCCAGCTTCTGTCGGCGATGTGTGGTCCTTCCGAGATGGTATGGACCACTATCTTCTCTTGACTAGAGCCACTGGTGTTGCGATTCCCTCCGCCTACTTCTGGGAGGGGTCGCTTTGAGTTCTCATTGGCAGGAGTTGGAGTCCTGTTCTAAACTTTCACATAGCGTTCCAGCCTTCTTCTTCTGATGTGTTCTTCGATCAAGTCCCGGAGATGGTGGCATTCATTGGTGTCATGTCCGTGGGATTCGTGGAAGCGGCAGAACTTTCCAGACTTGAGTGCGTTATCAGATTCTTTCTTGTGCGGGGGGCGCTTGTATCCGAGTTCGCCCTGAGTGGCTAGAAAGATGTTTTCGATTGTTTCATTCAAAGGAGTGTAGGAGTCAAATCTTGGTCCTGGTCGATATTGGCGTTTTTCAACCATCCTGCCCCCAACATTGTCTCTAGATTCATTTCTTCGAGTGTCCTTAGCTGCAGCGGGAACCTTAGTGGCGGCGTCTTCAAGTCTCATATACTTTCCAGCTTCATGGAAGAAATCAGGTAAAGTAGCTGGTTTTTCCTTAGTTAGTCTTCTAGCAAACTTGGTATCTGGGTGTACACCACTATAGAGGGCCATTAGGATGAGCTTCTCATCGGCATCTTGGACTACGGCCGCTGCGGCGTTGAACCAGGTTAGATATTGTTGCAGTGTCTCTTTGGATTTCTGTTTGACATTGGATAGAGAATAAGCATCCTTGGGTTGTTCTACATGGATGCGGAACTGGCTAATGAACCTTTCTTTCAACATCTCCCATGAGCTGATAGATTCTTGGCGTAGATGGCAGAACCAGGAGGTAGCTAGATCTGCTAGGAATAGCGGAAAGCATTTACACAGCACCCCTTTTGTTGCTCCGCTCATGAGCATATGCTGGGTGTATCTCTGTAAGTGTACGATGGGGTCGGAAGTTCCCTTGTAAGGTTCTATGGTTGGCATTTTCCATTCCCGGGGGGTGATGGCGGTTTCGATATTGCGGGTGAAGGGGCTGGTGACCCTAGCGCCTATTCCTCGGTCCCTTTGCTCCCGTTGGACGCATTCTCCGAATAATCGTGCCATTCTTTCATCAGAATTTGGAGCGGATAGAAATGAACTTGGTTCTTCCCTGTGGGATCGATCTCGTCCAGATGACCTGTAGGGATGGTATAGTCTATCACTTCTGACGTTATCCAATGGTTGCCTCTGGCTGCTCGGATGCATGCTAGGACCAGCTACAGTTGCCCCCTGCCTTGATCTTCCCCTGTGGGGTTCTGTTTCGAGCATTTCCATGGGGTCAACTTCGGGCTGGGTTCTAGCTCGGCTCCGTTCAGTGGGGTTTCTATGATTAGGTGGCATGACTGGCTCAGCTACATCCGACCCTCGCCTGGCGCCTCCCCCACTGGGTTCAGTTCCAAGCGCTTCCTCGAGTCGGAGTTCGGGCTGAGTCTGGGCGCGGCCCCTATCAATGTTGTTCCTGTTGATGGCTTCCTCGAAGAGGGAAGACCTTTGCTGTCTCCGAGATCCTCCAGATTGAGATTCATCCCATGATTCGGTGTTGCGGTTAGATTCTTCGACATCCCTCAAGCGTGACATGAGTTGGTTCACCAAAGCTTCTTGTTGGGATGCGAAGCGGTTAGTCACTTCCACCACAACTCTGTCTAGGTCTGCTCTAGTGATTACTGCCGGTTGTTCCGCGGCCGGGGCTGTTGGAATCGCCTGATCTACATGCGGCACTGCTGCTGTAGTGGGATGGTTCTCTTGATCTGGATCCACTGGATTTGGAGCGCTGCTAGTTGCAACGTTCTTTCCCTTGTTGGCGTCTTTTCTTGGCCTGGAAGTCATGTTTCCTAGGCAATGAAGGGTGCTATTGGGAAAGAAGGTTGAATGAGGGAAGCTGAAGCTTCGAGTTCGAAGTTCTCAGTGAAAGCACCAAAAATGTTTGCGCAAAAAATGGGCAAACACCTCCAAGTCGTGTGATTTAGTTGATTTTATGTGATTCTTAATGATTTAGATGAGTTATGTAAATATGAAAAAAGCAGGGGCTGAAATGTAAAAGACACACAGATTTATAGTGGTTCGGCCAGAACGTGCCTACGTCCACTTTATATGATATTATCTTCTTTCTTTCAGATTACAAGTATAATGCTTTGTGTACAAGTATATGAAAGTAGTTTGAAAGTTCCTTTCGTGCTTGAGCTCTCAAACTTTTCTGCCATTGTTGTATCCCTGCCCCTCTATTTATTGACTGAGGTTGGGGGCAGGGGTCTTGGATGTATATAGCTGCTGGTGGGCCTGGGCTGAAGCAATCTGGCCTGGCAGCGTTCTGGTTCGGCGAAGCCTTGGTTCGGCCGTGCTTGGAGAGGTTGGAGCTTGGTCCGGTTGTGGATGGTTCGGTGATGAGATAGCCACTTGGTTCGGCTTTACCTTGGTTCGGTATTGAAGGGGTTGAGCTTGGTCCGGTTGAGGTTGGCTCGGTGTTGGGTTGATTCGGTGGTGTGTCTATGGAGTTGGTTCGGTAGTAGAGCGTGTTGCTTCGGTAGCGGGGGACTGCGACCGGATGTGTATTATGCTTGCATTGCCGAATGGACGTTATCCTGGGGATGCCGAATGAGCCATTGCCGAATGAGTTCTGGAATGCCGAATTTATTCATGTATTTGGGATGCCGAGCGATCCTTGGCCTTGCTGAATGAAGTGGAGGTTGTGAACACGGGTGAGACTGACGCTTCTTGGTCTCGAGATCTTCTGGGTAAGAATTCGCCCAACAGTCAAGTGATACAGATATATAACATTTCAATCCGCAGTTTAAAAAGAAAAATCCGGGTTCTATCATTTCAAACCCACAATCCCAAGTTAAAACAAAATAAATAAAAGTCGTTCAGGCCTATCATTTCTGCCCATAACGATTTTTCCCTATTCTAAAGTCCGTTTGGGCATGTATCATTTCAATCCATAGTGAACCTAATCTACAAGGAACTTGCAGTGTGATAAATAGATATAAATGAACTGTTAACAACATATAATAGTAACATATGAGATGACATGTAAATTAACAGGTGTAACATCATATATAAATAATCACAGGCAGTTATAACATCGCATATAATTCTACACATTCAGTTGTTGTCGCTTCACAATTGCGTAAGTATAAAATGTCGTGTGAGATTTACTCACCTCTTGTGCTGGAGATATCAATTCAAACGACACAACGGATACCAGAAAGCACGATGATACAACGATGGATTCAAGTGGATAAGAACCAAGCTTATTGATCTTGTACACAACCCATGAACATGACAAATAAAATTAGAATTCAATACGACATTGAATAAAAATAACTTTGAAACAAAAAGCAATATGAATACACTATCTTTTGCCTTGTTTTCTACAATTGCTTGCACGGTGTAGGAGATGTTTTGGCTCAGGTTCGACATGACTTTGGCTCAGGTTTGAACATAGGAATGCATGGCATAAAGGCTAGAACATGCGGAGGAAGTTACAAAGTAGGGATGTGAAGGGGTTTAGGCTAAAACATGGTTTTGGTTCAACAAAAGGGGCTCGGCCATGGGATGTTTGGCTCGGCCAGTGCAGTGTGGGTCAGGTCAGAGGCTGGAGTGATGAGTAGGGGTCTGGACAGTGATGGTGGTGGTGGCCTAAGGTGGTGGTGGTGGTGAAAAATGAAGTGGTGAAGCTAGATGGCTCAAACTAGCATAGTTTTAAGGCATAGGTTGTATTTTTATGGATTTTTGCATCATGGTAGGCTCGGCCATGGTCAAGGCTGAAGGAGTAGGTGGTGATGGTGACAAGGAGGAGATGTAGGAGGTGGTGGTCATGACAATAGAGAGGAGGCCGAGCAAAAGGCAATAGAAACATGGCAAAATAACATGGAAAAAGAGAATAGAAATGAGGAAAAAGAGGAGCCATTACCAAGAATTTTTGTCAAGCGATGAATGGAAATGGAAATGATAAAGTTTTTGTGTGAAAAATAGATAGAGGTCACGGCTAGGAAAGTAAAATGCATGGCCAAAAGTGATAAATGAGAGGTTATGGCAATTAAAAAGACTTTGGAGATGAAAAGACTTAAGTTAATAAAGCTTTTAAAAACTCTTCATATTTTCTTTTCTTCAATTCAATTAAAAAAATCAGTAATTTGACTTTAAAAACCAAAAAAAAGTAATATAAAATAAAAATAAATAATAAGTTTTAAAGAAAATGGAAAAAGAATTAAAGAAATTGCTTAAAATTCAAAACAGGGTTCAAAAATTACAATTAAATCATCATTGGCTTTGGAAAAATATCTACTTCATTTTAAAATATAAGAATTTTTTTGAAATAAAATGTTTTTTTAAATATATTCAAAGTGAAATAAATAATTAAATTTAGAGAAAATAGAAAAATAATTTAAGAAATTGTTTAAAAATTGGAAACAGGACATGAAAATTACAAATAAAATACCATTGGCTCTAGAAAAATTTCTATTTCACTTTAAAACAAATAAAATGTCAAATAAATAAAATAAATAAGGAACAAACTAAAGTGGGAATGAGAATAAAATAATATCTTGAGAAAATAGAAAAATAAATAAAGAATTCCTTAATTAAAGCTGGAAATTAGAAATTGTAAAAAAAAACAACTAGCACTGGAAAATGTCAATTACACTTTCAAAAATGTTTTAAAACCAAAATATATACAATACATGTTATTTTACCCATATAAACATAAACTAAAACATTACATGACCAAATAAAATATTATTTATATAATTTATAATAAACAATTTTGTTAAATACAGCAAATTTCACACAATAGTTAAAAAGCATAACTTTCACATTATAAATCAGATTTCAACGAAACGAAAAGCAATGTTCTTAAAATTTTATTTACTTTCATAATAAAAGATAAAATTCAAATTTTCAAACTTTCAAATTTTAAATTTAAAAGTCAAAGTTTGACCATATTGACCAAAATTCACTTTTTGGAAAATATTATTTTTAGTCATGTTTTGGAATGATAATTCATATCAAAATCAAAGTTTATATTTCAAAATAACAAAATTTATCCATTTCAAATAAATAAAATAAAGCTTTTAAATCAGAAATTCAATTAAAATAATTAAAATATACAATTAAAATAATCACAAAATACATGGTTGTTACATCTAGTATGCAGAAGTCAGGGATGGACAAGTTGTCTGGTGATGGAGGCTGATGGTCAGGGAGATATGAACAGTGAATGTGAACAGAGAACAGAAAATGCAAACAGTGAAGAAAAATGCAATGTAACAATGTTTTTTTTAAAATTGTAAATGGAAATGTAGTTGGAAAGGAAATGGAATAAAATTAAAGATGAATGCAATGTTCTTTTTTTTAAGTATGATACGCAATGCAAATGGAAAATAAAATAGAAAACAAGCACACAACACAATGTCACCACAAATCACAAAACACACAATATATATAACTTTTTTCCTTTTTTTATACAAACACACACAAAATATAGACAAGCAAAAATCAAAAAAATATAATTAGAAAAATAGAAAATCAAAATCAAACCAACTCCCCGGCAACGGCGCCAAAAACTTGTTCGCATTGACTAAAGTTCTACGAATTAGAAAATAGCCGAACGAATTTTATAATAAAAATAACCACAAATGCATGTCGTACACTTTAGTACGTGGAGAATATGGGTCGATCCGTAGGGAATTGATGATTTCAAAAATTCAATTCAGTCAAATTATACCAATTTCAAGTGAAAGTTAAGCTAGAGAATTAACTAACTAACTAAAAGAAACGAGAACCAAATATAAGAGTTAAGTGATAATTTAGAGAATAAATCTACTCTCTAGATTATGTAGTTCAACACATATGAAATCATGATCTCTCTTTTATGGTCATTAGTGCTTTTATTGATGTGCTTATCATAAGTATGGCGTATTTGCGCTATTGATTAGCTAACATAAGCCATCAAGCTATAACACACCCCTTAAACCACTTACTAACTTTTATGAAACTTGATAATGAAAATGAAAATGAAATCTATTTTAAGTATTGCCTATTAACTATTGATTAGAAATATAGACCATCAAAATTGAATTTCAAATCACTTTCTTATGTCATAATCATGTTTAGATGAAGAGGCATTTGTGTTAGTAATTTTTTAAGCATAGCCTATTGTTTTCAACAATATAGGCTATCAAATTCAAAGCAAGAACAACAAATAAAACACTTCATTGATCATCATTAAGAACAAAAAGAGAGCATGAATTAATAAATAGTTGAAGCTACATAATTAGAGAGCTTCATTACCCCTAAATTGAAGGGGTTTAGGCTCTCATATTTGTCATTTGATTAAAAAATGTAGCTAGCAACATGAAAGCAGAAAGAAAGAAAAACGAAAGATAATGGAGAAGAGAAGCTAATTAACAAGAATTAAAATTAATATGCTTTGCATGAATGTAAATCTACACTACCAACATTAAAGTAAATGAACAAGGAAAGTAAAATGAACAAGTAATTAAATTGCATAAGAAAATGAAAGTTACATGAAAATAAAAACAAATGGCTAAGTAGTCATGAAAAGAAAGAAGAGAGCTTGATTTATTTTTGAGCTTAAACGAAAACTAAGTGAGACTAAGGAAGAAGAGGGTTACATGAAACATAAGGGTTATATATACATGTGTTAAACCCTAATTCATATTTTTAGGGAATGCCCAAAACACCCTTGAGAAAGTGTGGAGGCCAAATAATCATTAGCTTCTACTAATCATCATTTAAGTGTACATGAAGCCATTAATTCCATAAGCATGTGCATTAGCCTCTAATTTGTATATTAAGGCAAGTGGGTAGGTGAGGTCCTCCACGATCTTCACTATGAATTATTTCCATCTTCATTCTTTTATGTTCTTTTTGTGCATGCATATCTTCTTCATGAAACAACTTGTAATTGAAATCAAATTCCTACAAAATGGTATAGAAATTTATAATTAAACTTTCTTAAGTTAATTTATGCAGAAAAATGACTACTTTGCTCTTGGATGAAGATAAATATGTGACAATTTGGAATTAATATGGATTTTGTTTAAACAAGTTAAAATACCTAATATGATCATTTATTTAAATTAATTAGAATAAATATGGAGATAAAAATATGCACATTTATGTGCACATCAATGGCGCCGTTTGAAGTTTTGTATGGAAGGCCATGCAAATCTCCTTTTTTTGTTAGAGATCGGGGATAGGTTGGTTCTTGGTCCAGATTTGGTTAGGGAAGATGCAGAAAAGATTAAGGCCATTCAAGTTAGGATGAAGGAGGCTCAGTCTTAGCCGAAGAGTTATGCAGATAAGAGATGGAAAGATTTAGAGTTCTCAGTTGGAGATTAGGTTTTTGTCAGAGTGTCACCGATGAAGTGTGTAATTAGATTTGGAAAATCTAGAAAGTTAGCACCGAGATTCGTTGGACCATTTCCTATTGTTGAAAGGATCAGGAAACTCACATATAGAGTTGAGTTACCGAGCAGTTTGGCAGGAGTCCATGATGTTATCCATGTTTCTCATCTTAGAAAGTGTGTTAGAGACCCAGATACTACTATTGCGCCGACTGTGTTAGATGATTTAGTGGTAGAACCGGATTTGACCATTGTGAGAAAGCTAGTTCGCATTGTTGCGAGAGGTAGGAAGAGGCTTAGAACCAAAAAGGTTAGATTAGTCAAAGTCCATTGGAGCGACGACGACAAAGACTGTACTTGAGAGATTGAGAGCAGGATTAGAGATACTTATCAAGACTTGTTTGATGGTATGTTTTACCTTCTTGATTGATTTGTTATGTACCTTATCATAATTTCGAGGACGAAATTCTTTACGGATGGGAGTCTGTAACACCCCAGATTTTTTGTAACATTATTTAAGATATTTAGTTAGTTAAATAAAATAAAATAATGTGTTGATTAGGGTAGATTTGATTTTAATTAGAGATAGCTATGCCATTTAACAATGAATTAAAAGAAGAGTTTAATATGAAATAGGAGAGGGGTAAAATAGGAAAGATGTCATTCCTATATCTAATCCCCTAAGCCATATATCCATACATGTTCATTTTCATTTAAAAAACTTATAACTCAAGGCGGCCACCATTAACAAGAATAAGTGGAAGAAAAGCTAAGGAAGAAGCTAATTCGGATCAAATCCATTCATGCCTCAATCTCTATAATCTCTAAAGCTAAGGTGAATAATGTTTACATCTCAAATTTTTATTATTCTCGGTTTTTAGATGTATGTCGAATATTTTGCATTGATTTTCCATGTTTTTGAATGATGGAATGATTACATATACATGGTGATGATTTATGCATGTTCATATTGATTTTATAATATGTTTTAAGGTGAAAGCCCTATAAAATGACATCCAAATGACTTGGGAATATTTATGGAGATCATAAATACTATTTTGGAGATGGGTTTCAATTTTTCGAAATATCTGAAATTACGTGGAATTTATATGAATTTTCTAGTAAGTAAAATATTAATTTGGGTTAATAATTGTTTTAAGTTAAATAATAGAAGATTTGGGGCTGAAATTTTTATATGTTGGAAAACATATTAAAAGAGATTTTCTGGAATTTTTGTAGATTTTTCCCAAGTGTTTTAATGGTTATATAAAATTATTTAAGGTATGTAACTTTAATGTTTTATATAATTTAAAGAGGAGAAGTGGTTTTTTGTAAAATAACATAGATTATAAAATCTATAAAGTCGCTGCACTTTTGAAAAATTACAGTTGTTTTTATTGGTAAAGAAAGAGGCAACCAATCACAATTAGCCACGTGAAGCAGGTTAGGTGAAAAGAACTATTTGCTATATGTTTTTCACTGTTTCGACACCGTCGGCACTCGGTTCTGCCTCCTCATCTTCGCTTTCGACGTAGTCGAAACCAAAGCACATGGTATCAGTTTATTGGTACATAGTGAATTAGATGTGGGCGAAAGGTAGGGAGTCGAAACCAGGGTTTCGAAGGGGTTAAGGCAGTACTTTGTTTTTAAATTAAAAATGCACCTGCTTACTTTCGACTAAAATGACTTTCGACTGAGTAGCTTTCGGCTAAACCAAATGGTTTTAAAAGGAATGGTTTCGGTTGGGTTGCGCTTTTCTTAAAAAATTGCTTTCGATTGAATCGAAGCCTCTAGCTGTCACTTCCTAACTTTCGACCCAGATGGTTTTGAAAGGGTTGTTTTTTTTAAAAAAAACTTGGACACCTCTCCAATTCTTTTGAATGAATGGTTTCGACACCATCACTTCTGAAATTATTTAAGGTATGGTACATAAATGTTTTATATATTTATAAAAGGAGAAGGGATATTTTGTAAATAAATTAAATTGTTATTTCTAAATTTATGGCAATGCTTTTATAAAAGAAAAATTAGCAACCAATAAGATTTTGACAAATAAGGCATGTTAGTTAAAAAGAATATTTAAAAAGGCTAAAAATCAGTTTTTACATGCTTTTAACATAATTCGCCACTTTCGGCACCTTACCTCCGACTTTAATGGCTTCCGACTTAGTGGTTCCGCATTCGTTACCATCAAAACCATTGCACTTGGTATCAATTCATTGGTACGTAGCGAATTGGATATGGGGCGGGAGGTATAAGGTCAAAACTAGGGGTTTCGAAGGAGGTTGAAGCGCTACTTTGCTTTAAAAGAGAAATGCGTCTGCTTTGCTTTGGACTTATTTAAACATTTTAAAGTAAGGTTACGCCTTTGTTTTGAGAAAATTTCTTTCGACCTGGTTTGCTTTCGACCAAGTGAATGGTTTAAAAAAAGAATGGTTTTAAAGATGTTGTGCCTTTATTTTAAGTATAGGCTTTCGACTAGGTCGAAGCCTTAGCTGCCGCTTCTTACCTTTCAAAGAAATTCCTTCGAAAGGGTATACTTTATTTTATAAAACCCTGACGCTTCTCCAATGCTTTCAGAAGCATGGTTTCGACACCGTCACTTCTCTGCTTTGTTTTTGGCTTTCGAAAGAGTTGCTTTCGACCCTGTTGGTTTGACCTTAGAGATTTTTAAACATTAACCCAAAGGTTTCAAAAGATAAGGTTTTGAATAGTTTCGATAGGTGTTTCCACATGTTTTAAAATTGAACCCCAATGCTTTTGAAAGGTTTATGGTTTTGATTCTTTCGAAAGGTCTTTAAGGAAGGTTTCGAAGGGGTGGTTCTTGAACTGTTTCGAAAGATTTAAAGAAAAGTATTTTCCAATGGTTTCGAAAGGCAATGTTTAAAGGTTTTAAAGATAGGATGTCTAAGGTTTTTAGCTTTCGAAGGAAAAGGTATTTTAATGGTTTCGAAAGGTTTATGTAAATGGCTTCGCAAGGAAGGTTTTGGCCTTTCGGCATAGATGAAAGAAAGGGTTTATTTTGTTACAAAAGGGATACTTTCAATGGGATCGAAAAGGATATTTTCAAAGTATTAAAGGTTTTCATCAACAAAGATTTAGATAATATATATTGCATGGAAAGTTAATTTTGAGTAAAGCATAGAGTATATATTTTCCTTATTTATGTTTGATTTAAAGGTTTTAAATCAATTTGAGAAGAAAAGGTTTTCAAGAAAAATTTAAATAAAACGACTCGGATACTAGAATATCAGATGGGACTGGTATAAGGTCGGGCCCTACACATTAGTTATTAGCTCATGGCTAATTTAGTCCAAAGTTCCAGTGTGTGGGGCTTTGTCATATGTAAGACTAAAATTATGGTACACACAGAAAGGAATATATTTGCACATTGTAGGTTATTGGTGAGCCCGCAAAACCATTACGATCAATGGACCCTGGAAGAGAGTAAGTTAGGGACAGACCATCTAGAAGATTTGTCTAACAGATGTTAGGCCATTTTTATTACATTGTCTGGTAGGCCTGAGTCAGCCAAAGTTTAGTAGTTAGCCAAACAAAACTATAGCGTTCGGACAAATACTCCATTTGTTACCTGATATGTATGTTTATATAAAATGCTTTACATTTTTAACCATTTTTGGCTACTGTATTATGATTTGCAAAAGGTATGTTTTAAAAGAATACTAAGGAGGGAAAATCCGTTCCGCTAAGCGGCGTGGTCTCACTTAATATCGTATATCCAGGATGTATAAATTATTCACACCGGGCTTTATGTCTGACTCGAAGTTTATGTTTTTTCCTTAAACTCTCGGGTGCTCAAAATTGATTTGAGTTGGCTGAGGGTTGGGGATTTATAGATTTAAGTAGGTTTGCGAATAAAGCTTCTAAAGACAAGCAGGTGGTTGATGGATAGCTATTTAGGGGTTGCAGTTTGTTTCATTTTGATGTATTTCCACTGTGTTTGTATTAAGTCAGATATGACTATTTAGTGACTCTGATCAACCAAGGGGTCATCTTCATATATCGCTCTAGGTGTATTTATGTAATAATTATTTTATCATAACCTAGGAAACCGATGGGATTATGTAATTTGAATATGGAACATGTTTTAAAAATTGTAGTGTAACGGCCCGTAATTTCGCTACTTCGAAAATGAGAGATTTCATTTGTTTTAAATTTAAAAAGGTTTAAAACTTAAATAAACAAGTTATATATAATAGATAATAATAGAGTAATAATTTATCCTCATAGTTGATAACTTAAAAAGTATCAATTTGGATTTTAGAACAAATCAACAAAAGTTAAGATTTGTTAAAAATAAATAAATGCTTAAATAAATAGGTTTAAATGTTTTTTAAAAAAGATAAATCTTATTGAAAACATCTAATAAAGATAATAAAAGTATATTAAAATACTTACAAGTATGTTAATAACCGTTTTACAAAAATAACCAAATTTTGTCGCATTTTGTCATTTTACATACACCGTAAAATTTAAGATTTTGACATTATTTAAATATGATTTTGAAATATAAAGTGACATCTTTTAATTTATTTAAAGAAGTAAAAATTTCATTTTTAAATTTGGTTTACATAAATAAATAGTTTAACTAAAACGTCAAAATATGACCGTTAAACATTTTGTCGAAAAACGACGTTTTGTCGATTAAAAATTATCACAACATCGTCGCACCTTTATTTTCTTATATAGAAACATATATTCAAATAGTATAAGTATTAATTAATTCACTAATCAAGTTTACTTTTACTAAACACGGTTAGAAACTTCTAGAAAACAATTAAGAAAAAGTAAGCACAAAAAGACAAAAATGTCATTTCAAAGCAAATAGTTAAACATCAAATCAAAGAAATATAATTATTACTTACTTTACTTAATGTCTAAGTGAAAATAATATAATAATGATTTGAAATGTGATGTTAATTGAAAAAAAAAATATCACTTTATAAGTAAGGGTGTTTTAGTCTTTTTACAAAATATCATTTTAATCCAAAACTTTTCTATAAATAAACATCCACTTTCTCACTTTTTTTCACACTTTTCATTCTTCTTTTTCTTCCTTTTCCAAGTTTTTCTCCACCTCTTCAATGGCTTCTTCTTCTCTTCCAAATGCTTACTAACTTTTTGAAAACCATATCAAATCAAATCCAAACACCACCAACTTTGCCAAAATCCTTAGAATACCATTAGAAAATGGTTTAGCATCTAAGAAGTGAACAAATGATGGAGGAAGGGATGAAATAGGGTGAGGCCGAACTTATGGAAGAAGGAAAGCAAGTCGTGAAGCTTCGGAGCAAGAAAAAGAGAAGGAAATGCCGCCGATTTCAATCCAAGGAGCTAGGAGCAAATGCAAGGTGTCGAGGAAGCTCTACCGGATTTTCGGGAGTTTGAAAGAAGTGGTCGATGGCATAAAGCAAAAGAAATGGAGTAGAAGTTGATTAGTTGAAGTTCAAGTGAAGTGTTGTTAGAAAGAATGTTGGTAGGAAGTTAATCTTTTGGTCAAATGTGAGTACTTTTTTTTACTTATAAATTCATAAATTATTTCAAGTATAATGATTTGAAAGTTTAAATATGTTGAATGAATATTTGATAACTTGTATGCAAATTGGTTGATTATGTGGTTGATAATTTGTTTGATAAATGATAAGAGAAATGATTAGTAATTAACCAAAGTTAATTAAATGAGAATTAAATCAGTAGAAATGTGTGTATGGAAGTTATTTAGCCTCTTAATGATTTTAAATGAGTTAAAATAATTTAAATATGGTTTAAAACAAATTTGAAGTGTTTCGGACAAATTCCGAAGCAATTAAAAAAATTGGTCAAAATCGAGCTTGTCGCGTAGCGGCAGCTCGTAAATTTCGACCAATAACTTCAAATCAACGTAGAGAATGATTTATAAGTCGGATTTTTTTGAAATAAAATTCTTTGGTCCAGAATGATAATAGATTTCTAATGAAGAAATAAAATCAAGATTTCATCGAGTAGATTTTTAAATATGTCCAAAATAATTTTCTAAAAACATCGTGGTTTTGCAGTTCGAAATCCAAAATGGGATTTGTTTATAAATGATATTTTTAAATGTTTAAAAATATGAAACAAATTTAATAAATCTATTCAAATAGTTTAAAAGAGATTTGGAATGGAAATATAAATTTTCAAATATTAAAAACTTGTTTAAATCAAAATAGACTTATATGGCACTTTCCGCAGCACTTTCTGCTACGAATTCTATAACTTTTGTAATATGAGTTTAAATGTAACGACGTTTCCCTGAATCAATTGTGAATGTTTTAAAAAGGACAATTAATCATTTCAAAAGTTAATTTGGAATATTTATAAGCAATTCTAAGTTAAAGTCAAAAATTTGAGTATGCGAAAACGACAGTACATTTGTCCCGCCTGTGAGATTTGGAAGGATAAAATAAGGTGTTTAACTAAGGTTAGGATGGAGCAACCAGTGCCCTGAACTTACCTGGCCTACGTTTTCTCTTTTTAGGCGAGGGGTGGAATAGATCGAAAGGAAAGCCTGGATGCTCTAAAAGATCATATTAAAGTTTTTCTAAAATAAAAGAAATAAATTCTTTGAATGTTAATCGACCACTTAACATCTTTTTATCCATGATTAGTACGAAGGAACCAGGCTCGGATTTGAGTGATTCCTATCTGAAAACCCCTTCAAACTAATTTTCGAAATAAAACATATCGAAGACAAAGATCGTTAAAAAACAAAGATATTCATAATATAGGATAACTTACCATTAGTCCCTCGAGGTGAAACTTGACATTAGTCCCTAGAGGTGAAATTTACCATATTTAAGATGGCAGTAGTGCTCTGTTATGAAATTATTTGATTTGCAAGAATATGATTTGAAGTTAAGAAAAATATCTTTGATTAAGATTTAATGAATGATTTGGGAATATTTTCCCTAAGTTAAAGTTATAATTTGAATATAAAAAATCTTTGATTAAGATTTAATAAATGATTTGGGAATATTTTCCCAAAGTTAAAAGTTATAACTTGAATATAAGAAATCTTTGATTAAGATTGAATGAATGATTTAGAAAAGTTTCCTAATTAGAAGAAGATCTAAAGAAGTTTAATATATCAAATGATTTGATAAACGAGGCTTAATGATTCCATACACATTTGAAAAGAAAATGGAATAAATTGAAAAGATATTATCTAAGAAAGATATTTGATTTAAATGAAAGATGAAGTAATTGATTGATGATTGATATCCACATATGAACTTAACATCTTTTAAATCGATGATTGGCTTCGAAGGAACCAGATTCTGTTTGGATGATTCCTATTCGAAAACCACTTCGAACCAATGTATACGTTCGAAAGTGAAGACATGTTGAAGATGATGATTATTGAAGACTGTGGATCTTTATAGCATTAAGAGTGCTTGTTGAACATGTCTGGTTGGCCCCCATTATAGAGTTATTTATATCGGTGGTCTCCTCGTGATGGAGATTTTTCGGATTGCAAGGACTTCTCATCTAGTAATGGTCGAGGAAAGCGCCTTCGGTTTCGTTCAGTCCCAGAATGAACTTGTATGGATGTTTGTCTAACATTGTATTCTAAATCACATTTGGGTGGTTTCTACAAACGTATATCAGTTGGTGGCGGAGAAGACAACTTCTCTTAGCTTAACACCCTTTCTCGAGACATATGAGCTCAAGAAGTTATACTTTTCTAGAAATCAGTCATATGACGTGGAATGATAATGTGGCATTCAAAGTGGAACATGTTATGATCAAAGCGTGGTTTTGTATGAAATGCGTGGCTTTGACGAAATTGAGCGTAGCCTTGCGAGCCTCACACCCCGGTTATGATGGGATTTTATGTGGTCAGATGTATGCTCGCATTTCGGATAGTAGTGACTTGGGTTATCAGATGTTCTGAGCCTCGGGTACCAGATACGTCTAGGCCTCATGGCAGGGATGCGTGAAGTCCGAGTCCTTGGATGTTATTCGCAGATTGCATCCACTTTTAGCTATTTGTGTTGTTGTATAACAACATCTGAGTCATGGACGTAAGCCGTGGATACAGATTGATCTTTCCACTAGTTTCCTATCATGTTGGAAATCCAAACCCGATACCAGATTAACGATTTTGATTGTAGTCCCAAAATAGCTGTAATGAGTTGCAAACATTTAGGCTACCCTTTTGGTATTATATATTCCGTTCAGTATATTCCGTTGACCTAGTCCGGATATATTCCGTTAGACTTAGTCCAGAACTTGATACCTTATTTGAATAAGTTTATATGCAAATATTTTCAAAAAGAATGTCATTAGAAATAATATCAAAGGTTTTGATATAAAAGTATTTTGGTTATCATAAGGTAAAAAATCGTCCGTGTTTATGTGTCGGCGTGGTCTTATCAGATACTCTTCCTTTTAAAGGATTTGATAACATTGTCATGATCTATACATTTTAAATTTCGAGTATCTCACATTGGTTTATCAAGCCTGATCTGGGTATTTTTAATACTCGGGTCAGATCTGAGTAGTTTCAGGTTGAGTTGAAGATCAGTGGAGTTTCCAGAGGAGAGATGGAGATCTTCATCATCGTATGGACATATTCTATTATCCGCTGTACTTAGTATATTTTGTTTGATGTTTGTCAGCAATTGTAAGAACAGATGTTTATAACTGTCCAAGCTAAATTTTGGTTAGACTTTGATATTGTATTTTAAAATTTTCCGCTACAAAGATTATTATTGAAATAATATATGCTATTCCATTCGTGTGAGATTCTGTTCTGTCTTTATTTTCTTTCTACCCTTAATAATCCGCTTATTCATTTAATTCGAGTTGGACATGTGTGGTTTATTGCTGATTCAAATGGTACGGAAAACGGGACATTATATTTGGTATTAGAGCTGAAGGTTAAGCGAGAACCTTGGCTTTGGTTGGGTAAAGACTCATCAGAGATAAGGTTAGTAATACCCTAGGACGAGTAACTCATTAGAGATAAGGTTAGTAACATCCCAGAATGAGTTTGAGTGTATTATACATGAGTGCGTATTTGCTAGTGACTAATAAATAGTTTTGTGTTGATTTATCTATTGAGTGATTTATGGATTCTGATTGATGCGCCTGATCACCGTTATCGATGAGGGTTCCTATACATTTAAAAAGGCGAACCGACACACTAATTTTTAAAAGATTGGTAAATGAAACAATTTTACCTAGGATTATATTTTGAATATAAAGTATATATTTTGAAAAGTTGTATAGTTAGAAATCAGGATTAGTGAAATTTAAATATGAACATCTTGCGATTAGAATTTCATAGTTTGACTATAGGACGTTTCATAAAGATTATCAATAAGTAAGAAATCTGATAAGGTAATTAAGATCTTTAATACCTATTCCAAAATAATAAATTAAGAAATGATAATTTTAAGTCACTATCATAAATTGATCAATTGTTTGATTTAAAAAGTTTAAGTATAAATACCTTGTGAATTAAGTTTCACGATTTGACTATAAGGTGTTTGATAATAAGTTTTGTTAAGAATGAACATAAAAGATGAAAATGTATTTAATAATAGAAAATGATTTTGTAAAAGTTATATATAATGGGAATGAGAATTTAAGTTCGATTAAAACAATTGTGGTAATTTAAATGAAGTTAATTAATATAAGATAAAATGAGCTTATAAGATAGGTTTTACAAAGTTATCTCTAAAGGATTTTGAAAATGGTATTATTTCAAATAAAAAGAGGTATTTTATGATAAATAATTTCATTGGCTATAAAATAAACTAAAAGTGGGCAAGTGATGTGTTCGGATGGTAAGCACTTCTCTTAAGTATTACTCTTCTTGTTAAGAGGATGTATGATACTATAAGTAGTACCCAGTTCCTTGGATTGTTTTGGAGTTACTCGATCTATATAATTTTCTTAAGTTAAAGAAATAATGTGAATCATTTATTAGTAATCTTTACAAAAGTTTTTTAAACTAAAGATAAATTGGGATCGCTAATTGATAAGATAAAGCAGGATTTCCAACGATTTTTGACTGTCGAAAATTTTCGAATCATACCTAACTCGGAGCTAAGGAATTTATGAAAACTAAAAGATTGTGGAATATTCTGAGTAAATGAAATTGGATAAGTATAACTTATAAATACGATTATAAACAAAAAAGGAAATTATAACCTAGAAAATGTTTTATTAATGAATTCTAGCATTAATTAAGAACTGGACTTAGATCTTTAAAAGTTATTGATTTACATAAGTTATAAGATGTAATAAACTTAAGTAATAGATTTATAAAATGGCACATAAATAATATTAGTGTTAAAGGAAACATACTGAGTTAAAAGATTGTGGTGAAACCTTCCAAAGATAAATAAGCTTTTAAGTGAAAAATGGTTTCCTTAGAATATTTATCTTTAATAAAAATATTTAAAAATAAATAATTAAAGGGATTATATAAAGAAGCGCCTTTATAAAATGTTTAAACTTAAGATAAAGTTTGTATGTAAGTTTTTGAAAGTAAATAAATACGTATATTATATGTAGATCATTTCGTCACACAAGTGTTGATCTAATATCCGAGTACAGAACTTTAAGGTGTTTCCACCGATCCAAAAAAAAGATTTATCACTCGATCTTTGACGGCGAACAATGATTAGGGTTTATGGATGGGTACTTGAGTTTTCTATCATAATTTAGAGCTATGCAAGGAAAGCAAAGGTTTCTGAGCAAAGAGCCTGATTAAAGTCTCCATTAGAGAATTGGGAGATCGATACTAGTTCGGAAATAAAGTTGTGTATTCAAATAGGAGATCGAATGAGATATTTCATATGGATGATCTGTGTATATTATATGGAATTAAGTTTGAAAATAAAGGTTCTGGGCAAACATTTTTTGGGTAATTTCGAGGACGGAATTTTTTTAAGTAGGGAGAATGTAACGACCCGTAATTTGGCTACTTCGAAAATGAGAGATTTCATTTGTTTTAAATTTAAAAAGGTTTAAAACTTAAATAAACAAGTTTTATATAATAGATAATTATAGAGTAATTATTTATCCTTATAGTTGATAATTTAAAAAGTATAAATTTGGATTTTAGAACAAATCAACAAAAGTTTAGATTTGTTAAAAATAAATAAATGCTTAAATAAATAGGTTTGAATGTTTATTTAAAAAGATAAATCTTATTGAAAAAATCTAATAAAGATAATAAAAGTATATTAAAATACTTATAAGTATGTTAATAATCGTTTTAAAAAAATAACCAAATTTTGTCGCATTTTGTCAGTTTTACATACACCGTAAAATTTAAGATTTTGACATTATTTAAATATGATTTTAAAATATAAAGTGACATCTTTTAATTTATTTAAATAAGTAAAAAGTTCATTTTTAAATTTGGTTTACATAAATAAATAGATTAACTAAAACGTCAAAATATGACCGTAAAACATTTTGTCGAAAAACGACGTTTTGTCGATTAAAAATTGTCGCAACGTCGTCGCACCTTTATTTTCTTATATAGGAACATATATTTAAATAGTATAAGTATTAATTAATTCACTAATCAAGTTTACTTTTACTAAACACGGTTAGAAAATTCTAGAAAACAATTAAGAAAAAGTAAGCACAAAAAGACAAAAATGTCATTTCAAAGCAAATAGTTAAACATCAAATCAAAGAAATATAATTATTACTTACTTTACTTAATGTCTAAGTGAAAATAATATAATAATGATTTGAAATGTGATGTTAATTGAAAAAAAATATATCACTTTATAAGTAAGTAAGGGTATTTTAGTCTTTTTACAAAATATTATTTTAATCCAAAACTTTTCTATAAATAAACATCCACTTTCTCACTTTTTTTTCACACTTTTCATTCTTCTTTTTCTTCCTTTTCCAAGCTTTTCTCCACCTCTTCAATGGCTTCTTCTTCTCTTCTAAATGCTTACTAACTTTTTGAAAACCATATCAAATCAAATCCAAACACCACCAACTTTGCCAAAAACCTTAGAATACCATTAGAACATGGTTTAGCATCTAAGAAGTGAACAAATGATGGAGGAAGGGATGAAATAGGGTGAGGCCGAACTTATGGAAGAAGAAAAGCAAGTCGTGAAGCTTCGGAGCAAGAAAAAGAGAAGGAAATGCCTCCGATTTCGATCCAAGGAGCTAGGAGCAAATGCAAGGTGTCGCGGAAGCTCTACCGGATTTTCGGGAGTTTGAAAGAAGTGGTCGATGGCATAAAGCAAAAGAAATGGAGTAGAAGTTGATTAGTTGAAGTTCAAGTGAAGTGTTGTTAGAAAGAATGTTGGTAGAAAGTTAATCTTTTGGTCAAATGTGAGTACTTTTATTTACTAATAAATTCATAAAATATTTCAAGTATAATGATTTGAAAGTTCAAATATGTTGAATGAATATTTGATAACTTGGTTGCAAATTGGTTGATTATGTGGTTGATAACTTGTTTGATAAATGATAAGAGAAATGATTAGTAATTAACCAAAGTTAATTAAATGAGAATTAAATCCGTAGAAATGTGTGTATGGAAGTTATTTAGCCTCTTAATGATTTTAAATGAGTTAAAATAGTTTAAATATGGTTTAAAACAAATTTGAAGTGTTTCGGACAAATTCCGAAGCAATTCACAAAATTGATCAAAATCGAGCTTGTCGCGTAGCGGCAGCTCGTAAATTTCGACATATAACTTCAAATCAACGTAGAGAATGATTTATAAGTCGGCTTTTTTCGAAATAAAAATTCTTTGGTCCACAATGATAATAGTTTTTCAGTGAAGAAATAAAATCAAGATTTCATCGAGTAGGTTTTTAAATATGTCCAAAACAATTTTCTAAAAACATCGTGGTTTTGCAGTTCGAAATCCAAAATGGGATTTGTTTATAAATGATATTTTTAAATGTTTGAAAATATGAAACAAATTTAATAAATCTATTTAAATAGTTTAAAAGATATTTGGAATGGAAATATAAACTTTCAAATATTAAAAAGTTGTTTAAATCAACTAGACTTATATAGCACTTTCCGCAGCACTTTCTGCTACGAATTCTATAACTTTTGTAATATGAGTTTAAATGCAACGACGTTTTCCAGAATCAATTGTGAATGTTTTAAAAAGGACAATTAATCATTTCAAAAGTTAATTTGGAATATTTATAAGCAATTCTAAGTTAAAGTCGAAAATCTGAGTATGCGGAAACGACTAGTACATTTGTCCCGCTTGTGAGATCTGGAAAGATAAAACAAGGTGTTTAACTAAGGTTAGGATGGAGCAACCAGTGCCCTGAACTTACCTGGCCTACGTTTTCTCTTTTTAGGCGAGGGGTGGAATAGATCGAAAGGAAAGCCTGGATGCTCTAAAAGATCATATTAAAGTTTTTCTAAAATAAAAGAAAAGAAATAAATTCTTTGAATGTTAATTGACCACTTAACATCTTTTTATCCATGATTAGTATGAAGGAACCAGGCTCGGATTTGAGTGATTCCTATATGAAAACCCCTTCAAACTAATTTTCAAAATAAAACATATCGAAGACAAAGATCGTTAAAAAACAAAGATATTCATAATATAGGATAACTTTCCATTAGTCCCTGGAGGTGAAACTTGACATTAGTCCCTAGAGGTGAAATTTACCATATTTAAGATGGCAGTAGTGCTCTGTTATGAAAATCTTTGATTTGCAAGAATATGATTTGAAGTTAAGAAAAATAACTTTGATTAAGATTTAATGAATGATTTGGGAATATTTTCCCTAAGTTAAAGTTATAATTTGAATATAAAAAAATTTTGATTAAGATTTAACAAATGATTTGGGAATATTTTCCCTAAGTTAAAAGTTATAACTTGAATATAAGGAATCTTTGATTAAGATTTAATGAATGATTTAGAAAAGTTTCCTAATTAAAAGAGAAAAATGATTTGGAATTATTCCAAGATCTAAAGAAGTTTAATATATCAAATGATTTGATAAACGAGGCTTAATGATTCCATACACATTTGAAAAGAAAATGGAATAAATTGAAAAGATATTATCTAAGAAAGATATTTGATTTAAATGAAAGATGAAGTAATTGATTGATGATTGATATCCACATATGAACTTAACATCTTTTAAATCGATGATTGGCTTCGAAGGAACCAGATTCTGTTTGGATGATTCCTATTCGTAAACTACTTCGAACCAATGTATACGTTCGAAAGTGAAGACATGTTGAAGATGATGATTATTGAAGACCATGGATCTTTATAGCATTAAGACTGCTTGTTGAACATGTCTGGTTGGCCCCCATTATAGAGTTATTTATATCAGTTGTCTCCTCGTGATGGAGATTTTTCGGATTGCAAGGGCTTCTCGTCTAGTAATGGTCGAGGAAAGTGCCTTCGGTTTTGTTCAGTCCCAGAATGAACTTGTATGGATGTTTGTCTAACATTGTATTCTAAATCACATTTGAGTGGTTTCTACAAACGTATATCAGTTGGCGGCGGAGAAGACAACTTCTCTTAGCTTAACACCCTTTCTCGAGACATATGAGCTCAAGAAGTTATACTTTTCTAGAAATCAGTCATATGACGTGGAATGATAAAGTGGCATTCAAAGTGGAACATGTTATGATCAAAGCGTGGTTTTGAATGAAAAGCGTGGCTTTGAAGAAATTGAGCGTAGCCTTGCGAGCCTCACACCCCGGTTATGATGGGATTCTATGTGGTCAGATGTATGCTCGCATTTCGGATAGTAGTGATTTGGGTTATCAGATGTTCTGAGCCCCGGGTACCAGATATGTCTAAGCCTCATGGCAGGGATGCGCGAAGTACGAGTCCTTGGATGTTATTCGCAGATTGCATCCACTTTTAGCTATTTGTGTTGTTGTATAACGACGTCTGAGTCATGGACGTAAGCCGTGGATACAAATTGATCTTTCCACTAGTTTCCTATCATGTTGGAAATCCAAACCCGATACTAGATTAACGATTTTGATTGTAGTCCCAAAATAGCTGTAATGAGTTGCAAACATTTAGGCTACCCTTTTGGTATTATATATTCCGTTCGGTATATTCCGTTGACCTAGTCCGGATATATTCCGTTAGACTTAGTCCAGAACTTGATACCTTATTTGAATAAGTTTATTCGCAAAAGTTTTCAAAAAGAATGTCATTAGAAAAAATATCAAAGGTTTTGATGTAAAAGTATTTTGGTTATCATAAGGTAAAAAATCGTCTGTGTTTATGTGTCGGCGTGGTCTTATGAGATACTCTTCCTTTCAAAGGTTTTGATAACATTGTCATGATCTATACATTTTAAATTTCGAGTATCTCACATTGGTTTATCAAGACTGATCTGGGTATTTTTAATACTCGGGTCAGATCTGAGTAGTTTCAGGTTAAGTTGAAGACGAGTGGAGTTTCCAGAGGAGAGATGGAGATCTTCATCATCGTATGGACATATTCTATTATCCGCTGTACTTAGTATATTTTGTTTGATGTTTGTCAGCAATTGTAAGGACAGATGTTTATAACTGTCCAAGCTAAATTTAGGTTAGACTTTGATATTGTATTTTAAAATTTTCCGCTACAAAGATTATTATTGAAATAATATATGTTATTCCATTCGTGTGAGATTCTGTTCTGTCTTTATTTTCTTTCTACCCTTAATGATCCGCTTATTCGTGCAATTCGATTTGGACATGTGTGGTTTTTTGCTGATTCAAATGGTACGGAAAAATGGGACATTATATTTGATATCAGAGCTGAAGGTTAAGCGAGAACCTTGGCTTTGGTTGGGTAAAGACTCATCAAAGATAGGGTTAGTAATACCCTAGGACGAGTAACTCATTAGAGATAGGGTTAGTAACATCCCAGAATGAGTTTGAGTGTATTATATATGAGTGCGTATTTGCTAGTGACTAATAAATTGTTTTGTGTTGATTTATCTATTGAGTGATTTATGGATTCCGATCGATGCGCCAGATCACCGTTATCGATGAGGGTTCCTTCACATTTAAACAAGGCGAACCGACACACTGATTTTGAAAAGATTGGTAAATGAAAAAATTTTACCTAGGATTATATTTTGAATATAAAGTATATATTTTGAAAAGTTGTATAGTTAGAAATCAGGATTAGTGAAATTTAAATATGAACATCTTGCGATTAGAATTTCACAGTTTGACTATAGGACGTTTCATAAAGATTATCAATAAGTAAGAAATCTGATAAGGTAATTAAGATCTTTAATACCTATTCCAAAATAATAAATTAAGAAATGATAATGTTAAGTTACTATAATAAATTGATCAATTGTTTGATTTAAAAAGTTTAAGTATAAATACCTTGTGAATTAAGTTTCACGATTTGACTATAAGGTGTTTGATAATAAGTTTTGTTAAGAATGAACATAAAAGATGAAAATGTATTTAAATAGTAGAAAATGATTTTGTAAAAGTTATATATAATGGGAATGAGAATTTAAGTTCGATTAAAACAATTGTGGTAATTTATAATATAAGATAAAATGAGCTTATAAGATAGGTTTTACAAAGTTATCTCTAAAGGATTTTGAAAATGGTATTATTTCAAATAAAAAGAGGTATTTTGTGATAAAAAAATTTCATTGGCTATAAAATAAACTAAAAATGGGCAAGTGATGTGTTCAGATGGTAAGCACTTCTCTTAAGTATTACTCTTCTTGTTAAGAGGATGTATGATACTATAGGTAGTACCCAGTTCCTTGGATTGTTTTGGAGTTACTCGATCTATATAATTTTCTTAAGTTAAAGAAATAATGTGAATCATTGATTAGTAATCTTTACAAAAGTTTTTTAAACTAAAGATAAATTGGGATCGCTAATTGATAAGATAAAGCAGGATTTCCAATGATTTTGGACTGTGGAAAATTTTCGAATCATACCTAACTCGGAGCTAAGGAATTTATGAAAACTAAATGATTGTGGAATATTCTGAGTAAATGAAATTGGATAAGTATAATTTATAAATATGATTATAAACAAAAAAGGTAATTATAACCTAGAAAATGTTTTATTAATGAATTCTAGCATTAATTAAGAATTGGACTTAGATCTTTAAAAGTGATTGATTTACATAAGTTATAAGATGTAATAAACTTAAGTAATAGATTTATAAAATGGTACATAAATAATATTAGTGTTAAAGGAAACATACCGAGTTAAAAGATTGTGGTGAAACCTTCCAAAGTTAAATAATCTTTTAAGTGAAAAATGGTTTCCTTAGAATATTTATCTTTAATAAAAATATTTAAAAATAAATAATTAAAGGGATTATATAAAGAAGCGCCTTTATAAAATGTTTAAACTTAAGATAAAGTTTGTATGTATGTTTTTTGAAAGTTAATAAATACATATATTATATGTAGATCATTTCGTCACACAAGTGTTGATCTAATATCCGAGTACGAAACTTTAAGGTGTTTCCACCGATCCAAAAAAAAGATTTATCACTCGATCTTTGACGGCGAACAATGATTAGGGTTTATGGTTAGGTACTTGAGTTTTCTATCATAATTGAGAGCTATGCAAGGAAAGCAAAGGTTTCTGAGCAAAGAGCCTGATTAAAGTCTGCACTATAGAATTGGGAGATCGATACTAGTCTGGAAATAAAGTTGTGTATTCGAATAGGAGATCGAATAAGATATTTCATATGGATGATCTGTGTATATTGTATGGAATTAATTTTGAAGATAAAGGTTCTGGGAAAACTTTTTTTTTGGTAATTTCGAGGACGAAATTCTTTTAAGTAGGGAGAATGTAACGACCCGTAATTTCGCTACTTCGGAAATGAGAGATTTCATTTGTTTTAAATTTAAAAAGGTTTAAAACTTAAATAAACAAGTTGTATATAATAGATAATAATAGAGTAATTATTTATCCTTATTGTTGATAATTTTAAAAGTATAAATTTGGATTTTAGAACAAATCAACAAAAGTTAAGATTTGTTAAAAATAAATAAATGCTTAAATAAATAGGTTTAAATGTTTATTTAAAAAGATAAATCTTATTGAAAACATCTAATAAGGATAATAAAAGTATATTAAAATACTTATAAGTATGTTAATAATCGTTTTACAAAAATAACCAAATTTTGTCGCATTTTGTCAGTTTTACATACACCGTAAAAATTAAGATTTTGATATTATTTAAATATGATTTTAAAATATAAAGTGACATCTTTTAATTTATTTAAAGAAGTAAAAAGTTCATTTTTAAATTTGGTTTACATAGATAAATAGTTTAACTAAAACGTCAAAATATGACCGTAAAATATTTTGTCGAAAAACGACGTTTTGTCAATTAAAAATTGTCGCAACGTCGTCGCACCTTTATTTTCTTATATAGGAACATATATTCAAATAGTATAAGTATTAATTAATTCACTAATCAAGTTTACTTTTACTAAACACGGTTAGAAACTTTTAGAAAACAATTAAGAAAAAGTAAGCACAAAAAGACGAAAATGTCATTTCAAAGCAAATAGTTAAACATCAAATCAAAGAAATATAATTATTACTTACTTTATTTAATGTCTAAGTGAAAATGATATAATAATGATTTGAAATGTGATGTTAATTGAAAAAAAAAATATCACTTTATAAGTAAGTAAGGGTATTTTAGTCTTTTTACAAAATATTATTTTAATCCAAAACTTTTCTATAAATAAACATCCACTTTCTCACTTTTTTTCACACTTTTCATTCTTCTTTTTCTTCCTTTCCCAAGCTTTTCTCCACCTCTTCAATGGCTTCTTCTTCTCTCCCAAATGCTTACTAACTTTTTGAAAACCATATCAAATCAAATCCAAACACCACCAACTTTGCCAAAAACCTTAGAATACCATTAGAACATGGTTTAGCATCTAAGAAGTGAACAAATGATGAAGGAAGGGATGAAATAGGGTGAGGCCGAACTTATGGAAGAAGGAAAGCAAGTCGTGAAGCTTCGGAGCAAGAAAAAGAGAAGGAAATGCCGCTGATTTCGATCCAAGGAGCTAGGAGCAAATCCAAGGTGTCGCGGAAGCTCTACCGGATTTTCAGGAGTTTGAAAGAAGTGGTTGATGGCATAAAGCAAAAGAAATGGAGTAGAAGTTGATTACTTGAAGTTCAAGTGAAGTGTTGTTGGAAAGAATGTTGGTATGAAGTTAATCTTTTGGTAAAATGTGAGTACTCTTATTTACTAATAAATTCATAAATTATTTCAAGTATAATGATTTGAAAGTTTAAATATGTTGAATGAATATTTGATAACTTGGTTGCAAATTGGTTGATTATGTGGTTGATAACTTGTTTGATAAATGATAAGAGAAATGATTAGTAATTAACCAAAATTAATTAAATGAGAATTAAATCCGTAGAAATGTGTGTATGGAAGTTATTTAGCCTCTTAATGATTTTAAATGAGTTAAAATAGTTTAAATACGGTTTAAAAAAAAATTGAGTGTTTCGGAAAAATTCCAAAGCAATTCACAAATTGGTCAAAATCAAGCTTGTCGCGTAGCGGCAGTTCGTAAATTTCGACCTATAACTTCAAATCAACGTAGAGAATGATTTATAAGTCGGATTTCTTCGAAATAAAATTTGTTTGGTCCACAATGATAATAGATTTCCAATGAAGAAAGAAAATCAAGATTTCATTGAGTAGATTTTGAAATATGTCCAAAACAATTTTCTAAAAACATCGCGGTTTTGCAGTTCGAAATCCAAAATGGGATTTCTTTATAAATGATATTTTTAAATGTTTAAAAATATGAAATAAATTTAGTAAATCTATTCAAATAGTTTAAAAGATATTTTGAATGGAAAATATGAATTTTCAAATATTAAAAAGTTTTTTAAATCAAATAGACTTATATAGCACTTTCCGCAGCACTTTTCTGCTACGAATTCTATAACTTTTGGAATATGAGTTTAAATGTAACGACGTTGTCTAAAATCAATTGTGATTGTTTTAAGAAGGATAATTAAGCATTTTGAAAGATAATTTGGAATATTTATAAGCAATTCTAAGTTAAAGTTGAAAATCTGAGTATGCGGAAACGACTAGTACATTTGTCCCGCCTGTGAGATCTGGGAAGATAAAACAAGGTGTTTAACTAAGTTAGGGATGGAGCAACCAGTGCCCTGAACTTACCTGGCCTACATTTTCTCTTTTTAGACGAGGGGTGGAATAGATCGAAAGGAAAGCTCGGATTCTCTAAAAGATCATATTTAAGTTTTTCTAAAATAAAAGAAAAGAAATAAATTCTTTGAATGTTAATTGACCACTTAACATCTTTTTATCGATGATTAGTACGAAGGAACCAGGATCGGATTTGAGTGATTCCTATCTGAAAACTCCTTCAAACTAATTTTCGAAATAAAACATATTGAAGACAAAGATCGTTAAAAGACAAAGATATTCATAATGTATGATAACTTGACATTAGTCCCTTGAGGTGAAACTTGCCATTAGTCCCTGGAGGTGAAACTTTCCATTAGTCCCTAGAGGTGAAATTTACCATATTTAAGATGGCAGTAGTGCTCTGTTATGAAAATCTTTGATTTGCAAGAATATGATTTGAAGTTAAGAAAGAAATCTTTATTAAGATTTAATGAATGATTTGTGAATATTTTCCCTAAGTTAAAGTTATAATTTGAATATAAGAAATCTTTGATTAAGATTTTATAAATGATTTGGGAATATTTTCCCTAAGTTAAAAGTTATAACTTGAACATAAGAAATCTTTGATTAAGATTTAATGAATGATTTAGAAAAGTTTCCTAATTAAAAGAGAAAAATGATTTGGAATTATTCCAAAATCTTAAGAAGTTTAATATATCAAATGATTTGATAAACGAGGCTTAATGATTCCATATACATTTGAAAAGAAAATGGAATAAATTGAAAAGATATTATCTAAGAAAGATATTTGATTTAAATGAAAGATGAAGTAATTGATTGATGATTAATATCCACATATGAACTTAACATCTTTTAAATCGATGTTTGGCTTCGAAGGAACCAGAGTCAGATTTGGATGATTCCTATCCGAAAACCACTTCGAACCAATGTATACGTTCGAAAGTGAAGACATGTTGAAGATGATGATTATTGAAGACCGTGGATCTTTGTAGCTTGAAGACTGCTTGTTAAACATGCTCTGGTTGGCCCCCATTATAGAGTTATTTATAGCAGTTGTCTCCTCGTGATAGAGATTTTTCGGATTGCAATGGCTTCTCACCTAATAATGGACGAGGAAAGTGCCTTTGGTTTCGTTCAGTCCCAGAATGAACTTGTATGGATGTTTGTCAAACATTGTATTCTAAATCACATTTGATTGGTTTCTGTAAACATATATCAGTTGGTGGCGGAGAAGACAACTTCTCTTAGCTTAACACCCTTTCCCGAGACATATGAGCTCAGGAAGTTATACTTTTCTAGAAATCAGTCATGTGACGTGGAATGATAATGTGGCATTCAAAGTGGAACATGTTATGATCAAAGTGTTGTTTTGTATGAAAAGCATGGCTTTGAAGAAATTGAGCGTAGCCTCGCGACCCTCACACCTCGGTTATGATGGGATTCTATGTGGTCAGATGTATGCTCGCATTTTGGATATTAGTGATTTGGGTTATCAGATGTTCTGAGCCCAGGTACTAGATACGTCTGGGCCTCATGGTAGGGATGCGCGAAGTCCGAGTCCTTAGATGTTATTCGCAGATTGCATCCACTTTTATCCATTTGTGTTGTTGTATAACGGCTTGTGAGTCATGGATGTAAGTCGTGGATACAGATTAATCTTTCCACTAGTTTCCTATCATGTTGGAAACCCAACCCCGATACGAGATTTATGATTTTGATTGTAGTCCCAAAATAGCTGCAATGAGTTGCAAAATTTCAGCTACCCTTTTTGGTATTATATATTCCATTCGTTATATTCTGTTGGCCTAGTCCGGATATATTCCATTAGACATAGTCCAGATATTGATACCTTATTTGAATAAGTTTATTTGCAAATGTTTTATAAAAGAATGTCATTAGAAATAATATCAAAGGTTTTGATATAAAAGTATTTTGGTTATCGTAAGGTAAAAACCCGTCCGTGTTTATGTGTGGACGTGGTCTTGTGAGATACCCTTCCTTTGAAAGGTTTTGATAACATCGTCATGATCTTTACATTTTAAAATTTGAGTATCTCACGCTTGTTTATCATGCCTGATTCGGGTATTTTTAATACTCGGGTCAGATCTAAGTAGTTTCAGGTTGAGTTGAAGACAGTTGGAGTTTCCAGAGGAGAGCTGGAGATCTTCATCATCGTATGGACATATTCTATTATCCGTTGTACTTAGTGTATTTTGTTTTATGCTTGTCAGCAATTGTAAGGACAGATGTTTATAACTGTCCAAGCTGAATTTAGGTTAGACTCTGACATTGTATTTTATTTTCCGCTGTAAAGATTATTATTGAAATAATATATGTTATTCCATTCGTGTGAGATTCTATTCTGTCTTTATTTTCTTTCTACCCTTAATGATCCGCTTATTCATGCAATTTGAGGTGGACATGTGTTGTTTATTGTCGATTCAAAGGGTACGGAAAAACGGGCCATTACATGTAATGTGAAAAGATGTTTTTCAAATTTGTGATTTTGTTTCTTATTCATGTGATGCTGATATTATGGATATCATTAACATTACTATATTTGGTCATCGAAAGTTAATACTATGGATGACTGCAGCATCTGTAGCGCTTAGCTTTGGGCATCCAGATAGGGGATGTTACACATTGATTAATAATGAATCAGATAATTGATCAACAATAGATCGAACAACTGATCAACAGTGGATCGAACTAATAATCTTTATGACTGCTCCCAACATGAGATCACATAAAATATCGCCTTAGGGACTACATTAACCCAACAACCACTAAACATACCGTACTTACACAGTGAGTGGATTTTACAATGACGAATCACGTCCAAGATGACTTAAGGTCTACTGAAGCATCTATTTCTGATAACTCAATGGTAACGCCACTTATTGCACCGCACTAGGCATTCACCAACAGTGCCACATCCTAATCGTTGTATGAACCAAGGAACCTCCCATTATAGCCATATTATGCACCGCACCAGACATCCATCAACAACGTCACGTACATCGAGGAACCTTTTATTAGTCTCTTATGCTTCGCATACCCTTGCGGTCAAACCGCCTTATATCGAATATCAAATTTGTAGAATAAATAATGTCTTGGCCTAATTGCCCGCATACACATATATTTCAATCTCGTATCAAAAGCCAAGATTAGGGTGCTAACTTCTCATACTTATAAAACATATATACTAATATACATACAACCCTAGATCATAGGTCGAGGTTCAACCTGCCTTAGAAATTCGTTAATTGGTCAATCGCTTGCTACTATAGTGGTTGACTATTCGCGTGGCTGGCTATTCGCTGTCGACCGTCTATAGTGAGCTGTCAACCATCGTATTTTTGTTTTGCATAAATTGTTTTTTGGTTAATTGAAGTTAATTATATTTTCAATGGTCAATTTCTAAGTAGTTTCTCATATTATATTTTTGCCTACAATTGAATAATTTTCATGTATAATTTATAGTTCTATTTGCGCGATTTCAAATTATCAACTTCGCAACTATATATTTGTTGTTACATCTCAGAATCAGTTCGTAGTGATATAAAATGGTATATACGTATCAGAATTAATGCAAGATGAAATAGAAGGGTGTTTACATGTTTAAAATCTCAGAATCAGTTTCAAAAGGAAGTAAGATGTATACCACATAAATCTCAGATTCAAATCCAAATCAACTTCTTCAATTTTTTTGAAGTTATATCAAATAGGAGTTATATTCATATGATTTAGACTTTCCAATTATATATATATATATATATAACGAGAATTTACTGAATAAATAATCTTCAAATCGGAAACTTTTAGCTCAAATTTAATTCATTGTACTTCAAGATCAATTGGAGATACAGTTAAAGACTTTCCAAATATATAAATATATATATATATATATATAACTACAATTTGGTGAATAAATAATCTTCAAATCAGAAACTTTTATCTCAATTTTAATTCATAATACCTCTAGATCAATTGGAGCAACAATTAAACCCAATTACTTGTAAATCAACAAAATTTAATAATCAAGCCACTCACCTCTTAACGCTCCCTTTTCTTCCTAGCTCGTCCTTGATCTCCTCTTCTTCTTTAATCATTGATTTTGTCTTCAATTTAATCTTTGTTTTGTTTTTGAGAAGAAATTTTGAAGAGAGCGAGAAATTTGGAAGAGATGTAGAGTAGACCTACTGACTGCTATTGGGGTTTCAGGTAAAATAACAGTGAAGGTTATGTCTCCTTTTATATTTATAGGAAATGACATTAGCCGATAGATTTATTATTAAGAAATCTGGATCGTTCGGCCTAGGCTATCACTAGCCGACGTTTGTCCATCGGTCGACTGGTCTATTGGGGATGGTCGACCGCTAGTGGTCGACCAGTGCTAATAAGGTCGTCGATCGGTTGGTTTATATAAGTTATATTATTTTGACATTCGTGTTTTCTTAATTTGTTTCCTTCAATATATTTTTTATTATTTTCGATCTCAAATCTTTAGATGTTGATAACATTTTCATATGAACTCTGATTACAAAACTTTATACGTGAAAATTGTCGAGAAAATCACCATGACACGATGATGCAAGTTTTGTGGCCAAATTCTGGCGTTTGCTCAAATTCCGTTTTTAACTTTATTTTAAAATGGTTAATTTATGTTAAATAAATTCTCAACAAATTTCATGGGGTGTTATATCAATCAATAATTTTGTGTTTCAATCCTACTCTATTGATCAAGTCACTACATATAAGGGAATATAAAGCCCAGTATCGAAAAAATACGTAATGGAGTATCATAAATATAAAGCATACCTTGAATCATGTTGCCCTTCCTCTTCTCCTTTGTCGAGGGAGCAACCGGCGAGGTTGAAACAATATACAATGCACATGTTTTCACCATTTATCTCTACTTCACTAGTTCAGTAAAGTATTTCTTTATATGCCTCGCATTGATATAATTACAACACGTCTTTCCTTTAGCTTTGCAATTCCTACTCAGATGGCCCGGGACACCACAGTTATAGCATGCGGGCTTCCACATGGCCTTTTCTAAGCATCCTTGTTCTGGAACTGCTTACTTTTTTTGTTCCATTTCTTCTTCCTTTCCTACTTGATTGCGGCTTTGGCTTCTCTTTGGAAACAACAACCAACTTAGATAAGGTATGGTCTCTCATGTCGAAGAGCCTTCTCAGCGAGTTTCTCAAAAGACCCGTCAATATGTCCCACCAAATTCTCTCCTCGGTAATCATCCAATCCCATAATGAACTTTTGGTTCTTTTTTAATTGAGTTTCAATGAAAGACGTCTCCTACTTCGAAAAAGAGTCAAATTCATTTACATACTCGGAGATAAAAATGTCTCCTTTTATCATATCTACAAACATATGGAATACAACCGACTAAGCTGCAGATATGATTTCTCCTCATACTTGGTCTTGAACTAATCCCAAGTAAACAAATCCTTAGGAATAGAAACCTTCACCGCTTTCCACCAATCATAGCCATTCCTTGATGTTATCGAGAAGCCAATAACCGCCACATAGCACCATCTAACTCCTGGTCATCAAAGATCCTCTTGCAGTTGCCTAGTCAATCTTGCACTTCTATACTAATTATGTTCCTTAGAATGATTTGCCACCAGGATTAACAAAATCCTTATTCAACTTTACGGAATCAGCCATGGATGCCTGTACTTGAGAACAACCATCAACATTAGGAGATCCTACTTAGTCATTTTGTAGCATATTTCTCATCACGGTACTGAACATTGTCTATAAGTTAGGGTTATCATCCCCTGAGCCTGCTCCTCTCTCCCTAACTCTTGAGATGGAGTTTCCAGCAGTGTATCCTGTATGTCGGCTCATTCTTAATTTTTTATAAGAATGATCATTCTTCCATAAAGAAAGCTACATCCATGGTTCTCATCCTCGATCATGGGTACACATCCATGACTAGTCTCTCGTATGCTAGGAAACTTGATCCTTACCAAGATCCAGGGTACACGGATCCTTTCTCGACCCTGGGTACACATCCTAATACCCAGTAACTATCTTTACATACTCTTACTTCATGAGCACATTTTGAAACACTCCTAGTGAGTTAACCGTCTAACACCTCCGGTACGCGGTATACCTGAATGATGCACTATGGAGATACCTAGCCGATGCACGACGACAGCCAAGAATGAAAAGTAGAGAAAAATCCAAGACAGAACCTATAGAACATCTCACAGCGTACATTCAAAATATAATATAACAACATAGATGTAAAATAGGCAAGACAGTGAGATAATCAAATGAACCGTAAATAAGAACATCAGAGTGCAACATATTCACAGACTAAAGAAAAACTGAAATAAAGAGTTTGTACATCCCAAATCTTCAAAATAAACTTTATAACTATCTATAATAATACAAGTGCTAATGTAGCTCCATAGTATTGTATAACGGAATACAAGCGATAGTAAGCTCCATGTATAGATTTAATGAAAGCTTAGTCTAATGTTCGTACTCTATATAGTTCCATGTGCGGTCCAGACCTGTTATCCCTGATCTGCTCATTTAAGAGTACCCAAGATAATAAGAAGCAAACCATTAAACCTCAGGTCAGACAACATCCTGATGTGAGCGATACTATCTCAAAATACTATAAAAATTATATATAGTAAATATGGATATAGGGTATAAAGAACTACATCTAACATGTCCCTGCATCCAAGAAGTTAGCATGTAACACCATATATGCTACACCATCATCATCATAGGGATATACCACACTAAGTTTAACATGGGTGCCAAGTACCTAACATAGAATGCATACATCACAAGATATCTATAATAGATGCAAAACAATCCAACCAACAACAAAGCCATCAGAGCAATCCATAGTAAGCACAGCTAGCAACAATCATTACTAAGGTCTCACTTTGCACCTGCCCTCACCAGGGTTTCACGTTACCTGACCATCACCAAGGTCTTGTATCACTCGACCATCACTAAGGTCTCGCATCACCACTAAGATGCCTCTAAACTACAGGTAATTCTTACGACCATCACCAAGGTCGATGACACAACACGTCATTACTAGATCCGGTGTTCGTTTACATACCATCACCAAGGTACTGCCATCACCAAGGCATGCTAGACCATTACCGAGGTATAGGGTACACATGTGAGCATTCTCACATATCGTTGCCCCACGAAACACTTTCCTCATCTAGAGTTACCACTGTACTTTTTTTGAGACGACTAGATATCACAACACACCACATCCTATAGTATCACTTCACCTATCAAACGTGCCTCTTCGGACATCACCAAGACCATGTGTACTTCTCACCCGAAGTAGTCAGCTAAAACGATTGACTTATTGATCAATCAAAGTTCGGAACATCTCTCGACATCAAACTTCAACCGTAGTGTCATCTTATTGAAGTTCTAAATTTTTTGTACCAAAATTGGACCACAACACTCATCGGATGTAATTGAAAAGATTAGAATGCAAATAGGTAAAATAAGGGTAATCTGACAATCACACCAATAAAAGCATGCACAAATAGAAGACAAGCGTTTATAGTGGTTCGGCATTATAGCCTACGTCCACTTTGAAGAGATTGTTGTTTATTCATGATTCTCAACTGAATTACAATAATAGAATAGCTAGTGCTCAAGTTACAACGGAGTTTCAGCAGTGACGGCGTAGAGATTTCCCAAAAGTCCCTTTTCTCGATGTATATGGCTGCTATTTATAGGCGTAGGCTGAAAATATCTCGCCTAGACCTTGGAGGACTTCTTCTCTCACGTGGGTGGGCCCATGGGATCGAGTTCAGGTGGTTTCGACTTGATCTGGGAGCGATACGAATGGAAATCGTATCGATCAAGAATTGATCCTTTTTGATTGAAATTTATCTGTTACATTCTTGACGTTACAGGCAAGCTCCTTTGAAAATTTGGTGGCATTTGGACTTGTAGATCTCGAGTTATGATGATGCAAGTTTGGATTTGTATGACATTGTCGTCTTCGTATCGATACTATTTTGCATCGGTCTTGCATGGCTCTGTTCATATCGATGCTTGCATGCTACTTCGTATCGATGGTTAGAGGCCACCTTCGTAACAATGCTTCATGTTGCCTTCTTTGTATCGATCGGTGGTTGTTACTGTTCGTATCGATGGTGGGAGATCGATACGAGATGGATGGAGGAAGACTGACACGAAATGGACATTGGTTGATGGATACGAAGTGTTGTTAACATGATGGATACGATGTAGCTTCATTTTAATGGATACGAAGGAAGTTAGTGGGCGATGGATATGAACTGAATCTCTCTTGGGGAATGGATATGAAATTGGATGGATACGAATAGAGTTGGATTTATCAACCTTGATCGATCAATATCTTGAGCATATGAACTCCGATTGACTTGAAATTTGGAATGTTGGCTTTCATAGCTTTGCTAGTCCTGTCATATCAAGCTCGATCAAGACTCGGACAAAATTTACCAGTATCCATAATAGACTTGTGTATTAACAATCTTCAGGATGAACTATCCTTGGTTTCTAGTCAAGTTCGTGGTGTCACGGCCTTGCCAAAAGGAGGGATAACACAAAGTCACCTTGTCGAAGCATCACCCTACCTCATATTTCAAGATCAGCTACACTCGAAGATAGAATAACAAATGAACCCTTCCTAAGGCACCCAATAGACCCTCGAAACAAGTCTCGACGAAACCCCGAAGTTTCGTCTCACCAGGACTAAAATTTATCACCTCCAGCCTCGGTTCGGGTCCACTCTAAGACTGAACCAAAGCTAAACTCCCCGAAGTCTCGACGAAACCCACGTCCAACCATTGAACTGCCACCTGGCAAGCGGAACTCCACGTTCGGGCGCCGACCCAACTCCTCCATCGAAGAGAGTTTCCTGACCGATCATCGGCCAAACTCCTCCACCGAACCATGGTTTAGCCCGAGCCGATCAATGCTGAACCAAGCACACCAAAACCAAAATTATGCAGCGTCATAGAATCAATGGTTCGCCTCGATTTCACCGCTATGCTCCATTCTTCAATCCTTACGCATTCCATATGCAGTGATACAACTCCCAACAGTCTCAAGTCAATCTGTCAAACTCCGGTTTCACAGTTCCTAACTCTAAGTTGCTTTGATAAGCGTTTCAACCATACAAGCATTCAAACAACAACAGTGCACACACAAACCACTTTCAATCATCCAAACACACATAAAATCATAGTAATTTATCATTAAATGCATCTCAAACATGACCTATCATATACAAAGGAAACTATACTCCAAAACAACATGATTAAGGCACTTTAAAGACTTCAAAATTCATCTTACTTTAGGGTTGATTTAGAAAACAACTTTAAAACATTAATTTGACTTTGAAAATGGTTTAAAACATATCAAAACCTACACATACATGTATAGTAAAGTGAGAGATGATAAATCACTCACCAAACACCCAAAACGGAGATTTGCATGCAAATCGAGGCCAATCGAAAATCCCAGCCAAGATCTTATTTTTCTTCCTAAAAGATATAGATTTGAAGCTCCTTAATGAATCCATTTACTTATATATGGTTTGGACGATTTGGATGAGAAAGGAGAGGGATTTGGGTGAAGAGTGGATGACCTCGCATGAATTGAATAATAACACATATCACAATCCTTCGATATGTAAAACATGGGTCGTTGAACCGAGTATCAATGATTCCTTCTCACACTTATTTGAGCCTTTCTTTCCCCATTTGTTTCCATTTCTCATTGTGGAAACCTTCCTCATTCCACTTTCAGTAGCAAAACCCCTCCTTGTTATACCTACAAGCTCCCTTCCTCGAACTTATCCTAATGGATCATCATTGTGACTCCTTCTGTTGAGTTGTCATCATCGAAACAGGTGTAGACCTCCCTCATCAGTTATAGAATCCTCGTATCAATGTCTCGTAGTTATCACACTACAATGCCAAAACATTGACCCATCGTCTATCATCATTCTTTATCATTCCATAACATCAAAATCGAACGTATATGAACAAATGAATGCCCACATCATGATCTCCTAGGCATCACCCATGCCTCTATAAAGTTTGGCCATTATTGACTGACCTCCGATCAGGTCAGTACCGACATGATTGGACATGTCATTGCCAACATAGTTTAATAGCCAATTTCACAAGTACCCCATGTCCAAGTGAAACTCGAAGTATCCCCTTCATTTACTTGAACCCGCCTCAAAATATCTCGGGTCCAACATAGTCAATATTGACCACATCCCTTGGCCGCAAAAAATTTCTATGTCCAGAACCCTATCTCCCACTACCTCAGCCCAGCCCAAAGCTTTAGCATCCTCTCTGCGAAGAAACCCATGTTCCAACTCAAAGCAATTATGGTCGGTACCGGGTATAACGTTTAGCCAAAAAAAATTAATGCCCAAACTTTCCATCATATTTCCACCATTCTTGCCTGAAGTTCTTAGGTGATTACTACCAAGCACTCCACCATCGACATCATTTTTCTCTACCACCGACCATATTTGTTAGTTATCACCAACCATATTTATCCCATCAAATAAACTCCAAATTTCATGCGACTTGTTTTGGAGCCTCTTGGAAATTTAAACAACATACTCACTCGGCCACATCACTTTCTGAACAATTTATATGTCAATTTGTACTGAACAATGGTCATATTTTTAACTAGCCTAAATGACTAACAAACACATTAAAAATTCATACAATCACTATACATCATGTGATGACATCCAAACAACACATACAATCAATCCAAATATGATTTAAAATTATATGTCCTCCTAGATCTATTTTATATGAAAATGACAATATTGTTGGTAATTGATGTATAATGAATTAAAATAAAATCCATCCTTTTTAAATTTGTTTATAAAGTGATATTAATATCAGACCTATGTTTTAAAACATTTAAGAAATGAAAATCATACCAAAACCACATTTTTACTATATCAATAAACATAGAATAGTGAGATAAATAAAATCACCCACCTTATACCAAATTACCCAAACTTTTAGACAAATCAGGGGTTGAACGGTAGACACACCAATCCCAAGGCCTCTAAAAATTAGATCTATAGTTTGTTAATCTCACTTTAATGTACTAATTACGCTAATTAACTTGATGAAAATGAGGGATCTAGGTCTAATTTTGGATTAATGCCTGTTAGAGGTAATTAGGAATGAAGAAAAGTGTATAGTCACTTCTGGTGGAAGTTGGTATTAGCCCTAATCTCGAGTTAGGCTAATGGATTGCACTAATCACTCGAAAATTAACCGACAGCCTACTTAAAATCAATAATATATTCAAACATGTGTAACTTCTAAATGGTAAGTCCAAATTCCTATTATGATCACTGTACGGAAAGAGAAACCATCATCCTTTTCCAATGAAAGCCAACCTAACTTAACTTCTATCAAAAGTTATGGGCCTTACTAGATTTTAGGGTCAGAACTGCCCGATAAAAGTTCTAAAAGTGAGAAATGTGACTATTTGATATTTTCCAAAGTTATAATCATACGACCTCAATAAAAGTAATATTTTACGATCCTCTGATACGTAAAACACGGGTCCTTATAGTTGGTGAAGTTGGATAGAATGAAATTTCTTATGGAAGACTACTGGTATCAATGATCATTTGGAGTGTCTGATTCTGACAGCGGAGGTCGAAGCTGGTATTTCACTAATAATCAGAGGGAAGCAAAAAAAATTAGGCAGGAAAGTGAAATCTCATCTTAGATTACAAGCAAGAAAGGCTATAGATACCCAACCATCATATCCTTTCAGTAATTTTCCAATTCAAATTTAAAAATTAATAAACTAAGAGAGAAATAATAAAAAACGAAAGATAACATAGGAACATGAAGGTGGATCTTGGCGTAGCAAGTAGAGTCTATGGCCGTGAATCATCAACGAACTTGTATGGTGATTTTTGGTGAATATACTCATTACTTTTAATTACCTATAATTGGGTATTTTCTACATATGTAGAATTCTTGTTAGTGTATAGTTGATACAAAGATTTCTATGTTAATCTTGATGCACACTATGATTCTATAAGTAGACAATTAGATTCAATGATGTTGTATGATTTACTTTATGCGCTCATGATGGTTCTTGATTATATGATTAGAATTGGCGATCTAGAGATTTGGTTTAGTAATTTTGTGTTTTAGTTTGGAATGTGGAGTTGATTTGTGAAGTTATGTTTTATGGTATGTGATATACTGAAATTTGTGCAAGATCTGGTGTTGATCGGTGATTGTGACGAATGTATAAGCAGGCAGTGAGCTCGGTCGAGGTGTACCCTATCATGAATGTATAAGCAGGCAGTGAGATCAGTGATTGTGACGAATGTATAAGCAAGTAGTGTGTTTAAACATAGGTGTTATTCAGTGAAAGATAAGTATATTAACTTTTAAGAGGTTGAAATAATTTGCTTGTTAGCATGTTGTATTTAGTAAAATTTTGAAGTTATTAGATGTTTTATACTTGGTGAAATTTTGATGCATATTTTGGAATTAGTGGTGAGATAATGGGATGTTTTACATTGAGAAGGCCCTTGATCATATCAATCAGATTGTCTAGTGTAATGGCATAGCTAAAGGTTCAATTTTGAGAAGGTATCTCAATATGAAATTGGCTGATTTAACATAATGGTGTGTAGAAAGACTTGTTAATGTGTGAGGCTACTTCAGTTTCATATGATAGCTTTCTATCCAATTTGTTGGTCTTACACAAACACAGTCAACGAGTGTCATGCTATTAGTAGCATTAAGAATTTAACTCATATTTTGGACGAAAATTTTCTATATGTGAAGAATTCTCAGTTTATTTCATATGTTGGATAAAGTGTTGTATGCAATGGGTATAATAAGAAAATTTAAAAATAATTTCTTAGTTTATTTTAATACAAGATCCTTTTCTTATCTTATTATGAATTAATTTTTCATACCAATATTAAATCATATTTAATGTTCTATCACGATGATTTTAACGACATAAAATAATTTTATATATTTTACGTTCAATTATTAAAATATTATATTTGATAATTATATAATTTTATTATTTTTCGAACATCTAATGTTCAAATTTATACTATATTAACATGTGAATGAATATAACTTATAGTGTGTGTGTATTATTTAAGAATACAAATGTATGCAAAATGATTATAGTTCCATACACTAAAACAAAATACCCTTTTTACAACATGCAATACCCGTTGTAATAGGGGTTTCTCAACGGACCAACGTCCATCTTATTATACAATGTTGTAATAGACCTAAAATATTTTACAACGGTTTAAAACCGTTATAAAAACCCGTTGTATCAAACATTTTTACAAATGCAATATAGTCATTTACTATAAGCATGGACCGTTGCAATATGCCCCAACAACAGCAGACGTTAACTGTTGTAATAAATGGCATTTGCAACTGTTTTTGCTTATTGTTAAAAATATGCAAAAAAAAAAAAAAAAAAAAAAAAAATAGAGCATTGGTGCCTATATAAGTATTGAATACATTAATTTCACATCTAAATGAGCATCAATTGATAGGGATACCTTGTAGATTTTGACATAATCAATAAGCAAACTGGACAAATAAAATAAATAAATAAATAATGTATGATAAAAGGAGGGAGAAGTGATCCGAGTAAGAAGACAAATATTATTACATTAGAATTGTACATAAATATCCTTATTACATTAGGTCCAAAACTTATATAAACTGAGATCGTATTAGAATACAGCAGACATGGGAAAAAAATCACAAGGGATGAAAAAGCAAAATAGCGTAATGCTCTTTATCATTCATCGCTACAAGATCCATCTTAAAATCTTCTCGAATCTCTGCCAAGCTCTTTGTCATGAAAGCAGACTTACGACTGCTATTCTTTTTAACAATCTTTTTGTCTTCTTTTGCTTTTAAACTTGGGTATTCCTTCAATTTCAAAATCCAGGTCCATAGGTTTCTGATAATACTTGCATTGTTTGAGTCCTTTTGCTCATCATTACTTAGATCATGATAGCAGTGGTGAGAATTGAAGGAGATAAACTATCCTGTAGCAGATGCTGTGCTGAGAATGGAAGAAGATAAAATGTCCTGCAGCAACACTCCAAGATCTCAAATGATAAGTTGATATCCAAATACAATATAATAGTTTCGTAAATAGAATACCTTAATGAAGCAAAACTGCTTAGTGTTTTCCTTAACACTACATGCAGCACATAAGCCCATATTTCCTGATCAATCCATGAGGACTCCCACAAACATGACTGAAATTTTCGACAAATTAATTGTTACATAGAGCACTAAAATAAATGAATGCAAATATGAACATTAAAGGAAGGTATGTATATTGTATAAATTATTAAATTCCATAAGGTTTTGATTATCTTGTATCAGTGTTTGTATGATTAATAAAAAAAGCAACAGAGCAAGGTTTAAGTTGCAAAATGAAGCTGAGTTGGTGCTTGGTTGCATTTTGCAATTGAGGTGCTCAATTTTATTTCGCAACTGAGCACTGCTCGGTTTCATTTTGTAGTGCAGAGTTGCACTGCAACCAAGTGCCACTCAGTTGCAGTGCAGCTCTGGAGCCTAGTCATACCCAGTAACACTGCAAATGTGCAACTGAGTTGCACTCAATTACAAAAAAAAATCCATTTGTTAGGGATTTATATGTCATCGTACTGTGCACATATAAGTTATTTAGAAATAAAAAAAGCAAACGCTTAATAAATATACTAGGCCTATTATTTGTATCTAATATATTTTTCTGAAATAACCCTCAAATAAAATATATAAGACAAGTTACATTAATACCTAATTGATACATTGATGCATATCTTAGTTTGAACCCAACAGATCATCTGCTCCAACCTAAACGAAATTCCATCTGTAGATAAGTACGGAAATTTTGGAAGTGTATTGTAGCATTAATTAGCAAACCTCTCTTCCTACATACATACTGATTTCATTATCTATTTCCAGTAATTAAGAATCATGATCATTATTGTAGTTGAGTTTTATGTTACTAAATTCATAAACAAAAAATATATATTAGAGGATGAAATAAATTTGTATGTTACTTCAATCAATAACATAAAGACAAAATCGAACAGTTTAAAATTCGCTAGAGCTATGGCATACAAAAATGTATCAAAGCTCGAATATGGCACCGTTTATATTCTAGAATATAGAACTTACATAAATATTTAATGGGCGTATTTTTATGAATATGATAGAAAAAAAAATGATACTCAACAAAACTCACACCATCAGTTTGTTGTTCAGCTCTTTGATAAGCTATAAAATTAAAATAATAACAGAAGCAACATATAACTTTGTTCATAAATTACTACATGAATCAAGAATATGCACTGCAATTATTTTCGATGAAAACCCAACAATGTCAAGTAATGGGTTTGACACATATGATTAGAATTGAATTTTGAAACAAAAGAGTAAACAAACCTTATTTAGTGTGTGGATAGCAGCAAATCTAAGAAAAGGCTTGGCAGAGCTCAAAAACAATTGTACAACAGTTATTGCAGGAGTTAATTCTCTGCTAGGTACGACGTTGAGCTCTGTGATTGCCTTAGCAGCTTCAATACCGTATCTGCTTTATGACACAGACTGGCTTCAAGAAAATCATAAAATGAATGATCTCTAGTTTCCGTGTTAAAACTAGATTCTCTAATGTTTCTCGTAACTACAATAAATCATCTAAAAGTGTTTTTGAATGTGAGATATTTTAACATAAAAGTAATCAACAACGCAGCTACAATTTGAACTTATCAGAACATGGAAAAACGAAAATCAAAGTATAACCTATGAACTGAATAGTTTCCCCACTCTCAGTTTCTGAGATAACAATAACATTTCCAAGGTTTACTACCAAATATGAAGTTGCATTTGCATACCTGACAATGTATACTGAAAAATATATAACTAAAATAAGGTTTTTACCATGTTTCTGAATAAGGTATATTCTAACAAGAAGATAATTACTACTCTAGTTGCAATTTGAACTTATCAAACCCCATAGGAAAAAAAAATTAGAAGAAGTACCTTAGGAGCTAAGCCATTTTTGTACTCTAATTTCCTCTACCAACAGTAGTCCTCTGCTAAATTTAGAAAAATTACAAGATAAAGATTCTAAATTAATAAATTAAATACCCAAAAGAACTGGAGGAGAAGGATAAATGAAAATGATCACCTGCTTTCAGGTTTGCAACGATCGAAACTAAACGACAAAAAGAATCAAAAAAAAAAAAAAAAAAAAAAACCTAAACTATGGAGGCACTAAAGTGTAAGGCAGGTTTAGGAGAACGACGGCAGCAGTAGAGCATGAGGCAGCGATTCAGGTGACCAATAGAGGTAGCAAAGCATGAGGCAGCGATTCAGGTGATACGCGAGAGGGGAGGAGAGAGACTACAACGATGTGTGGTGGCAGACAACAAGTGCGGCGGTGGACAATGTTGGCTAGGGTTTTTCATTGGGGATTGCGAGAGAGATTGTTCATTTAATAAAATGAAATATGAGAATGCTAAATTAAACCTGGCACTTTGTATAGGCGGGCTTTGAAATTACTGATTATTAGTAATCACAAACTAGTAGGAAATTACTGAAATATTAGTATACGCGGGATATGAAATTTAGAAATCACAAACTAGTAGGAATCTAGGCTAGGCCATAATATGAATACCCACCAAAGCCTCCTTAAATTTTGAAAACTAAACAGCCTCTAGATCTATATTATTATCTATCATATATCATTAATGCCGAGTGGAGTGTCTATTGCTCTGAAGCCATCCACTTGCATTCCAGAAACCAAAAGTCACGTTGTTTGACAATCAAAATTAAGTTTGGTCTGCCATATCTATTTGAAAAACCAAACTGAATAAATTCCCTTAGCCCCCTCCCCTTTTCAGCGATACCCCAATCTTCAAATAGTCCAACCTCTAATGAATTGACGTCCACGGATTACCCTACCTTCGACGAATTGACTGACAGCTAAATCCAGCGCATCATCGAACTGCACTTTGACTATCCATCTTCGTCATCTCACCGTCAGCTATTAACATTTTCTCCAAATATCCCGTGGGTTGATGGCTAGGCATCGATTGGTGGTCAGGGAAACGACCAGTTCGGCTCTCGATGTCTGTAGCCATATGTTTTTCCTGTATTCATACTGTGCTCCTTTTTCCTATCTGTGATTATTTGGTTTCTGCTAAGTGCTAAAATTATCCTTACTTACTGATTTATTTTTCTACAATGAAAGATTTATACTGAAGTACTGTGTAAGTTCGAACCTGTAGATTAATCTACTATTTTTGATCTGGAGTTGGCGTTCCATATGTAGATTGATCTGATATTTTTGATTGGTTCGTCAGTGTAAGTTTCACTGAACATAACATTACAAAATGCAAAATCCCATATATAGATTGTGAGCATGCAGCAAGCATAATAGCTATGTTAGATTTTCTATTAATCACTATGTTATTCCCTGTGTGTGTACTCCTAATGCCTAACCATGTATGAAAACGTTAGTAATCATTCATAGGTTGCTTATATTTTAACATGGACACACCTATGTCCAACTATGTGTCAAAAAAGTTGCTAATCATATATTTTGAAAACGTTAGTAATCAGTCATATGTAGCTTTAAAATATCAAAATGTACTAGGTAGTAATACAATGCCACCGAACTTGGCCCTTTTTCTTGAATAATATTTTTCCAACCTATTAACATAGAGATAAGCTGTTCATTTTTCTAAATATTACACCAATCAAATCCTCAAATTACTGAAACCGAATGCAGATTTGTTAGCATTATAACAAATATTGCTTAAAAAAGATATGATGTTGTTTTTTTTTTTTTTTTTTTTTTTTGGAACTGGGTACTTATATTTACAAAGTAGGCAGCACACAAGTCTGCAAGAATCATCATGGCGCACAGTTTAATATGCCAGAGGCAGGGATCGAACTGCCGACCTTGTCGTCAACAGCCTGGCGTTTTACCACTACACCAGATGTTGTTTTTTATTTGCCCAAATAGTGAAAGGAAAGTGCGGGTACCATCTATTTTAAATTTATGTGTTTTATTTTTATACGATGTTGCTTTTTATCTACCCACATAGTGAAAGGATAGCATGGGTACCATCTTTTTTTAAATTCATGTGTTTTATTTTTATATTTTACATATGCAATTGACCAATTTTTTTTGGAAATTCTCCTTTCAACAACGAGACTTAATATTTCAATTTATATCACCTTTTATTAGTAACTAAACAAGCATATAAACGTTATTTTTTTAAATATGGTTATCCAGTATAGCGATTAGTTGATGCCCTCACTATTTCAGAATATGGTTCTTTTTATATATCTTTAACTTATGGGACAAATTTATGGCACTAGAAGATTGAGGTTCCAAAATATTTCTATACAAATAAGCTCGATATTTTGTCATTTTACATTGCTAGCCAGTTCTCTGTATCCAAACCTAGAAGGGCGAATGTTTTAGAAACTGATGGAACTACTAACGGATTTCACCAAGAAATGCAAACTCCACGAGAGTTTCATAATCTTAAATATGGTAAACTTTTCCACATGCAATAAAAAACAACCTAAATAAATGAAGTGGAAATATTTTGATATTCTTTTAAGATTGTTGTACCTGTGTTTTTCTTTACAAACGACGTTCTAAATTATCGAGTGTATTTTGCCTTTTTTTGATCATTCTTATTTTTATTTGATGCCACGGGTTTAATCGCCTGCTTTTCATACAACCTGAGAAGGTTGTTTTGTTCAATGATTGTTGATTTTGCAACCGAATTGGTTCTTTTTTCTATTTCCAGTTTATGTGTGGAAACACAGAAGCATTACCAAAATACAATGAATTCTTCTAAATTAGCAATACAGTACTAGATGATCAAGTGGAAGAGCTTAATGCTATGACGTAGGAACTAGATGATGTGAAGAGACGATAGCACAGTTTGAGAAAGAAAATGTTAGTGTTTATACATTGATGCCAAATCGAAGCATGGCCATAATCCTACAAGTGTGCTAGCTCAACAGCAACCTTGCGCAGTCCATTTGTTTACTCCTTGCTTCTAGAATAAATATTATATTAATGGTGCTAATTTCAGATCCTTGATTGTTAATGTATGTTTTGCTATGTTTTCCGTGACAAGTATCTTCTTTTCAAAGTTCCATGGTTCTAACCTAAAAGATTAATCAATTTTTTTAATATGGTGTTTCTCGTTGCAATGATCTTTGTCTCCATATTTGATGCTTTCCATGCTTTTTTGGTTTGAATGACAATAAATTGCTTTGCCACATACAAACATCTAACAACTTTAAAGTAAAAATATTCGGTTTTGCATTTTTCTTGCTCTCTTATTGTTAGCTTTAATTTTAAGATTTTCCTACATAATAGGTTATAACTCTTTACTACTAATAATAAATATCAAATATATTACTTTTAACCTTTAAAATCAAACGTATGTCGATGATAGATATATATATTCTATAGACATGTTTTTAATTAGCTTAAATTGAAAAAGCTCAAACACAATATTCTGCATAAGTAGTTTTTTATTTTATGAAAATTTACATTGTCTAAGCGCAAAATATACATTTCCAACACAAAATAACATAGATGAGAGACATGTTTCCTAACCAAATATGGCAATGCTTGCTTTTTTAGGTTTGAGTTAACTCCTTTTTTTCTCATCTACTTTTCTTATTCAGGGGAAAAGGTTCTGAACAATGCACTCTTCTGTTGATTCAATATACTTGGATGAATATGGTAGTAAAATTCATGGTTGATTCCTTGACTTTTTGGATCATTACTGGATGACTGGCATAATATAACAGAAGAAAATTTATCCGCTTTAAGAATTTAGGCTGTCATAGAATTTGTGAAGTTATAGCTTTAAGAATATTTGTGTATCATAATTTTTAAACATATAATATATATTTATATACACAGAGATTTTGAAAGGTATTCTCAATCGTTTGGCAAAAGGCTGCTAATTAACATTGTAAACTTGGACAAATGTAGGATTATACTTCTTGGAGGAAAAAGGATATAATTAAGCAATTAAGTAGCTAGAAATTAAGTTATTATTTTTAGCCCCAATCTGAGGCGAACATTTTAACACACTTTTTAGATTTTGCCAAAGAAGTGTCCAACATTTATGGCTGTAAATTTTTCGATGTGTATGTGGTTCACTGATAGATAAAAACACCGGTATGCGTGTGTATGTGTGCGTGACTTCTTAAATAACATCATACAGATGATGTATCTACATGATGGACTCAATGAGGTACTACAGTTTAGTCAAAAGTTGCTACACTTAAAAAAGGTGTGTACTATATAAATGGACTAATATACATGAAAATTTGGTTTGATTTTCGGTTCTCTGCTTCAAGGTGCAAGATAATCAATTTTTTACAGTTCCCTTCAAAACTAGACTCTATATTCAAACCACCAAAGCTCATTATGAGGTACTGCAGCTGGTAAAGTTTTGATTTAATGCTCAAAACTAACCACGGCTGTTTCATAACCTATATACATTTGTCGTATCCTTTATACATTTAAGTTTGACATAACGGTTAGTTTCTAGGGCATTTTAACAAATATGGTAGAAACTTCATTAAGATCATTATTCTGTAACTATATACCAAGCTAATCGATATGATTAACATATGAACATTTAGTCTGCATGCATAGCTGTAAGAGCTTGATGAATTGGTGTATTGTTTTCAAATACGAAGCTAAACTAGAGTTACTACAAAGAATAGGGTTCTTATTTGCATAAAGTTTTTATTTTTTATTGTTAACGCATAAGGAAACTTGAGTTGCCATTGTACTTTATTAATGTAGTATAATTGTTGCAAGTGTCTTGATCCACATGCTTTACTATGATTTGTGTTGCATCATGTTGCTCATCTTATCTTTTGTACTCTGTATATGCATATACTTCTAAGTGTTAATTGTTTACATTCATAGTTTATTATCATTATATCGACATGCACAATAAATCTAATTGGTATTGACATACCATTTGATTTTCCTTTTGGCTTACACGGTTTTATCATATTTTATTATTTGTCCAAAATTGTCGTTAACTGCAATTAAATTCAGTGTATGAGAAGTTTAACTATGCAACTTAAATTTCTTAAATTTGTATCTATTTATTTATTAATTTAGATGGAAAATTTCTTCTAGTGAAACCCTAATAGGTATCTATTCTATTATTTGTAAAACATATTACCTTTTCCACTTATCCTATTCATGTCGGCTCTAATTCTTTGCCACGGACAGAGTAACTTTTTCCCTTTTCATCATCATGAACAATATGACATATGCAAAATTGAACTTACATAGTAACTAGACGTAAATGCGGCCTCTTTTTAATCTATCTTTATATCCTCTTACATTTTCCTAAACCCCAACTTCGAAATTAAGGCCAACCTCGGAGATGGAGGGTCGTAGGAATCAAAAAATGCCCCCCTCCCCTAGCACAATATAAAAGCTGTTCTCATGTCCACTTTCCTTTTCCATCTTCTTTCTCCCGTCGAGTTATGGTTCATGTAAGCCTTAATCCCTAATTATGCACCGTTTTTCGATTTTAAACTGCTAAATTTCATAACGCCTTCTCTACACTGTGTTTCAGGTGCACTGTTGTTGTTATCCCTATTTGATTGTTGTTTTCATTACTCCCGTTTCATGTTTGCTGTTGGTTTTTTCCTTTTTGATTTTCTTTTTCATTACTTTCGTTTCGATCCTTCAATTTCTGAAACTGTATTTATTTGTATAACATTCATCCACATAGTTTATGGCAATGCGCTAATATAACTGTTCTAATTTTTTTGTTTGGTCTCTTCTTTTGCTTGAATTCTCTATTCCATTTGCCTCTTTTAATTTCCAATTTGGTTTATGTGTAATACACGTTTAATGGACTATAAGTAATGGACTTTAAGTAGGCGGTGCTTTTTTGATTATCCTAACGCATGTGTGTGCGCTTCCACTGATTGATATGCACAATACGGTCCTCCTTCGCTACACTGCTTTATTGATCGGACACTACATTCATAAAGACAGGATTTTCACAAAATGGATAACTTTACCTTCCATTGCCTGCATCTTCTAATAATAGTTAACTTTGTACTTTCCCATTGTTAACTGTATTTTGTTTTTTATAAGTTGAGAAGTTCTTCATTTCTCTAAACTTTTGGATCTGTAGCTGCAGTAATTGGATATACAATCCATAATTAGACTTTACTATGAATAAGCTTCTTCGTTCAAGTTAGTAGTCAAACTTTAGTATGAGCTCAAATTTGAAGTTTACAACATTACTAACTGATCTTATCAGTTGATTTCATCATCTTGCTCCTATGTACATAAACTTCATCATGTTGCTCCTTACTTGTATTTTCTATGTATATAAACTTATTCACTTCACGGTAGCAACTGACAGTTTGTAGGCATTCATCCTCTTTTCTTCACTTCTTTATTGGTCGGACAACGCATTCATTAAGACAAGATTTCACAAAATAGGTAACTTTTTTCTATTTATCAAAAACTGTGTGCTTTTACTTTGTCTTTCTTAATTTTTGACCATGTTTACCTCATCCATAAATAGTTGATTTCCATTGCCTGCATTCTTCTAATAATAGTTAACTTTATACTTTCCCGTTGTTAACGGTGTTTTGTTTTTTACAATTAAAGAAGTTCTTAATCTCTTTGAACTTTGGCTTTTATCTTGATATTTAGATTTGACTTTTTTCACCGTTGACTATTGCCTTGACAAGAGGCCTTCTCAGTTTCACACATCGAATGTGGATTTAAAATGCTTCCATGAATGCATGTCGTTCCTTCAAAATTTTCATTTTATAAACTTACTGTATCAATCAAAATTTGGTTTTTAGACCTTTTAGTTATGGCTGGATTTTTCTAACCAAATTGTTGGACCAATATGAAATTTCACAACTATTGACTACACTCTTTTCCAGCTTTTCCTATGTTTGTTTTACAAGGTTTGTTATACACGGTTTCTGAACATCCAAAATTACCACAACCCAATTCCTTTTATGTTTCAGTGTTGTCAATTGTTTTTGAAAGGCCACAAATTTAACTGTCCTTTGATCTGTAGTGGCGGTAATTGGATATACAGTCCACAACTGGACTTTACTGTAAATAAGCTTCTTCATTCAAGTTAGTAGTTAAAGTTTAGTATAAGCTCAAATTTGAAGTTTACAACATTACTGACTAATGTCGTCAACTGATTTTATACTTTGAATATGTATTCACATTATGAAAACATTAGGATCGTATAACTTTTTTTGCGACACATATTATAATATAAAATTAAATTTTATATTTATGGAAAAATCTATTAAGATACAAATTGAAACAAAAAAATCTAACACAATATACCTTGATCATTACACCCCATTAATTTCAATCTTGTATGTAAATTCGATGTCATGTCAAATTTTGGGTTTTATTCTATGTCTCGATATTCGAAATTCATATATTTGTAATAGCTAGCCAAGTTACACGGCTTAATATTTAGTTTATATAGCTACCTCAATAGATTTAATTTGCATTGCTAGCTTAAAAACTATCAGGTATAATTTCATTGACTAATGCCTCTTGACAAGGATCTGCAGTTTATTAATATTTTTGTTGTATCTGATGTTTTCTCAATTGTCCTTCCAATAGCGTTATAGGAATCCCAAATATACCTTCAATTTTGAAATGAACACTATATGATAATTTTTTATTTCATATACAAGCACATGAACATTATATGATAATTAGCAATGAAATTTACAATAAATTTGTCACATGTGAAGTTTAAAGAGTGTTACATGCACTGCATTGGCATGTGGCTATCTATATTTAGACACATTATTTTCTGATCCAAAATTTGTTGTTATTGGGAGAAAGTTGTTAGGGTTAGTGGAATAGTACTATAAAATGTATTAAAATAATAGGGGTTGGTAGTTCATTGTCGGTTGTGCATAACAAATATGCAAGTCATTTGAAAATAGTACGTGAGAAATGAAAATACTAGCTAGGACATAGTTGCAGAAAATATCTATCTTCTCACAATGGATGATTATTCTAAGATAATACATGTTGGATATCGCTATGATTAAGTATATTAATGCATTCTTTGTCGTCACTCACGTAGAAATTTATGGTTATCAATTAGTATAAGTGATCTATTTAAAAATTATATTTTTCATTTCAAATATTTATTCAAAAGCATTCAAGAAAAGCTTAAAAGTTTTTAAATTTTGTCTTTTACATTATGATTTAAGGTATTGTATTTCTAATTTTTAAAATACATGGCTTTACATCATACTTTCCGCTACAACTCTAGACATTTTTTACTTCAACCTTATAAAAGAGAGAAGGTGCAATTTAAGTTTTTTTAAGCTGTCGTAATTGGACCGACATGTCTTTTTGACTAGCATGAAAATAGATAGGATTATGGATGTGGTGCTTAAAATTTTATTCACGCTTATTTGAAATTAAAAAGTTGATCAGTAATAAGAAATAAAGTGATAATATGATTAAAAGGAAAACTATAAATTATGTACTATGTTAATTGACATTGACGACAAGCACCATTGTCCCAGTGGTTAAGTAATTTGGCTTTGGTGCGAGAGGTCACAAGTTCGAAACTTGCGTAGAGTGATTCGAACGTTTATTGGCATGTGTTATGTTGTCGCAGTGATTTGTTGTATATAAAATATCATTTCAAAAAAAAAAAATTGACATTGACACAAATAAGACATAATATGATATAATTCAGAAGGAGACTATTCTTTAATTTGAAAAAGATCAATAAATTATGCAATACGCAAAAAGATATTAGTATGGATACTTCAAAATTTTTCCCATACTTATTTCCAACTAAAATAGATGATCAAGAAAAAAAATAGGAGTTATAACATGTTTCAAATAGAAATAGTTTTAGGAAAAGGAAAAAGGACAATTAATTACAATACACACACTACACTGATAAACTTGAGTTTGAAATTAAATAAAGGAAAAAGTAAAACGGTAAACATAGAAACATTTAATAGAGCCTTATATTTGATGTTTCATAGATCTCAATGATATACTGATGGCATTAGCATCATCATTCTTAACAGCTTCTTTCTCAGTTTATATTATGCGCTTGTTAAGCTTTTGATGGTGTTGAAAATGTTGTGAAAAAATGGCAGCGCTTTGCGGAAGCTTATATCAACGGATCTTTGTCACCCAAATCACAAAGAGATAACTTGGATTAAAAATAAGACGGAATTGAAATTAAAAGCAAGAAGACAAGACATTCCACCCAACCACCCACTTTATTGATTCACTAAAATTTTTGTGTACAATTAATAGAACAAAGCTAAAATAAACAAAATACCATTGAATCAATAACCAAATTGAGAAAGGGAGCAAATATCTATATGGCTAAAATTGTTGGAGAAGAAGAACAAAGATGGAGAGCAGGGAATTAGCAAATAGATTTTTCACCATACTTTTACCCTCTCTTCTAGTCTCTATTTATATAATCAATTACTTAATGCCCAAGTTAACATTATTATTGCAAAAAATAATTTGATTAGCTAACTAGAGAAAGAAATAAACATACTCAATATGCATATTAATTAGGGGAAACAAAATCTTCTGTTTCTTTCTTTTGCATATTTCTTTCCCTCTATTTGTGATTTTGTATCACCAAAATTTAACACTCCACCTTGATGCAAAATCACATATCTCCAACATATCAAACATGCCATATCTAGATCTATCATAACTCCCTATATCTCAATCATACCAAATTACAAACCTTTACCACCGACTGCAAATGATGCATCTCCCACATGAGGTGCACCACACAAATCCAGTCTCAAAAACGCTTGTAATACCACAAAGATCTCCGTCTTGTCTTTGTGGATTTTGCAACTCGACACCCGTCTATCACTCGATCTGAGCTCATTACCCGATCACTATCGATCCCCCGAGCATCATCAACATGAAGACCCCTGTCTAAAAATGATCCTCAATGCTAGAATAATAAGCAGTGACCACATTAACCTCTCCACCTTGTTGTGGACTAGGTTCTTCAACCGTCACTCGCTTTCCATAGTCAACTACGGAACCAACCAAGCTATAAAGGTTTCCTTCTTCCAATACTCCTCTCATCCTTACACGACCGCCTTTCTTCACTTTCAAAACTCCACCTTGAGTCTCATAAGTGCAACCATGGTGATCCAACTAACCGAGAGAAATAAGATTATGCGAACAAGTGGGTACATGTCCCACTCCAGAGACTTCTCTAACCACACCATCATGCATACGAAACCGGATAGATCCAATACCACAAATTGGCAGCTCTTCTCCATTGGCTGTCCTAATCATGTCGACATTCTTCTCATAAGAAGAAAAACAATTCACATCTCTACAAATGTGAAAACTGGCTCCCGAATCCATCTTCCAAGGCTTTTTCCACTAAAGAGGACATCATAAGAAGCATCACTATCAGTACCTTCAGCAAAACCTGCATGTGCATCACTACTAGTATCACCGTGCGCAGCCTTTTTCTGATCTCTTTTATAAGCATAACACTTGCTGCGTATGTGACCTTTCTTATTACAATAATGACAAGTGATAACACCTTTACCATTAGCATCCTTCTTCTTTCAAATTGTATCTTTCTTCGAGTCCCTTGCCACCATAGCCTCACTTTGAATTGATTTCATACCTGACCCTTTTCTTCTAAGCTCCTCATTCAAAAGACTGCTTCGAACAGTTTTCAAAGAGATAGTTCCATTAGCATTGGAATTACTCAATGAAACAACCAAAGTTTCCCAACTTTTTGAAAGTGAACTCATCAATAAAAGAGCCTGTAACTCATCATCAAAATTGACCTTCATATTTGCCAATTGATTTATTACATCCTGAAATTCATTCAAATGGTCTGCAACAGACTTCTCTTCATCTAATCTCAGTTGTACCAAATTTCGAACCAGAAAAGCCTTACTAGTAGCACTCTTTGACTCATATAAAGATACCAACTTATCCCACAAAGCCTTTGCGGATTCACGACTAGCCACATGATGGAAAACTGAATCATCAAGATATTGGCGAATCAAAGCAATCGCCTTCTTATCCATCTTCTTCCATTTTCCCTCATCTACATTAGAGGGCTTCTTTCCATCTACATCAATCGGATCATGAAGATCATTGAGGTAAAGAACATCCTCCATCTTAGGCTTCCAAATACCCCAATTTTTTCCATCCAAAATAGCCATCTTCGAAAACGAAATCATATCCGACATCAATAATTTTTCAATCCAAAATTACTCAAAGCTTTGCGATGATCTGTGCTCTGATACCAATCTGTTGTGAAAAAATGGCAGCGCTTTGCGGAAGCTTATATCAACGGATCTTTGTCACCCAAATCACAAAGAGATAACTTGGATTAAAAATAAGACGGAATTGAAATTAAAAGCAATAAGACAAGACATTCCACCTAACCACCCACTTTATTGATTCACCAAAAAAATTTGTTTACAATTAATAGAACAAAGCTAAAATAAACAAAATACCATTGAATCAATAACCAAATTGAGAAAGGGAGTAAATATCTATATGGCTAAAATTGTTGGAGAAGAAGAACAAAGATGGAGAACAGGGAATTAGCAAATAGATTTTCCACCATACTTTTACCCTCTCTTCTAGTCTCTATTTATATAATCAATTACTTAATGCCCAAGTTAACATTAGATGGCAAAAAATAATTTGATTAGCCAATTAGAGAAAGAAATAAACATAACTCAATATGCCCATTAGTTAGGGGAAACAAAATCTTCTGTTTCTTTCTTTTGCATATTTCTTTCCCTCTATTTGTGATTTTGTATCACCAAAATTTAACAGAAAACAGCTCTTCCTTTTTTATTTTTGCTTAAGCAACAAGTGCAAATACTATATATATTTTATCTTTAATATATGTGAGAAATTTTACTCCTTATTCTCATGCCATTTAGTATTAAATGTAACCACTTTATTAAATAAAACACTATCAAAACAATTTGATTTTTTAATAACTAAACTCTGAAATGCAAGCTCGACTATTTTATTTCTTGGTAATCCGAACCTTGAAATGAATGTCCACTTGCACTATCGGAAAGAAAATGAGTTAGTAGACATATTTATAACTGTCATATATACATATACATAAATATATATAGAGAGTTTGATCTAGCAATTGTTAAAACAATCAAAATTTTCCAAATGTCAGATAACTTTAACCCCATCATTTCATGTTGCATTTGACCGAAAACAAAGCATGCTGATAGCAATTATCATTTTATTCATCTGTTTTCAATAGAATACCCTTCTATATCACAAAACCTGGATTATATCACTATGGTCAATGCAAGAAGTTTTCAAATCCATATCACAACTTAGGATAGTTCAAATTTGTGTTAGCATTGAAATAAATGTATTGTAATATGGGTCATTAGTCTACATTGGAGTGGTTAATTATTGGAAATCTTGCATGTCTGTTTTGCTATTGGGATTGTATAAAAAGATTATGTAGATTAAAATGTTTTTACGGTACCTAAATTATGCTTTTATTTATCCGGATGTTAATTTAATAAGCTTGCTTGTAACAACCCTTTATTTTGTGATTATTTTAATTTTGTTTTTTAATTATTTTAACTGAAATTCCTGATTTAAAAACTTTATTTTATTTATTAAAATAGATAAATTTTGTTATTTTAAATATAAATTTTGATTTTTGTGTGAATTATAATTCCAAACCTGAATAAATGGAATACTTCCAAAAAAGTGGATTTTGGTCAAAATGGTCAAACTTTGACTTTTAAATTTTAAATTTAAATATTTGAATTTTTGAATTTTATCTTTTACTATGAAAATAGATTTAATTTCATGAATACCGCTTTTAGTTTCATTGAAATCAAATTAATATTATGAAAGTTATGCTTTTGACAATATTGTGTGTGAATTGTTTTATTTAACAAATTTGTTTATTATAATTTATATAAACAATATTTTTATTTGTAAAATTATGTTCTACTTTATGTACCATGATATGTTATGCATATATTTTATTTTTAAAACATTTTTAAAGTATAGTTATAATTTTCAAATGTTGATTGTATATTATTTTCGACTTTTAAATTCTAGTTTCAATTAAATAGCTATTTCTTTATTTATTTTATATTTTTCCTTAAAAGAATTATTTATTTTCATTTACACTTTATTTTTTTCAGCGTTTGTTTTATTTACTTGACTTTTATTTATTTAAAAGTGTTGTTGAAATTTTCCAAAGTCAGTTGAATTTTATTTACAATTTTTAATTCTAATTTCCATTAAATAGAGTATTTTCTTTATTTATTTCCTACTTTTCGTAAAACTATTTATTTGTTTTTCATAATATCTATCTCTACCTTATTTTTCTATTTAGACATTCATTTATTAATTAAATGGTAAATGTTTAGATCCTTATTTATTTCTTGGAAAGAAATTTCAAATATATATATATATATATATATATATATATGTGTGTGTATATATATATATATATACACACACACGTTATTGCTTTAAAAGGCATATCTTTAAAATGTATTTATTTAACGTTATTGTATTTATTTGTTTGTGAAAGCTTCTTATATACAAATTTCTTTAATTTACAGGAAACGCATCAATTAAGATACGTTACCTATTTTTAATTTTAGGCAAACGTTACTTTGATTTCTTACCTTTTTATCTTTCCATCCCTTGATTTTCTACCATAACTACTCCACAATTTGTGCCGTTCATTCCTATATCCCTAGTCGCCTATATCACTATTTTCACATAAGAAAATTTCTTCCCATCTTCATTTCTCATGGCACTTCAGATCTGAAGAAGAAAAAAAGTAAGCAATGGCCTCTCCTTTTCTCTTCTTTATTCTTCTTTTTTTCATTTGTTTTTGCTTGTTCATCTCTAGCTTTGCTCAGCTTAACCCCTTCACCACCTTCACCGACCACCACATCACTTCCTTCTCCCCATGATCCATGGCCTGACCTCCTCCTCCTCTGACCAATAGAGGCTGAGACCAACCCATGGTGCAAAACTCCACAAAACAATGCAACATCCCCTTTGCATATGCCTAACCTGGCTAATATCTCCTCCTTCCCTTCATTTGTAGCCATGGCCACCACCCTAGAACCACCACCACCAGCGTGCATCACCTCTGGCCATCACTTTAGATATCACCTGACTTATAGCAGCCCATGGCCGAGCCTATTGACCCCTTGGCCGAGCCAATATGTTGACTAAAACTCCTCTTTTACCTTGTCCATTGACATTTTCCCACTTGTAACTCAAAAACTCTTCCCATTCCTATGCTAGCCGTGAGTTATGATCCAAACCAGTCCCATTCCCACCAATTAGACCATCATGGCTGAGCCTAATCATGTTTGTGGCCGAGCAAGTTGAGTTATGGTCAAGCAAAACTTGATTCAAAGTGGCGACGTCTTTTGTTTACTTTGATTTCCATTTTGTTCCTATATATTTGTGATTGAATCTATATTCATATATGGCTTCGTTTTGTTGTTAAATACAAGATTAACATCTTGGCTCTCTCTCTCCACTCAAATCAAAAGTTGTATCGTGCTTTCTGGGATTCGTTTGTGTTTTTTGTTTTTGCTAACTCCAGCGTAAAGGTGAGTATTCACTCATGACATTTATACTTGTATAATTTGTTAAGTGACAACAAGTGAAAATGTAGAAATATTATATCATGTTATACCTGCCCTTGTTATAAATTATATGATGTTAACCCTATTTATAAACCTTTCATATCATCTGATGCTACTTTATGTTGTTATACTGTTTATTTTTTTCTATTCTCACACTGCAAGTTCCCTGTAGAATAGAATCACTATGGGTTGAAATGATACATACCCGAACAGACTTTAGAATAGGGAAAAATCATTATGGATTGAAATGATAGGCCTGAACGATTTTTATTTATTTTGTTTAACTTGGGATTGCGGGTTTGGAATGATAAAACTTGGATTTTTCTTTATAAGTTACGGATTGAAATGATATATTATCTGTATCACTTGATTTAGGCTAGAAAATTTTATGCAGACCCGTGGTTATTTTATATATTTTTCTGGATATTTCTAAGTAGTTTAAAAATGTAAATTATGATATTTTGATTTAAATTTGAATTTAAAATGATTTATTAAAGTGTTATTGATTTTCCTGTAAATATAAAATATTAAATAAATAAATGCTTAAAATTGTAATTTGAAATATAACTTGACTTGGAAATTTGAGATTTGGTGTAAAATGGGGATTTAAGTTAAAGAAAAGAAATTGGAATTTAGATTAATTTATGAAATGGAAATTTAAATTTAAGTGTTAAAGTAAATTGTTATAAATGCAAAAAAGGGGAAATTGTACACTTGAATGTAATAAGTAAAATTTGATATTTATTTGTGAAATTTTTCTTTATAAAAATCTTAAGTTAAAGTGTAATTAAATGATTGTTTTTGAAGTGGAAAATGTTATTTTTATAAGTTAAAATGGTTTAAAGCGAAGTTTAATTGTGGCTGAAATTCCTTTGTAAATCAAGAAATTCTTTAGTAGCACTTTAGAAATGCTATCGTTTCTGAAAATAAACTTAAACCTAAACTAATAAGAATCTGCAGCACTTTGTAAGTGCTGTAGTTGCAGAAGAGAACTAAATGGTTAAAATTAACTAAGGACTATCGTAGCACTTGTTAAATGCTGCAGTTGGCTGAAATGAGATTTTTGAATTTAATTGAACTATTACAGCAGTTTTGTAAATGATGTCCTTGCTCAAAATAATTAAATCTTTTAATTTGAATCCTGAATATTACAGCAGTTCTATAATTGTTGTCTTTGCTGAATTGAACTATTTTTCAACTAAAACTGAATTTTACAACAGTTTTAAATGCTGTCTTTGCTGAAATGAATTGTTTTCAAGTAAAACTTACCACAACATTTTCTAAATGATGTGAAAGGCTGAAATCTGAATATTTTGAAGTTTTAACTAAATAAATGAACTTTAAAAAGGCTAAAATTTTAGGAATTTAATATTTGTTTTGAAGGTATAATGACTCCACCTTTTCATGGTTTAAATGAATGATTTTAATTCAGAATTTTAACCATTTTGGAATTTATAACCACGGGTATACTTCTCTATATGTCGTTTGATTTCTTAGTGATTGTTTTAATGCACACCTTCAATTTGATAGTGTGACTAGAGGTGAGCAATTACTGCAGCTCTGCGCTACCCTAGTCACATTTACACTGTTCGTTGCATGGTTTACTTTAATATGGACATTTCTATGATAGCGTTTATTTCTGTTTAAATTGATGGTTTAATGGATCCATAAAGGATGGGCGATCCCAAGCATCTTTTAGGTTATTGTGCATTGCTATTACAGTTCACTTGAGTTGGTTTACATTGTATAAGTATGTATGTCCTAACTCGAGTGTTTGTGTTTTACTTTACGCTCGGGTCAGCCTGAGAGTCACGGCTTTGGATTCACCTTCTGGAGCTAGAGAATTGTTGGAGCTTATCTGACTATCTATTCATCTATTTTTGATCCAGTTATTTCCTATTCGGTATTGCTTCTGTATTAGTGATTTATGTATCCAGACTTCTATTGTATCCATTTTTAAACTATGATATTTTGTATATGTTTTAAGAATATGTATATAGTAGCTTCATGAACTACTATGGTATTTTATTTCCGCTGCGAGTTATTCTAATATCCTGTGTCTGTGATTCTGTGTTGATTTTATTTGCTCCAAAATTTATTACAATTTGTTATTTTGAATTATTCAAGTCCAACATGTATGGATTATTGTTGATTTGAATGGTCCAAAATAGTGGGTCGTTACATTTGGTATCAGAGCTTTGGTTTTAGGCAAACCTTAGCCCGAGGAGCAAAAACTCATTAGAGATAGGGTAGAAATACCCTAGAATGAGTGAAATCAATCTCAGAATCATTTCCTTGTGAGAGAACGTATTTTCGAAGTATAAAATGATTTTTAAAGGATTTTAAAGGATTTTAAAGGATTTTAAAGATTATTTTGGTATAAATTTTATTTGAAAAGCAAAATTTGCTAAACTTCATCGTTTTGCATCCACCTTGTTAGTAAATCTCTTCGGTTAGGATTCGCTAGAATTTTGAACTTCTATCTTGTTGGATTTGGATGCTTTGTTGATAGGAAGCTATTTGAGTATGGCGGAACTGGAAGAGCAGAAAGCAGCTCGTAGAGTACGAAGAGCCCTAGCCCGTAAGGAATAGGAGGAAGTGATCGAGAGGTGGGAAAAGCTGTGGAAGGAAAGGACAGGACCGGGTCCTTATGACCATGTCGTTTGTTATTGGCGTCATGAGAAGGGACACTATGTAACCATTGTGTATCTATGATCTATTGGGTCGCTTTGCAGCGTAATCAGCAGGGGCTGCGAGAGCCTACGAGTACGGATGTTTCCTGGGGGATCCAGGCGTAACCATTGTGTATCTGCGGTACTGCCAGTCTTCATGGCGTAATCGCAGGGGTTGCAAGAGCCTACGGGTACGGATGTTTCTTGGGGGATCCAGGCATAACCATTGTGTATCCGCGATCCATGATCGACATGTTTGGTTTGGTTGTTTTGTTTGGATTGTGCTTTCCATATCTGTTTTTTTTTTAAGTTTTTTCATTATTTTCACTGGGTGTTGAACAAGTCTACTAAGTATCTGGAGAATTCTAGCTTTGCGCCTGATCAACGCATAGGCAGAGACTGTAGGAACGAGGATAAATTTGTTAAGACATCGAGTTATAAAAGTATTTTGATAAAGTATTATATAAAGGATATTTTGATCATTTATTTCAACCTTCCAAATAATTGAAATTTATATAGCTTTAAAATAATGGTTCGTCCTTGTCTTTCAACCTATTTTCCCCTTCTAGCTATTCCTATTCTCCACCTTGTTAAACTTACATATAACAACAGTTATCAGGTATAATTTTAATCTTCTTGTCATCTTATCTTAATCCTATTTCATTCTATCTTTTTCTGTGTTTTCCTACCTCATTCCTTTTCGAGGACGAAAGGATTTGAGTGGGGAAGAGTGTAACAACCCTGTATTTTGTGATTATTTTAATTTTGCATTTTAATTATTTTAACTAAAATTCCTGATTTAAAAACTTTATTTTATTTATTAAAATGGATAAATTTTGTTATTTTAAATATAAATTTTGATTTTGTGTGAATTATAATTCCAAATATGAATAAATGGAATATTTCCAAAAACTTGGATTTTGGTCAAAATAGTCAAACTTTGACTTTTAAATTTAAAATTTAAAATTTAAATATTTTAATTTTGGAATTTAACCTTTTATTAAGAAAATAGATTTAATTTCAAGAATACTACTTTTCGTTTCGTTGAAATCGGATTAATATTGTGAAAGTTATGCTTTTTACAATATTGCGTGTAAATTGTTTTATTTAACAAATATGTTTATTTTAATTTATATAAATAATATTTTTTTTGTAAAATCATGTTCTAATTTGTGTAACATGATATGTTATGCATATATTTTATTTTGAAAACATTTTTAAAGTATAATTATAATTTTCAAATGTTGATTGTATACTGTTTCCAACTTTTAAATTCTAGTTTCAATTAAATAACTATTTCTTTATTTATTTTCTAGTTTTCCTTAAAAGAATTATTTATTTTCAATTACACTTTATTTTATTCGGCATTTATTTTATTTACTTGACTTTTATTTATTTAGAAGTGTTGTTGAAATTTTCCAAAGTCAGTTGAAATTTATTTACAATTTTTATTTCTAGTTTCCATTAAATAGAGTATTTTCTTTATTTATTTCCTACTTTTCCTAAATCTATTTATTTATTTTTCATAATATCTATCTCTAGCTTATTTTTTGATTTAGACATTCATTTATTAATTAAATGGTAAGTGTTTGGATCCTTATTTATTTCTTGGAAAGAAATTTCAAATATATATATACACGGTATTGCTTTAAAAGGCATATCTTTAAAATGTATTTATTTAACGTTATTGTATTTATTTGTTTGTGAAAGCTTCTTTTATACAACTTTCTTTAATTTATAAGAAATGCATCAATTAAGATACGTTACCTATTTTTAATTTTAGGCAAACGTTACTTTGATTTCTTACCTTTTTATCTTTCCATCTCTTGATTTTCTACCATAAATTCTCCACAATTTGTGCTGTTCACTCCTAAATCCCTAGCCGCCTATATCACTATTTTCACATGAGTAAATTTCTTCCCATCTTCATTTCTCATGGCACTTCAGATTTAAAAAAAGGTAAGCAATGGCCTCTCTTTTTCTCTCCTTTCTTCTTCTTTTTTTCATTTGTTTTTGCTTGTTCATCTCTAGCTTTGCTCGGCTTAACCCCTTCACCGCTTTCACTGACCACCACATCACTTCCTTCTCCCCATGATCCACGGCCTGACCTCCTCCTCCTCCTCTAACCATTAGAGCCCGAGACCATCCCATGGTGCAAAACTCGACAAAACAATGCAAAATCCCCTTTGGATATGCCTAGCCTAGCCAATATCTCCTCCTTCCCTTCATTTATAGCCACGACCACCACCCTAGAACCACCACTACCTGCGTGCATCACCTCTGGCCATCACTTCAGATATCACCTAACCCACACAGCCCCTGGGCAAGCCATAGACCCCTTAGCCGAACCAATATGTTGACCAAAACTCCTCTTTTTAGCCTTGCCCTTTGACATTTCCCACTTATAACTCAAAAACTCTTCCCATTCCTATGCTAGCCGTGAGTTATGATCCAAACCAGACCCATTTCTACCAATTAGACCATCATGGTCGAGCCTAATCATGTTTGTGGTCGAGAAAGTTAAGTTATGGTCAAGCAAAACTTGATTCAAAGTGGTGATGTCTTTTGTTTACTTTGATTTCCATTTTGTTTCTATATATTTGTGATTGAATCTATATTCATATATGGCTTCGTTTTGTTGTTGAATATAAGATTAACATCTTGGCTCTCTCTCTCCACTCAAATCAAAAGTCGTATCGTGCTTTCTGGGATTCGTTTGTGTGTTTTGTTTTTGCTAACTCCAGCGTAAAGGTGAGTATTCACTCATGACGTTTATACTTATATAATTTGTGAAGTGACAACAAGTGAAAGTGTAGAAATATTATATCATGTTATATCTGCCCTTGTTGTAATGTATATGATGTTAACCCTGTTTATAAACCTGTCATATCATCTGACGCTGCTTTATGTTGTTATACTGTTTATTTTATTCTGTTCTCACACTGCAAGTTCCTTGTAAAATAGAATCACTATGGGTTGAAATGATACATACCCGAACGGACTTTAGAATAGGGAAAAATCATTATGGGTCGAAATAATAGGCCGGAACGATTTTTATTTATTTTGTTTAACTTTGGATTGCGGGTTTGGAATGATAAAACCCGGATTTTTCTTTGTAAATTACGGATTGAAATGATATATTTTCCGTATCACTTTATTTAGGCTAGAAAATTTTATATAGACCCGTGGTTATTTTATATATTTTTCTGGTATTTCTAAGTAGTTTAAAATTGTAAATTATGATATCTTGATTTAAATTTGAATTTAAAATGATTTATTAAAGAGTTATTGATTTTCCTGTGAATATAAAATATTAAATAAATGAATGCTTAAAGTGTAATTTGAAATATAACTTGACTTGAAAATTTGTGATTTGGTGTAAAATGGGGATTTAAGTTAAAGAAAAGAAATCAGAATTTAGTTTAATTTATGAAATGGAAATTTAAATTTAAGTGTTAATGTAAATTGTTAAAAATGCGAAAAATGGGAAATTGTACACTTGAATGTAATAAGTAAAATTTGATATTTATTTGTGAAAATTTTCGTTATAAAAATCATAAGTTAAAGAGTAATTAAATGATTATTTTTGAAGTGGAAAATGTGATTTTTTATAAGTTAAAATGGTTTAAAGTGAAGTTTAAGTGTGGCTGAAATTCCTTTGTAGATCTGGAAATTCTTTAGTAGCACTTCAGAAATGCTATCGTTTCTGAAAATGAACTTAAACCTGAACTAATAAGAATCTGCAGCACTTTGTAAGTGCTATAGTTGTAGAAGAGAATCAAATGGTTAAAATTAACTAAGGGCTATCGTAGCACTTGTTAAGTGCTACAGTTGGCTGAAATGAGATTTTTGAATATAATTGAACTATTACAGCAGTTTTGTAAATGCTATCCTTGCTGAAAATAATTAAATCTTTTAATTTGAATTCTGAACTATTACAACACTTCTGTAATTGCCGTATTTGCTAAATTGAACAATTTTTCAACTAAAACTGAACTATTACAACGGTTTTAAATGCTGTCTTTGCTGAAATGAATTGTTTTCAAGTGTAACTTACCATAACATTTTATAAATGCCGTGAAAGGCTGAAATTTGAATGTTTTGAAGTTTTAACTAAATAAATGAACTCTAAAAAGGCTAAAATTTTAGGAATTTAATATTTGATTTGAAGGTATAATGACACAACCTTTTCATGGTTTAAATGAATGATTTTAATTCGGAATTTTAACCTTTTTGGAATTTATAACCACGAATATACTTCTCTGTTTGTCGTTTGATTTCCTAGTGATTGTTTTGATGCATACCTTCAATTTGATAGTGTGACTAGAGGTGAGCGATACTGCAGCTCTGCGCTACCCTAGTCACATTTACACTGTTAGTTGCATGGTTTACTTTAATATGGAAATTTCTATGATAGCGTTTATTTCTGTTTAAATTGATGGTTTAATGGATCCTTAAAGGATGGGCGATCCCAAGCATCCTTTAAGTTATTGTGCATTGCTATTACAGTTCACTTGAGTTGGTTTACATTGTATAAGTATGTATGTCCTGACTCGAGTGTTTGTGTTTTACTTTATGCTTGGGTCAGCCTGAGAGTCACAGCTTTGGATTCACCTTCTGGAGCTAGAGAATTGTTGGAGCTTATCTAACTATCTATTCGTCTATTTGTGATCCAGCTATTTCCTGTTCGGTATTGCTTCTGTATTAGTTATTTATGTATCCAGGCTTCTATTGTATCCATTTTTAAACTATGATATTTTGTATATGTTTTGAGAGTATGTATATAGTAGATTCATGAACTACTATGGTATTTTATTTCCGCTGTGAGTTATTCTGATATCATGTGTCTGTGATTCTGTGTTGATTTTATTTGCTCCAAAATTTATTACAATCTGTTATTTTGAATTATTCAAGTCCGACATGTGTGGATTATTGTCGATTTGAATGGTCCAAAATAGTGGGTCGTTACATTGCTGTTGGATATAGAATACACAAGGGGATATAAAAATTATTGCAATTTTCATATATAATTTCTCTACTGCAAGTTTTTTTTTTACATAAATGCTTATACCGATACCCAGCTAAAAAGCTGTGGAATAGGAGGACGTCGTGGGAAGGAGTGGAGGGCGTGGGAGGACGTGGACGACGTGTGGAGGGGAAAAAAGAATAGGAATGGAAATGCAGGGAAAAGAAAAAACCGAATTTATCGTTTTTTGAAATCCAATGTATTTTATCGTACGAAAATCCAAAATTGAAAATTACAAAACCAAATAGGCCCTTAATTTTTTACAGGCATTCAAAGCATCATTCAAAACTACTTCCACTGCCAACCATTTGTTTTAGTTCATCACTAAGATTAAACATTCAAAACTTTCATCCCATCCATGTTGAACATTACACCTCCTTTTTTCCCAGTTAAAAATTGGGGCAAGCCAAAATTGTTGTCGCATTTTACTTCATTCAATATGATTCTAGTTTTAGGTTTCGGTACCTTTTCTTTGGACAATCTAAGTGAGAATTGGTAAAGGAATTAAAATTGCTAGATAATGTATTCTGCTTCCTTTCTAAAATTATTGACTAAATAAACAATTAATGATTCCCATTTTACAAACCTATCGCCATCATTTTATCATTTTAAGTGCTTTATTCATACTAGAAAATTTCCCGAGCAATTGCTAACATTTCTTGCTTTACATATTACTTTATGTTTTGATATACTAACTGTTTCATGCCTGCTATTGTTTTACAGCAAGAATTAACTGAAATGGGGGAAATCAGGAAGGCATAAGTAGCACATATTGCATGATAGTTCTGTCTTTTCATGTTGTATACTAATGAATGTTCTATTTAAAACCAGATGATGTGATATCATTAACTTACTCTGCTTATACATTCTATCTTTCCTTTAGGATAGGATCGAGTCTGATATTAACTATTTTAAACATATTTTTATCAAATATGTTAGATCTAATATATAATATTTTTGTTAAAGTTTGCTTTCTTTAACATAAAATTGTCAACTTATGGTAATTTTTGATTTCTATTGTATTTTTTTTATTGTTAAGAAAATGAATTGTCCTTTCTTTTTACTATCTTCTTTAATGTCTTGACTAATAATTTTATGCTTGCAAAAATTCTATTTTAACTAATTACTAAATAATTCATATTTTAGCAACTATGTGCATTAAATTGTCAATGTGTTCACTGATGCAAAACTTATGGGATCAAAATAGTATGCTTACCGTTAGTTCACTTTAAATCATCAAATAAGTTTATGTTAAATAGTACTTATAATATAAAAGTTATGGCCGAGTATGTCATTAAATAGTATATTTTTTTGTCATATTTCACTGCCTGCCATGTGGAGTTTGATAAAGTGAGAAATAAATTAATTAATGGATATGATAAGCTTATAGGGAATTTTAAAAATATATAATAATTGAATGGAGGAAAATATTGAACGGGTTATGTTGTTCTATTATCTATTGATCAAAATAGCTTTACGATATTCCTTCTTATATAGTTTAATGAAGAAATTGAAAACTTTAGATTTACAAAATGCTAAATTGTAAATTTACAAAACTAACAAATTAAATTTATAGAAAACAAAACAACACTTAGATCTACAATTTAAGAAATCATTTATCATTTCTTATGAGTTTAAATGTTTAAAAAAATCAATATTAATAAAATTTTGTTAAGAAAGTTTACAACTTCTAGAAATTCATCTTTAATACCACAAAATTCTTAGTAATTTTTCAGAACTATAAATTCGACATTTTATTATTTATTAGGATGGTTTTCTTTTTTTGTTTTCTAAAAGGTAAACTATGTTATTTATTAGTTTAACGAAGGGAAAAGATACATTTACTTCATTCTCCTTATCAATTTAGTTTTTCCCCTAACACCCTCAATTAATTTCTAATTTGTGACATTTTATTTCATATTGAATTTCCATGCGTCTCTCTTTATTCACATGTTTCATTCAGTTTTCAGCATTCTATTTAATTTACATGTTTATGCCTGAAATAAATAAATAAACAACACAACAATATCTTTCCACATTTACATCTGAAATAAGTAAATTTACATGTCAATATTTCTCCATGTTTATGTATAAAATAAATTAATAAAAAACTAGAATTTCTTATGCCAGTATTGTACATAATCACCTTTGAATTGATTGGATGAATAACTTGTGAAACAAATATACAAATAGCGCCCCTTATGTAACACTCCTTTTCTTTTAACAATCCACAACATTTATAGCAACATCTGTGTACTAACGTTGATGTAAAAGATTTGTTTTACTTTGTCTGTTTCGAGATTACTTAAAAACATTTATCAATAAACATCTATTAATAGTTTCAAGAAAAGATTAGTCAAAATATATTAGAATCCACAAACATATGCTTTCATCTTCCTATATCTAAAAATAACTACAAATGAACCATTAATTAAATTATTTGGTGAAATCCGTGTGCGTAGCACGGGTTCACACTAGATAATTGAATAGGTGGCATAGTGGCTTGTGGCATGAGGTGGCGGCAAAGGCATATGAGGTCATGGGTTTTGGATGTTGTTACCTGTATGTGTGCAAGTCTAAAAATATGGGGAAGAAGCACTCTTAGATTAGGAGCGTTAAGGCACGCGCTTTGCACGTGAATTGTTTGCCTTATAAATTATATATGTTTAAATCAGTCAAAAAATGATTTTTTATTTTAAAAGATATCAAAATTTGTATATTTGTGAAAATGTATTTTGAATTTGTGAAGGAAAATTACTTTTTGATCCTATAGTTAAAAAATGTTTTGAATTTGTACAGCATGTTAATTATTAGATCCTATTTTTAGATGCGTTAAAATTTGTAAAAGATATTAATATTATATTATATCATAATTTAAGTGATTAAAATTTGATAACATATAGAGTGGCATTTTTGGTAGTGCACGTTGATACTAAAAGTGTGACACCAAACCTATTACAGATATTATTAAAGATGTGTCTAGGTGAGTTAGGCCTTGTACGTGGGCATGGCTTCAGGTATTAAAAAATGGCTATATGTGTGCATGTAGTGTGACTTTGGTTGGAACATAAGTGTGTACAAGCATGAGCAGGAAATACTGAAGGTTTTGAGTGCAGGGTTAGGTTATAAGCGGTCTGGGCTTGGCCTATTCAAATTGGGTGAGACTAAGTTTTAAATTGATTTGTTTTAAATTAATATAAATTGAGTATGTTGAAAATTAAAATAGTCATATCTCCTTCATTTTAAATCCGTTTTATCAGTGGATTTTTGTGTTAGACTCGTATTAATGAGTGCAACATTAATGAAGTATAAATTTATCATAAAACAATAATGGTTGGAAATAATTACGTTATTTTAAAATATAACATGGTTAAATTAGTTATGCTTCATTGGTAATATCTATTTAGCCAAATAAAACACCATTCTGTAAAAGTAATTTACCTAGATTATTTTAGACACCTGTTTAGTAGAACAAATCATTGCTCTTCTATGATTAAATTGAATAGATTATTGATAACATCTGTTTAGCAGAATAAATCCTCATTCTGCTATTATGTTAATTACATTTACCCATATGTTTGTTAATCAATATGTAAATTAATTAATATTGGATAAGTGATGGATTAGCTAGTGATGGTAAATTATTAATTTTATTTAATGCATGCTTGCTTATGTAATTTCTAGTAATATGACTTGGAAATTTGAATGAAAATAAATGGTATGTTGATTAAGTTTCATTGTGAATCATCGTGCCTCTTTCCAATTGTGCCAAACTACGGATTTAAATTAACTTCCTTTTTATAACAATTTGACGTTAACTGTTTATAACCGTAAATGATTTAAAATATAGAAATCAAAGATGGTTTAAAATTAATTAATTATTTTATTAATGATGTTTTAAAGTTAATTCATTATTTTATTAATGATATTTTAAAGTTAAATAACTATTAAAATTTATTGTAGAAATTTTCAATTTTTTTGAAATATTACTTCTTATTTTTAATTATTTAACAGTAATTATTAATTATTAATTATTACTTCTTATTTATTAGTTACTAATTATTAATTATTATTTGTTTCTTCTTAATTATAATTGAATATTATTTATTAATTATTTAATATTAATTATTTAGTAGTGGTTATTTAATATTAATTATTGATTATATGTAATTAATAAATATTAACTACAATTTACTAATTATCAACAATTAATTATAATAAATTATTAAATATAAAAAATAGTTATTGATTATAGATAATAATTAGTAATTATAACTTATTTATTAATGATCATTGGTTATAAATTATAAATGATTTTTTATCTATGTTTTCATCTATAAATAATTCCCTCTTAATTTTATGTTTTATTTTGGAAAACTTGGTATATAGTTACATACTAATAACTCAAAAGTAACATTAAGTCTATTGGAATACTGATTAAATCCTACCATGACATCTAAAATAATCGAAGGTAACAATGATCAGTAAGTAAGAGTTGTTGGAAATTGGTATCTACTACAACGGGCAGAAGAAAATAGTTGTACTAGGTATTTATTACAACGGACAAATAGGAATGAAAACTGATATCTAGTACAACGTGCCAAAAACTGTTGTAATATGACTATATTACAATGGGCCAAAAACCACTGTAATAGAACTATGTTACAATGGGCCAAAACTGTTGTAATAAAGCTGAAAAACAGGTATCTATTACAACGGACCGAAAACCATTGTAATAGGACCTACAATGGACAAGCTGACAACGTTGTAATAGGTGTACTGGGTGATGAAAAGTTGTGCCTATTCCAAAGGGATTAGAAAAACCGTTGTAAAAGTTTCTATTATACGTTTATTTTATGGCCTGTTGTAAACAGGCATTATATAAGAATAGTTTTGTTATAGTGATATATATATATGTATGTAAGTATACGAATTAACCATTACATATGAATATTTATAAACTACATATATATTAAAAAAACAAAAATTATAGGGTATAATATTTTTAAATGTTGCTTTTAAAAATTCATAGTGCAATGAATGTGTATAGCAATAATTAGAGATAAGGAGAAAATAGCTAAGTAAGAATTGAAATTTGACAGAGGAGAGACAAATCCCTTATAAATGAAGTATGGATGCTTTTAAGTAGTTGTGTCTGTTTAAAAACAAAGAGGAGTAACTCCAGAATGAAGAGAAAGAAGAATGAAGTAAAGAGACGCGACCAAAAGTTAAACAGGGTTTCCAAATTATATGGCCACATAAGCGCTTTGGGTCCGGTATAGGGAAGGCTCTAGTCAGGCATATGAGAGATTAGGATTTAAGACTGAACATGATGGCTCAATTCCCATTGGTGTTGAACTCAGAGAAAATAAATGGAAATCCGGAAGTTAACAAGAAAGAAGAAAAATACCATGGCCATAACATTGTACATGTTGAACTATAGGTTTATATAAGTCGACATGTATAAGACAAAAGTCAACGTATGTATAACTTATAGGTGGACTGGTGCGGCTTATTATTTTTTCCTTTTTTATTTTAAACTTAGTTTTCTTTTGATTTTGTTAAGCCTTTCTAACACTTGGAATAATCCTAAAAAATTCTAATAAATATTTACGATATGTGAAATATTGCATCAAAATTTAGGGTGATTCAGAGATCGTTTGTAAGGTTTTAACAATTCCGTACTAATAGGACTCACACAAAAAATATTTAATTTTTCTATCGATTTGTTCATCTTTGAGTATTTCTTCAGTGTTGTTATATTCCAATAGATTTGTCAACTCCATTAAATGTCCATGAGTGCCTGTTCTCCATCCACGATAGGTGTCTCCATTTTTTTTTTTGATATTTTTTTTATATATTTGTCTCTGTTGAACTTCCATCGATCGTTATTATAACTCAACTTCTATATTAGTGCTATTATCCTGAAATAATTCAAAAATATCGTTAGTAGCATTTTCATGTTGTTGTTATCATGAAAATATAGATTGTGTTCCAAACACTTGGGCCTCCCAATAAGGCCAAGGCCCCCTAAGTGTGTTGCTATCTAAAATAATGGAATTATATGCGAATCAAACAACATTTCGATGGAATTGGAACATGAAACAATGGAATGGAACAAGAAGCTAGGAAGATGTTGAGGATGGAGTTTCGAGAAAAAGTTTCAAGTATGGAAGCTTCAACATTATTTAATATCGAACGATAATGATCAATCAAAAGCTTTGAATGCGTCCTACTTTGCTTACCCTTTAGTTCTACATGTAAATTTGAAGAAAAAGTTTAGTTTTGGAGAAGGCATATCGATTGGTACAGATCGATCGTATATGATGATCTTGCCCTTGAAGATCCAAAGATTATAGACTTAAACAACTTTGATGAAAAAGCAATGAGTTGGTTAACACAATCAATCGACATTGATCGGTATCGCTCAGTATCGACCGATCAAATCTTTGTGAAAAAATCCATTTTGAGTGGTTCTTCATGATGGAAACTTGGATATTAAGGGTTAAGCGATTCAATAGAAAATTTAGTGATTCTAATGCATAGATTCTTCTATAAAAAAGCAAGCTTCAGCATAGAAAAAGGACATTGGACTTTGGACCAATTTTTGCATGGAAATGTTGTTGAACTCGAGATCAATCGTTTCTTGAATGAAATTGCATTATATTTTGGTTGCTATAGAAAAATCAATTAGTAATAAAAGATAAAGTGAATGTAAATATTTGAATTTACCAATATAATAACTCTTGTTGTTATTTTGTCTTATTTTAACTTCTTATTGTTTAATTATAGTTTTTACTCATTCGGTGTTGTTTGAATGTGCAAACATTTTTTAGTGCCTTCACTGAGAATTGAACTCGGGATTAGATCTATAATTGCTACTAGGATTTGATGGAAATCTTAAATAGATCTGAAGGGAATGACTCATAGAAAGATAGTAAATTCGGAAGGATTACTGAAGAGTTGGATGGATCTCAACATGAAGGCGATAATGTTAATCAAGCAGAAACTTTGAATCAGCCAGAAGTTGTGACAAAGGAAGTGTTGGATCGCATGATGGTTGATATGGATATGAAGATAAAGCAGAGTCCGATGTCAATCATGGAAGAAATGAAAAGGCAATTTTCTCTGCTGTCTCGATACTTCCAGCAAGGGGGATACTACAGGTGTCGCAACGATAGAGGGGATTCATCAATTTTTGGTACAAACAAAGATAGTTCATCGGATCAGAGCCATGAAGATGGAAAGTATAAAATGCATAAAAAGAATGATGGAGCATCAAATAGACAGAGTGGAAGAGGTAGAGTTACTTTCCCTACTCGACCATCCATCGGTACTACTTGATCCAAAAGGATCAGTATCGATCAATCTGAGAAACTTGTCGACTTAAGTGATTCTAAAGCGATGTTATAAGAAGTTGATGCAAATGAATACAAACAAGGAGCTGGTCCTTAAGATGGGGTTGCTGTAGAGAATACAAAAGGAAATACCCAAAGAGGACACAGTCTGTACCGACATTGTTAGACAACTACATAATCAACTCCCTAAAGATAGAGGACCTAGGCCTCATCTAGCTGGCCATGAGCATTTACCAAGTTGAACACGTGGCGACGTACATGATGGTCGTCACTTAAGGAAAAGGATAGCCAACAATTACTTGATTACTAAAATTATTAAGAGGTTATTCTAGCAGGACCATGAAGAGATTAAAGTTTCCATGTATCTAAGGAAATTCATCATGCTGGCCATGCAAAGCTATAATAAGCTGACAGCCCTAATGCAACATCTACTATTTTAAATGTAGTATGGATGGTACGTAGATAGTGCTTGTGCTGATGATCTTAGAAGTAGGTGTCTCTCACACTCTTCTTAGAGGGATTGGCCATGATGTGGTTCTAACAACTTGAGCCCGGATCTATATCTTCATATGATGAATTAGTAGAAAAGTTTATGAAGTAGTTCAGAGTGCATTTGGTGCAGCTAAAGGATGTGATGTCCTTGGCCAAATTGCATCAAAGGTTTGGGGAGACTAAGAAAGGTATTTTAAAGTGATTGAGTGACGTTGTGATGGAGGTAAATAACCCATGAGAGGAGATAGTGTTGATGGCACTTGTGAGCAAAATTCATAGTCAGATTGATTTTGGTAAGTAGTTGACAATGAAGAAGCCTCCTGCCTTGAAGGAATTATAAAGCAAGGTAAATCTATTTTCGCGCTAGGAAGAAGCAAAAATGGAGGTGGTTTTGGGCACCAGTGGTCAGGCTAGAGCAAGCGGCATTGTTCAGAGCATTGCGACTATCAAGCTAGATGGTGATAATGTTGGAAATGGTGATGCAAGTGGAAACAAGAATAAGAATGCCATAATGTTGTGGAAAGAAGAAAGACTAAAGAGAGTGTTTTTGGTTCAACTATGATGGAAAGTAAAAGGTACTAACTGACTCCATACAAAATATCAACCTTGCAATGTAAGGTACAGAAATGCCTGCCCCAATTGAAACTATAGAAGAGGAGAAGCGATAATATATCGTCATTTCTATGAGGCTCATGGATGCAATTCAAATGTGTGCCAACATCTTCGTAATGTGATCGAGGAGTTAACTAAGATGAAAAGACTCCAGTAGTATGTTAGGAACCCGTAGGAGGGTGGGCAAGGAAACAATCCACCATAGAGGCTATCACCACAGGGCAATGCTATAGGGCCTGGTGGAGAGCAGCCAGAACAACCAAACATAGTTTTGGTAATTAATATAATTTCTGGAGGTTCGCATCCAGCGGAAAGGAGTTGGAATGAAATGGAGAGGTATAAAAGTTTGTTATGGCATGCATAGTGAGAAGTGCTATGCAATAGAGGAAGAAGCTCTTACCATATAACAGTGGAGGATCGACGATGACATCATCTTCCGTAATAGAGATACAGATAGGGTCAAGGCACTATAGCTTGACCTGATGGCGGTAATGGACTTGATTGACCAAACTATAATTCGTCGAGTGCTAGTGGATAGTGAGAGCTTGAAACATCCCGTACCTATGGACATATTGATTCAAAGCCAAAAGCGACATTTTAACTTATGTTAAGCCAAGAAATATAGTTTGTTAGTTTTTTGGTCATTTGTAAGGTATATAGATAAATATAACTAAATATTCTACAATTTATTATCTCACCGCGGAAGGAATAAAATATAAACACTAAAACAAACCAAATCATTGCTAGTTTTAAAAAACAGTGGCCCATACAAGAAACATATGGATGAAGTCTATGAATACAAATATAAAATATGTCTAATTAACTAGTGCAATATGGTATATAGGGGTTGATAACAAACGAAAATAACTCTAAAGTGCATGATCGCCTCCTACTTGCATCTTATCCTTGTCATATCACCTGCTACTTTGTCATCCTATACTAGGTATAAAGAGGGGAAAATAAAGGGAATTAGATAAAGTTTGGTGAGTGAGAAATATCACTAGTGGTACGGTGTCAATAGGCAGTAAAATTATCATTTATAATCTACCTACTTAAGGGTGTTCATTAGTGTGTGTATTATATCTAAAAAATTGACTAACTGATAAAATATAGGGTAATGGCTTATAATACGTGTAAAATTCAATAATAAGCTGCAAATATTTCTACCTAAAGGTTGGACATTCAAAAACTAGGTAAACCTAGAAATGCACCAAGTATATAGTCGTGATGGTAAATTGCCTAACTATACATTAAGTGACAATCCCAATGATAAATTGCATAAATATGCATTGAATAAACAATCTCAATGGTAAACGGCATAGCTATATGTTAAGAAAACAATCTCAATGTTAAACCTTCGAAGTCTCACATGACGAGTATACAATCACAGTGCTATAGCACATATCAGGTATTCAATTCCGATGGTAAACTGCCTACCAATGGGTATACAACCTTAGTGATAAACGAATCCTATGCCCCTACATCATTCAACTAATAACGTACAATTATGGTAAATGATTTGGATTCTTACGTAGGTACATCTGCTTGAATGGTTGTAAATCCTATTAACGTGTGTGCCTCTATTCCTTCATGCAACTCACCAACTTGCGGTCATGACTGCTACAGTAAAAATTTGTGCAACTAGTTATGATAAAATCACACTCCACATTGAGCATCACATTATACAACATCTCAAAGCTACATGAACTCCAAAAAGCAAATGGAGTGGGAAAAAAATCACTAAAGCTCTCATACTTGGCCTGCACTAGGTCTAGGTTCAACTTAGGTTGTCTACTGGGTATCATTCAACTGAATATACATGTCAGTCAACTGGTTCCTAATGTATAATATTTTCAAACAGTGTAATGGTCAACTGAATAAAACAATTTGCCAACACCTATAACATCCAGTTGACTATAAATAAGTCGGTTGACTATTTTCCTGAAACTAAGTTTTTACTATATAATGGCCGATTGTTATGTCCAACAAGTTGCCTTTGTAAAGGTTTAGTTGATTGGTGACGACAGGAAGTCGACTGCTTGGCCAAGAAAATGAACTATTTTCTCTAGGGTTTAACTCGTATTCACTCAGCATTTTCTTCGAGGCATTTAATCGACTGGTCTATGTAGTCAGTCGATGATGTTTTCAAAAATTTGGTTTTCAAAACTAATAGTTATTGTTTGATCCAGTGTTGATTGTTTAACATTATATCTTTTATCTAGTCTTATTAACTTTGAATTCTACAATCCCATTTTTGAATAATAATCTATATATAGTTTCATCTTTTATCAAATCCGACCTTTAGTATATTTTATCCAAAACTATTTTGCGATTTATCTACATGTATTTATTCAAGGTTATTTCTTATCTTATACATAGAATAAGATCTATATGATCCTAAGGGTTATATACCGATTCACTTTTTATACATCAAAACTAGTTCATATCTGTCGCATAGAATTAGATCTACATGATTTTAAGAATGAACTTCATTCAATCTATCCTCCCCACAATTAATAATAATTTTTGTTATCAAAATAGCATTATAAGATTTTCTAAATTATCCAATTCATATAAACATTGAACCGAAAATTATCAATTCAATTTAGAAATCATATTTAAATCTAAATAGATACGTAAATGAAATTTAAATGCTTATTTCGCTGCTTTGAAGAAATCCCCTAATCTTCTTCTCTTATTCTATTGGATTTAGCACTTCTCCTTCCATAATTCGCTTGCAAATCATCTGATTTGAATCTCTCTACCTTTCTATTTGACTTTCATTTTTTGTTCTAGAGAAATTTATTTTATTTGGAGAGATTGCTTTTAGACTTGAAGAAGGAGAAGAAAAATGGAGTTTAGATGAAGCGGCGGCCATAAGATGAAAAGAATAGAAGAATGAGGTGAATTAGGGTTAGAAACTTCGCTTATATATGCACAAATACCGAAATTGACCCACAGTGCACTTAGGCCTGACTCATTTTTGCCTTAAAATGCGTGCTACGATAAATGATCAATATCTCCTTCATCCATTGTCTGTTTCTGATGTTTTATATATGAATTTTGGCTAGGAAAATTTACTTGATGCAACGGAAAAGTAATATTTTCCAAATTGCTTAATTTTAAAAATTCAATTTTCGAACTTTATGTAAAATCACAAAATGTGCTTTTTGACTTCTTATTATTCTTATAAAAATCTAGGCGTTTGCAATCTCCCCCCAAAAGATGTTTATCCCTAAAATTCAAAAAGATTGAAAATTGCAACTTGTAAACTCAACTATACACTGGCAACTGTGTGTATGTGTAATGCATAGGCTCAAACCACACCATAGATAAAGCAAAGCTACAATCCATATCAAACAAATATGTCTCCTAACATTTCTAGTATTACAAGATATGACGCCTGTAGAGATACCACTGAAGTCAAGATATATAGATCTGTGTACAGTAGTGCAAAAATAACAATAATAAATAATGTGCATCCATCAATCAACACTTGTAATGAGTGCAGAAGAGGATAAATGCATAAATACTAATGCAACTTCTATATGTGATGACTAGGATACACCTTTGGTACCCAATATAACCTCTATAGTGTATTGTAGCCATGCCCGGCCACGTAAGAGGATAGTCAAGGGGTAAATTAACTAAAATAATCATAGAACTATTAAAACATATAACTATCAAATAGAAGTGAAATAAACATAGTAATAAAAAATGAACCATAAATAACGATATCAAAGCGTAATAGGTTCACATGATTGTACTAATAAAAAATAATATGGTTTATAAATCTCAATATCCAACTAGACTCTAAACTAATTTTTAAATAATACAGTTCTAACATAGCTCCATGGTACTGCACATCGGAATATAAGAGGTAATAAGCTCCAAAATATAGATATATGAAAGCGTAGCCTTCTGCTCTTACTTTGTATAGTTCCATGTGCTATCCTAACCTATTATCCATAATTTATTCGTTTAAGAATACCCAAGACAATAAGAAGCATAGTATAAAACCTCAAGTCAGATAATAGTCTAATGCGAGTGATTTATCATCTCAAAATACTATAAAAACCATATATAATAATAAGGACATAGGGTTTGTAGAACCATACCCGACCTATCCGTGCACCCAACAAGTTAGCATATAAACACTATATAAGCTAAACTACTACTAAACATATGAGTGTACTATACTAAATATAACATAAGGTGTAGGGATATAACACAAAAATATGACATCCATAACAAGCACACAACAACCGTCACACAACCTTGCATCTCTCACTCGAATTCCTTGGATAGTTCGCGACTACTCAATGTCGTGGATATCCAACTCAGGCCCGCATAGATGGCTAGGGACTGAACACAGAAACGTCCAGCAACACATGCACACATAAACTACCCTTGGTACAGACAGACTACCCTACCCCAACATAATGAGCATCACAACCTCAGAGTTATCCACTGAGCCTTTGGCGCACGTATCAATAATAGAGCGACCCCTTATTATATTCCACATGCTTTCACATAAAACTTTTCTTCTCAATTTGTCATAAAATGCCATAGTCACTGGTCACATCGAGTCTTCATGGTCACTTCACTTCCTTTTCTACCGCATAAACCCTAAAATCATCTCGAGTTGTCCAGGAGATATTACACACTTACCCTAAGTCACTACTTAGAAACCCTAAAGTAATCCTTAGGCAAGCCCCAAGTTCCCAAAGAGAATGGACAAAGTCGTCCAGAAGCTCCCCTCACATCTTTCCTTGCCCAGTTCTTTTCATGGCTAGCTAGAGATATTAGGATCACTGGACCAAAGCACAAAGTTATATAACATTTCTAGTCTGGCATATAAAACCGAACACCATTTTTGTACCAAAGAACCTAACGCATAACATCTCCCTCAGACTAAAGCACCCACCGCATAGCATCACCACCAGCCCGAAGCACCCACCAAACATTATTTTCGGTCGTACTATCATCAACCTGTAGCCACAACTGAGCAACATTATCCACAGTCCCAAATCCTCCACCGGTTAGCCCTTGCCAAACAATAACCCGTAACATTTCCAATGTTTCAACTTTCATGCTGATTCGATTACTACACTTTCTACTTCGACCTATTTTCATCTCATGTGCATCGATATGAACCCAAACACTCTACAGCTAATCCGTTGATGTCCAATACACTCCGCTCCTATGTGCATCAAATCAGAGAGCACATCACCACTCCTCCTACATGGAGACCCTTGACCGTAGAATCGATCACCATCTCCAATTCGATTCGATGAGTGTTTACAACCAATTAACCACAGAAAAAACATCCAAGTGAACGTTAGACAACATTTAATCATCATCCAAATTGTAATGACTCGCAAATCCGTACCCTTTGAATCGATAATAAGTCACACATGTGCGACCCAAAAAGCACAGATTGACGAAATGTCAACAGAAAGAAAAGAAGAGAGAAGAAGTGAAGAGAAGAAAGAGAGAAGATAGAACCAAACAGAACAATAAAGAATCTCACATCGCAGCGGAAAACTTATAATATCATATCAACGATCTATACAAAACAGAAACTGTATATACATACATCAATCAAAGTTCAACAATCAATCAATAGTTATCAGCCTGGATAGCTGTAATAACCTATCCTCACAACTGCTGATAATATACAACAACAATGCACAAAGCGAATAATCAAAACAGATACATGTATACGAAAATGATGATCTTCAGCTTCCCTGCCGAAGCTCCAAAAGCACAAAACTGAACCTGTAAATATACTCGGTCTGGCCCGAGAATTGACAGGAAAAAAACATCCGGATCATTCTGGTAAACCAACCGAGAAACACACTCAACTGAATTTATTAAATTACCAAACTTTTCCTTTATCAAATCAAAAGTATCTCGTAAGACACACCCACACATAAATACGGACATGTTTTACCTTACGATAACTAAAAAATTTCATATCAAATCTTCTTATATTATACTAGTGTCTATTGCATAAATAATATTAATCATAGCCGAAATTGTTACATTGATTAAATTCCAACATATAGCCTAAAATGGGTGATATAATCAAAATGGCAGGTAAGTAGTGGAGTTTATATTTCCATACAAATGACCAGGTGAAGGGATTACCTACCGATGGGACACCTCTAGATGGATGTCTCGAGACATAGAACATCTGCCCTCTACCAACACAAGACCAGCCTACCTCTGTAACTAGATAGTATAGAATATGTCATCCTCCGGTCGTTATCCACCTTTTTCGAGGTCCCTTATAGCATACAAACCTCAATAATCAGATACACTACGTCATAGCATGTAAAAATATATCTAGAAGAGGATGATCATATCCTACTTGGGAGCGACCCACTTAGCCTTGCCGCATCTAACCCTATTTTGGTTATTTCTGGTTGATGAGGCCTGAGGTAACGATTACCTTTCACAAATCACATATCACATCACTTAGAATGCTACACATCCATTTCCATTGACAACTAATTACCTTCCACAAAAATACAGCCCTTAAGCTCATGCGTCTCAAGGAGGGTGTTAAGCTAAGAGAAGTTGCCTTCTCTGCCACCACTAATGTACATTTGTAAAAACCAATGTATGTAATATTTAGAAATGCAATGTCAGACAAACATCCATATAAGTTTTCCAGGAGCAGGACAAACCGAAGGTACTTTTCTACCATATCCTGTAGGTAAATCCCTAAGATTAGTAGTGAATAGTCCTTGCATTGAATATTTCATAACGAAGAGATTACTGCTACTAGATGTATATTGGGATTTTAACCCCCAGCGATCAACAAGCAGTCCTCCACTATGAAAATCCTGAATATCAATATCATCACAACCAACCTGTACACAATCGTCCCATAAATGTTGGTCCGAAGTGGTTTTTAGATAAACTGATCCCGGTCTCTTCGCACAAAAATGCAAAGCGTTTCTCAACCTTACATAGAAACCAAGGCTCATAGACTTGTCACGTGTCCAAGTTTCAACTTTCTATCCTTTGGCCAAGAAGGAAGCTCGATAGATTGGAGTAATACTACGCACTATACGAATCAACATCCTCAACACAAACGATAATCGAGCCTACACAGAAGGCTACGTACTAAGTGTACAATTAAATAGTTCCCACATCAAGTGTAGGAACTAAAATTGCCAAATTTGATAGTCGGTTATTTAACTATCAAAGCAAACAAACAAATATTTAGCATCATAAGCAATCACTAGGCCCTTTTGATTAGTCTTTTATTAATTAAATCAATTTTCAAATATCACTTCAAATTATCTTTAAAAAGAAATATTCTCAAACCATTTCAGCTTTTTATATTGGAAAACAATTCCATATACTTATTTAATTATAAGTAATCCACAATTCAATTTATTTTCAATATTTAGAAAATATTACATATACTTAAATCACGATTAAGTATATTTTATTATTTAAGGAAAACATTCTCTTTAAACATATTTATTTGGGTCAAAACGAATGTTGCGTAAAACATCGTTACGACAACCCAAAATCATTATTATAGGGATTCAAAATTTAGATAGATATACAAATCCCATATACTGTACAAAACATCTTCTTTTCGAAAATCATTTACTATAACAACAGTGTTATAGTCCATCATTTCCATACTTCTCGAAAATGTCTATTTCAACAATTAATGTTGAAATCTATGGTTTCGATACTTAACACATTTTAAAACATCTTCAAACAGTTTAACTCGTTTAAAATATCACTTTCCAAAAATATCCATTTTATTTAAATTATTATTCACTGTCCAAAATCATGAATATAATTCTCTAACCAAATTCATTATAATTGCATATTTAATTTAAAAGATAATTCACTGTCCAAAATCGTGAATATATCTCCTTTACCAGATTCATTACTTTTACATATTTATTAAAGGATTATCCACTGTCCAAAATCGTGAATACATTTCCTTTAATAAACTACCATATTTAGCTTATCAAAATAAGTTGATTTCGAAACTATAAAACAATGCTTATAAACTCCATTTATATTTTATAAAAAACTTCCATTTATACAACTCCTTTATTAACCAATTCCATTTATATCTCGTTTATATGCCAAAATCCGATTATAAGTTAACTACTTATAAATATCTTATTTACAAAATCATTCCTTTATAACATCATCAGTTATAAATCTATAAATTTTATTTATTTTTAAAATCCAGTTATAACTTCATTTTAACACTTATAAAACTTCTTTATAATTCCATTATTTCGATTTATAAAATATCAATTTTACAAATCTTATACATAAACCATTAATAATAAATCAAAAATCTCAATTTGAACTATTTTACAAAATAATCAACTTCATATTTCAAAAATCACATTTTGAAATATTTCACAAAAATCATAATTTTTATAACATAAAAATTATAGCAGTTTATTTATTTAAAATAACTTCATTTCCTTAACACTTCAAAAATGAACAAAACATCTATTTTCAAAATCACCTCGAAATCCTTATTAATTTGAAATCATCACTTTAACATTTTTAAAATTCCAAAATATGGCCAAATGCTGCAACATCACTAAATACATCAATCATGACAACCAAAACATCATATATCACATGAAACAGCATATACATCAATATTTGTAAATAAAACCAATTACTGTTGAGGAATTCAGTTGGATCCCTCCAACCTGTCTCCTGTAACAAATATACATATGAGAATATGTGTATAATGTCTGCTTCGAGGCAGACGTGCATACAAAAGGTCATCCGCTCATACACGGGAACGTATAGTGTGATATCTCAGAAATTTCAAGCAATAAATATGTGTTAATCTCCTTTATAAATTATTTAAAATTGGCAAAATTGTTCTCTTAAAACAAATAATATGGATTGTTTATATGTATATGTATATATATATATATGTATAAGGCTTTAAATAGAATTATTATTTACAAATTGAATTTGAGTTTTTTTAAATGTACAAATATATGAGTTGATTTTTAATTAGATTTTTAAATTGAATTTGAATTTGAGTTGAAATTCAAAAGATAGATCTCTTAAAATAATATTGGATTAAAAATATTACATATGATTTATTTAGAATATCATTGCTTTTATATTATTTTCTTTAATGGATTTTATTTATATAAATTAAGAAAAGTATTTATTAGTAAATTAAATATAAAAGCTTTATAAAGCATTTAAAATTAATAAACTCATGCATAATTACACATGTTAGTTAAATGTGTATAGTTTTACAAATGGAAGAAAATTAGCACATATTAATGACAAATGTTAACAAATTAAACAAGTATCACTATTTTATTTTATTTTTATTAATCATAAAATTTAGTTTATATATTCATCAATTTCTTCTCTTCATTTCTTTTTCCTATCTTCATTCAAAAACAAGAACAAGTTTGTAACCTGTAAAGGAATAAGCAAACCACGGAAACTTTAAAACAACTCAGACCAATCAAAATGAAAAGCCTATTTACATTTTTCAACTACCTCAAATAATCAAGCAATCAACTATATTTCAATCTGAAATCAAGAAAAGATCATCTCTATTTTCAAAGCTTAAATCTTCTCAACAATAAAATTTCTAGTTTTTAAGCTAGAAAAATTTCTAGATTAACAAGTTTTCAAGGATCGAGTATTTTTCCAGATCAAAAGCATTCGGTTTTTAAAATATTGCATCCCTGTTCCAATCTCTCTGTTCATCATAACTGGTGAGTAAACATTTTTATTAAAAGCTTTAAGTAAATGGAAATCTGTTGCATGTGAATTTCTGGAATAAAGTTTGCTTTGCATGTGTATATATATAAATATGATTTTTGTATATATGAATGTGTTGAAAGTGTGCATGTCTAATGTATCGGTGTCATCTCTTTTTTATAGTATAGAGCTTAAAATTTAAATCAAAATTCCTAATCTCTTTATCTAATCTTTGTTAGGTTTTAGTTTTCAAACAAGAAATGTTTGTTAGGATATAGATTTTAAAAATAAATTACGTAAAATTAGTTGGAATTTTATTAGGAAAATAGAAAATATAGTATAAGTTTTGAAACATGTTGAAATTCAAGCATCATAATTCTATGATCTACTTATATAACCTGAATCCCTATCTTAAATCATGATTTTTGAGAGTTAATTTAGAATTTATAGTGTTGTATCGAGTGAGCATTTCGATGTTGACCAGAAATTGAATTTTGGGGTTTTTTTGGTGATCAATGATCTCGGGTAGGTCGAGATCGTCACTGGAGGAGGGCGGGGTGAAGGCGAGCTCAACAAAAATGGTGGGTGGTTTTCTTAGCCACCGTGGCGGCTGAAATTGGTCGGAGTAGGGTTTAAGCCCTAAGTTGGGTCGAGGTCTGGAACTGGGTTGCTGCGGCGTCTCTGGTGGATCAAAGTTCATCAGATTGGAGGGAAAATATGAAGGGTTGGTCGGTGAACCTTGGGACAGAGGTTCGTGGTCACTGGCGGTCGGCGTCGTGGGCACGAGGAAGTTTTAGTTGATGGTTTATAGTTCCACGTTGTTTGAGTTTAGCTATTTCAATTCTGAGCTGTGGTGATCTTTTGGGTGGTCGGAATCGAAGTGTTGGGTCATCGATAGTTTATCGACAGTGGTCTTAGAGGTCGGAGCTTCGCCGTTGATCGGCGCATGTGCACGAGACATTTCTGCGCACCTGTGTTTTGATTTGGGGGCAGAGGTAATTATCTCGAAGGGATACTCAAGAATGGGAGAAGATTGCCCATGATCGTCTTCGGGTTAGCATGAGTGTTTTCCGTGTAACAGGTTTAAGTTTGAAATGGAATCCAATTTTTTTAAAAAAAAAGAGAAAGGGGAAGTCTCGGGTCAGGGATCGAGTATTATTCGGGTTGGACCCGAAGTTAAGACTGAACAGTTTTAAAATTTAAAATAAGCAAGTTTTTAAATTTAAAATAAAACTAGTTTAATCTATTTCTTAAATCTAATTCTTTATATAATAAACGTTTTTAAGTAATTGATTAAAGGAAGTTATAATTAGGTTAACTTGAATTTGTTAAGTCAAAATTCTTTTAAATTATTTTAAATTATTTTAAAACATAATTTATAAATGTAATTAAGTGTTAGTTTAAAAGTAAAATGTTTTGAATACATATGTTAATGATAATTAAGTCTTTAAAAAGATAATGATTTATCTTAAAAGTTAATTATGGTTTTAATGATTTAAGATTAATTAAATTAATAAAGAAATTAAAGAGTAATTAATTAATTTAATTAATGATTAGGGATTAATTAAATTATAATTAAGAGTAGAGTTAATTAATTAGAGATTAATTAATTGATAATTAAGAATTAATTAATTAAGCAATTAAGTGCAATTAATTTATATTTAGAGATTAATTAATTTATAATTACAGATTAATCAATTTATAATTAAAGATTAATTAATTTATAATTAGATGTTAATTAATTAGTAATTAAAGATTAATTAAGTTGTAATCAAGCATTAATTAATTAAGTAATTATAGATTAATCAATTGGTAATTATGGATTGATTAACTGGTAATTAAGGATTAATAAATTGTAATTAAGTGTTATTAATTAATAATTAAGGGTTATTAATTAATAATTAAGTATAACTAATCAGCAATTAAAGATTAATTAACTGATTGATAAGATAATTAAAGAATGATTAATTAATTCAAATGGTTGTAATTAATTAATGATTAATTAAGTAAGATTAGGTAATTAATTCTTAAGTAATTAATTTAATTTGAGTTAATTAAATTAATTATAGTATGGATTAATAAGTCTTGCTTATGGATGATTGATTGTATAGAATGTCTGGATTGATTGATGTCAATAGTATGATAATCTATGATGTTCTGTGATGTGATATTGGATATATCTATGATAAATGTGTGATATTTATCTACGATGAATGCTGTGTGAATTCTAAGTATTTGAATTGATTGTAAATTGTTTAACCTTAAACAACTTGACCTTTAAAATAGTGTTTGGATTTCGATGAGACTAGGATCATATATCAAATTTGATTATCCGAAAACCACATCGATCCAAGTTAAACGATAGGTCGTGAAATCTCAAGTGAAGATCAAGATGGAGTTCTAGAGTGCAAGGGCTATTGTTGTTAACTCTGAGGGTGATTCCAAAATGAGTGTAATGAGATAATGCCTTCGGTTTCGTTCGAACCCAAAACGAACTTGTATGGATGAATGCTATCAGACCATCGTCAATAGAGGACGATGAGCATTTCAAGTTAAATGTTCTCTAAAGGTAATCGTATCCTCAAGCCTCATCAACTAGAAATGACTAAAACATGGGAGGTGCATGCAAGGCTAAGTGGGTAGCACCCAAGTAGGATAAGATTTTCCACTGTCTAGTGGTCCTTTTTATTCGGCTGTGCGGACGGTTGTTTGGCCACAACCATAGGGTTGTCTTATTCGGACTATCCAGTAAGGGGTAGCTCCAACTTTGTGATATAGGTGATCAGGGTGGATCCTCGGTATGGTGATCTAGACCACGTACTGTGACGGACGGTACCCTAGTAGCCCTACCATTGTAAGGAATCCAATCTCCAATAAGTGCCCGTACGGTTTTGATTGTGCCCAACTATGTTGGAAGGTGAGATGTAAGCATTCCAGCTATTTCTGTAGTTTATATTGAAAACCTCACTAACTATTATAAAATAACTGGATTTCCTATCAAATGTTTTGGTTATCGTAAGGGAAAAACTTGTCCGTGTTTATTTGCAGAGAGTCTTACGAGATACCTTTTCTTTCAAAGGTTTTTCAAGTTAAATAACTTAACCGTTAACTCACACCAGACCCATGTCCGACTCGGAGTTTATTCTATTTTTCTTCAAGTCTTTGGTACTCAAATTTTTATGAGTAGCCAAGTGATCAGGTTTTGCTTGACGAATTTTGGAAAGCTTGGAGCTAGAGTTTTGGCGTAGCTATATTTATATCTATATCTTTCCGCTGTGTTGTGTCTTTTGTTTGTTGTATTTTGGGAAGTAATGGATAAAAATCCTTACGACTGTCTAATGTGATGTGGTTGTAATTGTGTAACTCTGATGTGTAAAGACTATGTAATAGTTATATGATATATTATATTTTGCTCCGTTTCCGCTGTGAGATTCTGATGATTGTTGTGCTTTCTTCTATTTATTCTTTTCTACCTATTTCTTTCTTATCGATGATGCGTCTTTATGTGGAATGAAAGGCGGGTCGTCATAGTTGGTATCAGAGCCAGGTTGAGATAACACCTAGGCTTTGGAGTAGTGTCTATCTTAAGAGCATGCATTTGTAATTTTAATAACCTTAAACCTATCTAAATTTGTTGGGTTACCTGTCCAGGTTGCCAACATGAGTTCAAGAGGAAGGAGAGGCAGAGTCCTAGGGAGCATGTTGACCAATAATGGAAGAGTTTAGACTGTTGGCGAGGCTGTGAATCCAACACCGCCCCGAGTAAGTTTTTGCGATGACCCGCAAATCCATACCCTTTGAATCGAAAATAATCCACACATGTCCGACCCAAAGAGCACAAACTGACGGAAAGTCAAGTGAAAGAAAAGAAGAGAGAAGAAGAGAAGAGAAGAAAGAGAGAAGATAGAACCTAACAGAACAATACATAATCTCACACCACAACGGAAAACATATAATATTATATTAATGATCTTTACAAAACAGAAATTGTATATACATATATCAATCAGAGTTCAAAAATCAATCAGTGTTATCAGCTTGGACAGTTATAATAACCCATCCTCACAATTGCCGATAATATAAACAACTAAGCACATCAGATAATCAATAATCAAAATAGATAGTATATACGAAAATGAAGATCTTCAGCTCTCCTGCTGAAGCTCCAAAAGCATCAGATCTGAACCTGTAAATATAATCTGTCTGACCAGAGCATTGAAAGGGAAGAACGCTCGAATTAGTCTGGCAAACCAGCATGAGAAACACACTCAACTGAATTTATTAAATTACCAAACTTTTCCTTAGTTTTCAAAACAAAAGTTATCTCGTAAGACAAGTCCGCACATAAACACGGACATGTTTTTACCTTACGATAACTAAATCATATCATATCAAATCCTCTTATATTATAGTAGTGTCTACTATATACAAATAATGTTAATCATAGCCGAAATTGTTACATTGATTAAATTCCAACATATAGCCCAATTGGGTAATACAACCAAATGGCAAACACGTAGTGGGGTATGGATTTCCATACAAATGACCAGGTGAAGGGACTACCTTCCGAAGGGGTGCACCTCTAGATGGATGTCCCGAGGCATAGAATATCTACCTTCTACCAACACAAGGCCGGCCCACCTCTATAACTAGATGGTACTGAATATGTCATCCTCCGGTCGTTACCGACCTTTACCGAGGGTCCTCATAGCATACAAACCACAATAATCAGATACACGACGTCATAGCGTGCAAAGATATATCTAGAATAGGATGATCATATCCTACTTGGGAATGACCCACTTAGCCTTGCCGCATCTAACCATGTTTTGGTCATTTCTGGTTAATGAGGCCTGACAAGGTAACGATTACCTTTCACAATCACATATCACATCACTTTGAATGCCACACGACAATTTCCATTGACTACTAGTTGCCTTCCACAAAAATACAACCCTTAAGCTCACACGTCTCAAGGAGGGTGTTAAGCTAAGAGAAGCTGCATTCTTCGCCACCACCGATGTATGTTTGTAAAAACCGATGTATGTAATATACAGAAATGCATTGTCAGACAAACATACATACAAGTTGTCCAGGAACAACACAAACCGAAGGTACTTTCCTACCACATCCTGTCGGGAAATCCCTACGATTAGTAGCGGATTGTCCTCGCATTGGATATTTCATAACGAAGAGACCACTGCTACTGGATGTATATTGGGATTTTAACCCCAAAAGATCAAAAAGCAGTCCCTCCGCTATGAATATTGGTCCAAAGTGGTTTTCGGATAAACCGGTCCCAGTCTCTTCGCACCAACAACGCAAAAGCGTTTCTCAACCTCACACAGAAACTAAGTCTCATAGACTTATCACGTCTCCAACTTTCAACTTGCTATCCTTCGGGCCAAGAAGGAAGCTTGATAGATTGGAGTAATACTCCACACTATACGAATCAACTTCCTCAACGCAAACGATAATTAATCCTACACAGAAGGCTACGTACTAAGTCTGTGACTAAATAGTTCCCACATCAAGTCAAGGAACTAAATTTTTTTGCCAAGTTTGATAGTTGGTTATTTAACTATCAAAACAAACAAACAAAAATTTAGCACTATAACAATCACTGGGCCCTTTTAATTAATCTTTTATTAATTAAATTATTTGCAAAATATTCAATTTAAATTATCTTTAAAAGATATAATCACAAAACATTTCACTTCGTATTGGAAAACATTTCCATACTTATTTAATAATAAGTAATTCACAAATTTATTTATTTTCAACACTTAGAAAATATTACATATACTTAAATTATGATTAAGTATATATTTTATTCTATATAGAAAACGTTCTTTTTAAACACATTTAGTTGGATCAAAACCAATGTTGCATAAAACATCATTACGACAACCCAAAATCACTAGCATATGGATTTGAAAATTAGATAGATATATAAACCCCAATACTATATAAAAACATTTTCTTTCAAAAATCATTTACCATAACAACAATGTTATTGTCCGTCATTTCCTTATTTCTCGAAAACGTCTATTTCAACAATGAATGTTGAAATCTATAGTTTCGATACTTAACACATTTTAAAACATCTTTAAACCATTTAACTCCATTTAAAAATATTCACTTTCCAAAACATTTATTTAATTCAAAAGGTTATTCACTTTCCAAAGCATGTCCATTTTATTCAATATATTATTCGATGTCCAAAATCGTGAACATAGTTCATTTAATCCAATTCAATGTTTCTACACATTTATTAAAGGATAATCCATTGTCCAAAATTGTGGATTTAATGCCTAATCAAATTTATTACTATTCCACTTTTATTAAAGGATTATCCACTGTCCAAAATTGTGGATATAATTACTTTAATAACCTATAATAATTAACTTATCAAATTCAATCAATTTCGGATTTATAAAACAACGTTTATAAATTTCATTTATATTTTATAAAAACTTCTATTTTCTGAAATACTTTTTATAAACAAATTCCATTTTTATCATTTATATGCCAAAATCCCATTTATAAGTAAATTACTTATAAATCTCTTTATTTACAAAATCATTCTTTTTATAACTTCACAAGATCATAAATCTATAAATCTTATTTACTTATAAGATTCATTTATACAACATTTTAACACTTATAAAAAATCATTTATAATTCCATTATTTCGATTTATAATTCAATGTTATAAATATTATTTACAAACCGTTTATAACAAATTCAAAAATATCAATTTATACTATTTCACAAAATAGTTAACTTCCTATTTCAAAAATCATATTCTTATTATATTTCCCAAAACATCATAATTTACTATATTTCACAGAAATCATAATTTTTATAACATAAAAAGTATAATTTTTATGTATTCAAAATAAATTCATTCCTTTACAATTCAAAAATCAATAAAACGTTTATTTCCAAAATCACTTTAAAATCCTTTTTAAATTCGAAATCATCACCTAAATATTTTTAAAATTCCAAAACATGGCCCAACAGCACTAAATATTACAATCACGGCATCCAAAACATCATATATCATATGATAACAGAACATATAACAATATCCGTAAATAAATCAATATTAGTGAGGAATCCAGTTGGATCCCTCCAAACTGTCACCTGAAACAAATATACTTATTAGAATATGTGTACAATGTCCGCTTCAAGGCAGACACGCGTACAAAGGGTCATCCGCTCATACACGAGAACATATAAGGTCATCTGCTCCACTAGTCAGGTATATATCCAAATACCAATCAATATATAGATAATATATTATATATCATCCAAATAATCATCAATCATCATAAATAATACTTATTCTCACTTATATAAAAATATCGGTGAGTCAGAAAGAGTGAGTTGTACTCACATTGGTTGTAGTCGTCGCAATAGCGATTTATTCCGATTAAAATTAAACAAGCGTTTAATTTCAACCAAATTTTTTACCAACTCAAATAAATCCCAATCTAGATCCATAATGTAGTGCTCGTCAATACGAACCCAAGCAATTCGTTTCGTGTAAAACGGACCTCGTATGAAAAAGATATCACGTTTTAAAGTTTGAACGAATCAAAAAACATAATTAATTTACAAAATTTAATTAATTTATTTATTTTTTAAAACCTTTTTTCATCTGCCTTTCGATTTCGTGCTTCATCATCAGGGTCGTTGCTTTTAGCTTCTCCTCTATCAGCTATACACGCAAAAGAAATCCATAGTCGCATGCAATAAATCGATTTCCACGCCTCGTATAGATGATCGAAGAACGATCCACGACCACCAGTTGAAAGCTTGACGCGAGCACCATCACCGCTGCGAACACCGCCTAGCTTGGCACCTTGTTGTCCTCGAAAAATGCATGCAAAGAATGGATGAACGTGAGCCAATATCCTCCTCCACGCCGCGTCGATCACGATCATCACCATGTAGATTTGAAGCTCTCATCGCCCTCTATAATTTGTTAGTTGAAGATTTTTGGAATAGATTGATGGATTGGAAGAAATTAATGGAGAAAGATTCTAACATTATCGGCCATAGAAAATAAACTGGCGGCTAGCCTTAGTTTCAATTAGGGTTTTGCAAAATGAAGATATTCACGTCCTTTTATAGAAAATTTGAGGACACTATTCATCCCAAAATTTTCGAACTCCAATCGAAGCGTGTCGCCTGGCGCTTATAATGTTTTACCCTTATTCCGAACACAGTGGAATATATATCGGAAGCCAAATCGATCGTATTTGGAAGATAGGTTTTCGAATCGACTATTTTAAATTTAAAATTCACTTAAATGATTTTCTACAAGTTTTTGCTTGTCCCGGAGAAATCGTAAATCCGATTGACATGAAATTTGAAATCTTACAGTAATATAACATTGTGGATCCAATGAAACTAGTTTCACCAAAATCTGAGACTGTTTGAAAAATAGCTATTTTCACTCGTCAATTAAATATTAAAATGTTCAATTTCTAGAATTTAACTTTTAATTCGATTTTAAAAGTTCTCTAACATCATTCAAAATCAAATAAGATCTAATTCAACTTTATAAATCAATTTTATTCACGTTAAATCCAATTTCCAATTATTTCAGCAATTTCAAGTATTAAATTAACAATTTAATTATCCAATTAACTCGCTATATTTCAAATACAAGTTATTCAGCTTAGAAAATTTACCTGTGCATAATTAAAATCAATTAAATATATGAATTTCAAATGACTAAAATTCTGGGTCGTTACATTCTCTCATACTTAAAAGAATTTCGTCCTCGAAATTACCAAGTTAGAAAAAGTTACAAAATCCATTAACTTTTCAAAACAAATCGTTCAAATTAGATTTACCAAATCTATTTAACCTTTTAACTTTTTCCAAAAATCATTAGTTAAACTTCTTATAAAAACTTTTCTATGTTTTCAAATCCATTTATAGTTATCTTTTCGAAACCAACCAATATCATTTAACTTTCAACTCCTAAATCAAAATTTTAGTTATCAATTTTTTTTCCCAATATTCCCAAAATTATCTAACTCCTTAGATTTTCAGAAAATTTCGCCAGCGTCTCCTTTGCACGGTTCGATCCAAAAAAAACAATATATATATCACAAATATATATCTCATCATCAAGGATGAGGCATCCCGTAGTGAAAAAAGTGTAAAAGTACGATATGTACCTTATATACTATTAGCAAGCATATATGGCTAATATAGCGTGAAAGCGAGCTCCAAATGCGAAGCAAGCTCCATACGCACCTATTAAATACTCAACAACACACGAGAAACATGTATATATGAATGTAATATCAATATAAAACATATACCAACAACTATACATGTCAATATAACGAATGCCACAAAACAACAAATCCAACCATCAAACATCTATCATCCAATTAATCCATATCTGTCCAATCAATAGACAACCCAATCAATATACAGTCACTTCTTATTAATATTCATTGAATTGATTTTCAATTTAATCACATTTGATTCATTAACATTGGATTTTACTAACATTCATTCATATTCAAATTCAATTATTTAGCTTTCAGTTTTATTAATTCAATTTCATATGAATTTTTTATGCAATCAACTAACAACCATCTAACAATCAATGCATATCCAATATTACCAAATTAATTTACTTTACATCCATTCAGTTTGGTTCAACGCTTCTAATTCCAATTGGTTTAATATTCAATTTGGATTGAATTCTAGTATTCACTATAATCACATTTTTATACAACACTTTCAATATTGTTATTAATTCACAACTTCTTAACAACATTTTTAATGCTAATTCATTATACATTTCAAGTTGAATTTCATAATATAACTTAAGTTCATATTCATCACTTTACTTTATTAATTCACATTATTCATTTACTTTGATACCAAAATCAGCTTCATTCAACATCACTTATGTTATATTTCATTTTGTTCTCACTTGCATTTACTTTCACTTATACAACTTAAGTTCACTACTAATGTTTTTCATTAACCTTTTATTAAAGTTAAATTTCATCTCACTATTCAAATTCATATCTTGTTTTGCTTAATAAAATTGTTTAACCATTATAACATTTGGTTTTACTTACCTTATCTCATTCTATAAGTTATACAACTTATTTATTTATAATTCCATGAACATCTACCTAAGCTCACTTCCATTCACTAAACTCATTCTTTATAATTTCAAATCCAATTCACTTTATTAACTTTCCTTTAGTTAAATTTCAAATCATATATTTATTATGCTAACTTACATTTATTTCAACTTTACCAAAGCTAAATCTTTATCATTTCATATTATAAGTCCAAAACTCATTTCACTTATATTTATCAATTTCAACTTGGATTTTAAATTCAAATTCGTTTAACACAATAAAACTTCAATTTCAGTTTACTATTGGTAGCAAATCCATTACACAGAAACTAGAAAATGATACTGATGATGCTGTTGTCATCACCCTTATTATTTCCCAGTAACAGTAGTGAATTCAGTGCTTTATATTCTTTCAAAAATTCTTTAATCTTTATAAATCACATTCATAAATCTCTTACTCATATAATTTCACTATTTTACTTTACTTATATAAGATTATTTCACAATTGTAAATCATATTAATTATAATTCCATACTTTATAATTCATTTGCTTATATAACTTATTCTTTTACAATTGTTGCTTTTATTTAGATTATTCAAATTCATTAACTTATATATATATTTACATTTTCAAACAACCAAATAATCAGTTTGTATACACTTTAATAATTTCTTAAAAATTATTCCTTTATATATAAAACATAATCGAGGTAAATTTATTTCATTTACCCAATTAAAAATAATACCATGTCGATTTGCCTCGTTTAAGTGTTTGGAAATCCCTATCGATAACATGGCGTCCCACATACCGACCAGAATTCACAAACAGCTTAACGGATAAGCTAACGCAATATAAAACATTTTCTATCACTAACAGAAACACGCTCATATAAATAATACACTCAAACTAAATCTAGGGTGCTACAGTCCCTATCTATATTGAGTACACATCAAAGCTTAGGAATATACAAAATCTAAGCTCTGATACCAGCTGTGACGACCTGCAAATCCGTACCCTTTGAATCGACAATAATCCACACATGTCCGACCCAAATAGCGTAGACTGACGGAAAGTAAAGAGAAAGAAAAGAAGAGAGAAGAAGAGAAGAGAAGAAAGAGAGAAGATAGAACCTAACAGAGCAATGCAGAATCTCACATCGCACAAAAAACATATAATATCATATTAATGATCATTACAAAATAGAAACTGTATATACATACATCAATCAGAGTTCAACAATCAATCAGAGTTATCAGCTTAGACAGTTATAATAACCCTTCCTCACAATTGCCGATAATATAAACAACTAACCACAGCGGATAATCAATAATCAAAATAGATACGTATATACGAAAATGAAGATCTCCAGCTCCCCTACTGAAGCTCCAAAAGCATCAAACCTGAACCTGTTAATATACTCGGTCTAACCCGAGCATTGAATGGGAAGAACGCTCGGATCAGTCTGGTAAACCAGCGTAAGAAGCACACTCAACTGAATTAATTAAATTACCAAACTTTTCCTTAGTTTTCGAAACAAAAGTATCTCGTAAGACAAGTCCACACATAAATACAGACATGTTTTTACCTTACGATAACTTAATCATATCATATCAAATCCTCTTATATTATAGTAGTGTCTACTATTAATCATAGCCGAAATTGTTACATTGATTAAATTCCAGCATATAGCCCAATTGGGTAATACAATCAAAATAGAAAACACGTAGTGGGGTCTGGATTTCCATACAAATGACCAGGTGAAGGGACTACCTTTCGAAGGGGTACACTCTATATGGATGTCCCGAGGCATAGAACATCTGCCCTCTGCCAACACAAGACCGACCCACCTCTGTAACTAGATGGTACCGAATATGTCATCCTGCGACTGTTACCGACCTTTACCGAGGGCCCTCATAGCATACAAACCACAGTAATCAGATATACGACGTCATAGCGTGCAAAGGTATATCTAGAAGAGGATGATCATATCCTACTTGGGAATGACCAACTTTGCCTTCCCGCGTCTAACCATGTTTTGGTCATTTCCGGTTGATGAGGCCTGATGAGGTAACGATTACCTTTCGCAATCACATATCACATCACTTTGAATGCCACACGTCCATTTCCGTTGACTACTAATTGCCTTCCATAAAAATACAACCCTTAAGCTCATACGTCTCAAGGAGGGTGTTAAGCTAAGAGAAGTTTCCTTCTCAGCCACCACTGATGTACATTTGTAAAAACCAATGTATGTAATCTATAGAAATGCAATGTCAGACAAACATCCATACAAGTTGTCCAGGAACAGGACAAACCGAAGGTACTTTCCTACCACATCCTGTCGGGAAATCCGTAGGATTAGTAGCGGATAGTCCTCGCATTGGATATTTCATAATGAAGAGACCACTGCTACCTGATGTATATTGGAATTTTAACCCCAAACGATCAACAAGCAGTCCCTCCACTATAAAAATCCGGAATATCAATATCATCACATGCAACCTGCACAATCGTCGCATATACATTGGTCCAAAGTGGTTTTCGGATAAACCGGTCCCAGTCTCTTCGCACCAACAACGCAAAAGCGTTTCTCAACCTCACACAGAAACTAAGTCTCATAGACTTATCACGTCTCCAACTTTCAATTTGCTATCCTTCGGGCCATGAAGGAAGCTCGATAGATTGGAGTAATACTCCGCACTATACGAATCAACATCCTCAACACAAACGATAATCAAGCCTATACAGAAGGCTATGTACTAAGTGTATGACTAAATAGTTCCTACATCAAGTCGAGGAACTAAAATTTTGGCCAAGTTTGATAGTCGGTTATTTAACTATCAAAACAAACAAACAAATATTCAGCACCATAACAATCACTGGGCCCTTTTAATTAATCTTTTATTAATTAAATTATTTGCCAAATATTTACTTTAAATTATCTTTAAAAGATATAATCACAAAACATTTCACTCCATACTGGAAAACATTTCCATACTTATTTAATAATAAGTAATTCACAAATTTGTTTATTTTCAACACTTAGAAAATATTACATATACTTAAATCACGATTAAGTATATATTTTATTCTATAAGGAAAACGTTCTTTTTAAACACATTTAGTTCGATCAAAATGAATGTTGCGTAAAACATCGTTACGACAACCCAAAATCACTAGTATAGAGATTTGAAAATTAGATAGATATATAAACCCCAATACTATATAAAAACATTTTCTTTCAAAAATCATTTAGTATAACAACAATGTTATAGTCCATCATTTCCTTATTTTTCGAAAATGCCTATTTCAACAATGAATGTTGAAATCCATGGTTTCGATACTTAACACATTTTAAAACATCTTTAAACCATTTAACTCCATTTAAAAATATTCACTTTCCAAAACATTTATTAATTCAAAAGGTTAACCACTTTCCAAAGCATATCTAATTTATTCAATATATTATTTACTGTCCAAAATCATGAATATAGTTCATTTAATCTAATTCAATGTTTCTACACATTAATGAAAGGAGAATCCACTGTCGAGAATCGTGGATTTAATGCCTAATCAAATTTATTACTATTGCACTTTTATTAAAGGATTATCCACTGTCCAAAATCGTGGATATAATTCCTTTTATAACCAAAATAATTAACTTATCAAATTCAATTGATTTCGGATTTATAAAACAATGTTTATAAATTCCATTTATATTTTATAAAAACTTCTATTTTCTAAAATCCTTTTTATTAACAAATTTCATTTTTATCATTTATATGCCAAAATCCCATTTATAAGTAAATTACTTATAAATCTCTTTCTTTACAAAATCATTCTTTTTATAACTTCACAACATCATAAATCTATAAATCATATTTACTTATAAGATTCATTTATACTACATTTTAACACTTATAAAAACTTATTTATAATTCCATTATTCCGATTTATAAAAATTCAATGTTAAATCTTATCTATAAACCGTCTATAATAAATTCAAAGATCTCAATTTATGCTATCTCACAAAATAGTTAACTTCCTATTTCAAAAATCATATTCTTATTATATTTCCCAAAACATCATAATTTACTATATTTCAAGAAATCATAATTTTTATAACATAAAAATTATAATATTTGTTTATTCAAAATAAATTCATTTCCTTTACAATTCAAAAATCAATAAAACGTTTATTTACAAAATCCTTCAAAATCCTTTTTAAATTCGAAATCAACACTTAAATATTTTGAAAATTCCAAAATATGGCCCAATGCTGCAAGAACACTAAATACAACAATCACGACATCCAAAACATCATATACCATACGATAACAGAATATATAACAATATCCGTAAATAAATCAATATTGGCGAGGAATCCAGTTGGATCCCTCCAACATGTCACCTGCAATAAATATACATATTCGAATATGTTTACAATGTCTGTTTCAAGGCAGACGCGTGTACAAAGGGTCATCCGCTCATACACGGGAACGTATAGGGTCATCTGCTCCACTAGGCAGGTATATATCCAAATACCAATCAATATACATATAACATATCATATATCATCCAAACAATCATCAATCATCATAAATAATATTTATTCTCACTTATATAAAAATATCAGTGAGTCAGAAAGAGTGAGTTGTACTCAAATTGGTTGTAGTCGTCGCAATAGCGATTTATTCCGATTAAAATTAAACAAGCGTTTAATTTCAACCAAAATTTTCACTAACTCAAATAAATCCCAATCCATCTCCATAATGTAGTGCTCGTCAATATGAACCCAACGCAATTCGTTTCGTGCAAAACGGACCTCGTATGAAAAAGATATCACGTTTTAAAGTTTGAATGAATTAAAAAAGATAATTAATTTATAAACTTTTATTAATTTATTTATTTTTTAAAACCTTTCTGCATCTGCCATTCGATTTCATGCTTCATCATCTGGGCCGTTGCTTTTAGCTTCTTCTCTATCAGGTATACACGCACAAAGAAACCTACTGTCGCATGCAGTAAATCGATCGCCATGCCTCATATTGATGATTGGAGAACGACCCAAGACCACCAGCCGAAAGCTCGATGTGAGCACCATCACCACCGCGAACGCCGGCTAGCTTGGCACCCTGTTGGCCTCGAAAAATTCATGTAAAGAATGGATGAACGTGAGCCAATATCCTCCTCCACGTCGTGTCAATCACGATCATCACCATATAGATTTGAAGCTCTCATCGCGCTCTATAATTTGTTAGTTTAAGATTTTTGGAATAGATCGATGGAGTGGAAGAAAGTAACGGAGAAAGATTTAAACATTATCAGCCATAGAAAATAAACTGGTGGCTAGCCCTAGTTTCAATTAGGGTTTTCCAAAATGAAGATATTCATGTCCTTTTATAGAAAATTTGACGACACTATTCATCCCGAAAATTTTCGAACTCCAATCGAAGCGTGCCGCCTGGCGTTTATAATATTTTGCCCCTATTCCGAACACAATGGAATATATAATGGGATCCAATTTGATCGTACTTGGAAGATAAGTTATCGAATCGGCTATTTTAAATTTAAAATTCACTTGAATGATTTTCTACGCGTTTTAGCTTGCTTCGGACAAACAGTAAATCCGATTGACATGAAATTTGAAATCTTACAATGATATAACATCACGAATTCAATGAAACAAGTTTCGTCGAAATCCAAGTCTGTTTGAAAAATGGCTAATTTCAATCGTCAATTAAATATTAAAATATTCAATTTCTAGAATTTAAATTTTAATTCGATTTTAAAAGTTCTCTAACATCATTCAAAATGAAATAAGATTTAATTCAACTTTATAAATCATTTTTATTCACATTAAATCCAATTTCCAATTATTTCAGCAATTTCAAGTATTAAATTAACAATTTAATTATCCAATTAACTCGCTATATTTCAAATACAAGTTATTTAGCTTAGAAAATTTACTTGTGCATATTTAAAATCAATTAAATATACGAATTTCAAGTGACTGAAATTCTATGTCATTACAGTTTTACTGCTTTGTGCAAGGATTTCATCAATCTGGGAGGGAGACCTTTTAAAGGATCAGAGTCCATTATAGAAGTTCAGGCCTTGTTACACTCGTGCGAGCGCATTTTTAAAAGTTTGGATCTATCTGACGAGTAGAAGAATGATGGCAACGTGGCAACTTCAAGAAGGATCTGCAGCTTGGTGGGATGCAGTTACATCAAAGATGATATTTCTTGGACTAGGTTTAAGGAATTTTTTGAGGAACAGCTCATGCCGACAGCTGGGAGAACTCGTCTATATAGAGATTTTCTAGATCTAAAGCAAGGGAATATGTCTGTTTCTGAATATGAGAACAAGTTCAATGAATTATCTCACTATGGATCTGGCTTGATCGACACACCCCTCAAAAAGGATGAGATGTTTGTGCAAGGAATGAGGCATGAGTTCCACGAGAAGATGACGGCACACCTTAAGGGATCTTTCGTGGAGTTGTTAGACATGGCATTAATATATGAGGAGCTTATGAATAAGAAACTGTTGGATTCTGCAACAACACCAAGTGGAACTTCTTCCAATCCAAATAAAAGGAAATTTAATCCAAATTGGAAGAAGCAAGGCAAAATGAAGCAGAGAGGAAATAATGGACCTCGTAAGTGCTATGTGTGTCAGCAAGAGGGTCACTTGGCTAAGCAGTGTCCCATGGGTAGATCTCAACAGCAGCAGCGTCAGAGTGGACCGGGTTCAACATTGGTTTAGAAATCTCTATGTTTCAACTGTCATCGGCCGAGACACATGGTGAAGGCTTGTCTGCTTCTTCAGAAGGCCTAGCAGAACAAGGTGTTTGCTCTTGAAGGTGGTCCATCTTCTTCTAAAGGTAAAGGAGTTTTGGAAGGTACTTTGCTTTTAGATGGCAATTTTATTAGAGTTCTATTTGATTCTGGTGCATCTCTTAGTTTTGTTTCTTTGGGTTCAGTAGAGAAGTTTTATATTTCCCATAGTTTGGTAGACCGTCCTACTTTTGTATCTAATCCTATAGGCGGGGTAACCAATTAGATAAGATCTGTAGTGACCTAAGGATTTCTTATCTGTCTCATAGTTTTTCTTGCGATCCATTTGTATTGGATTTCAAAGGGTTTGATCTTATTCTAGGAATGGATTGGTTGGATAAGTATAAGGCTGTTTTGATTTGTGAAGAGAGAATCGTGACTTTGGAAATTGAGTTGGGAAGCATCGCAAAAGTGACTTGCGATAGTTCTGGAGTTCATTTAAGTAATCTTTTACATGGAATCGAAACATCTTCAGAAGGTGTAGAATCCATAGAAGTAGTCAATGATTTTCCGGATGTCTTCGAAGACGTTAAAGGTTTGCCCCCGCATCAGGAGATAGAGTTTCAGATCGATTTAGTTTCGGGTGCAATACTTGTTGTTCACCCCAGTAGAGGGATGGCGCCGAGAGAGAGAAGAGCTGGTGAAGCAGACCCAAGATTTCTTAAAGAAAGGTTTGATCCGGCCTAGTTTTTCCAGTTGGGATTTTGAGATAGTCTTTGCAACTAAGGCGGATGGGTTGTTGAGATTCTATATGGATTATCGGGAGTTGAATAAGGTTACTATTAGGAATAAGTATCCTTTGCTACATATAGATGACCTTTTTTATCAACTCCATGGAGCTTCTGTATTCTCCCAGTTGGATTTAGCTTCGGGTTTTCACCAGTTAAGGGTTGCTAAGGAAAGTATACCCTTAAATGCGTTCAAGGGACCCAATTGTTTTTATGAGTGGCTGCTTATGCCTTTCGGGCTGACCAACGCTCCTGCTTATTTTGTGGATTTGATGAACTGAGTTTTTTTGGATGTGCTGAATAAGTTCGTGCTCGTGTTCGATGACATTCTTGTCTACTCCAAGTCTGAAGAGGAGCATAAGAGACATTTGGGAATAGTGTTGGAGACATTGAGGTGGCATGTTTTGAAGGCTAAGTTTTCGAAGTGCCATTTTTGGAAATCGAAAGTCATATTTTTAGGGCATGTTGTTTTTGGTGAGGGTATTTCTATAGATCCGGCCAAGGTAGCTACTATTCAGGAGTGGAAGCAACCGCAGACCCCGATAAAAGTCCATAGTTTTCTGGGTTTGGCAGGGTACTACAGGAAGTTTATTAGGGACTATTCTAACATTTCTTTGCACTTAACCAAGTTGACCCGGAAAGGAGCAAAGTTCAAGTGGACTCCCAAGTGTGAAGAGGCTTTCTTGGATTTGAAGGCAAGGCTGACCAGTGAACCTGTTCTAGCTATTCCTGATGGCAAGAGTAAGTTCAAGGTCTACACGGATGCTTGTGGAGTTGGGCTAGGTGCAGTGATGATGCAAAATGGGAAGTTGATTGCGTATGCGAGCAGGCAGTTGAAGCCTTATGAAACGAATTATGCTGCGCACCATCTGGAATTGTTGGCCATCGTCTTTGCTTTAAAGATCTGAAGGCTCTATCTGTTGGGAGAGAAGTTCGAGCTTTTCACGAATCACAAACCTTTGAAGTATATTTTCTCCCAGAAGGATATGAATTTGAGGCAGCAGAGATGGGTAGAATTTTTAGCATCATATGATCTGGATATCTTGTGTGCTCCGGGGATGACGAATGTTGTGGCGGATGCTATGAGTAGGAATACAGTTCTGTCTATTTTGGAAGTTTTTCCGCCTCTTAAGGAAAGGTCGTAAGCAGTCAGATGAAGGATAGATCTTTTGAGGATTTGATTCTTGGAACTAAGGATGGTCGATATTCAGATTCAAGATAGACGATCAAGGAGTTTTGTGGATCAACGGTCGTTTGTGTATGCCAGATGTGGATGGCTTGAGGCAGGAAGTTTTTCGGGAAGGCCACAAATCAAGGCCGAGTATCCACCCTGGGATTTCAAAGATGTATAAGGATATGAAGAAAGTCTTTTGGTGGCCGGGTATGAAGAAGGATATTATTGCTTTCGTCAATAGGTGTGCGATCTGCCAGCAGTTAAAGGTGATCAACAGAAGGTAGCAAGATTGTTCAGCCTCTGGAAGTGCCTAAGTGGAAGTGGGAAATGATATCTATGGATTTCGTCGACGGTTTGCCAAGGACCAGAAAGGGAAATGAAGGAATATGGGTAAACCGGTTGACCAAGAGCGCCCATTTTATTCCGGTTAAGGCAACCGAACCATAGCATCTTTGGCAGAGATTTTCTTGAAGGAGATTGTCAGACTGCATGGTGTTCCAGTAGCATAGTAAGTGATCGTGATTATATCTTTACTAGTAAATTTTAGGACTCTTTGCAATCAGCTTTGGGTACGAGATTGAGTTTGAGTACAGCTTATCATTCCCAGACCGGCGGACAAACAGAAAAGCTGAACCGAATTCTAGAGAAGGTGCTCAGGGCTTGTGTTTTGGATTTTGGTGGATCGTGGGAGGACCATCTACATTTAGTCGAATTCTCTTACAATAACAGTTATCAGGCAAGTATCAAGATGGCACCTTATGAAGCTTTATATGGAAGACCTTGTAGATCCCTGTCCTGTTGGGTAGAGTCGGGAGATCATCTTGTTCTTGGTCCAGATTTGATTCGTGAGGCATCTGCAAAGGTGGAGCTTATCAAAAAGAGAATGAAAGCAGCGCAGGATCGCCAGAAGAGTTATGCGGACAAGAGATGAAGACAATTGGAATTTGAGATCGGAAATTTGGTCTTTGTCAAGGTTTCCCCGATTAAAGGAGCGATCAGATTTGGAAAGACGGGAAAACTTGCCCCAAGGTATATTGGTCCATTCCGAGTGCTTGAGAGAATTGGTGTTGTGGCCTACAGGATTGAATTGCCAGTCCGGATGGCTGGAATTCACAATGTTTTTCATGTATCTCATTTGAGGAAATACGTGCACGACCCATCTCTTGTTGTGGAGCCAGCAGTGCAAGAAGATTTAGAGATTGAACAGGACTTATCTGTAGTCAGGCATCCAGTCCAGATCATTGATCAAGATGAGAAGCAACATAGAAACAAGGTGGCAAAGCTGGTCAAGTTACAGTGGAGCAAGGATCCAGAGATTGTACCTGGGAAACTCTGGATAGTTTTAGGAAAGCTTATCCGGATCTGTGTCCGGATAGCCAGTAATGTTTGTCTGGATGAATTGTTTGTTTGGTTGTTAATGTATAGTTGATATGTATGCTTGAATTGTTTGAAATAAAAGTTTGGATTATCTTTTGCTTTTAAATTTCGAAGACGAAATTATTTTAAGGAGGGAGGAATGTGATATCCCAGAAATTTCAAGCAATAAATATGTGATAATATCCTTTATAAATTATTTTAAATTGGCAAAATTGTTCTTTTAAAACAAATAATATGGATTTTTTATATGTATATATATGTATAAGGCTGTAAATATATTTACAAATTGAATTTGAGTTTATTTAAATGTGTGTGTATATATATATATGACTTGATTTTAAATTGGATTTTTAAATTGAATTTGAATTTGAGTTGAAATTCAAAAGATAGATCTCTTAAAATAATATTGGATTTAAAATATACGATTTATTTAGAATATAATTGGTTTTATATCATTTTCTTTAAAGGATTTTATTTATATAAATTAGGAAAAGTATTTATTAAATAGTAAATTAAATATAAAAGCTTTATAAACCATTTAAAATTAATAAACTCATGCATAATTACACATGTTAGTTAAATGTGTATAGTTTGACAAATGGAAGAAAATTAGCAATATTAATGACAAATGTTAACAAATTAAACAAGTGTCACTATTTTATTTTATTTTCTTTTATTTTTAATAATCATAAAATTTAGTCTATATATTCATCTATTTCTTCTCTGCATTTCTTTTTCCTATCTTCATTCAAAAGCAAGATCAAGTCAGTAACCTGTAAAAGAATAAGCAAACCAGAGAAATTTTAAAACAACAACTCAAACTAGATCAAAACAAAAAGCCCGTTTACATTTTCAACTACCTCAAATAATCAAGCAATCAACTATATTTCAACCTGAAATCAAGACAAGATCATCTCTGTTTTCAAATCTTAAATCGTCGCAACAACAAAGTTTCCAGTTTTCAAGCTAGCAAAATTTCCAGATTAACAAATTTTCAAGGATGAAGTATTTTTCCACATTAGAAGCATTCGGTTTTCAAAATATAGAATCCCTGTTCCAATCTCTCTGTTCATCATTACTGGTGGGTAAACGTTCTTATTAAAAGCTTTAAGTAAATGGAAATCTGTTGCATGTGAATTTTTGGAAAAAAGTTTGCTTTGCATGTATATATATAAGTATGATTTCTATATATATGAATGTGTTGAAAGTGTGCATGCCTGATGTATCTGTGTCATCTTTGTTTTATAGTACAGAGCTTAAAATTTAACTCAAAATTCCTAATCTCTTTATTTAATCTCTATTTGGTTTTAGTTTCCAAATAAGAAATGTTTGTTTAGACATAGGTTAAGTTTCAAAAATAAATTTAGGTAAAATTAGTTGGAATTTTATCTGGAAAATAGAAAATACAATTGAAATTTTGAAACATGTTGAAATTCAAGCATCGAAATTCTATGATCTACTTATATAACTTGAATCCCCATCTTAAATCATGATTTTTAAGAGTTAATTTATAATTTATCCTGTTGTATCGAGTGAGCATTTTGATGTTGACTAGAAATTGAAATTTGAGTTTTTTCTGGTGATCGGTGATCTCGAGTAGGCCGAGATCATCACTGGAGGAGGGCAGGGTGAAGGCGAGCTCAACAAAAATGGTGGGTGGTTTTCTTAGCCACCATGGCGGCGGAAATTGGTCGAAGCAGGGTTTAAGCCCTAAGTTGGGTCGAGATCTGGAACTAGTTGTTGCGGCATCTCTGGTGGTTCGAAGTTCATCAGATTGGGGTGAAAAGATAAAGGGTTCGCCGGCGAACCTTTGGGCAGAGGTTCGTGGTCGCTGGTGGTCGGCGTCGTGGGTTCGAGGAAGTTTTAGTTGATGGTTTCTGGTTCCAGATTGTTCGAGTTTTCACGATTTTGATTCTGAGTTATGGTGATCTTTTGGGTGGTCGGAATCAAAGTGGGTGGGTCATCAATGGTTTGTCGGCGGTCGCCTTGGAGGCTGGAGCTTCACCGTTGATCGGTGCATGTGCACGAGTCGTTTCTGTGCACCTATGTTTTGATTTGGGGCAGAGCTAGTTGTCTCAAAGGGATGCTCGGGAATGGGAGAAGATTGCTCGGGATCGTCTTCGGGTTAGCATGAGTGTTTTTGTGTAACAGGTTTAAGTTTAAAATGAAATCCAAGTTTAAAAAAGAAGAGAAAGGGGATGTCTCGGGTCCGGGCTCGAGTATTATTCGGGTTGGACCCGATGTTAAAACTGAACAGTTTTAAAATTTAAAATAAGCAAGTTTTTAAATTTAAAATAAAACTAGTTTAAATCTATATCTTAAACCTAATTCTTTACATAATAAACGTTTTTAAGTAACTGATTAAAGGAAGATATAATTAGGTTAACTTGAATTTGTTAAGTCAAAATTCTTTTAAGTTATTTTAAAACTTAATTTATAAATGTAATTAAGTGTTAATTTAAAAGTAAAATGTTTGAAGTACATATGTTAATGATAATTAAGTCTTTAAAAAGATAATGATTTATCTTAAAAGTCAATTATGGTTTTAATTATTTAAGATTAATTAAATTAATAAAGAAATTAAAGAGTAATTAATTAATTTAATTAATTAATGATTAGGGATTAATTAAACTATAATTAAGAGTATAGTTAATTAATTGATAACTAAGAATTAATTAATTAAGTAAGTAATTAAGTGTAATTAATTTATAATTAGAGATTAATTTATTTATAATTAGAGATTAATTAATTTATAATGAGATATTAATTAATTAGTAATTAAAGATGAATTAAGTTGTAATTAAGCATTAATTATTAAATAATTAGAGATTAATCAATTGGTAATTAAGGATTGATTAATTGGGTAATTAAGGATTAATAAATTGTAATTAAATGTTGTTAATTAATAATTAAGGTTTACTAATTAATAATTAAGTATAATTAATCAGTAATTTAAGATTAATTCATTGATTGATAAGGTAATTAAAGAATGATTAATTAATTAAAATGGTTGTAAATAATCAATGATTAATTAAGTAAGATTAGGTAATTCATTCTTAAGTAATTAATTTAAGTTGAGTTGAATAAATTAATTATAGTATGGATTAATAAGTCTTGCTTATGGATGATTGATTGTATAGAATGTCTGGATTGATTGATATCTATAGTATGATAATCTGTGATGTTTTGTGATGTGATATTGGATATATCTATGATAAATGTGTGATAATTATCTGTGATGATGCTGTGTGAGTTCAAAGCATTTGAATTGATTGTAAATTGTTTAACCGTAAACAACTTGACCTTTAAAACGGCGTTTGGATTTCGATGAGACCGGGATCAGATATCAAATTTGATTATCCGAAAACCACATCGATCCAAGTTAAAAGATAGGTCATGAAATCTTAAGTGAAGATCGAGGTAGAGTTTCAGAGTGCAAGGGTTATTGTCGTTAACTCTGAGGGTGATTTCAAAATGAATGTAACAAGATAATGCCTTCGGTTTCGTTCAAACCCGGAACGAACTTGTATGGATGAATGCTATCAGACCATTGTCAATGGAGGACGATGAGCATTCCAAGTTAAATGTTCCCTAAAGGTAATCATAGCCTCATGCCTCAACAAACGAGAATGGCTAAAACAGGGGAGGTGCACGCAAGGCTAAGTGGGTAGCACCCAAGTAGGATAAGATTTTCCTCTGTCTGGATGTCCCTTTTATTCGGCTGTGTGGGCAGTTGTTTGGCTACAACCGTGGGGTTGTCTTATTCAGACTATCCAGTAAGGGGTAGCTCCGGCATTGTGATGCAGTGGATCAGGGTGGATCCTTGGTACGGTGATCTAGACCACATACTTTGACGGGCGGTACCCAGTAGCCCTGCTATTGTAAGGAATCCAATCTCCAATAAGTGCCTGTATGGTTTTTATTGTGCCCAACTATTTTGGAACGTGAGATGTAAGCATTCCAACTATTTCTGTAGTTTATATTGAAAACCCTAGACAATATTATAATATAACCGGATTTCCTATCAAATATTTTAGTTATCGTAAGGGAAAAACTTGTCCATGTTTATTTGCGGAGAGTCTTACGAGATACCTTTTCTTTCAAAGGTTTTTCAAGTTAAATAACTTAACCATTTACTCACGCCAGACTCATGTCTAACCCAAAGTTTATTCTGTTTTTCTTTAACTCTTGGGTAGTCAAAGTTTTATGAGTAGCCAAGTGATCAGGTTTTTCTTGATGAATTTTGGAAAGCTTGGAGCTAGAATCTTGGCGTAGCTATATCTATATCTTTCCGCTGTGTTGTGTCTTTTGTCTATTGTATTTTGGGATGTAATGGATAGACAGGTCCTTACGACTGTCTAATGTGATGTTGCTGTAACTGTGTAACTCTGATGTGTAAAGACTATGTAATAGTTATGTGACATATTATATTTTGTTCCATTTCTGCTGTGAGATTCTGATGATTGTTGTTCTTTCTTCCATCTATTCTTTTCTACCTATTTCTTTCTTATCGATGATGCGTCTTTCTGTGGAGTGAAAGACGGGTCATCACCTATAGGGTCTCATCTGCTCCAATAGGCAACAATATACCCAAATACCAATCAATATATCACATAACATCCAAAAAATCATCAATCGGCATAAAATAAACTTGTTCTCACTTATATAAAAATATCAGCGGGTCAGAAAGATTGAGTTGTACTCACTTTGGATTCCACTCCGTCAAACTTTAAAACAAGGAACTTTAAGATCCAATGCATATTTCCTACCATGCTTTGGAAACCAAATGAAAATGAGCCCGAATTCCACCTCCCTAATGCCTGGCCAAGGCTTAAAACGGAGATTGGCCGAAAGTATGGAGAAGAAGTGGTAAAGCTTTGAACTTGAATTCTCAAAATTAGACCCAGAAAATTGGTCATCTTCTCACTTGTTTTTGACTCTCTTACCGTCAAAATTTAGTAAAGCTTGTCAACTGAAAAATTGTTGTAAATTATTTTCTCTTGAATTTTAAAAAAAAGAATCACTTGATTTGATTAGTTTTAAGGAAGATATGGTCAAAAGAAAAAGAGCCATTCTCAGATTCACAAATATAAAGCCCGAAAATATACTTCAAAAAATTGTGTTCAGGTGTATCAAACCTCAAAACTGGAAAAAGTGATCAACATAAAATTTGTAGCCACTAGAATTTCATATGATTTTAATTTTTTTTTCGTAATTTGGATTAGTCATGATAAAGTTATGATCAAAACGAAATGGCCAATTCTCTAGCTTAAAAACTGGGTCAGAAAATGCACTGGAAAGAAGTGGATTTTTGACATGGTTAGTTTTAGAATGAGACAAAGTGTTCAACATAAAAGTTGTAGCCACTGGAAAAATACATGATTTGAAAAAAAAAATGAATTTTTCATTTTGGTTCTGTTTTGAAGAAGTTATGGTCGAGAGAAGAAGAGGTAAAATGTGGAGAAAAAAGAAGTTTGATTTAAAGAGAATGAACATTGATTTCTTTTAAATATTTTGCAAATATTTTTCCATTATTTCTTTATAATTTGTTTTATATGGCATAGAAGCCATTAAAGAGGAAAGGAGGAAGGTGAAGAAGCTAGTGAAAAGAAGAAGAATTGTGAATGAAAGTGAAGAAGAAAGTGGGTATTTATAGAAAAATAAAGAAGTGGTAAATTTACCAAAGTAACCTCTTACCGAATTACCAAACCATCCTTACATCAACCTAAAGCAATCTCCACTTTTCAATATTTAACATCATCCTTTCATTTCTTACTTTATGTCTTAGTCACTTAAAGATTAAGTAAAGTAAAGTAATTTCTTTATTGGATTTTGATTTGATGTGGTTTGATGTTAACTTTTCTTACTTTTGTTGACTCTTACTTACTTTTACTAATGAATTCTAGAAGTTTTCTAATCCTATTTAGTAGAAATAAACATATTTAGTTATTAAAATTGTAGTATATATGTTAAAACATGTTAAAAAAGGTGAGATAACGTTGCAATAACTTACTTTGAACACAACATTGATTTTCGACAAAACGTTTTCCGGTCACATTTTGACGTTTTTGTAATATTATTTATTCATATAAATCAAACATTAAAATAAATTTCTTCTTATCTTTAAATGATTAAAACAAGCATATTTGACTTATAAAATAACATAAAACAATATGCAAATCTTCTTATAAAAATACAACATCGATTTATCGATATGCGACGAAATTTGTCAATTTTATGAAACAAGTTTTATATATTTATCAAACCATTATAAATTCAATTACTATTATTATCAAATGAGTTTGATATCGATTATATATATATTTAAAAGGAATTATTTATCCATTAAATAAATTTCTCAATTATTTATCCAACTTTATCAGAATCTGACTTTTGTCAATTGTACAATGGGAAACCAAAATATTTATTCAATATTAAAAATAAGTTTACCATTCTTATTTATCATATAAAACATGATTGTTTAAGTTTTAAAATTCTACATATGGTTAAAATAATTAAATATCTCATTTTCAAAGTGTTAAAATCACGGGTCGTTACATTCTCCCCTACTTAAAAGAATTTCATCCTCGAAATTACCAAGTAAGAAAAAGTCACAAAATCCATTAACTTTTCAAAACAACCCGTTCAAACTAGATTACCAAAATCACTTAAATGTTTAACTTTCCCAAAAACATTTAGTTAAACTTCTTATAACAATTGCTTTAAGTTTTCAAATCCGTTCATAATTATCTTTTCAAAACCAACTAAGATCGTTTAACTTTCAACTCAATATCAAAATTTCAGTTATCAAAAATTTCTTTCAATTTTCCCAAAATTCTTCCGACGCCTTAAATTTTCAAAAAAAAATCGGCATAGTCTTCTTTGTGCGGTTCGATCATAGTAGGATCACAACATATATATATACATACATATATATATATATATCACAAATATACATCTCATCTTTGAGGATGAGGCATCCAGTAGGGAAAAAAAGAAAACAAAAGTACAATATGTAATCTGAGATATGTACCTTATATATTATTAGTGAGCATATACGGCTAATATAGCGCAAAAGCGAGCTCCAAATGTGATGCAAGCGCTATCCGCACCTACTAAATACACAACACCCAAATGAGAAACATGTATATAGGAAATAATATTAATATACAACATATACCAATACAACAACTGTATATGCCAATATAGAAAATGCAAGAAAAGTAACAAATCCAACCATCAAACAACTATTATCTAACTAACATCCAACAAACCAATATCTATCCAATCAATCCATAACCAAATCAATATTCATTCATTTCTTATTAATATTCATTGAATTGATTTTCAATTTATTCACATTTGATTCGTTATCATTGGATTTTAGTAACATTCATTCATTCATATTCAATCAGTTTACATTCACTAAGTTACATTCAAGTTAGTTCATTTTCAATTCAAATCAAATTCAATTCTATTTAGATTTACTTACTTTAAATTTGAATTCAATTACTTAGCTTTCAATTTTATTAATTCAATTTCTTATGAATTTCTATATAATCAACTAAAATTCATCTAACAAACAATGCATATCCAAATAACCAATTTTATTTAATTTACACTCAACATTTATATTTACTTTATTACATTCAATTTGGTTTAACACTTTTAATTTCAATTGGTTTAATATTCAACATAGATTGAATTCTAGTATTCACTATATTCACATTTTTATACCACACTTCTTATGCTAATTCATTTTACCACTAAAGTTGACTTTCATTATATAACTCAAATTCATATTCATTTAACTACTTCAGTTCATTAACTTCTTATTATTCAACTTTACTTTCAATTTAATTGTATTTATCAAAATCAACTTGATTCAACATTACTTAAGGTATGTTTCATTTCATTCTCATTTGCATTTACTTAACTTAAATTTCAACTTGGATTTTAAATTCAATTTTGTTTATCACATCAAAACTTCAATTTCAATAGCAAATCTATCACACAGAAACTCGAAAATGATACTGATGATGCTACAGTCATGACCCTTATTATTTTTCAGCAACAGTAATGAATTCGGCGCTTTATATTTTTTTTAAAATCCTTTTTTTATAAATCACATTTACAAATCTTCTTATATAATTTCACTATTTTACTTGACTTATGGAAGATTCATTCCATATTTATTTATCTTATTTAGATTTATAATAACATAACCTCCTAAAACTTTGAAAAATAACTTCAAAATAAAAGGGATTCAAAATTTTCAAATTCTTAGTTTAAATCCATTTTATTTATAATTCATATAGTTTCATTTCTTATATATAAGACTATTTCACAATTGTAAATCATATTAATTATAATTCTATACTTTATAATTCATTTGCTTATATAATTTCATTTATTTACAATTGTTGTTTTATTTAGATTATTAAAAAAGATTTATTAACTTATATATATATATATATATATTTACATTTCCAAACAACCAAACAATCAATTTATATACACTTTATATAATTGTGAAAAATTATTCCCTTTATATATAAAATATAATTGAGGTAAAATTATTTCATTTACCCAGTTTAAAATAATACTACGTCGACTTGCCTCGCTTAAGTGTTTGGAAATCCCTACCGATAACATGGCATTCCATATACTGACCAGAATTCACAAACAGCTCAACGGATAAGTAAACACAATATAAAATATTTTTATATCACTAACAAATACGCGCTCACACATTTAATACACTTAAAATCAAACTAGGGTGCTACTGTCCCTATCTATACTAAGTACACATCAAAGCTTAGGAATATACAAAATCTAAGCTCTGATACCACGTGCGACAACCCGTAAATCCGTACCCTTTGAATCGACAATAATACACACACGTTCGATCCAAAAAGCATAGGCTGACGGAACTTCAAAAGAAATAAATGAAGAGAGAAGAAGAGAAGAGAAGAAAGAGAGAAGATAGAACCAAACAGAACAATACAAAATCTCACATCGCAGCGGAAAACATATAATATCATATCAATGATCTTTACAAAATAGAAACTGTATATACATACATCAATCAAAGCTAAAGATTCAATCACTAGTTGTCAACCTGGACAGTTGTAATAACCTGTCCTCACAACTATTGATAATATACAACAACAATGCGCAAAGCGGATAATCAAAACAGATATGTGTATCGAAAATGAAGATCTCCAGCTCCCCTGCTGAAGCTCCAAACGCACCAAAACTGAACCTGTAAATATACTCGGTCTGACCCAAGCATTGAAAGGAAAGAACATTCGGATCAATCTGGTAAACCAGTGTGAGAAACACACTCAACTGAATTTATTAAATTATCAAACTTTTCCTTTATCAAATCTAAAGTATCTCGTAAGACACATCCACACATAAATACAGACATGTTTTTACCTTACGATAACTAAAAATTTCATATCAAATCCTCTTATTTTATATTAATGTCTATTGCACAAATAATATCCGAAATTGTTACATTGATTAAATTCCAGCATATAACCCAAAATGGGTAATATAATCAAAATGGCAGGTACGTAGTGGAGTTTGGATTTCCATACAAATGACCAGGTGAAGGGATTACCTACCGATGGGACACCTCTAGATGGATATCCCGGGGATAGAACATATACCCTCTACCAACACAAGACCGGCCTACCTTTGTGACTAGATAGTACCGAATATGTCATCCTCCGGTCTTTATCGACCTTTTTTGAGGGCCCTCATAGTGTACAAACCACAATAATCAGATACACGACGTCATAGCGTGTAAAGATATATCTAAAAGAGGATGATCATATCCTACTTAGGAGCAACCCAATTAGCCTTGCCGCATCTAGCCCTGTTTCGGTCATTTCTAGTTGATGAGGCCCGAGGTAACGATTATCTTTCACATATCACATATCACATCACTTAGAATGCCACACGGCCATTTCTGTTGACTACTAATTGCCTTCCACAAAAATACAACCCTTAAGCTTATACGTCGCAAGGAGGGTGTTAAGCTAAGAGAAGTTGCCCTCTCCGCCACCGCTGATGTACGTTTCTAAAAACCAATGTACGTAATCTTTAGAAATGCAATGTCATACAAACATCCATACAAGTTGTCCAGGAACAGGACAAACCGAAGGTACTTTCCTACCACATCTTGTTGGAAAATACCTAGGATTAGCAGCGAATAGTCCTTGCATTGGTATTTCATAATGAAGTGACTATTGCTACTGGATGTGTATTGGGATTTTAATCCCAAACTGTCAACTAGCAGTCTTCCACTATGAAAATCCTGAATATTAATATAATCACAACCAACCTGCACAATTGTCGCATAAATGTTGGTCCAAAGTGGTTTCCAGATAAACCAATCCCGGTCTCTTCGCACCAATAACGCAAAAGCATTTCTCAACCTCATATAGAGTCTCACAGACTTATCACGTCTTCAACTTTCAACTTGCTATCCTTCGGCTAAGAAGGAAGCTTGACAGATTGGAGTAATATTTTGCACTATACAAATCAACATCCTCAACACAAAATGATAATCAAGCCTACACAGAAGGCTACATACTAAGTGTATGACTACATAGTTCCCACATCAAGTGGAGAAATTAAAATGGCCAAATTTGATAGTCGGCTATTTAACTATTAAAGCAAACAAACAAATATTTAGCACAATAAGCAATCACCAAAATCACTTGCCAAATATTCACTTCAAATTATCTTTAAAAAGATATAATCTCAAACCATTTCAACTTCTTATGTTGGAAAATATTTCCATATACTTATTTAATAATAAGTAATTCACAATTCAATTTATTTTCAACACTTAGAAAATATTACATATACTTAAATCACGATTAAGTATATTTTATTCTTTAAGGAAAACCTTCTCTTTAAACATATTTATTTGGGTCAAAACGAATATTGCGTAAAACATCTTTACGACAACCCAAAATCATTAGTATAGGATTCGAAAATTAGATAGATATATAAATCCCATATACTATATAAAACATCTTCTTCTTGAAAATCATTTACTATAACAATAGTGTTATAGTCAATCAATTCCTTACTTCTCGAAAACGTCTATTTCAATAATAAATGTTGAAATCTATGGTTTAGATAATTAACACATTTTAAAACATCTTCAAACTATTTAACTCCATTTAAAATATCACTTTCCAAAAATATCCATTTTATTTAAATTATTATGCACTGTCCAAAATCGTGAATATAATTCTCTAACCATATTCATTATTATTGCACATTTAATTTAAAGGATAATTCACTATCCAAAATCGTGAATATATCTCCTTTACCAAATTCATTACTTCTACATATTTATTAAAGGATTATCCACTGTTCAAAATCGTGAATACATTTCCTTTAATAAACTACCATATTTAACTTATCAAAATAAGTTGATTTCGGAATTATAAAACAATGTTTATAAACTCCATTTATATTTTATAAAAAGCTTCCATTTATAAAACCCCTTTACTAACCAATTCCATTTATATCTCGCTTATATGCCAAAATCCGATTATAAGTTAATTACTTATAAATCTCTTATGTACAAAATCATTCCTTTATAACTTCATCAGTTATAAATCTATAAATCTTATTTACTTATAAAATCCATTTATAACTTCATTTTTACACTTATAAAACTTCTTTATAGTTTCATTATTTCGATTTATAAAATATCAATTTTATAAATATTATGTATAAACCATTTATAATAAATAAAAAAGCATAATTTAAACTATTTTACAAAATAATCAACTTCATATTTCAAAAACCACATTTTGATATATTTCACAAAAATCATAATTTTTATAATATAAAAATTATAAACATTTATTTATTTAAAATAAGTTCATTCCCTTAACACTTCAAAAATAAACAAAACAGCTATTTTCAAAATCACTTTGAATTTTATTTTAATTTGAAATCATTACTTTAACATTTTTAAAATTCCAAAGTATGGCACAATGTTGCAACATCACTAAATATATCATGTGATAACATCATATACATCAATATCTGTAAATAAAATAAATACTGTTGAGGAATCCATTTGGATCCCTCAAACCTGTCACCTGCAAAAATTATACATATGAGAATTTGTGTACAATGCCCGCTTCGAGGCAGATGCACATACAAAAGGTCATCCGCTCATACACGGAAACGTATAGGGTCTTATATGCTCAAATAGGCAGGAATATATCAAAATACCAATCAATATATAACATACCATCCAAACAATCATCAGTCAGCACAAAATAAATTTATTCTTACTTATATAAAAGCATCAGCGAGTCAGAAAGAGTGCGTTGTACTCACTTTGGATTCCACTCCGTCAAACTTTAAGGCAAGGAACTTTAAGATCTAATGCATATTTCCTACCATGCTTTGAAAACCAAATGAAAATAAGCCCGAATTCCTCCTTCCTAATGGTTGGCCAAGGCTTGAAATGGAGATTGGCCGAAATATAGAGAAGAAGTGGTAGAGCTTTGAACTTGAATTCTCAAAATTAGACCTGAAAAATAGATCATCTTCTATCTTGTTTTTACTCTCTTACTCTTAAAATTTTGGAAAAGTTGTTAACTAAAAAGTTGTTGTAAATTCTTTTATCTTGAATTTAAAAAAAAGAATCACTTGATTTTGATTAGTTTTGTGTAAGATATGGTCAAAAGAAAAAGAGCTATTCTCGGATTCACAAATATAAAGCCCGAAAATATACTTCAAAGAATTGAGTTTCAGGTATAACAAACCTAAAAACTGGAAAAAGGGATCAACAAAAAAGTTGCAGCTACATATGGTTTTAAAAGCAAAATTTATTAATTTGGATCAGTTATGATCAAGTTATGATCAAAGTAAAATGGTATGTTCTCTGGCTTAAAACTGGGCAGAAAATGCACTGGAAAGAAGTGGATTTTTGACATGGTTAATTTTAGAATGAGACAAAGTTGTCAACATAAAAGTTGTAGTCACTAGAAAAATACATGATTTAAAAAGAGAATTTTATATTTTGATTCTGTTTTGAAGAAGTTATTGTCGAGACAAGAAGAGGTAAAATATGTAGAGAAAAAGAGTTTGATTTGAAGAGAATGAACATTGATTTCTTTCGAATATTTGTAAATATTTTGATATTACTTCTTTATAATTTGTTTTATATGGTATGGAAGCCATTAAATAGGAGAGGAAGAATGTGAGGAAGCTTGAGAAAAGAAGAAGAAGAAACATGAATGAAAGTGAAGAACGAGGTTGGTATTTATAGAAAAAGAAAGAAGTGGTAAATTTACCAAAATAATCTCTTACCAAATTACCAAACTATCCTTACTTCAACCTAAAGAAATCTCCACTTTTTCAATACTTAACATAATCCTTTCACTTCTTACTTTATTTCTTAGTCAATTAAAGATTAAGTAAAGAAAAGTAATTATTTTTTGGATTTTGATTTGATGTGATTTGATGTTTACTTTTCTTACTTTTGTTGATTCTTACTTACTTTTACTAATGACTTCTAGAATTTTTATAATCCTATTTAGTAAAAGTAAACATGTTTAATTATTAAATATGTAATATTCATGTGGAAACATGTTAACAAAGGTGCGATAACGTTGCGTCGACTTATTTTGAACAAAACATTTATTTTCGACACAACGTTTTGCGGTCACATTTTGACTTTTTTGTAAAACTATTTATTCATGTAAACCAAAAATCAAAATAAATTTATTATTATCTTTAAATGATTAAAACAAACATATTTTACTTATAAAATAATATAAAACATTATCCAAATCTTCTTATAAAAATGCAACATTGATTAATTGATATGCGACGAAATTTGTCAATTTTATAAAACAAATTTATATATTTATCGAACCATTATAAATTAAATTACTATTATTATAAGATGAGTTTGACATCGATTATGTATATATTCAGAAGGAATTATTTATCCTTTAAACAAATGTCTCGAATATTTATCCTACTTTATCGGAATCCGACTTATGTCAATTTTACAATGGGAAACCAAATTTTTTATTCAATATCAAAAATAAGTTTACCATTCTTTTTTATCATATAAAACATGATTGTTTAAGTTTGAAAATTCTACATTCGAATATTTAAAATAATTAAATATCTCATTTCAAAGTGTTAAAATTATGGGTCATTACACAAACATGCTGAGACACATGAAAACATGAGCTAACATCTGTATAAGCAATCACACATCAAAATAACATGATTAAATCACTTTAATTTAAGTTAAGTACATTATTACTTCAACTTTTATTTCAAAACAACATAATTTTTTTTGATTTTGAAAACGGATCAAAAAAATCAAAACATAAAGATACATATATGATAATTTGCGAGATGATAAATCACTCATAAACACCCAAAAAATCCAAGAAAAGACAACAATGCCCCAAAATCTCTCTCCTAAAAATGTGAATATGGAAGTCCCTTTCTAATCCTCTTGTAAACTACCATCAATCTATGATTTTGGCTTGATTGGGAAGAGATTAGGAGTGGTTTTGGCTAAGGGTTAGTCTAATGGTTGTTTAGATCTATTTTGGGATGATGGGAAATGACTTGCGGTATGCTATGAAATCTGATATCAGCATAAATTCTAAAATGAATATAGGCCTAAGTCGTTGGCTTACGCTAATTACCCCCAATAAGCTATCCAAAAACCATCAAACTTCAAATGGCCAGAACTCCCAACCCGTAACTCCAAAAATCTATTACAACCACTTTACGAACAGGGAAACTACTATATCATTCCAATGGAAGTAGTTTCAAGACCTTCTTCGGCTCCTATCAAAAATTATATCTTTTAAACTTTCCAAGGGTAAAATCATCGATAATTTTTTGAAGGGTCAAAAATATCAAAACTCAACATTTCCCAAGGATTTTAGGATTTTTGGAATTCATTTAGTCACAAAATTAATATTTTTATAATCCTACAATATGTAAAAACACAAAGAAAATATTGGTCATTATATTTCTAAATCCCCTTCCCATTAGGAATTTCACCTCTAAAATTGCATTCACAGAATATAAACAAACAATACAGCTACCTCACATGCCCAACAACCATAATCTAGCATAACATCCACTAAATATGCAAACACAAGAAAGTAAATATAATCTATGCCTACCCTAACACGCAAGGTGCAAAAATACTCTACATGATATTGGAAGTTGACAAATAGAAAGTTTCACTAAGTAAAGAGCTCGTGATAAGTAGTCCTTATGCTCTCCTTAGTCTCCAAAGCGTAACCGCTTCCGCTTTCACCCCATTGAATCTTCACCAACTTCACAATTTTCCTTCTTAGTTGTTTTGTATCATGTCAAACTATAGAAATATACCTATAAGGTCTTGAACCTTTTGGTTTAATCTCGATATTATCTAGTTGACCATGTGTAAAAGCCATGCTAAGCCAAGCATAAACTTCTACAGATGGGAAACATGGAACACATTGTGCACACCCACTATTTTTTGACGTTTATCGACTCTATATGCTAGGTCCCCAATCTCTTGAGTATCAGAAAAGAACTTATAAATCTCAGTGCCAACTTCCATTTAATACCAAATAGAACTTCATTCTTCAATGAGAGATCACGGCAAACACTGTATCACCGACAGAGAATTCTAGATCTTAACTTCTCTTGTCAACATAGCGCTTCTATTTATCTTGAGAGTAGCTTTCGTTCATTATCGAATGATCTCGATCTACTCCGATGTCTCCTGACAATATCTGACCCTAGTATCAGTTTCCTACTTCCCACTAACACAAAGAAATATTGGATAGTCGACCATATAATGCTACAAATGGTGTTATACCAATGCTATACTAATAGTTGTTGTTCTATGCAAACTATGCTAAATGTAACTGGTCATCCCATGAGCCTCCATAGTCGAGCATGCAAGCTCGCAGGAGATCCTCTAAGATAGGATTCACCCTCATGGTTTTCCCATCAGTTTGTGGACGACAAGTTGTACTCAGATGTAGATTTGTCCCTAACGCCTCTTGTAAGCTCTTCCAAAATCAATTATTGAGCAGTGTGTCTCAGTCGCTTACAATGCTCTTTGGCACACTATGGAATCGCACAATCCACTTCACGTACAACTCAACCTATTTGGATGTCATTCTATCTGACTCTATAGGTATAAATTTAACACTCTTCGTCAACCTATCAATTCTATCGTAAATGCAATCATACCTCCCTACGATCTTTGGCAATCCATCAATGAAGTCCAACATATCTATTCTCACCTCTATTTGGGAAGTTCAAGCCATGACAGCAAACCATTTGGCTTCTTCTACTCAGCCTTCAGTGATAGGTTGTTTATACACTTTGAGATATCGCCCCGACATCCTTCTTCATCCCTTGCCAATAAAATATCTACTTCATACCACAATACATTTCGTTATTATCGGGATATACTGTCTTTATCGAATGATGGCACTCTCGTAGCACCTCATCCCCTAACTAATTGACATCAAGCATAAACAATCTTCCATACTTACGGATCCAACCATCTTGGTCAGGTCCGTATTGCATCACACCTTTAACTAGTACCATCCGCTCAATTAAAGCAGGTTTGGTAGTCAATTGGCCAACAACTCTGCCTCTAGCACATATCAATGTTTGAAGTCATAATAAACAATATATTCAAGCTACTTCCACTCTAGGAACATCTCTTCTAAGCTGGCTAGTCTTCTACTTAAAGCATCACCAATTTTATTTCCAATACTAGGCACATAAGAAATGTTAAATTCAAAGGAGGCTAAGAATTCCAATCATCTCTACTAAAAATGGTTTATATTCTTTTGGAAGAAGAGGTACTTCAGTGATTTCTGATCCATGAATAACTTGAACCTCTCTTCTAATAGGTAGTGCCTTCAAATCTTCAAAGCGAATACTATTACAACCAACTCCAAATCATGAGTCAGATACTTTCTCTCGTGCGGTTTTAGCTGTCGACTAGCATATGCAAAAAATTATCCCTCTGCATCAACACCGCACGTATCCCAGTACGAAGGCATTTGTGTATACCCTTCACTCATCATTCCCATTTGGAATGAATAACACTGATGGACTCATCGACCTATTTTTAGACTCTTATATGCGATCTCACACCTCATGTCTCGGGCAAAAGTATGTTTCTTCTTTATATAATTGGTTAACGACATTGCTACCTTATATAAGTCCTTGATAAACCATATGTAATATTATACTAATCCAAGGAAGCTTCTCATGTCTATAGCATTATAGGGTATGTCCCAATCTGGAATGATGCTGCCTTGGCAGGATCCATAACAATGCCTTGCTAAAAAACAACACGACCGTAAGATCACACTTCCCTTTTCCATATGTGGAACTTTGAATACTTTTCCTTCAATCGGTGCTTCGTTAACACCTCTAGCACAATCCTTAAGTACACCTTGTGTTCTTCCTCATCATTGAATAAATTTTTTATCATCCATGAACTCAAGCATAAACTTATTCAATTGATCCCTGAAAACATAGTACATGAGATCTAAAAAGTATGTCAATGCATTGGTTAGCCCAAACGGCATAACCAACAACTCATAAAATCCAAATAGCATATGAAACTTAGTAATCAATGGACTCTTTTTTTGCGCTCCTAGTTAGTGGAACCCCATCTCAAAATCCAACCGAGAAAAGACTCTAGCACCATGGATCTGATCAAACAAGTTATAATGTGTGGAAGTGGGTACTTGTTCTTCTTCAACATCTTACTCGGCCAATAGTATTCAACACACAACCACAAAGAGCTATGTTCCTTCATGGAGAATACTATAGTTGCTCCCTAGTTAAGTATACTCCATTAAATGAACCATCGTTTGAACAGGCTATTCACTTACACCTCCAGTTCCTTCTGCTCTTTGGGCACTATATGCCTCAATGAAATAAATCCTTATCGGACATCCTTCACCAAAATAATATGAAACTCTATCTCCCTATGTAGTGGTAATATGGTCGCCTCCTCGTATATGTACGGATACTGCTTCTATCGATGTTGATGACAACTATTTGTGCAGGACCTCCAACAAGTATAGAAAGCTAACCGTTAGCCTGTTGTTTGGTAAGCAGCCCATCACTACCCTCCACTCTTCATTCATCCCAATCATCACCATCGACTTCTCTTAGTTCACCACAACTTTGTATCTTTGAAGCTAGTCAAATAAATTGTAAACAAACATACATCCATAAATCGATAAGAGTATCACACAAAATCATAGATCCACTAGCCAGGATTCAACATAATCAAGAGTCTAACTACCATCTCTGGTCTAAATCCCAATCTATCTCCCAAGCCATTAGATATAAAGAAACGCGAAAAAATCAAAAAAAAACAAATACATTTATATTAGAAATAGAAAGATCTTCCCCTTCTCCTTGCCGATGGAGCACTCAACGAGGTAGGAATGGTTTTTAAAGAATGAATAAAAATAACCTGCTTGTTCCTGAACGGTTCTGGACAATCCTTCTTGATGTGTCCAAGCTTGTTGCGGTTATAGCACTTCTTCTCTACACTCTTACAGTTGCAACTAAGATGGTCTCTCTTCACACTTAAACATGCAGGATCCCACATTGCCTTTTTAACACCATTTTTACTCTGAAACCGCTTCTTCCCTTTGTTATTCAGTGTTCTCTTCCCACCTCCATCATTTTGTGTTTGGACTCCTGCTTTGGAATAGCAATGTCCTTAGGCTTTGGGTAAAGTCTCTTATGCCTCAAAGCCCTCTCTACTACCTTCTTGAAGGTCTCATCTATGTGGCCAATCATCCGCTCGCCAAGATAGTAATTAGTACCAAAAAGTGGCACTATGACCCAAGAAATTAGAGTAGAGAATGAAATGAAGAAATATAAATGGAAAATGAGTATAAACAAGACACCAAAAGCTTATAGTGGTCTGATCAACTATTGCCTACATCCACCGGAGATTTCTATTGATTATCTTGTTATTACAAGTACAGTTCTTATGATTCGGTACCACTCCAAGGGTTTTAGAAGAACATATATTATAATTGCAAGGAAGCAAAAGGATCCTCCAAAATGAGCCCGTAGCCTCCTATTTATAGTTGTAGGTTATCAGGAAATGCTCCACCACGTCATCCTCCATGATCTCCACTACTCAGCTATAGTGGTCCCTAACAAAATGTGGCCATGTCAGCAAGCAGCAATGGATTGGTACCGACCCAAGGGCATGGATCGGTACCAATCTAGAAAATTCATTGGTGGATTGATCATATTACTTTCTTTAATGTCATTTTGTTGTTCTTCATGATTCTTGTCTTGTTTGCATGGTCATGAGCTTGTTTCTGAGTCAAAGTGATGGATTGGTAAAGGAATGGAGTTGCTAATTTCAAGTGCTTGAGGAGTTTGATAACAAATGATAAACGATCAATCAGTGGAGCTTGGAGTGCATTGCTACCACCACTACTTGAGTATAGGAGGAAAATGGGGCAACTTGGTTGCATGCTTATGGATCGAAGCCGATCCAAGGGGATGGGTCGATACTGGTCTGTCACTTAGATAGACCTCCCCTTAGAATTTTCGGAGTGGTTTTGTTTTCATCTTGCAATCTTGTTTGTGTTTGGTTATTGGACTTCATGGCTATCCATCCGAGCATCGTTCCTTGATGGCTTTCAAGTTCAACTTGTTTAGTCCATTCAAATATTGCCTTGTTAAATTGGCAGATAACACTTTCTCCTTAAAGTACATCTTGTTTGAAACATGAAGTGCTTTGAATTGAGATAAGTTGATATTATCGTATCAGACTCTAATCCATGCTTCGAATAGTTCTTATCCTTCCTTCGGACCTTCTTAGTAAAGTGCCACGTCTCTAGCTATTTGGTACGATGCTTCACTAGCATCCGAGACTATAAAACTTGAGTATGCTCCTATGAGTCATCATACCAGCTTAGCAATTTTGAACTGGTTCCTTTTTTGGATTTTTCAAGTTTGAACTTGCTTTTACTCGATTCCGGTAGTTGAATGTCAAACATGCACACGTACATGTACAGACATGCAGAATCTTGTGGAGTCTTCTATTCGTATGCACATATGCAAACATACACATATGTGACTTTGACCTTTTTTTCTCTTTTTCTCCTTTTACTATTCGCTAGCCATCCATGCCCATGGATTGGTACCGATCCAGCCCTTAGAATATACGATTTACTTGCTTCCAAATTTAGATTCGGGGTATTATATACCCAATCCATCTCCATTCTCTTCTTCACTTTATTTTTGATGTTTGACTTCGAGCTTGGTTCCGCCATTAGCTTTCTTGCCCTTATAGTTGAACTCCTACCGCCTCTTGACACTTAAATTACCGTTGCTGCCGATCCATCACCTGAGCTTGATACCACCTAATGCCATGCTTGGATAAGACGTAATTTGTTTCGAACTCGAATCAAACCTTTGATCCAATTTCCAATTCAGCCGTCGCTTTAAGTTTTGACATTCATAGGAAGACGATAACGTCGATAGAGAGGTTGGAGGTGCTTCACATGGAAGGTCGTGCTTTAGATCGAGGGAGAAGTGAAAGAGGAGGGCGAAATCCAACCAAGGATATGGATCGCACAAATCCAACCCTTGGTGGATTTTGATTTTCAAACTCCTTCGTGATTATTGCCTTGTTGTTTAGTTGTTTGAGTCATACCAAATGCCGTCTCCTGTGTTCCAAAGCATTTCTAGTACATGGCTAACAATGTAAAGCCCATTGGGATGGTTAGTGATGATGGTCGTGTTAGTCCGTGAGATGATGGTTTTGATAACACAAACTTTAGAATAGATTATAAAATATAAATACTAACAGTATAAGTTTAGATGTATATGTATATGCAGGTTTTAACCATGCATGTACCAAAAATGAAGACTATACAGTATATAGATTCAAGATAACAAGATTGAAGACTCATGAGTATCAAGATTATCAAGGGTTCAAGAATTCAAGTAATTTATTCTTTAATTAGAAATTTTGTTAAAACTCCTAGAAAAGCACTGACATCTTAAAATCTGGTGTGTTCTTTCCTTTACTGCTTTTACTTTATATTTGCATTTGTTTTTGATTCTGTGATCATATCTGTGTCTGAATATTGCATACATTTGTGTTTAAATTAACAAAAACTCAAAAAGATCTAACAACTCTCTAAAACATTATTCACCCACTCTAGTGTTTATACTTAGCCTTAAGATCCTTAACCCGCATTTCTCACATTTGGTATCGGAGCAAGGTTTTCAAAGTTTCATAATCTGATTTTTTAAAAAGTTTTAAAATGGCTATGTTTGTTAATACTAGTTTAGAAATATTCAGACCATCATTGTCTTTTGAGTCTGCATATAATCAATGTTTAAATTCAAGTTGTTTATCAAAATTGTTTGATGTGCAGGAATCATGTTATATGGCTGTTGAGGAATCAATCGACAATGGACAAATTGTATAGATCAGAAAGAACAAATGGATACTTGATAGTGGATGTTCTAGACACATGACTGGAAAACCAAATATGCTGGATGATATAATATACAAAGATGTAGGACTGGTTAACTTAGGAGACAATTCAAAAGGATATGTGATTGGCATCGGCAAAATCGGTAACTCTGAAACTCCTATTATTACTAATGTCTTGCTAGTTAAAAATCTGAAATATAATCTGCTAAATATAAGTAAACTTTCTGATAAAGGATATAAAATTAAATTTGAAAAAGATAAATACCACATTGAAGATAACAATTCAACCATAATATTTGTGGGACTTAGGAAAAAGAATATTTATATTCTTAGTATGAAAGTTTCAAATGATAAATTATGTCTTTTGGCAAATACAAGTGATCCTTGGATTTAGCATAAGAGATTTGGGCATTTGAATTTCAAACTCTTATCTAGACTGTCAAAACATGATCTAGTAAGAGGTCTCCCTAAAATGAATCTTAAAGTAGATAGTTTATGTAATGCATGTCAATTAGGAAAACTTAGAAAAAGTTTCTTTAAATTAAAAGATATGATTTCAACTTCAAAACCTCTTGTTACTTCACCTTGATTTATTTGGTCCATCTCAAATTCTGTCACTAATCATAGTAAATATGTTTTTGTAATTGTAGATGATTATTCTACATTTACATGGACAATATTTTTGAAACATAGAAGTGATACTTTTGGATGTTTTAAGAACTTTTCAAAAAGGATTCAAAATCAACTTTCTCTAAAAATTATAACCATTCGTAGTGATCACGGTGGTGAATTTGAAAATGAAAAGTTTGAGGAATTCTGCAATAAAAAGGGAATAACTCATAATTTTTCATTTCCAAGAACTCCACAGCAAAACAGAGTAGTAGAACGTAAAAATAGGACGATTCAAGAGTGTGTGAGAACTATGCTTTCAGACATTAAATTACCAAAGAATTTTTGGGCAGAAGCAGTTGCTACCGCCAGTTATATTTTAAATAGAATTTTACTTAGACCTTTAACTAATAAGACTTCTTATGAACTTTTTCACTCAAAGAAACCTAAAGTATCTTATTTTATAATTTTTGGAAGTAAATGTTTTATTTTAAATATTAAAGATAACTTAGATAAATTTGATCCTAAATCCGACAAAGGTATCTTTATCGGATATTCTAATAGAAGTAAAGCTTACAGAGTATTTAATTTAAGAAATAACACCATCGAAGAAACAGTGCATGTGTCATTCGATGAAAATTTCAAAAATTTTGAAGATACAAATAATGAAGATGATTTAATTACTCAAAATCAAGAGTCAACTGAAACTAATAATGAAATTAATCATCCTAATAAAAGGACTAAACTTTCAAAAGATCATCCTATTGAAAATATACTAGGAGATATGCAATCTGTAGTTAAAACTAGAAATCAACTAAGTCAAATGAGTAATGTATCTTTTATATCAACTATTGAACCAAAAAATCAAAAAAAGCATCGACTGATGATTCATGGATTTTGGCTATGCAAGAAGAACTAAATCAATTTACTAGAAATGAAGTTTGGGAACTTGTTCCTAGACCTAAAAACAAAACTATAATTGGAACTAAATGAGCTTATAAGAAAATAAAATGAATGAACAAGGAGAGGTAGTTAGAAATAAAGCACATTTAGTCGCTCAAGATTTTTGTCAAGAAGGAATAGATTTTGATGAAACCTTTGCTCCCGTAGCAAGATTAAAAGCCATTAAGATTCTACTTGCTTTCGCAAATCATAATAATTTCAAATTATTTCAAATGGATGTTAAAACTGCCTTTTTAAATGGATTTGTAAAAGAAGAAGTGTATGTTGAACAACCACCACTTTTTGAGAATGATAAATTACCAAATCATGTTTACAAACTTAAGAAAGCTTTATATGGTCTAAAACAAGCTCCTAGAGCCTGGTATGATAGACTAAGATCTTATCTATTACAATCAAATTTTAAAATTGGTAAAGTAGATAATACTCTTTTTATTAAAAGAAATAAAAATGATATTCAACTAGTTCAAGTCTACGTAGATGATATCATTTTTGAATCAACTAATATTGAAATGAATAAAGAATTTTCTGAAATAATGATAAAAGAGTTCGAGATGAGTCATATGGGTGAATTAAATTTCTTTTTAGGATTACAGATAAAACAATTAGATAATGGTATCTTTATTAGTCAAGAAAAATATGCTAAAGACATAATTAATAAATTTGGTTTGGCTACTGCAAGTGGAAAACCCACTCCCATGGCAACCAATGAGTACTTTAGTAAAGAAGATCTCTCGAAAGATGTAGATCAAAAGTTATATAGAGGAATGATTAGATCACTACTCTATATTACTGCTAGTAGACCTGATATCATGCATAGTGTTTGTCTCTATGCAAGATATCAATCCCAACCTAAAGAGACCCACTTAAAAGCCGTAAAACGTATCATAAGATATGTTAAACACACCTCTGATTATGGCTTATTTTATCCTAAAAATGATTCTTTTGACTTAATATCTTACTTTGATGCTGGGTGTAAATCAGACCGAAAAAGTACAAGTGGAACTTATCACTTTTTGAGGCATTCTCTAATTTCCTGGTTTAGTAAAAAGCAAAACATGGCTTCTTTATCAACAACTGAAGCAGAATTTATTTCTGCTGCTTTGGCTTGTTCTCAAGTAATATATATGCAACAAACTTTAAAAGATTATGGTTTAAAATTTTCAAAATCACCAATTTATTATGATAATACAAGTGCGATAAATTTATCCAAAAACACTACTCAACATGCTCGAACTAAACATATTGATATCAGACGTCATTTCTCAAAGATAATATAAGTAAGGAAGCAATCACTCCAAATTATATCAATTCTGAGAATCAAATTGCTGATATCTTAACAAAACCATTAAATGAATCTATATTTACTAAATTAGGAAGAGAATTAGGTATTTGTTCAGTTACCGAAATATAAAATATAAATAAACAAAGTATAACTAAAAATTAATTCAAAATAAATTAAATAGGTAAAAATTCAAGAACCATGTCGACATACCCCTCTACCCTATGTTGAGATAGAACGTTTTCAAATTTTTGAAATTTTTCCCACCAAAATTAAAATAATTGGTTATATATTCTTCACATTTTTGAAATTTTATTCATCCTTTCTGTTATATCTCTGTTCTTTTCTCTGAAATCAAATAATCAATGGCCACCTCTTCCAAATCAAACATAAAATCAACCTTTTTGTTCCCTTCTCCTAACTCTGGTCCATTTCAACGTACTACTCTCGCTCGTGTGACTAAAATGAAGGATTCTCTAGAGGATGCACTTCAGTTAATGACTGAAATTCAAGTAATGCAACTTCAAATGGCCAAGGAACAAGAGAGGCAAGGCAAAATCCATAGGAATTTGCAAAAATTTCTAATGGACAATCATGCTAACCCAATCTTGATTGACGAAGATTCTTCAGGAGATCAAGAACAAGAGGCTAGCGAAGAAGAAGAAGTAGAAGAAGAACCCACGGAAGAAGCGCATGCGGAAGATGACGCCAAAGCCGTGTGCATTGGAGAAGTGTGTTTTGACAAAGATGGGAATTTTGTCGAACAACGTGGAAATTTCTGTTTCCACTGTCCAAACTGTTCGATTCATAGATCTCCTATGTTCAAAAACACACATTAGTTTCTTCTCTTTCTCTACCATTGTTGTTTATTCTGTTTTACGTTACAACGAAAATGTAAATATAACTATATGATTAATAAATAAATTGTGTTTTATATGTGTTCTTCCCAATTAATAATATAACTATATGGTTATCATATACTTAGAATAGTTAGTAGTTTAGGATTAGGTTTATTATTAGATCTAAATATTGATTATTTATGATAAAACTATCATTATAATCACACATCATGGAGTATTAGATTTAAGGGGAGTTCTATAATTTGGTGTTATATAGTTTAGAGTTAGTTTTTGTTGATGACAAAGGGGAGAAGTATAAAATAGGGTAGTTAGGCATATATTAAGGGGGAGTTATTAGTTTTAGGGGGAGTTATTAGGATAGAAGTAATATTTTATAAACAAAGGTTGTCATCATCAAAAAGGGGGAGATTGTTAGTCCGTGAGATGATGGTTTTGATAACAACAACCTTAAAATAGATTATAAAATATAAATACTAATAGTATAAGTTTAGATATATATGTACATGCAGGATTTAACAATACAGGTACCAAAAATGAAGACTGTACAATATAGAGATTTAAGATATCAAGATCGAAGACTCATGAGTATCAAGATTATCAAGAGTTCAAGAATTCAAGTCATTTATTCTTTAATTAGAAATATTGTTAAAACTCCTAGAAAAGCACTGGCATCTTAAAATCCGTTGTGTTCTTTCCTTTACTGCTTTTACTTTATATTTGCATTTGGGTTTGATTATGTGATCATATCTGTGTCGGAATATTGCATACATTTGTGTTTAAATTAACAAAAACTCAAAAAGATTTAACAATTCTCTAAAACACTATTCACCCCCCTCTAGTGTTTATCCTTAGCCTTAAGATCCTTAATCCGCATTTCTCACAGGTCGCTTCGAATGACATCCAAACTTTCAAATAAACTATTGTGAATTATTGGAAATTGACACCGCACTACACCGCATAATATTATTATCTACACCACACCGACATTCACTACAACATGTGGTAGTCTTTTAATCCTTTCGATATAACTTGCATGTTGAGTTTTGATAGTTATGGATCATAGAAGGTCCAAGCCTCTCTCCGCTCATGCAGCAGGTCCATTGGTTTCCTAATACGCCGAATCAGATACCGAGTCGATCTTGACTATGGTTCCGTTTGCATGGCAAACTCTAGTGCAACTTATTCCTCAACCTAAAAACCCGCAAGTAAGTTAACCTACACCGGAAGTTATAGTAGAGCCTGTGGAAGGTCTAGCTGTCGAATAGGCTTCCAACACACATGACGATGCTGCCTATAAGATGATCCAGTAGATTCGCCGTCGTCAAAAATTAAGGCGGGATCCCTCAGGTGAATAATAATCAAAACCATCTCATTTTTCATTTTTAAAGAGCACTAGATTACGGGTTTAAGCTTAAATCCATTATGATTATTTTTGATGATGATATGCTTGGATTACATGATATATTATATTCAAACAAGTTTGTTTGATAAATATTTTATTCGATTTTAAGGCTAAAATCATTTACATTGGGTTTTGAATGACATGAGAATTTAATATGGTATGCAAAACATTTTTTTGGAGATGGGTTTAATTTTTTGCAATTATCCAAGCTATAAATAATTATTATCAATTTTCAAAAAAATATATGAATAATTGGGTTTAGAAATTAATTTTGGTAATTGTATAAAGGAATTTGGGTCCGAAATTTATATATGTTAGATAAGATAATAAAAAGTGAATATTGATGATTTTTTGGGGATTTTTCCTAGGTAATTACTATGGAAATTAAGTTAATTAAGTTGGACCAGATAAATATTTTAATTGTTTTGTTAAAGGGAAGGACATCTTTGTTAATTATCTTTAATTAATTTTTTGAATAATTTCGGCAGCCTTTTAGAAAAGATTTTCGTAAAGTTTATGGTAACCAATCATATTTTCACAAATAGGCAAGTTAGTTAAAATGTATTACTTAAAAAGGAAATGAAAAGAGTTTTGCATTAGTTTATTGTTTCGCCACTTCCAGTAGCTACCTATCAACCATATGCTTCAATCCTAACCTAGTCGAAACCAATACACATGGTGTCAATGCGTTGGTACGTAGTGGATTGGAAAATGGCGGCAGGTATGGAGTTGAAACCAAGATTTCGAAAGGGTCAAATCTTTATTGTACTATCCAAAGAAATGTCGCTTGCCTTGTTTTCAAGAGAATGCTTTCGAAAGGGTTTAATATAGCTTTCAAAGAGGTTGCGCCTTTTTGTTTAAAGAGTAGCTTTCGAATGAGTTGCCTGGATTTTAAATAACTGCTTTCGGCAGAGTAGTTTGAAACCAACCGAAACCAAGCAGCCGTCTTTATACCTTTCGAATGGATCGAAAACATCAACGAGTTCGAAAGGTAGCTCTTGTTTTATAAATATGCTAAGCCACTTCCCAATGCTTCCGAAAGGGCTCCAGTAGCCACCTATACTAAAGGTTTCGAAGGCAATTGTTTCAAATCGAAGCTATATATCCTTCCAATTGTTTCACTTAAATGATTAAAGCTTTCGAAAGGATAGTTCTGAAGCCATCATTTTTCCCCAAACTCTTTTATTTGAAGGTTAATGGTTTTGAACGGGGTACTTTCACTTATATTCACTTTGATTGAAAATTTATGTTTAAGATTAAACCCAACATTTTCAGAAGGGATACTTTCAAATGGTTTCTAAGCTATGCTTCCATGAGTTACTTTAATACTTTCGAAATGGACGTTTTGATGGTTTTGAAAGGCATGTGCTTAGTTTTTAAAAAAGAAGATTTGAATGCTTTCAAAAGAGGTTTTCCAGTGGTTTCGAAAGTAAAGGTCTAAGATTTTGAAAGCCTTAGTTTTCAAAACAAAGAACTCAATCTCAATATTTAAAGGAATAACCAATGGCACTAAAAAATATTTCTAAAATGGCTTTTAATTTTGGACTTTTTGAAGAAGCTTTCCTTGATAAAATAATAGGTTAAAGGTATTAACCATGTTTCATGTGGAAATGATTTCAAGGATATAAACCCATAAATGTTAGTATTGTTATATTATTGTAATTGCTTCTTCTATAAACATATTCACTGTATGATGGACCCATAATTATACTTTGGGGAGAAAAGGCAGAATAACCAGCTAGGTTGACCAATTAGTGAATATAAATTGAATTAACTCATGTATGAGTAGAATTGCATCCAGGAGGTCAGATAGACTAGAACTTAGGATGGCCAAAGACTAATCAAGAACTTGTCAGTTCAGATAGGTTCATAGTAAACCCATGAAAACTATGTTTAAAGAGAGTTATTGGCAGGGACAAATAGGTTTGTAGTGAACCCTTGAAAACTATATCTGAATTAAGTAATTGACCGAAGTCAATAGGTTCATAGTTGTAACATCCTGTATCTGGAGGCCAAAAGCAAAGCGCTATGGATGCTACAGTCATCCACAGTATTAACTTCTGGTGACGAAATATGATAGTGTTAATGGTATCCATAATATCAGAAGCACTTGAATATGAACAAAATCACAGATTTCCAAAAACAATATTTTTAGTGATTATATTTCAAATAAATCATAGCCAAGTTACAAAAATCCCAAACGTACCCCAAGGCATTGATCAAATATAATTTGCAACAATATGCCAGTAGTGACATATGAAGATGCCCCCTTGGATGATCTAAAAAATATTGACATAACTGTCAAAATACATAGCAGAAACAATTTTAAAACAGAATCCCTAAATTAGCTATACATCTGCCACCTGTTCGTCTTCGGATGCTTTATTCGTCAAAATCTGCTAAAACTTGAAAAATTAAATCCTCAGCCTATTCAAATCAAATTTTGAGCACCCAGAGTTTAACGGGAAACAAAAACTTTGAGTCAGACTTAAAGCCTGGTATGAATAATTTCTGTTACATCTCAGTTTACTGATAACTAGTGAGGCTACGCCGCTTAGCGGAATGGGTTTCCTCTCACTAATATCTCCTTTCAAAACATATATTGTGCAAATCCCTTCCTGCAACTAAACTAATTAATCAACTCAATATCCATTATGCTAAATAAGAAATAAATTAGATCATCTGCCTAAATCTAAACCGTCTATTCTAAATTCGGAGCCATCCGCTCTTTTCTGGACTATCTGTCCTAAAACTTGTTATACTAAAATAGCAATTTATTTCGTGCTAGATAATGAGATATCTGCCCAAAACAGGTAAAAAGGGGTGGACTAACTGTCCTTAAAAATTTAGCAAGGTCCGTTATGCTAATAAATGAACTATCTGTTCATATTAGAACTAACTGCTCTTTTTGGACAAACTGTCCTGGACTAACCGTCCTCTAGGCTGACTGCCCTCAAAATGGACTGATTTTCCGAATTTAAGATGAGCTGACTGCCCTCAAAATGAACTGACTGTCCAAATTTAAAATGAGCTGATTGCCCAAATTTTTCTTTGGGTTAACTACCCTTCAAAATATCTGAGCTAACTGCTCTACACAATATCTGAGCTAACTGCTCTTCAAAATTTTCCTTGAAAAACTTTTCAAAATGATTTAGTCCATCAAAACATATATATATAAGGGAAGTATCTTTGGTTTTACTCTAAGCTATTTTTTCCATGTAATGTATACATTACTCAAAATAACGTTGATGATATTCAATAAGGATTGTCTATCCTTCAATATAAGTTAAAGTTCTTTAAAACGCAAAATACTTATGCTATCCGCCAATTTTTTATATTCGAAATCTTTTTTTAATACCTTTAAACAACCTTTTAAAAATATAGAAGGTAACTCCTTCAAAATCATTCATAAACCTATGAAAGTATTGAAGGTAACTCCTTCATATCCTTTGATAAACCTTTAGAAATCATTGAAGGTAACTTCTTCTAAACCTTTTAAAAGCTTTCTTTTCATAAGCTTATGACACCCACCTTTAAATCCTTTAAACCTTAGCCTTTCAAAAACATAGCTACACTATACCTCTCGGAACCAATGAACCTCAAAACATTTCGAAGACATTAGGTTCAATTTAAAACTGGTGGAAAACCTTTCGAAACCAATCAAAGTTAACTACTTTGAAACCTTTAAAATGTTTCGACTTAAAACATTTGGATTAATTCGACGGGATCAGAAAAACATTAGAGTTAAAAGTAATTGCTTCGAAACCTTTATCGATCCTTCGAAATCAAAACCTTTAGAAATCATAACCTTTCACAATCAAACCTTTCAAAATCGTTCGAAAATAATAAATTGTTACTATTGGAACCAACCCTTCGAAATCAACGGAGAGAGGCAGCAAGTTTTAGAAAACAAAAGATAACCTTTGACTCCATTTGTGTCGAACGGTTAGGAAGCGGCAAATATGCTTTCGACCTGGCCGAAAGATATGCCTTTCGACTTTGCCAAAAGGTTTCAACTAAAACAAGAAAGCAAACCAAACAAAACCTTTTCCATTTTGACAATTTAGAAAGCTCTTTGCCAAAAGCTAGCAAGTATATTTTTCTTTTAAACCAAAACAAAACTTCATCTCTTTTAAGCTATAACCCTTTGTCCCAACCTTTCGACTTCCTCCAATTAACTATGTACTAGTATCCTGATACCATGTGCATTGGTATTTAATCTAATCGGAAGGTTTGATACCCTTCTACCTTGCCGGAAGGTCTGGAATGAAGGTAGAAACTCTTACCAAAGAGCGGAAACAGTGAAAACACTGTTTGAAATAATTCTTTTGTACCCCACCTGCTTTGTTTGTCTAAATCTGATTGGTTGCTAGAATTTTATATTCGAAAATGCTGCCAACTTTCCTTATTTGAAAATTTGAATAATTTTTAAAATTACATTTCTCCCTTATAATTATATAAAACATTTAAGTCCCATACCTTAAGTAATTTCATATAATCATCAAAATACCTCGAAATTTTATGGAAAAATTCTAGAAAGCAAATTAGTATGTTCTCTTCAACATATAAAAATTAAGATCCAAACAACAGTTATTTTACTTGTAAATAATTTTCATAATCCAAATTAACCTTTTCTTCTTTAGAAAATTATAACAAATCCAAGAAAACTTAGAAAGTTCTGAAAATCGAAACCCATCTCTAAAATAACGTTTTAGCTCTTTATAAAAATTCGCAAGGCTAACAGATGTTATTAATGGGGTTTTCATCTTAAAATATGTCATAAAATCTATATGAACGTACAAAAAACATCAACATGTATATATAATCTTTTATTATCCGAAAACATGGCAAACATTTACAAAATCATTTGGAATCAACCTTGAAACCAAATCAAGAATATTTAGAGATGTAAATGTTATTCTCGTTTTCTTTAATAATTAAGAAGTTTGAGATTTGAATGAGTTTGATTTGAATTTTCTTTCCTTAAGTTTCTCTTTTGTTTCCTCTTCTGCTTCCTTCGTTAATGGTGTCGGCCAAACTTTTTTTTATAATTTTTGGGAATAAGAATGAACATGTTTTGAAATATACGTCCTAAGGAAGATGATATAGGAATGGCCTCTCTCCCATAATACCCCTCCTGTAGTTCATTTTTAAACCATCATTTAATTTATTAGTTAAAAGGAACGACTACCTTAATTAAATCAAGTCTCAATCCCCTTATCAACATATTATTTTATTTAGTTTATCTAAGCAAATCTCCTAAATAATGTTATCAAAAATCTGGGGTGTTACAGTAGTCAACCCATGAAAACTATAATATGAGGCGAGTTATTGGAGATGTCAATAGGTTCAGAAAGAACTGTGACACCCCATATTTTTGGTAATATTATCTAGGATATTAAATTAGATAAATAAAATAAAATAATGTATTGATTATGGATTGAGACATGTGATTAAAGTTTAAGGGGTAGCCGAGCCATGCTAAAGAATAAATAAATGAACTAATATGGAATTAAGTGTTAGGAAATAAGGAAGGGAAAATAGGAAAATGATTAAACTTATACCCTAAACCCTTACAAATTAAAAACACATCCAGTTCATTTTTCTCAATAAAAACTTCAAAAATGGCTGCCATTTTCAATCTCAAGAAAAGATAAAGCTAGGTTTTCAAGAGGAAGAATCAAACCAATTAATCATGATCAAAACTCACATCCGAATCACATAGCTAAGCTAAATAACGAATACATCTCACTTTTTCATATGTTCTCGGTTTTAAGATTAAATTCGAGTTTATCTTGCATGATTTAGCCATGATTTTGAAGAGAAAAATGTTAATATAAACATATTGATGATTTATGCTTGTTCATATGGATTTTATGATATGTTTTGATGTGAAAACTCTACTTAATGACATCCAAATGCCTTGCGATTTAGGATACGAACCAGAAATGTTATTTTATAAAGGAGTTTCAATTTTCATAATTTTTTTTACTTATGTGGATTTTATATTAATTTTCTAGTGAAGAAAATGATTTATTGGGTTATAAATTATTTACGGTTAAATGGGGTCGAAATTTATATACGTTAGAAAACATATTTAATTGAATTTTTTTGGAAATTTTATATAATTTTATAAAGAGTTTTGATGAATATAAAATTATTTAAGATATGAGACTTAAAATGTTCTATATATTTAATTAAGAAGAAGGAGTATTTTGCAAATGATTTAAATAAATAAATTCAGGAACTATGACAGTACTTTTAGAAAAGAAAAATTAGCAACCAATAAGAGTTTGACAAACAAGGAAGGTTAGTTAAAATGCTTACTTAAAAATGTTTAAAATCATAAATACATCTTAAGAGTATGTTTTGCCTGTTTTGGTTCCACCAGGTATCTTTTGACTAAGACCCTTCACCACCTTCCTTAAACCAATGCATATAGCGTCAACCTATTGGTACACAGTGAATTGGACAAAGGTGGAAGGTAGGAGTCGAAACCCAGGAGTTCTGAAGGGATTGAAGTGTCTTTTTAAATAAGAAAATCCCCTGTTTTGCTTTCGAATAAGATGCTTTTGACTTAGTTGGCTTCCGACTAGGTCAATCGATTTTTTTTTTAAGGTTGCGCTTGCGTGTTAAGTAATAGCTTGACTAAGTTAATGGTTTTGAAATAGTTATACTTTTATTTTAAATGATAGCTTCCGTCAATGTTGAAGCCATTACTGCCACCTCCTACCTTTCGAAACAGAGCTTTCGAAGGGGATAGTTTTGAAACCCTGCCTCTTCTCCAATGCTTTCGGAAGGGGCAGTTTCGACACCATCACTTTCTTACTTAAGTTACAGCTTTCAAAAGAGATAGCTTTCGACCCTATTTCTTGTGACTGTTAGTGATTTTTAAAAGAATAACCAATGGTTTCGAAAGAGAAGGTTTCGACTTAAATGGTTTCGAAAGGTGTTTTTCCGCTTGTTTTAAATTGAGCCTAAGTACTTTCAAAAGGTTTGAGTTCTAAAAGATTTAATGCTTTCGAAAGGTTTTGATAATGGTTTCAAAGGGGTGGTTCCCTAGTGGGTCTCGAAAAGGATGAAAGGAAGTGTTTTCTAATGATTGCGAAAGGTCTAATGGAAAGGTTTTCCAATGATTTTGAATAAGTTTAAAGGAAAGGTTTTTCCTAGGGCTTCGATAGGCAATGTTTAATGGTTATAAAAAGAGATGTCTAAGCTTTTTAGCTTTAGAAGAAAAAGGGATTTCAATGGCTTCGAAAGGTTGTACGAATGGTTTCGAAAGGAAAGTTTGGCCTTTTGGCCTAGATAAAGGAATGGGTTTTACATGGTTTCGAAAGGGGTACTTTAAATAGGATCAAAAGGGGTCCTTTCAAATTTTTAGTGGTTTTCATCAACAAAGATTTGAGTAAAGTATATATAGCATGACGAGGTGATTTTGAGTAAAACATAGAGTATAATGCTTTTCCTGTTTAAGTGCATTTTAAAAGGTTTTAAATCAATTTTAGATGAAAAGGTTTTCAAGGAAAATTACGAGAAGGTATCCCTAAGTGAAATTACTCAGATATTAGAATACCGGATGGGACCGGTATAGGGTTGCGCCCTATATATTAGTTATTGGCCTCAGCTAATTTTAGTCCGAAATTCCAGTGTGTAGAGCTTTGTCATAGGTAAGAATAAAATGACGATTACTCATAGAAAGGGATAGATGATGCATACAGATAGGTTATTGGTGAGCCTGCAAAACCATTAGGATCAGGTGACCCTAGGAGATGTTAAGTTAAGGATAGACCGTTTAGAAGAGAAGTATTTGACAGATAGTTAAGGGCATATCGCCCAAAAGAGGTGTCCGACAGTTTTTAGATTATTTTGTTATTTCGTCTGGTAGGCCCGGATCAGCCAAAGGTTAATAGTAAGCCAAACAAAACTATAGTATTCGGATAGATAGTCCATTTGTTACATGATATATATATATATGTATGTATGTATATATACATATGTATGTATGTATGTTTACATAATGATGCTTTAAATATTTAACTAGTTTTGGTTGACAAGATAAAGGTTTGCAAAAGATATGTTTAACAGGATGTTAGCGAGGAAAAACCCATTTCCCTAAGCGGCATGGTCTCACTTAACATTAATAACCTAGATGTATAGTATTATTCACACTAGGCATTATGTCTGACTCGAAGTTTATGTTTTCCACTTAAACTTTTAGATGCTCAAATTTGATTTGAGTATCTAAGGGTATCTAAGGGTTAAGGTTTTACAGGTTTTAGTAGGATGACGAATAAAGCTACCGGAGACGAGCAGGAGGCTAACGGATAGCTATCACGAGTTGCAGTTCTTTGTTTTGTTGTTTATTTCCGTCGTGTTTGTATAAAGTCAGTTATGAGTATATGACTCTGATCATCCAATGGGGCATCTTCATATGTCGCTCTTGGCGTATTTTATAATAAGTATATTTTATCATTGTTTGGGAAAGGTTTGGGATTATGAAAATCTGAATATGGAACATCTGTTTTGAAATGTAGTGGAAAAATGTTATTTTGAAATCTGTGATTTGTTACATATTCAAGTGCTTCTAATATTATGGGTAGCATTAACATAGCCGTATTCAGCGTCGGAAGTTAATACGATATATGACTGCAGCATCTGTAGCGCTTAGCTTTGGGCCTCGAGAAAGGGCATGCCACGACCCATTTTTCCATACCCTTTGAATCGACAATAAACCATACATGTCCAACTCAAATTGCAAGAAAATACGGAACATAAAGGGTAATAAAGAAAAATAGGCAGAGCATAATCTCACATGAATGGAATAACATATAATATTGAACAAATATCTTTACAGCGGAAAACTTTTAAATACATATAACAGAGTCTAACCTAAATTTAGCCTGGACAGTTATAAACATCTGTCCTTACAATTGCTGACAAACATCAACCAAAATACACCAGCACAACGGATAATAGAATATGTCCATACGTCGTTAATATCTCCAGCTCTTCTCTGTAAACTCCAACCGTCTTCGAATTAACCTGAAACTACTCGGATCTGACCCGAGTATTGAAAATACCCGGATCAGGCTTGATAAACAAGCGTGAGAAAAAATCAATAATAAACGACACTGTCATATATTAGCCTTTGAATAAAACCTTTTGAAAAGAAAGAGTATCCCATAAGACCATACCCATACATGAACACGAACGAGTTTTTACCTTATGATAACTAAAACACTTTTGTATCAAAACCTTTGATATTATTTCTAATGGCATCTCTTTGAAAACATTTGCAAATAAAATTATTAATCTTAGCCAAAATTGTTGCCATATTAAATTCTACCATACTAGGCTCTACAAACAAAACTGTAGGTTCTTATTGGAGAATAGATTTCCATACAAATGACCATGCGAAGGATCTACCTTCCGAAATGGGTACACCTCTAGATGGAAGTCCCGAGGCACAGAACATCTACCCTCTACCAACACAAGACCGGCCTACCTCTGTAACTAGACGGTACCGAATATGTCATCCCCCAGCCATTACCGACCTTTAATCGAGCGCTCGTTTTCCATACACCACATTAATTTACATCCCGAACGTCATAGCAGAAAGAAATATATCTAGAAGGGTTTGATCATACCCTAATTGGGAATGACCCACATAGCCTTGCTGCATCTAATCATGTTTTGGTCATTTCCGGTTTGATGAGGCTTGAGGCAACGATTATCTTTTTCAGATAGCACATATCACATCTTTGAATGCCACATTGCCATTTCCGTTAACTACTAATTGTTTGCGCCAAAATTGGTCACAAACACCCAATATCGTGAAAGCACCCGTTTATGAACACAAATCAACAACAATCAATATAGAACTCAAATCTAAGCAATAACAATCACAATAATTCACAAATAACAACCACAAACACAAGGTTTATAGTGGTTCGGCGATCTTGCCTACGTCCACTCTGAAGTTTATGTCTTTATTGATTCACTTGACGATTCCAATCGATTATAGCAGATTACAATTGATGATAACTTTCAAATCTGATTACAACAACGATAATGAAGTATGGAATTGAATCCGGCAGAGTCTGGACGTTCAATGGCGGAAGATCCCCCTTTCTGAAGGCTTCAAGGTGCTATTTATAAGCATTGGAGGCCCAGATCTCGCTCAAACTTTGGGAGACTTTTTCTGGCACGTGAGTGGGCCCACGCGACCGACCCCACCAAGTTTCGACTCGATCTGAGATCGATTCGAAGTGATTTCGAATCCATCAAAAAATGATCCAATCGAGCTGAAACTTGGCAGAAACAATCTTTACCTTGTATGGAAGCTACTGTGAAAATTTCGTTGCATTTGGATTAGTGGTTGAGGAGATATGATCGATTCAAGTTGTGGTTTTTCGTGAAGGCTGTTGCGTTCGAATCCATTGCTTCGAATCCACTCCCTTTGACTCGATCGGTCACGTGGTTTTTTGGTGACGTGGCCCGCACTCCTCGCATCGATCCTATTTTTTCTCCGAGTCGATCGCTTCGCATCCATGATCTTCGCCTCGTTTGTATCGTTGAACGACACGTCATCCAACCTAATTGACTTAGTGGACACGAACGAGTGATTGTTCATGGATTCGAATCTGATGGATGCGAAGACGATCGATACGAAGCAGTGCATGGGCACGAGACCGATCGATTCGAAGTAGGGCATACAGATGGTGATGGATTCGAAGTGCTCTGGACTTGATGGATACGGAACAGTGCTCTAGCATGGATACGAACGTATTGAGGGGATGCCCATCTGATGGATTCGAACCGATCGATACGAAGTGACCAATATCATGCCTGATCGGTTCGAACTCGATCGACTCGAAGCGTATGCAAACTGATGGATTCGAACAAGATGGATACGAATCCTATGGGTTCGAAATGAGCATCTCCACTTTTTGATGGGTTCGAACGACATTCTTTGGCTAACTTGCATCGATCATATCTCGTTCATACGACCTCCGATTAACCTGAAATTTGGAACACTAGCTTTCATAGCTTTGTTTGTCATGTCCTATCAATTGTAGCCAGATTCGGGCTCGGAAAAAATTCATCGATATCCATAGCGAAGTGAAGTACAACCAGTCTCTGAGACGAACTACTTTTGTTTTTGACCGATCTTTTGGTATCACGGATTTGCCAAAAAGCGGGATAATATTTGCCCCCCAAAATATGCCTTGCGGTAGGAAGGTGTGTTTTGTAATGCCATGAGGTGAATGTTCATATCCTGTTGATGTCCTGCAAAGGAATTTACAGTTTTATGTGACCTCAAATAACGACCGTTCGGGATCGAGATACTTGAGATGAAGTGCGACCGTTCATGGTCAAGCGCCTAACTTCAAATGACGATCGTTCAGGATCGAGCCATTTGAGGTGAAGTGCGACCATGCGCGGCCAAGTGGCGGACCTCAAATGACGACCGTTCGCGATCGAGCCATTTGAGGTAAGGTGAGTTGTGCCATTCGGGGCTAGTTGTGACCGTTCGAGGTCGGGTGCCGTTCGAGGCGAATTGTGACCGTTCGCGGTCGGGTGCCGTTCGTGGCGAGTTTGTGACCGTTCGAGGTCGGGTGCCGTTCGAGGCGAATTGTGACCGTTCGCGGTCGGGTGCCATTCGAGGCGAGAAAGTGTGCCCCGGAGGGCATGGTGTTATCAATGCCAGGGTCACGTTCGGGTGAGTTCCTGGATCGTTTGTGTGCCTATTGGAGGCGAATAAGTGTGCCCGAAGGGGCTTGGTACTGTTGATACCAGGTTCACGTTCGAGTGGGTCCCTGGATCGTTTGTCACGGCGGTATATCGCAATCTCAGAGCATGCCTAAGGACCGTTCGCGACCCCGTACATGTGTAGGTAGCTTAGCCATTTCAGAGTTATCAGAACCAAATATCTATTCAACAGATGAGCTTTAAAATAGAAATGTCCTAACAAACCAAGTCTAAATGTCCAAGTCAAAATGAAACAAAAGCAAAGTAAGGATGTCAAAGTGTAAGTTCCCACTATGAAATCGGTCAATGATCATTCAGAGCATGCCTGGGGATCGTTAGCGATCTCATACATGTGTAAATGATTTAATTGTGTTAGTGGGAAGCTTACGACTTGTTCATCGTTATTTCAATCAATTGATAATCAAACGGTGCCTTGATTCAGGGTCGTCTCTAGCTGATGTAGACGGTGGTCGCTCTGGTTCCACTGCTGGAGTTCGCCTCCTCACATACTGAAGGAGCATACCGTTCCTGATATGCCCTTCCACCTCGTCCTTCAGATGCCTACAATCATTAGTGTTATGACCATTCAATTCATGAAATACACAAAACTTATCTGATTTTCTTTCGTTAGAAGTTGGATCCCTTCGCATCGGTCTACGATATGGAATCAACTCTTTGGTATCCTGATAAATTCGTTCCAGACTCTCATTCAGCTCAGTGTAAGTGGTGAATCGTGCCTCTCTCCGTAGTCGCTTTGACCCGTTACCACTATCCTCAGTCTTTCGTTTTCCGTTATCCTTGCCTGAGTCCTTTTCGAGAGGCTTTTTGTCTTTAAGCACATAAATCTCTATTCTCCTTCTTCTCTTTTTGCGTTCGCATCCTCTAATCGTAAAAACTTTTCGGCCTCATCGTAGAACTCCCCTAGATCTACCGGTGGATCTTTAGTTAATGAATTTTTGAACTCTGTGCCGTCAGCTACTCCGGACACAGCTGCCATCACAACCATAGATGGATTTGCTCGATCCACCGAAGCTGCTGCTGCATTGAACCGCATTAGATAACTCCTCAAAGTGTCTCCGGTTTTCTGTTTTAGGGTTGCCAAAGTCATCACATTCTTGGGTCTTGTAATGTGAACCCTTAATTTCCTCATAAATCTTTCAGTTAAATCATTCCATGTTCCGATAGATCCACTCTCTAATTGTCTAAACCATAGTGCTGCAATATCCGCCTAGTACAATGGAAAGCACCAGGCCATAACCTCCTATGATGCCCCCAGCACCTCCATATGCCTCATATACTTCGTCAGATGAACCATGGGGTCCGTTCTCCCATTATACATGTCCAACGATGGTAACTTGAAATCCGATGGGTCTCTAGCTCGTCTGATCACTGGAGTAAAAGGACTCCTATTAACATCCTCCAAATCTTTGTTTACCAAACTGCCTCTCATAGCTCTTCTAACCATCTCCGCCAACCTGTCACTGTCTCCGAGATGCAATCTTCGTTCATCACTTTCGACCTGCCCCCCGAGTCCACGAGGGAATTCTGGGATCTACCCTCTTGACTGAGCGTTCACTCCTCTGCTACTCCCAGGTTGCGCAGATGCTCCTCTTTCTCTCTCTGATATTGGACCAATATTCTCCATGCGCGTGGCCCCTAGCTCAGATTCTACGCCGGATGGTCCTACTCCGTTCTGAACTCCATCAGCTTCTCTATTCTGTGCTCCAAGTTGTCCTATTTGTTAAAATAAACTCTGGATTAACTCCTCCTGTTTCTTCATCATTGTCACCACCTCTTCCCTAGTGATGAAGATCGACGGTTGATTCGCTCCTGAAGAAGCCTCTTGACTTCCTTGGTGTTCACTTCTCTCTTTCCTTTGTTTCTTACTTGTTTGTCTCGTCATGGTTCTTAGATCTAAATTCTTATGTCTTCAAATTCAAATTATCCTGAATCAGCTGCTCTCAATGAAAGCACCAAAATGTTTACGCTAAAATTGGTCATAAACACCCAATATCGTGAAAGCACCCATTTATGAACACAAATCAGCAACAATCAATATAGAACTCAGATCTAAGCAATAACAATCACAATAATTCACAAATAACAACCACAAACACAGGGTTTATAATGGTTCGACGATCTTGCCTACGTCCACTCTGAAGCTTATGTCTTTATTGATTCACTTGATCATTCCAATCGATTACAGCATATTACAATTGATGATAGCTTTCAAATCTGATTACAACAGCGATAATGAAGTATGGAATTGAATCCGGCAGAGTCTGGAAGTTCAATGGCGGAAGATCCCCCTTTCTGAAGGCTTCAGGGTGCTATTTATAGGCATTGGAGGCCCAGATCTTGCTCAACCATCGGAAGACTTTTTTTGGCACGTGAGTGGGCCCACGCGACCGACCCCACCAAGTTTCGACTCGATCTGAGATCGATTCGAAGTGATTTTGAATCCATCAAAAAATGATCCAATCGAGCTGAAACTTGACAGGAACAATCTTTACCTTGTATGGAAGCTACTGTGAAAATTTCGCTGCATTTGGATCAGTGGTTTAGGAGATATGATCGATTCAAGTTGTGGTTTTTCGTGATGGCTGTTGCGTTCGAATCCATTTCTTCGAATCCACTCCCTTCGACTCGATCGGTCACGTGGTTTTTTGGTGACGTGGCGCGCACTCCTCGCATCGATCCTATTTTTTCTCCGAGTCGACCGCTTCGCATCCATGATCTTCGCCTCGTTTGTATCGTTGAACGATACGTCATCCAAGCTTGTTGACTTGGTGGACACGAACGATTGATTGTTCATGGATTCGAATCTGATGGATGCGAAGACGATCGATACGAAGCAGTTCATGGGCACGAGACCAATTGATTCGAAGTAGGGCATACATATGGTGATGGATTCGAAGTGCTCTGGACTCAATGGATACGAAACAACGCTCTAGCATGGATACGAACGTGTTGAGGGGATGCCCATTTGATGGATTCGAACCGATCGATTCGAAGTGACCAATATCATGCCTGATCGGTTCGAACTCGATCGACTCGAAGCGTATGCAAACCGATGGATTCAAACAAGATGGATACAAATCCTATGGGTTCGAAATGAGCATCTCCTCCACTTTTTGTTGGGTTCGAACGACATTCTTTGGCTAACTTGCATCGATCATATCTCGTTCATACGACCTCCGATTAACCTGAAATTTGGAACACTGGCTTTCATGGATTTGTTTGTCATGTCCTATCAATTGTAGCCTGATCCGGGTTCGGACAAAATTCATTGATATCCATAGCGAAGTGAAGTACAACCAGTCTCTGAGACGAACTGTCTTTTGTTTTTGACCGATCTTTTGGTATCACGGCTTTGCCAGAAAGCGGGATAACACTAATTACCTTCCATAAAAATACAACTCTTGAGCTCGTATGTCTCAAGGAGGGTATTAAGCTAAGAGAACTTGCCTTCTCCGCCAACAGTGATGTACGTTTGTAAAAACCAATGTACGTAATCTTTTGAAATGCAATGTCAGATAAACGTCCATACAAGTTGTCCAGGAACATGACAAACCGAAGGAACTCTCCTACTACCACTAGTAGCGAGTAGTCCTTGCAATCCGAAAAATCTCCACAACGAGGAAACTACTGCTATATATAACTCTATAATGGGTGCAACCCCGAGCAAATCAACAAGCAGTCATCACGCTATGAAGGTCCACGGTCTTCAATAATCATCATCTTCAACATGTCTTCACGTTCGAACGTTACATTGGTTCGAAGTGGTTTTCGGATAGGAATTTCCCAAATCCGACCCTGGTTCCTTCGAAGCCAATTATCGATTTAAAAGATGTTAATTTCATATATGGATATCAAACATCAATCAATTTCTTCATCTTTTATATAATATCTTTGTTAGATATATTCTTTTCAATTTATTCCATTTTCATTTCAAGAGTATAAGGAATCATTAAGCCTCATTTATCAAATCATTTGGTTTATTTAAACCTTTCTTACATCCTGGAATAGTTCTAAATCATTTTTTCTTTTACTTAGGAAAACCTTTCCAAATCATTCATTAAATGTTAATCAAAGATTTTCTCTCTTAACTTGTAACTTAGGGAAAATATTCTCTTTTTATAATATCACTTTACAAAACATCCATTTAATTTAAAGGATTATTCTGTGTCCAAAATCGTGAACATCATTCCTTCAATAAACTTTCATATTTAACTTATCAAATTAAATTGATTTCATATTTACAAAACGGTATTTATAAATTCCATTTATATTTTATAACTTCCACATATAAAATTTCTCTACTAACAAAATCCATTTACATCTCACTTATAAATCAAAATGCCATTATAATTTAATTACTTATAAAACTCTTATTTACAAATTCATTCTTTCAAATCTGATTATTTATAAAATCCATTATAAATTCTTTTCTAAATTTCAATTGTAAACCCATATATAAATTTGATTGCAATCCGATTTCTAATATTTATAAAACTCTTTTATAATTCCATTACTTTTATTTATAAAATATAAATCTTATAAATCTTATATCTAGACCATTTATGATTAATTCAAAGAATTTATTTATTTTCTTTTATCCTAGAAAAACTTAATTATGATCTTTTAGAGCATCCGGGCATTGCTTTCGATATGTTCCACCCCTCGCCTAAGAAGAGAAAATATAGGTCATGTAAGTTCAGGGCACTGGTTGCTCCATTCCTAACCTTAGTTAAACACCTTATTTTATCTTCTCAGATCTCACAGACGGGACAAATGTACTAGTCGTTTCCGCATTACTCAGTTTGTTATTATATTCAATCTTCTTCACTTACTATTTAAGTGGTATAAACAATTCCTCTTTCCCATTTATTCAAACTCACATTAAAACTTCCAAATAATCTTTAAATGACTTAATTATTCCTTTAAAATCATTCACAAAATATACAGGTAAGAATTTTTAAGTTTAAAACTGCATTTCAAAAGTTATTTCAAACTGCTACGAAAAGCCTTGTGAAAAGTGTTGCAAATGACATTTTAAAAGCTATATACTACAAAACAACTTTTATATCATTTAGAAATCCATATTTTCAAATTAAATCTCTTTTAATACATTTTAAAATATTTTTAGGATTTATTTCATATTTTTAAAACATTTATAATAACAATTTTAAACTTTGGTCACTTTAGTGCAAAAGCGCGATTTTTCTTGGAAAATTATTTTGGACATATTTAAAATATACTGGATAAAATATTGATTTTCTTCCTTTATTTCATTATACATATTTAAATATTTATAAAACATTTCTAACTCATTTTAAAACTATTTCCAAAAGGTTTAAGCATTCCATATACACCATTTCATTTTCAAAAGGAAAGTGCTCTCCTTTGTGCTTATCGACGTGTATTAACGTGACTTGGTAAAACAGTTTAACAATCATATCAAACAATCAATACTTGATGATCAAAACATACATAAGCATCCATAGCAATCATAACACAACATCAAACATGTATATATATAAATAGAGATGCTAAATAGAGTTTCTCACCATAAACTAAAGCGTTTAACTTCCTACCAAAATTCTAATCAACCAACACTTTGCTAATTAATTCCTACTCCATTAAACACTAACAAACAACACCTTCTTCCTTAGAATATCTTGGCCTAGGCTTAAGATGGAGGTTGGCCAAAAATATAGAGAACAAGCGATAGAGCTTTGAACTTGAATTCCCAAGATTTAGATCCGAAAAATGGGTCATCTTCTCTCTTGATTTTGACTCTCCTAATCTCAAAATTTGAAAAACTTGTTAACTGAAAAGTTGTTGAAAATTCTTTTCTCTTGAATTTGGAAAAAATAGTCATTTGAATACAAGTACTTTTGAGGGAGATATGATAGAATAAAGAAGAGGCATTGTCGGATTGACAAAAATGAAGCCCGAAAATTCACTTTAAAGAATTAAGTTTCAGGTATAGTAAAACTCAAAAATGGAAAAGTGATCAACAAAGAAATTGTAGCCACTAAAATTTTATACAGTTTTAAAAAAACAATTTCTTAATTTGGGTCGGTTATGATCAAGTTAAGATAAAAACAAAATGGCATATTTTCTGGCTTAAAAACCGGGCCAGAAAATGCACTGGAAAGAAGTATAATTTTGACATAGATAACTTTAAAATGAGACAAAGTGGTCAACATGAAATTTTTAGTCACTAACATGATTTGACAAAAAAGAATTTTGCCTTTTGGTTCTGTTTTGAAGAAGTTATGGCCGAGAGAAGAAGATGTAAAATACGGAGAAAAATGAGTTTGATTTGAAGAGAATAAACATTGATTTGTTTTGAATATTTTTACATTATTTCTTTATAATTTTTGGAAGCCATTAAAAAGAAGAGGAAGAATACAAAGAATCTTGAGAAAAGAAAAAGAAGAATATGAAAGAAATTGAAGAAGGAGGTGGATATTTATAGAAAAAGGAAGAAGTGGTAAATTTACCAAAATAACCTCTTACCAAGTTACCAAACTAACCTTACTTCGACCTAAAGACAACTCTACTTTTTCAATACTTAAGATCATCTTTCACATCCTTACTTTATGTCTTAGTCACTTGAAGATTAAGTAAAAAATATGATAATTATGTTGGCTTTGATTTGATATTGATTTGATATTTAATTTTGACTTTTCTTACTTACTTTTGTTAATTCTTACTTACTTTTCTTAATGACTTCTAGAAGTTTACTTATTTTATTTAGTAAAAGTAAACCTAATTAGTGAATTAACTAATACTTACATTATTTGAATATATGTTTCTATATAAGAAAATAAAGGTGCGACGACGTTGCGACAACTTTTAATCGACAAAACGTCGTTTTCCGACAAAATGTTTTTCGGTCACATTTTGACGTTTTAGTTAAACTATTTATTTATGTAAACCAAATTTAAAAATAAATTTGTATAATACTATTTAAAAGTATAAATACTTATAAATTAATTAAGATAATTTATTTAACCATTGAAACATACTTTTGTGAAATCAACATTTTGTCACTTTTGTCATTATAGGCAAATGTTGCTATTTTTGTGTATACTTCTCTTTCCAAATCCTATATAGCATTGTTTGAATCATATAACCTTACTTATTTTACATTTAAACTCACTTTAAATATTATATTTTAAAGTGTTCAAATTCTAGGTCGTTACTTCTCCCCTACTTAAAAGAATTTCATCCTCGAAATTACCTAAACAAAAGTTTACCTAAAACATTTATCTTTAAACTTAATTCCATATAATGTACACATATCATCCATATGAAATATCATATTCGATCTCCTATTCGAATACACAACTTCATTTCCGAACTAGTATCGGTTTCCCGATCCTTTAGAGCGGACTTTAATTAGGCTCTTTGCTTGGAAACCTTTGCTTTCCTTGCATAGTGCTCGACTATGATAAAAAACTAAAGTACCTAACCAAACATCCTCATCAATGTTCGTCATCAAGAATCGAGTGATAAATTCTTTTCCGAATCAGTATAAACACCTCAAAATTCCAAACTCGAATCTTAGATCAAAATTGTGTGATGAGATGATCTACATATAACATATATATTTATTAACCCTCAAAACTTTCATAAATTTTTATCTTAAGCTCAAACACTTTATAAAGGTTTTTTTATATAATCCCTTTAATTATTTATTTCCAAATATTTTTATTAAAGGAATATATTCCCAAAAAACCATTTCTTACTCAAAAGATAATTTATCTTTATACAAAAAGTCTTCCCACAATCTTTTAACTCAGTATATTTCCTTTAATACTAATATTATTTATGAACCATTTTATAAATCTATTACTTAAGTTTATTACATCTTATAACTTATGTAAATCAATCACTGTTAAAGACTTAAGTCCAAATTCTTAATTAATGCTAGAATTCATTAATAAAACATTTTCCAGGTTATAATTACCTTTTTGAGGAGTCATTATTTTACTTAATAGTTCATGATTTAAATCTACATTTGTATGATATACCTTTACATCCTAAGAGTATATACAAATCCCAAATTCCAAATAGGTTTTACTTGAATCCGTCTGTCTAACAAATTTAGACTTTTTTGTAATTTACTATTATCTCAAATTCATAAGTTATAAAACTTATTTTAGTGCCATCGTTAATTTTCTAGCTTTGAAAAATAAATTTTAAAACCACCCGCATTTAAATCCTTATACTCTTAACTCTTAAATCTTTTTTTCTTTATAAATCGGATTTATAAATTATCCTTATCTTATTTCATTTACTCAAAGTATTTCACAATGGTTTATCTTTTGTCAGAATATTCCATAAATTCCTTAGCTTTGAGTTTGATGCGATTCAGAAATTTTCGACTGTCCAAAATTGCCGGAAATTCCGCTTTATTTTAGCAATTAGCGATTCCAAATTTATCTTTACTTTAAACACTTTTATAAAGATTACTAATCAATGGTTCATATTATTTTATTAACTTAAGAAAATTATATAGATCGATTACTCTAAAACAATCCAAGGAACCGGGTACTGCCAATAGTATCATATATCCTCTTAATAAGATACTTAAGTGAAGTGCTTACCATCCGAACACATCTCTTGCCCATTTTTTGTTTATTTTCGAATAAATCGAATTAGTTATCATAAAATACCTCTTTTTATTTGAAATAATAACATTTTCAAAATCCTTTAGAGATTACTTTATAAAACCTATTTCATTTTATAAATTTATCTTATATTAATTAACTATATTTAAATTGCCACAATTCTTTTAAATCAATCGAATTTTAAACCTTCATTCCTTTTATATTTTCCTTTTTACATAATCATTTTCTATTATCTAAATACATTTTTATCTTATATGTTCATTCCTTAAACCAATCTTATTATCAAACATCTTATAGTCAAATCATGAAACTTAATTCACAAGATATTTGTACTTTAACTTTTAAATTAAACAATTAATTAATTTATGATGGTAACTTAACATTATAATTTCTTAATTTATTATTTTGGAATAAGTATTAAAGATCCTAATTAGCTTATCAGATTTCTTACTTATCGATTATCTTTATGAGACATCTTATAGTCAAATCGTGAAATTCTAATCATAAGATATTCATATTTAAATTTCATTAATCCTGATTTCTAACTATACAACTTTTCCAAATATATACTTTATAATCAAAATATAATCCTAGGTAAAATTATTTCATTTACTATTTTTTTAAAACAAAACCATTTTTATAAAATTAACAATTACATGCTCGCATATATATAACATTCTCATAACTCATTCTAGGGTGTTACTAACCCTATCTTTAATGAGTTACTCATCCAAGGATATTACTAATCCTATAGCTGTTGAGACTTACCATGTCAGGCTTCGGTGTTTGCTTAACCAAAAGCTTTGATACCAAATGTCATGACCCATTTTTCCGTACCCTTTGAATCGATAATAAACCACACATGTCCAACTCAAATTGCGCGAAAATACGGAACATGAAGGGTAATAAAGAAAAATAGACAGAACATAATCTCACACGAATGGAATAACATATAATATTGAACAAATATCTTTACAGGAGAAAACTTTTAAATACATATATCAGAGTCTAACCTAAATTTAGCCTGGACAGTTATTACATCTGTCCTTACAATTGCTGACAAACATCAACCAAAATACACCAAGTACAACGGATAATAGAATATGTCCATACGTCGATGAATATCTCCAACTCTCCTCTGGAAACTCCAATCGTCTTCGAATTAACCTGAAACTACTCAGATCTGACCCGAGTATTGAAAATACCCAGATCAGGCTTGATAAACCAGCGTGAGAAAAACTCAATAATAAATGACAGTGTCATATATTAGCCTTTGAATAAAACCTTTTGAAAAGAAAGAGTATCTCATAAGACCACGCCCACACATAAACACGGATGAGTTTTTACCTTATGATAACTAAAACACTTTTATATCAAAACCTTTGATATTATTTCTAATGACATTCTTTGAAAATATTTGCAAATAAACTTATTAATCTTAGCAGAAATTGTTACCATTATTAAATTCTAGCATACTAGGCTCTACAACCAAAACCGTAGGTTCTTATTGGAGAATGGATTTCCATACAAATGACAAGGTGAAGGATCTACCTTCCGAAATGGGTACACCTCTAGATGGATGTTCTGAGGCACATAACATCTGCCCTCTACCAACAAAAGACCGACCTACCTCTGTAACTAGATAGTACCAAATATGCCATCCCCCAGTCGTTATCGACCTTTAACCGAGCACTCGTTTTCCATACACCACATTAATTTACATCCCGAACGACATAGCCGGAAGAAATATATCTAGAAGGGGATGATCATACCCTAATTAGGAATGAACCACTTAGCCGTGCTACATCTAATCCTGTTTTGGTCATTTCTAGTTTGATGAGGCTTGAGGCAACGATTACCTTTTTCACATAGCACATATCACATCTTTGAATGCCACATTGCCATTTCCGTTAACTACTAATTGCCTTCCATAAAATTACAACCCTTAAGCTCGTATGTCTCAAGGAGGGTTTTAAGCTAAGAGAACTTGCCTTCTCCGCCACCACTGATGTACGTTTGTAAAAACCAATGTACGTAATCTTTAGAAATGCAATGTTAGACAAACGTCCATACAAGTTGTCCAGGAAAAGGACAAACCGAAGGCACTCTCCTACTACCACTAGTAGCGAGCAGTCCTTGCAATCCAAAAAATCTCCCCAACGAGAAGACCACTGCTATATATAACTCTATAATGGGTGCGACCCCGAGCAAGTCAACAACCAGTCCTCACGCTATGAAGGTCCACGGTCTTCAATAATCATCATCTTTAACATGTCTTCACGTTCAAACGTATACATTTGTTCGAAGTGGTTTTCGGATAGGAATTTTCCAAATCCGACCCCGGTTCCTTCGAAGCCAATTATTGATTTAAAAGATGTTAATTTCATATGTGGATATCAAACATCAATCAATTACTTCATCTTTTATATAATATTTTTGTTAGATAAATTCTTTTCAATTTATTCCATTTTCTTTTCAAGAGTATAAGGAATCATTAAGCCTCATTTATCAAATCATTTGGTTTATTTAAACCTTACTTACATCCTGGAATAATTCTAAATCATTTTTTTCTTTTACTTAGGAAAACCTTTCCAAATCATTCATTAAATCTTAATCAAAGATTTTCTTTCTTAACTTTTAACTTAGGGAAAATATTCTCTTTTTGTAATATCACTTTCCAAAACATCCATTTAATTTAAAGGATTATTCATTGTCCAAAATAGTGAATATAGTTCCTTTAATAAACTTTCACATTTAACCTATCAAATTAAATTGATTTCAGATTTACAAAACGGTGTTTATAAATTCCATTTATATTTTATAAACTTCCATATATAAAATTTCTTTACTAACAAATTCCATTTACATCTCACTTGTAAGTCAGAATTCCATTATAATTTAATTGCTTATAAAACTCTTATTTACAAATTCATTCCTTTCAATTCTGATTATTTATAAAATCCATTATAAATTCTTTTCTAAATTTCAATTATAAACCCATATATAAATTTGATTGCAATTCTATTTCTAATATTTATAAAACACTTTTATAATTCCATGACTTTTATTTATAAAATATAAATATTATAAATATTATATCTAGACTATTTATGATAAATTCAAAGAATTTATTTCTTTTCTTTTATCTTAGAAAAACTTAATTGTGATCTTTTAGAGCGTCCGGGCTTTCCTTTCGATATGTTCCACCCCTCGCCTAAGTAGAGAAAATATAGGCCAGGTAAGTTCAAGGCACTGGTTTCTCCATTTCTAACCTTATTTAAACACCTAATTTTATCTTTCCAGGTCTCACAGGCGGGACAAATGTACTTGTCGTTTCCGCAATACTCAGTTTGTTATTATTTCAATCTTCTTCACTTATTATTTAAGTGATATAAACAATTCCTCTTTCCCATTTATTCAAACTCTCATTAAAACTTCCAAATCATCTTTAAATGACTTAATTATTCTTTTAAAATCATTCACAAAATATATAGGAAAGAATTTTTAAGCTTAAAACTGCATTTCAAAAGTTATTTCAAATTGCTGCGAAAGCCTTGCGAAAAGTGTTGCAAATGGCATTTTAGAAGCTATATTCTCCAAAACGACTTTTATATCATTTAGAAATCCATATTTTCAACTTAAATCTATTTCAATACATTTTAAAAGGTTTTTAGGATTTATTTTACATTTTTAAAATATTTAAGATATCAATTTTAAACTTTGGTCACTTTACTGCAAAAGCGCGATTTTTCCTGAAAATTTGTTTTGGACATAGTTAAAATATACAAGATAAAATCTTGATTTTCTTCCTTTATTTCATTATACATGTTTAAATGTTTGTAAAACATTTCTAACTCATTTTAAAACTATTTCCAAAAGTTTTAAGCATTCCATATACACCATTTTATTTTCAAAAGGAAAGTGCTTTCCTTTGTGCTTATCGACGTGTATTAACGTGACTTGGTAAAAAAGTTTAACAATCATATCAAACAATCAATACTTGATGATCAAAGAATACATAAGAGTCCATAGCAATCATAACACAACATCAAACATGTATTTATATAAATAGAGTTGCTAAATAGAGTTTCTTACCATAAACCAAAGCGGTTAACTTCTTACCAACATTCTAATCAACCAACACTTCACTAATTAATTCCTAGGCCATTAAACACTAGAAAACAACACCTTCTTCCTTCGAATAGCTTGGCTAAGGCTTAATATGGAGGTTGGCCGAAAATATAGAGAAGAAGTGATAGAGCTTTGAACTTGAATTCCCAAGATTTTGATCCGAAAAATGGGTCATCTTCTCTCTTGTTTTTGACTCTCTTAATTTTAAAATTTAAAAAACTTTTTAACCGAAAAGTTGTTGAAAATTCTTTTCTCTTGAATTTGGATAAAATAATTATTTAAATACATGTATTTTTGAGGGAGATATTATAGAATAAAGAAGAGGCATTATCGGATTGACAAAAATGAAACCCAAAAATGCACTTTAAAGAATTAAGTTTCAAGTATAGTAAAACTCAAAACTGAAAAAGTGACCAAAAAAGAAATTGTAGCCAATGAAATTTTATACGGTTTTAAAAAAACAATTTCTTAATCTGGGTCTGCTATGATCAAGTTATGATTAAAAAAAATGGTCTATTTTCTGGCTTAAAAACCGGGCCAGAAAATGCACTGGAAAGAAGTATAATTTTGACATAGATAACTTTAAAATGAGACAAAGTGGTCAACATGAAATTTTTATCCACTAGAAAATTACATGATTTTACAAAAAGGAATTTTGCATTTTGGTTCTGTTTTGAAGAAGTTATGGCCGAGAGAAGAAGATGTAAAATATGGAGAAAAATGAGTTTGATTTGAAGAGAATAAACATTGATTTCTTTTGAATATTTTTAAATAGTTTTACATTATTTCTTGATAATTTTTTTCATGGCTTGGAAGCCATTAAAGAGAAGAGGAAGAAGATGAAGAAGCTTGAGAAAATAAGAAGAAGAAATATGAATGAAAGCGAACAAGGAGGTGGATATTTATAGAAAAAGAAAGAAGTTGTAAATTTTCCAAAATAATCTCTTACCAAATTACCAAACTAACCTTACTTCAACCTAAAGCAAACTCTACTTTTTCAATACTTAAAATCATCTTTCACATCCTTATTTTATGTCTTAGTCACTTAAAGATTATGTAAAGAATATCATAATTATGTTGGCTTTGATTTGATATTGATTTGATGTTTATTTTTGACTTTTCTTACTTACTTTTGTTAATTCTTACTTACTTTTCTTAATGACTTCTAGAAGTTTTCTAATTTTATTTAGTAAAAGTAAACTTGATTAGTGAATTAATTAATACTTACACTATTCGAATATATGTTCCTATATAAGAAATAAAGGTGCGACGACGTTGCGACAACTTTTAATCGACAAAACGTCGTTTTTCGACAAAATGTTTTACGGTCACATTTTGACGTTTTAGTTAAACTATTTATTTATGTAAACCAAATTTAAAAATAAATTTTTATAATACAATTTAAAAGTATAAACACTCATAAATTAATTAAGATAATTTATTTAACCATTAAAACATTCTTTTATGAAATCAACATTTTGTCACTTTTGTCGTTGTAGGCAAATGTTATTGTGTATACTTGTCTTTTCAAATCATATCTAATATTGTTTGAATCATATAATCTTACTTATTTTACATTTAAAATCACTTTAAATATTATATTTTAAAGTGGTCAAATTCTGGGCCGTTACAGGGGAAGTAACAACTTGGTATCAGAGCATAGGTTTATGAAATACTTTAACTAAAAATGATTTTTGAAAACATAATCCTTAGGAATTAGAGCTAAGATTGGGGTATGGATAAAATTATAGTAACATACATGTATTTTCTATATATACTTATACACTTTCTCTCTAGTCTCCTATCTTTATTAGGATATTCTTCCGTGTCTCACGAGGCTAGAATACGGATAATCGACGAAAGAAGTGGAAGAGTTAACCTATGAGGAGAAAGCACCACCACAAATGGAAATGCCTAACCAAATGCTAGAAGAAGTCAAGATCAGGCTCAGGCGGAGAATATTGGTATTGGGGTCCTACAAGTGGATATAGGAGCTATGTATCAATTTTTCGTAAACATGATTCAAGCTGGGATTGATGCTGGGTTTATTGGACGAAATGCTACAGGAGCAGTCCAGGAAGCTCTAGTGGTCAATCAGTATGCTAACTTGACTAGAGATTATAATAGGCTTGGGGGAAAGCCGTTTATCAGAACCGAAGATGCTATCGTAGTGGAGAAATGGCTGCTACATTATGAAAGCATATTTGTTGATTTAGGGCTCATTGATGAGCAAAAAAGAAGGCTAGCTTCAAGACAACTTCAAGGAGCTGCTTTGTTTTGGTGGAATAGTGTTACAGCTAGAGTTAATGAAGAGGAGATGATGTGGGCTATGTTTAGGAGAAGATTCCAGGAAAGGTTCATGTCAGTAATGGCGCAATCTGTTCTGGTTAGGAAGTTCACTGTGTTGGAACAAGGAGAAATAACATTTTTGGAGTATGCAAGCAGGTTTGAAGAATTGGCTAGGTATGGGTATGCCACTGTTGACACAGTGACGAAAAGGAATGAAAAGTTTATTAGCGGTTTGAAGCCGGAGTTGGCAAGGGAAACTTCACCGCACCTCAAAGATCCATGCGATGAGGTAGTGGAGATGGCGTTGAGGCAAGATGAAATGTTAGCTTTTTTGGAGAAGAAGAAAGAGAAGGAGGTCTAGGTTGGGCAGGGCCAAAAGAGAAAGTTCTTCCATATGAAGAATGCTAAGAAGGGAGAAGCAACGAAGAAGGGAAAGTCTGAGGCGGTCTGTTACAAGTGTGACAAGGAATTCCATTTTGCTAATGAGTGTTGGACAGGCAAAATGAAGAAGGCTGCTGAGAAGAAAGGAGTTAGAAGCTTTAATTGTGATAAGATCGGGCACTACAAGAACCAGTGCAAAGAGCCAACTAAAGAAGGAAAGGGCGTAGTGTTTGGATTGGAGCCTACTACTTCGAGGCCTACAGTGCAGGAGAAAGGAAAACCATATTGTAAGATATGCTTCAGATCCATGATATGTCTGTTAGCGTTTTATTTGCTACTAGTGCATCACACTCTTTTATATCTTGATGTTTGGTAGATAAGCTTAACCTAGAAACCTCATATTTAGTTACGTCCTCAAGGGTTGCAAGTCCGACAAGAGGATTCATGATGCTTGGGATGAAGTGTGACCACGTAGAGTTTGATTTGCTAGGTTACACCTTTTTTTGTAGTTTTCATGTATTTGACTTTATAGGATTTGGTATGATATTAGGCATGGATTAGTTAAGTGAATATGATGCTAGAATATTTTGCCAGGATAGGAAAATATCTCTTAGACACCCTGATTGTAGTGAACGGAATACTATAGAAAATCCTAGTTGTGAGGTGAATGCTTTGTTGAGTGTTATCGAGTTAGAAGACGAGTTGAATTGTGTCTTTATGGTTAGAGAATTTATGGACGTCTTCAAGCTGTTAGTTGGGTTGCCGTTGGAACGAGCCATTGAGTTTCGTATTGATTTGTGGCTTAGAGCAGAAATAGTAAGTAGGCCGCCAAGTAAAATGATACATACGGAAATAAGGGAGTTGAAGGTACAGTTAGTGGATTTGGAAGGCAAGAGTTTTATTAGACCGAGTAGCTCACCTTAGGGAGCAACAACAGTATTTGCTAAGAAGGCAGATGAATCATTAAGGTTATGTATTGATTATTGTAAGCTAAATGAGAAGACGATAAAGAAGCAATATCCATTGCCTAGAATTGACAATTTGTTCGATCATTTGAGTGGAGCCTTGGTATTTTCTCAGTTGGATTTGGCTATAAGTTTCCATCAGCTTAGGCGGGCAAAAGATACTATACTTTTGACAACGTTTAGGAGCAGGTATGGATCGTAAGAATGGTTAGTTATGCCATTCAGACTAACTAATGCGTCGACATTCTTGTAGATTCGATTAACCGAATTTTCAGGGAACACTTGGACAGATTCATGTTGGTGTTCATAGATGATATTTTGATATACTCTAAGGATGAGAAAGAGCATGAAGTTCATCTTAAAGTGGTTCTTGAGACTTTGAGAGAACATCGGCCAAAGGCGAAATTTTTGAAGTATCATTTCTGGAAAACGGAAGTGAAGTTTCTTGGTCATGTACTTTCAGAAAGAGGATTGGCAGTAGATCCAACTAAGATCGAGGCAGTGAATAGTTGGAAGAGGCCAGAAACTGTGACCGAGATAAGAAGTTTTTTGGATTGGCTGGATATTATAGGAGGTTCATAATGTATTTTTCGCGGATAGCAACACCGATGACTAAGCTGATGCGAAAGGATATGAAATTTGCATGGACTGATAAGTGTGAGAAAGCATTCTAGAGCTTAAAACACTTCTTGACCTATGCATCGGTGTTAGTGGTTTCGAAGGTAAATCAAGATTTAGTTGTCTATACTGATGCGTGTAGAATAGGATTGGGATCTGTGCTAATGCAAAAGGGAGAAGTGATTACCTACGATTCTAGACAGCTTAGACCACATGAGGTTAGATGCTCGACACATGACTTGGAGATAGCTGCAGTTATTTTTGCATTGAAGGTGTGGAGGCGTTATCTTTTAGGAGAAAGATTTGTGCTTTATACGGATCATAAGTCGTTGAAGCACTAGTTTTCTCAGAAGGAAATGAACATGACAACAAAGGTGGCTAGAGTTTTTAGCTGCTTATGATTTCAGAATAGAGTACACACCAAGAAAAGGAAACAAGGTTCCAGATGCACTTAGCAGGAAGCATCAGAATGTAGTGTTAGCGATGATTGCTAAGTGGAAAGTTTTGGAAGCATTAGCAAATTGCAGAGTGCTATGGAGATCCCAGGCCGGGTCTAGTGGAGGATCTGCTGTGTTATCTTGTTTAGAAGTCCGACCGGTATTGATTGAGAAGATTGCTTCTAAGAGGAAAAGGATGCAGGGATAGCTGAAAGGATCAGAAAATTAAGGGATGGAAGTGAGAGCGATGACCGAAGGATTTCAGTCTTGACCAGAACGGAGGGTTGAGAAAGAAGGGTAGATTATGTGTTCCAAATGTGGAAGACATAAGGAAAGAATTTTTGAAGGAATGCCATTGTTCGAAATTCAATATTCATCCAGAAGGAACGAAGATGTATCAAGATATGAAGAGAAGTTTCTTCTGGGAAGACATGAAGAGGGATTTTGGCTTATGGGTGAAGTAGTGTTTGAACTATCAATTGGTAAAAGCCGAACATCAGAAGCCGAGTGGATTACTTCAGCCATTGGATATCCCAGTATGGAAGTGGGATTCTATTTCTGCGGATTTCATAGACGGGTTGCCGAGATCTAATAGAGGGAATGAAAGTATATGGGTCATAGTGGACAGATTGACCTAGAGTACCTATGTCATCCCAGTTAAGTCAACTAGGACGACACATATTTTGGTGAATTTATTTATGAAGAATGTGGTTAGACTACACGGAATTCCTAGTAGTATAGTAAGCGATAGAGATTCCTTATTCACTCGTGAGTTCTGGAAGAGTCTACAGGAGAGTTTAGGGACCAAGCTCAAGATTATTACTGTTTACCATCCACAAACTAATGGGCAAATGGAAAGAGTTAACAAGATCATGGAGGGCTTGTTACGAGCTTATGTATTGGATTTCATAGGATCATGGGAAGACCATCTTCATCTAGTCGAGTTTGCATATAACAACAGTTATCAGACTAGCATTGGAATGGTACCGTTTGAGGCTTTAAGACCATGTTAATCTCCAATTTGTTGGTTAGACACGGGAGATAGATTAGTACCTGGTCCATATTTGTTAAGAGATGCGGCAGAAAAGATTGAGTTGATAAGGGCAAGAATGAAGGAAGCTCAATCTAGGAAGAAAAGCTACGTGGATAGAACACGGAAAGATTTAGAGTTCTCGATTGGAGATCATGTTTTTGTCAAAGTATCACCAATGAAAAGTGTTATTAGGTTCGGGAAGACAGGAAAGTTAACATTGAGTTTCGTAGGACCATTTCCTATTTTGGAAAGGATCGGGAAACTCGCATATAAAGTTAAGTTATTGAGCAGTTTGGTCGGTGTCCACGATGCGTACTATGTGTCTCATTTGAGGAAGTGTATTAGGGATCCAGGAACTACGATGCACTAACTATGTTAGAGGATTTAGTAGCGGAACCAATTACGACTATAGCTAGAAAGCACATCCATAAAGTTGAGTGAGATGAGAAGAAGTAAAGGAACAAGATTGTTAAATTAATGAAAGTCCAATTGAGTGACGATGCTAGAGACTTTACTTGGGATATTGAGAGCAGGATTAGAGACACTTACCCTGATTTGTTTAATGGCATGTTTTACCTTTGATGGTTTGTTGTATTCCTTATCATAATTTCGAGCATGAAATTCTTTAAGGAGGGGAGATTGTAACACCCCATATTTTTGACAACATTAATTAGGATATTTAATTAGATAAATTAAATATAATAATGTATTGATTATGGATTGAGATTTGTGATTAAAGTTTAAGGGGTAGTCGAGCCATGCTAAAGAGTAAATAAATGAATTAATAGTTACATGTCAGGAAACAAGGAAGGGAAAAATAGGAAAATGATTAAACTTATACCCTAAATCCTTAGGGGACGAAAACCAACGTTCATCTCATTTTTCTCAAACAAAATACTTCATGACCGACCACCATTTTCAGTCTCAAGAGAAGATAAAGCTAGGTTTTTCAGGAGGTAGAATCAAACCAATTAATCAAGGTAAAATCTCAGATCCTAGTTACAAAGCTAAGGTGAATAATGAGATGAAATCCAGGTTTATCTTGCATGATTTAACCATGATTTTGAAGAGCAAAATGTTTATATACACATGTTGATGATTTATGCTTGTTCATATGGATTTTATGATATGTTTAGATGTGAAAACCTATTTAATGACCTCCAAATGCCTTGCGTTTTTAGATATGGAGCAGAAATGTTATTTTAGAGATGGGTTTCAATTTTCATAATTTTCTTAAATTATGTGGATTTTATATTAATTTTCTAGTGAAGAAAATGATTTATTGGGTTATAAATTATTTACGGTTAAATAAATAATTATAATGTAGATTTGAAACTTATATATGTCAGAAAATATCTTTAATTGGATCTTCTAGAATTTTTATAGAACTTTTCAAAGAGTTTTGATGATTATATAAAATTATTTAAGGCATGAGACATAAATGTTTTATATATTTAATTAAGGAGAAGGGGTATTTTACAAATGATTTAAATAAATAAATTCTAGAACTATGGCAGTCCTTTTAGAAAAGAAAAATTAGCAACCAATAAGAATTAGGTAAATAAGGCAGGTTAGTTAAAAAGTTTACTTAAAATGGTTAAAAATCAGAAATACACCTTAAAAGTATGTTTCGCCTATTTGGTTCTGCCAAGGTAGCTTTCGACTAAGACCCTCCGCCACCTTCCTTAAACCAATGAATATAGTATCAACCTGTTGGTCACAGTGAATTAGACAACAGAAGGTAGGAGTCAAGACCAAGGGGTCTGAAGGGGTTGAAGCGTCTTCTTAAATAAGAAAAGCGCCTTCTTTGCTTTCGACTAATATGCTTTCGATTTAGTTGGCTTTTGTCTAGGTCAATTGATTAAAGAAAAGGTTTTAAGGTTGTGCATGTGTTCTAAGTAATATATTTCGCATTAATGCTCTCAATTAAGTTAGTGGTTTTGAAATAGTTGTACCATAGTTTTTATATGATAGCCTCCGACTATGTTGAACCATTACTGCCACCTTATACCTTTCAAAATAGAGCTTTTGAAGGGGACAATTTTTTTTATAAAAACCTTGCCGCTTCTCCAATGCTTTCGAAAGGGGTGGTTTCAACACCATCACTTTCTTACTTAAGTTATAGCTTTCAACCCTATTGGTTGTGACGTTTAGTGATTTTTAAAAGAATAACCCAATGGTTACGAAAGAGAATGGTTTCGAAAGGTTTTTTCCACATGTTTTAAATTGAACTTAAGTGCTTTCGAAAGGTTTGAGTTTTAAAAGGTTTAATGCTTTCGAAAGGCTTTTAAAATGGTTTCAAAGGGGTGGTTCCCTAGGGTTTCGAAGAAGATGAAAGGAAGTGTTTTCCAATAATTGTGAAGGGTCTAATGGAAAGGTTTTCCAATGGTTTCGAATAAGTTTATAGGAAAGATTTTTCTAATGGTTTCAGAAGGAAATGATTAATGGTTTTAAAGAGATATGTATAAGGCTTTTAGCTTTTGAAGGAAAAGGGATTTCAATGGTTTAGAAAGGTTATACGAATGCTTTCGAAAGGAAGGTTTGGCCTTTCATCCTAGACAAAGGAAAGAGTTTTACATGGTTTCGAATGGTGTACTTTCAATGGGATCGAAAGTGGTACTTTCAAATGTTTAAAGGTTTTTGTCAGAAAGGTTCGAGTAAAGTATATATAACATGGCAAGGTGATTTTGAGTAAAGTATAGAGTATAATGTTTTCCTTGTTTAAATGTGGTTTAAAAGGTTTTAAATCAATTTCAGATTTCAAGGAAAATTATGGGAAGGTATCCCTATGTGAAATGACTCAGATATTAGATACCAGATGGGACTAGTATAGGGTCGCGCCTTGTACATTAACTATTGGCCCCAGCTAATTTTAGTCCGAAATTCCACTGTGTAGGGCTTTGTCACAGGTAAGACTAAAATGATGATACACACATAAAGGAATATATGATGTATACAAATAGATTATTTGTGAGCCCGCAAAACCATTAGGATCAGGTGATCCTGGGAGATGTTAAGGACAGACCGTCAAGAAGAGAAGTATTTAACAAATAGTTAAGGGAAGATGGCCCAGAAGAGGTGTCTGAAAATTGTTAGATTATTTTTTTATTTTGTCTGGTGCGCTCGAGTCACCCAAAGGTTAATAGTAAGCCAAACAAAACTATAGTGTTCAGACAGATAGTCTTTTTGTTACCTGATATATATATATATATATATATATATATATATATATCTGTGTGTGTGTGTGTGTATGTTTACATAATGATGCTTTACAGTTTTAACTAGTTTTGGTTGCAGGATAAAGGTTTGCAAAAGATATGTTTTAGAAGGACGTTAGTCAGGGAAAACCCGTTCAATAAAGCAGCATGGTCTCACTTAACATTAATAACCGAGATATATAGTATTATTCATACCGAGCTTTATGTCTAACTCGAAGTTTATGTTTTCCCCTTAAACTCTCGGGTGCTCAAAATAGAACTCAGTAGGCTGAGGGTTAAGGCCTTATAGATTTTAGTAGGATGGAGAATAAAGCTACCGGAGGCGAGTAGGAGGCTAAAGGATAGTTATTAGGATTGCAGTTCTTTGTTTTGTTGTTTATTTTCGGTGTATATGTATGGAGTCAGTTATGACTATATAACTATGATCATCTAAGGGAGCATCTTCATATGTCGCTCTTGGCGTATTTTATAATAAGTATATTTATCATTGCTTTGGAAACATTTGGGATTATGAAAATTTGAATATGGAACATCTGTTTTGAAATGTAATGGAAAAATGTTATTTTGAAATCTGAGATTTGTTTCTTATTCAAGTGCTTTTGATATTACGGATACCATTAACATAGTTGTATTTAGTCGCCTGAAGTTAATACTATAGATGACTGTAGCATTTGTTGGCCGTAGTGCTTAGCTTTAGGATTCTAGATAGGTCATGATACAAGAGCCATGAAATCATTGAATGAACTTATTGGCAGGGGCCAATAGGTACTTAGTAATCTTGTAACAACCCGTATCTGGAGGCCAAAAGCTAAGTACTATGGATGCTGCAGTCATCCACAATATTAACTTTTGGTGATCAAATATGATAATGTTAATGGTATTGTAACATCCCTGAAATTTTAGTTAAAATAATTCGATAATTAATTTAATTTTTGGAATCAAATTGTGACCAAATGTGAATTTTTCCAATTTATATCAGATACTTGTATATAAAATTTATTTTTAATTTAATTGTAAGATTGAAAATTTAAGAAAGATTTGGAATTTAAGAATAAGTTTTTATAGATAAATATTGGATATATATCAAACTTTATATTTCAAAGATAAATAAGATATGTGTTTGCTTTGTCTTTATATATATATATAATAATTTGAGATTTGAATTTGAGATTCAAATGTTAATACATTGAAATTTAATTGGACTTAAAGAAATTTATATTTGAAACAAAAAATATAATAGTATGATTACTTAAGTTTAAGATGAAAATTTTAAAATAAGTATAGTAGCTTAGGCTTGGATTTGAAATACATTTTCGTTAAAAGAACGAATAAATATAGTTGTATATTTATAAATTTAAAAATATAATACAGATGTTAAGTTATAAAACATAAGAGATAAATTGAATCAAAAATATAAAAATGAAAAGAGTTTAAAATAAAAATCTTATAAATATATTAGGTTTAAAAACATTATATTTTAAATTAATAAAGATTTGTTTTCCATATTATATTAAATAGATATTTTGAATGAGAACATATAAACAAGAATAAAACATTAATTATAAATATTTATTAGTAATGTATAATTTAATTTCAAACCATTTTTCTTTAATTTTTCTAAGTATTAAATAATTGTTTTTAACTTTTGAACCCATAATTAGTGTAAATTGGAATTAAACCATTTTAAAATAGGATTCCTAATATAAGTTTGTAAATATAAAACTAAATTAAGGTTTAAAGCATAACTTGTAAATATATTAAAAACAAGGTCTAAACATAAATTTAGTACAAAATGACATTTGTAGAATTTAGGCAACAAGTGTTAAAATAAATGTACAAGTGTATGGCTTTAATGATACAATTGGCATTTAGATTTATTTTATTTTAAATTAAAATGTAAATAACATACAAAAGAGTAAAATTTTCTTTTAGTTAAATTTTATAAACATATATAAAAAAGAGTTAAAATCAGATTCTCAAGCTTTTTCAAAACTGCAAACACAAATTTGAGAAACCAAAACCTAAAGCATGTGAAAATTCATCTCAGCAAGTTTCAACCTGCTTCAGAAATAAAAAATAAAAAAATGGCAACCAGACTGAAAACAGAAGCTATGGAGCAGATCCAAAATAAAATACTGCAAAAGCAAATCATTCCAGGCAAAGATCTCTGTTCCTTCCCAACCCAATGTGAGCAAATCACTTGAACCTGTTTATTTTTATATTAATGCTTGAATTTATACGGAAAGTTATGAAGTATACATGTGATTGTGTGGAAAAAAAGATGCCTGCATGTTTAATATAGATAAGTAGTTGTGTGTGTACAGGCTTGTGTATACCCTGTTTGTTGTTTACAGGCACAAGTTAACTTCAACAATTCAAATTTTTCAATAGAGTCAGCATTAACCTTTGACATATAAATAAAAATTGTTATTTAAAGTGTAATGGTTAATATAAAAATAGTTTCACAATTTTGAATTCAGCAAATAATGTTAGAAATGAAATTTACAGTCAAATTTCTTGAACCCAAGAAAAATCAAATATCAGGATTTCAAAATATGATTATGGGGATGAATTCATATGGTAAAAAGATGATTTTTGATAATCAATCCAGAGTTTTAAAGCTTATGCCCAAAGAGAATTCACGAGTTGATCAAATTTGGGTTTTTTTTATCAAGCTCTGATGATCAACGTTATGTTAATCATTAAGCTTGAATCTGGAGTTTGCTGGTAGGGCAGTGATCATCAGAAAAATGCTAAATGGTTTTTTTATTGCCGTGGCGATGGCACCACGTCGAACTAGGGTTCGATGAGTTTTTGTTTTATCGATTGGGTTTGTGGTCACCGCGACACCATCAAGATGATTAGGAGATCAGACCTTGGGGATTTGTTGCATCATCGTACGTTGAAGCTTTGGATAGGGTGGCAGAGTTGCTGGTGGTTGAGATGATCGGTGCGTGGTGATTTTGGGTGGTCAGCTGTATTCTAGTTTTTAAGTTGAATTGCTCGATCTTGAATTTTGCTCGAGTTCAGGTATTTGGGTTGTGGATTGGCTGGAGATGATCATGGGTGACTTGTCGGAGTTTGCACGGTTGATCAGAGGAGCTCCGATCGTTGGTGCATATGCACATGTGTCAATATGTATTAGCGATGGTTGAGGGAAGAAGAAGGGATGTCTCGAAGTAAGTCCCGAGGTTTCGTGGTGCTGGCTCGAGTAAACACTCGTGTGAGATTGTGTGGGTCAACAGTTAACAAATGTTTAAGTTTAACAAAAATCAAAACGGAAGAACAGGGGTGGGTTTGGGTAAAAGCTTGAAGGAATGTAAATCGTGGCTCGGGTTTTTTACATTGGGTATTTTTGATAAGGTTTCCAGGTTTTCAAATTTCAAGAGAAACATGTTTTCCAGTTTTGAAACTTTAGTAAATCGAATTTTAAGTCCTTTCTCAGTTAATAAAAATAAAAGTTTTATACTAGATTTAGAATAAGCTAAAGTCTTTTATAATTTAAGTTAAATTGTTTTAATGAATGATTGCTTAAAATAAATTCATAAGTTTATTTAATTAAAAAGATAATGGGTTGAATCAACTTAAGGATTTTAAGTTAGTTCAAATGATAATAATTTTCAAGGATTATTTAAATAAAACTTTAAAAAGATAAATGGTTTATTTTAAACGATGTTTTGATTATGGGTGAACTTAAAGGTTTAACATTGAATTATTTGTTAATGAAAATTTATTTTAATTTTTGAGACTTAAATGTTGAGATATAAGCGATCGTTAAGATAAGGACTTATCTCGATAAATCAAGGGCTAAATTAAAGGATTATTATTGATGTGGTAATAATTAAAATAAAAATAAATTTATGGGATTAATTTAAATTAAGGTAATTGATCACTTAATCAAAGGAAATTAATTAATGATTTAAGTTAAATAATTAAGTGATTAAGATTAATTTTTGATTAAGGATAATCATTTATTAATTAAGAATAGTCAATTAAAATGATGATTAATTGAGAGGTTAATTTATTAAATTAAGATAATTAATTAAAGGATAATTGAATAATTAGAGGTTAATTATTTAAAATAAAAAGTAAATTATCTAATGATTTAAGGTTGATTAATTTGTAAATCAAATTTGATTTAAATTAATTAGTAAAGGTTAATTAATTCATTAATTAAGGTTGATTAATTTATAGTTAAAGAATTTATTTATTTATTTATTGAGGTTAATTAATAAATAATTAAAGGATAATTAATTAACATGAACCGTAGTTAATTAATGTTAATCAACCCAAATTAGTGATTAATCCGGTTCTAATTAATCAAATGACCAATTAACCTTATTTATGGATGATTGTATTCTATTGAATGCTGTGAATTGCTTTGTCATCTCTGCTGTGTGATGCTTTGTGATTTGAATTGTTTTAATTGAAACTGTGATGAATGTAATTTATTTATCTATAGTGCATTCATATTTTCTATCTGTGATCCTATGTATATAGATAAGCGCTATAGGATAAACCGCTTATCGATATAGTTATGATTGAATCTGTGGTGTGATTGATGTTGTTGTACCATTGGGTAAAACCCCTGGACCACACTATACACGCACAAATATAGATTTCACAAGGAAATCAGTTAAGTCACAAATATTTGAATTTAATATTTTGAAATGGTTTTAAAGTTTGAATTTTGAATCCAAATGATTTTGGAAATGAAATTGGGTTAAATTTGAAAAGTATTTGAAAAGGAGTTTTTGAAGATAAAAGTTATTTTTGACTAACTTGATTTAGTTTTGAAATTTGATTTAAATTTGAATTCAAAATTTGAAATTGAATTCTATGTCGAGAATTCATGATTTAAAAAGGTTATACAAACTACAAATGTATTTATATGGGTTTTTAAAACAGTTTAAAAAGTATGGTTTTGAGAATTTGGATTTAACCCAAGTTTATATTTGAAAGGCCTTAACTCGTGCAAATAAAATCATTTTTTTTCAAAACGGAAACAAATAATTTCAGAAAATAATAATAACTTTATATAAGAAAAGAATTACCAAAAATTTGATGGAAAGATTTCAAAATTGATATTGAATGGTTTAGAAAGCTATGAAATGAGTCTTTAATTTAAAGACCGAATGAGTTAATCCAACTTGAAACGGAATTGTTGTTGAAAGGCTATAAATGAATCTTTGTTAATGATTGGTGATCCTTGCTTTAAATTGAAAAGTGGTTTTAAAAAATGAATCTTTTGTTTAAAAGATTAAAGTGTGGAAATTGTTTAAACAATGAAAGGTTTCTGGAAGAAAATCTTTTTGTTTAAAAGATTTGTACATGGTAATTTGTTTAAACCATTTGAATGAAAGGTTTTGGATTTTAAAGTAGTGACTTAATTGAAATCCCATTATCCATATGTTTTGAAATATTGCGCTCATTATTTAGTTTAGCCGGGAGAGGACCTTGTGTCATATAACCCATTCCGAATAGTGATACGACGATATGGACAGCATTTGAAGACCGGTGGTGAAGACTGGATACTTTCGAAAGCGAAAGGATGACCTGTCGAATGTCTCTGCACCGAATGGCCCCGGTATAGAGATTTGAACACCCATTGTGATAGGAAGTCCGGACGTGATTAGAAATTATTCGGATTGCAAGGGCTTCTTCGGAAGTGCCTTCGGTTCTGTTCGAACCCAGAACAGACTTGTATGGACGTGTGTTTGACATTACACTTTGAGATGTAAAACCGATTTCTATCAAATACATTTCTGTTTGGTGGCGGAGATTTATTCTCTTAGCTTAACACCCTTCTCTAAGACGTACGAGCTCAGAGGTTACGTAGTTGATGGTTACTAGTAATACATTCCCAATTTGGTAATGTGGCATAAGAAGTGCTGCTGATCATTTGTTGATAAAAGCATGGCTTTTGTGAAAAGCGTAACTTTGTGGACGAGACTTCGTCGAGCCTCACAACCCGGTAATGGTCAAAACATGAAAGATGCAGCAAGGTTTCAGGGGTAGCGCCCTTAGGGTATGACCATTCTTTCTGGAAAAGGGCAGTATCATGGTATGGAGCCCAGATACTTACTCATGTGGGCACTGTAGTATATTTATTACTATGTGATGTTGTTGGTATTGAGGATCCTCGGTTAAAGGTCCCAAAGGACCGGGGGTGGCATATCTTAGGTTTTATTCCCCGGGAAGGGGGTAGCCGGTCTTGTGTTAGCAGAGAGCTGGGTAGGTTCTCGGGGCGTCCCTCCAGAGGCGTACCCATGTGGCAATGGGAAGTTCCTTGGCTTGACCATTTGTTGGAAAACCTAAAGAAACAATAAGCACCTTGTACGATTTTAGTTGTATAACCTCCCATGGAATGTGGCGGTAACCTGCTATTGAACATGGTAACTATAGTAGGCATAGTTCGGAATGTCTATGCTGGCTAAGATTAATATTATACTTTCAAAATATTTTCCACTATGCACTAATAATAATATCAAATGGCTTTCGCGTATCAAGCGTATTTGACTATCATAAGGAGAAATCTCCTCCAATTCTGCATTTGCATGGTGTGTGTGGCGCGATGCCTTATGGTAGTTTCATTTTCCAAAAAAGCATTGCGGATTTCAAATTTTAAATTCTTTTGTTTGTTTTAAAGATAAACTATTTTTGTTTGCTCATACCAGTCCCATGATTGACCTTGCTTATCTTAGTGAAATGTGATGGGGGCTTCTCGCTCTTTGTTAGGTGGCGAGCAGGAGACTCTTACCCCCATATGTCCACTTTACGGGGTTAGTTAGGCGGAGGCCATGACAGTCGAAAGGCTGGCCGTAAAAGCAAAGGCAGGGTACCAATGGAAGCCACGACGGGGCTGGGATGGTTGAAAATCCTACCGGTCGAGAGTGGCCGCTGTCAGACGGTCGAAGACCCGAGACTATTTCATTTTGGTATCGGAGCTGAAGGTTGAAACTTTAGCTCAGGAATATAACACATTAAGTAACTCATTAGAGATAGGGTGAAGTATACCCTAGAATGAGTATATAACCAAAATATCCGTTTGAACGCCTCAGTAAATTCTCTTACTATCCACTGATAGTAAGTATGAGTGCAAGGAAAGGACAAGATAAGGGACATGGGTGTATGACTTCATATGGTCAGTACCCTGCTATAGCGGAAACAACTTTCTCTATCAATCTCCTTTGATTCGTCTTTTCAATTCTTTGATGATTCCTGGCAGCTCCAAGAAGAAACTTTGATATATTTGCATGGGACACAAACTCCAGATGGGTCAGAATTATTTGTTTGGATGAATTGTTTATTTTGGTTGCTATGGTCGATATGTATATTTTGTTTGTTTAAACTAAAAGATTTGGATTGCATCCATATATCTTTCTATTCTTTAGGATATTCCGACTTGAGCTTGGAATCCATACCCAATGTTTGAGAACTACGGAAGATTAAATTCATTTATTTGTTCTTTTGGGTCTCGATATATTCTACGAGTGGTTAGTTATCCCTTCAAACTAACCAATATCCCTGTATTTTCGTAGATCTGGTGACCCGAGTATCTTGATTCATTCTTGTATCTATTATTGATATTCTGATTTGGGAAGCCAAATGTAGAATAGATACTCAGTTTGATTTGAAAACTGTCACTCTATCTTTGTGTATCCATCCTTTGTTATCTCCCTACCTTTAAATTTCGAGGATGAAATTTTTTTAAGGGGGGAATCTGTAACATCCCTGAAATTTTAGTTAAAATAGTTTGATAATTAATTTAATTTTTGGAATCAAATTATGAATAAATGTGAATTTTTCCAATTTATATCAGATATTTGTATATAAAATTTATTTTTAATTTAATTGTGAGACTGAAATTCAGGAATGATTTGGAATTTAAGAATAAGTTTTTATAGATAAATATTGGATATATATCAAACTTTGTGTTTCAAAGATAAATAAGATATAAGATATGTGTTTGGTTTGTGTTTATATATATATATATATAATAATTTGAGATTTGAATTTGAGATTCAAATGTTAAAACATTGAAATTTAATTGGACTTAAAGAAATATTTGAAACAAAAAATATAATAAGTATGATTACTTAAGTTTAAAATGAAAATTTTAAAATAAGCATAGTAGCTTAGGCTTGGATTTTAAATACATTTTCGTTAAAAGAACGAATAAAAATAGTTGTATATTTATAAATTTAAAAATATAATACATATGTTAAGTTATAAAAGATAAGAGATAAACTGAATCAAAAATATGAAAATGAAAAGAGTTTAAAATAAAAATCTTATAAATATATTGGGTTTGAAAACATTATATTTTAAATTAATAAATATTTGTTTTCAAATTATATTAAGCAGATATTTTGAATTAGAACATATAAACAAGAATAAAACATTAATTATAAATATTTATTAGTAGTGTATAATTTAGTTTCAAACCATTTTTCTTTAATTTGTATAAGTATTAAATAATTTTTTTTAACTTTTAAACCCATAATTAGTATAAATTGGAATTAAACCATTTTAAAATAGGATTCCTAATATAAGTTTGTAAATATAAAAATAAATTAAGGTTTAAAGAATAACTTGTAAATATATTAAAAACAAGGTCTAAACATAAATTTAGTACAAAATGACATTTGTAGAATTTAAGCAACAAGTGTTAAAATAAATGTACAAGTGTATGGCTTTAATGATACAAGTGGCATTTCGATTTATTTTCTTTTAAATTAGAATGTAAATAACATACAAAATAGTAATTTTTTCTTTTAATTAAATTTTATAAATATACATAAGAAACAGTTAAAATCAGAATCTGAAGCTTTTTCAAAACTGCAAACACAAATTTGAGAAACAAAAACCTGAAGCATGTGCAAATTCATCTCAGCAAGTTTCAACCTGCTTCAGAAATAAAAAATAAAAAATAAAAAAATGGAAACCTATGGAGCAGATCCAAAATAAAATAGTGCAAAAGAAAATCATTCCAGGCAAAGATCTCCGTTCCTTCCCAACGAGCAAATCACTTAAACCTGTTTATTTTTATCTTAGTGCTTGAATTTATACGAAAAGTTATGAAGTATACATGTGATTGTGTGGAAAAAAAAGATGCCTGCATGTTTTATATAGATAAGTAGTTGTGTGTGTACAGGCTTGTGTATACCCTGTTTGTTGTTTACCAGCACAAGTTAACTTCAACAATTCAATTTTTTCAATAGAGTCAGTATTAACCTTTGACATATAAATAAAAATTGTTTGTTAAAGTGTAATGGTTAATATAAAAATAGTTTCATAATTTTGAATTCAGCAAATAATGTTAGAAATGAAATTTACAGTCAAATTTCTTCAACCCAAGAAAAATCAAATATCAGGATTTCAAAATATGATTATGGGGATGAATTCATATGGTAAAAAGATGATTTTTGATAATCAATCCAGAGTTTTAAAGCTTATGCCCAAAGAGAATTCACGAGTTGACCAAATTTGGGTTTTTTTTATCAAGTTCTGATGATCAACGTTATGTTGATCATTAAGCTTGAATCTGGAGTTTGCTGGTAGGGCAGTGATCATCAGAAAAATACTAAATGGTTTTTTTATTGCCGTGGCGATGGAACCACGTCGAACTAGGGTTCGATGAGTTTTTGTTTTATCGATTGGGTTTGTGGTCACCGCGACACCATCAAGATGAATCAGGAGATCAGACCTTGGGGATTTGTTGCATTATCGTACGTTGAAGCTTTGGATAGGGTGGCAGAGTTGCTGGTGGTTGAGATGATCGGTGCGTGGCGATTTTGGGTGGTCAGCTGTATTCTAGTTTTTAAGTTGAATTGCTCGATCTCGAATTTTGCTCGAGTTCAGGGATCTGGGTTGTGGATTGGCTGGAGATGATCATGGGTGACTTGTCGGAGTTTGCAGGGTTAATCAAAGGAGCTCCGATCGTTGGTGCATATGCACATGTGTCAAAATGTATTAGCGATGGCTGAGGGAAGAAGAAGGGATGTCTCGAAGTAAGTCCTGAGGTTTCGTGGTGCTAGCTCGAGTAAACACTCGTGTGAGATTGTGTGGGTTAACAGTTAGCAAATGTTTAAGTTTTACAAAATTCAAAACGGAAGAATAAGGGTGGGTTTCGGTAAAAGCTCGAAGGAATGTAAATCGTGGCTCGGGTTTTTTACATTGGGTATTTTTGATAAGGTTTCCAGGTTTTCAAATTTCAAGAGAAACATGTTTTCCGGTTTTGAAACTTTAGTAAATCGAATTTTAAGTCCTTTCTCAGTTAATAATAATAAAAGTTTTATACTGGATTTAGAATAAGCTAAAGTCTTTTATAAATTAAGTTAAATTGTTTTAATGAATGATTGCATAAAATAAATTCATAAGTTTATTTAATTAAAAAGATAATGGGTTGAATCAACTTAAGGATTTTAAGTTAGTTCAAATGATAATAATTTTCAAGGATTATTTAAATAAAACTTTAAAAAGATAAATGGTTTATTTTAAACGATGTTTTGATTATGGGTGAACTTAAAGGTTTAACATTGAATTATTTGTTAATGAAAATTTATTTTAATTTTTGAGACTTAAATGTTGAGATATAAGCGATCGTTAAGGTAAGGACTTATCTCGATAAATCAAGGGCTAAATTAAGGGATTATTATTGATGTGGTAATAATTAAAATAAAAATAAATTTATAGGATTAATTTAAATTAAGGTAATTGATCACTTAATCAAAGGAAATTAATTAATGATTTAAGTTAAATAATTAAGTGATTAAGATTAATTTTTGATTAAGGATAATCATTTATTAATTAAGAATAGTCAATTAAAATGATGATTAATTGAGGGGTTAATTTATTAAATTAAGATAATTAATTAAAGGATAATTGAATAATTAGAGGTCAATTATTTAAAATAAAGAGTTAATTATCTAATGATTTAAGATTGATTAATTTGTAAATCAAATTTGATTCAAATTAATTAGTAAAGGTTAATTAATTCATTAATTAAGGTTGATTAATTTATAGTTAAAGAATTTATTTATTTATTTATTGAGGTTAATTAATAAATAATTAAAGGATAATTAATTAACATGAACCGTAGTTAATTAATGTTAATCAACCCAAATTAGTGATTAATCCGGTTCTAATTAATCAAATGACCAATTAATCTTATTTATGGATGATTGTATTCTATGAATGCTGTGAATTGCTTTGTCATCTCTGCTGTGTGATGCTTTGTGATATGAATTGTTTTAATAGAAGCTGTGATGAATGTAATTTATTTATCTATAGTGCATTCATATTTTCTATCTGTGATACTATGTATATAGATAAGCGTTATAGGATAAACCGCTTATCGATATAGTTATGATTGAATCTGTGGTGTGTTTGATGTTGTTGCACCATTGGGTAAAACCCCTGGACCACACTATACACACACAAATATGGATTTCACGAGGAAATCAGTTAAGTCACAAATATTTGAATTTAATATTTTGAAATGGTTTTAAAGTTTGAATTTTGAATCCGAATGATTTTGGAAATGAAATTGGGTTAAATTTGAAAAGTATTCAAAAAGGAGTTTTTGAAGATAAAAGCTATTTTTGACTAACTTGATTTAGTTTTGAAATTTGATTTAAATTTGAATTCAAAATTTGAAATTGAATTCCATGTCGAGAATTCATGATTTAAAAAGGTTATACAAACTACAAATGTATTTATATGGGTTTTTAAAACAGTTTAAAAAGTATGGTTTTGAGAATTTGGATTTAACCCAAGTTTATATTTGAAAGGCCTTAACTCGTGCAAATAAAATCATTTTTTTTTTCAAAACAGAAACAAATAATTTCAGAAAATAATAATAACTTTTATATAAGAAAAGAATAACAAAAAATTTGATGGAAAGATTTAAAAATTGATATTGAATGGTTTTGAAAGCTATGAAATGAGTCTTTAATTTAAAGACCGAATGAGTTAATCCAACTTGAAACGGAATTGTTGTTAAAAGGCTATAAATGAATCTTTGTTAATGATTGGTGATCCTTGCTTTAAATTGAAAAGTGGTTTTAAAAAATGAATCTTTTGTTTAAAAGATTAAAGTGTGGAAATTGTTTAACCAATGAAAGGTTTCTGAAAGAAAATCTTTTTGTTTAAAAGATTTGTACATGGTAATTTGTTTAAACCATTTGAATGAAAGGTTTTGGATTTTAAAGTTGTGACTTAATTGAAATCCCATTATCCATATGTTTTTAAATATTGCGCTCATTATTTAGTTTAGCCGGGAGAGGACCTTGTGTCATATAACCCATTCCGAATAGTGATACGACGATATGGATAGCATTTGAAGACCGGTGGTGAAGACCGGATATTTTCGAAAGCGAAAGGATGACCTGTCGAATGTCTCTGCACCGAATGGCTCCGGTATAGAGATTTGAACACCCATTGTGATAGGAAGTCCGGACGTGATTAGAAATTATTCGGATTGCAAGGGCTTCTTCGGAAGTGCCATCGGTTCTGTTCGAACCCAGAACAGACCTGTATGGACGTGTGCTTGACATTACACTTTGAGATGTAAAACCAATTTCTATCAAATACATTTCTGTTTGGTGGCGGAGATTTATTCTCTTAGCTTAACACCCTTCTCTAAGACGTGCGAGCTCAGAGGTTATGTAGTTGATGGTTACTAGTAATACATCCCAATTTGGTAATGTGGCATACGAAGTGCTGCTGATCATTTGTTGATAAAAGCATGGCTTTTGTGAAAAGCGTAGCTTTGTGGACGAGACTTCGTCGAGCCTCACAACCCGGTAATGGTCGAAACATGAAAGATGCAGCAAGGTTTCAGGGGTAGCGCCCTTAGGGTATGACCATTCTTTCTGGAAAAGGACAGTATCATGGTATGGAGCCCAGATACTTACTCATGTGGGCACTGTAGTATATTTATTACTATGTGATGTTGTTGGTATTGAGGATCCTCGGTTAAAGGTCCCAAAGGACCGTGGGTGGCATATCTTAGGTTTTATTCCTCGGGAAGGGGGTAGCCGGTCTTGTGTTAGCAGAGAGCTGGGTAGGTTCTCGGGGCGTCCCTCCAGAGGCGTACCCATGTGGCAATGGGAAGTTCCTTGGCTTGACCATTTGTTGGAAAACCCAAAGAAACAATAAGCACCTTGTATGATTTTAGTTGTATAACCTCCCATGGAATGTGGCGGTAACCTGCTATTGAACATGGTAACTATAGTAGGCATAGTTCGGAATGTCTATGCTGGCTAAGATTAATATTATACTTTCAAAATATTTTCCACTATGCACTAATAATAATATCAAATGGCTTTCGCGTATCAAGCGTATTTGACTATCATAAGGAGAAATCTCCTCCAATTCTGCATTTGCATGGTGTGTGTGGCGCGATGCCTTATGGTAGTTTCATTTTCCAAAAAAGCATTGCGGATTTCAAATTTTAAATTCTTTTGTTTGTTTTAAAGATAAACTATTTTAGTTTGCTCATACCAGTCCCATGACTGACCTTGCTTATCTTAGTGAAATGTGATGGGGGGTTCTCGCTCTTTATTAGGTGGCGAGCAGGAGACTCTTACCCCCACATGTCCACTTTACGGGGTTAGTTAGGCGGAGGCCATGACAGTCGAAAGGCTGGCCGTAAAAGCAAAGGCAGGGTACCAATGGAAGCCACGACGGGGCTGGGATGGTTGAAAATCCTATCGGTCGAGAGTGGCCGCTGTCAGACGGTCGAAGACCCGAGACTATTTCATTTTGTATCGGAGCTGAAGGTTGAAACTTTAGCTCAGGAATATAACACATTAAGTAACTCATTAGAGATAGGGTGAAGTATACCCTAGAATGAGTATATAACCAAAATATCCGTTTGAACGCCTCAGTAAATTCTCTTACTATCCACTGACAGTAAGTATGAGTGCAAGGAAAGGACGAGATAAGGGACAGGGGTGTATGACTTCATATGGTCAGTATCCTGCTATAGCGGAAACAACTTTCTCTATCAATCTCCTTTGATTCGTCTTTTCAATTCTTTGATGATTCCTGGCAGCTCCAAGAAGAAACTTTGATATATTTGCATGGGACACAAACTCCAGATGGGTCAGAATTATTTGTTTGGATGAATTGTTTATTTTGGTTGCTATGGTCGATATGTATATTTTGTTTTTTTAAACTAAAAGATTTGGATTGCATCCATATATCTTTCTATTCTTTAGGATATTCCGACTTGAGCTTGGAATCCATACAATGTTTGAGAACTACGGAAGATTAAATTCATTTATTTGTTCTTTTGGGTCTCGATATATTCTACGAGTGGTTAGTTATCCCTTCAAACTAACCAATATCCCTGTATATTCGTAGATCTGGTGACCCGAGTATCTTGATTCATTCTTGTATCTATTATTGATATTCTGATTTGGGAAGCCAAATGCAGAATAGATACTCAGTTTGATTTGAAAACTGTCACTCTATCTTTGTGTATCCATCCTTTGTTATCTCCCTACCTTTAAATTTCGAGGATGAAATTTTCTTAAGGGGGGAATCTGTAACATCCCTGAAATTTTAGTCAAAATAGTTTGATAATTAATTTAATTTTTGGAATCAAATTATGAATAAATGTGAATTTTTCCAATTTATATCAGATATTTGTATATAAAATTTATTTTTAATTTAATTGTGAGATTGAAATTCAAGAATGATTTGGAATTTAAGAATAAGTTTTTATAGATAAATATTGGATATATATCAAACTTTGTGTTTCAAAGATAAATAAGATATAAGATATGTGTTTGGTTTGTGTTTATATATATATATATAATAATTTGAGATTTGAATTTGAGATTCAAATGTTAAAACATTGAAATTTAATTGGACTTAAAGAAATATTTGAAACAAAAAATATAATAAGTATGATTACTTAAGTTTAAAATGAAAATTTTAAAATAAGCATAGTAGCTTAGGCTTGGATTTTAAATACATTTTCGTTAAAAGAACGAATAAATATAGTTGTATATCTATATATTTAAAAATATAATACATATGTTAAGTTATAAAACATAAGAGATAAATTGAATCAAAAATATGAAAATGAAAAGAATTTAAAATAAAAATCTTATAAATATATTGGGTTTGAAAACATTATATTGTAAATTAATAAAGATTTGTTTTCAAATTATATTAAGCAGATATTTTGAATTAGAACATATAAACAAGAATAAAACATTAATTATAAATATTTATTAGTAGTGTATAATTTAGTTTCAAACCATTTTTCTTTAATTTGTATAAGTATTAAATAATTTTTTTTAACTTTTAAACCCATAATTATTATAAATTGGAATTAAACCATTTTAAAATAGGATTCCTAATATAAGTTTGTAAATATGAAAATAAATTAAGGTTTAAAGAATAACTTGCAAATATATTAAAAATAAGGTCTAAACATAAATTTAGTACAAAATGACATTTGCAGAATTTAAGCAACAAGTGTTAAAATAAATGTACAAGTGTATGGCTTTAATGGTACAAGTGGCATTTAGATTTATTTTCTTTTCAATTAGAATGTAAATAACATACAAAAGAGTAATTTTTCCTTTTAATTAAATTTTATAAATATACATAAGAAAGAGTTAAAATCAGAATCTGAAGCTTTTTCAAAACTGCAAACACAAATTTGAGAAACAAAAACCTGAAGCATGTGCAAATTCATCTCAGCATGTTTCAACCTGCTTCAGAAATAAAAAATAAAAAATAAAAAAATGGAAACCTATGAAGCAGATCCAAAATAAAACAGTGCAAAAGAAAATCATTCCAGGCAAAGATCTCCGTTCCTTCCTAACCCAATGTGAGCAAATCACTTAAACCTGTTTATTTTTATCTTAGTGCTTGAATTTATACGAAAAGTTATGAAGTAATGTGATTGTGTGGAAAAAAAAGATGCCTGCATGTTTTATATAGATAAGTAGTTGTGTGTGTACAGGCTTGTGTATACCCTGTTTGTTGTTTACCAGCACAAGTTAACTTCAACAATTCAATTTTTTCAATAGAGTCAGTATTAACCTTTGACATATAAATAAAAATTGTTTGTTAAAGTGTAATGGTTAATATAAAAATAGTTTCACAATTTTGAATTCAGCAAATAATGTTAGAAATGAAATTTACAGTCAAATTTCTGCAACCCAAGAAAAATTAAATATCAAGATTTCAAAATCTGATTATGGGGATGAATTCGTATGGTAAAAAGATGATTTTTGATAATCATTCCAGAGTTTTAAAGCTTATGTCCAAAGAGAATTCACGAGTTGACCAAATTTGGGTTTTTTTATCAAGTTTTGGCGATCAATGTTATGTTGATCATTAAGCTTGAATCTGGAGTTTGCTGGTAGGCAGTGATCATCGGAAAAATACTAAATGATTTTTTTATTGCTGTGGAGATGGCACCACGTCGAACTAGGGTACGATGAGTTTTTGTTTTATCGATTGGGCTTGTGGTCACCGCGACACTATCAAGATGATTCAGGAGATCGGACCTTGGAGATTTGTTGCGTCATCGTACGTTGAAGCTTTGGACAGGGTGGCAGAGTTGCTGGTGGTCGAGATGATCGGTGCGTGGCGATTTTGGGTGGTCAGCTGTATTCCAGTTTTTAAGTTGAATTGCTCGATCTCAAATTTGGCTCGAGTTTAAGGATCTGGGTTGTGGATTGGCTGCAGATGGTCATGAGTGACTTGCCGGAGTTTGCAGGGTTGATCAGAGGCGCTCCGATCATTTGTGCATTTGCACATGTGTCAATATGTATCAACGATGGTTGAGGGAAGAAGAAGGGATGTCTCAAGTAAGTCCCGAGGTTTCGTGGTGATGGCTCGAGTAAACACTCGTGTGAGATTGTGTGGGTTAACAGTTAACAAATGTTTAAGTTTAAAAAAAAAAAATCAAAACGAAAGAACAAGGGTGGGTTTGGGTAAAAGCTCAAAGGAATGTAAATCGTGGCTCAGCTTTTTACATTGGGTTTTTTTTGATAAGTTTTCCATGTTTTCAAATTTCAAGAGAAACATGTTTTCCAGGTTTTGAAACTTTAGTAAATTGAATTTTAAGTCCTTTCTTCGTTAATAATAATAATAGTTTTATATGAGATTTAGAATAAGCTAAATTCTTTTATAAATTAAGTTGAATTGTTTTAATAACTGATTGCTTAAAATAAATTCACAAGTTTATTTAACTAAAAAGATAATGGGTTGGATCAACTTAAGGATTTTAAGTTAGTTCATATGATAATTTAATTTTCAAGGATTATTTAAATAAAACTTTAAAAAGATACATGGTTTATTTTAAACGATGTTTTGATTATGGGTGAACTTAAAGGTTCGACATTGAATTATTTGTTAATGAAAATTTATTTTAATTTTTGAGACTTAAATGTTGAGATATAAGCGATCGTTAAGATAAGGACTTATCTCGATAAATCAAGGGCTAAATTAAAGGATTATTATTGATGTGGTAATAATTAAAATAAAAATAAATTTATAGGATTAATTTAAATTAAGGTAATTGATCACTTAGTCAAAGGAAATTAATTAATGATTTAAGTTAAATAGTTAAGAGATTAAGATTAATTTTTGATTAAGGATAATCATTTATTAATTAAGAATAGTCAATTAAAATGATGATTAATCGAGGGGTTAATTTATTAAATTAAGATAATTAATTAAAGGATAATTGAATAATTAGAGGTTAATTATTTAAAATAAAGAGTTAATTATCTAATGATTTAAGATTGATTAATTTGTAAATCAAATTTGATTTAAATTAATTAGTAAAGGTTAATTAATTCATTAATTAAGGTTGATTAATTTATAGTTAAAGAATTTATTTATTTATTTATTGAGGTTAATTAATAAATAATTAAAGGATAATTAATTAACATAAACTGTAGTTAATTAATGTTAATCAACCAGAATTAGTGATTAATCCGGTTCTAATTAATCAAATGATCAATCAACCTTATTTATGGATGATTGTATTCTATTGAATGCTGTGAATTGTTGTGTCATCTCTGCTGTGTGATGCTTTGTGATTTGAATTGTTTTAATTGAAGCTGTGATGAATGTAATTTATTTATCTATAGTGCATTCGTATTTTCTATCTGTGATCCTATGTATACAAATAAGCGTTATAGGACATACCGCTTATCGATATTGTTATGATTGAATCTGTGGTGTGATTGATGTTGTTGCACCATTGGGTAAAACCCCTGGACCACACTATACACACAAAAATATGGATTTCACGAGGAAATCAGTTAAGTCACAAATATTTGAATTTAATATTTTTAAATGGTTTTAAATTTTGAATTTTGAATCCTAATGATTTTGGAAATGAAATTAGGTTAAATTTGAAAAGTATTTGAAAAGGTGTTTTTGAAGATAAAAATTATTTTTGAACAACTTGATTTAGTTTTGAAATTTGATTTATATTTGAATTCAAAATTTGAAATTGAATTCTATGTTGAGAATTCATGATTTAAAAAGGTTATACAAACTATAAATGTATTTATATAGGTTTTTAAAACATTTTAAAAAGTATGGTTTTGAGAATTTGAATTTTACCCAAGTTTATATTTGAAAGGCCTTAACTCGTGCAAATAAAATCGGGTTTTTTTTCCAAAACGGAAACAAGTAATTTCAAAAAAATAATAATAACTTTTATATAAGAAAATAATTTCCAAAAATTTGATGGAAAGATTTCAAAATTGAAATTGAATGGTTTTGAAAGCTATGAAATGAGTCTTTAATTTAAAGATCGAATGAGTTAATCCAACTTGAAACGGAATTGTTGTTGAAATGCTATAAATGAATCTTTGTTAAAGATTGGTGATCCTTACTTTAAATTGAAAAAGGGTTTTAAAAAATGAATCTTTTGTTCAAAAGATTAAAGTGTGAAAATTGTTTAGACCAATGAAAGGTTTCTAGAAGAAAATCTTTTTGTTTAAAAGATTTGTAAATGGTAATTTGTTTAAACCATTTGAATGAAAGGTTTTGGATTTTAAAGTTGTGACTTAACTGAAATCCCATTATCCATATGTTTTTAAATATTGCGCTCATTATTCGGTTTAGCCGGGGAGGTCCTTGTGTCATATAACCTATTTCGAATAATGATACGACGATATGGATAGCATTTGAAGACCGGTGGTGAAGACCGGATACTTTCGAAAGCGAAAGGATGACCTGTCGAATGTCTCTACAACGAATGGCCCCAGTATAGAGATTTGAACACCCATCGTGATGGGAAGTCCGGACGTGATTAGAAATCATTCAGATTGCAAAGGCTTCTTCGGAAGTACCTTCAGTTTTGTTCGAACCCGTAACAGACTTGTATGGATGTGTGTCTGGCATTACGCTTTAAGATGTAAAACCTGTTTCTATCATATACATTTCTGTTTGGTGGCGGAGATTTATTCTCTTAGCTTAACACCCTTCTCTGAGATGTACGAGTTCGGAGGTTATGTAGTTGATGGTTACTAGTGACACATTTCTAATTTGGTAATGTGGCATACGAAGTACTGCTGATATTTGTTGATCAAAGCATGACTTTTGTGAAAAGCGTAGCTTTGTGGACGAGACTTCGTCGAGCCTCACAACCCGGTAATGGTCGAAACAGGAAAGACGCAGCAAGGTTTCAGGGGTAGCGTCCCTAGAGTATGACCATTCTTTATGGAAAAGGGTAGTATCATGGTATGGAGCCCAGATACTTACTCATGTGGGCACTGTAGTATATTTATTACTATGTGATGTTGTTGGTATTGAGGATCCTCGGTTAAAGGTCCCAAAGGACTGGGGGTGGCATATCTTAGGTTTTATTCCCCGGGAAAGGGGTAGCCCGCCTTGTGTTAGCAGAGAGCCAGGTAGGTTCTCGGGGCGTCCCTCCAAAGGCGTACCCAATTGGCAATGGGAAGTTCCTTGGCCTGACCATTTGTTGGGAAACCAAAAGAAACAATACGCGCCCTGTACGGTTTTAGTTGTATAACCTGCCATGGAATGCGGCGGTAACCTGCTATTGAACATGTTGGCTATAGTAGGCATAGTTCGGAATGTCTATGCTGGCTAAGATTAATATTATACTTTCGAAATATTTTCCACTATGCACTAATAATAATATCAAATGGCTTTCGCGTATCATGCATATTTGACTATCATAAGGAGAAATCTCCTCCAATTCTATGTTTGCATGTTGTGTGTGGCGGGAGGCCTTATTGTAGTTTCATTTTCCAAAAAAGCATTGCGAATTTCAAATTCTTTTGTTTGTTTTAAAGATAAACTGTTTTTGTTTGCTCATACCAGTCCCATGACTGACCCGAAGTTTATTGTTCCCTTCCTAAACTCAGGGTGCCCACAATTTTCCACACGGGCAGTCTAGTGTTAGGTTTTTTAGATAGTAGATATCGATTCGATAGCTTTCAGCTTCTCTTTGGTCTTCTTTGGAGATCTTGGATATCAGAGTCTTTGGATTCACATACCAGTCTTGCTCATCTTTGTGAAATGTGATGGTGGTTCGAGCTAGTGGTTTAGGGTTTTGGCTTTGGAGCATTGGATTGGAGTGTAGTTGATTTTGGAGATATCTATTTTGCTATTCGTTTTTCGCTGTTTTTTATTGTCTCTGATATTCTTGTATCATATATATATCATTGTTGTATCATTCTGGATATTGTATCATTAGTTGTATATGATATTCATTTCTTTCTTCCGCTGTGTTGTTTTACTTGATGTGTTCTAAGCTCCGGCGAACCTGATTCGACGTTTGGATCTGCAGCATTTGAATATGAGTGTCGTATTCGGTGCCTATTTTCGAAGGTCGACTTAGGGTCATTTCAGGTATCCATCATATCAGAAGCACTTGAATATGAACAAAATCATGGATTTCTAAAAAACAATAATTTCAGTGATTATATTTCAGATAATATCATATCCAAGTTTCAAAAATCCCCAAACGTAATCCTAGGCAATGATCAAATATAATTTACAACAATACACCAACAACGACATATGATGATGGCCCATTGGATGGTCAAAGCAATATAGACATAATTGTTTTAATACATAGTGGAAACAATTTAAAAAAGAATTTCAAATTTAGCTATCCGTCTACCACCTGCTCGTCTTTGGATGCTATATTCGCCAAAAATATACTGAAACCTGAAAACCTAAATCTTTAGCTTACTCAAATCATTTCGAGCATCTGAGAGTTCAAGGAGAAACAAAAACTTCAAGTCAAACATAAAGCCTGGTATGAATAATTTCTGTTACATCTCTTTTACTGATATATAGTGAGACTATGCACTTAGCGGAACGGGTTTCCCCTTACTAATTTCTCTTTCCAAAGCATATATTTTGAAAACCCTTTCCTGCAACCAAACTGTTAATTAACTGATTATAATAATAATATAGAAATATCCATTATGCTAAAACAGGAAATAAATGCACCATCTGTCTGAAATCTGAGCTAACTACTCTTTACTGGACTACTTGTCCTAAAACTGATTATGTCAAAATAGCAATATCCTTTATGCTAAATAATGGACCATATATCCATAAAATAGGTAAAAAGGGTGGACTAACTGTCCTTAAGAATTAGCAAGGTCTGTTATGCTAACAAATGAACTAACCTTTCACATCCAGGCTTACTGCCCTTATCTAGACTAACCGTCCTCTAGGTTGACGACCCTCAAAATGGACTGACTATCCGAATTTAAATGAGCTAACTGCCTAACTTTTCTTTGGGTTAACTACCCTTTAAATTGTCCTTGAAATCCTTTTCAAAATGATTCATTCCGTCATATCATATATATACAGGGAAAATATATCTTTAGCTTTACTATAAGCTACTTTTTTTCCATATTATATACACTTTACTCAAAATAATGTTGATGATGTTCAATAAGGATTATTTATCCCTTTAAAATAAGTTAAAATCCTTTATAACTCAAAACACTTAGACTGTCTGCCTAGTCATTATATTCGAAACCTTTGTTTAAAACCTTTAAACAACCTTTCGAAAACATTGAAGGTAATCACTTCGAAACCATTGATAAAACCTTTTAAAAGCATTGAAGGTAACAACTTCGAAACCCTTAATAGAACTTTTGAAATCATTGAAGACAACTTCTTCAAAACTAAAAAAATCCTTTCTTCTATATGCTTTAAAACATATGATATCCGCCTTTAAAATCCTTTTAACCTTAGATTCCAAGGAAACACTGCAAAACCATACATTTCGACCTTGTCGAAAGGCATCACCTTTAGACCTTGTCGGAAGGTTTCTTTTCGACCTTGTTGGAAGGTTTGCTTTCGACTTTGTCGAAAGCTTTTACCTTTCGATTTTGTCGAAAGTCTGGGGAACCACCCGTGTGAAATCATTGATTAAACCTTTCGAAAGTATTGAAATTTAACACCTTTTAAAGATATTGGGTTCAATTTAAAACAAGTGGAAACCTTTTGAAACCATTCGAAAACAATGAAGTGCTGGTGTTGAAACCAACCCTTCGAAAACAATGAAGAGGTGGCAAATTTTAGAAAACAAAAGATTTCCTTCGAAAGCAACTGATACGAAAGGTAGGAAGCGACAACTATACTTTCAATCTTGTTGAAGGGTTTCAATTAAAACAGGAAAGACCAAATCGAAACCTTTTCTTTTAAACCATACATTGTCAAAAGCTCCTTGTTGAAAGTTAGTAGGCGTATTTTCCTCAAAATCAAAACAAATCTTCATCTCTTTCAGAAGCTTATACCTTTCGTCCCTAAACCTTTCGACCCCTTCCAATTCACTACGTACCGGTTGTCTGATGCTATATGCAATGATTATTGACCTAGTCGAAAGGTTTGATACCTTTCGACCTTGTAGAAAGGTTTGGGAGGCCGGAAGGTTTGGAATAGATGTGGAACCTTATTGCGAAAAGAGTTGAAATAGTAAAAAGCCTATTTATTTGTACTTTAAAATTGTCCTTTTTTACCTAACCTGCCTTATTTGTCTAAATCTGGCAAATCTGATTGGTTGCCAGACTTTTGTATTCAAAAATGCTGTCGACTTTCTTTACTTGGAAATTTAAACAAATTTGTAAAAGCCCCTTTCTCCTTTATAATTATATAAAATATTTAAGTCCCATACATTAAATAATTTTTTATAACTATTAAATCACCTAGGAAAAATCTAGAAAAATTCCAGGAAATCATTTAGTATATGTTTAACAACACATAAAAATTTCGGACCGAAATAATATTTATTTTTCCCACAAATAATTTTATAACCCAATTATCATTTTCTTCCTTAGAAAATTCATAATAATTCCATAAAAATTCAGAAAAATCTAAAAATTAAAACCCATCTCTAAAATATCTTTTTAGATCATCATAAAAATTTGCAAGGCTAATACATGTTATTTAATTGGCTTTTCATATTAAAACATGTCATAAAATCTATATGAACATAAATAAATCATCATCATGTATATATAATCATTTTATCATTCAAAAAGGAAAATCTTTACAAAATTATTCAGATTTAATCTTAAAGCCGAAACCATAAAAATTTAAAGATGTAAACATTATTCACCTTTGCTTTAGAGATTAAGGAGCTTGAGATTTGAATGGGTTTGATTTGAATTTGCTTTTCCTTTAGCTTTTCTTTAGTTTCCTCTTCTTCTTTCCTTGTTACAGATCCCATGAATTTTTTTAGACCAAACGGATAGTCCATTAACTTTAAATAGGTTATTAGTCAGCCTATGAAAACTAATAGGTCAATAACGACCCTAGAAACTATAACTGAGACAGATAGTCAAATAAATAGGGATGTGAGATCTAGAATAATTTGCTTGTGTGCATATCATCATAATATTTTAAATTGCTATGTTGTTAGCCATTATGGATGTAGGAGCATAGTATATAGTTATTATAAATTTTTAAATAAGATACTAGTAAGGGGAAACTCGTTTCGCTAAGCAGCATGGTCTCAATAGATAACTAAGTGGTTCGAGATGGTAGGTTATTATTCGTACCAGGTTTTATGTCTGACTCGAAGTTTATCTTTTCCACTTAAAATATCGGATGCTCAATTAATTTTGAGTAGTTTGAGAGTTGAGGTTTTCTGCTTCTCCCTTAAACGAATAAACTTCAGGAGATGAGCAGAAGGAAATCTAGCTAGTAGGAGTTCTTTTCTATTTTGATTCCGCTGTGTTTTGCTGTAAAGGCAAAGTTATTTAATTGCCTATGTTTAGACTCTGATCATTCAAGGGGACACCATCATATGTCGCTCTTGGCGTATGTGGTAATAATTATATTTTCTTTAAACATTGCTCTAAACGTGGTCGTCGGATCTGGGATTATGTAATGAATTTGAAATGATTTGAAATGGAATGAAAAAGTTGTTTGATGATTTTAAATTTTTTTTCCATATTCATGTGTTTCTGTTATATCAATGTATCTAATATTACTGTATTTGCTCACCAATGATTAATAATTACGGATGACTGCAACATCCGTAGCCATTTGTTTTGGGCCTCCAATTAGGCATGTTACATACTTGACACTCGAAAATAGAGGGACGATGCATTGGACAAAGATAAGAAAGTCGATGAGTTGGTGGCAACCTTGGAGAGGCAGGTTAAAAACAAGTTTGAGCCACTCATCACTAATTACAACACCAACGTACTCATGTTCAGATTTGGCATGACTTGGTGAAGGTTATTCCCACGCATTAGCATTAGCCTAGGACTAGATTGTGCAGGAAGAGAAACAACATTTAGAAGGAGGTGAAGTAAATTTGATAGAGCTGGAGAACGAGATTCTAAGTCCAGTAGAAATTGAGGCAAAGCAGATGAAGTTATCTTACACCTGGAGTTCGCTACTACAGTTCAAAAAGATCAAGCCGAAGGCTCCGATGCTACTCCTTAGGAGCTTGCTACTGGTCTCACTTTTGGACCTCCACCTGCATCTATTGCTCCATCTGTCCCTCTATACAATCCGAATGCACCGCAAATGCAGAAGACAAGCATGTTGTCTCTCATTCAAGAAATGAATTCAGATGGTGCACTCGCTCTTACGAATTCTCAATCTATTAGAGGTATATCATTGAACTCATCCATATTTGAGAATGCACGCATGACACCAGTCGATGTTGCTAATCTCTCCTTTCACCTTTCTCAAATTTCAGGTCAGCCTACAATTTCTATTCTCCTAAAGGAGGGCTCCTAATCGGAACAACAAGCAACAAGGACCTATTCAACCATCATGACTGTTTTAGGAATGACTCCATGCATTCCAATTGGCGACACTTTAGGCACTGGCACACAAATGAATCATGCTTTGTAAGAAGAGGGGCCGGGTGATCTCTAGGGTACGCAAGCTGACGATTATGTTCAGATACTGGGTCGATTAATCTTGCTTAAGGGCTTCCAATAAGCAAGCTTCTTGAACAACATCTCAAATCCATAGCAAAGATTAAGCAAGAACAAGTCGAGTTCTTTCCTCCTCCTCTATCTATCACTTTGCCTAGCGAGGCCATTTTCATTCTTATCACACTACCTATGGCCGGAAGCACTCAAGGAATGTCTATCGGCTAACTTCGACCATTCTGGTCATTCTACCCATGGTCATTCTGGTCATGCTACCTATGGGCATCCGTTCGGAGTCAGCCACTTAAGATAGGGGTTTGGGAAATCCCTATCCAAGATGTTTAATCATGATCACGCCTAACTTCGAGCATCGATCAAAGTTTATAGGAAATCCCGCCTAACTATGACCATAAATCTTTCGTCTTGCCTACTTTGGGCAAGGTGTGGATGCTCTGCCAAATTGTGGGCATGAGTTGTAGAGGTGAACTGTCTAGTTCGACCTTCGAATGTTTGTACTCCTACCTACGATTCATAAGTTAGATGGGTTACTGGGTTTCTATCTCCGAATACCGAGTGTGGTTGAGCTTTGTGCATCCAATCATGGACTAAGAAAGCTTAGTTAGCACTTGAGGGTGTACCGCCGCTTCTTAAGAATGGACTTGATAATCTTATTCGCTGCTTCAACCTGTCCATTCGCTTGAGGGTGTACTGTTAACAAGATTTCTTATCAACACCCTAAAGTTATTCAAGTAACAAGGATAGATTAATTTTAATGAAGGGCGTGATACCCTTAAGAATTGCCTTTATATTAGCGTCATTTGTTGGATCTAGGGCCAGACCTTTCGACATTGTCGAAGGGTTAAATCTTTGAATTAGAGGACCTTTCGTCTTAGTTAAACTTGAATGGGGTCTCTTGCAAAAGCTTTCATTTTTGGTTAAGTTGAAGTTCCTTGAATTTGTCCATTTAAGGTTAGTTTTTGTCTAGTCAAAAGGTTAGGACGATAACCCTCTATGGGTTTAAGTAGAATATCAAACTCCCTAGTGGTAATGTAAAAGATTTCGACCTTGTCGTTAGCTTCCGATCACTTGAAGAAGATTTTATCCTTGTCGAAAGGTATGAGAACGGTCTCTTGTGTATTAGCCTTGTAAGTCAGGGAATTTATACTTAAAAATCAGACTTTGACCTAGTCGAAAGATTAAATCACTTAGATTATAGTTTCGAAAGGTTATTGATATTGCTATAGCATAATCACTTTTGACATAGGCAAAAGGTTTTGTTTGTACCAAAATTAGGCACAAAACTATTCAGATGTGTTTGAAGAGATAAAATAAAGAAATTAAATGTAAAAAAAGGTAGATCTAACAAACACACCAATCGATAAACAGCAAAAATGCATAGAAACACATAGATTAAGAGTGGTTCGGCGTATGGCCTACGTCCACTATGAAATGGCTGACTTTTATTGATTTTTGCTTGCTGGTTACAAAGAGTTACAACAGTATAATCCAAGTACAATGATATTTTTGGTAGAGTCTGGATGTAGAAGAGTCAAAAGTCTGTTTTAAGTAGGTCTTGAGCTGCTATTTATAGGCATAGGCAGCAAATATCTCACCCAGATCTCGGGAGACCTCTTCTTTCACATGTGTGGGCCCACGTGATCGATCCTCGATCGTTTGGACTCGATCCATGATCGATACGAATGAAATTCTTATCGATCAAGATTTAGCCCAATCAAGTCGAGATCGATCATGAACATTCCTGAGGTTGCACGCAAGCTCCAGTCAAAATTTAGGGGCATTTGGACTTGTAGATCTCGAGTTATGATCAATGCAAGTTTGAATTTGTTGAAGGCTGCTGAGTTCGCATCACTTCTGTTCGCATTGCTTTTAGGCACGTGATGACCGATGACATGGTGCTAACTTTTAGGATTGATCCACTTTTTAGGCCGAGTGGCCGAGTCATCTATCTTTACGTGTCTCCTTCGCATCGCCCTAAGATTTGCTTCATTCATGTCGCTCTCATTCGCATTGGTACCTTGTTGCTTACTTTGTATCGATGGTCAACCCTTATTTTGTATCGGTCGACCATGCTCCACATCATATCGATCCGGATCTATCCACTTCGTGTCACTCGTTTGAGTTCATTTTGTATCGATGGACCGATACGAATGGTGTAAATGTGATGGATACGAAATGGCGCTCTCTGAATCGTTACAAAGCAACACATACTCGATGGATACGATTATCTAGAATACGAATGGGATGGACACGAACATGATCTATTCGAATGAACTACTCCTTCCTACGGATATGAATATTTTTGTTTTTGATGGATACGAAAGATGTCGCTTTGGATGGATGCGAACAATGATAAATTTTAATGGGTGCGAACGAGGCCTGCGAGCTCAGATGGATACGAATGAAATTTTTGTTTGATTTTGCATCGATCATATCTTGAGCATACGAATCCCGATTGACTTGAAATTTGGAATGTTGCTTTCATAGCTTTGCTTGTCATGTTATATCAATTGTTCCATGATCTAGACTCGATCAGAATTCATCATAGTAAACCAATGTACAATCGATCTCCTGGACGGACCGTCTTTAGTTTCCGGTCAATTTCTTGGTATCACAGCCTTTCCAAAAGGCGGGATAACATTTCCTCCCAAAGTAAGTCATGTGTGAAGATGACGTGCTTTGAGAAACTACCACCTTCATTCTGAAAAGTTCTGTCCGATCCATTGAGTAGTTGTTGTCTTTTCATCGAAAGATGTAACCTTTGATTGATCTTCGGCAATATAAATAATGAATTGTTGGCTGCCAATTGTTGTACTGTGCACTATTGTAACCGACTGTTAGATGATAGCAATCTGTTTATCGTTGTTGTAATCGTCACTAATTGAGCATTCAACTCCTGTGAATTTTGAAAGTTTGATATTAGTCTGACATGTATGTTAACTTGATTCTCGTTAACTTTTGTACGTCCATGAGTCGTTGTCGGTTTTTCTTTTATATCAAATTTGCATCGATCCTCTCCTAAATCGTTGTGAAATTCGAGTTGTAACCAAATTCGATGGTTACTTCAAGTCCTTCCTTCGTTTCGATCCACTCCTGAATCGATTAGAGAAGTTAGGATGTATGCTTCATATCATGGCTATCAATACTAAGTATTTGGTTTCTTAAGATGATTCCTATCGATGGATAAGAATTTCTGTGGGCTTCAAAGCAACGGAAACGAAGTCATCATTTCGCATCGATGATGTTAAAACTATTTCAATCGGTCATTGAATACGAATTGGCTATTTTTTATCGCTTTGTTGAAGGGTACGAAGAGGGCTCTTCGTATCGGTTCCAAAACATGCCGCTCCAACCTGCCATTTTGCATTAGGAGGCGAATCGACATTTTCCCAGGGTCGAACCATATAAACATGGTTCTGTACATGGAAAATTTTCACTTGTTTTCATTTTACTCCCAGTCATTCGTATCGATTGTAAAACCAAGACAAAGAGACTGCTCTTGCCCTCGAATCGAATTAAACTTCTAATCCCTTGAACTAATTGTTGAAATTAGGTAATTAATCACTGAACTCGCGATAAGAACGATGAGATTCGAGTCCAATTACTAATCCATTCACTTACATGGCCGATCTTTGGCAATGTTGGGGTCGGAGTTGGTTCAGAGCGTGGTCGATGGAGGAAGGAAATGGAGTTAAGACCATTTGGGGAAGAAGAAGTGAGGAGGGATACGAAGGAATTGGTGGAAGGTTGTTCTACCTTAATTTTGTATCATTGAAGGGTTAGAGAAAACTTGATTTTGCATCGACCCTTAACTGGGAACTTCGTATCGGTCACTTTCCCTGGATTTTGTATCGATTATTAGTTCTTGGATTTTGTTGTTATCACTTCGAATCAATATGAATGCGAAGTATATTTGTGATGGATATGAACTCCATTGTAACCCAATCAATGCGAAGTCAATGTGACCTGATCGATACGAAGCCTGTGGATTTTGATCGATAAAAAGTTGAGGCTTCATGGATCGATACGAAGTGAATGTTTTGGACCGATATGAAATGAAGGTTCTTTAGAAAGAACCATCCAAGTTTGTTTTTCGATGGATATGAAACTTCATGCATACTTGAACACTTGACTTCGACGAGCTTCTGCCTTGAATAATCTGACTTAATCATTTCATTGCATATTTGACAGCCTTTCGAAGCTTTTCGATGGAACTATAACTTAACCAATTTGTATGAACTTTAACTTGGATTAGTTTTAGAATTCGGGATAGCACGGTTGTAACGGTCAGCGATGACGGTCATCCTGATTGGATTTCAAAGTCTCATCGTTCGAACACTTTCTATATCTTTTAGTATCTTTGTAGAACTTTCTTAAGTAGTGTATAATATTGCATCGCACAACACATTCATGCACTACATTTCAGGGCACACACGGGATTATTGTCATCTAATAATGGTTTTTACTGAGTTAATTAGCTATGGAACCTGGGAGTCCATAGCAGCCGGGGGCTCAAAGTCCACCTTCTTCGATAATAAAGATGCTGGCCATTGCGGCGGAAGTTATAAGTCCAGCTCCGGATGAGTTACTAGAAGCAATCTTTATTAGGAATGCACAAGATTCTGTACCATCCAATGTCTCCGAAGATATGTTGGGGAGAATCTGCTTAAGACATGGGCTATTGCTAGATGATGTTCTGCTACCAGGGCCGAACGACATGCCACATATTCCCCCAGAAGGGTACATCGCTTTTAATAGACATTCGTGCACAACTGGAATGCTTCCTTTATTTAACCAGTATATCCAAGAAGTGTTAGCTTTCTTATGGAAAACTTCATCACAGTTGCATTCGAATGGATATGCATTGTTGAACAGCTTATTCATTATTTTGATGGAGCATCTCTTATGACCCCCGTTTTCGAAAGAAGTCAGATTCTTGTTCAACGTCAAGAGTTCGGGAGATAACCCCTCATTTGCATTCTTAGAGGTGGTCAGGAATTGCCAAGTTGTGATTGGAGCCTGGACCAGACTTAGCTACTTGAAGACCGAGTGGTTCTATGTGCGGTTCCCATTTGGCTATGCTACATAGTGGTTAATTAGACGTAAGTGCCTTAATTTCTTTGGTGAAAAATGAGGTAGTTGTAACCGACGTTAAGTCTAATATTTTCTTTCCTTTACAGTCACAAATCCATGACCCGAAGGTGCCCACTTTAAAGAAATAGTGCGGATTCTTTAGGAGGTGCCAGGTGAGATAAGAGAGATTGATTCGGTGCTTACGGATGAAAATTTAAGGGCCATTGGGCTAATTGATCGAGATCAGAGCATAAGGCTTAAAGGATCTCTTAGGGCATTTGACCACCACAGTCATGGCCAAAAGGGACGGGGCACTTAAAGAGCTTGAAGAGCTTATAACCAATTTTTCTGAAATCGTCAAGGAGAAAGATGATGCAAACAAAGCTCCCTAGGAGGCATGTGAGCGGGCTGTGGTGTTTAGGAATGAGAGGGATGCGGCTGTGCTCAAAGTTCAAGAAACTGAAACCAGGGTTGAGAATGAGGTAAAAGCTGCGGAGACCAGGTTGGAGGCTGACATCGAAGATCTTCTTACTACATACAACGCCAATGTCTTGAAGCATCGAAACCTAACCTGGCTCGAAAACTATCCTTCACACTTATACAACGCTTGGTGCCGCCTGTTGGAAAATGAAAAAGCTGAGCATCAAGCTGAATCTGTAGATGAATTTGAATTGGAGAATCGGGTGCTGAGCGAAGATGAGAGAAGGGATCTCCACGACATCAATATTACATATGAAAAGGAGAGATTCGATACTCGGCACTTGGAGGCTGGAGAGGGTTCTGGCATTGACCGCCACGATGCAGGTTTCGTAACCTTTGTGCCAACCCTGCCCGAATCCACATCTGTGGTTGATCCCCAATCTGTTCCTGCTTATAATCCCAATCAACTGCAGTTGTCTCTAGCTCGCGAGCACGTCTCTGAAGCTGCTCTGCCACTTGCAAGCCAAACCGAGGAAGGTATTCTGAACATTTCTCATACTCATCCAAAGTCATAAGCATCATTTGGAGTAATCACTAAAAACTTTTTCTTTGTCTTTGTTCAGTGATAAGAGCTACATCCACCGTGCCCCCGTAACCCAAGAGCCGCATCATGCATAGGAGGCCCTTATTACAGAAGCAACCACTACATCGACCACTGCACCAGCCGATGAGGCACATTGGAGCTCGTTTACTTTTGATGAGTAGATGATGGAGGAGCTTCTTGGCCACCAAAGCGACCCTTTTCCTGATCTTCCATTTGTCATGGAAGGAGGCGCACCTACGATCGGCTCTTCGAGCCCAACCGCTAGCGTCCTTGAAGATGCCCAAACAATGCATGAAGAGGAGATATTTAGTGAAATCAATGCTGAAATGGAAGCCGCTGTGCAAGCCAGTGGCATTGGAAGTGGGATGGCTGGCCCTGGTCTAGCTCCTTCGTGAATGATTTCTCCTGGAGGCACGGTCGTCGACACCAATTTTGCCTCCCCCACCTTCTAAATTGATCCTGTCCATCCGACTCCACCTTTAGAAAGTACTCCAATCATGTGACCTCAGAGGAAGAGGTTACCACAATGCCCCCGACTGGAGATCAACCATAAAAGGCAAGGGCTTAAAGAGGCATCCAAGCGGCGATTCCAGCGGGTCGACATCGAAGAAGAAGAAGTAGAGAGAATAAACATGTTTGTCGGCTTATTTTTGGTGATAGATAGGAATTTCCTTTTGTTTTCGTAGGCCGTGTATAGATGCGGGTTCGGCCCCAGCTAGTAGTATTTCTGGAATATTTTTGTACTTATCCTTCTTTTCCAAAGAATAGTCGAAATAAAATTCCATTTTGTCTTCAGCACAGTTTTTCGCTTATTTTGCTTTAGTATTTCGGCGTTTGAACTTCCATTCAATGTACTTGTGGAGTCTTAGCCTTCGAATCAAACCCGGGTTTAGTTACTAAGTTTTGAGTTATGGCTTCGGGTCATGCTCGAATAGTTAAGTCGAATTCCAATATTGCACTATCTCAATCGACGGCTGATACTTACGTTCTGCCCCAAGTTTCAGGGACAAATTGAAAAGATTAGTAGGCCATCATTTTTTGCCTTTAATATATCAAGCTCAACCCTGTTGAAGCGAGTTGAAACAAGACTAGTTCGGTTGGTTGAATCACACCTTCTCATCTATCGATGATTGCATCCACACTCTAGGGATCACACTTGTACATCAGCTGTCGGTCACGTCGCTTAAAGCTTTGAGATATGTCCGTGCTCCAGGGACTTAAGTTATTTTATGGGCGGTCAGTCATACCCGTTTGATATTTAGAACAATGCCCGCACTCCGGGCACTTGGATTGATTCATGGGTGGTCAGTCATGACCACTTTGCGTTTATACTCTAGTCCACACTCTGGAGACTTGGACTTGTCCTACAGGAGGTGATTTCACACCCGGTTTGTGTTTACACTACAATTCACACTCTAGGGATTTAGTGTTAGCTGATGTTTATACCTCAGTCCACACTCTAGGGACTTAGAGTTAGTTGATATTTATATTTATACTCTAGCTCACACTCTGGGAATCCGGAGTTGGTAAAAAGATGGTCGATCACATCTGTTTTGAGTTTTAGAATTTCATTCGCACTCCGGAACGATGGAATTATCAGGATCGTAAATGGTCGATTCACATCCATCCTAAGTTAACAAGTGAGGTCGTTAGATGGACGGGTCCATCCCCCTCGAACTTTGTTTGAGTAAGGGACGAAGTCCTTAGGTGGACGGATCCACCTTCCTCGAAACTATATCTCTAAGTTTATACTCTAGTTCACATTCTGGGAACCTGGAGTTAGTTAGAGGATTGTTGTGTATCAATCCTTTTTTGGCTTCAGTGTGATGACTTGTTCGCGAGCTCGGGTTTCACTTAGTGAGTGACCGGTCATATCACAGTCACTTTCTATTTGAATAAATCCCACCATAGGGTAGAAGTTAGCTCTCCGTGCATTGTGATGGTCGTATGACGCATTTAAAAATCTTTGCCCCGGCTCGAAGAGATTGCATTTTATTGCTGACATAAGAAAATATGGCAAAGTTAGTTGCCTTATTAAAAATTCAGATTTCAAAATGCATAAAAAATTTCAACGAAAATTAGACTGAATAAATAAATAGAGCCTGCTATGTGTAGTAGCGACAAAGACACTCGCTATTCTAGGCTCTCGACAGAGTGAGACCGTCAACGGTCGACAATTTGAATGTGCCGTCTCCGAGCTTTCATTCGATAACATATACGACCCTTCCCATGCTGGTTTCATATGTGAAGGAACCGGGTAAACTCTCTTAAGTATGAGATCGTCGAGTTCAAAGGTTCGGGGTCGAACCTTGGCATTTTACAATCGGGCGACTCGACTTCGGTACGAGGCTGCCCTCGAATCAGCCTCTTCTCGCTTCTCATCCAATAGGTCTAGAGATTCGGCAAGTAATATAGCATTTGTCTTCGGATCATAATACGTTACACGATTAGAAGGTACTTCTATTTCGACCAAAATAATGGCTTCTGAACCATAGGAAAAGTGAAAACGGGGTGTGGTTGCTCACGGACTTGTGGATTGTCCGTTAAGCCCATAGATCCATAGGAAGTTCATCGACCCATTTGCCCTCAGCCTTTTCCAGTCGTTTTTTCGGAATGTACTATATAACTTTATTAACGACTTCAACCTGTCCGTTTTGAGGGTCTGCAACTGCAGAGAACTTCTTTTGGATGTGCAATCGTTGACATAAATTCTTAAATTTAACACTATCAAATTGGGCTCCGTTGTCAGTGATGATGGCATGTGGGAGACCAAATCGATAGAATGTTGCGTACCACAAAGTTGATCGCTTTCTTTGTTGTGACAGTAGCAAGGGGCTCAGCTTCCGCCCATTTGGTAAGGTAGTCAACTGCAATGATGGCGTACTTCACACCACCTTTCGCTAGAGGTAGAGAAACAATAATGTCAATGCTCCATATTGCAAACGGCCATGGAGTGACCATCAGAGTTATTTCAGTAGGTGGGGCTCTTGGAATCTGAGCGTGTTTTTAACATCTGTCTCATTTTCTAGCATATTCCGGTACATCGCGATTTACGGTCGGCCAATAATACCCATATCGGAGCCTTTCTTGGCAAGAGCTTTCCCCTCGTTGTGATCGCCGCATTCTCCTTCATGTCATCATGTAATACTCGTTTGCGTTTATCGTGGGTGGTGCACCAGAGTAAAGGAAAAGAGTACCCACTTCTATACGTGACTCCATTTTGAACAGCGAACCACGAAACCTTGAAGAACTTGTCTTTTTTCACTCTTATGCTTCGGTAGGATCCCATGCTCGAGATAATTTCTGAATGGAGCCATCCACGACTCCTTAGCGGGAATGACTTCAAATACCCGGTCTGTTTCCATCTGATCGATTCTCGGGGGGGGGGGGGGGGGGGGGGGGATAGTGTCTCCATGGGAACGATCCCATTCGTTGTGTGTTATCCCGCCTTTTTCAGCAAGGCCGTGATATCAAAAGATCGGCCGAGTGAAGCAAGATAGCTCGTCTCAAAGATTGGTCAACTCAACATCTCAACAAAGCAAGTTCTATTGAATGTTTTTTCATCTAAGATCCCCTATGGAGGGGGGGTCCGGGGGGGTGCCAACCCCCCAAGGTGGGGGTGCGGGGGCAACGCCACCGCGACGGTGTTCGACCTGACCGGTCAGGTCAGGTCGTAGGGGTCCAGGGGGCAGCGCCCCCGGCGGGGTGCGGGGCAGCGCCCCGTCCAAAACGGTATACGACTTAAAAAATGAAGAGACCTATCTTCTACTCGGGGCCAGCCCTACAACCTAAGAAGACCTCGCGACCTAAGACGTGACCAAGTTAAGCGACCTAGTGGCTTAACACGTGGAGCAACCTAAGCTAGACCAAGGGTCAACGACTTAACGGGTTAACCTATCAGCGACTTAAGGCATAAAGCGGCTCAACCGAGTTAACGAACTAACAGGAGAAGCGGCTCAATGACCTAAGGCTAAACGAGTTAGCAACTCACCAGAAGGTCCGACCTAACAGAGTCCACGGCTCAAAGGAGCCCACAGCCTAACGACTTAACTATGTGGCACGACCTACGACTTATCTTAAGTCATCCACACGACCTAACTCCTTAAGTTGTCCCTAACTCCTTAAGTCGTCCCTGCCGACCTAACTCCTTAAGTCGTCCACATGACCTAACTCTTTAAGTCGTCCCTAACTCCTTAAGTCGTCCACACGACCTAACTCCTTAAGTCCTCCCTGCCGACCTAACTCCTTAAGTCGTCCCTGCAGACCTAACTCCTTAAGTCGTCCCAGCCGACCTAACTCCTTAAGTCGTCCCTACCGACCTAACTCCGATTTCACCTATAAATACTCCATCAACTTCACATTCGGGGGGGGGGGGGGACTTGGGCTGGATTTCAAGGCGCCTACATTCTACTGATTTCTGGACTCTCCGAGCACCTCAACCAACGAAGATTCTTCATCAAGAGATCTACTTCATCCAAGAGAGATTCGAAGAGCAATTCACCATCAACGTTCTAACTTCTTTCTTCGTTCATGTTGTAATTGTAAGATCGTGTTGTAAAAGTGTTGTAATCTTGTAAAAGTGTATACAAAGAAGATAATGAAGAATGTAAAGTGGATTAGGCTTACTAGAAGCCGAACCACTATAAAAATCTCTGTCTCTTTTACTTTTCTACGACTTTTCTTTTTACTTGGTTTCCCGTATAAACGGGTGGTGCTTTCACTTCATCACGAGATACACCGGGTGTTAGCGTTAAAGCTATTTTTACCGTTAACATTGTGCCTCACCTGTACTTGCTAACTTTGCTAAGGAACCAACTTTCTGATTGCATTCTCGGGGTATGCAATAGATGGCATAATAATCGAACTAATCCAATATCTCCTGAACCCGAGCATAAGCATCCAATGTTCGGTCTTTGGCCTGGTACTCACCCCTAACTTGACTCACGAACAATTGTGAATCACAGTAAATCTCCACAGCAATAATTCTTAAATCTCTAACAAGCCTCAATTTGGCGAGCAGGGCTTCATATCCGGCCTCGTTGTTAGTTGAATGGAAATCGAACTTTAAAGCATACAATATAAATCGGCCTTCAGGGGTTTCAAGTACAACTCAGGTGTCTGAGCAGCGGTTATTTGATGCACCATCAGTATGTAGCTTCAAGACATATTTAGGAGATTTATCGGTTTCGAGCAAATCCTCCAGGATAGTGAATTCAGCGATGAAATCTGCTAGGACTTGTCCTTGAATGGCTCGCCTCGGTGTATAAGTGATGTCAAACTGACTCAGCTCGATATTCCACTTGAATAACCTACCAGACGTCTTAGGCGGCGTAAGGACATGTCGTAACGGCTGGTCAGTGTAGAAGGTGATAGGACGAGCCTGGAAATATGGGCAGAGCTTCCTTGAGTCAATGACAAGATAGTAAGCCAGCGTTTCCAGCTTCAGATAATTTCTCTCTGCTCTGGTTAGTCGTTTACTAATGTAATATACTAGCCGTTGTATCCGGTCTTCCTCCTGAATTAAGACAGCACTGATTGCATTTTCTGACACCGCCAAGTAGATGTACAATCTCTCGTGATCAATAGGCTTTGACAGAATGGGTTGTGTGGACAGGTGTTGAACTAGTACTCGAAATGCGCCATCGCATTTTGTAGACCATTCAAAATTTCATTTTCCTTTCCTGATCAGATCGAAGAAGAGAATGCATTTGTCGGTGGATTCTGAAATCAACCTGCTTAGTACTCCTACTTTCCCGTTAAGGCTCTGGACTTGCTTTATAGTTCTTGGCATCTCAAGATTCCTGATTGCCCAGATCTTCTTGGGATTGGCTTCAATCCCTCGTGCATTCACGATAAATCCAAGGAAATTTCCAAACGCGACCCTAAAGTGATATATCAATGGGTTGAGTCTGATTCTATACTCTCGGAGGATGTTGAACATCGATTGTAGGTCTTTGATATGACCAGTGGATAACCCCGACTTTACAAGCATGTCGTCCACATTACCTTCATGGTGTTTCCGAACTAGTTAGCGAACATTCGATTAACTAACTGTTGGTAAGTTGTCCTAGCATCCTTGAGTCAAAATGGCATGACTTTGTAGCAGTAAAGGTCTAGATCGGTGATGAAACTATTATGCTCCTAATCGGGCAAGTGCATCAGTATTTGGTTGTAGTCAGAATACACATCCATGAAGGATAAGAGTTCATGTCCATCCATTGAGTCTACAAGTTGATCGATTCAAGGATGTAGAAAACTGTCTTTAGGGCAAGCTTTATTCAAGTTTGAGTAACCAACGCATGTTCTTCATTTCCCGTTGGGTTTTCTAACAAGTATAGGATTGGATACCCATTTCGGATATAATGCATCTCGGATAAACCCATTTAACTTGAGCTTATCTACCTCTTCCTTAAGGGCGGCAGACATCTCTGGATCCATACTACGCCTTTTTTGCTTGATCGGGACATGCCATGGGTCAATATTCAATGTGTGGCTCGCGATGTCCGAGGAGATTCCACAGATGTCAAAATGTGTCTAGACAAACATGTCTAGGTTTTCCTAAAGAAATTCAACCAATTCCTCCTACATCTGTTGGCCTAGCTGAGATCCAATTTTTATCATTTTATAATCGTCATTATCATCGATCGGAACATCGATCGTCAGCTCGGCTAGGGAAGCTTGACTGTCTTCACTTTCGTCTTCACTTTCAGTATCTCTTGGGTCAAGATCCCTTGGAAATTGGTTGGGGTGGCTAGGCCTTAGCCTATGCGTTAACTGTCAATTCTCAGCAAAATGGACACAGAGAGATTTCTCTACGCCCTTTCGTTTTTCTTTTCGCTGCGCCCCCCATAGCTCGTCAACATAACAGGCTCGTCTAATAGCCTAGTCTCCCTAAGAGACTCCAACTCCATTGTCGGTAGGGAATTTAAAAGTCAGACACCAAGGGGCAATAGCAGCCCTGAACTCAGCTAGGAATGGTCGTCCCAAGAAAGCATTATAGGCCGAGTCTATGTACAATACAACAAACTGTAATATCCATACTCTCCGGCTTTCTCCAATTCCCAATTGCACTGGTTGCTCCACCATCCCAATGGGTATAATCGTACTTCCATTGAAGCCATGAAGGCGAGATTGACAAGGCTTCAAACCTTTGCTTCCAGCTTCATCTGATCGTAATCTCGCTTAAACAATATGTTTACTGAACTCCCACTGTCTACCAAGATCCTCTTCATCCAAGCAGGACCTATTTGAGCTGAAATGACAAGTGGATCAATGGTTGGGGCTTCAAATCGGTCGGCATCCCAGCACTAAAATATGTTATCGTCTGTCATCATTTTCTATTGCTTGGCCAGAGTCCCATCGTCCAAATTACTACAACATTCGAAGCTCGCATGCCTAATAGAATTGGCATACGACTCCATTTCATCTCATCTTCGATCAACTAAATGAGGACCACCACTAACAGTATTAATCACTAGCCTCCTACCAGTATGAGTGGGTTCCTCCGGTCTCGCCTGATTTGGCATTTGGTTTTTATTCGATGGGCCGCACCTCCAGACAGTGGCACCCGAAAAAACTGCTCCAACTTTCTCTCTCGTATCAACTTCTCAATAATATCTTGTAAATGATGACACTCGTTCGTGTTATGGCAATAGCCATCGTGAAATCTACAAAACTTCCCCATTTGAATCTATTTTTTAGACGATTGCTTTGGAGCAGGCCTCTTGTATTTGATAGTATTGTAGGTCAGCAAGTACACATTTTCCAATGACGTATTTAAAGGAGTATAATTGTCAAACATAGGAGCCCTGCGTCGTGGTCCACGATTCTAATCCCATTTCATATTTTGATCTCCATTGCCTTTCTGTTGATTCTGTTTATTTTGTATGTTCAGTTGCACCTTTTCGAAACTCTCCCCAGTTTTTTTAACAACGACATTGCTTTAGATTCCTTCCATACTGGGACCTGCGTCATCCTTTTTCCTAGACTATTTCACATCCTCCCTTCTCAGGAACTGGGCTGCGTTGGAATAGAAACGATCCAATGATGCAGGGGGTTTTCCAGCCAACAAGTTGCAAAATTCAGAATCGGGATCGATCCCCTTAGTTAGTGCCATCAAAATTGGGTGGTCACTGGGATTACTAATCTCAGCGCATGCAGCATGAAACCTCTCCAGATAACATCTAAGTGTCTCTCCGGGAGCTTGAGTGACACTAGACAAGGTGTTAACATCTTTTGGCTTTGTGAAATTGCATGCGAAACCGTTCAACAAACTTCATTGCCAGCTGGTCAAAACATGAGATAGATCGAGGTGGTAGACGAGTAAACCACATAGTCACCATGCCCCCTAGGGATATCAGGAATCTTCGGCACTTGAAAGCATTATCGGCTTGTGCTGCATTCATTAACCATTCATACTTTAAGGTGTTCTGGTTAGGATTAGAGCTCCCTTCATAATAGGTAGAGTTGGCATTCTGAGTCGTTGGAGCGGATCAGCATAGAGTATATCATTAGTGAAAGGGGTATGACTCCGAGAGATTCCCCGGTCGTCATTAGTGAGGCCTTGAATTTCACAGATCATCAAACAAATCATTTTCAGGATATCCGGCATCGGGACAATCTGGGCATACTGAGCCAAGGTACGGTCGGGTTCCACAATGCGAGGATGGGCCGGTCGCAGTCGACGGTCCATATCTTGCCTCCTTGGCTCTAGGTTTTTAGGAGCATAAGGCTCAAGAGTATAGTTGCATTGACGGTGGGTCGGACCCATTTGGTTCCGAGCATCAACTTTCAACTCAACAGCGGAGGTAGCAGTCCGATTATCAGTAATATGATAAGGAACAGTACCTCCTTAGAAGGAGGGTCCTATCTAATGGCTAGTTGACGGGCCAACTCTCGGTTGCCCAAGATTCAAGGTGCGCTGATGTCTAATAGCTTGTGTATAGCTTCCATCTAGCCGTGGGCATGTGGATCTGTGATTAAGTCAGAAAAGGCTAAACTCTCAATGGAATAGGAAGCCTGATCCCTTCTGGATCTCCTTTGTCTTTGACGATTCAGTTGATTGGTCAATTTCGCATGGGCACGGAGTCGCTGAGTAAGCCGTTGACAGACTTGAGTCAGCTCTTGCATTAACAGTTGGAACTCTTCCTTAGTGACAGGGCCTTGTGGATCTAAGGGTCCGACAGCCTTTTGATCGGTAGAAGGAAGTTGCGAGGGGTTCTGTCTGTCCCGTCCTTCTCGATCTATAGCTGTTCATGTAGTCCTAGTGTTGACCATGGTGAATAGCGAAGCTCTCTCCAATACTTGGTACAAATCTGAATAGGATGGAAGAACTTTCGAACTTGAAATCTGGATCTTCTTCTTAGATTCTTGTAATCCAATATCGTTAATAGAATGAATAAGCAGGAGAAAAACTGGGTTTTCTCAGTGAAAGCACCAAAGTGTTTACACCCAAATTGGGCACAACATTCTTCGGATGTGTTTGAAGAGATAAAATAAAGAAATTAAATGTAAAAGGAGGTAGAACTAACAAACACAACAATCGATAAAGAGGAAAAACGCACAGAAACATATAGATTTAGAGTGGCTCGGCGTATGGCCTGCGTCCACAATGAAATGGCTAACTTTATTGATTTTTGCTTGCTGGTTACAAAGAGTTACAATAGTATAATCCAAGTACAATGATATTTTTGGCAGAGTCTAGACGTAGAAGAGTTAAAAGTTCCCTTTCAATAGGTCCTGGGTTGAAATTATAGGCGTAGGTAGCAAATATCATGCCCAGATCTCGGAAGAACTCTTCTTTCATGTGGGTGGGCCCACGTGATCGATCCTCGATCATTTGGACTAAATCCGTCGATCAAGATTTAGCCCAATCAAGTCGAGATCGATCTGAACGTTCCTGAAGTTGCACGCAAACTCCTATGAAAATTTGGTGGCATTTGGACTTGTAGATCTCGGGTTATGATCGATGCAAGGTTGGATAAGTTGAAGGCTGCTGAGTTTGCATCGCTTCTGTTCGCATTGCATCTGGGCAGGTGATGACCAATGACATGGTGCTAACTTTTAGGATCGATCTACTTTTTATGCCGAGTGACTGAGTCATCCATCTTTATGTGTGTCCTTCGCATTGCTCTAAGCTTTGCTTCATTCGTGTTGCTCTCATTCGCATCTGTCCCTTGTTGCTTACTTTATATTAATGATCAACCCTCATTTCGTATCAGCCGACCATGCTTCACTTTGTATCAATCCGGATCTATCCTCTTCATGTCGCTCATTTGAGTTTGTTTCATATCGATGGATCGACATGAATGGTGTAAATGTGATGGATGCAAAATGGTGCTCTTTGAATCGGTACGAAGTAACACATACTTGATGGATAGGATTATCTATGATACGAATGGGATGGATACGTACTTGATCGAGTCGAATGAACTACTCCTTCCCATGGATACAAATATGTTTGTTTTTGATGGATACGAAGGATCTGCTTTGGATGGATGTGAACGACGATGATTTTAATGGATGCGAACGAGGCCTGCGAGCTCGGATGGATATGAACGAGATCATTGCTTGATTTTGCATCGATCGTATCTTGAGCATACGAATTTCGATTGACTTGAAATTTGGAATGTTAGCTTTTATAGCTTTGCTTATCGTGTCATATCAATTGTAGCTTGATCCGAACTTGGGAAAAATTCATCAGTATCCATTGTAGACCTATGTACAATCGATCTCCATGACGGACCATCATCAGTTTTCGGCCAATTCCTTGGTATCACGGCCTTGCCAAAAGGCGAGATAACAGGTTTAGGCCTTAAAATCAATTACTTCGGAAGGTTACAGCTAGTTTTTGGGCTTATTATTTTATCAACCTTATTGAAGGGTCTAGGTTATTGGATTAATGGCTTCGAAGGGTTAAAGGCTTCGACAGCATGCGGTAGACACTTGTAGCAGAAGTGTTATCGACCTTGTCGACAAGAACCTTTCGGAGATATTAAACTTGAAATTTGAGATAATCCAATAAAAGTATAAGCAAGTAGTAAAGTAATAATAGAGCATAAAACATCCCTCTTTTTCCATGAAAATCTCTATTTTACTAAATCTCCAAATCAACACCCCTTTAGGGTTACAATGATTGGTTAAGAAAATACAAGATTAGAATGAGAGAATTCAGATCCCCAAAACGTGACCCCTTGGGTCCTATTTATAAACGCGGGTGGCCCCCCTTTCAACTCCATGCTCTCGACTGGGATGGAGGTTTCCATTTATATGCAACGATGAACCATTCGTCTTGGTCGAAAGGTTTGCCCCTTATATGCCATAATGAACCTTTCGACACCGTCGGAAAGTTTGTCTTTGCGACGCCTTCATGAAACTTTCGGCTTTATCGAAAGGTTGTTTTCTGACATCTTCATGAACCTTTCGACTCTGTAGAAGGTTGCCCTTTTGAAACTTTCATGATCCTTTCAATGTTGGCGAAAGGCTTGCCTTGTTCCTACTGTTATGTTCCCTTCAACCTTGTCGAAAGGTGACTCTTCTTCTAATTGCTGTTAACCTTTTGACCTTGTTGAAAGGTTGCTCTTCACGTGTTTGTTGTAAATCCTTCGATCTTGCCGGAAGATTGCTTCTCGCTTGATTGTTGTCGAGGATGTACTTCCCTTTATTATTTTCGACATGATTTCTACCATTCTTTACTGACTTTTTGAATATTGTTTTCTTCATAAAAAACCTTTCGACTTTGTCGAAAGGTATTCTAGATGTGCTCCAACCGGTTCGAAAGGCTTGACGTGCTCTTGTAAAGGTCATTATGGAGTGGCTTACACCTGCTTTATTCTCTTTATTCTTTTCAAAAGGTAAGAAACTCTTGTACATTAAGAAATGGAACCTTTCGACTCCTTCGAATGGTTTAATGCTAATGAATTCCGATGATTGCATTCTTTCAACTCCTTCGAAGGGCTTGGTTTGAGCTTCTTTTTTTTTTTTTTTTGTTGAAAGACTTCTCGCCCTTGTAGGAAGGTGGATTCTTGGAGCATAATCCTGCCTATAGACTTTGAAAGATAGCCATGGACTTCACCAAAAGCTCCTTGTTGGAAGGTACAATTATTTAGAACATATTGGTGCTTTCTGATCTTTCCTCATGGTCTCGTGACCCTACATTCATACCTTCATTCTTCTAAATATTTTATGGTTAACATTTAGCCCACCACGTATGAGAGAAGCTTCTGTTCTTTGGGACAAAACTCCAATGAACTTCCTTCTTTGCTTCCTGCAAAATAAATTATTACTTCTATCAAGGTTGTGACTTTGTTATGAAATCTTAACGAGCAATCTCAAATTTATGCAGCTAATATTCAAGATGTCATTAGAGTAATATTTCTAGATAAGTTGCTTTGTAATGATCAAAATTAAACTTCCTTAAGAATATGGAGTTGTTATCCCGCTTTTTGGCAAAGCCGTGATACCAATAGATCGATCGAAAACAAAGGATGGTTCGTATCAAAGATAGGCCATACTTCGTTTCGCTGTGGATATCGCTGAATTTTCTCCGAGTCCGAATTATACTACAATTGATAGGACAAGACAAGAAAGACCATAGGAGCCTTCATCTCAAATTTCGAGTCAATCCGAGTTCATACGCTCAAGTTATGATCGATTCAACTTGAAGGGGAAAGCACTGGTTTCGAACCCAACACGGTAGGTGTCTTCGAACCCATCGTCAAGTACCATTCGAATCAATCACCTTCGAATCGATGGACTTCGAACCCATCGGAGTGCCTCGGTTCGAATCCATCAACTTCGAACCCATCTGGTTCGCGTCGGTGGGCCTCATGTCCATGGAGAGGTTGCAAAGCTCGCATCCATCAGAGAAGCACAAGTTTGAACCCATCAAGCATCGGTTGTTCGAAGCCATCGGTGAATCCTTCTTCGAACCCATCTGTGAAGCTTCGTTCGAATCCACTGGGTCAACCAGCCACGATGACATGTCATCCATCGGTTCGAATGCGCCGAGATACATGGAGTCGAAGCGGTCAACTCAGAGTGAAGACCGGGTCGGTTCGAAGTTTGCGCTCCACGTCACCACGAAGGCACGTGCCACCATCGGTTCGAAACCATCGATTCGAATGGATAGTTTCGAGCCGAACAGCCATGCAGTAAACCCCATCTCGAATCCATCATATATCTCAATCCACTGATCCAAATGCGATGAAATTTTCACAGAAGCTTGCATTCATGTCGAAGAGTGTCCACACCAAATTTCACCTCGATTGGATGAATTCTTGATCGGTTCGAATGGAGTTCGAACCAATGCCAAAGTGGGCCCAAATTTCCTGAGGCTGGGCGTGTGGGCCCCCTCACGTGTCAGAAGTGGTCTCCCGAGTCTTCGGCGAAATATCAGCAGCCTACGCCTATAAATAGAGCCCCAGCACCAACAGAAAAAGGATCTTTCGACTCTGAAGCACCCAGACTCTGCCGGATTGAGATCTTCATCATCCTACATCGTATACTAGCTATTGATTTTGAATTTTCAGTTGTATCCTGCTGTTGCTTGCTGTAATCGCTTGTAAACGTTGAAAGAGAATCAATAACATTACTAAAACGTCACAGTGGACGTAGGCAACGTGCCGAACCACTATAAATTGCTTGCCTTTGTCTTTACTTCACTGTTGTTTGGAGTTTTTGTTAGATAATCCTCATTTTTAATTCATATTCTTCATTTATTATCTCTTCTAAAGACTCCCAAAGAGTGTTGTGCCCAATTTTGGTACAAACACTTTGGTGCTTTCAATGAGAAAACCCAATTTTTTCTCCTACTCCTTGGATCTGTCGCCGATGCCGGATTGCATAAATCTAAGGGAGAGATCCAGATTTCATCTTCAGATTCCTTCCGTTCTATTTAGATTTGCCAAAGTCTAGGGAAGGAGTTCACTATCTAAAATGGTTAGCACAAGAACCACATCTGCCGCTGGTCAAGAAGGTCGGGATAGACAAAATCCCGCGCAACTACCTCCACCTAACCAAGATGATACCGGGCATTCTGACCCCTCAGGTCCGGTCACCAGGCAAGAGTTCCAGACATTGCTCCAAGAACTAACTCAAAGTAGGCAACAGCTAGCCAAGCAGTTGTATGTCAACACTGAGTTAGCCAGCCAACTAGATCGCCAAGAGCGTAGAAGATCTAGGAGGGATCATGCGTCTCGTTCCTCCACGGAAAGTTCTGCTTCATCCGACTACAATCACAGATCCACCCGTCCCAGGCTAGAGGGAAGCTATGCACAGGCCGTTGACCACCAGCCAGCATTGACCGTGGGACAGATAAGAGTCGGCCCATCCGCTAGTTTTCATACAGGGCCCTCATCCCGAGGGGGCGCTGTACCGCAATACACTGCGGATAACCATGCCATCACTGCTGCGGTTGACATAGGAGTTGATACCCGAAATCACTCCAACCAGGCTTACCACTAGTAGGAACGAGCACCAGAACCCTATGTCCCGGAAGAAATTTTGCCAAGGAGGCGAGACACGGATCGTCGACAACGTCCGATCCTATCTCGCACTATGGAACCCGACCACTTTGGCTCACCACCCTCAGAATGTAGCAACACCAGACCTCTCAGCCATGGTACGCCAAATGATTCGCGAGAGTCAAGGCTTAACAAATGACGATTGGGGAATCTCCCGAAGTCATACCCCGTTCACTTATGACATATTGTATGCTGAACCTCCTAGGCGATTCAGAATGCCAACCCTGCCCATGTATGAAGGGAATTCCGACCCAAATCAACATATTTTGAAGTACAAATGGTCGATGACAGCTGCGAGAGCTGATGACGCAGTAAAATGCCGTAGTTTTCCCATCTCCTTAGGGGGAATTGCGATGATGTGGTTTACACGACTACCACCGCGATCTATTTCTTCTTTTGATCAGTTAGCTACCAAATTTGTTGAGCAGTTTCGTATGCATATTGCCAGACCTAAGGATGTTAATACCTTATCAAGTGTTACTCAAGCTTCCGGAGAAACACTTAGACGATATTTGGAGAGGTTTAACGCTACATGCGCAGAGATCACCAACCCCAATGATAATTCTATCTTAATGGCTTTGACTAAAGGAATCGATCCTGATTCCGAGTTTGGCAATTGGTTGGCTGGAAAGCCTCCTGCATCGTTGGACCGTTTCTATTCCAAAGCCGCTCGGTTCTTGAGGCGAGAGGATGCGAAACAGTCTAGGAAGTAGGACGATGCAAGGCCCAGCAGTGAAGGGATTCAGAGTAATGTTGCGGTTAAACAGACCGGCGGGAGCTCAGGAAAAGTCGAGTAGAATATTCAAAATAAACAGACTCAACGACCGAGAAACGGTGATAACCGAAACAAGAAGCAAGATCAGAATCGTGGTCCGAGGCGTAGGGCCGCAATGTTTGACAGTTATACACTGCTTAACACATTGCTGGAAAACGTATACCTACAGACTTGTAATACTATGCAATACAAGAAGCCTGCTCCGAAGCCTTCGTCGGAGAGGCAGATTCAAACAGGAAAATTCTGTAGGTTTCATGAAAGTTATAATACCAATGAGTGTAGGCATTTGCAAGACCTCATTGAAAAGTTAATCAGAGAGAGAAAGTTGGACCAGTTTGTTCGGGCGCCGCAGTCTGGTGGAGCGGGCCCATCCAATCAAAGTCGTACACAGAATCAGGAAAGGCAGGGTGAACCCGCTCGTACGGCCGGGAGGCTGGTTATCAATACAATAAGTGGTGGTCCCCATCCGACAGATAGAAGCTGGGGGGAAATGGAGTCGTATGCCAGTGCGATCAGGCATGCGGACTTCGAGTGTTGTAGCAATTCTGAAGACGGGGCTCCGGCTAAACAACAGAATACGATGACAGACGACATCTTGTTTAGAAGTCGAGATGCTGATAGAATCGAAGCCCCCACGATTGACCCACTGGTTATATCCGCTCAAGTTGGTCCTGCTTGGATAAAGAGGATCTCGGTAGACGGTGGGAGTTCTGTGAACATACTATTTAAAAGAGCATATGATTTAATGAAGATGGAAGCTAAGGACTTAAAACCTTGTCAATCACGGGTCCACGGCTTCAATGGAAGTGCGACGATACCAACTGGAATGGTTGAATTGTCGGTGGAGTTGGGAGTGGGAGAATGCCGAAGAGTTCGGATGTTACAATTTGTTGTCTTGGATATTCCTTCTCCGTATAATGCTTTCTTGGGCCGACCGGACCTCGCTGAATTTAGGGCAGCTATTGCCCCTTGGTGTTTGACCCTTAAGTTCCCTATTGATCGCGGGATAGGGGTTATACAAGGAGATCAAGCTGCGGGGAGAGCTTGCTATGTTGCTGAGCTGCGAGAGGCGCAGCGAAAGGAAAAAGGAAAGGGCATAGAGGAATCTCTCTGCGTCCGTTTTACCGACAACTGACAATTAACGCCTGGGCCTCGGCCCAGGCACCACGACCAATTCCAGAAGGATCTAGACCCCCGAGACAGTGAGAATAAAGATGAATCTAGAGAAAGTCAGGCTTCACGGCTGAATTAACAATCGACGTTCCGATCAGTGGTAACGATAATTCAAAGATGTTGAAAATTGGGTCGCAGTTGAGCCTGCAAGCACAGCGGGAACAGGTCGAGTTTCTCCAAGAAAATCTGGACGTATTTGCTTGGACGCATTCTGATATGTGTGGTATCTCGCCAGACATCGCGAGCCACACCCTAAATATTGACCCGCGTTTTGTCCCGGTCAAGCAAAAAAGGTGTGGTATGGATCCAGAGAGATCTGCCGCCCTAAAAGAAGAGGTCGATAAGTTGAAATCAAATGGGTTCATTACAGACGCTTTATACCCAGATTGGGTGTCCAATCCCGTACTCGTCCGGAAACCAAACGTGAAATGGAGAACGTGTATCGATTACTCGGACATGAATAAAGCCTGCCCGAAAGACAGCTTTCCACTTCCCCGAATCGATCAAATGGTAGATTCAACCGCAGGACATGAGTTATTATCCTTCATAGGCGCTTACTCAGGTTACAATCAGATACCCATGCATGTACCCGATCAAGAGCACACAAGCTTCGCAACCGACTTGGGATTATACTGCTAAAAGGTCATGCCTTTTGGATTGAAGAATGCTGGCGCAACTTATCAACGCTTAGTCAACCGAATGTTTGCCGATCAGATTGGGAAGACTATGGAGGTTTATGTAGATGACATGTTGGTGAAATTACGATACTTCGTTGATCACGTCAAAGACTTGGAGTCAATGTTCAGTATCCTCCGAATATACGGAATGAAGCTTAATCCGCTAAAGTTTCATTTCGGAGTCGCATCCGGAAAATTCCTTGGGTTCATTGTCAATGCCCGAGCAATAGAGACCAACCCCGAGAAGATCTGGGCTATCTGAAATCTTCAGACTCCGAGAACCATAAAGCAAGTTTAGAGCCTTAACGGGAAAGTCGCAGCACTGAGCAGGTTTATCTCAAAGTCGACCGACAAATGCATTCCCTTCTTCGATTTGATTCGGAAAGGGAAACGAAACTTCGAATGGACTGCAGAATGTGAGGGCGCATTTCAATCGCTAGTCCAACATCTTTCCGTACCACCAATCCTTTCAAAGCCTGCAGATCATGAACAGTTATATCTCTACCTGGCGGTATCTGAAAATGCAATCAGTGCTGCATTAATTCGGGAGGAAGACCGAGTGCAAAAACCGGTCTACTATATGAGTAAACGATTGACCGGAGCCGAGCAAAATTATCCGAACCTCGAAAAGTTGGCATATTACCTAGTCATTGCCTCGAGGAAGCTCCGTCTATATTTTCAAGCTCATCCTATTACTGTGTACACCGATCAGCCGTTACGACAGGTCCTCATGCGGCCTGAGACGTCTGGTAGGTTACTTAAATGGAATATCGAACTGAGTCAATTCGACATCACTTATACTCCAAGAAGGGCCATTCACGGCCAAGTCCTAGCAGATTTTATAGCCGAATTCACTGTTCCCGAAGACTTGCCCGAGACCAGCAAATCTCCCGAATACATATGGAAGCTGTACACCGGTGGTGCGTCAAACGATCGGTGCTCAGGAGCTGGGGTAGTGCTTGAAACCCTCGAGGGACGATCCATATGTTATGCTTTAAAGTTCGAGTTCCGTGCAACCAACAATGAAGCCGAGTACGAAGCTCTACTTACCGGACTAAAGCTTACCCTTGATCTGAAAATCATCGCTGTAGAGATCTACTGTGATTCCCAGTTGATAGTATGTCAAGTTCGAGGAGAATATCAGGCCAAAGACCGAAGATTAGCCGCTTATCTAACTCGAGTTATGGAGATGCTTGATCAATTCGATTACTATGCCATTTTCTACATACCCCGAGAACACAATCAGAAAGCTGATTCGTTGGCCAAGTTAGCAAGTACGGGTGAGGCTCAGCAGTTGGGGGTCGTTCCGGTTGAAACCCTATCCTCTCCGAGCATTGATCGAAGGGAGACCGATTTCACATTTGAAGCTACCTCCAATAGGGAGGCGTGGATGACTCCTTATCGAGATTATATCGAACGTAGTGTATTGCCCGAGCGTCGAAGCGATAAAAGACAAATTCTACGAAAGGCTTCACGATTTGTTATTCAAAATGGAGTTATGTATCGAAGGGGATATTCCATTCCTCTTCTCCAGTGTATCGCGCATGACGAAATCAAATGAGTGTTACACGATTTACACGAAGGAGAATGTGGCGATCACACTGGGGAACAAGCACTTGCCAAGAAAATACTCCGATACGGATATTATTGGCCTTCTGTCAATCGCGATGCCATGGACTATGCCAAAAAATGTGATAGATGCCAAAAACACGCTCGGATTCCTAGAGCCCCGCCTACTGAGATAACCCAAATGGTCAGTCCATGGCCGTTTGCAATATGGGGGATTGATATAATTGGTACATTGCCTTTGGCCAAAGGTGGCGCGAAGTATGCTATCGTCGCAGTCGATTACTTCACGAAATGGGCGAAAGCCGAACCACTTGCAACAATCACGACGAAGAAAGTTATCAACTTTGTAGTACGCAATATCATCTGTCGGTTCGGTCTCCCGCATACTATTATTACCGATAACTGAGCCCAGTTTGATAGCGTTGAATTCAAGAATTTCTGTCTGCGATTCCATATCCATAAGAAATTCTCCGCTGCTGCGCACCCACAAGCAAATGGCCAAGTCGAAGCCGTAAATAAGGTCATCAAATCTATTTTGATGAAACGACTGGAAAAGGCCGAGGGAAAGTGGGTTGATGAACTTCCCATGGCCTTGTGGGCTTATCGGACGACTCACAAAACTGCAACCGCCACACTCCATTTTCTCTATCTTATGGCGCTGAAGCTGTTATTCCGGTCGAAATGGAAGTTCATTCTCATCGTGTGACATATTATGATCCGAAAACGAATGCTATACTACTTGCCGAATCCCTGGATCTGCTCGATGAGAGGTGCGAAGAGGCTGATTTAAGGGCAGCTGCATATCGAAGTCGAATCGCCCGAATGTACAATGCCAAGGTCCGACCGCGGACCTTCGAACTTGGCGACCTTGTACTCAAAAGAGTTTATCCGGTTCCTTCTCACATGAAGCCAAATTGGGAAGGACCGTATGTGATTTCACAAAAGCTCAGAGATGGCACATTCAAGTTATCGACCATTGACGGTCTAACTCTGCCGAGAGCCTGGAATAGCGAGAGTCTCCGTCGCTACTATGCATAACAGGCTTTATTTGTTCTAGCTCGTTATTTCCTTTGCATTTTATTTTCGCATTTTGAAACTCAAACTTGTAATAAGGCAGCTGACTTTGCCATATTTTCTCATTTCAGCAATAAAATGCTATCTCTTCAAGCCAGAGCCGTGATTTATCGAATGCGCTGCAAAACATCACAATGCACGAAGAGCTAAGTTCCATCATACGTTGGGATTTAATTCAAGTAGGGAGTGACTGTGATACGACCGGTCACTCGCTAAGTGAAGCCCACGCTCGGGGGCATGTCACCACGTTAATATTTAAAAGGAATGATACACGACAATCCTCACACTTACTCCAGATTCCCAGAGTGCGAACTGGAGTATAAACATTGAAATAACTCTAAGTCCCCGGAACGCAGACTAGAGTGCAAACACTAGCTTTAACTTCCCAGAGTGTGAATTGGAGTATAAATATTCAATAAGTCGTTCCCAGAGTGCGAATGGACTCCAACTTCCCAGAGTGTGAATTGGAGTATAAATATTCAATAACTTGTTCCCGGAGTGCGAACGGACTCCAACTTCCCAGAGTGTGAATTGGAGTATAAATACTCAATAAGTTGTTCCCGGAGTGCGAACGGACTCCAACTTCCCAGAGTGTGAATTGGAGTATAAATATTCAATAAGTCATTCCCGGAGTGCGAACGGACTCCAACTTCCCAGAGTGTGAATTGGAGTATAAATATTCAATAACTCGTTCCCGGGGTGCGAGCGGACTCCAACTTCCCAGAGTGCAAATTGGAGTATAAACATTCAGCAAGTCGTTCCCAGAGTGCGAGCGGACTCCAGATTCCCGAAGCGCGAATCGGGGTACAAACATCAATTCTAGGTTTCCGGACCGCGAACCACATTACAAACATCGATAACTCTCGAATTTGCGGAGTGCAAACCGGATTATCGGTCTCAAATTATCCTAAGTCCCCAGAATGTGGGCGTGTGCTTAAGATTTGCAACAAGTGCGATCAGCCACCAAAAATACAAATGTTATTCCCCGAGACTAGGGGAAAAAAAACTAAACTAAGTGTTAATCGCTAACCAAAGTGATACAGTGTCCGAAGTTCAACTTGTTCGTCAATCACAACTTGCGACCAAGATTCTCAGACTTGGCAAATAAAACTAACTCTACTTGACAGTAAAAACGCCACAAGTACACCGGACTAAAAGCAAAGCACTGCAAACACTCAAGCACAAAAGAAATGAGAATTGAAACAAAGAAACTAAATAAATTTTATTTCAACTAACTGAAGACAAGGACTTACATGCAAATAAGTTCTCCCAAAAAAGAATCCCTACTAGCAGGGGCCGAACTTGCATCTATACACGACCTAATAACAAAAAACGAAAACAAGTTCCTATCTACCAAAAAGTCTGTTTGGGAGGCCGATCAATTCCTTCTTCCTTGGCTTCCTTATCAGCGGTTTGTCATCAGAATCACTAGGAACGGAAATCCTTCGTTGGATGGCCTCCTCTCCGGTGGCTACTCTTCGGCAGGGAGCATAATGTCAATGTCCTCCTCAGAACTTGAACTTAAATGAAGGCTCCCTGCCGGAGGAGTAGAAGGGACCGGACCCGCGATGGAAGATGGGATAGTGCCACCTGATGTTGTTGTCCTTAAAGGCGTTGGGCTATGCGCCGCCGTACTGCCGCCAACACTGCTACTTTGCCCCGCTGCTTCTAATTCTGTATGAATCTCGGCCAAGATCTCTTCATCACGAATCGTTTGGGCTTGGCTGGGGGCATCCGCCATCTGCATTGAAGAGCTGGAGATTGGCGGGAGGTCACTGATGATAAATGGCAAGTCTGTAAAGGGATCACCCTGTCGACCAAGCAGCTCGCTCACCATTTGTTCATCAAGAGATAAGGACCTCCCCTGCGCCATCTTAGTAGGCACTGACGTCGTCACTACAGTCGTTTCAGTGGTGATGGCTTTTTGCCCTTGAATGGACTCCCGAGCCGAAGATGTTGGAGTAGCTTCAGTTACCGAGCAAAGAGGAATAAAAAGATATGAGCAATCTCTCCAAAACAAACGCTTTAATAAAAGCACACTTGAGACATGTTCAAGTACCTTCCTCAGTTTGGCTCGTTGACAGTTGGACGGCCTCAGAGACGTGCTCCCGAATGGGAGATAACCGCGGCTGTTCTGGGTCATAAGCAGGAACAGATTGTGAACCGACCACAGATACAGGCATTATCGAAGGTGGAGCGGTGATTTCGGTAACAGTAGAGTGATGCTCGACACCTGATCCCTCTCCAACCTCCAGAGATCGGCCACCAATCATCTCCTTCGCATGAGCGATAATAGCGTCATGAAGGACCTTCTTCTCATCGTCTGTCAGCAGCCGGTTTTCAAGTTCGAATCGGTCGACCGATTCACCCGGACGTGCTTCCTCTTCTTCCTCAACCAATCGACCCCAAGCGTTGCGGAGGTGTATCGGGTAATCTTGGAGCCAGGCCAAATTTCGGTGTCTCAACACGTTGGCATTGTAAGTGATGAGCAAATCTTCAATATCGGCCTCCAGCCTGGCCACCGCTTGATGAACTTTCTCCTCAACCTCCGTCTCAACCGCCTGGACCTTGGCTACTGCTGCATCTCGTTCAGTCCGGAGAATCACGGCTTGTTCACAGGCCTCCTGGGCTGCATTATTCGCATCATCCCTATCTTTGGCGATTTCGGCGAATTTGGACTTAAGCTCGTTTAACTCCTTCAGGGCTGCGTCCCTCTCAGCAGTGACCAGGGTGTTTCGATGGCCCATGTCCTCTACCGTGGCATAGTGCTCACGTTTCATCCTATCCATCGTTGCTTGGGCTTCGTCGGCCTTTTTGATAGCCTCCATTTCAGATTTCCGAGAAGATTCAGCTTCAGTGTTTAGCACATCAATCATACGGCTCTTTTGAGCTAACTCAGCCTGCAATTTCGCGATGGTGGCCCCACGCTCAAAGGCCAATGACGACGCTTTATCGGCCGCCTTGTACTACGCCCTGTATTGGGCATAAAAGTCGTGCACATAATCGTGCTCTGTCTGCTCGGCCTCCGGCGGGATTCTTTTCAAGTGAAGAGGAAAAATGTAGTTATCAAAGCAAATATTTGGAAAGTCCTTCTTCAGTTGAGCAAGCCTGATTGCTCCTTCCCCCGAAATTTCAGTAGGAGGTTGTTCCGCAACTATTGGAGACATTGCCTCAGATCTGGGATGGCAAGATTCATGCTTAGAAGATTGAGAGGCCGATTGGTAGTGTGAGGAATCAGAAGGACGAGAAACATAGACAGGAGGTTGTATAGGAACTCTCGGAGGAGGAGTGCGCGATCGAGACCGATGTCTGTAATCCCTATCTCTCCGTTCTGGGCTAGAATACCCGGAGTACCTGCGATCGTAATCCCTATCTTTTTCTCTCCGTTGTGACTCATAATATGAGGAAGATTTGCGAGCATGTCGCAGGCTCCCTAGCATCGAGCCGCATCCAGTCATAATACCTACAAAGCGAAATGAGAATAAAGTTTGTGATTTCTCGAAACCGATGACCTAGGACTCAGGACCATGTAGTGTCGTGAAATGTGTGTGAATATGTATTCCCCCCGACCAACCAGAAGTGTCGGCTGAGCTAGTAATAAAAGGATCGCTCAATTCTAGAGTACGATGGAACTCCTCCAACCCGGCATCATGTTGAAAAGACACATCATCCGGTATTGGAAGATCGGTAAGCCCTTCGTAAAGACTTTCAGTTCGCGGAGAAGACATCTCAGAAATTCTAACTCCGGGAGAGGATCGGGCCGTGAAAACCGATTTCCATCTCCCCTTCTTAGTTGATGTGATGATGGCTGTCTTGCCTTTTCTTTGCTCTTCAACATCCTGAACCTCGTCTGTAGGCTCCAACAACGGCTCGTCATCAGTATGAGTTCTTTCAGAATCAGCCTCCTCGGCTATAGTAACTTTGGGCTTCTTGTGCTTGACTCGCTTCTTCGAAACGATCCTTAGTGCCCCCTCAAACTGTATGCTCTGCCCCCGTTTGATCAACCCGTAAGTCCGGAGATTCCTATCGGTCAAAAGCGACTCGATATCCCTATCTTCACATGGGACTTCTCAAAGTACTCACACCATCTCCTTAAAGTGTTCGCCCTCAGGTCGCTGAATCATTGCTGTGGAAAGAAAAAACATAAGTTTCACTTCAACCGCAATTGCCTTAGTAATTACTTGATAACTCAGCTACACTCACGTCTTAATAACCTTCGCTGGGCAAACCCCGGAGGACACCTGACATAGAACCATTCCGTCCTATAGTAACTCAATCTGGTCCAGGACCCAGTGACCACCTGGCGATTCCTCACTGCTTCCAGAAATGTGAAGGAAGGGTAATCGCCTCGAGTTTTGAAATTAAATAGATATCTGATCTCGGTCGGGATCGGTGGTCTATGAAGGTACTCCATGAAGACGATGAATAAACTATTCAAGGAGGCATATTTGTTCGGGTGTAGTTGAGATGGGGCGATCCTCAAAAAGGACAACACTTCCCTTATGTACTCGTTGAACGGAGGAAGCGTCCCAGCCGCGCACGCGTGGCGATTAAATGCTGTATATCCCTCCGACGGGTTGTGTGGTCTATCATTCGGCCCCGACAATAACACGTCATCCAGTGACAGGCCGTGCCTCAAGCATATTCTCCCCAACATATTTTCAGAAATATTGGATTGAACGGAATCTGACGGATTGGCAATAAAAGATGCATTGGGAAGTTCGTCCGGGGCCGGACCAATGATCTCAGGTTCAATATCTGGAACCTCTAGTCTCGGAGCAGCTGTGCTTTGGACCTCCTGCTGTTGTGAACTTGAAGGTTCCATGAATAGCTAACTCATGAGAAACTATCGTTAGACGACAAAGGACCCATGCGCAACCCAGTGCAAAGTGTATGAGTGTATGTTGTATAGTGCCATGCATTACTTGAATAAGTGTCACAGGATTAAAGGGAACATGCAAACGACAAAGCTAATTTCCCCAGTTATGATGACCGTCATCGCTGACCGTCATCACTGAACCGTTTGTATAATGGAATCTGATTTGGATAGAAGTTGTTATGGTTCCATCGACGAGCTTCGAAAGGTGGTCAAGTGTGCAGTGTGACTATCAAGTCCAAATATGCAAGGATGAAGCTCGCCGGACTTATGCTTAGAAAATGTCAAACTTTGATATCCATCATAGAGGGTTCGAACCGAGCAGAGGGAACTCATTCGAACCCATCCTACAGTCACTTCGAATCGATGTAGAAAGGCACGCTTCGAATCGATGATCAGGTGTCAAGTTCGAATCGATCAATGAAGGATGACTTCGAATCAATGCTTGGTTAACTGGTTCGAACCGATAAGGAAACCCTCAACCTAACATCGGCCACGTTCGAATCGATGCCCTCATGTCGATGCAAAGTTGAGAACTTCGAACCGATGGTTGAGGGATTCGAAACCATCGATTCGAATGGAACCATCAAAGATGGTAAATCGGTGCGAACTATGTCACCCTCATAAAGTCATTTCAGGGATCGATGCGAAATCCAACGAAGAGTGACGCCGCCATCATCGATTCGAACTCGAATCCACACATCGGTTCGAAGCCTTCCCAAACCAGATCTGGTTTTGCCAATCTCGAGACTAAGCAATCGATGAAGAAGAGATGGGTTCGAAGTAACTTTGCCATTTGGATTCGAGGCTAATTACCTAGTTTAAGTGATGGATTCGAGGAGTTATAGTCTTGGATCCTGAATGGTTCGAATACGTGATGCAGTTCCTTCTTCTCTAAGGCTTCAAAATGATGCAGAGTACAAAAGCACAAGGCAAAAAGTAAAAAAGTAAAAAGTGAAAAAGTGAGGCTCCCTGTTATTTATATGAGGCCTAGGAAGTGACCGGGCCGTTTCGTATCCCAGTTAACTCCACCGGTCACAACCGGTCCATTATCATATCGATTCGAGGTCAACCTTCGAATCCATCGGCCTAGGACCCTAGCGGTTTGAAGTTACCCCCGCATTTCATCGGTACGAAGCGCACAGCAGGGCGACGAGCTGCGTCGATGCGAAACAAACATTGGGCACATCGGTTTGAAAGCCCTGTTCACACCAGCAAACCCACAACTCCATCCACAACCTACCGTTACGAACAGGATTTCGTATCCATCACAACCAATCAATACGAACGACTGTTTCGTATCCTTCATAACCTATCGATACGAACTAATATCTCGAATCCATCCTCTCACATCGGTTCGAATGTAGATTTCGAACCCATCAATGCTCCAACGCATCGGTTCGAAGTATCACATTCACACAACCCAAAGTCGTTTCCTTCGACCTTCTATATCGGTTCAGGAGAGGATCAATACGAAGGGATTTTTCATAACAACCATCATGCATTGTCCCAACTTAAATTTCCAAATCGATTCAGGAGAGAATCGATAAGAAATTCAATAGCTAACCAAGCTGACAACGACTCGTGGACGCGCAACGTTAACAAGGGTCAAACTAACATATGTGCATATTGTTATCCCGCTTTTTGGCAAAGCCGTGATACCAAAAGATTGATCAAAAACAAAAGACAGTTCGTCTCAGAGATTGGTTATACTTCACTTTGCTATGGATATCGATGAATTTTGTCCGAGTCTGGAACGGGCCAAAATTGATAGGACATGACAAGAAAGGTCGAAACCATCACCTTCGAACCCATCCAATACCCCTACCTCGAAACCATCCAGTTCGAACCCATCCACTGTCTTTGCTTCGAACCCATCTAGTCCGAAACCATCTGGTTCGAAACCATCCCAAAGCCTTCCTTCGTACCCGCCGGTCCTTCGAATCCATGACGTCATCCAGCTTCGCATCCATCCAACTAAAGCCCCTTCGTATCCTTGCTTCGAATCCATGCAGGCCCTTACTTCGAATCCATCCTCACCAGTACGTCCGAGTACATAGAAAACCCTCTAGCTTTGAGTCCATGTCACTTCGAACCAACCCTGTTCGAATAGATCGAGTTCGAACCCATAGGGACTCCCTGATTCGAATCGGTCGCGTTCGAAGCCAGGGATACTCCTTTGTTCGAATCCACCGAGTCAGCTGGGTTGAATGACGAGTCATTCCATCGATACGAAATCGCCATAGTTCACGGAGTCGAAGCGGTCCATTCGGAGATAAATTAGGATCGATTCGAGAGATACGCGCCACGTCACTGCAGACCCACGTGCACTCGTGGATTCGAACTCAAGGGTTCGAGACTATCGGTTCGAACCACACAGTCAACCAAGAATCCTCATTTCGAACCGATCATATCTCCTAAACCACTGATCCGAATGCAACCAAATTTTCACAGTAGCTTCCATACAAGGTAAAGATTGTTCCTGTCAAGTTTCAGCTCGATTGGACCATTTCTTGATGGGTTCGAAATGACTTCGAATCGATGTCAGATCGAGACGAAACTTGGTGGGGTCGGTCGCGTGGGCCCACTCACGTGCCAGAAGAGGTCTCCCGAAGTTTCAGCAAGATCTGGGCCTCCAACGCCTATAAATAGCACCCTGAAGCCTTCAGAAAGGGGGATCTTTCGAGAACTTCTGCCATTGAACACCAAGACTCTGCCGGATTCAAATCTATTCAGAATCACTGTTGTATTCAGATTTCAAAGCTATTATCAACTGTAATCCATTGTAATCGATTTAATCAAGCAAAGCAATAAAGAGAAAACCTTCAAAGTGGACGTAGGCACGAACGCCGAACCACTATAAATCCGGTGTCTGTGATTGTTGTTTGTGAATTACTGTGATTTGTTACTTAGAGTTGAATTCTATATTGATTGTTGCTGAGTTCTGTATTGATTATCATCGAGTTGAATACGTAAACGGGTGCTTTCGTGATATTGGGTGTTTGTGACCAATTTTGGCGCAAACATTTTGGTGCTTTCACTGAGAAGGCTAACTCGGAAGTTCTACCAATTGATAGCAAATTCAAAGAGAGTTTGAAAGTTCAAATTCGAGAAATTATGACGAGACAATCAAGCCGAAGGCCAAGGCCAGAGAGAAGTGAACAATAAGGAAGTCAGGAGGCTTCCTCAGGAGCGAACCAACCATCGATCTTCATCACTAGAGACGAGATGGAGACTATGATGAAGAAGCAAGAGGAGTTGATTCAGAGTTTATTTCAACGGATAGGACAGCTTGGAGCACAGAATAGAGGAGCCAGTGGAGTCCAGAACGAAGCAGGACCACCCGGCATCGCACCCGGATTAGGGGGCACACCCATGGAAAACGTTGATCCAGTTTCGGAGAGAGAAAGAGGAGCATCTGCGCAACCCGGTAGTAGTAGAGGAGTGAACGCTCAGTCAAGGGGGCAAATCCCAGAGTTCCCTCGTGAGCTCGGGGGGCAGGTTGAAAGTAGTGAACGAGGATTACACCTTGGAGACAACGACAGGTTGGCAGAGATGGTTAGGCGAGCTTTGAGAGGCGGTTTGGTGAAAAAGATTTGGAGGATGTTAATAGAAGTCCTTTTACTCCGGCAATCAGGCAAGCTAGGAATCCACCGGATTTCAAATTACCATCGCTGGATATGTATGACGGGAGAACGGACCCCACGGTCCATCTGACAAAATATATGAGGCATATGGAAGTGCTGGGGACATCAGAGGAGGTCATGGCCCGGTGCTTTCCATTGTATTTGGCGGATATTACGGCATTATGGTTCAGGCAATTAGATAGTGGATCCATTGGATCATGGAATGATTTAACTGAGAGATTTATGAGGCAATTCAGGGTTCACATTACAAGACCCAAGAACGTGATGACGTTGGCGACTTTAAAACAGAAGGCTAGAGAAACATTGAGAAGTTTCCTGACACGGTTCAATGCGGCGGCAGCTTCCGTGGATAGACCGGATCCATCCATGGTTATGATGGCGGCTGTGTCCGGAATAGCAGACGGAACGGAGTTCAAAAATTCATTAACTAAGGATCCACCCGTAGATCTGGGAGAATTCTATCATGAGGCAGAAAAGTTTTTACGATTAGAGGATGCAAATGCGGAAAGAGAAGAAGGAGATGGGATAGAAGTTTATGCACTCAAAGACGAAAAGCCCCCTAGAAGGGACTCGGACAAGGATAAAGGTAAAACAAAGATTGAGAATGACGGAGACAGATCAAAGCGGCAACGGAGGGAGCCGCGATTCACCACCTACACTGAGCTGAATGAGAGCCTGGAACGAATTTATCAGGATACCAAAGAACAGATTCCGTATCGCAGGCCGATGCGAAGGGATCCTACCTCTGACGAAAGGAAATCAGATAAGTTTTGTGTATTCCATGAATCAAACGGTCATAACACTAATGATTGTAGGCACCTGAAGGACGAGGTGGAAGGGCATATCAGGAACGGTATGCTCCTTCAATATGTAAGGAAGCGAGCTCCTGCGGCGGAACCGGAGCGACCACCGTCCACATCAGCTAGAGGGGACCCTGAATCAAGGCACCGTTTGGTTATCAATTGAGTGAAATAACGATGAACAAGTTGTAAGCTTCCACTAACGCGATTAAATCATTTACACATGTGCGAGATCGCGAACGATCTCCAGGCATGCTCTGAGTGATCATTAACCGTTTCGTAGTGGGAACTTACACTTTGACATCCATGCTTTGCTTTCGTTTCATTTTGATTTGAACATTTAGACTTTGCTTGTTTGGACATTTCTGTTTTAAAAACTCATCCGTTTAATAGATATTTGATTCTGATAACTCTGGAATGGCTAAGCTACTTACACATGTATGGGGTCGCGAACGATCCTTAGGCATGCTCTGAGATGGCGATGAACCGCCCTGGCAAACGATCCAGGAACTCACCCGAACGTGACCCCGGCATCGATAATACCAAGCCCTCATGGGCACACAATTCGCCTCGAACGGCACCCGACCTCGAACGGTCACAGTTCGCCTCGAACGACACTCGACTTCGAACAGTCATAACTCACCTCGCCTCAAATGGCTTGATCGCGAACCGTCGTCACTTGAGGTCCAACACCCGACCGCGAACGGTCACGAATTCGCCTCGAACGGCACACGATCGCGAACGATCACTTTCTGCCTTGAATGGCACCGACCGCGAACGGTCATGGTTCACTAATTATAAAATCCGACCTCGAACGGTCACCATTCGCCTTAAACGGCACATGGTCACGAACGATCATCATTTGCCACGAACAGCAGTCGACCGCGAACGGTCCATCTCATCATTTGCCGCGAACGGCATCGACCGCGAACGGTCCTATTCCATCCTTTGCCACGAACAGCACGGACCGCGAACGATCCCGATTCACCTCAAACAGCATACGATCCCGAACGATCGACGCATGGATTTATACGCTCGACTGCGCACGGTCGCACTTCACCTCGAATGACTCGATCACGAACGATCGTCATTTGAAGTTGAGAGCTTGATCACGAACGGCCGCGCTTCATCCCAAATAGCTCAATCCCGAACGATCGTCATTTGAGGCCATATGAAACTATCAAGTTCTTTGCGGGTTGATGATCGGATACTTACGTCCAACTCAAAGCATTACAAAACACACCTTTCTACCGCAAGGTATGTTTGGGGGGCAAAATGTTATCCCGCTTTTTGGCAAAGCCGTGATACCAAAAGATTGATCAAAAACAAAAGACAGTTCGTCTCAGAGATTGGTTATACTTCACTTTGCTATGGATATCGATGAATTTTGTCCGAGTCCGGAACGGGCCAAAATTGATAGGACATGACAAGAAAGGTCGAAGGAGTCGTCATTTCAAATTTCAGGTCAATCCGAGTCCGTATGCTCAAGATATGATGGATTCAATTTGAGAGAGGTAGTCATTGTCTGGTTCGAAACCATCACCTTCGAACCCATCCAATACCCCTACCTTGAAACCATCCAGTTCGAACCCATCCACTGTCTTTGCTTCGAACCCATCTAGTCCGAAACCATCTGGTTCGAAACCATCCCAAAGCCTTCCTTCGTACCCGCCGGTCCTTCGAATCCATGACGTCATCCAGCTTCGCATCCATCCAACTAAAGGCCCTTCGTATCCTTGCTTCGAATCCATGCAGGCCCTTACTTCGAATCCATCCTCACCAGTACGTCCGAGTCCATAGAAAACCCTCTAGCTTTGAGTCCATGTCACTTCGAACCAACCCTGTTCGAATCGATCGAGTTCGAACCCATAGGGACTCCCTGATTCGAATCGGTCGCGTTCGAAGCCAGGGATACTCCTTTGTTCGAATCCACCGAGTCAGCTAGGTTGAATGACGTGTCATTCCATCGATACGAAATCGCCATAGTTCACGGAGTCGAAGCGGTCCATTCGGAGATAAATTAGGATCGATTCGAGAGATACGCGCCACGTCACTGCAGACCCACGTGCACTCGTGGATTCGAACTCAAGGGTTCGAGACTATCGGTTCGAACCACACAGTCAACCAAGAATCCTCATTTCGAACCGATCATATCTCCTAAACCACTGATCCCAATGCAACCAAATATTCACAGTAGCCTCCATGCAAGGTAAAGATTGTTCCTGCCAAGTTTCAGCTCGATTGGACCATTTCTTGATGGGTTCGAAATGACTTCGAATCGATGTCAGATCGAGACGAAACTTGGTGGGGTCGGTCGCGTGGGCCCACTCACGTGCCAGAAGAGGTCTCCCGAAGTTTCAGCAAGATCTGGGCCTCCAACGCCTATAAATAGCACCCTGAAGCCTTCAGAAAGGGGGATCTTCCGAGAACTTCTGCCATTGAACACCAAGACTCTGCCGGATTCAAATCTATTCAGAATCACTGTTGTATTCAGATTTCAAAGCTATTATCAACTGTAATCCGTTGTAATCGATTTAATCAAGCAAAGCAATAAAGAGAAAACCTTCAAAGTGGACGTAGGCACGAACGCCGAACCACTATAAATCCGGTGTCTGTGATTGTTGTTTGTGAATTACTGTGATTTGTTACTTAGAGTTGAATTCTATATTGATTGTTGCTGAGTTCTGTATTGATTATCATCGAGTTGAATACGTAAACGGGTGCTTTCGTGATATTGGGTGTTTGTGACCAATTTTGGCGCAAACACATATATGTCAAACTAACATTCGATTTGAAACATTTACAGGGATCGAGTACTCATATTGTTACAAGTGCAACAGCCAACAGCTAAGCGCTATTATACAGCAATCAATCATGTCAACGCAAGGTTATAGCAATACGGAGTACGAGTCTCAACAAAAAAGAGAGCAATAATTGTTCCTAAAGAAATTGCATCTATTCAAAGCACGTCATGTTCCCACAAGACGTACTTTGGGGGGCAAAATGTTATCCCGCTTTTTGGCAAAGCCGTGATACCAACAGATCGATCGAAAACAAAGGATGGTTCGTATCAAAGATTGGCCATACTTCGTTTCGCTGTGGATATCGCTAAATTTTGTCCAAGTCCGAATTATACTACAATTGATAGGACAAGACAAGAAAGAACATAGGAGCCTTCATCTCAAATTTCGAGTCAATCCGAGTTCATACGCTCAAGTTATGATCGATTCAACTTGAAGGGGAAAGCACTGGTTTCGAACCCATCATGGTAGGTGTCTACGAACCCATCGTCAAGTACCATTCGAATCAATCACCTTCGAATTGATGGACTACGAACCCATCGGAGTGCCTCGGTTCGAATTTATCAACTTCGAACCCATCTGGTTCGCGTCGGTGGGCCTCATGTCCATGGAGAGGTTGCAAAGCTCGCATCCATCAGAGAAGTACAAGTTCGAACCCATCAAGCATCGGTTGTTCGAAGCCATCGGTGAAGCCTTCTTCGAACCCATCTGTGAAGCTTCGTTCGAATCCACTGGGTCAACTAGCCACGATGAAGTGTCATCCATCGGTTCGAACGCGCCGAGATACATGGAGTCGAAGCGGTCAACTCGGAGTGAAGACCGGGTCGGTTCGAAGTTTGCGCTCCACGTCACCACGAAGGCACGTGCCACCATCGGTTCGAAACCATCGATTCGAATGGATGGTTTCGAGCCAAACAGCCGCGCAGTAAACCCCATCTTGAATCCATCATATCTCTCAATCCACTGATCCAAATGCGATGAAATTTTCACAGAAGCTTGCATTCATGTCGAAGAGTGTCCACACCAAATTTCACCTCGATTGGATGAATTCTTGATCGGTTCGAATGGAGTTCGAATCGATGCCAAAGTGGGCCCAAATTTCCTGAGGCTGGGCGTGTGGGCCCCCTCACGTGTCAGAAGTGGTCTCCCGAGTCTTCAGCGAAATATCAGCAGCCTACACCTATAAATAGAGCCCCAGGGCCAATAGAAAAAGGATCTTTCGACTCTGAAGCGCACAGACTCTGCCGGATTGAGATCTTCATCATCCTACATAGTATACTAGCTATTGATTTTGAATTTTCAGTTGTATCCTGCTGTTGCTTGCTGTAATCGCTTGTAAACGTTGAAAGAGAATCAATAAAATTGCTAAAACTTCACAGTGGACGTAGGCAACGTGCCGAACCACTATAAATTGCTTGCCTTTGTCTTTACTTTACTGTTGTTTGGAGTTTTTGTTAGATAATCCTCATTTTTAATTCATATTCTTCATTTATTATCTCTTCAAAAGACTCCCGAAGAGTGTTGTGCCCAATTTTGGTACAAACAGGAGTAATATCAACCGATTTGCAGATATCGGTTCAAATAAATGAACCATTGGAGAAAATCTATTACAGACCCTTGATACTTCTTTATCGTGTTAAGCCTTTTCAACCCGTGGATATCAATTTGATGCTATCGGGAACTTTCCTTCTCCTTCTAAGTTTCCTTCGTTTTCAAACTTAAACCATTGGTTGATAATTCTCATTTAGTGCAAAAGTGGAAAGTACTTAAGTAATGTTTCCATTTGGTGTCGTGGAGATCTCGTATTGAAATCAAATTTTAAATTCAATGAAAAATCCATAAATTATCATAAAATTCAATAGCAAGATATAGAATTTATAAAGTTAGGAATCCAGTAAAGGTCTCATAAGGAAATCAAAGATGTGAATTTCATAAATTGTCATCAAAATCCACAAAGAAATTTTAAAGTCCATGAAATTGGTCAATGTAAATTCAATGAGAAAATCAAGCATAGAAAATTCATAAATCATTAGGGAACCCTCATGCAAATTTTTGAATTCATCGATCAAATATCCAAATAAAGATAATCTGAAAATTCCAATAGGAAAATTAGAAATACGAAATTCATTATATATCACAAAAATCTGTATGGAAGCTTAAATTTCACTAAAACAGGGAATTAAAATCCAAGAATCAAAAATGTGATCTGAAACCCCTCAATTCTTATTCAAAATCAGAAGATCAATAGAAGATTCATAAATTAACATGGAAAATAAAGAAAGGAAACCAAGAAATCATGAACTCATGGAACTAGTGATCAGTAGAAAATCATCATGAAAATTCAATGGGAAATTGTAACACATAAAATTCATGAATCATCATAGAAATCATATGGGAAATTCATTAAACCAGTAATTAAGCGAGAAATCGGTACAATGATTTAATATACAAATCATGAATACAAAATCAGTAAATCATCACAAAAACGTCAATGTGAAATCCATAAATTATCATAGAAACTCCATAAATGAGCCACGAAATGAGGAACTCAATAAACAAACAGATGACGGGAAATCATCATGAGAATTCAACAGGAAGAAACTCAATCTCTGGAATTCATAAACCATCAGAAGAGACCAAATGGGAAATTCAAAATTCATGAAATCAGGAATTCAGTTAAAATTTATCACGAAAATTCAGCAAAGAAAATATGAATATAAAATCTATAAATCATCATAAAAAGCAATATGGGAATTCAGAATTTACGAAATCCAAAATGAAATCTACATCAATAGAAATGGTGAAACTCAAAATTCATGAAAAATTTATCTTAAGTCTCATGGAGACCTCGTTTGGTGAATTCACTATTCAAAACCCCATTTAGTGTAAGTACGAAGCCATATATATGTTTAATAATAGCATATTTAGTAGACTTCAAATAAAAGATAGCTAAGTTTATCTAACCTTAATTCTAAGGTTATTTACAGGAAAGTTTCCTGTTAATAAATGTGTTGCTCCTAAAGTGCCTATAAGTTATTAGTATATATATATACACACACACACATATATATATATATATGTATATACATATATAATAGGCTCTTCTATCCAATTGTTCAATTTATCTCAAAGGATTCAGGAGGGACTTTCTTAACCTGATCTTGGAGTGAAGTACTTTATCTTTATGGCTAAAAATTTATTATCTATTCCATTCCTTTGGTTTTCGTATCAGTCTTTGTTTTTATTTCCATGTTATGTATTCCTTCTTTCATTTTCTAGTCTCATGCTTTTTTTGGTATAAAAGTTTCTTAATCCTTTGATGTAGGAATCATTTTTCTAAGATTGGAAGTTCTGTAGTTCATTAGCATATCCTTTGCCTTTGTGTGTATCCTCTTCTAGGTTTCCAACTTTGTCTCAAATGATGGATAGATTTCTTTCTTTAACCCTTAAATCTCTTGGGTTCTGACTTTCTTCTTGAGTTGTAGACATTTTTGTCTTTATTCTTTTGTTTGAAGCCCCTACTGGGCTTGGAGGTCTCAGTTTACTCTTTGATGAGCCACCCTCTGGGCTTGGACATCTTAATCTATCAAAAGCCTCCCTTTGGTCTAAACATCTTAGTCCATTGTTTGATGAGCCTCTCTTTGGGCTTCCCTTGTCTCAAAGGGATCTGTACTAAGGTGACGTTTCTCTAGAAGGCCGTCGATGTGTGCTTTATCGGATCCTCCCCTAAGAGGTAATTTGGACGTTAGGGGCTTTTGATTTTGCGGGTGCTAATCCTGGCCCTTCCCTAAGAGGTGATATGGACATTATGGGCTTTTAATTTTGCGGCTGCTTATCTTGACCCTCCCCTAAGAGGTATATGGAAGTTATGGGCTTTATTCCTCCCTTTAGGGGGTGCTCCGGATTGGACGTTGGAGGCACATTCTCAAAAAAAAAAATTTATACTCCGGATTAGACATCGAAAGTTAATTTTCAGAAACATTTTTTGTACTCCAGATTGGACGACGGAGGTTAATTTTCAAAAACTATTTTTTGCTATATATATTATTTTCAAAGTTTTTGTTTCTCTTCCAACGAGACATTTCCGAGGAAAGACTGAATAGTTTTGTTCCCACTTTCTATGAGGCGTGAAAGTAATTTTGATCCTCCTTCCAAGGGGTATAGAATCAATTTTGGAAACATTTATGAAAATATCTTTTGGTCTATTGACCTTTTTGTAAAATATGTTTGTATATATATATATATATATATATATATATATATATATATATATATATATATATTTGTATTTTTTAGAAATTGATGAGAAACTAATAGTAGACTGAGGTTTCAGGAGAACTGTTCTTCGTACTACATTGACCTATACATTGATAGTTGCTCTATATCAGGCATTTGAGCCATCTTTCTTAAGTAGCTAGAAATTCATTATGTGCCGTCCGTGTGCTGAATGTCATGGACTAGTTTTTTTTCCTGTAATGACACTCGAATTCAAATAAATACATGATTAATTTTGAAATACAAATCAAGTTTACAATTTTATGGATAAGAAAAATTCATAGTAAACAAATGTCACTGGACTTGGTGGCTCAATAGACTGTTAATATGCCATTCATCTATAGAAAATGTTAGTTCTCGAGTATCTAGGCAATTCTCTTATTAGCATAAGAAGCTATTCCAATTTCTTTAATGAATTCTTTTAGAGATCCTGACTTGATCGCGTTTTGGACCACACTCGATAGAGCATGACATTCATCACTCTTATATCCATTTTCATTATGGTAGTTGCAATAATCATTCCCTTTGCTTGGTTTAGGGTGGCTTGATATACTATGAGTAATTGAAAAGCTTTTAGAAGCTTTTGCTACAGCAAAAATATGAGAAAGGGGCTTGTTCAAATTCATGTAATTGGATTCAGAAATCTCTTTATGAATTTTCTCCTACTTTTCTTTCCCACTAATCTTTCACTAAGGGACTCAAAATTGATTTCTTCTATCCTTTTTCTTCGTCGGGATTCCTTTGTCATGGAATATTTTTTCTTCATCTAAATAAATTTCTTGGCTTCAAGTAGAAGTTTTGTAGATCTCTACATTCATTAATATAAAGTTGTTGCCAGAAAAGGGTTTGTTCGACTAGCCAGACAGAACTGCTATTAACTTGTCTCTATCGTTCGCATTTTCTGCTTTCAATGCTTTTATATTGAACCTTTTTAAATATTTATCTAGTGGTTCTCCTGGTTTTTGCTTGATTGTAGTTAACAAGCTAGGGCTTGTGGTTGGGTCCTTGAACATATAAAATTGCGTCACAAAATCATGAGAAATTTTTTCCCAAGAACAAATGGTCTTCTCTTGATATTTCCTATGCCACTTAAGAGATGATCCTTGAAAAGTAATCGGGAAAAATTTGCATCGAACTAGCTCAGGAGAATTGTATAAATTCATCCAAATTTCAAAAGCTACTAGGCGATCATCCGGATCAGTGGTTCACTCAAACTTTGGTGGAGGAATCTTCAAATGACATGAACATTGATTGCCTTCTTTTCTTCTGAAATAGGAACCTTTTGTAGGATAACATGTTTCTTTAATTCATTGAGTATAATTTTTTATCATATCTTCCATGGTTCGGTTGTGGACATTATCATGATGTTCTTTACCGTCTTTTATGGTCAAACTGATTGCTTGCTCAATAGTCTTTTTAGCCTGACATTCTTGATTCTCGTATTGATCTTCATGCGGTGGTTGTGCATAATATTCTCCTTCCATAACCTTTAGTGACCCTAGAGATGGTGCTCTTTTAATAAATTCCTGAGTAGCCATCATTTGTTGTTGCTGGTGCTGAACTTTAATTTCATTAGTTTCCAACCTCCTTAAGGTCGAAGGTTGCCCAATTCCTATATTCTCCAAGTTAAAGTTTAGGACTATATTGTTTTCCGAAGTTGATTGTGGCTTAACTTATTCATTTGAGAATCAATATCATTCATAACTCCTTCCATCTTCTTCTTTTTGAACGAAGTGCTCTATTAATCCTTGGTGAAAGTAACTAGCGATCGAAGGTTCGAGCCCTCCTTCTAGCGCCAAAAATGTTAACAAGATTTCTTGTCAACACCCCCAAAGTTATTCTAAGTAACATGGATAGATTGATTTGAATGAAGGGCGTGATACCCTTAAGAAGAACCTTTATATTAGCTTCACTTGTTATTGGAGCTAGGGCCAGAACTTTCGATGTTGTAGAAAGGTTTAATCTTTGAATTAGAGAACCTTTCATCTTAGTTGAACTTGAATGGGGTCCCTTTTGGTTAAGTTAAAGTTCCTTGAATTTGTCCTTTTAAGGTTAGTTTTTATCTTTTCAAAAGGTTACGACGATAACCCTCTTTGGGTTTAAGTAGAATATCAAACTCTCCAATGGTTATGTAAAACCTTCAACCTTGTCGAAAGGTTTGATCACTTATATGAGAAGATTTTTTCCTTATCGGAAGGTATGAAAACGGTCTCTTGTGTATTAGCCTTGTAAGTCTAGGTATTTATACTTAAAAATCAAACTTTGACATAGTCGAAAGATTAAATCACTTAGATTATAGCTCCAAATGGTTACTAATATTACTATAGCATAATCACTTTTGACATAGGCGAAAGGTTTATGCCTCAAAATCAATTACCTTAGAAGGTTACGTTAGTGTTTGTGCTTGTTATTCTATCAACCTTGTCGAAGGGTCTAGGTTACAGGGTTAAGGTCTTCAAAAGGTTGCAGTAGATACTTGTAGCATAAGTGTTGTCGACTTTGTTGACAAGAAACTTTGGGAGATATTAAACTTGAAATTAGGAGATAATCCAATAAAACTATAAGCAAGCAGTAAAGTAATTGATAAAATATAAGACTTCCCTCTTTTTTCTTGAAAATCTCTATTTATTAAATCCCCAATCAACACCCAATTAGAGTTACAATGTGTTGGTTAACAAAATATAAGATTAGAATGAGAGAATTCAGATCCCCAAAAACATCACCCCTTGGGTCCTATTTATAGACGTGGGCGGACCCCCTTTTGACTCCATGCTCTCAACTGGGATGGTAGGTTTCCCTTTTATATGCAAATACTAATCATTCGTCTTTGTTGAAAGGTCTGGCCTTATATGCCATAATGAACCTTTCGACACATTCAAATACTAACCTTTCCCTTTTATATGCCATAATGAACTTTAAATGCCCCTTATATGCCATAATGAACCTTTTCATTTTATATGCAAATACTAACCATGCCTTAATCCTACTGTTGTGTTCCCCTTGACCTTGTTAGAAGGTAACTCTCCTCCTAATTGCTATGAACCTTTCGACCTTGTTGGAAGGTTGCTCTTCACGTGTTTGTTGTAAATCCTTCGATCTTGCCGGAAGACTGCTTCTCACTTGATTTTTGTCGAGAAATGTACTTCCCTTTAATGTTTTCGACACGTTTTCTAACATTCTTTGTTAACTTTTGAATATTGCTTTCTTCATAAAAACCTTTCGACTTTTTCTAAAGGTATTCTAAATGTGCTCCAACTGGTTCGAATGGCTTGCTGTGCTCTCGAAAAGGTCATTATGGAGTGGCTTACACCTGCTTTGATCTCTTCATTCTTTTCGAAAGGTAAGAAACTCTTATACATTAACAGATGGAACCTTTCGACATCTTCGAAAGGTTTAATGCTAATGATTTCTGATTAATGCATTCTTTCAATTCCTTCGAAGGGCTTGGTTTGAGCTTCTTCTTTTTTGTTTTTGCTTACAAACTTATTGTCCTAGTCGGAAGGTGGATTCTGGGAGCATCATTCTGCCTATGGACTTTGAAAGATAGCTTTAGACTTCGTCGAAAGCTCCTTGTCGGAAGGTACGATTATCCAGAACATTTTTATGCTTTCTAATCTTTCCTCATGCTCTCATGACTCTTCTTTCATACCTACATTCTTTTGAATATTTTATGGTTAACATGTACTATTGCTACAAATGGTTTCCCAATGTGATGCCGGAGGAGGAAATATTTGAACCTAGCGTTACCCAATTGGGTCCCGTTGTCGGAGATAACAATTTGTGGAAACTAAAATGACAAATGATGAATCTGATCATGAGTTTGATTGCTCGCGTTATAGTGATCTTGGCTAAAGGCTCTGCCTCAGCCAATTTGGTGAAGTAATCAACAGCGACGATAGCGTACTTCGCACGACATTGGAAGCACACCAATGATATCCCCAAACTACAAATGTCCAAGGTTTTCCATTTGACCGATCTCCTACAACATCCCCTATATTGAGGCCCAAAACTTAGTGCTACAGATGCTGCAGTCATCTATATTAGCTTCCGGCTACTAAATACGGCTATGTTATTGGTATCAATAATATCAGAAGCACTTGAATATAAAAAAACACAGATGTCAATTTTTGTTTACTTTATTACATTCAAAACCAAATGTTTCGCATTCCCAACACATAATCCCAAATTCGTTCCCATGCACAGATAAAATACACTTATTACAAATACGCCAAGATTGGTATATGAAGATGCTCCCTTGGATGATCAGAGTCATCGAGTCATAATAGTCTTAGTACAAAACACAATGGAAATACATCAAAACATAAAACAAGAATTATAACTCCAAAATAGTTATTTGTTTTCCTCCTACGCCTCCAGTAGCCTTATTCGTCATCCTACTAAAACTTGAAAAGACCTTAAACCCCCAGCCTACTCAAAATAATTTTGAGACTCGGGAGTTCAAGGGGAAAACATAAACTTCGAGTCAGACATAAAGCCTGGTATGAATAATACTATACATCCTGGAATATATATGTTAAGAGAGACCATGCCGCTTAGAAAAAATCCTCTCACACTACAACAACTAGTATTTAACCTCAATCGCATCTTCAGTTCCAATGAATGACTTCCTTTCATTCCTGATATAATTTCTACTAAAGTTAGCATATTGGTTAACCATCAAAAGTTCTTGAGCTCCTCCTCTAGCAGTGTTTCCTCCAATGACACCAGTTGCAATTCCAGCTTGCATCATGTTTACAAAAAAACTGATACATGGCTCCCATGTCTACTTGGGCAACTCCAGCACAAACATTTTCTACTTGAGCATGACCTGGACCTCTACTACCATTTGGTCAGGCATTTCCACTAGTGGTGGTGCTATCTCCTCCAAGATTAACTATGCCTCTTCTTCCTTTCATATCTATATTCAAACCTCGTGAGATATAGATGAATAGCCTAACGAAGAAAGGAGTCTAGAGATATAGCATATACCTTAATATATAGCAAATACAAGTATGTTATTATAGCCTTATCACACACTCCTATCTTAACTCTAATTAATAAGGATTATGTTTTCAAAACCGTTTTTAGTTCATGTATTTCATAAACCATGCTCTGATACCAAGCTGTAACATCCCCTATCTAGAGGCCCAAAACTGAACGCTACAGATGCTGCAGCCATCTATAATATTAGCTTCCGATGACTAAATACGGCTATGTTAATGGTATAAATAATATCAGAAGCACTTGAATATGAAACAAAACACAAATTTTGGAAACAAATTTTACTTCATTACATTTCAAAACCAAACGTTTCACATTCACAAAACATAATCCCAAATTCGTTCCCTAGCACAGATAAAATATACTTATTACAAATACATTAAGTGCGGTATATGAGAATTCCCCCTGGATGATCAGAGTCATTGAGTCATAATAGACTTAATACAAAACACAGTGGAAAAACATCAAAACATAAAACAGGAAAGGCAACTCCTAAATAGCTATCGGTTTACCTCCAACAGGCCTTCGGTAGCCTTATTCGTCATCCTACAAAAAACTGAAAAGACCTTAACCCCTCAGCCTACTCAAATTAATTTTGAGTACCCGAGAGTTTAAGGGGAAACATAAACTTTGAGTCAGACATAAAGCCTGGTATGAATAATACTATAAATCCCGTAATATTTATGTTAAGTGAGACCACGCCGCTTAGCGGAACGGGTTTCCCCCACTAACATCCTTTTAGAAAATATCTTTGCAAAACCTTTTCCTGTAATCAAAACTGATTAAACACTGTAAAGCATCATTATATAGACATACATAAACGTCAGGTAATAATGAACTATCTATTCAAACACATAAGTTTTGTTTGGATAACTTTAACCTTTCGCTGACTCGAGCCTACCAGGCAATATTATCAAAATTAAGCTAACACTTGTTAGCTATTCTTCATTTGGATTATCTATCCTTAGCTATTTGTTAAATACTTTACTTCTAGACGGTCGGCCCTTAACTATCTGTTAAATACTCCTCTTCTTGATGGTATGTCCTTAACTAATCATCTCCTAAGGCTTCCCAATCCTAATGGTTTTTTGGGCTCACCAATAACCTATCTGTATACAACATATATTCCTTCCAACGCATGATCATAATTTTAGTCTACTTATGATCAAGCACTACACACCGAAATTTTGAACAACAATTAGCTGGGGCTAATAGCTAATGTATAAGGCGTGACCCCATACTAGTTCCTTCTGGTATTCTAATATCTGAGTCATTTTTACTTAAAGGCCCCCTTCCATAATTTTCCTTGAACACATTTTCAAAATGATTTCAAACCTTTAAATCAAACTTAGACAAGAAAAAGTATATTATTTATATGCTTTACTAAAAGTCATATCACCATGTTATATATATCTTCTTCACTCAAATATTAGTTTATGAATACATTTAGATAATTGAAAGAACCTCTTTCTAAACTTTTGAAATCATCAAACCTTTCGAAGCTATTAAAAGACAAATCTTTCAAAAGCGATAAGACTTTAAACATCCTCCGTTAGAATTACCTTAAAACACTGCCTTCAAAAAACCTTGGAAAACCTCCCATGTCAAACCTATCGAATCAATTGAACTAAACCTTTTAAAACCATTGAATTAAACCTTTCAAAGTCATTGAACTAAAACCCTTCAAATCCATTTAATAAACAATCTTTCTAAACCATTCAATAAAAAACATTTCAACTTCATTAGAAACAACCTTTCAAAGGTATTATACCTCTTAAAACATAAATCTTTCGAAGACTTACTGGGTTCAATTTAAAACAAGTGGAAAATCTTTTTTTAAAACCTTTCGGCTTCATCGAAAGGTCTGTTTCGAAAGCTTTGGTCATACTTCAATTAGAAAACAAGGGAAAATCACTTAAGTTGAAAGCTCTCTTTCGAAAGCATGGAGAAGCATCTAGTTTTAAAAAAAATTAAACCTTTCGACTTTGTCGGAAGGTTCAAATCAAAACCAAACAAAGCCGGCAGTAACCTCTCGACTGTGTCGAAAGGTTTGAAAAAAAAAATAGTGATAAAACAGCAGTAACCTTTCGATTATGTAAAAATGTTTAAAACCTTTATTTTAAACATTTGACCTGGTTGAAAGCAACAAGTCGAAAGGTCTTATTTGAAAGCAAAGCAAGCTAACTTTGGTTTATGAAACAAACACACTTCAACCTCTTTGGCAACCAACCTTTCGACTTAGAATCCTTCGACTCTGTCCAATTCATTACGTACAGAGTAACTTGATAAGTTATGCATTGGTTTGACCTTGTCGAAATCTATGAATCCCTCGACCTTGTCGAAAGATCTGGGTCGGAAGTTTTAATGCCATAAAAGGCTAAACCAAGTTAAAAGTATGATTTCTTTGGTTTTAACTAAAAGGATAACTTTTCAATTAACCTGCCTTTATTTGTCAAATTCTCATTGGTTAACAAATATTTTTCGGCAAAGTGCTGCCACTATTTTCAGAACTAAATAATCATTTTATTTTATAAAATGCCTCTTCTCCTTAGTTAAATATTTAATACATTTAAGTCCCATACCTTAAATAGTTTTATATATTCATCAAATACTTAGGAAAAGTCTAGAAAAACCTAAAAAAATCTTTTTTTTTTTATTTTTTCCAACATATAAATTTTCAAGCCTAAATAATTATTATTTCAGCCGTAAATAATTTATAACCCAATAAAACATTTCCTTCACTATAAAATTAATATAAAATCAACATTAACTCGAAAAATTATAAAAATTGAAACTCATCCTTAAAATATCATTTCTGACTTATATTTAAATTTTCAAGGCATTTGGATGTCATCTACTACGGATTTCATGTAAGATATGTCATAAAACTAATATGAACATGTATAATTCATCAACAAGCATATATACATATACATATACATATATATATATATATATATGTATATATATATATATATATATGTATGTATATATGTATATAACTTAAATCATCAAAATATGGCATATACTTGCAAAAACATTTCAGATCTAATCAAAAATCCGAAAAACATATGAAAATGGGATGTAGTAATTATTCTCCTTAGATTTGAGATTATAAGATGTGAGATTTGATGTTGATTATCTTCCTTCACTTGAATCCTAGCTTTAATCTTTCTTTGAGAACAATAATGGTGTGCGGCCTTGGTATAATTTTAGTTAGAGTGAAAATGAAATGAACATGAGTTTCATTTCTAAGCGTTTAGGGTATAATCCTTTCCTATTTCCCATACTGCCCTTACTCATTCCTAACACATTAGTTAAAATTGTTTTTTTTATATTTATAATTAACATGGTACGACTACTCTTAATTTAAAAAAGTCTCAACCCATTAATCTTCAGATTATTTTATTTAATTTACCCAATTAATTATTCTGAATAATGTTATTAAAATATGGGGTTTTATGGACTCCCTAACTTAAAGAATTTTGTCCACGAAATTACGATAAGGTAAACAATCAAAACAACCAAAGGTAAAACATACCATCAAACACTCTGGATAACCATCTCTAACCCTGCTCTCAATCTCCCAAGTACAATCTCTAGCATCGTCACTCCATTGGACCTTTATTAATTTGACTGTCTTGTTCCTCAACTTCTTCTCATCTATAGCCAAAATCTGAATTGGCATTCTAACTACAGTCAAGTCTGGCTCTACTACTAAATCCTCTAATACTGTAGGTTTTTTAGTAGTCTCTTGGTCTCTAATACATTTTCTATGATGAGAAATATGGAATACATATGGACTCCGGCCAAACTGCTCAGTAATTCTACTCTATAAGCGAGTTTCCCGATCCTCTCAACTATAGGGAAAGTTCCAACGAATCTAGTTGCTAACTACCCTGAATTTCGAAATGTAATCACACCTTTCATCGGTGAACCTTAATAAACACATAATATCCAACCGAGAATTCTAAATCTTTCCTTCTTCTTTCAACATAACTTTTTTGCCCAGACTGAGCTTCCTACATCCTATCTCGTATCAACTCAATCTTCTCTGTGGCGTCTTTAACCAAATCCGGACCAAGAACCAATATATCCCCTGTCTCCAACCAATATACGGGGGATTTGCATGGTCTTTTGTACAAAACTTCAAACTGTGCCATTCCAATACTAGTATGATATCTATTGTTATACGAGAACTCGACTAAATGGAGATGGTCTTCCTATGATCCCCTGAAATCTAATACACAAGCTCTTAGCAAATCCTCCAGACTTTTTTAACTCTTTCCATTTACCTATCAGTCTGTGGATGGTAAGCAGTACACATATTGGGCTTGGTTCCTAATGCTTCCTATGGTCTCTTCCAGAACTCACTAGTATAGTGAGTCTCTATCACTGAAAATACTACTAAGAATCTCGTGCAGTCTAACCACATTCTTCATAAACAACTTCGCTAAAATAGGTGCCGTCCTAGTTGACTTTACTGGAGTAAAATGAGCACTCTTTGTTAGTCTATCTACTATGACCTATATGCTATCCTTCCCTCTATTAGATCTTGGCTAGCCATCTATGAAATCCATAGAGATAGAATCCCACTTCCATAATGGAACTTCCATCTACTTGGTCTTGGCTAGCCATCTATGAAATCCATAGAGATAAAATCCCACTTCCACAACGTAACTTCTAACGGTTGAAGCAATCCACTTGGCTTTTGGGGTTGAGCCTTTGCCAGTTGGCAATTTAAGCACTGCTTAACACATACACCAATGACCTTATTCATACCTTCCTAGAAGAAACTTCTCTTCATATCTTGATACATATTCATTCCTTCTGGACGAATAGCGAACTTCGAATGATGGCACTCATCCAAAACATCTTTCCTCATGTCTCCTACATTAGGAACACGCAACCTTCCTTTCTTTCTAAACCACCCTTTCTGGTCAAGACTAAAATCCTTTAAGTCATCGCTCTCTGTTCCTTTCCTTAACCTTTTGATCCGTTCAGCTAAAATTGATTCCTCCTCCTGTTTAGAAGCTATATTCTCAATCATCACCGATCGAAATTCTAAACAAGACAATACAACACTTCCTGCACTAGAACCTTCCTCGGATCTGAACTGCACTCTACAAGCTGATAATGCTTCTAAATCTTTCCACTTAGTAATCATAGCCAATACTGTTTTCTGATGTTTCCTACTAAGTGCATCCGCTACATAATTTCCTTTCCTAGGTGTGTATTCAATCCAAAAATCATAAGCAGCAATAAACTCCAACCATCTCTGTTTTCTCATGTTCAGCTTCTTCTAAGAGAACAAGTATTTCAACGACTTATGATCTGTATAAAGTTCAAATCGCTCTCCCAAAATATAACTCCTCCATACCTTTAAATCAAATATAGTGGCAGTTAACTCTGAATCATGCACATGATACCTCACTTCATGTAGTCTAAGCTGTCTAGAAGCATAAACAATCACTTTACCTTTTTGCGTCAACATAGCTCCTAATCCAGTTCCACACACATCAGTATAAACAACTAAATCTTGATTCCCTTCTGGAACCACTAACACTGTTGCATGGGTCAATAAGTTTTCAAGCTCTGGAATGCTTCCTCACACTTATCAGTCCGTCAAACTTCACATATTTTCACGTAAGCTTAGTCATCGGTGTAGCTATTTGCAAAAAATACTTTATAAACCTTCGATAATATCCTGCTAATCCAAGAAAACTCTTTATCTCGGTCACCGTCTTGGGCCTCTTCAATTATTCACCACCTCAATCTTTGTCAGAACTACAGACAACTCATTTGATGAGACTACATGAACAAGGAACTTCACTTCTTTCTTCCAAAAATGACACTTTGAAAACATAGCCTTAAACTGATGTTCCATCAATGTCTTAAGCATAACTTAAAGATGAAATTCATGCTCCTTCTCATCCTTGGAGTATATCAAAATATCATTTATGAAGACCAACAAAAATCTATTCAAGAGCTCACGGAAAATTCGGTTCATTAAATTCACAAAGAATGCTGGCGCAGTAGTCAGTCCAAATGGCATAACTAACCACTCGTACAATCCATACCATGTCCTAAATGCCATCAAAGGAATACTATCCTCTGGCACTATAAGCTGATGAAATTCAGTTGCTAAATCCAGCTGAGAAAATACCTTGGCTCCACTTAACCGACCGAACAAATTGTCAATTCTCGGCAATGGATTTCAGTTCTTCATCGTCTTCTCTCAACTTATGATAATCGGTACATCGCCATAACGATTCGTCTGCCTTTTTAGCAAAGACTGCGGCAGCTTCCTATGGCGAACTACCTAGTCAAATAAAATTATTGCCTTCCAATTCCACCAACCACACTTTCAACTCTCTTATCTCCATAGGTGTCGCCCTTCTTGGTGGCCTACTCACCGATTCTGCTCCAGGCACCAAGTCAATCCAAAACTCAACGGCTCATTTCGGTGGCAATCCATCTACCGGCTCAAACACATCAACAAACTCTCTAACCACAAAGACTCGATGCAACTCATCCTCCAACTCCATGACACCCAGCAAAGCAATTACTTCGCAACTAGTGTTCTCTACGGTATAAACTATCGTCACTATAATCCTGGTGACTAAGTGATATTTTCCTATCGTAGCATCATATTTATTTAACCAATCCATCAAAAGAATAATACCAAATCCCACAAAATCAAACACATGAAAACAACAATCAAAAGTATGACCTAGCAAATCAAATTCTAAATGGTAGTACCTCATCCCAAGTGTTGCACACCCTCCTATCGGATTTGCAGCCCTTAAGGAATTAACTAAGTATGAGGGCACTAGGTTAAGCGTATCTACTAAACATCTATAAATAAAAGAATGTGACGCACCAGTATCAAATAGAACGCTAGCAGTCATACCGTGAATCTGTAGAAAGACTTCCAGAACAGTCTTCCCTTTCACCTGCATAACTGGCCTTGAAGTTGTGGGCTCTAATGCATAAACTTGCCCCTACTTTCTTTAGCAGGCTCTTTGCATTGGTTCTTATAATGGCCGATCTAATCACAATTAAAACATTACTAGTCTTCTTTCCAACTACTTCTTGCCCTTTCTCTTTTCCTTTTTCAGTATGACACTCATTAGCATAGTGTCCTTTCTTATCACATTTATAACAAACCATCTCAGCTTTTCCCTTCTTTTGTGCTTCTCCTTTTTGAGCATTCTTCTTAAGGAAAAACTTTCTTTTCTGGCCTGTCCCACCTGGACCTCTTTCATTTTCTTCCTTAAACAAGCTAACGCCTCTTCATGCCTCAATGCCATTTCTAGCACTAAATCACTTGGATCCCTTAAGTGCGGCATGGTAGCACTTATCAACTCCGGCCTCAAGCCACTTATAGACTTCTCATTCCTCCTGATCACCGTATCAACAAAAGCATCCCCGTACCGGGCCAACTCTCAAACTTCCTTGTGTACTCTAAAACAGACATCTTCCCTTGTTCTAGTTCCGCAAACTTCCTTACCAACGCCGGTTGCACCATCAAAAGGATAAATCTTTCTTGAAACTTTCTCTTAAACTCTTTCCAAGTTATGGTTTCTTCATCAACTCCAGCAACAATAGTATTCCACCAAAATAGAGAAACTACCTTCAGCTGCCATGAAGCTAATCTCCTCTTCTGCTCATCATTCAATCCTAAATCAGCAAAAACCCTCTTGCACTACAACAGCCAGTTTTTAACCTCAATCACATCTTCAGTTCCAATGAATGGCTTCCCTCCATGCCTGATATAATTTACACTCAAGTTAGCATATGGTTAACCATCAGAAATTCCTCAGCTCGTCCTCTAGCAGTGTTTCCTACAACAACCCTAGTTGCAATTCCAGCTTGCATCATGTTTAAAGAGAAGTGATACATGGCTCCCATGTCTACTTGGGTAACTCCAACACCAACATTTTCTGCTTGAGCCTGACCTGGACCTCTTCTACCATTTGGTCGGGCATTTCCATTAGTGGTAGTGCTATCTCCTCCAAGATTAACTCTGCCTCTTCTTTCTTTCTTCCATATCTATATTCAAACCTCGTGAGATATAGATGAATAGCCTAACTAAGTAAGGAGTCTAGAGATATAGCGTATACATACATACATACATACGTACATACATACATACATACATACATACATACATATATATATATAGAAAATACAAGTATGTTATTATAGCCATATCACACACCCCGATCTTAACTATAATTACTAAGGATGATGTTTTCAAAACCATCTTTAGTCATGTATTTCATAAACCATGCTTTGATACCAAACCGTAACATCCCCTATCTAGAGGCGTAAAACTAAGCGCTACAGATGCTGCAGCCATCTATAGTATTAGCCTACGGTGACTAAATATGACTATGTGAATGGTATCAATAATATCAGAAGCACTTGGATATGAAACAAAACACAAATTTTGAAAATAAATTTTACTTCATTACATTTCAAAACCAGATGTTCCACATTCCCAACTCATAATCCCAATTTTGTCCCTTGGCACAAATAAAATATACTTATTACAAATACACCTAGAGCAGTATAGGAAGTTACCCCTAGATCATCAGAGTCATTGAGTCATAATAGACTTAATATAAAACACAGTGGAAATACATCAAAAAATAAATTAAGAACCGCAACTCTTAAACAGCAAACTGTTTGCCTCTAGCAAACCTCCAGTAGCCTTATTCACCATCCTACTAAAACCTAAAAAGACCTTAACCCCTCAGCCTACTCAAATAAATTTTGAGTACCTGAGAGTATAAGGGGAAAACATAAACTTCGAGTCAGACATAAAGCTTGGTATGAATAATACTATAAATCTCGGAATATATATGTTCAGTAATACCATGTCGCTTAGAGGAATGGGTTTACCCTATTAACTTCCTTTTAGAAAATATCCTTGCAAGACCTCTTCCGGTAATTAAAACTGAATAAACACTATAAAGCATCATTATGTAAACATACATAAACATCAGGTAATAATGAACTATCTGTTCAAACACGTAAGTTTTGTTTGGATAACTTTAACCTTTGGATGACTCGAGCCTACCAGACAATATAATCAAAATTAATCTAACACCCATTAGCTATTCCTCATTCGGATTATCTATTCTTAACTATCAGTTAAACACTTCACTTCTGGATGGTCGGTCCTTAACTATCTGTTAAATACTCCTTTTCTTGATGGTTTGTCCTTAACTAGTCATCTCCCATATCTTCCGATCCTAATGGTTTTTCGGGCTCACCAATAACCTGTATGTATACAACATATATTCCTTCCAGTGCATAATCTTAATTTTAGTCTACCTATGACCAAGCATTAGACACTAAAATTTTGAATAACAATTAGCTGGGGCTAATAGGTAATGTATGCGGCGCGACCCATACTAGTTTCATCTGGTATTCTAATATCTGAGTCACTTATACTTAAAGATCCCTTCCCATAACTTCCTAGAAAACATCTTCAAAATGATTTCAAACCTTTAAATCAAATTTAGACAAGGAAAAGTACATTATTTTTATGCTTTACTGAAAATCATATCACCATGTTATATATATCTTCTTTACTCAAATCTTAGTTGATGAAAACATTTAGGCAATTGAAAGAACCACTTTCTAAACTTTTGAAATCATCTCTTTCAAAACCGATATCAAACCTTTCGAAGCTATTGAAAGACAAACCTTTCGGGAGTGATAAGACTTTAGACATCCTCCTTTAGAATTACCTTAAAGCATTGCCTTCGAAAAACCTTGGAAAACCTTTCATCTCCAACTTATAAAATCCATTGACCTAAATATTTCAAGACCATTGAAGTAAACCTTTCAAAGTCATTGAACTAAAACCTGTCGAGACAATTCAATAGACAACCTTTCGAAACCATTCAGTAAACAACCTTTTGAATTCAATGGAAACAACCTTTCAAAGGTATTAAACCTCTTAAAACATAAACCTTTCGAAGACTTACTAGATTCAATTTAAAACAAGAGGAAAACCTTCTTTTAAAACCTTTTGACTTCATCGAAAGGTATGATTTGAAAGCTTTGGTCATAATTCAATTAGAAAACAATGGTAAATCACCTATGTCGAAAGCTTTCTTTCGAAAGCATGGAGAAGCAGCTAATTTTAAAACAAGTAAACCTTTTGACTTTGTCGAAAGGTTTCAAAACAAAATAGTGATAGAACAGCAGTAACCTTTCGGCCGTGTTGAAAGGTTTAAAACCTTTATTTTAAACATTTGAACTGGTCGAAAGCATCCAAGTCAAAAGCTCTTTGAAAGCAAAGAATGCTATCTTTGGTTTATGAAACAAGCACAGTTTAACCTCTTTGGGAACCAACCTTTCAACACAGAACACTTCGACTCTGTCCAATTCATTATGTACCAAGTAACTGGATACCATACGCATTGGTTTGACCTTTTCGTAAGCTATGAACCACTCGACCTTGTCGAAAGATCTGGGTCGGAAGGTTTAATGCCGCAAAAGGCTGAAACATGCTAAAAGTACAATTTCTTTGGTTTTAACTTAAAAAAGGATAATTTTCAACTAATCTGACTTTGTTTGTTCAAATTCTCATTGGTTGACAAATATTTTTCAAAAAAGTGCTGCCGCTATTTTCAGAACTAAATAACCATTTTACTTTATAAAATGCCACATTTCCTTAATTAAATATATAAAATACTAAGTCGCATACCTTAAATAATTTTATATATTAATCAAATCACTTAGGAAAAATCTAAAAAAAATCTTAGAAAATCTATTTTAATATGTTTTCCAACATATAAATTTTTTAAACCTAAATAATAATTATTTCAGCCGTAAATAATTTATGACCCAATAAATCATTTTCTTCACTAGAAAATTAATATAAAATCCATAATAACTCAGAAAATTATGAAAATTAAAATCCATCTCTAAAATATTATTTCTGATCTATATTTAAATTTTCAAAGAATTTGGATGTCAACTGTTAGGGTTTTCATGTCAAACATATCATAAAACTAACATGAACATATATAGTTCATCAACAAGCATATATATAACTTAAATCACCAAAACATGGCATGTACTTACAAAAACATTTCGAGTCTAATCAAAAAACGGAATACCATATGAAAATGGTATGTAGTAATTATTCACCTTAGCTTTGAGATTATAAGACGTGAGATTTAATGTTGATTATGTTGATTATCTTCCTTTACTTGAGTCCTAGCTTTAATCTTTCTTCGAGAGCAATAATGGTGGACGACCTTGGTATAATTTTAGTTAAAGTAAAAATGAAATGAACATAAGTTTCATTTCTAAGGTTTAGGATATATTCCTTTCCTATTTCCCATATTGCCCTTACTCATTCCTAACACATTAATTCAAATTGTTTTATTTGATTTGTAATTAACATGGCACGGCTACCCTTAATTTAATCAAGTCTCGACCCATTAATCTCCATGTTATTTTATTTAATTTACCCAATTAATTATTTTAAATAGTGTTATAAAAATATGGGGTGTTACATCTCCATTGGTAGGGCTCTTGGAATCTCAGTGAATCTTTGGCACTTACCACATTTTCTGGTGCAATCAGCTGCATCTTGGTTGACAATCAACTGTGTCTCGATTAACAGAAAGCCAAAAATACTTGTCACAAAGGATTTTTTCGCTAAGGTTTGCCCCATTGTGGGGTCACCATAGGCCCCTTCATGTACGTCTCTTAAGACTTACTTGGCCTCATTGTTGGCAAGACAGCGAAGCAAAGGAACTGAGAATCCTTCGCATAAAGTGCTTCCTATTGCATGGTGAATCGTGAAGCTTCACGAAGAAGTTGATGTCACTTGCTTTTTTTTCCAGGAAGGACTCCTCTCTATAAATAATTTTTTATCAGAGTCATCCACGACTCCTTCTCACATTCGACCCCCAACATCCAATCGATGTCCATTTGGTCGATGCTTGGAGCTGATAACACTTCCACCGGGACGGGGCACATGAACTCCTTATCTCCAGAACTGGTTAATGTAGCAGTGAGTCCTCCTTTAGAATTTCCTCCCTAGGAATTCGCATTACGGTTTAATATTCAATATCTTTAAGAAGCTCAAGGGCTAGGTTGAGAAAAGGAGCTAACTTCGCTTCTTTTGGCTAAATTTTTTTCTCACTTGGCATACCACCAACTAGGGATCACTAAAGACATGCAAAGTATTAACACCCGGTTCCTTGGCGATGTTAAGTCCTATAATTAAGGCCTCATACTCAGCTTCACCGTTCGTTGTAGGAAAGTCGAATTTCATAGCATAACGAATCGAATAGTCCTTGGGAGACACCATCACGACTCCAACATTAGAACAATGTTCATTGGATGCACCATCCGTGCACATTTTCCATCTAGCATTCTGCTATCTACCACTCTCCAGAATGTCATCTTGCACATTGTATTCAGTAATGAAATCCGCCAAAGCTTGACCCTGGATCGCTCCTCGAGGGTAACAGATTATGTCATACTGGCTCAATTCAATGATTTCAATAGGCTTACAAAAGTCTTAAGTCGTTGCAGGATCTGCTTAAAGGCTGGACGGTGAACTACAACCGGATGAGCCTAAGAATAATGGTGGAGCTTCCTTAAATTAATCAATAGATAGTATGCGAGCTTTCCCGGCTTTGGATTGTTTCTTTCCGCTTTTGTCGAGTGCTTACTGATGTAATACACTGGGCTTCGAATTCGGGACTTAGTATGATGCTCAAAGCATGCACCAACACTGCCAAATAAATAAACAAGCCCTCATCCTTTAGGGGCTTCGAATAAGGCGTCTCTCTAAGTGGTCCTCTAGAGTGTAACGACCCTCCTTTAATTCCATAGAAAGACGCATCACTAAGAAGAAAGAAAGGGATTGAAAAGAGAAAAGATAGAAAAGAAAGAACAAACAACATCAGAATCTCACAGCGGAACGAATAAATTATATTATATCACATAAAATATTACATAGTATCATATACACCAAAGTTATACAGCTAATACAACACAAACTAGATAGTTATATACATCTATCTAGTTACTATAACTCAAGTACATCACTGATAGACAGAAATAACACTAGCACAGCGGAACCTCTATATATCTACACGCTGAAGCCTCCTGCTCCATATCTTCTATAGAATTTGTCAAAGTTATCCTGAATCCCTTGGCTACTCATAAAATTTGAGTACCCAAGAGTTTAATAAAACAGAAAATAAACTCCGGGTCAGACATGGGTCTGGTGTGAGTAAACGGGTTAAAGTTGCTTAACTTTGAAAATCGTTGAAACAAAGGTATCACACGTAAGACTCCCCACAAATAAACATGGGTAAGTTTTTACCTTACGTTAACCAAAACATTTGATAGGAAATCCAGTGACATTATAATAAGGTCTAGGGTTTTCAAGTAAATATGAAATAGCTGAAATTGTTAAATGGTTAAATTCCAGCATACTAGCCACAAAGTGGGTAATACAATCAAAACCGTAAGGGAACTAGGAAGAATAGGTTTCCATCAATGGCAGGGCTAATGGGGTACTGTCCGTCATTGTACGGGGCCTAGATCACTGTACAGAGGATCCACCCTAAATCCCTGCAGCACAAGGCCGGAATCTTCCCTTACTGGACAGTCCCGAACAAGGCAACCCCGCAGATGGCCATCGCCAACTGCCCACACAGCCTAATAAAAAGGGGCCTCTAGACAGGGATAAATCTCGTCCTACTTGGGTGCTACCCACTTAGCCGTATTGCACCTCCCCTGTTTTAGCCATTCCCGGTTGATGAGGCTTGACGCTATGATTACCTTTATATATCACATCTATCTTAGAATGCTCATCGTCCACCTGACAATGTTCTGAAAGCATTCAATCCATACAAGTTCGTTCCAGGTTCGAACAAAACTGAAGGCACTATCTCGCTACACTCATTTTGGAACCACCCTCAGAGTTAACGACAATAGCCCTTGCACTCTGAATTTTCATCTCGAACCTGAAAGTACTACCCCCGTTAAACTCGTATTGGAATCACCCTCATAGTTTTAACGACGAATATTCCTTACACCTCAAGTCATCACTCTTCAATTGAGATTCACGACCTAACGTTTAATTTGGATCGATGTGGTTTTCAGAATTCCAAATTTGGAAACCCGATCCCGATCTCACCGAAATCCAAAACGCCAACTTAATGTCCAAGTGATTTTAGTTTGAACAGTTTAATTCAATTTAAATATTGAATTCACACAGCATCAATCACAGATAAATATCACACATTTATCACAGCTATAATCAATATCATATCATTGCACATCACAGATTATTCAAACTATAAGCATCATTCAAATTAGACATTCCACCCAAACAATCATCCACAAACAAGAATCATTAATCCAAATTATAATTAATTTAATCAACTTAAATTAAATTAATTACTTGAGAATTAATCACAAAATCCTGCTTAACTCAATCATTATTTAATTATTTATAAACCATTTAATTTATTAACCACTCTTAATCATCATATAAACAAATTAATTAATCTTTAACTACGGATTAATTATCCTTTAATTATTCCCTTAATTAATCACCCTTGATTAATTATTCCTTAATTACCTTAAGTAATTAGTCTTTAAATTAATTACACAAATTAAGTATTCTTTAATCACTTAGCAATTAACCTTAATTACTCCCATTAATTAATCAATATAATTAATTGCATTAATCCTTAATTAATTACATTAATTAATTTTAATCACTTTATTGATTAATCATCTTTTAATTAATCACATTTGTTAATCAGTTAAACCTTTGATTATTATCATTAATTACATTAATTAATGATCCTCTAATTACTTCCATTAATTAATTATTCTTCCAATTACATTTAATAATTAATCCTTAACTTAACTATATTAATTAATCAACCCTGATTAATCACAATCAGTAATTAACTACCCATAATTACTTCATCAATTAAACAAACTCTTTGATTAATTATATTAATTAATCCTTTTGTTACACTGAGTAATTATTTCTTAATTACTTCCCCTAAGTAACTATCCTTTAATTACTATCCATAAGTAATTCCCTTTAATTAATTACATTAAGTAATTATTCATTAATTACTTCACTAAGTAATTACACTTCATAAATTACATTAAGTAATTATCTTTAATTAATTAATTAAAATTAATCATATTAAATTAATTAATTACACTGAGTAATTAATTACTTCAATTACTTCATAAGTAATTACTATAAAAATCTGCTTAACTTTAATAATTAACCTCTTAATTACTTATTACTTAATTATTTCTTAATTGATTAACCATGATTAATCAATCCTTAATTAGGTGATCATCTATACTTAATTAATTTCACAAATTAATTTATCTTAGTTTAATTACCCAAATTAAACATCTTAGTTAATTAAGTAACTATACTTAATTACTTTAGTTAATAAAACATAATTAAATTAAGATAAATCTTATATTACATTAAACTCTTAACTTCCATTTAAATTAAATGAATTTAAAAGCCTGAATATGATTTATCAAAAAAACATCATCCTTTGATTTCTAAAGTTAAATACTTTTACTTTAGTTCTCATCCCAATTTCAACAAATTATCCTTTTTATTTGAAAACATTTAGGAACAAAATTTACAATATTTTGTTTAAGGTAAAATTTATATCAATCAAAACTATTATTAAAAACAAAATTAAAACTTTTTTAAAATTTACTTTTCCTTTAAAATTTGAAGTCATTTGTAAACTCAAGCTTTGGTTTTAAATTCTCGAAACACCACTTTTAAAATATAATTAAAACTTTGTTTAAAATTCAGTTTGGCTTTTAAATATTTGAAATTCATTTTAGTTGAATCTGGATAAATTCAAAAACTGGAAAAAAATATGTTTCCAAGCTAAACACAGCAGTAACCCGAGCAAAAAGCCAATTTTCTCGAGACAGACTCGAGACAATACTCGCTGCACCCAAATAAACTTCCCATCCTCGCAAGCTTCGAGTCGAACATGAAGAGAAATTCGAAATGCTTCGGGTCGACATCTCCATCCCCAAGCGTAAAAAAACTCAGATACATGCCATGGCCACCATGCACGTGCACAGCAGCCCAGCCTCCCTCCGATCATCGTTCAGACCTTCAGCAAGTCGACGTCGAACTCGACATCACCCTCAACCATCCAGAAATTAAGATCACGATGAAAAACGAAATCGAACTATCAGGTCGAAACATGGATTTCCACCATCATCGGAAATTCCTAATTCGCCGACGATGCCATCACCTGAACCCAAACTGCTATAACCACAGATTCCTCTCGAGCAACTGAAGCCATCCCTCCTACACGATCGAACCCGGTGTGCCACCGTCGCCGTGCCACCTCGACAAAGCCGACCTCCAAATTCTTCCACCGAACCCTAAAGCACCTTCGTCTGCTCAACTCGATCATCAGAAAGATATACGCATATTTTGCCAATAATCTACCATACCCCAGCCTCCTCCATGCCACAGCTTGAACGTCCAGTCGCCGCAGATCATCAGGAAATGGCCAAAACCAAAAAATCGAATAATATTCATTATCTCGTTGAAGCCAAAATGAAAAATCCCAATTCTTGTTCCTAAATAAAAGGTTTGTTTAGACGAATCAAACTATATAATCAGATTTTTAAATTATCAGATTTGATTTTTACCCATTTTCTGATTTTTACTGTAACCTTTAAACTTACATTATTTTATCAAATAAAACCACTTGAATTAATTTTTTAAAAACAAGAACTCATTGTTATTAACAATTTCTTTTCTATAATCAAAGTCAAATTTGATTTTGCAGGGAGATAGGAATTATTTTATGATTGTAGTTAGCCTGTTACTAATAACAGAGCACAAGTACAAATATTTACAGATATTCACACATGTAATCAAGTATCTTCATACACATATTCAGATAAAATGAAGCATGCAAACCATATCACAACTTCATCACATAAGATCATCACATGCAAACCTAAAAACTATTTTTAAATATAGTTTACTCACCAAACATTGAAGCAGAGAGCATTGTTTCCTGGAACAGCTAAATTTGAACTTTTTGTTTTGAATTAAATCTGCTTGCAATTGATCTTCACAGAGATGTTGATTTTACTTGCTGTTGAGAAGATTACTTTGATTACAGGTTGTATTTGAATTTGATACTTGCTACAGGCCTTGCTTTACATATTTTTGAACTTCAAATTTTTGTTGAGTTTGCTGTAGTTCCAGAAAACCTTGTTGTAGTTGATTTACAGTTTGCAATCGAATTTGTTGATGATCTTCATTTTTCTTTTGGTTTGAATTTTCTACAGGCTTTGAAACTTCTTTAAAAATTAGGATTTTGAAATTTTCTTCTTCTTAAAATCTGATTTCAGTTTTAGAAGAGAAGAAAGTTTTGAACTAAGACGAATTGCCAAGTTTTTCTTATCTATTTACAAATGTTTCAAAAATAATTTAAAACATTGCCACTTGTTATCTTAGAATGTAAAATGCTTCCAAGTGTCTTTGTAAGATTTAAATGTTTACAGGTGTTACATTCCATTTTTAAAATAATTACTTAATTTTATAAATGTTCAAAAATTCTTTTAAATTAATTTCTTATTTATTTTAACATATTTTAAATGCCTATATCAATTTAGCTTTTAATGTTTACATATATAAATTACCTTTATACAATTACATATCTTTAATGTTTATTTTAATATTTTAAAAATATAATTTCAAAGCTAAATTTTCAAGAAAGAAAATTTAAAAAGAAAAAGGAGATTAAATAAAATCTTATTTTAAAGTTTCAAACTAAATTATTGTATTTTAATATATATGAACTAAATTTATTTCAAAAACCAATTTTTAAAGGAAAACAAATTTAACTTTTAGTAAAATATACTATTTTAAACTATTATATTTTAAACAAAATAAATATTCACTTTAATTACTTTTGAAAATATAAGATAGATTTTTAATTAAGCTTTTGAAAAGTTTCAATATTAAATTCAATCATAATCTTTCAATTCACAACACACACATATATTATAAATTTGGAAACAAATTTTTTTTATTAAATTTAAACTAAAATCAAACTCCCTATCTACAATGTATACACTCACATATGCATTATAAATAGAATATCTTTTTAATTAGCTTATAATGATAAATTTTATCATTTAAATATTTTTAACTTTAAAAAGAATAAAATTTCCAAATTAAATTAATATCATTATTATAAATTTTGAAAATATAGCATTTGTCAAATTAAACAATTATTAGTTTTAAAAAGATAATTAGATTATTAAATCAATATTGCACATTTTAAAATAACTATTAATGGAAATTATTATATAAATATTGCCTAAATTTCTGGGACATCACATTCCTCCCCCTTAAAAGAATTTCGTCCTCGAAATTTTAAAAGCAAAGATAATTTAATAATCCCATACAGATTTTAATTTTAAAACAGCAAGCAAATGCTATCAACCACACACTAGAAATCATAGCAATCAATTCAAATAAAAAATTCTAACTATCCAGACAAAATTCTGGATAGGATTCCCTAGAGTTTTCCAGATAGAAACACCGGGATACTCGCTCTACAGAATCTAAACTAGCTACACCACTCAGATCTAGAGCTCCTATATCTAGATCTATAATCTAAACAGGATACCGGACCACAGACAAGACCGGTTCAACATTCCAGATCTCCCTAGAACTACTGGTTCTAAAACCAGTGATAGATTGTACACGTACTCCCTCAGAGATACATGAAATACATAACGAATCCCAGGCATCAGAACTGGCAATTCAATCCTATAGATCAAACACTTAACTTTAGGAGCATACAGAAAGATCCAATACTCTTCTGAGCTAGCTTCCAGAATTACCCAATCTTATAGCTCTTACGATCGGAGAAAATTTTACCCAAAAATTAAATCTTCGATTTGAATTTTGAATTCCTTTGTCTCTTATCCACAAAACTCTTCTGCCAATCCTGGGCTGCCTTCAACCTTCTAGATCGACCAAATCTTCGCGGATGCCTCACGAACTCAATCTGGACCAAGAATAAGATGACCACTGAATTCAACTCACAAGATGGTTCTCTTAAGATCCATCAAAATCCACCACTCAAACTCTACTATAAAATCATCGGAAGACTTCAAACATACTACCCCTATCCGAAAAAACAGAACAGATGCACTAGACAACCAAGCCTTCAGATCCCGAATAAATTTCCTATAGAAATCCTCTGATACAAGATAAACACAAACTTCTGAGGAATCCGAGGTCACTTCTATTTCGGAATAGCTACCACCTTGCTTCCGCTACACAACTTTGATCTGAGGAAAATGAGAGTACTATTGATGAACACAAGCATAGACTTGATCAACTCATCCTGCAAAACATGTCCATCAAATTCAAAAAAATCTTAGTGACTTATCCGATTTGGTCACAATTACACAGCAAAAATCCAGCCAGAAAACTAGATCTGATCAATCCTAACAGCTTAACCAGACCTCTCTCTCTAGGAGCCCTCCTCTCCCTAGGTTGAACCACCAGTAATGCTCCAAGAACCAAGTCGATTCAGAACTCTATCTCCTGATGTGGATGCAAATCTTGACTCCTTTGAAGACATCTGGAAAATCTCAAACCACTTCGATAGCTCCCACATCCTCTAGAGATACCTCAATCCAAAGCAAAGATAACTTAAGAGGACTTCCGAACCATCACAAGTCACTTTTGGGATTCTACCCCAGTTCAAATTCCAAGGAAACTGTCCTCTCTTCCCAAATCATAATAGCTTAAGTCTTCCAAAAGAAGAAACTGATGGTCTAACCAAACCACAACATCATATCCAGCTGAGCTTCCATAAGAAGTGGACAAGCCTTCAACATCTGCCTGGCCTATTGACAGAAGAATCACAAAGACTCCTGAACCGTCGAAGAAATAGGCCACTCTACTATTTTCGAACTCCACCTCTAGGACACTTCTAAGCACAGAAAGCTTTCTGACCGCACATTCAACACCACCGAGCTTCTACTACTACCAAAGACTTTCTTATCCAAAATCTCATTGAATCACAAAGCTATATCAGTAAACTCTACAAAAGAGCCTTTAAGATGGCAGATATCTCTCTGGAAACTCGGCTTTAAACCAAGCATAAACATCTTGCTAAACATTATCCCAAACTCTAATACATTCAAGATTTCTTCCTATGGTTGCCAAGATACCATCACTTGCTTCAGCACTTCCGATTGATCCAAACTCTAGAAAATCCATTCGCATCAGCGCAACCAAGCTTACACTTCAAAGATGGACTCCGAATCTTGAAAGGTTCCCTTTGAAGATTAGTGAAATCCTCACACTATACTGGAAAGCATACCCAAGATGCCCAATACTGCCCTATCAGATACACTTCTAACCTCAATACTCAAACTTCTTCCACTAGTGGTAGTCGTGCTATACACACCACTAACTCTCCTACCTCTAGAACTTATTGGAAAACCCGAACAGGTAACCCAAAAAATAGGTAGGTATATAAACATATATATATATATATATAAATTACTAGTACGCTCTCTTAAGAAAGAAATCACTCTATAGCCTAGGTATTCGCTCAACCTAGTGCTCTGATATCATAATGTAACAACCCACCTTTCATTCCATAGGAAGACGCATCATTAAGAAGAAAGAAAGGGATATAAAAGAGAAAAGAAAGAAAAACCAACATCAGAATCTCACAGCGGAACGAATAAATTATATTATATCACATAAAATATTACGTAGTATCATATACATCAGAGTTATACAGCTAATACAACACAAACTAGATGGTTATATACATCTGTCTAGTTACTACAACTCAAGTACATCACTGATAGGCAGAAACAACACTTGCATAGTGGAACCTCTATATATCTACACGTTGAAGCCTCCTACTCCATATCTCCTCTAGAATTCATCAAAGCTAACTAAATCACTTGGCTACTCATAAAAATTTGAGTACCCAAGAGTTTAATAAAACAGAAAATAAACTTTGGGTCAGACATGGGTCTGATGTGAGTAAACGGGTTAAAGTTGCTTAACTTTGAAAATCCTTTGAAACAAAGTTATCACGTAAGACTCCCCACGAATAAACATGGGTAAGTTTTTACCTTACGCTAACCAAAACATTTGATAGGAAATCAAGTGATATTATAATAGGGTCTAGGGTTTTCAAGTAAATATAAAATAGCTGAAATTGTTACATGATTAAATTCTAGCATACTAGCCACAAAGTGGGTAATACAATCAAAACCGTAAAGGCACGTAAGAAGAATGGATTTTCATTAATGGCAGGGCTACTGGGGTACCACCCGTCACAGTATGGGGCCAAGATCACCGTACCAAGGATCCACCCTAAATCCCCTACAACGCAAGGCCGTAACCATCCCTTACTGGACAATCCCGAACAAGACAACCGTGCAGATGGCCGTCGCCAATTGCCCACGCAGTCGAATAAAAATTGTTGAATATGCGATTATATGATTTTTATTTGATGATAATAAACATATATATATTCATTTAAATGTATTTGTTAATGCACTATTTTATTTTTCATAGATTAAATAAATATTTGCTGAATAAAATAAATAACAAAGAATTTGAATTCAAACAGAAATTTTGTTCAAACAAATATTTTTGTTACAATTTTTGAATAGTACAAATTTCAATTACAATACAAATTTAATTAAATTACAATTCACATTTACATTGTACCTTACTACATATCACTTATTCACTCAACTCGTACTGATCTTTAACTTTATTCCAATGTGAATCTAGCATCTGAGCAATCTGTAGAAATATACATTGACGCAGTAAAATTGAAAATAAAATATTTTTGCAGTATAAAATAAAATGTAGATTTTGAAAATAATATTTGCCTCAGTTATTTGGGTTGTTCGTCATCATTTAATTTTGAATTCATCATATACGAATAGCTTGTGACATACACAGTGTATCACTGTATATGCCATAAGGTCGTGCACACTGATATATACACTTGATAAAATTACAGGGACAGATGAGCACAGGTCAAACCCAAAACGCCGGGTTCAACTCAAGTGCAATAAAAATAATGTCACAATATCAGCACAAGGTCAAACCAGAGCTTTAAGCTGGATTCAACTCAGGTGTGATTTCAAAAATCAACATGAAGTTCAAAGCGAATCAAACTAAATTGAAGCAAATACCAAATCAGTACAACACAAACTAAACAGGGGCAAAACTGCAACCAAATACATATGGCCAAGCGATGCATCATTGAGACAATGCACAAATATATATACACATATGTATATACACATGTATACAAACATGTGCCAGCTCAATACATATATGTAACCTCGACTAAACTCCAAAAGATACAACATGTATGCAACAGTGAAACTGGACAGTGCAAGTATCAGACTCGAGCGCAAAGGCTACAACTTCAAATGAACATTACAAGGAAATACAACACACACATATATATATGTACGTATACACAAAGGCAGTAGTATTATTCTAGCACAACACATATGTACTCAACTCAACTACAAATGCACAGCACACATCAAGTATACATGAAGGCCAGAGTATGCAGTAACAATATACAAGACTACAAGTACAGAGCATGCACATCGAACTCACCACAATGCATCACTTCAAATTCAACATCAAATCATCAACAAAGTGAAACTGCACATATACACATATATCGGGTCCTTCGATAGCCGAAGCCCTAATTTCACAAGGCCGAAGCCCTAGCCAATCTTACAGGAGGGAAGACAAGGCCGAAGCACTAGCTAATCTCACAGGAGCAAGTGCGTGGCCAAAGCCCTAATTTTAAAGTAAAAGAGGAAAGAGATCGAAGCAACCATTCTTTATTTTTCACAAACAAATAAGAAAGTAGGCCGGCATATATTAAAAAGGGAGATATTTTTGGGCCATCTTTAGTTAGAGCTCATAATTAGGGTTTTATTGTTTAATTTGTTTTCAAATTTAAATTCTTATTTTAAACAGTTGTAATTTCTAGTCATGTGACTAGCGTACAAATTACGTGGCGCGGTTTGAGAATTCGCAACTCAGCGGCTGAGTTGTGGCAAGGTTTTGAGCGTAGAGTTAGGTTAGTCAGTAGCGGGTGTCGTGAGTTTACGTGTGTAAGCGTGCGACTACGTAATTTCTAGTAGAAACCTTGGGCGCAGCACGTAGGTAGGGTTTTGCCGAAGCTGGGTAAATTCTATGTCGTTCTATTTCTGCATTTATTATTCTGCTATTATCTGTGCTGCTATAATTTTGATTTATGTGTGTTGAAATAATTTTATAAGCTTCCGCAATAAGTTTTATAATTAACAGCATCACCCTATTCACCCCCCTCTAGGGTGAAATTGATCCTACAAGTAGTATCGGAGCTAGGAATAGAAGTCAGCTTTTGTTTTTAAATTTTTTATTTTTTTTCAAAAATCAATTTTTGTTTTAAAAAGTTGAATTTTTAAAATGGATTCTTTTAATACTTCTTTTTCTGAGGGTCAATCCATAGTTAGACCACCAATGTTCAATGATGAATATGCCTACTGGAAAAATAGAATGAAAATTTTTCTGAAAACCATTGACGCTTGGAATATTGTTGAGACAGGTTATAGAGCACCAACTATAATTATAGATAATCAGGAAATAGATAAACCAAAGGATTAATGGACAGAACTAGAAAATAAATTACAAAATTCTAATGCTAAAGCTATGAATTCTATTTTCTGTTCATTAGATCAATTTGAATTTAATCTTGTCTCACATTGTTTAACTGCACATGAAATATGGCACACACTAGAAGTGACTCACGAAGGAACATCTCAAGTCAAAGAATCTCTCCTTGCTATGCTAAGCAGCGAAAACGAGAAATTCACAATGGCGAAGGAAGAAAATGTCAAAGAGATGTATGGACAACTTTCCAATATCGTATACAAATCAAAAGCTCTTGTAAAATCATACACAGAGTTGTAGATAGTCCGAAAAATCCTCAGAGTCCTTCCACGAAGTTTTGAAGCCAAAGTGACTGCCACTCAAGAATCAAAAGATTTAAAACAGATGAAAGTTGAAGAACTCATCGGAAATCTCACCACTTATGAGCTAGAAGCAAAATTCAAGGAAGAGCGTGAAGGAGGTGACACTCGAAAGAAATCAATAGCTCTTAAAGGGACAACAGAAAGTGACGGTGACGATGATGATGATGGAGCAGCAGAATTAGAGCTGATAATAAAGAAATTCAAAAGGTGGAATTACAAATATGGAAATCCAGCTCGAAATCAAAAATTGAAAAGCAGAATAGCCAAAGCACTAGACTACTCAGAAGAACAGAAGATCATCTGTCACAAGTGCAACCAACCCGGACACATCAAGCCCAATTGTCCTCGAAATCGACGCGACTTTGAAAAGAAATCAAAAATGCGAAGTTTTGCAGCCACGTGGAATACAACTGATGAAGATAATCAAAGTATTAGCAGTGAGAGTGAGAAAGCAGATATGTTCCTTCAAGGAAATATAACTGATAGCGACGATGACGAGCCAAGTGAGGTATCAAAACTCACTCACTCAGAATTACTTATATATTTCCACGAAGTAAATGGCTGTTTTGAACGACTTAGGGAAAAGTATGCTAAACTTGAATCACAAAGAGATAGTTTGATAGAATTAAATAAACAACTTGATCAATTAGTTAAAACCTATCAAAATAGGATCCCTAAGTGTGATAAGTGTCCATTATTTGAAGAAGAAATTAAAAAATCAGAAATTAAAATAAAATCACTTGAAAATGAAATTCTGATTTTAAAAGAAAGTGAAAATACTAGGAGAGAAAATTCTATTAAAAAGTGCACACAATTGTTAAACGAAAATGAATCTCTCAAAACACAAGTCCAACAATCGTCAACGACTTTAGATAAATTTTCAAAATATGAAAATTCGTTGAATATGTTATTAGGAAAACAAACTGTCAATACAGTTAGACAAGGAATTGGGTATAATCAATCTAACAATGTTAGAAATGAGATTAATCAAGTAAATTCAATGTGCACAATCTGTAGAAAATTTGGGCACAATCAAAATAATTGTTGGTATAGACCCAAACACGTGAAAGCCATACAAATGTGGGTTCCAAAAGGCACAAATATAAAATCTCTCAAAGTTAAACAAATATGGGTGCCGAAAGGAACATATGTAAATAGTTTTGGATCTCCACAAAATTATTTTTCAAAATATTCTGCTACTAACAGTCATGGACCTATTAAAACAAATAGGTCACAAAAATCTTTTATCGCGTAGGAGTGATGGCAGGCTAAGGAACAACAACAGTGTTATCTGATTTTGGCTGTTTTAGAAACACAACGGGTGACAAAGAAAAGTTCCTTAGCCTAGTATAAAGGTGACAGAATCACAATGGACAACAATGAAAAATATCGTAAAGGTAAAACAAGTAATGGTATATTTATTTGAACGGTATATTAAATGTGATATTCTGCACCATAATCTAAGTTAAATCAGCCAATAATGTGATGATAAAATAATGATGATTTTGATTCTGACTTATTCAAAATTGTTGGCCAATTATATTCTTATGCCAAGAACACTATAAAAATCTGTAGAGTCTATGAATTACTTCATATATATATTAGTTTGGATTAATAATAGTGTTTTATTGGATGATAATACATTTGGTTATTTTACGGCTGACTCTATATTCACGGTTTTTGATTATTTACACGGTTTCAATTCAAATTCAAAAGAATGTCATTTAAAAAGCTGTTAAATTTGATTTTGAGATATTTTGTTGCACACTTCATGGTATGGTCTATCAAATTCAATTAATGATAATTTTGAGTGAAAGGGAAATTTAGATGCAAATTGCATTGGTAATTTAGTTGATAGAAAAATTACTAGTGGAACGTGATCTGTTGAGACATTTAGTAACTGCATCATTTTTCAAAGAAAATATCTGCATATTTTTCATTTCATAATTTTTTCAAATAGCAGAAATTTTTCTCATAGAACCCCTTCAAGAAAATCATTTTTGACCTTGTTTTCAGATTGGTCATTTTTAGAAAAATTATTTTTATAATTATTTTTGAATTTTTAAGTTATAACATTGACTAATCTGACTCCCTACTAATTATCAAGAAGATAAATAGTGATTGAAAAAAGTGATGAGTGTTGATATTTATCATTTATTATGACTCGAGACGGTATAATTTGTAAATTTCTTTAGAAATTTAAACAAGAGTTATAAAACTTTTTGTTGGTAAAAAATTCCATGACTATCTCTATTTCTATCATATTTTTAACAACCATCACTCATCAAAATTCAATATAGTTTGTCAATATGTGGTACTTTAAACAGGAATCTTTCGTTTTTTTCACTTTACAATTTTTTTAAATAAAAAATAATAAAATAAAATCCAAAGTATTCACTCTCATTTAAAAGTCTTCACGGTTATGCATGGGTGAATTACTTGAAATTTGTTATGTGCTGCCATGCTCATTTAAAGTCCTCACGGTTATGCATATATGGAACGCATATCAAAATTGATTTTTTAAATAAACAAGTTGATTCTAATCTCATTTAAAAGTCCTCACGATTATGCATGGTTAGAAGATACTTGAATTCATTTTTTTTAAATAAAATTGGAATACTACTAATCTCATTTAAAAGTCCTAACGGTTATGCATGGTTGGTAGATATTCAAATTCCTGATATAAATATACCACAGGTAGACACAACTCTATAATTTTATATGATGATATCATTTCCATCATTCTAAAAGTGGAATATGCGCCTAACAAAGTATCTATGATTTTTGTTTAATTTTTTATTGAAATTTAATATTTATATTCGATTGAGTTTTAATGTTGTATTAATATCGATCACTTTATCTCTATTCTAACACTATTACTCTTTTGCTGATAACAAAGAGGGGGAGAAAAGTTGAGATTTCGTCAAAAAAATCAAGCAAAGGTCAAATATTTTCTATTTGCATCTAGGCTCATTTGCATATTTTTAATTGTATGCAAATATGAAGGGGGAGCTTTGTGTAGAGAGGAAGCATTCAAATAGGGGGAGCAAATGGAATCATCAAATACATTTAATATGTTCAAAATCTTAAATATATGTTTTTTATCATCAAAGGGGGAGATTGTTGAATATGCAATTATATGATTTTTGTTTGATGATAATAAACATATATACATATTCATTTAATGTATTTGTTAATGTACTATTTTATTTTTCATAGATTGAATAAATATTTGCTGAATAAAATAAATAACACAGAATTTGAATTCAAACATAAATTTTATTCAAACAAATATTTATTACAATTTTTTGAATAGTAAAAATTTCAATTACAATACATATTTGATTAAATTACAATTCACATTTACATTGCACCTCACTACATATCACTCATTCACTCAACTCGTACTGATCTTCAACTTCATTCCAATGCGAATCCAACATCTGAGCAATCTGCAGAAATATACATTGACGCGGTAAAATTGAAAATAAAATATTTTTGCAGTATAAAATAAAATGTGAATTTTGAAAATAATATTTGCCTCAGTTATTTGGGTTGTTCGTCATTATTTAATTTTGAATTCATCATACACGAACAGCTTGTGACATACACAGTGTATCACTGTATATGCCACAAGGCCGTGCACACCGATATATACACTTGATAAACTTACAAGGACAGGTGAGCACAGGTCAAACCCAAAACGCCGGGTTCAACTCAAGTGCAATAAAAATAATGTCACAATATCAGCACAAGGTCAAACCCGAGCTTTAAGCTGTATTCAACACAGGTGTGATTTCAAAAATCAACATGAAGTTCAAAGTGAATCAAACTAAATTGAAGCAAATACCAAATCAGTACAACACAAACTAAACAGGAGCCAAACTGCAATCAAATACATATGGCCAAGCGATGCACCACTGAGATAATGCACAAATATACACACACACACACACATATGTATATACACATGTATACAAACTTGTACCAGCTCAATACATATATGCAGCCTTGACTAAACTCCAAAAGATACAACATGTATGCAACAGTGAAACTGGACAGTGCAAGTATCAGACTCGAGCTCAAAGGCTGCAACTTCAAAAGAACATTACAAGGAAATACAACACATATATACATACATAGATGTATGTATACACAAAGGCAGTAGTACAACTCTAGCACAACACAAATGTACTCAATTCAACTACAAATGCACAGCACATATCAAGTATACATGAAGGCCAGTGTGTGCAGTAACAATATACAAGACTACAAGTACAGAGCATGCACATCGAACTCACCACAATGCATCACTATGAATTCAACATCAAATCATCAACAAAGTGAAACTGCACATATACACGAACTAGTGCCAACAGATCAGAGGCAAGTACACGAGTCATGTACAAAGGCACATTGGAATACGTAGTGAAACGATGTGATGAACCAATAATGCAAGCAAGACCAGACAACATAAAATATGGTGAAACATGAAATCAAGTAAATCAGTAAATGATATAGTGGTGGAAAGTTTGAAAAAAATGCATAGCCACTACAATGCAGAACCACTTGAGACGGAGATGTACAAGATGATAACACATAGGTACACATGATAGTGAAACAGGCCAGAAAAGAATATCACATTTGAATAAAGCATCAAGAAACAACAAGTATACATGTACATGAAGACAGCAAATACAACTGAAATGCAAACTATCTCAAATATGATATAGTAACAATATGGATGCAAGCAAATACATCTGATTCAAGTAAATGACAAGATTAAAGTCAAGACCGATGTCAACAGTTAATGGCCAAAGTCGAGCACATAAACAAAATCAACATCATCGTGAAAGACTTCAACATATGATCAGCGGTAGGCATACAAATACATAGGGGAAAAGATGAATTCATATATAGACGTAGACATGCCAAAATTTTTATGAAGCTGAAAATGAACAAAGTGCCAGAAACCAAAACAGTTTCAAATTGAACAAGTTAATGTCGATGTTCAGTGATGTCAAAGCCGAAGTAGAAGCAGTGTCAAGGCCGAAGTCATCAGAACAACGGAAGTAAAATTCTCATCTCAATATAGTTTTTCACAAAATCAAGTTTGCAGTCAAAGACAACTGCAGGTCAAATCAAAATCGAAGTCAACATCGAACCAAGTCAGTGCCGAAGTTGAACATGTCAGAAATCGATACCATGGTGGCCAAGCAAAGTCAAAATTGAAGCCGTGTTAACCAAGCCAAAAATATGCGAATTGAAAATGTCAGAAATCATCACAATCATCAATGCAAAATCGAATGGCAAGCCGAAAATTATCAGACGAACTTGTATGAAATATACGAACAAAAAATAAGGAATTCAATTCCTATATAAGCCCTATAACATTAACGGAAATTGCAATCATCGAGTTCAAGTAAGCAAAACCAGATAAGCAAAAAGAAAATTACATACCAATTTTGATTCGAACTCGACGCAAATTAAAGGATCCATGAGCAAAGTGAAGAGACGGTCGATTGCCGACGCAAATCAGAAGATCAATTGTAATCGATCAACAATCAGTCAGATCCTTCGATAGCCGAAGCCCTAATTTCACAAGACCGAAGCCCTAGCCAATCTTACAGGAGCGAAGAAAAGGCTGAAGCACTAGCTAATCTCACAGGAGCGAACGCAAGGCCAAAGCCCTAATTTCAAAGTAAAAGAGGAAAGAGATCGAAGCAGTTATTCTTTGTTTTTCACAAACAAAGAAGAAAGTGGGCCGGCATATATTAAAGAGGGAGATATTTTTGGGCCATCTTTAGTTAGAGCTTATAATTAGGGTTTTATTCTTTAATTAGTTTTCAAATTTAAATTCTTCTTTTAAACAGTTGTAATTTCTAGTCGTGTGACTAGGGTACAAACTACGTGGCGTAGTTTGAGCATTCGTAACTCAGTGGCTGAGTTGTGGCAGAGTTTTGAGCATAGAGTTAGGTTAGTCAGTAGCGGGTGTCGCGAGTTTACGTGTGTAAGCATGTGACTACTTGATTTCTAGTAGAAACCTTGGGGGCAGCATGTTGGCAAGGTTTTGCCGAAGCTGGGTAAATTCTGTGTCGTTCTATTTCTGCATTTATTATTCTGTTATTATCTGTGCTGCTATAATTTTGATTTATCTGTGTCGAAATAATTTTAAGCTTCCGTAATAATTTTTATAATTAACAGCATCACCCTATTCACTCTCCCTCTAGGGTGAAATCGATCCTACAAAAATGGACCTCTAGACAGGGGTAAATCTCGTCCTACTTGGGTGATACCCACTTAGCCTTACTGCACCTCACCTGTTTTAGCCATTCCCGGTTGATGAGGCTTGAGGCTACGATTAACTTTATAGATCACATCTATCTTAGAATGCTTATTGTCCACCTGACGATGTTCTGAAAGCATTCAATCCATACAAGTTCGTTCCGAGTTCAAACGAAATTGAAAGCACTATCGCGCTACACTCATTTTGGAATCACCCTCAGAGTTAACGAAATAGCCCTTGCACTCTGAATCTTCATTTCGAACCTGAAAGTACTATCCTGTTAAACTCGTATTGGAATCATCCTCAGAGATTTAACGATGAATAGTCCTTACACCTCGAGTTTTCACTCTTCACTTGAGATTCACGACCTAACATTTAATTTGGATCGATGTGGTTTTCGAAATTCCAAATTTGGAAACCCGATCCCGGTCTCACCGAAATCCAAAATGCCATCTTAATGTCCAAATGATTTTAGTTTGAATAATTTAATTCAATTTAAAATATTGAATTCACACAGCATCAATCATAGATGAATATCACACATTTATCACAGCTATAATCAGTATCATATCATAGCACATCACAGATTATTCAAACTATAAGCGTCATTCAAATCAGACATTCCACCTAAACGATATCCATAAACAGGAATCACTAATTCAAATTATGATTAATTTAATCAAATTAAATTAATTACTTGAGAATTAATCACAAAATCCTACTTAACTCAATCATTAATTAATTAATTACAAACCACTTAATAATTAACCACTCTTAATCATCATATAAACAAATTAATTAATCTTTAACTACAGATTAATTATCCTTTAATGATTCCCTTAATTAATCACCCTTAATTAATTATTTCTTAATTACCTTAAGTAATTAGTCTTTAAATTAATTAGACAAATTAATGATTCTTTAATCATTTAGTAATTAACCTTAATTACTCCTATTAATTAATTAACTATAATTAATTACATTAATCTTAATTAATTGCATTAATTAATTATAATCACTTTATTGATTAATCATCTTTTAATTAATCATATTTATTAATCAGTTAAACCTTTGATTATTATCATTAATTACATTAATTAATTGTTCTTCTAATTACATTTAATAATTAATCCTCAACTTAGTTACATTCATTAATCAACCCTGATTAATCACAATAAGTAATTAACTACCCTTAATTACTTCATCAATTAAACCAACTCTTTGATTAATTATATTAATTAATCATTTAGTTACATTGAGTAATTATTTCTTAATTACTTGCCCTAAGTAATTATCCTTTAATTACTATCCATAAGTAATTCCCTTTAATTAATTACACCAAGTAATTATTCATTAATTACTTCACCAAGTAATTACAGTTCATTAATTACATTAAGTAATTATACTTAATCCCATCATCGAGTAATTATCTTTAATTAATTAAACTTAGTTAATTAATTAAAATTAATCATATTAACTTAATTAATTACTACTAAGTAATTAATTACTTTAATTACTTCATAAGTAATTACTCTAAAAATCCTCTTAGCATTAAGTAATTAACCTCTTAATTACTTATTAGTTAATTATTTCTTAATTCATTAACCTTGATTAATCAATCCTTAATTAAGTGATCATCTATACTTAATTAATTTCACAGTTTAATTTATCATAGTTTTATTACCTAATTAAACATCATAGTCAATTAAGTAATTATACTTTAATTGCTTTAGTTAATAAAACATAATTAATTAAGATAAATTTTATATTACATTAAACTCTTAACTTCCTTTTAAATTAAATATACTTAAAAGCTTGAATATGATTTATTAAAAAACATCATCCTTTGATTTCTAAAGTTAAATACTTTTACTTTAGTTCTCATCTAAATTTCAACAAATTATCCTTTTTATTTGAAAACATTTAGGAACAAAAATTTTCAAGATTTTGTTTAAGATAAAATTAATATCAATCAAAACTATTGTTAAAAACAAAATTAAAACTTTTTTTCAAAATTTTCGTTTCCTTTAAAATTTGAAATCATTTGCAAACCCAAGCTTTGGTTTAAAATCATGAAACACCTCTATTAAAATCTAGTTTAAACTTTGTTTAAAATTCAGTTTGGATTTTAAAATTTTGAAATTCATTTTAGTTGAATCTAGATAAATTCAAAAACCGAAAACAATACGTTTCCAAGCCAAACACAGCAGTAACCCAAGCAAAAAGCCAATCTTCCCGAGACAGACTCGAGACAATACTCGATGCACCCAAACAAACTTCCCACCATCATAAGCTTCGAGTCGAACATGAAGAGAAACTCGAAATGCTTCGGGTCGACATCTCCATCCCCAAATCCACAAAAAACTCTATACATTCCATGGCCATTGTGCACGTGCACGGCAACCCAGGCTCCCTCCGATCATCGTTCAGACCTTTAGTAAGTCGACGTCGAACTCGACATCACCCTCAATTACCCAGAAACGAAGATCATGACGAAAAATGAAATTGAACTATCGGGTCGAAACCTGAATTTCTACCAGCATCGGAAATTCCTAATTCGCTGATAATCCCATCACTTGAACCCAAACTGCTATAACCACATACGCCTCTCGAGCCACTGAAGCCATCCCCCCTACGCGATCGAACTCGCTACGCCACCGTCGCCGTACCACCTCGACAAAGCCGACCCCCAAATTCTTCCTCTAAACCTTAAAATACCTTCGACTACACAACTCAATCATCAGAAAAATATACGTATATTTTTCAATCAATCTGCCATACCCCAGCCTCCTTCGTGCCAAAGCTCGAACGTCCATTCGTCGCCGATCATCGGCAAATGGCCAAAACCCAAAAGTCGAACAACATTCATTATCTCGTTGAAGCCTAAATGAAAAATCCCAATTCTTATTCCTATATTCAAGGTTTGTTTAGACGAATCAAACTGCATTATCAGATTTATAAATTATCATATTTGATTTTTACCCATTTTCTTATTTTTACTTTAACCTTTAAAATTACAGTATTTTATGAAATAAAATCACTTGAAATTATTTTTAAAAACAAGAACTCATTGTTATTAACAATTTCTTTTCTATAATCAAAGTCAAATTTTGATTTACATGGAGATAGGAATTATTTTATGATTATAGTTAGCCTGTTACTAATAACAAAGCACAAGCATATATATTCACAGATATTCACACATGTAATCAAGCATCTTCATACATATATTTGGATAAAATGAAGCATGCAAAGCATATCACAACTTTATCACATAAGATCATCACATGCAAACCTAAAAACTATTTTAAATATAAGTTTACTCACCAAACATTGAAGCAGAGAGCATTGTTTCCTGGAACAGCTAAATTTGAACTTTCTGTTTTGAATTGAATTTGCTTGCAATTGATCTTCCAGAGATGTTGATTTTGCTTGCTGTTGAGAAGATTACTTTGGTTACAGGTTGTATTTGAAGTTGAAACTTGCTACAGGCTTTGCTTTACATATTTTTGAACTTCAAATTTTTGTTAAGTTTGCTGTAGTTCCAGAAAACCTTGCTGTGGTTGATTTACAGTTTGCAATTGAATTTTTTGATGATCTTCATTTTTCTTTTAGTTTGAATTTTCTACAGGCTTTGAAACTTCTTTAAAAATTTGGATTTTGAAATTTTCTTCTTTTTAAAATCTGATTTTAGTTTTAGAAGAGAAGAAAGTTTTGAACTAAAATGAATTGCCAAGTTTTTCTTATCTATTTACAAATGTTTCAAAAATAATTTAAAACATTGCCACTTGTTATCTTAGAATGTAAAATGCTTCCAAGTGTCTTTATAAGGTTTAAATGTTTTACACATGTTACATTCCATTTTTAAAATAGTTACTTAATTTTATAAATGTTTAAAAATTCTTTTAAATTAATTTCTTATTTATTTTAACATATTTTAAATGCTTATATCAATTTAGCTTTTAATGTTTACATATATAAATTACCTTTATACAATTACGTACCTTTAATGTTTATTGGTATATTTTAAAATTATAATTTCAAAAGTTAAATTTTCAAGAAAGAAAATTTAAAAAGAAAAAGGATATTAAATAAAATCTTATTTTAAAGTTTCAAACTAAATTATTATGTTTTAATATATATGAACTATATTTATTTCAAAAACCAATTTTTAAAGGAAAACAAATTAAACTTTCATTATAATATACTATTTTAAACTATTATATTTTTAAACAAAATAAATATTTACTTTAATTACTTTTGAAAATATAAGATAGATTTTTAAATAAGCTTTTGAAAAGTATTAAATTCAATCACAATCTTTCAATTCGTAGTACATACATACATACATACATACATATATATATATATATATTATAAATTTGAAAACAATTTTTTTATTAAATTTAAACTTAAATTAAAATCAAACTCCCTATTTACAATGTATACACTCATATATACATTATAAATAGAATATCTTTTTAATTAGCTTAGAAATATAAATTTTATCATTTAAATATTTTTTACTTTAAAAAGAATAAAATTTCCAAATTAAATTATTATTATTATTATAAATTTTGAAAAGATAACATTTGTCAAATTAAACAATTATTAGTTTTAAAAAGATAATTAGATTATTAAATCAATATTGCACATTTTAAAATAATTATTAATGGAAATTATTAAATAAATATTGCCTAAATTTCCGGGACATCACACAGAGACTGGAATACATCTATACATTCTTGGGTCCAAGCAAAATTCCTCTTCCCTTTCTTAGTCACTTCGAATAAAGGGATGCATTTCTCAGTTGCTCTGGAAATGAACCTATTCAAGGCGACGACCTTCTCATCTAAGCTATGGACATCCTTGATCGTTTCTAGGGCTTGGATGCTCCTCAATGAACCACGTCGTCGCCACTTCCTCTAGGAAAATCGAGAAACAACGACATCATGCAGCGTAACTCTAATAGAGTTCATGTGTTAGTCCTATTTCATCACATGTTGCCTCGGATCCATCTTTCCATCATATGATGGCATCGTCATCATCACAAATCTCCCTGGGAGCTCCTTGCGTAGGATCTCTTCTGTAAACAGATTTTTGCTCAAGAAGGAGCCTCAATCATCATTAGTTCAATGATAGCCCTTACTTATAGGTCTCCTTACCATTTCGATCAAATCCAGCTTAGTTGGATCTACTGAACGGTGGTAATCGTGATCCGCCTCGAGTGTTTAGCCGGCAAACGCTGTTGGTTAGTTTTGCGGTACCTGGTTTCCCCTTACTCTAGTAAAACCACTCATTCAACAGTTTCATGCACATAGTCTCTTCGCATGGGACACATAATGGTCGCCTGACCTATAATGTTCTAGCCATCCACAGCACGAACAAAAGCCAAACCAGCACCATCACTTGGAAGTTGACCATCGAAACAAAGGTTAAATAATTTGGCACCGACCTCTTGATGGATCGGTACCAACCCACTGGCCTTTGCTGTGGTTTGGTATCAACTTCTGTTTCGACTTCCTGGTCTCTTTTCTAAGCATCTTCTGCTTTATGTCCCTCTTCCTTCGCTCCGATGACGAGGAACTATCAGATTCTGAACCAAAAGGTGCCATGTCCCTCCTACTTCTCCTACGACTGTTTGTCAGTTAATTCAACAAATCCAAGCTTTACTTTATTTGTTGATTCAATTCATTGCAGCTTTCCAGGATCATATCTTACATTTGCTTTATTATACGGTCCATCTCAACTGTGGTGACCATATCCATTGGGTTCTAAATACCTGCAGCATCCGGCTGCATGACAACATATTAGGAGCCAAGATTCTCAACATCCTCAGTAGCTCTTGAAGTGGTGAACCAATCTCATCTTGGGGCCATGGTAAAAATCATTTGTGCATATTTGTGAAAATAGGGGTAGTTCTTATGGTTCAAACATAGTGAGAATCACGTTCTTAGTGAAAGCAGAAAAGTGTTAGTACAAAAAAGTGGCATTAACACCTAAGAAATTAGAATAAATAATAAAATAAAGAAATGTAAATGGAAAATGAGTAAAAACAAGATACCAAACATTTGTAGTGGTTCGGCCAACCGTTGCCTATGTCCACCTGAGATTTCTATTGATTATCTTGTTGTTTTACAAGTATAGTTCTTATGGTTCGGTACCACTCCATTGGTGATTACAAGAAAATATATTATAACTACAAGGAAGTAAAAGGATCCTCTAGAATGAGCCCCTGGCCTCCTATTTATAGTTGTAGGTTATTGGAAAATGCTCCACGACGACTTCCTCCATGATCTTCACTAATCAGTAGTGGTTTTCCTTAAGAAGACGTGATCATGTCAGCAAGCAGCGATTGATCGGTACCGATCCATGGGTTGAATTGGTATTGATCCATAAAATTCACTTATAGATCGATTACATTCCTTTGTTTGATTTGAAAGGTATGAGCTTGTTTCTGAGTCCAAATGATGGATCGATATAGGAATGGAGTTGCTGATTTGAAGTGCTTAAGGCATTTGATAACAAACGATGGACAATCGATCAATAGAGCTTGGAATGTGTTGCAACAGACAATATTTAAGAATAGGAGGAAAATCGGGAAAAATGAATGCAAGCTTATGGAACAATACCAATCCATAGGGATGTATCGGTATTACATGGTCAAAAGGCCGGATAACATTAGTTATTTAGCCCATTGATGAACTTCTCTTTCTTCTTCAATGGTGTGTCTATAAAAAACGTCTTATACTGTAAAAGCATATCAAACTCAACGACATGCTCCGAGGTGTATAAGTCTCCTTCCTTCAAATCAGCAAATTTTCTAAACAAAATCGATTGTACTGTTGGGATGAACTTTTCCTCAAATCTAGCTTTAAACTTCTCCCGAGTGAGCTAATTCTCAAGAGTAGTTATCACTACAGCATTCAACCAATTCATAGCCCTTCCCTGAAGTTGCCTACAGGACAACTTCCTCTTCATCGCATCTTTTAACTTCGAGCCCCTAAAGATGCGTTCGTAGGAGTGCAAACAATCATGCACATCAACGAGTGATTTTATTCTAAGAAACAGCTTTCCACCTAGACTAGAATAGTCTTTGTTCACCTTAACAAAGTCAGCCCTTGATGCTTGCATCGGAGCACCACCACCCACAATAGCCAAAGCAACCCCTTGGGCATTTTACAACATGTTATTTGTTATATTGTTGAACACAGCCCAAAAATCAGGGTTCATTAGCTACTTCATTGCCCTTTCCCTGCTCTATGCCAAAAATAGACGTTATAACAGTATTCCTTGTTTATTGGCTCATACTTATAAGCTGTGATAAAAATGATCGGACTCTCAAAAAGGAATAAGTGTTTTCCATGCATGCAATGTGGCATTTTATCATATACTACTATATAGTCGTAAAAACCAAAATATAACAAGTATGCTATCTTATATATCGGTAGATTTCTCATAAGGTGATAACTCCTCCTTATCTCTGATATGTCCTAGAATTAACATAATACAACCATGTAACCCAAGCTTTGATACCAAACTTGAGGACCACCCTACACTTTGGAAACCAATTTAACCTGTATAGTGCGTTGTAACTGTACCCGACCGATGCAAAGTGAAAATCAAAGAGTAAAGTATGCAATCAAAGAACCTATAGAATGTCTCACAGTGCATAGACAAAATATAATAATAAAATAAATGCAAAACAAGCAAGGCTGTAATATAGTTAAACAGAAATAAAAGAGTTTATACGTCCAATTGATAGATTTAGGGTATGCCCTAGGGGCAATTCTATATTTACTGTAAATTATTAACTTTGTAGTAAAATGCCATTTGAAATAAAAGATGTTTTTCTTTCCATTATATACTGGTTAGAATGTGTTATATTAATTATTTAATTAATTTAAATATATTTAATTGAAATTCATAAATGGTATGTTTTGCATTTGTAATTACAATGTGTTGTAATCATGATAAATTTATTATAATTAGATAATCATATCATTTAAATATTCCTAATCAAGATGTGTTGAGATCAGATATCGATACATCCATTGAGATTAAAGTATGCAACGCTCTCCAAATTTTGCGAAGAGTTTTATTCATGGGTGTTGGGGGCACCAAGGGTTTATGTACTGATAGTAATTGGATAACTATGAAACGACTCGCTCGATATTTTTCTATTGGTTAGTATAACTAAGGTCAAATAGAGAATACCGAAGTGACACAATTGCATAGTTATCTCGACTTGAGAATAATATTGAACTTTAATGTGAGCACTCAACTTTGGTTATAGTTAAATTGTGGTATTGCTTACATCGATTGACTATAGTTGAGTTGAAGCATTGAAAGTGAAACACTATTCAATGGAGAATTTTTCTCCTCGATTGTACGAGGTTAGTATCACAGTAAACTTTAGCCAACTCAAATTCAAAGTCTCTAGCTAGGGCAGTTTGGTTAATAATAGTTGCTATTATTAAATAAATGACTTTATGTTTTGCTTATATAAGTTTAATATGGATAATACTAGAATTTTGACCAAAACCTATGAGTCCTAATGTGTATATTTTTTACGAAGAGAATTGGTGTAAGTAATGGTCACTACGAGGACCGCTTTAAATAGTTAAATTGGATTTTACCGAAACTATGTAAGTGATAAATTCGACCAAACTGTCACACCACAGGGTAAGGTGATGTGTTAATTTTAATATTTGAATTGTTCAATACCAATCACTGATTGAGTTTACATCTATGAGTCGCACAACTGCAACGTTGAATACTTTGAATACTACATGATTTAATTAAATTATAATTGTTATAAATTAATTAATATTTGCGAAATATTGATTATAAAATTTTATCTGATTTATTTGAATCGGTTTTGAATGTAGTATGCATATAAGAGTTATACATATACGTATCACTATATGATACAAGTGTACATTTGAAATGGATTTAAAATTTGCAATTACAAATCGAGATTGAAAATGTGTGTAGGCTGATTAGACTAAATATGGCCGGTCATGATTGTTAGGAGAGGTTGTAATATTTTTGGAAATATGTGTTTGAATTGGTTTTAAAAAGGTAAAAATGAGATCTTGATCTCTTCCTTTCTCTCCTTTTCTTTTATAAACCCAACACCTTCTTAATTTTAAGGGTATTCCCTTTGGCGTCAATATTCCCTCTCTTGGATGAAAATATCAACCTCCTCCCCTCTTTATTTTCAAACCAAAAGCCAACAATATCAAAATAAATTCAAGGTGTGTTCATCTCTTTGGTTAGTAGCTTTTCTGTAAGAGATTGGATCTAATTCGGTATTTAACTTACTTTATCAAGGCAACAGTTAGGTAGCTTCTAATATTGTATTTATTCATTTTTATATTCATTTATACCATTGTACGTATATAGATTAGAATTTATAATATCATGAATTTATATATTCGTTTGTTGTCATATATGTATGTGTGTGTGTATGCATGTGTATATGTATGTATGTATATATGTGTTCTAATATAAATTTAAACTTTGTATATCTATATTTTTGTTTTTGGCATGAGAAGTTCTTTTTCAAAAGTGATAATAACTTTTAAAATTAAATTTGAATTTTAAATTGATACTATATTCATTATATATACATATATAATTTATTTAATAAAATTACATAAACATATATTTTTTAATTTATGCACACACATAACCAAGTCAATATACATATATATATACATATATATTTGTTTATATATTTTTAATTTTTGGTTATAATTTAATTAATATATAAAAATAAATGTATGTATATATTTTCTACAATATACATAGTATCATAAAAAAATTATTAAATTGAGTGACCCTCTCAAGGAGGAAAGCACCCATATAGTTTTATTCCACACTTAAATAGGAGTTGCCAACAAGCCTGGCCGGTAGCAACAATCCCCTTTACATAAAACATAAAAAAACTCATGTAGAAACATAATAAAAATTAAAAATTAAGAATCCCTAGACCGATAAACTAGTGGACAGAGGAGATGCAAAGAACTAGCGAATACGCTTTAGATAAAGCCAAGGTAAGTCACAAAACCTTATTGGTTTGGCCACTGTGTGCGGGAATGATTATCTTCCAATGTAGAAGCATCAATCCATCACCAATTGTAACTAAATTGGGAGTGTGGAACAGTCATAATCTATCCAAATCATAGCAGCCCATTGAACCTGAAAAATTCAACAACAGATGTGATCCCCATAGATATATATGTATGTTGGAGAATGAATATACATACACATACATACATACATATATATAGACACACACACACATATATGAAAGGGTAAAGGCACATAAATAACAATATACTTAGTAGTGTAGCAAATGTGAGGTACTCGATTGGCTCGCTTTGTTAATGGGATCTACTAGATATGTGCTTATGATCATGTTATGTTTCATTCTATTATGAGCGATTTTTTCCATTAAGGTGTCAATCTTAGTTTTTACCCTAACAAGGAATTTCTTAAATAATATATGATTGTTTAGTTTGTAGCTTGGATTTGCAAACCAGCTGTAAATGAACCGTGCATAGTGTGAATCAGGTTATTAAAAGGGGTGCTAGTATTGTTAACCATTCTTTGGTTTCTTTCGTACCAAAGATACCAACAGGTGATAGTGAAATAGTGACTGGAAAAATTCTACCATAATGGACATATTGACTTCTAGGAATTTTCCAGTATTGGTCACATTATAAATCCATGTTAGTTAAAGTATAACCAAAAATATGAGGAGCATTTACATGTATAGGATTAGTCAGTGGGCAGTTATAGTACATATGTGTTATATTTTCAAAGTTTGCATTTAATTCAATTGTGTTATAAATTCAATTGTGTTTAATTTACTATGAAGGATTAGCCACATATGTAACTTTCTTTTAGATGGTGCATTGACTTTCCAGATTTGTCCGAAGGCCATTTCCTCTGTCCCAGAGAAATTTAGGAATTCGTAGATTGATTTTGAGGAATATAAATTATTATTTCCCCAACTCCATGTTTTAAAATCCCTTTTACTATCTAGGTTGTCGAATTCAAGCATTGTGCTAAGTGTTATAAATTGAGTCAATGTAGCCCCTTTTAAGGCACGGATGGAACTGAAGTTCCATGGAAATTTGTTACGAGGCGTGGCATTTTTAAAACTACAAATGTCATAAATATCTTTGAATTCCACTCTCAAAGGAATAGCTAAAATTCAGCTATTACGCCAAAAGGACGTACCATGACAAAAAATGTTTAGACTTTTTAATATGGATTTCTAAAAGTAAACATATTGTTATGGTTATGGTGATATGATGAAGGTCGTAAGTTCCCCATTAGAATTATTTAGAAACCATTTCTTTCCAAGTTAGATTTTCGATGTTGTTATTAAATTTTCATACCATTTTCCCAGTAACGACAGGTTAAGATTGTGGTGGTTTATAATTCCTTGGCTTCTTCCTATTTGGATTTGCAAAATATTTCCCAATTGACTAGACGGTTGATGCTACTACAAGAATCATCACCTCTCCAAATGAAATCTCTTCTAATTTTATCCATTTCATCAATTACATTTAGGAAAGAGGTAATAAGATATCCTAGACAAAGGAAGAGATGATAAGACCGAGTTAATTAATAAGAATCCTTCCACTCTAAATAGAAGTTTGTTGTTACAAATTAATAGTTTTTTATTAATTTTATCAATTATCACTTGCCATTCCTCCTTTTTAGTTTTGTTGGTCTTACCCTAAAATCTATGTAGTCTATGGGGAACCTCATATTTTACAGTTTAGGGTATCGGTCACTAGATTCTCTACCTTGTTTACTCTTCAAAATTAAAACTAAGCTCTTCTTGAAGTTTATTCTAAGGCCTAAAAGCAATTCAAAACAATATAGAGTAAATTTGAGAGTTATGAAGTGACGGGGTAGATGGGAGGTGAAAAGCATGGTATCGTCTGTGAACTGGGGGATTGACAGACCATCCCTAGTGATATCATTTCCTACGCTAGGACCCCATTTGTAGTTAATAGCATGATGATCCCGGTGAGAATGTCAACTGCTAAGTTGAAAAGTAGGGACAACAATGGATCTCCTTGCCTAGGGCCGCATTTCGATTAAATATTATTTCCTAGAATTTCGTTAACCATTATACAAGAGTTTTCAATTTAAGCAAGGTCATGATCCAATTTACCCATTTTTCATGGAATCCCCTAGCCAAAAATAGATCTTTAAGAAAGGACCAGTCTATAGCCTCAAAAGCTTTAGCAAAGTCGAGTTTTAAGAGAGCATAAGCGATATTATTTTTAGAGCAGTAATTGATAAATTCGTAGACAATCGCTACCCCATCCATGATGTTTCTACCTTTAATGAAAGCAGACTGGGCAAGGTTAATAAGTTTGTTCATTTTAGGGCATAGCCTATAAGCTAACACCTTGGAAATGATTTTATGAAAGCAGTTTATTAGTGAAATAGGTCTAAAAATTTTAAGCTCTATTACTCCTACCTCCTTGTGGAGTAGAATTGCGTTAGCAAAGTCAAGTCTTCCTAGTTGAAGATTAACATTGTAAAAGTCATAGAACATTTTAATTAGATCGAGTTTTAATATGTGCCAAAATTTCTTGTAGAAAATGTAGGAAAACCATTTGGTCCTAGCAATTTAACATTAGGCATATCATAGAAGGCTCCAAAAATCTACTCTTTCAAAAAAGGACTATCCAGACTATCTAACGGAATTCTTAAATTATTGGGGTATAAGTCATTCCACCGAGCTTTAATTCTATCCCCTATAATAGTTCCAAAGTTTCCTTTGTAATAGTTAGTAAAGGCATCATTAAGTTCATTAATATTAGTAATTTCCTGATTATTAATATGTACAAAGTTTATTATATTACTACGCTTACGGCCATTAGCTAAGTTATGGAAGAATTTGGTACTTTTGTCACCCTCATCCATCCCTTAGACCCTGGATCTCTGATTCCACATTATTTCCTCTTAACCTTGTCAAGTTCTCCCATAAGGTTTGAGAGCACGTTTTGTTTTGAAGCGTTAAGTGTTCTTGATTCCTCCACATTATTTAATTTAAGAATTTCAGAAAGTAAGTTTTCTTTTTTATTTTAAATATTGCCATAAACTTCTTTGTTCCATTTTATAAGAAATGTTCTTAGGTCCCTAAGCTTACTAACAAAAACTTTTGCAATATTTCCGGAGTATCGAATGTTATCATGGCTCATGGAGATTCATTTATTAGTAATTAAATTAGTGAATCTACTTTCTAAATACCACATCTTTTCAAATTTGAAAATATATTGGGAGATGTGATGGCACTCACATGAAAGAATAATAGGACAGAGATCAGAATACACAGTTGGAAGACTCCAAAAGCGCGAAGCTAACAACCCATCTTCCATCTTCTCACTTCTGAAAAAATGATCGAGAAGGGCCTACAAAGGGAACTCTTGTGTTTGGCCATGTATACCTTCTATTGTAAGTGGTAAATCGATCAAATTATGGATCATAATAAAGTGGTCAAATTCTTCCATCGCAGAATAGTCACCCTCTCAAGGCGATCGTTCTCCTAAAAACCTAGTTACATTAAAGTCTCCCCAATTACCTAATGATCTATAGAGAGGGATCAAAACTCTAAGCATTCGCTCTAAAGAACTTGTCCATCAAGCTTGTTATGAGGGCGTAAATATTGGAGATGCTTAAAAGAAAGTTATCTCTTAAGTTTATAAAAATAAGGTGTATCGAGTGATTATTATTTATAAATTGCAGGACACGGTTTTGTTTCCAGCCTGCCATTAAACCTCCCGAGCTTCCTCTAGCAGGGAGGCATACCCAATTAGTAAGTAAAAACTCCCTAGACTCCTATAAAAATGATAATCAGGCAATTCTTTTTTAGTTTCTTGTAAAAGAGCATTGCCAATGTAATTATCTTTTAAAAAATTTAAAATTTTGGTCCGTTTATCCGGGTCGTGCAAACCCCTAGCATTCCAACTAATGAATCTCACGATATAAGACCCCTAACATAATATTTGAATTTTAATTTTAATTTGAAATAAGATATTATTTTGAATTTGGATCTGATTTCAAATTCGAATATTTCAAAAACCATTTTTAATATTGAACTTTGAATTGGTTTTATATTTAAAAATATTTATACATAATTATTTTAGTGTGTGTGTCTATATATATATTTATGTATATATATACGTACATATACTTATACACACATATATGTGTGTAAGTATGTTTCATTTATATTAATTATTAATAATATTAGACGACAAACATGTTTATAGTGGGGAAAATTTCTCTCTTGCATTAAAAATTACATTACTTATATACGAGTATATTAACCATATGCACATTATATGTTACACATGCACATACACGTATATGTATATTTGATACACTTGTACGCATTATATATCACATATTAACAAATCAAATCTTTTAATAATCAATTAAATAAAATAAAGATTTTATTTAAAATTTATTTAGATTGGGTCTAAATCAATTTAGACTCCATAGGCCTAATATGATCTAAAATGGTTAAAAACTTTAAAATTCACCCACTAACACATTATGTGCTAGCCTATTGGTATCAAATAGCCTATACGGTCTAAATTAAAAGTATTAGGGTCAACTTATTATGTCTACCCATTCAGTAAGGTGTCTAGAAAAGTAATATCTAGACTAGGATTTGGAAATCAAGTACTCTACCATACATTGCTACTCGTCTTGCCCACTAGGTGAAGTAAAGCCTAAATGTTATCCCTATATAAATATCCAATTTGAATTTGAGCCTTGGGCTAATTATCAAATTTTGTACTGAAATTAATGTAAAACTTAAATTTTAAAATAAGTAATGTTAGCGCCAAAACTGGCCACTAACACCCAAATCCAAATGAAAGCACCAAATCACAATCACAAATCATAGATATAATGTATGTAGAGAGTATAAATATGGAGAACAGTTAGAATTAAAAAAGAAAGCAGTAATAACAGAGGATTTATAGTGGTTCGGCTGACTCTGGCCTACGTCCACTCTAGAAATTTTCCTTTTATTGATATGAGAATCAATTACAGTTACAATCCAGAGTTTTAAAAATAATAATGGCAGAGTTGCTTTAATAGGGAAGAAGAAGGGAAGTATAATCAAGATCCCCTTTTCTGAACCACTTCCTGCTGTATTTTTAGGCAAAACCTGAGTTACTGGGCTTCCTGAGTGGTTCGGGTCCATCAGTACCATAGCCGATCCCAAACTCACTATTATGAGCGACCCTGAACTTCGAGCACGCCGATCCAATCTTACCCCGGGAGTGACTCGAAGCGACCTCGTATTTGACTCGAAGTAAATAGGGATGGAACACGAAGCCACTCAATGCTGATCTTCCTTCCTCAAAACACCGATTCCTTTCTGCTTGATATGCCGACCCAGAGCTTGTAGGTAGCCGACCCGGAGAAAGTATGTAGCCGGCTTGGAGTTTGTAGCTTACTGACCCAGAGCAGAAATAGATTTTGTCTCGAGTACTCTTCCTATGCCAATCCCGTGTTCACCGATCCAGTATCAATCCACCGACCCAAGCATGTTTGAGTATTGACTCGAGTATAATCCTATGCCGACCCCGATCCACTCAACCATGCCGACCTACTCCATCCTGACCGAATCACCTTCCTACCGATCAACACCATCACGCCAAGCCATACCATCACGCCGACCCACTTCAATATGCCAATCCATAATCCATCTCCATAGCTGACCTGGGGATTTCAATACACCGACCCGGTTCCATCTTTGAGCCAAGCAAGCACCGACCCATCCAATGTCGTACCACCTTCAATGTCGACCCATAATCCAATCACCGATCCACTCCACTACCAAAAAATATCACTACCGAGCCACTTCATCGTGACCGAACCATGCTTGGTCTCTTCTCCTTGGTCAAGCCATGTACGACTAAGCCACCTTGATCGAACGAGCCACACCGAACCATTCATGACTGATCGTCTATCCATCCAACTGGCTTAAACCCATCGTATTCTAGTCTTGACAAACGAGTAGTCGGTTTGTTTAAATTTGCATGTACATGGCTTTATCAAAAGGAGGGTTAACATTTGCTCCCCAAAACATGCCTTGCTATTGGAAGGCGTATTTTGAATAGCCTCAAATCCGATATCTGAAGTCCATATGTTATCCATAGCCGTACCTTCTGATTCATTATCCAATCCATTTCATCTAAGGGCCATTACCGTATCCTTATCCAAATCTACGACTTCTGCGAGTTGATATCTAATTCCTATTCAGTAACCAAATCCTTGTCTAAGTCCACACCCATCCGAACACGACAACCGAGTTCTAATCCATCTATTCCAATAACCAATACCCACATCCATGACCCCTCCAGGTCGATATCCAAATTCAGGACCGCTCCAGTCCATGCCCAAATCCTTAGCGGTTCATAGCCAATGTCCAAATCTGTAACCTCTCTTGGTTCTTGCGCAGCGTAATCCACACTCGACGACCTGTGTTAAGTAATGCCTTGGTATTCCTAGTTTAGTGTCCCTGAACTCTAAGTAATGCCGTGGCTTAAGTCCTAAGCCGAATCCTAGTCGGTTCGAACCCTTGCTGAGTATAGTCTATACTCGACGACCTGTGATAGTAACTGATAGATGATATAGGGCCTAAGTCCTAGGCTGAAACCTGGTCACTCCGTACCCTTGCCGAGCATAGTCCATACTCGATGATCTTTTTGCCAAAAACCAGATAAAAAGTCAATCAAAATCCAGTCTGAAATCCAGATTCAAACCCAAAATCGAAAATCCATATCAAAAGTCCATATCAAAATAAAAATAAAAAATCTAGCATCCAAACAAAAATCCAAACCATAAAACCAACAAAATCGAGAGTTCAATCCAAACTTCCAAATCAAAGCAGAAAAAGCAAGTGTCCAAGCCAAAAGGAAAAAGCAGATTTCACAAACTAGAACATCACGGTTTATCATCATCTCAGAGCATGCCTAGGGGTTGTCTCCATCCCCGTACATGAGTAAGTGACTTAGCCACCTGCCTAGAGTTTGTTACTTATTCCAAACCGTAATGATTAGTTGATGACCAACCGATCACTATTCTTGAGCGTCGCGCCATCGTCGTTCAAGGTAGGCGGTGGCTGCTCCTGATTTACGGTCGCATTCCGGGTTTTGACATACTGTCGCAACTGGCCATTCCTTACATGCTCCTCGATTATATCCTTTAGATGCCTGCAGCTATTAGTATCATGTCCGTCTAGGTCATGAAAGAGACAGTGGCTTCCTGATGCCCTTTCGCATTTTGTATGTCATCACATTTTCTATCTACTGCTTCATTGACGTTAATGTTATCACATTCTTTCGTCTCTTGATGTGAACTCGAAACCGTTTCAAAAACTTGTCCACCAATTCTGTCTTTGTTCTAATAGATCTATCTTCCAGCTAAACTACATAGCTGCTATATCGGTCGAGTACCGAGGGAAACACCGGGCCATAACCACCTCTGATGCCCCCAGCACTTCCGTATGCCTTGTGTACCTCATCAAGTAGTCAGTGGGATCCATCTTACCATTGTATGCTTTCGAAGCAAGCAGCTTAAAATCGGGTAGATTCCTAGCCGTCCTATTGCTACGGGTAAATGGACTTTTGTTTACTCCCTTCGAATCCCTATTTGTCAGCACTCTGTGAATAGTTCGCCTAATGATGTCTGCCAATCCAGTGTTACCTGCAAAGGATTGCCCCTTGTCCATATTTTCTACCTACCCTCTAAGCCCTTGGAGAAATTCTAGTACATATTTCTTGTCACGCGCTTCTATATTCCTATTAGCACCGGGCTACACATCATCATATGGTATCCCTCTATAGATCGGTCCAGCATTACTTAGTGGCATGCCCCCCAGTCTAGGTCTATCCAGATTGATAATTGTTTGCTGATTGGTGGCTGCTCCATGCTGAACGACTCCATCTACTTGCCGGTTGAGCCGTTCAGATCCAGCTCCATGGATCTAAGCTCCTGTAGTTCCTGCTTGTCCAAATTGTCTAAAAAGTGTCTACATCATTTCCTATTGCGTTTTCATCTATTGCTCCTGCATGGAATTCATCATGACCTGCATCTCATCCCTAGTGATGTAGATGGAGGCTTTATTATCTCCAAAAGAAGCCTCCTGACTTCCCTCTTACTGACTCCTTTTCGTCCATTATCTCCTGGTTGATTTCCTTACCATAGTCTCTAGAATGCAAGTTCCTAGGCCTTTAAATCCAAAATCCCAGCTTCTGAATCCCTAGTGCTAGCTTTCTCACTGAAAGCACCAAAATGTTAGCACCAAAATTGGTCACTAACACCTAAATCCTGTTGAAAGCACCAAATCACAGTCATAGATCACAAATAGAATGTATGTAGAGAGTATAAATATGAGGAACAATTAGAATTAAAAAAGAAAGCAGTAATAACAGAGGACTTATAGTGGTTCGGCTGACTCCAGCCTATGTCTACTCCATAAATTTTCCTTTTATTGATATTATAATCAATTACAGTTACAATCTCGAGTTTCTAAAACAATAATGGCGAAGTTTCCTTAATAAGGAAGAAGAAGGGAAGCAGAATCAAGATCCTCTTTTCAGAACCCCCGCATGCTGTATTTATAGGCAAAACATGAGTTACTGGGCTTCGTGAGTGGTCCTAGCCCATCAGTACCATAGCTGATCCCAAACTCACCATTACGACCGAACCCTAAACTCCGAGCATGCCGATCCAATCTTGCCCCGGGAGTGACTCGAAGCAACCTCATATTTGACTCGAAGTAAACAGGGCTGGAACTCGAAGCCACTCAATGCCGATAATCCTTCCTTAAAACATCTATTCCCTTTTGGTTTTATGCCAACCCGAAGCTTGTAGGTCGCCGAACCGGAGAAAGTATGTAGATGGCTCGGAGTTTCTAGCTTACTGACCCGGAGTAGAAATAGATTTCGACTCGGGTACTCTTCCTATGCTGACCATATGTTCACCAATCCAGAATCAATCCACCAACCCGAGCATGTTTGAGTATTGACTCGAGTATAGTCCTATGCCAACCTCGATCCACTCGACCATGCCGACCCACTCCATCATGACCGATTCACCTTCCTATTGATCCACACCATCATGCCGAGCCACACCATCATGCCGACCCACTTCAACATGTCGATCCATAATCCATCTACATAGCCGACCTGGGATTTTCATACACCGACCCGGGTCCGTCTCGAAGCCAAGCAAGCACCGACCCATCCCAATGCCAAAGAACCTTCAATGCCAACCTATAATCCAATCATCGATCAACTCCACTACTGAACCATATCACTACCGACCCACTTCTCATGACCGAACCATGCTTGGTCTCCTCTCCTTGGCCAAGCCATGTACGACCGAGCCACCTTGATCGAGCGACCCACACCGAACCATCCACGCTATTCGTCTATCCGTCCAAATGGCTCAAACCCATCGTATTCCTGTCTCGACAAATGAGTAGTCCTAACTGGCTCAAACCCATCGTATTCCAGTCTCGTTAAACGAGTAGTCGATTTAGTTAAATCCGCCTGTCCACGGCCTTGCCAAATGGTGGGTTAACAAGTAGAATTTTTGTAAATGTTACAAAATGATTTTCAAAATTGCTTTGAAAAGTAATAATTAATTTTGAAAATTATTTATAATTAATTAGATTAATAAATTAAATAGTTAATTAATTAGGTTAAATGACATATGTATTAATATATGTTGCATTATTTTAAAATGTTTAAGGTAAACTAAATGTATATAATTTTCAAAATAAGTTATAATTAAGTTAAAATATTTAAATAAATTAATCAATCAAATGGTAATCAATAAATAGTATAATAATATACATATGTATGTGTATATATTAAGATATATGTGCATAACTATAAATATAATTGTATATGTATTCAATTTAAAATTTAAAATGAATAAAATAAAGTAAACTAAAATTTTGATTTAATTAAATTAATAAGATTTAGTTAGTAAAATAAATATAAAATTATACATAATATTATTATATAAGTTAATTAAATTATAAACGTTATACAATAATTAAGCTTATATAATATGAATGTATAATAAGAGATGAACCAGTACAAAACTTTAATTAGCTTTAAGGAATTTCATATACATAATATGTATCGCATGATTTCAGGTCTTTTTGACACTTGAATCATGAGGGTATTTCATAAGAAGAACATTATTCTATATGTCGATATCACTTAGTCAAGTATATGTTAAAGATTACAAAGCTTTAATATAATTATTATCCTCTAGCATTTATATATTAATAGATTACTTGCATACTCCCTGCTTGTTGAGCTTTCCTCGAGCCAGGGATGTTATGTGTAGTATATTTAGAATAGATGAGACAAGATACATGCATATAGTTGTTGAACTTACCTTAAGGTATATGCATTATACTTTGGCCATCGCGGAGTGAATAACCTCTTTATTTTTTGAGCTTTCCTTAAGATAAAGACTAGATTAGGACAAAGACCACAAGGTTAGGAGTTGTATGTGGTACAACCGATAAGACATTACTCACCTTATCAGGTCCTATGATTTGTTGAGCGTTCCTTAGAATCCCAAGGCATGCGAGTCCTAACACCCATTAGAGAAGTCGAAAAACTTCTGTGTTTCGTCATAGGATTTTAAGAAACATAAAATTCTAGTGGCAGCTTATTAGTAAATTGATACATAATGTTTAACCTTACTAATGTTCTAAGAATATGTACTATTACTTGATGCCCTAATCTACTAAATTAAATTTGCAGAAAATGTCTACATTGAATTTATTTTCTAAAAGCGACAAACTCATCAGACCTAACTATGGAGACTGGTAAAGGGAAATTAAGATAGCACTTATATACTAAATTCTATGGTCGTTTAAAACCGAACCTCCAAAGAAAAAACCCGCTTACAATATGGACCTTGAACTAATTTTGGCTTATAATAATGGGTTTTGGACCTAGAAATCGTCGATGTTTACATGTTGTCTACATTAGACAAACCATTGCAAAGACAACATTAAAACATGAATATCCATCAGGCCTTTGATAGACTCAAAGATTTGTTTAGAGAATAGTCTCATTCTGCAAGGTACAAACTTATGAAGAAACTTTTCAACACAAAGAGGTAAATTGGCATGAAAATGGACGATTATGTCTTAATGATGAAGACTATATTGGTAGACTTTCGAGATTAAACATTACAATAGGCAACAATCTATAAGCGGATTGGATCCTAGGTCTCTTACTCCACGGTTTGAGGTGTTTATACTAAACTATAATATGAACTAGTTGAATGTAAGCCTCATGGAGAAGCTCATTATGCCTAATGGAGCAGCTCATTATGTTGAGATCAACCAAGTCTTCACCCATGGATCAGGGCATAGTGCTTGCACCTAATGGTAAAGAATCATCTTCGAATGGTTCGAAGAAATAGAATTGGGTTAATATGAAGAATAAGAAGACTACAGTAGCTAACAAAGGTGAGTGTAATCACTGTTACAAGAAAGCCCATTGGAAACTGAATTGTTTAGAATACTTAAAGATAGTTAAAGTGAGGAAGCAGAATAGTTCTACTTATCCTACAGGTATATTTATGATTCAAAATTGTTTTGAAATTAATAAATTGCTTTAGGTTTTAGATACATGATTTAGAACTCACATTTGTAACTCATTATAGGGACTTAGCAATATACGTCATGTGGCCAACGCAGAAATGAAACTTTAGGATGCTGATGGATCTTTGTAGACGCATTTGAAGTTGGAGATTAACATTTAACTTTTCCAAATAGATAAGTTTTAATTTTAAATAATTTCTATTATGTGAAAATATTTATTTGTGGGATATTTCTATGTCTATGATGTCTGAGACAGGATATATTTTTCATTATGTTGACAATGTTATGACATAATGTCGAATGGAAATAAATTGGTAATGGTATTTTGGATAATGACATTTGTTTTATTAATATGAATTATATATGTTATGAATAACTCTCCTAATGTTGACATATATAATAGCTATCTATGGCATTGTAGGCTAGGTCTTATAAGTGAAAAATGACTACACAAATTAAAAACCGAAGGTTTTCTACTATCATTTGATTATGAATCATTTTGTATATATGAGTTGTGTCATTAAGGAAAAATGACCAAGAAACCTTTAGTGGGAGCAATGAAAGAGTTAATGAACTTTTGGGTCTCGCACATACTGGTGTATGTAGCCCAATGCCTGTAGTTACCAAAGACATCTTCTTATTTTGTTACTTTTACCAATGTTTCTCAAGAATAGGATATGTATATCTTATGAAGAACAAATCCAATGTCTATGAAAAATTTATTGAAAAAGTAGGTCAAAAATCAGACGGAACACGAGATTAAAATAGTTTGATCTGATCGAGGAGCAGAGTTTATTAGATAAGAGACCCAACAATACTTAAAAGATAATGGATTATCTCCCAGGATACTCCATCCTATGCTCCACAATATAATGGTGTTTCGGAATGAAGGAATCGAACTCTATTAGATATGGTTTGCTCCATAATGTGTAGAGCTGAGTTACCTCTTTCTCATCGGAGATATGCTTTAGAAACCGTAGTACATATGTTGAATTTGATGTCTACTAAATTTGTTCCTAAGAGACTATATGAGATGTATCATGGGAAGAAATTCCATCTCAATTATTTGAAGTTGTGGGGTTGTCCACCCTAAGTTAAGAATGTCGGTTTCAACAAACATGAGGCAAAATCGGCCTTTTGTAAGTTTATAGGATATCCTAAGAACTCTAGCAGATACATTTTCTACAATACCAAGGAATAAAAGATTGTTGTTTCCATACATGTTGTCTATTCAGAAAAGGAATTTTTGTTAAAAGAACTTAACAATGAAGTTGTAGACTTGGATGAAATCCAAGAAACAAGCATGGAGACTGAACCAGTAGGAGAACCAAATTCATATATATATATATATATATATATATATATGAAAACATGAAATTTATTTAAAGGTCTATTAAGGATTCTCATGCAACAGAGAGATATGGTTTTACCGTGGATGGCGAGAAAGTGGAATGTGTCTTAGATGGTGATGTTCCTCTCTAATTCCGACTAGCACTACAAAGTCAACACTCTATACTGTGGCTTGGAGCCATGAGATCCAAAATGGATTCCATGTACAAAAACAAAATATGGACTTTAGTTGACATACCCAAAGGGATAAAACCCATCGCCTATGTTATCCCAACTTTAAGCAAAGCTGAGATACCCAAAATTGACTGAAAATCAATAATGGCTAGTCATGAATATCAACTATGTATTGTAGGATAACCATGGATATCGATGAATTTTGTCTATGTCCGGATTGAGTTATAATTGATAGTACATGGCTAGCAAAGCCAAGAGAGCCAACATTTCAAGTTTCAAGTCAATCCGAGTTCGTATGCTCAAGTTATGATGGATGCAATTTGAAGGGAAAAGCACCGGTTTCATATCCATCCTCGTACCAATTCGAATCGACCGTGTTCGTATCGATCAGGGATTGTGCTCGTATCGATACCGTTTGTATCAATACCGTTCGTGTCGATACCATTCGTATTGATACCGTTCGTATCGATCAGCATGGGTTCGGCTCAGTGAAGTTCGCATCGATTAGGTTCTAGTTCGACTCGATGACTTCGCATCAATCGGAGAGGAAGGCTAGGAGGATTTCGACTCGATGGCAACACACACAGGTAGTTAGGCAAGCGTGCGTAGGTTTGTTCGAATCGATACGTTTCCTATCGATCAGGATGGGGACAGGTAGTACATTTCGAGTCCATGGTCTCGTATCGATCACCGGAGCTCAGTTCGACTCCATCAGGAAAAGCTTTCTCGTATCCATCATGTAAGTTCTCGTTCGTTTCTTTCATAAGGGCAAGCTTCGTATCCATTTTGTCACAACTGCTTCGTATCGATAACCCCTCATGGTCGTTCTGTATCGATCAATTCGTGAATGATCGACGCGAAGTGTACTCCTGGAATCGATGCAAAGAGAAGCGCGAATCGATAGGTACGAGCATGCCGTTGTAAAGTTATGGATATGGACGAAGCATAAAACATGGATGCAAGTCCACGTCTCTAGGAAAGAAGCGTTCAACACGGCGAGGAAGGTGGATCAACCTAAGGATTTCGCGACACGTCATCGCACGTGCCTCCATCGAGTCGAAAGTGATGGATTCGAACAGATGGATTCGAAGACAACAGCCAACGGAAAACCCAAGTTTGAATCGATCATAACTCAAGATCCACCGATCCAAATGCAACGAAATATTCACATAAGCTTCCACACAAGGTAATGATTGCTCCTGCCAAGTTTCAGCTCGATAGGATCATTTCTTGATGGATACGAAATCACTTCGTATCGATCTAAGAACGAGTCGAAACTTGGTGGGGTCGGTCGCGTGGGCCCACTCACATGCCAGAAAAAGTCTCCCGGAGTTTGAGCGAGATCTGAGCCTCCTGCGCCTATAAATAGCCCCCTGAAGCCTACAGAAAAAGGGGATCTTTTGGCCATTCAACGTCCAGACTCTGCCGGACTCGATTCTATTTCCTTCCATAGCTGTTATAGCCGAAATTCAATCAATGTAACTGCTGCAATCACTTGTAACCAGCGAAGAACATCAATAAAATTTAAAACTTTGAAGTGGACGTAGGCCGAAGATAGCTGAACCACTATAAATCTTACGTTTCTAATTGTTATTTTTGAATTACTGCTTGTTGCTTGCTCGGATCTGAGACTTGTGCTTGAATATTGTTGATTTGTATTCGTTGTTTGGTGCTTTCACTATACTTGGGGTTTGTGACCAATTTTGACGCAAACACTTTGGTGCTTTCACTGAGAAGAACTAGCACCCGCTACACCAGATTCAGAGTTCAGATTTAAGAGCATGAAGAATCTTGACTTAGAGACGATGACTTGACAAACAAGACAAAGAGTTGATCGGAGCCAACAAGGAGGAAGCCAGGAAGCATCCTCTGGAGCTAGAGAAGGACAGGCTTCGATGTACATCACTAGAGATGAGATGGAGGCTATGGCGAATTCGATACGCGAAAGCATGATGAAGACTCACCAAGAGATGATGTAGAATTTTCTTGAGCAGATAATAGTGGTGAATTTGCAGAACCTTGGACCGACTACAGCAGCTGCTAATGCTGAACAAGGAGTTGGGATTGCAGAAACTAGCAGAGATCAAGCTCAAGATCAGAATGTGAGACCAGGAGGCAATCAACAAGGACTTGGGTGAAGACCCTCAGGATCGGACACTGGAAGACCTATAGATGAAGCTCAGCAGGCTGGAGTCAATGCTACTGCTACTGAGCCACATGAAGAGTATGTACCGGAGTTCCCTTCAAAACTTGGAGGGCAGGATAGAAACATGACAGGGGGGAACCCACGGATGGGGATGAAAGGATGATTGGTCTAGTGCGAAGAATCATGAGAGGAGGATTGTCGAGTGGAGGATTACAAGAAGTCAGCCGGAGTCCATTCACTCCGAATATCAGGAATGCAAGGAATCCTCCAAAGTTCAAACTGCCTATGATGGATCCTTATGACGGGAGGTCAGACCCAATGATGCATATTACCAGATACATCAGGCACATGGAAGTGCTGGGGGCATCCGAGGAAGTGATGGCTCGATGCTTCCCTCTATACTTGTCAGATTTAGCTGCGCTTTGGTTTAGACAGCTGGAGACTGGATCGATCGGAACATGGGGCGAGCTTGTAGATTGCTTCATGAGATAGTTTAGGGTCCATATGACGCGACCCCAGAGTGTGATGACCCTAGCTTCAATCAAGCAAAGGACTGGAGAATGTATAAAAGATTTCTTATTGTGATTCAATGCAACGGTGGCTTCTGTAGATCGCCCAGATCCATCGATGATTTTGATGGTGGCGGTAGCAGGAGTCGGGGAAGGCACCGAATTCAAAGATTCTTTGGCAAGAGATCCCCCATAAGATTTTGGAGAATTTTATCATGAAGCTGAAAGATTCATTCGGCTGGAAGAGTCACGAGCCGAAAGGAGAGAAATAAATGCTGTGCAGGGCGAAAGAACCGCCAAGGAACAGTCCGGAGCGGACAAAGGAAAGAGAAAGAAAGACGATAGACGTGATGGTCCTGATAAGCGGAAGAAATTCCAAGAGCCTAGATTCAGACAGTACACGGATCTGACGGCAAGTCTAGAAAGGATTTACACTGAAACTCGGGGGCAACTCCCCTATCGAAAACCACCCAGGAGAGATCCTACTGAAAGGGAGCGTAGAACAGGAAAATATTGCCTATTCCATGAGCTGGATGGGCACATTACTGATGAATGCCACCACTTAAAGGATGAGGTGGAAGAACAAGCCAGGAGTGGTAGATTTCCACAATACATCAAAGAGCGGACAGCGGCCGTAAGACCTGAACAGCTACCGCTTCCACCCAACAGAAATGATCCTGGATCGGGATCACGACTCGTCATCAACTGATTATGATGGCAAGGGCCAAGTTCAGGATTTGGACTTTGGTCAAATAATTTCATTAGATTTGTTTTCAGAATAAACGGCTACTCCACTTACTCACGTACGGGAACTGGAGAGATCCTTAGGCATGCTTTGAGATGGAGATAGACTAATAAGCCCGGAGTGGCAATGTTTGGCTTTTTCCTAATGTTTGAGATTGAACATCTAGGACCTGAATTTAATAAATAAATTAGAATTTCTTGAAATAAACCTTTGACCGGGGAGTTAAAGGATGAATATTGGATACCAATATAAAAATGATCGCTTTATGACCCTACCCGGAGAGGCGGGGTCCGAAGTGCAAGAAGCGAGTTGCTTCGCCAGAGAGCGACAGGATCGACTCACTTAACGTCATTTCCCAATCACCGGGGAGTGATTGGATCGGGATTTGATGAGAGCCCGGAGAGGCTATGATCGGCCTACGATCAAGGCCAAGACATCGCTTAACGTTCAGGTACACTGAACCGGAGTGGAATAAGTGAGTTGCTTCGCCGGAGAGCGATGGGATCGACTCACTTAACACTGCTTCCCCTTCACCGGAGAGTGACAGGAAGGGATCTAGCAAGAGCCCGGAGAGGCTATGATCGGTTTAGAACAACCAAGACATCGCTATATGCCCTAACTAGAGCAACGCCAGAGTGCAATAAGATCTTTCTATTCAATCAAAGTCTAGAATGGGCTTGGCAGGGGTCCAGAATGACCATCGATAGTCCGGAGAGACTGTAAAATTTCATTCTTAACTTCCACTAGAATAAATTAATAACGATTTGGCTTCGAACAGCCATGGACTTGATTGAAAATGTTATAAGCTCTTAATAGAACATGAACTCACTACGTTCAATTTTAGACTGATCAAAACACACCTTTTATCAAAAGGCATGTTTTGTGGGGCAAAGTGTTATCCCAACATTTAGCAAAGCTGAGATACCCAAAACTGACTGAAAATCAATAATAGCTAGTCATGAATATCAACTATGTATTGCAGGATAACCATGGATATCGATGAATTTTGTCCATGTCCGAATTGAGTTATAATTGATAGGGCATGGCTAGCAAAGCCAAGAGAGCCAACGTTCCAAGTTTCAAGTCAATCCGAGCTCGTATGCTCAAGTTATGATGGATGCAATTTGAAGGGAACAGCTCCGGTATCGTATCCATCCTCGTACACCAATTCGAATCGACCGTGTTCGTATCGATCAAAGATTGTGTTCATATCGATACCGTTTGTATCAATACCGTTCGTATCGATACTATTCGTATCGATACCGTTCGTATCGATCAGCATGGGTTCGGCTCAGTGAGTTCGCATCGATTAGGTTCTAGTTCGACTCGATGACTTCGCATCAATCAGAGAGGAAGGCTAGGAGGATTTCGACTCGATGGCAACACACCCAGTTTGTTAGACAAGCGTGCGGAGGTTTGCTCGAATCGATATGTTTCGTATCGATCAGGATGGGGACAGGTAGTACATTTCGAGTCCACGGTCTCGTATCGATCACCGGAGCTCAGTTCGACTCCATCAGGAAAAGCTTTCTTCGTATCCATCAGGTAAGGTCTCGTTCGTATCCATCATAAGAGCAAGTTTTGTATCCATTTCATCAGAACCGCTTCGTATCGATAACCCTTCATGGTCCTTTCGTATCGATCAATTCGTGAATGATCGATGCGAAGTTTACTCCTGGAATCGATGCAAAGAGAAGCGCGAATCGATGGGTACGAGCATGCCGTTGCAAAGTTATGGATATGGACGAAGCATAAAACATGGATGCAAGTCCACGTCTCTAGGAAAGAAGCGTTCAACACGGCGAGGAAGGTGGATCAACCCAAGGATTTCGTGACACGTCATCGCACGTGCCTCCATCGAGTCGAAAGTGATGGATTCGAACAGATGGATTCAAAGATGACAGCCAATGGAAAACCCAAGTTTGAATCGATCATAACTCAAGATCCACCAATCCAAATGCAAAGAAATTTTCACAGAAGATTCCATACAAGGTAAAGATTGCTCCTGCCAAGTTTCAGCTCGATTGGATCATTTCTTGATGGATATGAAATCACTTTGTATCGATCTCAGAACGAGTCGAAACTTGGTGGGGTCGGTCGCGTGGGCCCACTCACGTGCCACAAAAAGTCTCCTGGAGTTTGAGCGAGATCTGAGCCTCCTATGCCTATAAATAGCCCCTGAAGCCTATAGAAAAAGCGGATCTTTTGGCCATTCAACGTCCAGACTCTGCCGGAGTCGATTCTATTTCCTTCCATAGCTGTTATTGCCGAAATTCAATCAACGTAACTGCTGCAATCACTTGTAACCAGCGAAGAACATCAATAAAAGTTAAAACTTCGAAGTGGACGTAGGCCGTAGATACCGAACCACTATAAATCTTGCGTTTCTAATTGTTATTTTTGGATTGCTACTTGTTGCTTGCTCGGATCCGAGACTTGTGCTTGAATATTGTTGATTTATATTCGTTGTTTGGTGCTTTCACGATACTTGGGGTTTGTGACCAATTTTGGCGCAAACAGCCTACAAATGGATTATTAAGAAATAGATAAATGCAGATAGATAAGTGGAGGCTTATAAAACAGGGCTATTCGTGAAAGGATTCATCAAATTCAAGTCGTTGATTATGATGAAACATTAAGTTTAAGTCCATTTGGATAATGCTAGCTATTATTGCATTCTATGACTATGAAATATGGCAAATTGATGTAAAGAAAGACAATCCTAAATGATGATTTAGAAGAGACTATTTATTGTTACATCTCAAAGGTTTCGAGGTCGGTGGAAGTGAATGTAAGGTTTGCAAGTAGTTAAGATCCATTTATGGACTTAAACAACTTCAAGGACTTGGAAAAAGGGTTTGATAAGGTAATCAAATAGTTTATTTTTTATCAGAACACATTGGAAGTGTATGTATACAGAAAGGAACAAGGAAGTGCTATAGTATTCATAGTATTATATGCCAATGACTTATTATTGATTGATAATGATGTTTCATTGTTATAATTAGTGAAAGCTTTCCGTTCCAAAACCTTCTCCATTAAGTTTTTGGGAGAACTATCCTATACACTGGGTATAAAGATATCCACAAATAGAACTAAGATGCTGCAAGGATTATCCCATTCCCTATACATATATACCATATTTAAAAGGTTCAATACTAGCCATTCCAAGCATTTAACTGTTCCTATGCAAACTGGAACCGTCCTTTCAATGAAAGATGCTCCTCAAAACTTATGAGGAGTAAGAGCATATTAAAAGAATACCATCTGTATTAGCAATCGGTTCCATGACATATATCGTGCTATGTACTAGACAGGATGTGACCCATATATTAGGCTGCATAAGCCAATACCGATCTAATACCAAAGAAAAACATTAGACTTCCATAAAATGTATACCTAAATACTTAAGAAATAATAAGGACTTATTCCTTATATATGAGAATGATGACCTCCTTATGAAGGGGTAGATGGACTATAGCTTTCAAAGTGGTATCAAAGACAGTAAGTCGGGGTTAGGTTATGTCTTTACTTTAAATTGTGGGGCTATCGATTGGAAAAGTTCCAAACAAGAAACTGTAGTTGATTCCACGATGGAGGCTAAGTACATCACCCTCAACGTAGAAATTAAGGAAGCGGTTTGGATGTGCAAAATTATGAGTGAGCTAGGGGTTATTCCTAGCTTGGAGAATCCAATGACATTATTTTGTGACAACTATAGAGCGATATAGATCGCAAAGGAGCCTAAAGCATACAACAAATCAAGACGCATTATTCGAATGTTCCATATAATTAGAGATTTTTTTAAGAGGAAAGAAGTCATGATTTAAAATGTAGATACAAAGGACAACATAGCGATCCATTCATAAAGAGACTAGCTCAGTCAGTTCTCGTCAAATTGATCAATGTGATGAGACTGATAATCCATAATTTTCCCTAACTGTAAGTGGGAGAATGATAAAGTCAGGGGCAAGCCCTATGAACAATTTTGTAATTTACTATAAATTCTTAAATCAGTAATAAAATCTCATTCGAAAATAAAATGAGTTTTTATTTCTATTACATACTAGTTATAATATGTTATATTATTTATTTATTCTACTTAGGTTTATTTAATACAAATTCCAAAAATAGTATGGTTTGTGATAGTAATTACAATGAGCTGTATTCATGAGAAATTTATCACAGTGAAATAAACATACCATTTTATTGGACAAGATGTGTTGAGACTAGATATCGCTATATCCATTGAGACTAAAGTAGGTAATGCTCTCTAAATGTTGCAAACTATATTACACACGGTCATTGGGAACACTAAGGGATTACGTAGTGATAGTTATTAGATGACTATAGGATGACAAGATCGATGGTTTTATGTTAGTTGATATAACTATGGTCAAACAGAGAATACCGAAGTGACAATATTACACAGTTATCTTGACTTGAGCATACCATTGAAATTCAATGTGAATACTCTGTTATCCCGCTTTTTGGTAAAGCCATGATACCAAAAGATCGATCAAAAATGAAAAATAGTTCGTCTCAAAGATTGGTTATACACTACTTCACTATGGATATCGATGAATTTTGTCTGAGCTCGGACCAGGCTACAATTGATAGGACATGACAAGCAAAGCCATGAAAGCCAGTGTTTCAAATTTTAGGTCAATTGGAGTTCGTATGAACAGATATGATCGATGCAAGTTAGCCAAAGAATGTTGTTCGTATCCATCAAAATGTGGAGGAGATGTCCATTTCGAATCCATCAGGCTCCACGTACTTCGAATCGATCGCATTTGAATCGATTAGCAGTGATATCAATCACTTCGAATCGATCGGTTTCGAATCGATCAGATGGACATCCACTCAGCACGTTCGTATCCATTGAGTCCGAGCAGTTCGAATCCATCATCCGAATCCATCGGCATACCCTACTTCGAATCGATCGGTCTCGTGCCCAAGCACTGCTTCGTATCGATCGTCCTCGCATCCATCAAGAGTGACAGATCATTATTTCGTATCCATGAAATCTGCCCTGCTCGTATCCATTCTGTTTGTCATGATCCCCTACCTATCGATCCGTGATTCGATCCATCGATGCAAACTGGGTCGTAGCACAGGATACGAAAACGGCGAAATTCATGGATACGAAGCGGTCAACTCGGAGCAAAAGTAGGATCGATATGAGGAGTGCGAGCCACGTCACTACAGAACCACGTGCATCGATCGATTCGAACGCATGGACTCGAAGTAAACAACCAACTGAAACATATTAGCTCGTATCGATCATATCTCCCAAATCGCTGATCCAAATGCAACGAAATTTTCACAGAAGCTTCCATACAAGGTAAAGAGTGTTCCTGCCAAGTTTTAGCTCGATTGAACTAATTCTTGATGGATACGAAATCACTTCGTATCGATCTCAGATCGAGTCGAAACTTGGTGAGGTCGGTCGTGTGGGCCCACTCACGTGCTAGAAAAAGTCTCCCGAATTTTGAGCAAGATCTGGGGCTCCTACGCCTATAAATAGCACCCTGAAGCCTACAGAAAGGGGATCTTTTGGCCGTTGAACGTCCAGACTCTATCGGATTCAATTGTACGCTTCATTATTGTTGTTGCAATCAGATTTCAAAACTTCTATCAATTGTAATCCGCTGTAATTGATTGAGATCATCAAGTGAATCAATAAAGACATAAGCTTCAAAGTGGACGTAGGCAAGATCGCCGAACCACTATAAATCCTGTGTTTGTGACTGCTATTTGTGAATTGCTGTGTTTGATATTGTTTAGGTCTGAATTTTGTGTTGATTATTGCTGATTTGTGTTCATAAATGGGTGCTTTCACGATATTGGGTGTTTGTGACCAACTTTGGTGCAAACATACTCCACTTTGATTATACTTAAATTGTGGCACGACTTCCATCGAAAGACTATAGTTAGGTCTTAGTTGAAGCATCGGAAGTGAAATACTATATAATAGAGAATTGATCTCCTAAATTATATGTTGTTAGCATCATGTTCTACTATAGTAAACTTGTAACATCCCGATCTTGAGACATAATTAATCAAAAATTATTAGTGGGAAAAATTTAGAAATTATTTGTAAATATTGGAATTTTGATGATAGAAATAGTTTATGATGAAATCAAATTATTTTGGGAGAATTATTAAATAAGAATATGGAATGAATTATTTTGAAATTGAATATTTTGAAACTATAAATTATTAAATTAATGATGAACTAAATTATTTTGGAATAATAATGATATTTCTAATTAGAAATAATTTTAAATTATGTTAAAAGTGGTTGAATAAATTTGTAAATTCTGACAATATTAGCAAATGAACTTAGAAGTATATTTCAAACGGAAAAGGAAGTTTATTTTATCTATATAAGGAGTTTTGGAATTTATATCATAAATGGGTTTAAAATGTATATACGAGGTAATTAAATTTAAATGAGTTAAAATGCGGAACTGATATTTTTATAAAATTTTATAATGAATGAGAAATGAAGATCGAGTAAGAAATTATTTAGAGTGGAAATTAAAGTTGATTCGAACAAATTTTTAATAAAGTGGGCTAGATATAATAAGTTTGGGATATAATTAAATAAAAATAATATATGAAAAATATATTATATAAAATTCCATAATGTTTTTTAATCACTCAAGCTATGAAATATGATTTTTATTTTAGTGTTGGATATTGATTTATGTTAGTTAAAATTAGTAGAAATGGAAAGTAAGAGAAGAAAATGATTGATTAGTAATTGTGTAAGGTCCATCTATCCTTGGCCAAACATTTGTTTCATGAAATCTAAATTTAGTCTTTTCTTAAGTCTAGAAAACTCCTTATCGCTCATTAAAAATCATTCACGTATTTTGCTTACTTCACTTCGTACTTCCATCTTTATGGTTTTTTTATGAAAACTTATTTTCTGCTCATTTTAAAATCAAAATAATATAAAATAAAATTTATAAATTCCTAAATCAAAATATAAACACCTCAACATTACGATACACCACTACATATTAAGAAGTATGTGTTTTGATCAAGATTCAGCTACGGAAATTTTCTAGTAAAAGGAAAAAGAGACGAAAGTAGTGAATTGTGGAAGCTAGTGAAGTAACCGAAGCTTCTCTGGCTAAGATCGGTGTTTATCCACTCACTACTATGTCTAAATATATGAACTTTATATTGTATGTTGATATGTATGAATTGGAAGTGTGTGCATTTCTCTTGAATCATGTATGCTTGTCTTTTTTTTGGAATTGAGTGACACTGATGTGCATTGAGGTGATAAGATGGTAGAGTAGTTTTAGTGTTGAAATAGAGGTTGAGAGAAGTGGTCAATAGTGGCCATAGTCACTAAAATGGACTCTGGCATGGCTTGGAATTCGTTTTCAGGTCGTCAGCCGGTCCACCTTGGCAAGGTGCATCGATGCATCAGAGCACAAGCCTAGGATGAATTCCAAACTATGATGTAAGGGATTTGTTTACTTAAAAAAATTGATCTGATTTTTATAACTTCGCTTAAATATTCTATTCTTATCTTAGAAACTACAAAATGATTTCGAACAATATTGAGTGATTTGTAGTATCAAGGATTTTGAATATATAGTAAAGATTTTGAATTATATTTGATGGTTTGACATGCAGGAGAATACTTTAAAAGTTTATTAATTTGTGTACAAATAGTATTTAATTATATAAAATTGGGAAATAGCTTTATAATTATAATTAACATGGAAAGCGACTTAGGAACTTTTGAATATATATTAGGATTTGGCAATGAATTATAGTATTTAAATCTTTATTTTGGAATTATTTAATCTAGGTGAATATTATTTGATATAAAGTGTTTTATGGATTTTACTATGATTTTGTAAGTCCTATCTTTGCACTAGATCGTGTTTCTATGCTATACTTGTTTTCATTCTATATAACGAGAAATATGAATAAACGGATTTAGTATGGAAATTTCGGTAATATTTCTCAACTTATTCTTCGAACTCGTGATACAGAATAATATTATGGAGATTAAGTGTAGTCTATAAGCAACAAATGAAAGATTGAGTAACACGTGGTGGTATGGGACATCATTGTAATATTTTTTGGTTATTCATTGTAAGTAGATGACAATTATGTGACGGGAACAGTGATATTGAGATAATACTCACATGAGGTGATTCTTAGGGATTTAATCTAGATTGTCGCCCATGTATGTAGATATTATGTACTAGCCTATCATAACGTACTCTTGTTATTAGCGTTGGAGTGAACCAGGTTGGCCAGTATCCACCCTGAAAGCCTAATCTCGGGGTCACGCCCCAGATCCATTACACACTATAGTATTCAAAGAAAGGTAGTTGCTCTTAGCCCCTTGTGCCACGTAGACAAGCAATTTGTTACCAAAAGGGCAGAAGCTGGGTCGTGACCGAGTCCTCGCGTTGACAAGCACACTAGTGGATATTGTCATGATTATCGTAGAGATAATTGCAAACTTTAAGAGTAGATCGGGGTGGGTACCCCGTGTGCTTCTAGAGCAAGCAGCTGGCAGTCAGTCCTTCTTCTAGTTCTATGCTAAGTGATTGATAGGCACATGCTATTGATATGCCCCACTTAAGTATAAATATGGGTTAGGTGACCCACATGTTGAAAAAAGATTCTACTTGGGAGCTTGCGATCATCGTGCAGTCAATTCCCATCACCATTTATTATTATGTGTTATATCTATATATGAACATGTGATTATGCTTAGGTGTCCAAAGTATAGTCGATGCTCGTATGTTTTACTATATATGATTTTGCTGATAGGTAGCCTATTTTATGTTGACTGATGATGGGATTTTATTATTTGAGATTGAGGGATATACTTAGGCATTATTGTATGCTAGCCTAGCTATATTTGATGATATCTTAAGTAGTGATGTTTAAGGACTTTAATGATGATTTTTATATGAAAAATTCACTCGTTTGACAATGATTCCGTGATTCCTTATTTGATGTGATTTTATATAGATGATAACATCTTTATGCATGGTTTTGTGATGGTTGTTGTCTTGAGTTATTTTGATGTCATTATCATATTATTATGCAATGCCTAAACTGAGACACATATGTATATTGTCACCTATATTCAGACATAGTTTGAACCATCTGTTACTTACGTCATACTTAGGTTAGTTCGAGGTATTTTAGGTCCAGTGATAGTATAACTTGCTTGTGGATGTTGTGCATAGATGGAGGAAAGAGTATTATTGTATATCATATTGTATAGTGTTATCTCATTGTATGTATGTTATTATGATGTACTGAGCATACTTTGCATTTTATTTGAGATAAAGGATATTTGAGTTGTTTTGTTTTCACGTCGTCTCTTGTATATTTTCTATTATATATTGTTGCTATGATAATGGCTTTGTGTTCTCTATCCTTCACTGTGTATTATGTACTGTTCTATCTTGGAGACGCATGTGTACATTACTTTGTGCTGATACCGCATACGTAAAAGTGAGATATTTATTCGATTTTGAAATACATACCTGTGTCAGCCTAAGGGAATATTCACATGTGCAGCTCATTTTGTCTTATTCTCTATATTATCTAATAGTATTATATAGTAATACTCTTGGACAGTATGGGTATAGAGGTGGGGCATTTCATAACTTAAAGTCAAAGTCTTTGGTTAGAGAAGTTCAATTAATAACAGTTGTTATTATTGAATCAAAGACTTCGTGGTTGTACTATATAACTTAATATGGAAGATACTAGAATTTTGACCAATACCAAATCCCATAAGTCCTTATCTGATATAGTTTTGACGAAGAGAATTGGTGTAAATGGTTGCCACTATCGTGGATCGCTTAAAATAGTAAAACTGGATTTTACCAAAACTGCGTAAGTGATAAATTCGATCTAACTGTTACACCTCTAGCTAAGATGATGTGTGAACATTAATATTCAAATTGTTGGATATTAATCACAGATTGAATTTACAACTATGAGTCTCATAACCGCAATGTTGAATGCTCATGACATGATTTAGTTAAATTATAATTGTTATGAATTAATTTAATTAATTAATAGATATGAAATATTAATTATAAAATCTTATATGATTTATTTGAATCGATATTGAATATAGTGCATGTATAAAGGTTATATATGTGTGCACATATCGAATATCTTCGTATACTAGATTATGCATTTATTCGGTGTGAACCCAACATTTAAAATGGAGGTCTTTAATTTTGCTTCTCCCCCATTTTCAAGAATAATGATCCCGATTATCTATACCTTCTTTTCATTGTCCCTCATCAAGACTAATTGGTTCCTACCCACAGATCCAATACTACACAGAAACAGTGAAAGAATCTTTAGGCAAAACTCCTCATTTCTCTTATCGAAAGCCTATAAAAAGATGGATCGATACCAAAAATATTCATATGTTTCAGATGTGGAAGGGATTCGCCTCTTGCCAGAGAATGCTTTGAGCCGATGCGATGCTTCAAATGTGGAGCTTTTAGTCATAGGAAGGATCGATGTAAGATGGTCTTTAGGGATTCAATTTTAGGTTTGAGTACTACTGAGCATGGTTTTCAATTTGTTTTAAGAATCATGAAACTGAAACAAATATTGCTAGATCATTTATGGTTTCATAGAAATGAGGGAATCAATCTTTTAGAGGAATTGTTTCAGCATTTTGATGTCATATATTCAGTAAACATTGGAGGAAATTATATGAAAAAATTCAATACTTTGGTTAGTATTTCTGATCATGGTAGGAAGGTTCAAATGGAGAAGATTTTGAACCAGTTGTTTGATGATAAACAAAGAAAAACTAAAGAATAAATATTCTAAGAGATTGGAAATGAAATAACAATGATTAAAAATGATAGTAACCAATGATATTATCTTATGATGTTATGCTTTGTGATTCATCGATAATCTAATGGGATTTGATGCATCATATTTAGTTCTGGTTCTTATTCGAATATATATAAAAATGGAGAAGATATGTTATCTTTTGGCGCTCTTTTGAATCAGGAAAAGAATATGCTTTTATACTTGTCAATAATCATCCAAAGAGTTGGAATATAGCATTGAAATTAGATTTTATAATTTCTGTTTCTAACAATTTTGAGGCTTTGAAAAATATTGACATTGAAAGTGAAACAGAGATAGTTATGTTAGACAGTCATAGGGAAAGAAGAGCACAACAGCTGGAGGAAAATATGGGTTCTGGTTTTGAAAAGAATTAGATGATGAATGTTTGTGTTAGAAAACAAATGCTTGACAATATATCTGAAGAAAGAAGGAGTGTATAGTAAAAAGTGCAGAAGGATATGCACGTCATGTTTGTTTGCGCCAAAATTGGGCACAACACTCTTCGGATGTGTTTGAAGAGATAAAATGGAGAAACTAAATGTAAAAAGAGGTGGGTCTGGCAAAAATACCAATCAATAGATAAGAAAATGCGCAGAAACACACGAGTTTAGAGTTCGGCATATGGCCTACGTCCACTATGAAATGGCTGACTTTTATTAATTTTTGCTTACTGGTGACAGTGAGTTACAACGGTGCAATCCAAGTACAATAGTAATTTTGGTAGAGTATGGACGTAGAATATCCAAAAGTCCTTTTTCAGTTGGTCCTGGGCTGCATTTATATGCCTAGGCAGCAAATTTCTCTCTCAGATCTCGGAGGACTTCTTCCCTCACGTGGGTGGGCCCACATGATCGATTTTGGGTCGTTTGGACTCGATCCATGATCGATACGAATGAAATTCGTATCATTCAAGATTTAGCCTAATCGAGTCGAGATCGATCATGAACATTCCTAAAGTTGCACGCAAGATCCTGTGAAAATTTGGTAGCATTTGGACTTGTAGATTTCGAGTTATGATTGATTCAAGTTTGAATTTCTTGAAGGCTACAGAGTTCGCATCGCTTCTGTTCGCATCGCTTCTATCTGCGTTGCTTCCAGGCACGTGCTAACCAATGACATGGCGCTATCTTTTAGGATCGATCCACTTTTCATGCTAAGTGACCGAGTCATCCATCTTTGCATGTCTACTTTGCATCGTTCTAAGATTCGTTTCATTCATATCGATCCCATTGACACCGGTTCCTTGTTGCTTACTTCGTATCGATGGTCAACCCTCCTTTTGTATCCGTCGACCATGCTCCACTTTGTATTGATATTTGGCACTCTACTTCATATCAATAGCTTAGTGGCTTCTTTTATCGATAGATGGATGACTTCTCTCGCATTAATCAACAACGCTCGATACGAACCATGCAGGCAGAAGACCGATACGAAGATTGTACTCATGGGACCGATACGAAGTGACATGCACAGATGGATACAAACTATGCGTTAACCATGTTAGACACGATGTAGAGTGAAATTAATGGATACGAAGCAGTGTATAGTTGATGGATACGAAGCAGACGTTTTCCATGGGTGCGAACTAGCTTGATTCTGATGGTTACGGCGGAGGCCGCCATGTATGGATGCGAACTGATGATTTTGATGGATTCGAACGAGGCTTGCGAGCTTGGATGGATACGAACGAGATTACTACTTGATTTTGCGTCAATCATATCTTGAGTATGAATCCTGATTGACTTGAAATTTGAAATGTTCGCTTTCATAGCTTTGATTATCATGTCGCGTTAATTGTAGCTTGATCCGGATTCTGACAAAATTCATCGGTATCCATAGTAGACCTGTGTATAACTGATTTTTAGAAAGGACTGTCTTCAGTTTCTAGTCAATTCCTTGGTTCACGGCCTTGCTAAAAGGCGGGATAACATTTCCCCCCTGTAGTACGTCTTGTGAGAACAAGACGTGCTTTAAAAAGTAGCAATCTTCATTCTGAGAAGTTCCATCCATTTTTTTAAGTAATTGTTGCCTTTTCATCAAAAGATGTAACCTTTGTATGATCTTTAGTAGTTCGAATAATGAATTGTTGACTGCCCATTGTTGTACTATGCACTGTTGTAACTGAGTGTTAAATGATAATAAACTATTGGTTATTGTCGTAATTGTCACCAGATGAGCATTCTATTCTTGTGAACTTTGAAATCTGAATGTTAGTCCATCACATACATGACTATGTGTTAACCTGACTCCCATAAATGTTCATACGTTCACGAGTGGTTGTCGGTTTTTTTGCAATGAATTCCGCATCGATCCTCTCCTAAATCAATGTAAAGTTTGAGTTGTAACAATGCTTAATTGTTGTTTTGGAATGTCCCTTCGTATCGATCCTCTCCTGGATCGATTTTAGAAGGTGGGAGGTTATCTTCGTATCGATGACATCGACACATGCCAATAGCTCTTTGGAATATTTCATATGGACCTATAGTTTCTGTGGACTTCGGAGCAATGGATACGAAGTTTTCATTTCACATCGATGGATTGCTGACAGGTCAGAATGGTCCAAACAAGTCTCCATTGTCTCGTTCATATCGATGAGTGCCGATGGACACGAACAGCTGTGGTCTAAATCAATGGTAAATGTATACGAATAGGCTACTTTGTATATGTTAGAGGGGTGACCGTTCTTAACGGTCAACATAAATGGGAGATGAATCGTTTCCTTCTAGTTTTCCACCCATTTAAATGCTTTTTGTACTTAGAAAAATTCCATATGTTTTCATTTTACTTCCAGCCTTTCGTATCGATCAAAGTTTGAAAGCAAGAAAATAAAATTTGCCTTCAGATCGATCCAAGTTTTAATCCCCCGGCCTATTCACTCAAATTAGGTAATTGATTGACCAAAATCAACTTAAAATGAGGAGGCTCGAATTTTTATGCCACTCCTCTTGTACTCGCGGTCGATTCTGATTGTGAGGAGGCTGGAGATGGGTTAGACCAATGTCGAGGAAGGAGGAGATGGAGCTCGGGCTGATTGGAGAAAAAGAAGTTTGGGAGATCGATGATGGATGAAGGACAAGTTCGTACCAAACCAAATGTAACGCTACTTCGTACCGATTGACAGAGCTGCCTCGTATCGATGGAAAATGGATACTCATATCGATCGATTGATGATCAATACTTGTATCGATCAAGAGCAATCGATACAAAAATTTTGGGCCAAGCGATCGACACGAAAATGTCGCTGCCGATCGATACGAAATAGAGAATATTGCATCGATATGAAATAACCTTCGGGTGATCGATACGAAGTACTGTACTAAGATCGATACGAATTGCCATTCTCATGACTAATACGAATTGTATTCTTTGAGGTCGATCCAAGTCCAAACTTTGAAGGATACGAAATTTTTGCACACCTGAACATTTTATTCCGACGAGCTTCTACTTTGCATAATTAGACTTAGCTGTTTCCTTGCATATTTAACCGCCCTTTGAAGCTTGTCGATGGAACTGTAACTTGAAAATTTTGATGAACTTCAACTTGGATTGATCTCCAAAGCCTAGATAGCATGGTTCTGATGGTCAACAATGACTGTCACTCCGGTAAAATTTCGAAGTCTCGTCGCTTGAATATCTTATTAATTTTTCTAGAACTTTCTTAAGCACTATATAATACTGCAATGCACAACATACTCATGCACTTCGTTTTAGGACACACACAGTATTATTGTCATATAATGATGGTTTTTACCGAGTTGATTACCTATGGAACCTTGGAGTTCATAGCAGTAGAAGGCCCAAAGTTCACCTCCTCCGATAATAGAGATGTTGGCCATTGCGATCGAAGTCATAGGTCCAGCTCCGGATGAGTTACCTGGAGCAATAATTATTGGGAATCCACAAGATTCTGTACCATATAACGTCCCCGAAGATATGTTGGGGAGAATCTACTTAAGACACGGGCTATCGTTGGATGATGTCCTGTTACCGGAGCCAAATGATAGGCCACATATTCCTCCAGAGGGATATACAGCTTTTAGTCGATTTTCCTGCACGGCCAAAACACTTCCCCCATTTAACCAATATATTCGAGAAGTTCTAGCTTACTTAGGGATTGGTTCGTCGCAGCTGCATCCGAATGGATATGCGTTGTTCAACAACTTATTCATTGTTTTATGGAGCATCTCTTATGACCCCCCACTTCCGAGGAAGTCAGATTCTTGTTCAATGTCAAGAGTCAGGGAGATGATCCCTCGTTCACATTCTTAGAGGGGGTTAGAAATTGTCATGTTATGACTAGAACCTGGACCAGACTTAGCTACTTCAAGACCGAATGGTTCTATGTTCGGTGCCCGCCAGGGTTTGCTAGACGATGGTTAGCTAGACGTAAGTGCCGCAATTTCTCTAGTGACTAATGAGGTAGTTGTAATCGACATTGAGTCTAATAATTTCTTTCCTTTACAGCCGCAATTCCATGACCAGGAGGTGCCCTACTTAAAGTAATAGTGTGAATTCTTCATGATGTGCCTGGTGAGACTAGGGAGATCGATTCGATGCTAACGGATGAAAATTTAAGGACCATTGGGCTTATTGACCGAGACCAGAGCATAAAGCTTAAAGGATCTCTTAAGGCAGCCACGACAAGACGGGCGTAGGGCACCCGGGATTGTAATAATTGATCGAGGTGATGAAGAGAATACGCCCACTAAAGAAGAACCCATAGTTGGGCCCCTTGATAGCCTTCCACCTTCAGAAGGAAAGAGAAGAGGCAAGGCGGTTGCTCATAAACTTCATAAGTCTTCAAGATGGAAATCCATGGCCATGTACCTCCCAGTCACCGGCATTAGAATTTCAGAGACTCCTTTCCCACAAATGGAGAATCCTTTCGAATGACTCGCCGACATTCCGATTCCTGACTATGTGTCGCTCCAACACGACACCGGATTGGAAGGGCTTCAAAGCGCTTTAGATATAGGTGATTCACTTCCTATGAGTATGGCCGACATAACTAGTTGGTCAGGGGGTTTTGCACATGCAGACATACACTTTCATGGCACTACATGATTTCCAATCATAAGCTATTCATTTCTGGAGATTACCGATTCTGTTTCTCTTTCTATTTTACAGATACGATGACAAGGCGGGAGTCCATGCTCGGTAGCCTTCGCTCGGCAGGCCAGCCATTTAGTTCATATTATGAGTCCCGTAGAAGGAAAGCTGGTAGAGACCACAATCGCAGTTATCCTAGACATGAGCGTTATAAAAGGGGGAGGAATAGAGAGAGAGAATATAGGTTTTGCTCCCAATCACGCTCTCCACCACCTCGACCCTAACACAATCTTCCAATCATGGCAAACAACCCTTGAAACCTTCAAGCCAAAGGCCACATAGTCAAGTACCGAGGTCCAATTCAAAGCATTGGGGGACGGAAAACGAAACTTCCGCTATCATTGAGAAGGCTGTCATGGAGCCCACTAGGGAGGGAGCAATCAGAATCGCCAGCTAAAAAATGATTTCTCGAGCATCTGTTTTGATGGCTTCATCTTCCCTTCGCATTTAAAGAGAATTTCAGTCGAGGCAGAATAGATAATGCATGACTACATCCACGACGTTTACAGCCAGTATCGGGAATGGATGAAGACCATGGAAAAAGCATCGGCGATGGCCTTTAAGCGGGCGAAAACAATTGAGGGGATGGGGCGCTTAAAGAGCTTATAGTCAAATTTGTTGAAATCGTCAAGGAGAAAGACGATGCAATTAAAGCTGCCAGGAGGCATGTGACCAGGCCGTGGTGTTTAGGAATGAGAGGGATGTGACAGCTGTAACGTCCCGCCTTTTCGCGCAATTTAAATCAACGCACGTGCCAATTCAAACCATACGCAAGGGTGGATTGTAATAGGGTAAATAAGAAAAACAGGAAGAAAAGCAAAACAGAATCTCACAGCGGAAGGATAAAATATAATAATCAACATACAGTTCATAAAACTATTTACAAACATTTGATTCTTCTTTATACAATAAATATCAGAGTTCACATACCAATAAATATCAATGCAGCGGAATTAAAAAGTGTAATGGAATATAATTAATAATAATAATAGAAATCTCCGTCTTCGTCCTCCATAGCTAAAGTCTTCGATCCTGAAACGCTCGGACTGACCCGAGCGAATTGAAAAGACAAAACACTCGAGTCAGAACTAAAAGAACTTATGTAAGTCAAATTAACTGAAATAAATATGAGTACAGTAACTTAAAAGATGCTCGGGATTTACATCTCTTAAGGATCCGTTAAACTATTTACTATGTAGTATATTTCGCTATTATAATAGTGTCCAATTGTAAAATAAACTTACTTTTTAATAGCGTAAGGGGTTACCCATATAGCCCTTAACACAAATAATGCCAATAGTCCATACAATACCGTAATACCTCCTGATAGGGAGGCTACCAGAGGATACTCCATAGGTATGACACAAATAGAAACTCGTAGTAAGGCTCGGTATGGTAGGTGACATGGCACAACTGGGCAATGCCAGGGTAGATATACCAATTACGCATCCAGGTTGGTGGAAACGCGCAGCGCGCAGCTACCGCCCACCTCGAACAAACTCCTCCAAAATCAAAAATAAAGGTGGCCACCGAATCAATCCAAAGTCAAAGTATAGTATCGAAGAGGAGTGTCCGATTAGAGGAATGACCTCATTGGCCCGAGAATCGCTCCTGTTTTAGCCACCTTATGCCAACTCACGGGAGTCGGGTCCACGTATTTACCTCAAAGGAAACGCCGCCACCATCCTACTTCATTCTGGAATCTCCACCGCGTACACGGTTGTTAAAGTGGTTTTCGAGGTTGGCAGAGAGTATGACAACATCCGATCCCGGTCTCTTCAACAACCAAATGTTATTATAACACCGCGGTCATTTAAAAATAATTATACTTTCAAAACCAGAATACAATTATCCATTTCAAAACCCATAAAAATTATATCATTTCCTTTTAAAACCCAAATAAATATGATATCATTTTATTTCAATATATTTTCTTTTCCAAAATCATGCCACTTTTAAAATTTATAATACCTCGAAACCAAATAATTGAATTTTAATTTTCAACATAATACTTCAAAATCCATAGTTTAAAACCATAACTTTCAAAACTTAAATGGTTTGGATATTCAACAGCATATAAAATAAAACAGTTGAATTAAAATTTCTTTAAAAGTAAATAATGTCCACTCCTTCACAATTTTATTCACTTTAAATTCAGTCTAAACCCATAAGCTTTATATCCTCTTTCAGTTTAAATAAAACCACTTCGATTTTCAATAATTCAAACTTTGAGTATTTAATGAATTTCAAAACTAAGGTTGGGGTTTCAAATCAACAATTCATTTTCCTATTATTTAGTTTGAAAGGTTTACATGATAAATCCAAAACCATTTAAAATAAAACTAAATTTATTAACACTAAATATTTCCTTCCATTTATTTAATACTAGAATTATTCGTTAAATCCAGTTATAAATATCATACCTTTAAAATTTCCAATTTAAATAAGTTAACATCAACTTATGGAGTTAAATTTTTAAATAAGCTCAATTCAAATTCAATTTCCAATTTATCTTTCAATCTTAATTGATTTGAATCATTTAAAATTCTATATATATATACACAAGATCTTAAACCCGTACTTAATCATATAATATAAATTATCAAATGCCATTTTTCAACTTATTCATTTTTATGTAACGGATTTATGCATAGCTTAAATTCACAATTAACTATGTATGTGTATATAAAATATATTTATATCATATCCAAATTTAATATTTATTAAACCGTATCATATCCAAACCATAAAATCATTTCAAAAATAATTATATGCGGTGCCTGTATATAATTTTCTATCCTATGGTCAAGTGATACAGATATTTATCATTTCAATTTGCAATTTAAAAATCAAAATGCGGTTGTATATCATTTCAAACCGCAATCCCAAATGAAATGAAAATGCATGATAACTTGCAGTTTATATAAGATAGAACACATCATCCATTCACCCAATATCAATCATCAACCAATTTATTTCAATCATCATCCAATTTGAACAAACATCAATATAGAGCATATAAGATATACAAGTAATAAATAACATATATTGACTAACAGTTTATATTCAAAAATAAATTTAATAACTATTAAACTATCAGTTTATATGCAACTAAATAAATTTTAACTGTCAAATTATATGCAATAATAAAATAAATTAACAAGTAAATTAAATAAATGCGATTTAACAGAGATGATGAATAAAACATGCCAAGCAGTCATAGATAAATTTCTACTTATATCTTAAGTCAATTTAACAGACATAGGAAATTTTAGAAGTTGTGAGTCAGTTAAAACACTCACCTTTTTGAATTTAAATTGAATTCAAATCCAATTTAAACCCAAAAATTGAACAGTCTTCAAATTCATCCAAACCTACGTCAACAGATCCGGAATTTAATTACGATCCTAGCAAAAAAAAAATTGCGCGTGAAACAGATAACGTATGGGAAAGTTATTAAGATTTTAACATTTGAAATAAAAATAAATATTAAAATTAAAATAAACCTAATTACTCAGCTACACGTCATCTACTTTTGCACGCTACAGGACTTGAACGCACCCGTCCCTCTCCCTCGTTCGAACGTGAACAATTCAACCCATGTTGCCAGCCGTTGACCACGTTTTACCTCCCCTACACGCCACCATACGCTAAGGCCATTGTCGTTAGACTCGTGATGTCGTCCCCTGCCACGCCGTCCCCTCCGTTCGCCTCTAGCTACAGGCCGCGGCCACCCAAATCCAGGGTTTGCCAAACCCTTTCATGCCTAAAATCAGCCACCATGGCCACCAATTGATGCTACGACCACCACCAATCACTCTAGACGCCATCCTCCACGAAACCCAGAAAACAATTCTTCGATTGTTGCCCAAATTAAAAACGCCCAATTCTATGATTAGGGTTCACCGATTCAACCCTTTGACCGAGATTTCCAATTGATTCGAACACTATTACAAAAAACGAATCACGCCAATGAATTACGCTCGTCGAGAGCTTCAACATATATTTTTTTGAGATTTTTCTAAGGACTTTGAATTTTAGGTTTTGATTTGTATTTGAAATTGGATCTAGAATTTGCAGCCATTGGAAAGGAGGAGTTGACGGAAATGAATGCACAAAGAAATGAAGATAGATGGAGGCTAAGGTTTATAACTGGGTTTATATAGGTAGGTTAGAAAAATAGATGGATTGGGTTGATAGATGTACGTGCTAACGCTAGCGTGGCCCAAAAAACCCGTTCTGAACCCGGAACGAAATTGGGTTAATCCATTTATCGAAATAGGTATTTTAAAATATTCTGAACGCGATGGAAAAAGTTTCATGTCCAATTCCAAAGTATGAAGAAGTTATGCTGAAAACAAAAATTTCAAATTGATTTCAATTAAATCGATTTCAAGGCGTTCCGCGTTCGTACGATCAAATGACAAGTACGATCGCTACGAAACTTAAAATCCTACAATAATTCTCTGTTACGGATCCGATGAAACTGGTTTCGTCGAAATCCGAGTCCGTGACAAAAGTGGCTATTTTTATATTAGTTAAATGAATTAAGAATTAGTAAATAAATCCAAATTTTATATTTCAGTTTCAGAATTGGAAAATTTTATCACTTATGATTCCTCAATCATTTACAATGATTTTAAACAAATTTAAAAATGTAAATTTAGATGATTCATTTATAAATTTCAATATTAATTCTCAATTTCATTAAATTCAAAATTATAAATTAACTTTCTAATAATTCTATTAAATTAAATGAATCAATGATTATTCCATTCATATTTCGAATAGAAGGGTTTACCATTGGATTTAAAAATTGTTACATAAATATTTCCAAAATTTTCAACTTAATTTTTAATTTAACGTAATAATTAAAATTAGATTTCATTTATTTCAATAAGTCTAACTATTATAATTTAACAATTTACCTCATTATTAAAGATTCAAATTCAATAATCATAAACTTCATCATCTTGATTTACTTATAACTTTAAAATTCCTTAAACAAATTCTCATCTCAAATTTTGAAATATGAATAATTTCACCAATCATATTATATATATTTAATTTCTTAAAATAATTCCTTTGTTACACTTTAAATCCAATTTGCTTAAATAAGTTTCCAATTACGGATTAGTCAATTTCAACCTTACACATAAGTTTAGGTTACATTTAATTTATAACGTATTACTTCCCTAGTTATTACTTTACATCTTCCCGTATTAATTTCACAATTAATCAAAATTACTAAAGCAACGCTTATAATAATTACGATCCTATAATTATTCAACATTTAAACGAATGTTATTTCATTTCCCATTAGTGTAACATTTATTTATTTTATTATCACTTATTACCAATTCTAATTTCATTAACAAATAAACAGGTAATTTAAAATATATGTTTACAAGCCATATGTTACAAATTAAAATGAATTCATCCCAATTCCTCATTATTGACTTAAATTAGCATTACTTACATTGCATTAACATTGTTACTTAAAATCCCTATCCAATTGCAATTAATATTCTAATGAATACATTTACTCCTTTCCATTATGTTATTAATTATCATCAAGGCATCTACATCATCAAGGCATCTTTATTGGTAATGAGTGAATTTTCTAGTAACCCACTAATATAACCTTTAATATACTTGTATATTATTATTTTACCCTTTTATTTTCTATTATAAATATATGCACACATACAAATTAAGATTCCAAATCCAATTAATTATTCCATCTAGGTTCCATTCCTTCACTTTATGCTTAATTAGCATTTCCTATTCAATTTGTTACCTCCACTTATATTCACTTTATGAATAAATTATTATTCCATTAAATCCATTAATTACTAACTTTAATTTGGAATTTATTATCTAACATACAATTTGAATCTATTTTCTAATTTTCACCTTTCAATTAATTAACACCTTACAATAGTTAATAAAAAAAGGATTATACTAAATAATTTTTTTTATTTTCATTGATGAATTCAATACTTGCCTTTATTTACTTATTCCTAACCTTATATCCAAATGCAACAATTTCCACTATTACAATTAATTGCAATATAAAATTCAATTTATAAATTTTAATTACCCTTGATACATCTAATTTCAACATTCTCTTTCATATAAATAAATAAGATTTCTATTTCTTTCTAAATTTAAATTAAAATCCTATTAATTTAATTCATTTTAAACATCGAATTTACACGGGTCGTTACAATAGTGCTCAAAGTTCGGGAAACTAAAATAAGGGTTGAGAATAAGGTGAAAGCTGCGAAGACCAGGTTGGAGGCCGACATTGAAAAGTTTCTTATTACATACAATGCCAATATCTTGAAGCATCGAAACCTAATCTGGCTCAAAAACCATCCTTCACACTTATACAACGCTTGGTGTTGCTTAATGGAACATGAAAAAGCTGAGCATCAAGCCGAATCTATAAATGAATTTGAATTAGAGACTCGGGCGCTTAGTGAAGATAAGAGAAGGGTTCTCCATGACATCACTATTACATATGGAAAGGAGAGACTCGGTACTCATCACTTGGAGGCTGGAGAGGGTTCTGGCATTGAGTGACATGATGTAGGTTCCGAAACTCTTGTGTCAACCCTGCCCAAACCTACATCTTCAGTTGATCCTCGGTCTGTTCCTACATACAATCCCAATCAACCACAGTTGTCTCCAGCTCGCAAGCATGTCTTTGAAGCTGCTCTGCCACCCATGAGCCAATCTTAGGAAGGTATTCTGGAAATTTCTTATGCTTATTCAAAGTCGGAAGCATTGCTTGAAGTGATCACTAACAAATTTTTCTTTATCTCTATTTTGTGATAGGAGTTACATCAACTGTGCCCCCTATAATGCATGAGCCGCATCACGCGCAGGAGGCCCTTACTACAGAAGCGACCACTACAATGGCCACTGCACAAACCGAAGAAGCATAGGGGATCATGTTCAGTTTTGATGAGCAGATGATGGAGGAGCTTCTCGGCCACCAAAGGGACCCGTTTGCCGATCTGCCGTTTGTCATGGGTAGAGGCGCACCTGTGATCAGCTCCTCAGGCTCAACTGCTAGCTTCCCTGGAGATGCCCAAACAATACATGAAGAGGAAATAATTTTTGAAATCAACGTTGAAATGGAAGCGGCTGCGCGAGCCAGTGGCACTGGAGGCGGGATAACGGGCCTTGGTCTAGCCCATTTGCGTAAGATTTCTCCTGGAGGCATGGTCGTTGACACCAGTATGCCTCTCCCGCCTTTCAACATCGATGTTGTCCCTCCGACTCCGCCTTCATAAAGTATTCTAATCCATGTGAGTTCGAAGGAGGAGGTTACCATAGTGGCCCCGACCGGAGATCAGCCACCAAAAGGCAAGGGATCAAAGAGGCATCCAAGTAATGATTCCAACGAGTCTACACCGACGAAGAAGAAGAAGGAAAAGACGAGAGAATAGACATGTCTTCTCGTCTCATTTTTGGTAGATAGATAGGAATTTCCTTTTGTTTTTATAGGTCATGTATAGATGCAGGTTCGGCCCTTGCTAATAGGATTTTTTGGAACAATTTTGTACTTATTCTTCTCTTCCAAAGAATAGCTGAAATAGAACTCCATTTTGTCTTCAGGATAGTTTGTATTTTTTGCTTAAGTCTTTCAGCGTTCGAAATTCCATTCAATACACTTCTGAAGTTTTAGCCTTTGAATTGGACCTGGGTTTAGTTGCTAAGTTCTTGCGTCACGGCTTGGGTCACGATCGATTAGTTAGTCGAATTCCAATAGTGCACTATCTCAATCAGTGGCCAATACTTAAGTTCTGTCTCCAGTTTTGGGGACAAATTGAAAAGATTGGTAGGCCATCATTTTGCCTTCAATATATCAAGCTCAACTCTGTTGAAGCGAGATTGAAACAAGACGAGTTCGGGTGGTCGAATCATACTTGTTCATCAATTGATGATTGCATCAACACAATGGGGATCACACTTGTGCATCGGTGGTCAGTTACGCCTGCTTAAGGTTTTGAGATATGTCCACGCTCTGGGGACTTAAGTTATTTTATGGGAAGTCAACCGTAGATATTTAGGACTTCGTCCGCACTCTAGGGACTTTAACTGATCGTGGGAGGTCAGTCACACCAACTTTGCATTTATACTCTAGCCCGTACTCCGGGAGCTCGGAGTTGTCTTATGGGTGGTCTGTTCACACCCGGTTTGTGTTTAAACTCCAATCCGCACTTTGGGGATTTGGAATTAGTCAAAGTTTATACTATAGTCCACACTCTAGAGACTTAGAGTTAGTTGATGTTTATACTCCAGTCCACACTCCCGGAATCCGAAGTTAGTTAACAGACGGTCAATCACATTTGTTATGAGTTTCAGAATTTCGTTTGCACTCCAGGAACTACAGATGTATCAAGGTCATGGATGGTCGGATCACATCCACCCTGAGTTAACAAGTGAGGTCGTTAGATGACGGGTCCATCCTCCTCGAAATTGGCTTAAATACGGGTGAAGTCGTTAGGTAGACGGATCCACCCTCTTCAAGCCCGTATTAGTAAGTTTATACTCTAGTTCATACTCTGGGAATCTAGAGTTAGTTAAAGGATTGTCGCGTATCTATCCCTTTTTTAGCTTCAGTGTGATGACTTTTCCCCGGGCTCGAATTTCACTTAGCGAGTAACTAGTCATATCACAGTCACTCTCTATTTGAATAAATTCCACTATATGGTGGAACTTATTTCTTCGTGCATTATGATGGTCGTATAATGCGTTTTAAAAATCACTGCTCTGGCTCGAAGAGATTGCATTTTATTGCTGAAACAAGAAAGTATGGCAAAGTCAGTTGCCTTATTACAAATTAATATTTTGAAATGCATAAAAAAATTGAAAATTAAAAGTAGAATAGATAAACAAATAAAGCTTGTTGTGTGTAATAGCGACGAAGAATTTCACATTTCCAGGCTCTCGGCAAAGTGAGACCGTCAATGGTCGATAGTGTAAATGTGACGTCTCTAAGTCTTTGTTCGATAACATATGGCCCTTCCCACATTGGCTTCATATGTGATGGAACCGGGCAAACTCTCTTTAGGACAAGATTACCGAGTTCAAAGGTTTGGGGTCGGACCTTGGCATTGTACAACCGGGCGACTCGACTTTGGTATGTGGCTACCCTCAAATCAGCATCTTCTCGCCTCTCATCCAATAAATCCAGAGATTTGGAAAGTAATATAGCATTCGTCTTCAGATCGTGACATGTCACGTGGTGAGATGTTACTTCCATCTTGATTGGAATAACGTCTTCTGAACCGTAGGAAAGAGTGAATGGAGTGTGGCCAGTCGCAGATTTGTGGGTTGGCCGATAAGCCCATAGGGCCATAGGGAGTTCATCGACCCATTTGCCCCCGGCCTGTTCCAGTCATTTTTATAGAATGGACTTTATAACTTTATTAACGGCTTTAACCTGGCCATTTGCCTGATGGTGTGCAACTGCAGAGAACTTCTTCTAGATGTGGAATCGTTGATAGAAATTCTTAAATTCAACACCATCGAATTGGGCTCCGTTGTCAGTGATAATGGTTTGTGGGAGACCAAATCGACAGATAATGTTGCATCAAAGTTGATCACTTTCTTAGTTGTGATGGTAGCAAGGGGCTCAACTTCCGCCCACTTAGTAAAGTAATCAACTGTAATGATGGCATACTTCGCGCAACCTTTAGCTAGATGTAGAGAACCAATAATGTCAATGCCCCATATTGAAAACGGCCATGGACTGACCATCTGAGTTATTTCGGTAGGCAGGGCTCTTGGAATCCGAGAATTTTTTTTGACATCTATCACCTTTTCTAGCGTAATCTGATGCATCGCAATTTACAGTTGGCTAATAATATCTATATCGAAACACTTTCTTAGCAAGAGCTTACCTCTCGGTATAATCGCCACATTCTCCTTCATGTACATCATCCAATACTCATTGGATTTCACCGTGCGCGATACACCGGAGTAAAGGAATAGAGTACCCTCTTCTATACATGACTCCATTCTGAATAGTGAACCGCGAGGCCTTTCGAAGAACTTGTCTTTTATCACTCCTGCGCTCCGGCAGGGTCCCATGTTGGAGTTAGTTTCTGAACGGAGTCATCCATGACTCCTTAATGGGAACGACATCAAACACCCAGTCTGTTTCCATCTGATCGATGCTAGAGGAAGATAATGTCTCCACCGTAGTGATACCCATTTTTTATGCCTCGCCTGTACTGGCTAACTTTGCTAAGGAATCGACCTTCTGATTGCGTTCTCAGGGTATGCAATGGATGATATAATGATCGAACTGATCTAATATTTTCTGAACCCGAGCAAGATAAGCAGCCAGTCTTCGGTCTTTGGCCTGGTACTCTCCCCAAACTTGACACACGACCAATTGTGAATCACAGTAAATCTCCACAGCAATAACTCTTAAATCTATGGAAAATCTCAATCCGGCGAGCAGGGCTTTATATTCGGCCTCGTTGTCAGTTGCACAAAAATCAAACTTTAAGGCATATCATATAGATCGGCTTTTAGGAGTTTCAAATACAACTTCAACGCCTGAGCAGCAGTCATTTGATGCACCATTAGTTTGTAGCTTTTAGACATATTTAGGAGATTCACTGGTTTCGAGCAAGTCCTCCGGGATAGTGAATTCAGCGCTGATATCTGCTAAGACTTGTCCTTGAATGGCTCATCTTAGAGTGTAAGTGATGTCGAACTGACTCAGCTTGATATTCCATTTAAGTAACCTACCAGACGTCTTAGGCCGCGTAAGGAACTATCATAATGGCCTGTCGGTGTAGACGGTGATAGGATGGGCCTGGAAATACTGGTGGATCTTTATTGAGGCCATGATAAGACAATAAGCCAGCTTTTCCAGCTTTGGATAATTTTTTTCTGCACCAATTAGTCGTTTTCTAATGTAATATACTACCCATTGTATCCGGGCTTCCTTCCGAATTAGGGCAGCACTTACGTTCTCTGGCACCGCCAAGTAGATGTACAATCTTTCATGATCAATAAGCTTTAACAGAATGGGTGGTGTGGACAGTTGTTGAACCAGTGCTCGGAATGTGCCCTCGGACTCTGTAGTCCATCCAAATTTCGTTTCCTTTCCTGATCAGACCGAAGAAGGAAACGCACTTATAGGTGGATTTTGAAAAGAACCTACTCGGTGTTGGTACTTTTACGTTGAGGCTCCGAACCTGCTTTATAGTCCTTGGAGTCCCAAGATTTCTGATTGCCCAGATCTTCTCGGGATTGGCTTTAATTCCTCGAGCATTGACGATAAATCTAAGGAATTTTCTAGATGCGACCCCAAAGTGGCATTTCAATGGGTTGAGTTTCATTCTATATTCTCGGAGGATGTTGAACATTAATTCCAAGTCTTTGGTATAATCAGTGGAGAATCGTGACTTTACAAGCATGGCATCCACTTATACCTCCATGGTTTTTACGATCTGGTTGGCGAACATTCGATTAACTAACCGTTGGTAGGTTGCCCCTGCGTTCTTGAGTCCATTTGTAGCAGTAAAGTCCTAAAACGGTGACAAAGCTGGATGCTCTTGATCAGGCAAGTGCGTGGGTATCTTATTATGGCCAGAATGCGCATCCATGAAGGATAAGAGTTCATGTCCAGCTGTTGAATCTACGAGCTAATCGATTTGGGGAAGTGGAAAATTGTCTTTACGGTAAGCTTTATTCAATTCTGAATAATCAATGCATTTTATCCATTAACCATTAGGCTTTCTGACAAGTACATGGTTGGACACCCATTCCGGATATAATGCATCTCGGATAAACCCGTTCGACTTGAGTTTATCTACATATTCCTTAAGGGCAGCAGATCTCTGTAGACCCACACCACGCCTTTTTTGCTTGACCAGACATACCACGGGTCGATATTCAATGTGTGGCTCACGATGCCAGGGGAGATTCTACACATGTCAGAATGCGTCATGGCAAACACGTCGAGGTTTACCCGAAGAAATTCAACCAATTCCTCCTACATCTGTTGGCTTAGCTGAGATCCAACTTTGTCATTTTAGAATCATCATTATCGTCTATCGAAACATCGATCGTCAACTCGGTCGAGATACCTTGACCGTCTTTACTTTTGTCTTTACTTTCGCTATCTCTCCGGTCAAGATCCCTTGGGAATTGGTTGGGATCCCCAAGCCTTAGCCTAGATGTTAACTATCAATTCTCGGCAAAGCGGACGCAGATAGAATCCTCTACACACTTTCCTTTTTCTTTTTGCTGTGCCTCCTATACCTCAGCAACATAAAAGGCTCGTCCAGCAGCCTAGTCTCCCTGAATGACTCCAGCTCCGTTGTTAGTAGGGAATTTTAAAGCCAGACACCAAGGGGCAATGGCAGCCCTAAACTCAGCTAGGGCTGGTCGGCCCTAGAAAGCATTGTGCGACAAGTCAATGTCCATTACAACAAAATGTAATATTCGGACTTCCGGCATTCTTTGATTCCCAATTCCACTGGTAGCTCTACCATCCCAACGGGTATAGTCGCACTTCCATTAAAGCCATGAATGCAAGATTGACAAGGCATCAAATCCTTTGCTTCCATCTTCATTTGATCATAAGCTCGCTTAAACAATATGTTCACTGAACTCCCACTGTCTACCAAGATCTTCTTAATCCAAGCATGACCTATTTGAGCTGAAATGACAAGTTGATGAATGGTTAGGGATTCGACTCTATCGGCATCCCTACTCCGGAATACAATGTCATCTGTCATCGTTTTCTGTTGCTTGGCCGGAGCCCCGTCTTCCAAATTACTACAACATTTAAAGCTCACATGTCTAATAGAACTGGTGTACGACTCCATTTCCTTCCAGCTTCGATTTGTTGGATGATGACTACCACTAACAGTATTAATTGCTAGCCTCCTGCCAATACGAGTAGTTCCTCCGGTCTCGCCTGATTTGGTATTAGGTTTTGATTCGATGGGCACACCACTAGACTGAGGTGCTCCAAAAAACTGCTCCAACTTTCTCTCTCGTATCAACTTCTCAATAATATCCTGTAAATGATGGCACTCATTTTGTGTTGTGGGTATAACTTTTATGAAACTTGCAAAACTTTCCCGTTTAAATCTATTTTTCCGGCGATTGCTTCGTAGCAGGTTTCTTATGTTGAATGGTATTACAGGTATGGAAGTGAACGTTTTCCAAAGAAGTATTTAAAGGAGTATAATTGTCAAACATAGGAGCCCTACGTCGTGGCCCAAGATTCTAATCCCGTTTCCTGTTTATATTTCCATTGCTTTCTATTGATTCTGTTTATTCTGCATGTTCAATTGCACCTTTCCATAACTCTCCCCATTTTGTTTAACGGCGACATTGCTTTCGATTCCTTCCATACTGGGCCCTACGTCATCCTTTTTCCTAGACTATTTTGCATCCTCCCTTCTCATGAACCGGGCTGCCTTGGAATAGAAACGATCCAATGACGTAGGGGGTTTTCAGTCCAACCCATTGCCAAATTCAGATTCGGTGTCGATCCCCTTAGTTTGTGCCATCTGAATTGATTTGTCATTGGGATTACTAATCCCAGCGCATGCAGCGTGAAACCTCTCCATATAACGTCTGAGTGTCTCTCCAGGAGCTTGAGTGACACTAGACAAGGTGTTAACATCTTTTGTCCTTGTTACATGCATGGAAGTTGTTCAAAAATTTTTGTTGCCAACTGGTCAAAACATGAGATAGATCGAAGTGGTAGATGAGTAAACCACATAGTTTCCATGCCTCCTAGGGAGATCAGGAAACTTCGGCATTTGACCGCATCATCAGCTCGTGCAGCATTCATTAACCATTCGTACTTTAAGATGTGCTGGTTAGGATCAAATCTTCCTTTATAAACGGGTAGAGTTGGCATTCTGAATCACCAAGGCGGTTCAGTGTAGAGTATATTATCAGCAAAAGGGATATGACTTTGGAAGATTCCCTTGTCATCATTGGTGAGGCCCTGATTTTCATGGATCATCTGACGGATCATCGTCAGGTCATCCGGCACTTGGACGTTCTGGGCATGTTGAGCCGAAGTGTGGTCGGGTTCCACGATGCAAGGATGGGCCGGCCGTGGTCGACGGTCCATATCTCACCTTCTTGGTTCTAGATTTTCTAGAATATAAGGCTCAGGAGTATAATTACTTTGACGGTGGGTCGGATCGGTTCGGTTCCGAGCGTCAACTTCCAATTCAATAGCGGAGGTAGCAGTGCGGTTGTCAGTAGTGCGATGAGGAACAGTTCCACCTCGAAAGGAGGGTCCGGTCTAATGACTGGTTGAAGGGCTAGCTCTTGGTTGCCCAAGATTTAACGTGTGTTGATGCCCAGTAGCTTGTGTATAAGTTCCATCTTGCCGTAGGCGTGTGGATCGGTGATTGTAGTCAAAAGAGGATGAACTCTCAGTGGCCGAATATGAAGCTTGATTCCTCTTGGATCTCCTTCATCTTTCGTGGTTCAGTCAACTGGTCAATTCCGCATTGGCACAGAGTTGCTGAGTAAGCTGAGTAAGCTGGTGGTGACGTTGCATCAGCTCTTGCATCAGGAGTTGAACTCTTCCCTGGTTATTGGGCCTTGCGGATCTGAGGGTCCGGAAGCATTTTGATCGGTAGGAGGAAGTTGCATGGTGTTCTGTCTGTCCCATCCTTCTAGATCTACAGCTGTTGAAGAAGTCCTAGTGTTGACCATGGTGGATAGCGAAGCTCTCTCCTAGACTTGGTACAAATATGAATGGGATTGGAGAACTTCTTAACTTGAAATCTGGATCTTCTCTTTAGATTCTTGCAATCCGATATCGGTAGCAGATCCAATGAGCAAGAGAAAAACTGTGTTTTCTCAGTGAAAGCATGAAAATGTTTGTACCAAAATTGCGCACAACACTCTTCGGATGTGTTTGAAGAGATAAAATGAATAAATTAAATGTAAAAAGAGGTAGATCTAACAAACACACCAATCAACAGATAAGAAAATGCACAGAAACACACGAATTTAGAGTGGTTTGGCATGTGGCCTACGTCCACTATGAAATGGCTAACTTACTGATTTTTTCTTGCTGGTTACAATGAGTTACAGTAGTATAATCCAAGTACAATAGTAATTTTGGCAGAGTCTGGACGTAGAAGAGTCAAAAGTCCTTTTTAGTAGGTCCTGGGCTACTATTATAAGCATAGGCAGCAAATATCTCTGCCAGATCTCGAAGGACTTCTTCTCTCAAGTGGGTGGGCCTACGTGGGTGGGCCCACGTGATCGATCCCTGGTCGTTTGGACATGATACACGATCGATATGAATAAAATTCGTATCGATCAAGATTTAGCCCAATCGAGTTGAGATCAGTCATGAACATTCCTGAGGTTGCATGCAAGCTCCTGCGAAAACTTGGTAGCATTTTGACTTGTAAATTTCAAGTTATGATTGATGCAAGTTTGAATTTGTTGAAGGCTATCGATTTCGCATCGCTTCTGTTTGCATCGCTTCTGTTCGCATTGCTTCTGTTTGCATCGCTTCCAAGCACGTGCTAACTAATGACGTGGCGCTATCTTTTAGGATGGATCCACTTTTCATGCCGAGTGACCGAGTCATCCATCTTTGCATGTCTCCTTCACATCGCTCTAAGATTCGTTCCATTCATATTGATCCCGTTCATATAAGTTCCTTGTTGCTTACTTCGTATCGATGGTAAACCCACCTTTATCAGTCGACCATGCTCCACTTCATATCGATATTTTGCACTCTACTTCGTATTGATAGCTTTGTGGCTTCTTCGTATTGATCGATGGATGAATTCTCTCGCATCGATCAATAACAATCGTTACGAATTATGCAGGTAGAAGACCGATACAAAGATTGTACTCATGGGACCGTTTCGAAATGACATGCGTAGATGGATACGAACTATGCATTAACCATGTTGGATACCATGTAGGGTGAAATTAATGGACACAAAGCAGTGTATAGTTAAAGGATACGAAACAGACGTTTTCCATCAGTGCGAACTAGCTTGAATCTGATGGTTACGGGTGAGGCCGCGTTGTATGGATGCGAATTGATGATTTGATGGATGCGGACTGATTTGCATCGATCATGTTTTGATCGTACGAATCCCGATTGACTTGAAATTTGGAATGCTGGTCTCATAGCTTTGATTATCGTGTCATGTTAATTGTAGCTCGATCTAGACTCGGACAAAATTCCTCAGTATTCATAGTAGACCTGTGTACAACCAATCTTCGGGAAGGACCGTCTTTAGTTTCCAGTCAATTCCTTGGTATCACGGCCTTGCTAAAAGGCAGGATAATAATGTTATTCATATACAAATGGAAGAAATATGGGATGCTTGGCTTCAGATCACTGAATGAAGACTGGGGTTGATGGAGATGCAGTAAATATGGACATAATCGTGCACACTAATGCTAAAGAGAATATACTGAGTGTACATGAATACATTAATAATAACTTGAGTTTGGCTATGTACAATGACACATTGAGTGTACATGACAGTGTACAGAAGAAAGTTAGAATGAAACACATTTTGAACAATGTGAGAAACTTGGATGCAGTAAGGCTAGTTGTTGATCACAGGATAGGATAGTTCGAGGTATGTTCAAAAGTTGGTGAGATACTGCAAAGGTTGATTATATACGTTGTATACGTTACAATCTGGTGCGCGAGGAAGATTCTAAAGTATAGGTGATAAGTGGAGCTGATTGGCATGCAAACATAAAGAATAATTTGAGTTCTATTGTTCAGCTTTATAATAAAGATATTGTTTCATTTGGGCTTGAGAGTAGAGTTAATATTAGGTCGGATGTTGAAATGGTTAATGTGGTTACCGCTGGTTTTAAGTGTGGGGATGTGGTGGATTCGAATATTGAAGTGATTTTTGTAGATACCGCCGGTTTTAAGAATGGAGACAAGGCATGTTTGGATGTCAGAGAGATTAGCATGGGATCTGTTGTGAATGTAAAATTAATTGCGGGGTCGGTAAGTAAATCCAGGAGAAGGAGGAAGGAAAATAGTGGAGTAATCACTAGTAGATAGGAAATCTTTTGTTCAGTGCATGGACAAGGAATAAGCACTTTTTATATTGAGCAAATAAAGTTCCTTTTGTATTATTTCCATGCGTCTTTAAAAAGATCTACACGTCCTTCTATCCATGTTTGTGATTCTACTCATATTTTCAAATATGCAGTTTCTGGTAAAAGAAAAAGTAGGAGTAGTTCAACAGTTAATATTAGAAGAAGTCCTAGATTGTTAAAAAATAAAGCTTGTTATAATGGAGATGTGTCCGATTTGAGTAGATGCAGTGTGAGAGCAGTAGATGGTAGTGTTTTCTTTGAGTGCAACAGTGTGCATACTAAAGAAAATCAGGAAAGAATGTTGCAACTTGATAGTGTAAGTAAACTTATTTGGATGAAAGGACTAGTCATGTAGGTTGTATTGTTGTTGATCATGTTTTATGAGGTTATTTTCCATGCATGGAATGATATGGGCCGTTGGTTTCATCTTCTTGAGACCATCATTTGTTTTTTCTATTCTTTCCATTCTTTTTGGATTTTTTTACTAGTTTTTTTAAGGATGTGTTGCTTTTCTATTTATTAGTACATGATCATGGGGAAGAGTGACCTACTAGGCTTAGTAGTTTCTTCTTTTTTAAGTGTAGAATAGAATTACATGAGTGCTCTCCTCCTACAGAGGATCACTCATTTCTCTCCAAAAAAATACATATCGATATACTATGTCAATGCACATTTAAAATGGATTTAAATGTGCAATTACCGAGCGTGTTTAAAAATATATGTAAGCCAATTAGCCTATAGGTATAGCCAGCCACGATAGTTAGGGAGTGGGATATTTATGGAAATATGGGTTTGAATTAGTTTAAAAGAATACGTAAAAGTGAGATCTAGGTCTTCTCCTTTCTCTCCGTTTTTTTCTTATATAAACTCAACACCTTCTTCATTTAAAGGTACTTTCTCATGCCTTCATAGTGCCTCTCTTAATCAAAAATACTAATCTCCATCCCCAGTTCATTTTCAATCCAAAATAAAATCAAATTGAATTAAATTCATGGTGTGGTTCTTTCTTTGGTTAGAAGCCTTTCTGGAAGGAAATGGATATGATTCAAGGAGTCAATCTGATTCAACATTCAAGGTGCTTTATCTACTATCAAGGCAATAATCAGATAAGATCTAATATTATATTTATTCATTTATATATTCGTTTATACCATTGTCTGTTTATAGATTAGAATTTATAATATCACGAGTTTATATATTCATTTGTTGTCAAATCCATACATACATACATACATGTGTGTGTGCACACCTGTATGTTCTAATCAAAAAATTAAAAAATTGCATATCTATATTTTTGTTTTTAGCCATGATAAAAAATTAATTTTTTGCAACTAAAAATAATTAAAAGTTTTTTTTTGAATTTTAAATTAATATAATATTGATTATGTGTGTGTATGTATATATATATAATTTATTGAACGAATTTCATATACATATATTTGAATATATATATATATATATATTAAACCAAAATTAGAACACATACACGTATGTGTGTATATATTTACATGTTTTTTAAGTTTTAGCTATAATATATATTAATAATTATAAATAAATATATGTATATAATTTATATAATATAACCAAATTCAAAATTATAAAAAAAAAGTTAATACAAAATCCATACGGAAATTAAACATAAAAAATTGATTTTTGAAAAAACTAATTTAGCTATAAAAATTGCAATTTTTTATATTTAAAATATGAAATTTTTTATGAATTAGAATTTTATTAGATTTAAAATACATGCATATTAATATATTATATACATTTTCAAAAAAATTATTTTAATTCGTATATATAATATATATATGTATATATATTAGATACACAATATTTAAATTTAAGTCTGAATTTCAAATAAGATATTACTTTGAATCTAGATCTGATTTCAATTTTGAATAGTTCTTAAGTTATTCTAAATATTGAATTTTGAACTGGTTTTATGTTTAGAGTACATATATGCATAATTGTATTAGATATATGTTTGTATTCCTATGTGCATATAAATGTGTGTGTATATAAATATATTTTAATTATGCTAACTTTAAATAATATTAGACAGCAGATGCTTATATAAAATGGATAATGTGTCGATTACGGTGTAAATCCCAACACTTATGTACGGGCCTATTAAACTATGTACACATTATATGTTGCACGTGCATACACACGTATATGTGTATTTCGTACACATGTACACATTATATATCATATATATATATACATACATTAACAAATCAAATCTTTAAGTTCATCAATTAATCAATTAATTAAGATAAAGATTTTATCTAAAATTTAGTTAAACTGGATCTAAATTACTTTAGACTTCATAGTACCAATAAGATGTAAAATGGTAAAAAAAATTGAAATTCACTTATTTAACCCATTGCATGTTGGCCCAATTCAAACACAATAACCAAATAAACTCTACATTTTCTCTATAATAATACAAGTATTAGCGTGGCTTTACAATACTTCATAGTGTAATAAAAGCGATAGGAAGCTCCAAACTTTAGATATATGAAAGCATGTCCTGTTGCTCGTGATTCGTATAATTCTATGTGGTATCCAGACTTGTTATCCCTAATATACTCATTTAAGAGTACCCGAGATAATAAGAAGCAAGACAAAATCTCGGACCACACAATAGTCTGGTGTGAGTGATACATCATCCTAAAATGCTATAAAAATATACGCAGCAATAAGGACATGGGGTACGTAGAACCATACCTGACCCGTCCTTGCATAAAACAAGTTAGCACATAAACACTATATATGCTAATCTACTACTAACACATATTGTTATACCACACTAAGTACAATGCAAAGTGTAGTGGTATAGCTTAATAATATGACATCCATATCTAGCACACAACAACCATCACACAACCTTGCATCTCTCGCTTAAGTGTCGTTGGATATACGACAAATCTTATGACCCATAGAGATGGTCAACGACCACTTAACATCGCGGATTCTCAACTCATGCCCATATAAATGGATAGGGACTGGACACACAAAAATGTCTAATAACATGGATACACATAGACTGCCAAGGGTATACACAGGCTATGCTATCCCAACATGATGAGCATCAAACCTTGAAGTTATTCATCGAACCCTTGGCACGTACTGATAATAAAGCCACCTTTGTTCCGTTCCACAAGCTATCACAAAAAACTTGCCCTCGTCTATCATCAAATGCTATAGTCACTCACCATATGGAGTCATCGAAGCACTTTACTTCCTTGGTTGCCATGCAAACCCAAATTCATGTCGTGTCATCCTGGAATTACACCACACTTGTCCCGAGTCACCACATAGAACCCCAAAGTAATCCCTAGGCTAACCATGAGTTTCCCTAGAGAAAGCCTGAAGTGATCCAGAAGCTTCCTCATATCTAGCCTTGACCGGTTCTTTTCATAACCAGTCTAACGTGTCATGATAATTAGACAGAAGCATAAACACGAGACAACATTTCCTGTCGAAGTACATCACCTAACACCAATTCTTGTTGGGTACCAATACCCGGATTAAAGCGGCCACCTTGTAGCATCACCCTTGGATCGAAGCACCTACAGAAAAACATTTCTTATGCAGTGTTCCAATTACTGGCCTGAAGCCACTATTATGCAATGACATCCCCAACTCAAAGTCCACCACCAATCAGCTCACGTCGAATAGAAAAACTATGACATATCTAGCACTTCAACTTTTGCACCGATTCGATTGCTATACTTACCACTTGACCTATGTTTCCCATATGCATCAAAAGGACCCCAAACACCCTAGAGTCATTCCATCAAAGTCAAATTCTACATTTACGGATCTACCCTCTTTTATGCATTAAATTAGAGAGCACATCGACAATCTCCTACTTGGAGACACTTGACCATAGAATTGATCGCCACCTTCAATTCACTCCAGTGATCGATCACAACCATTCAACTATATAAGCGACATCTAAACATGCATCAAACAACATTCATTTATCATCCAAACATGTTGATTCACATCAAAATATGGCCTAACACCTATATAAGCAATCACATGTCTAACATTTCTAAGTCACTTTAAATCAAGTCAAATTCATTTTTACTGTAGGTTTGGTTCAAAATAGCATAGAAACATGTTTTTGACTTTAAAAATAGATCCAAAACATGTCAAAAACTATAGACAAGTATATAATATGTTGAGTGATGATAAGTCACTCACCAAATTCCTAAAATCGATGACTTGCATGTAAAAGGAGGAAAATCTTAGAATAAACAATAAAGCCCCAAATTATCTCTCTTAAAAATGTGGATTTTAAGGTCTCCTGCTAATCAGTCCAGAATTATGATTTTGGATTGATTTGGGAGAGATCACGTTTTTGCTCAAGGAGGAGTTTAATGAAGGTTTAGATCTATTTTAGGACGATGGGAAATGACTTAGTGAAGGCTATTATATCCATTATTAGCACAAATCCCAAAAAGGATATGAACCTAAGCCATGGACTTGTGCTAATTACCCCAATAAGCTATTTAAAAACTTCCTAATTTCAAATAACTATATATTCCAACCCCTAAGTCCAAAAATCTATTATGATTACTTTATGGAAAAAGAAACCCTCGCATCTTTTCAATGGAAGATGTCCCAAAACCTGATTCGACTTGTAGCAAAATTTAAAGCCGTTTCATATTTTCAAGCGTAAAATCGCCTATAATTTTCCAGATGGTTGAAACATTAAAAACTCAACATTCCACATAGTTTTAGCCTATTTGAAATTCATTTGGTAACAAAAATAATATTTTTACGATCATCCGATATGTACAAATATAAGAAAAATGTGGGTCATTGCATATATGAATGCAAGATAATCGCATATCCACGTCGTGCACTTGTATGGTCTAGAGAGGCTTGTTTATCTTATAGTTTAGCTGATTTATTTGCCTTTGGTTTCATCGCTTGTCGTTATATTTGGTTCAATAATACCATATATCATATTGACTTTTACGGGCCCACCAGACCAAAAGCTTCTCAAGCTCAAGCATTTGCTTTTCTAATTAAAGACCAACATTGGATCTGTCCAAGGATCCACTTATTTAGGTAAATATCTAATCTGTTCCCTTATGGGAGCGGTTATTTTTAGAGGAGAAACAATGTGTTTTGGGGATCTCCATGCTCTTTTGTTAGAACCTATAGGGGTCCTAATGGTTTGGACTTGAGTAGGCTAAAAAAAGATACGCAACCATGGCAAGCATTGCGGAAAAACATTCTAAACTACATTTATTAGTTCTTTATGTATGTAATATGATATATAATAGGTCAAGTCATATAGCAAAATAAGTCACACAAAAAGCATACCACACCTTTCATTCCCAAATCTAATTAAGAAAACAATATAGGGAAAACATATTAGAAAAGAGTAAGGGATGGAAAATTCCAATCTTATCTCTAACTCCAAATTACTCTCAATCAGATCATATCCCTACTAACTCTAACCAGTTTAACTACCTTATTACGAAATCGCTTTGTGTAACACCTCTAATTTTTGATAACATTATTCAGGAGGTTTAATTAGATAAATTAAATAGAATATTGTAAATGTTAAGTGATAAGGGGACTGGGTCTTGAATTAAATAATTAAGGGCTCAGCCTAATATAATAATTAATGGGCTAAAGAAAGGTTTTAGGTTGATTAAATTAAATAAAGGTATAATAGGAACTTGCCGCCCAATCACCCTTACCCTGATATATATTCGTTCCTACACTTTTGCTTCTCATTTACGTCATTTAAAAAAATAAAACATAAGAGAGAATGGTTGGCCATTAAGAGATCAAAAGGAATACAAATTAAAAGCTAGAGAATCAAGCTTAGAGGAAATCAAACTCAATCCAATCTCCTTATCTAGATCAAGATGAATAATAATTCTATCTCTATTTTGTTATAGATCTTATTTTTTAAGGGGTAAATTCATTTTTGTGATATATTAGATGATGATATTCTTGATTTATAATTTATTTGATTTAAACAAGAGTGTTTAAAAGAGATTTTGCACGGTCTTAAGGTAAAACGGATATCTAATGATGTTTAAATGCCATGGGAAAATTTTATGTTATGAGAAACATGATTTTGGAGCTGGATTTCAATTTTCAAATTTTCCAAGCCATGCAAAGATTATTATGAATTTTCAAAGGAAAATACGGTTATTTGGGTTTATAAATTCATGTGGACAATATATTAAGAATTTGGGTCTGGAATTTTGATATGTTAGATAACATGATTAGAGTGAATTTATGGAATTTCTGAGGATTTCTCCAAAGTGATTCGCTATGCGAAATAAATTATTTTAGAAGAGGGACTTCTTTGCAAAAATTGGAAGGGCTTATTTGATTAACAATCATGGTTTAGATCTAGATTAGCAGTAGTTAATTTTGAAAAAGAATTTGAAAAGGTTAAGGCAACCAATTTGGTGTTGACACGTGGCAGGGTAGTTAGAGAAAGTTTACGTTGATAAGAACTAAACCAGGTTTACGTTAGCAAATGGACATATTTTCAAAAGAGACTGATTTTAAAAACTATTTGCATGAATGGACTGGTTTTAAAACTATTTGCAGATATAGGCTACTTTTGGCCAGCTCAGCGATGAGCTGGCCTTTTTAAAGAAAAATATATTATGGGGCGCAATTCAGAAATGCGCCTCTACAAATTTGCACTGGCGCATCTGCGAAATGCGCCAGTGCAAATCTTTCTGTCCAAATCTGGACATCAAACTAATATTAAGCAATTCAAATTCAAATAAACAAAATCCAAATCCAAATGCGCAATCTTAAAAGATACAAACGTTTATCAACATGAAAGCCAACAAATAAAACTACCATTAAATAAGTTCTAGCATAACATAATTAAATTTCGATTACATTCGAATTAAAGCAGAAGTTATAGTTCGATTACAAAAGAAAACTAATAATAAACTAAAAATAGGAGTACTCATGGTTGAGTTGGATCGTCTTGAGTTGGTGGGGGTTGAGAAGGTCCAGCAGGTTGTGATTGGTGTGTTTCCTGCCTTCTTTTTGTTCTTCACTGTCTAGTCTACATAGCTAGTTCGAAAGAGCTTGGTCGTGTTAATCGATTTCTAAAAAGGAGCGTGTCAATAAGTTTCTTCAAATCAAGACACCGTGGTTGGACTTCTCGTTCGAGTATTCTACCATGTCCGATATCATCTAACCCTCCTCCTACTGTCTCTAGTACATCGACCTACAAGTTGTAGTTATTTATTCAAAATTAGAAATATAATTCAAGTGAACAAACTAAAAATATCACGAGAATGTAAAGATTTACCACATCTCGCTCAAGCGGTGCGCGAGCGATGTATGCTCGTTCGTGAGAATTTCAATCTGCCACAATGAATCTTCAAGTAATCGACCAGTACCAAGTCATGTATCTCAAAATAGGAATCGTAGGAAACTGTTGGTGTATGATACAATTATGTCTATCATTCCACTGGACAATAGCAAACTCCAAATCTGGCTTTGGTTCGCATGGATCAGGTATGTGTTGCTGAAGACCAAATCGTCACATCACTCAATGAGGATTATACATTTCTACATCTCGCATGCATATGATAGGTGTCTTACAAAGCCAACTATGCATCCCACTTAGACATATCTGCGGAAGATCAATTAGCACATCCTGTGTGTACGGATTCCTTCTACTGTAACACCTAGAAGACAACTAACATCTACTAATGTGATGGTAATTTCACCATTAGGAAAATGGAATATTGAAGTCTCGTGTCTCCATCTATCTACCAAAGATGTAACTAGCGCATGATCTATTTTGAAAAAGCCCAATCCAGATATTTTCCTTAATCCCGCTCTTTTTAACGCAAGTTGAACTCGTGGAGTATTAGACGTGATGATTTTTAATTTGCTTGAATGATCATGACACTCAAGTGGCTCATCACTCTACACATTCATAAATGAACAAAAGGTAAAATAGTGGAAGTAGTAACCAAATAAAAACATTCTAATGTAAACAAATAATACCTGCATCAAGTTTCTATTATTGCTTCGATGTTTATTCTGAAGATACAAAACACTTGCATTCATGGGACCGGGTACCAACTCTTTAAGAAAAAAATGTTCAAGTGTGAATAACATGCAAGTGAATGAAAATTTGAACAAATGACTTCGATGTAATTGAATGTAATTGCTTCAATTTCATTTTGAATGTAATTGCTTTGATGTAAATGAATGTAAGTGCTTCAATGTACATTTTTAAGATACAAAACTAAATTGATAAACAAAATCCCAAATTGATAAACAAGGGTGTATACTTCTAATTTAAAGATTATACCTCTAACTTGAGAAGATGATGACGTTCCTTCCATTTTTAGCAGATTTGACGAAGAAATAATTGCAATTGATGTTGGGTTGAGAATTTGAAAATTTTGGGGTTTTAGGGATTTTGAATGGAGGGGTGGAATATGGTAAAGTGAGGAAGAAAAGGCTGGCTGCCTTGGTATATAGACAGCGTGGGGCGCATTTCGTAAATGCGCCTTTGCAAAATTACAAGGGCGCACCTACGAAACGCGCCCAGGCAATTTCAGATATGGGCGCATTTCGTAAGTGCGCCTCTGTCAAATTTCAAAGGCTCACCTGCGAAATGCGCCCAAGCATTTAACAAAGAAGTGCTGCCTAACAGACAACATACAAATTTTTCAAATTCAAAATATCGTTGAATAAACTGCAGCAAACAGACAACAATCAAATTGAAGAAAAACATTCACTACAAAATACGTTCAAATCATTCACTACAAAATACGTTCAAATCATTCACTGCAACATACGTTCAAATCATTCGCTACAAAATATGCGAATTATTTGGATGGACAAGTTGATTTTTTATGCCATTTTTGACCAGATTCGCTACAAGTATTTTGTTTACTTCCTCCCATTTTATCCATCATGCCTCTGATTCTTGTCGACCTTGGACATCCCGTCTTTCTTTTTGTAGGCGGTGGCTATATGGTCGGACCGTGATATGCATCCCAATATCTACTATCTGGAATAGGATGAAAACATGGAGCGTAAGTTGCTTTATAATTTTGCACAGAAAACCACATTGAACAAAAACCGTAATACGATCTATTCGCTCCTCCAATGGTTCGAGCACAAGAAGCCATCACATGCAAACATGGAAACTTTTGCAATAAAGGTATGTTGCAAGTGCAACTACATATATTATCCTGTAATGTCACTGAAAACGCTTTTCCAAATTGATCATTCACTTGCCATTCGGTTTGATTGAATCTAACAATTCCATAATATCTTGCTTGTTTTGCTCTTTTGGCTAAAAGAGTTTCGACTTTTGGACTCATTTGCGTTTCAAATCCCTCGGCATCAGAACGACGTTTCACGAAATAGTCGTTTAAATGATAAAACGTTCTTGCTACTAACAACTTAACTAGCAAAGCACGAGCACCACTTAGAGCTCCATTAAAACTTTCGGACACATTTGTTATCATCATCATAAATCTTCCACCATTATCCTTACATAGAGCCCAGTTTTCCTCTAGACCACGTAAACTCCTTTCAATCCAAGCATGTGCATCTGGAGCAATAGTTTTCTAGTGTCCCCTTAACTCTTTGTACTGCAAATCATCTGTAGCACTAGCACATGAATAAAACAAGTCTACCAATTTTTTTTGAGTAAATCCAGCAACTTGAAAGTTAGCTTTGAGATGTCTAGCACAAAAGCGGTGATGGTGTTCTTGTGGCCAATTTCTAATGCTCTCGGAATACCTTTCATTCGATCGGATATAAAAGTTAAACACCTATTGCGAACATTATGTATATAGTAGTACATGCACTTAAGAAACCAATCCAACTATCTTTTGATTCAGAGTCTACGATTGCATATGCTAATGGAAATATACCATCATTTGCATCTACTCCAGTCGCAACTAGCAACATACCTTGATATTTACCATATAGATGAGTGCCATCAATGCAAATCAACGGTCGACAATGTGCAAAACCCTCAATAGATGCACCGAATGCCCAAAATGCACTCTTAAAAAGAACTTTATAATTGGTGATTCTTTCGACATCAACTTTGAAAACTGTTCCCGGATTATGTTTTTTGATGGTGGCTAAATATTGTGGTAACTCAGCGTACGATGTTTCCCAATCTCCAAAATCTCTCTCAAGTGCTTTACGCAATTCTCTATATGCCTTAAAGTAGCCGATTTTGATAAAAAAAAGTTTCAGACATTAGCACTTCAATCTCAGAAGGAGTGGTATTCAAATCCGATTTCACAAAAGGAAGTTATTTATTAGTAGTAAACCTGCTTGTAGCTTGTTTATGATTAGAATTAATAATCGGATTAACACAAGTATGATTGCCATCATATTTTCTAATTTCCTACCACCCCGTCAATGATTTTTTAGGGACAATTGCATTTATTCTCCAATGGAAATTTTTATCAACACTACAAATCGCGGTGTATTCTATTTTGCGGGATTTTATGGGTTTAAAAGAAACAGAATTCTTGATGGACCACTCACTTAACTACTGAATAAGTATTTCCCTTGTTTGAAATTGCATTCCCACTTGAAAACCAGAATCAACACATTCTGAGGTAAAAACATCTCTAATAGGAGTTACATTTTCAATCAATGATGCCGCCATAATTTTCGCAGTACATAAATCATTTGTCAAAGGCATCTCAAATTCCATATGTTCATCGTTATCATCATCATCTTCTACTTCCACCAAAGATGCTTCATTATTTTCGTTTTCTTTCTCATGATTAATTTCAAACTCTACGCTTCATTGTTAACTTCCATGTTATCCATCCATGACATATCATTATCCATTGAAGCAATTTGCATACTATGTATATGTGGTGAACTACAACCTCCATCATCATTGTTAACCTCTCTAGCATTTGAAGGAATGGAGTGTAAAAAAAGATCATTTGCCCATCTAGAGCTTGAACCACTCGGATGCACCATAGAACTGTGAAAAAAAGAGTATGTGATCAAAACGCTATAAATTTCAACTACTTGAATGTAAATACTTTAACAAATTACTTACTTTGTATTCACACAAGTAGGAAATAGTGGACATGGATTGCTCTGATAAGGATAACTCGGAATAGTACCAAGAATTTGAGTAGAATGTTGGTTCAAATTAGTGGTAATTGCATCTTCAAAATGTCTCAACTCCTCTTTTATTACAAGTAATTCGATCATTGTCATATTAACGGAAAACATAGCATCGGCATCTTCATCGTCATTTATGTCGATAGCAAAAGATCCAGAATTAGTAACCCACTTTCTTACTAGTTTTACATCATATTCTTGTGAATTAATTTTTGTCACCCTATACACCATTTCTTTTAATTCATGATAGGAGCAAATTTTTTTAACCTTTGAACCTTTTTGTTTACCACCAACATATACCGGTGTATTGTTTTCTTTTATAGCCAATTTTCCATCAAAGTAGCAAATAATTAGGATGAAATCCAACATACTTCTAAAAAAGAAAACATTATTAATTTTAGAACAATCAATTACTACACAAATACTAATGACATAATAAAGCATAAAAATGAAAGGATGGACATTTGAAAAGTAGAACATGAAAATACCCGAAAATTGAGCTAGGGTTTGAGTTTAAAAAAGAATTTTACCTTCAAATTGATGCCAAATACCTGATAGAAGTAATCTGACTAGTAATCCTTGTATATTTTGAGATTTATAGTAGAAATTGATCAATTTTTGAGTTGAATGGTAGAAAGGTTCGAAATTGGATTTTGGACTAGTATGTTTTGTTTTGAGTGAAAATAGTGAGTTGGGTATTGCCTTCTGCTTTCTGTTTTGTGCAAAAAAATTTATACTGGCGCATTTGGCAGCTGCACCAGTGTAAATTATCAGGGGCGCATTTCAGAAATGCGCCCGTATTATTTTAAAAAGAAGTTCCAGCTCATCGCTGAGGTGGCAAAAATTAGCCTATAAGCGCAAATAGTTTTCAAACCGGCCTTTTCATGCAAATAGTTTTGAAAATCAGTCTGTTTTGAAAATTTGTCCTTAGAAAATTTGTTCTGCCTACTTAGGAAAGCACCTATCGACATAGAAGCTTCCGCCTTCAACCTTGTCGAAACCAATTAAGTCAAAACCAATACACAAGGTATCACAAAGATGGTATGTAGTGGATTAGAGGAAGGCGGAAGATAAGGTGTCGAAAGCATGGCTTCCGAAGGAGTCGAAACCTTGGTTTGTTTTTAAAAGAAAAGCGCCTGCCTTTTTTTGATTTAGCCTTCGACAGAGTCAAAGCATTTGGTTTCGAAAGAAGATTTAAAAAGGTTTCTAAAGGGTTGACATTAACTTAAGATTGCTTTCGACTGGATTTGTTTATTTATGAAAGAATGTTTTGAAAGAAGGGGTTCCGACCTAGTCAAAACCCTGCAGCCATTCCTTAACCTTTCGATGGAGTTGAAGATATCAACAGTATCTAAAGGGTACATTGTTTTATAAGATAATGATGGTTTCGAAAGGGGTTTTGACGCCAACCTGCCATTGTTTTATCTAGATGTTTTATGCTTTCGAAAGAGATGGTGTCGATGCCATCATATTTCTTAATATTTTATATATAGATAAAGGATGGTTTCAAAACAGATGCTTTTGCCAATATTCACTTTGACCCAAATAATGTTCTAAATATATCCCCAACACTTTTGAAAGGGGTATTTTTAATGATTTAGGAAGGGTTACTTCCATTATTGTCGAAAGGAGTACTTTCAAATGGTTTCGAAGATAAGCTTCTAAAAGTTAAATACTAATACTTTAATACAATCGAAATGTTTCGAATGTAAAGTTTTAAAGTATAAAAAGGCAGGAGCCTAATGTTTTGAAGATAGATTTTAAGGCTTTTAGAGGAGGTTATCCTATGAAGTCGAAAGCTAGGTTTTGAAGGTATCGAAATGTTTTATAACCCAAACTCTATTTTTAAAGGAAAAAACCATGGCTATTTATTAAAGGACTTTTTGATAATGGTTTTAAGGAGATGTTATCTTTGATAATGTAATAGGTTAAAGGTATGTTTTATTTCAAACCCACAAGAGTGGTAATGCTATGTTGCTTCTTCAAATATGATTATATTCACTTTATAATGGACGCATGACTGTATTTTAGGGATAAAGGGTAGGAGAACCAGCTAGATTAACCCAGTAGTGAATATAAATTGAGTAAAACACTTAAATGAGTAGAATTGCATCCAGGTGGTCGGGAAGACCTGAATATAGGATGCTACATTTTAAAAGAAGGATACTGGCAGGGGCCAATAGGTTCTCTGTATGCCTATGAAAACTTTGTAAAGGAAAAGATATTGGCAGGGGCCAATAGCTTCATAGTTAGCCCATAAAAACTTTGTATAAAGGAAGATGTCAGAAAGGCAGGTTCATAGTAATCCCATGAAAACTATGAGTTGATGCTACAGGGGTCAGCAGGTTTGTAGTTAGCCCATGGAAGCATCCAAAATGAAATATTGACAGATGTTAATAAGTTCCCAGTCAACCCTAGAAAACTGGGGTAGGAAGAAAGGATATTGAGATAACCAATAGGTTCATAGTCAACCCATGAAAACTAGGATAAGAGTAAGATATTGGAGTTACCAATAGTTTCATAGCAATCCCATGAAAACTATGTAATTGGACAGGGTATCCTTAAATGTTTAACCAGTTATTAGTCAGCCCATGAAAACTAATAGGTTAATAGTAACCCTAGAAACTATAATTGAGACAGATAGTCCAAAAGGAATAGGGATGGGTAGTCCAGAATTGATTCATTTGTTTTTTCATATCGTTTATTATGCTGTTTGGAATTGTTTTAACCATTGTGGATGTAGGAGCACGGTATATGGTTTAATAAAGGTTTTGAGATACTAGTGAGTGGAAACTTATTCCGCTAAGCGGTGTGGTCTTACTAGATGTCTAAATGATTTGAGATGGTAGATTATTATTCATATCAAGCTTTATGTATGAATCCTCAAAGTTTATGTTTTCCCCTTAAACTATCGGGTACTCAATTTATTCTGAGTAGTTTGAGAGTTGAGGTTTTCAGGTACCTCTTAAGACGTATAAGCTTTTGGAGACGTGCAAGAGGCATGATAATTAATTAGAGTTATATTTTCTTTTGATTCTGCTGCGTTGTTTGTAATGGAAAAGTTGTAAATTTCCTGTATATACTCTGATCTACCAAGGAGGCATCTTCATATGTTGCTCTTAGGCGTACGTTGTAATAAATCTATTTTCTATGAACGTTATTTGCAAATTTGGGATTACGTAATGAATTGGAAATGTTATGAGATGAAATGTGATTTTGTTAGAAGTTCAAATTTTTTCCATATTCGTGTGTTTCTGTGTATCAATGAATCTAACATCGCCATATTTGATCATCGAGGATTAATAACTATGAATGACTATAGCATCCACAGCCGTAGTTTTGGGCCTTCAAGTAGGGAGATGTTACACTTTGTCTCATACTCAATAAAGTAGATGGATACATAACAAATAAGCTACTCTCCCTTTCCATTTCAACCTCCTTTATCTGATTTTGCTCGATTACAATAGTTGAATTATGTAAACACTTTCCCAAAAGTGACACATAGAAAACATCATGAATACCCATCAACTTTATAGGAATCCCCGCCCTATAAACTAAGTTGTGAAAAGATCTGTAGTGATATAGGCTTGGATGATGGGCAAAAGAGTATGCTAGACTCTAAAGAGTTACAAGGTGCAGCATTTCATTGGTGGAATAGTATAATTACTGGAGTTCCGAAGGAAGAGTTGATATAGGCTGATTTCAAGAGAAGGTTTGAGCAGAGGTTTCTGTATGAGGTTGCTAAGTCAGCATTTATGAGGAATTTCGTTGATCTAGTTAAAGGAGAGATGTCAGTGATCGAGTATGCTTCTAAGTTTGATGAGCTATCTTGATATGGATATGCTATGGTTGACACCAATGTCAGTAGGAATGAAAGTTTTATTCGTGGACTGAGACCTGAGCTTGCTAAAATGACCATGACCCATATCCGAGAACCTTGTAATGTAGTAGTGGAGATGCCCATTCACTATGAAGAGATACTAGTTATTTCTGCTAGAGAGAAGCTAGTTGAATCCTAGAGTCCTCGAGGAAAGAAGAGGAAATTCTTTAAGAAGAAGGAGCAAAGAAAGGGGATGTTGCCATGCAGGCAAAGGTTGATTTATTTCACAATAAATGTGAAAAGAAGGGTCACTATGCAATTGAGTGTCAGTTAGGAAAGGGAAAGAAGGCCGCAGACAAGAAGAATGTGAAATGCTTTAACTATGATCAAGTTGGTAATTACAAGGAACTGTGTGAGAGCCAGTCACGGTAGATAAAGGGAAAGTTTTTGCAATTGGATCATCATCTAAGCTACTGCAGCTAATAAAATAAAGGCTATGATGGAAGGTACATTTTTGATTCAGGGTATTCCAGTTAGGATACTTTTTGATACTGGTACATCACACTCATTTATATCCTAGTGTTTGGTTGATAGGTTATGCTTAGAACCCACATACCTTGTTACTTCCTTAAGATTTGTGAATCCAATAGAAGGGTATGCAACTCTAGGGATGAGATATGACTATTTAGAACTTGATTTGTTAGGTCATATGTTTGCTTGCAGATTTTATGTTTATGATTTCACAGATTTCGAAATCATTTTGGTTATGGATCTGTTGAGAAGGTATGAGGCCAGGATATTGCCAGGATGGGGAGATATCTTTGATACACCCTGATAGTCATAACCGAATTATATTCAGTAGAGAATTCTAACCGAAGTAGTTGGGCTTTATTGAGTGCAATGGAAGTGGGAGAATTGCTAAGTCAGGTTTGAATTCAAGGGAGTTTGCAGACGTGTTTGAGCCAGTCACAAGACTACCACCGAAACGAGCTATTGAGTTTTGGATAGATCTTATGCGATGAGCTAAACCTGTGAGCAGACCACCTAGTAGGATGGCACTAACTGAGATGAAGGAAATAAAGGTGCAGCCAGTGGATCTAGAACGAAGGAATTTTATTCGACCTTGTAGTTCTCCTTGGGGAGCAGCCGCGGAATTCGTGAAGAAATAATATGGGTCATTGAGGATGTGTATTGACTATCGTAAGCTAATTGAAAGGACGATAGATAATAAGTATCCTTTGTCGATAATTGATTATCTATTTGATCAGTTGAGTGGAGATTGTTTTCCCAGTTGGATTTGGCGACAAGGTTCCATCAGTTGAGAGTGGCAAAGGACAGTATTGCTTTGAATGCATTTCGGACTAGATATGGTTCGTATGAATGGTTAGTGATGCCACTCAGATTAACAAATGTGCGTGATTTCTTTATTGATTTGATGAACCAAGTATTCAGAGAGTATATGGATAGATTCGTGCTGGGGTCTATAGATGACATTTTGGTATACTCTAAAGATGAGAGAGAGATGAAGATCATATTAGAGTAATGCTAGAGACGCTGCGGTAGAATTAGCTAAAGGTAAAGTTTTCTGTGCGTCCTTTTTGGAAGATAGAGGCTAAGTTTCTTGTTCATGTGGTTTCAGAGAAAGGATTGTCAGTGGATCCAAATAAGATCGAAGCTGTGAACAATTGGAAGAGACCAGAGATGGTGATCGAGATTAGAAGTTTTCTGGGACTTTCTGGCTATTACCGGTGATTCATCAAGGATTTCTCGCGGACAATAGCGCCTTGGACTAAACTTACTAGGAAGGAAGTGGAGTTTTTTTGGTCTAACAAATGTGAGGAAGCATTCCTTAAGTTAAAGCATTTGTCGACCAATGCTCCAGTGTTATTAGTTCCAGATGGAAACCAAGGGTTTGTGGTATACACTTATGTGTGTGGACTGGACTAAGAGCAGTTTTGATGCAAAAGGGGAAAGACATTGCTTACGCATCTAGGCAGCCTAGACCGCACAAAGTTAGATATCCTACTCATGACTTGGAGTTGGCTGCAGTGATTTCAGCCTTTAAGATTTGGAGGCATTATCTATTGGGCGAGAGATTTGAGCAGTATACCGATCATAAGTCTTTAAGATAATTATTCTTTCAGAAAGAGTTGAATATAAGGCAGCAGAGGTTGCTGCAGTTTTGACTGCTTATGATTTTGGTATAGATTATACCCTCGAAAAAGGTAATAAAGTAGCATACACTTTTAGCAGAAGACATCAAAATGTGATGTCGGCTAGGTTGACAGAATGGAAGGATCTAGAAGCTTTGGCCAGTTGGTGTGCAGTTAAGATCGAAGGCTAGTTCTAGTTAGAATACTTCCATGATGTCCTCTTTAGAAGTTCGACCAGTGTTGATCAAGAGAATTGATTCTAAACATAAGTAGGATCCATTATTAGCCGAGAGGATCAAAAGGCTTGAGGTTGGAATTAAGGTCGATGATTCGAAAGATTTTGTCTTGACCAAAGAGGATGGTTGAGAAAGAAGGGACCGTTATATGTTCTAGATGTTGAGAACTTGAGAAGAGGAGTTCTTGAGGAATGTCATCGATCCAAGTTTACGATTCATCCTGGAGGAACCAAGATGTATCAAGATATGAAGATGAGATTCTATTAGGAAGACATGAAAATGGATGTTGGCATGTGGGTTAGGCAGTGTATAAATTGTCAACAAATGAAAGCCAAACATTAGAAGCCGAGCGGGTTACTTCAGGCTCTAGATATTCCAATTTAGAAATGGGATTCAACATCCATGGATTATACAGATGGGTTTTCAAAATCAAGGAGAGGAAATGAGAGTATATGGGTTATTGTGGACAGGTTGACCATGATTGCCCATTTCATTCCAGCGAAGTCAACTAAGACGACACCTGTTTTGGAGGAGTTATTCATGAACAACATAGTTAGACTTCATGGAGTTCCTAGTAACATAGTCAACGACAGAGTTGGTTTATTCACCAGTGAATTCTGGAAAAGTATACAGGACGTGTTAGGCACTAAGCTCAAGATGGGTACCACATATCACGCACAAATGGATGGGCAGACAGAAAGAGTAAATAAGGTGCTCGAGGATTTGTTGAGAGCTCGTGTATTGGACTTTGGTGGATCTTGGGAGGATTACCTACATTTGATTGATTTTTCCTATAACAATAGTTGTTAGACAACTACTGGAATGGCGCCTTTTGAAGCTTTGTATGGAAGGCCATGCAAATCCCCCACATGTTGGTTTGAGACCAGGGACAGATTGGTCTTAGTCTCAGATTTTGTTAGGGAGGCGTCGGATAAGATTGAGTTAACCTGAGAATGGATGAAGGAAGCTCAATCTAGAAAGAAGAGTTATGCAGATAAGATGCTTAAAGACCTAGAGTTCTCAGTGGGAGACAGGGTTTTCATTAAGGTATCACCAATGAAGGGTGTGGTACAGTTTGGAAAGTCAGGGAAACTGGCACCGAGATATGTCGGTCCATTCCAGATTATAGAAAAGATTGGAAAGATCGCATACAAAGTTGAGTTGCTGAGCAGTATGGCAGGTGTGCGTAATGTATTTCATGTGTCTCACCTTTGCAAGTATGTGCATGATCCAGAGGCTATTATTCCTCAGATGGAGTTGAAGAATTTGGTAGTAGAGACTAATTTTACTTTTGTTAGACAACCTGTTCAGGTTGTTGCGAGAGATGCGAAAAGGTTGAGAAACAAGATAGTCAAGTGGATGAAAGTTCAGTTGAGTGACAACGAGAAGGACTATACTTGAGAGACAGACGACAAGATTCAAGATACTTATCCTGATTTTCTTTGAGGGTATATCTATATTAGATTTATATAGATATTTCCTAGTCAGGTAGACTAGTATGGTTGTTAGGAGTCCTTACAGAAGATAGCTATGTTTACTATTTAGTCCTTACTGAATTCGAGGACGAAATTCTTTATGGTGGGGAGCCTGTAACATCCCTAATTTTTGATAACATTATTCAGGAGAATTAATTAGACAAATTAAATAGAATAATTTAATGTTAAGTGAAAGGGGATTGAGGCATGAATTAAATAATTAAGGGCCGAGCCTAATATAATAATTAATAGGCTAAAAAATGGTTTTAGGTTAATTAAATTACATAAGGGTGTAATAGAATTTTTCTGCCCATTGTCCCTTAACCTTATATATTCATTCATACTTTTTTCCTTCTCGTTCATGTCATTTTAAAAACTAAAACACAAGAGAGAATGGCCAGCCATTAAGAGATTAAGAGGAATACAAATTAAAAGCAAGAGAATCAAGCTTAGGGGAATCAATCTCAATCCGATCTCCTTATCTAGATCAAGATGAATAATGATTCTGTTTGCGCCAAAATTGGTCACAAACACCCAATACCGTGAAAGCACCAGTGTATGAATATAAATTAGTGATATTCAAACACAAATAACAAATCTTAGCAAATAATAGACAACAATCCAAAAGTAAAGAACAGAAACACAGGTTTTATAGTGGTTCGGCTATCTCCGGCCTACGTCCACTCCAAATTTTTTTTTTATTAATTATCCTTCAAGGTTACAAGTGATTTCAACAGTTGTAATGACCAAATCTGAAGAAAATAGCAGTAATGAAGCTATGGAATGATTCTAGCAGCATCCGGGCATGCCTCTTCTCTCCAAATCTTTTTCACCACTTTTCTGAATGACCAGGGGCTCTATTTATAGGCGTGGAAGGCTGAAATCCCGCCTAAAACCTGGGGAGGCTGCTTGGCACGTGAGGGGGGCCCACAGGCCCGTGTTCTCGGAATCCGTGCCCAGTTTGGGATCGATTCGAAGTGACGTTCGAATCGATCAAGAATCCATCCAATTGAGCTGAAATTTGGTGTGAACATTCTTCAATATGTATGTAAGTTCCTGTAAAAATTTCATTGCATTTGGATCAACGGTTTGGAAGATATGATCGATCCAAGTTCAAGAATCTGTGCGTCCTGAATGGTTCGAACCCATGCTTCGAAACCATCTACTTCGAAACCATCCCCTTCGAATCCATAGGGCCGACTCCTTCGAATCCATACCCTTCGAACCCATGCTGTTCGAATCCATGCTTTCTGAAGCCGCCTCCTTCGAGTCCATATCCTACGAGTCCATCCTCTTCGAATCCATCCCTTTCGAATCCTCGTCCTTCGAATCCATGTCCCTTGCTTCGTATCCATCATCTTCGAATCCATGTCCTCTTCGAATCCATCCCCTTCTTCGAATCCGTGTCCACTTCGAATCCATCTCCTTCTTCGAATCCATGTCTACTTCGACTCCATCTCCTTCTTCGAATCCATGTCTACTTCGACTCCATCTCCTTCTTCGAATCCATGTCTACTTCGACTCCATCTCCTTCTTCGAATCCATGTCTACTTCGACTCCATCTCCTTCTTCGAATCCATGTCTACTTCGACTCCACCTCCTTCTTCGAATCCATGCCCACTTCGAATCCATCTCCATTGCATTGAAGCTACTCCTTTCGAACCCATCATGTTCCCATCGATTCGAAGCGTCATCGATGCGAACCTCCTGGGTTCGAACCTGATGGGTTCGAACCTGATGGGTTCGAACTTGATGGGTTCGAACTACGTACTATTCCCACTTTGAATCCATCATATTTCCTTCATACGAACTCCGATTAACCTGAAATTCGAAACATAGCCTTTCATAGTCCTTATCATCATTTTCAATCAATTTCGTCCCGATCGGAGTTCAACAAAATTTTGACGATATCCATTGTAGCCTTATCTCCAGTCCTGATATCCATAATTCCTTGCCAATTTGTTGATATTCCAGTTTTGACCAAAAAATGGGATAACATTTTGCCCCCCAAAACATGCCTTGTGATAACAAGGCGTGTTTTGAATAATTACGAATCCAATATCCGAAGTCCACAGCCATATTGCCAGAGTATATCGTCCTTGACTGCTTCGAGTCGATGTCCAATTCCATATCCAATAGCCAAAGCCTTAGCCAATTCCGTATCCATTCGAACTCGACAACCAAGTTCCAATCCATCCTTATCCAATAGCCAATAACCGGAGCCAGGACCTCTCCGGGTCGATATCCAAATCCATAACCTCTCTGGGTTCCTGTCAAGCGTGATCCACATCCGACGACCGTGGTCCAGTGTCCCTGGACGTTGAGTTAACCTCTCCGGGCTCTTGCCAAGCGCAATCCATATTTGACGACCTTGGTCCAGTGTCCCTGGACGTTGAGCCAACCTCTCCGGGTTCTTGCCAAGCGCAATCCATACTTGACGACCTTGGCCCAGTGTCCCTGGGCGCTGTAAAATGCCATGGCTTAAGCCCTAAGCCGAATCCTGATCTCTCCGGACCCTTGCCGAGCATAGTCCATACTCGACGACCTGAAAATAATAAATGATAATAGAGGGCCTATGTCCTAGGCCGAATCCTGGTCACTCCGGACCCTTGCCAAGCATTGCCCATACTTGACGACCTGAATGAGTCAATCTACCTTGTTTGGGTAAAGTGACTCATCCCTTGCCAGGCATAATCCATACCCGACGACCATTTACCAAAAACCAGATAAAAGTCCAACAAAAATTTATTCCAAAGTCCAAATCCGAAATTCAAATTCGAAATCCAAATCCAAAATCCAAATCCAAATCCAAAATTCAAATCCAAACCAGAAAACCAGAAATCCAAACCAGCATCCAAAACCAAAAACAATCATCCAAAGGAAAATCCAAAAAATAAAAAAGCAAGAAAAACCAGGAGCTCAATCCAAGCTCCAAAACCAAATCCAAAAAAGAAAAGCAATGTCCAATCTAAAAAGCAAGAAATAAATTTCACAAACCATAGCATCCCGGTTTATCATCATTCAGAGCATGCCTAGGGGCTATCTCCGTCCCCGTACATGTGTAAATGACTTTACCGTTTGCTAGTAGCTCGCTACTTATTCCATATTATCCTGGTCAATGGATGATCAATCGACGATCATCCCTGGGCCTCCCATCATCACGGCGTGAAGTGGTCGGTGGTTGCTCCTGCTCCGCCGTTACATCCCGAGTTCCAACGTATTGCTGTAACTGTCCGTTCCTTACATGCTCCTCGATTATGTCCTTTAGGTGCCTGCAGCTGTTGGTATCGTGTCCATCCAGATCATGGAAGAGACAGTGCCTTCCTGATGTCCTTTCCCGCTCTGTTGGTTCCCTCCTAGCCGGCCTTCGGTAGGGAAGGCGATTCCGAGTTTCCAGGTATATCCGCTCCAGCGTCTCGTTCAATCCTGTGTATGTGGAAAACTTTGGATCCTTCCATCGCTTCCTAGCGTTTCCAGAGTCGTCATCTAACTTCCTTTTTCCTTTATCCTTATCCAAACCGTTTTTGGATACCGCTCCAACCTCGATTGCATTAGCCTTCTTCAACTTTAAATCCGTACTTGCATCTTCTTGCCGAAGGAACCTTTCTGCCTCATGAAAGAATTCGTCGAGATTTTGCGGGGGATCTCGTATCAGAGATACCTTGAAATCTGAATTCTCCTTGACTCCTGATACTGCTGCCATTAAAACCATTGATGGATCAGGCCGATCCACCGAAACGACTGCCGCACTGAATCGAGTTAGAAAAGCTCTAAGCGATTCGTCCATCCTTTGCTTCACCGATGTTAAAGTCATCACGTTCTTCGGCCTCTTGATGTGAACCCGAAACTGTCCCAGAAACTTTTCCACTAATTCCTTCCAAGTCCTGATAGATCCTTCTTCCAGCTGCCTAAACCACATTGCAGCTAAGTCCTTCAAATACAAAGGGAAACATCGGGCCATCACTTCCTCTGATGCCCCCAGCACCTCCATGTGTCTGGTGTACCTCATTAAGTGATCTGTTGGATCCGTCTTACCATCATATACCTCCACGCTAGGTAGCTTGAACTTAGGTGGATTCTGAGCCATCCTTATCTCCCGAGCGAATGGACTTCTATTCACTCCTTCCAAATCTCCGTTTGTCAAACCACCTCGCACAGTCTTCCTAATCATTTCTACTAACCCTATATTGTCTGGTAGGGGTTGCCCCCCATGCCCCCGAGGGAACTCTGGTACATATTCCTCGTGTGGCTCACTAGCAGCAACGTTAGCTCTAGCTTGTTGAATTCCTTCCAAAGGTTCTCCTGCATTGAATCCTGTGGGCCTGCCACCAAGCCCTTGTTGATTGCTTTCTGGCTCCGTATCCTGTCCTTCATTGGGTTCCACAACCCCAGCTCCTTGTCCTGCATCCGCAGCTACTGTAGCTGTTCCTAAGTTCTGCATCCCTGCAGCTCTCGTTTGTTCCAAGAAAGTTTGCATCATTTCCTGTTGACTTTTCAACAATCGCTCCTGCAAAGAATTGGCCATAGCTTCCATTTCATCCCTAGTTATGTAGGCCAAAGCCTGTCCTTCCTCACCTCCGGAGGATGCTTGTTGACTTCCTCCTTGTTGGCTTCTCTCAGCCCTTAGCCTTCTGCTATTCTGCCTAGTCATTGTCTTCCAAATCCAAATTCCTCAAACTCTTCAAATCCGATGCAGCGGGTGCTAGTTGTTCTCAGTGAAAACACCAAAATGTTTGCGCCAAAATTGGTCACAAACACCCAATGCCGTGAAAGCACCAGTGTATGAATATAAATTAGTGATATTCAAACACAAATAACAAATCTTAGCAAATAATAGACAACTATCCAAAAGTAAAGAACAGAAACACAGGTTTTATAGTGGTTCGGCTATCTCCGGCCTACGTCCACTCCAAAAAAAATTTTTTTATTAATTATCCTTCAAGGTTACAAGTGATTTCAACAGTTGTAATGACCAAATCTGAAGAAAATAGCAGTAATGAAGCTATGGAATGATTCTAGCAGCATCCGGGCATGCCTCTTCTCTCCAAATCTTTTTCACCACTTTTCTGAATGACCAGGGGCTCTATTTATAGGCGTGGAAGGCTGAAATCCCGCCTAAAACCTGGGGAGGCTGCTTGGCACGTGAGGGGGGCCCACAGGCCCGTGTTCTCGGAATCCGTGCCCAGTTTGGGATCGATTCGAAGTGACGTTCGAATCGATCAAGAATCCATCCAATTGAGCTGAAATTTGGTGTGAACATTCTTCAATATGTATGTAAGTTCCTGTAAAAATTTCATTGCATTTGGATCAACAGTTTGGAAGATATGATCGATCCAAGTTCAAGAATCCGTGCGTCCTGAATGGTTCGAACCCATGCTTCGAAACCATCTACTTCGAAACCATCCCCTTCGAATCCATAGGGCCGACTCCTTCGAATCCATACCCTTCGAACCCATGCTGTTCGAATCCATGCTTTCTGAGGCCGCCTCCTTCGAGTCCATATCCTACGAGTCCATCCTCTTCGAATCCATCCCTTTCGAATCCTCGTCCTTCGAATCCATGTCCCTTGCTTCGTATCCATCATCTTCGAATCCATGTCCTCTTCGAATCCATCCCCTTCTTCGAATCCGTGTCCACTTCGAATCCATCTCCTTCTTCGAATCCATGTCTACTTCGACTCCATCTCCTTCTTCGAATCCATGTCTACTTCGACCTCCATCTCCTTCTTCGAATCCATGTCTACTTAGACTCCATCTCCTTCTTCGAATCCATGTCTACTTCGACTCCACCTCCTTCTTCGAATCCATGCCCACTTCGAATCCATCTCCATTGCATTGAAGCTACTCCTTTCGAACCCATCATGTTCCCATCGATTCGAAGCGTCATCGATGCGAACCTCCTGGGTTCGAACCTGATGGGTTCGAACCTGATGGGTTCGAACTACGTACTATTCCCACTTTGAATCCATCATATTTCCTTCATACGAACTCCGATTAACCTGAAATTCGAAACATAGCCTTTCATAGTCCTTATCATCATTTTCAATCAATTTCGTCCCGATCGGAGTTCAACAAAATTTTGACGATATCCATTGTAGCCTTATCTCCAGTCCTGATATCCATAATTCCTTGCCAATTTGTTGATATTCCAGTTTTGACCAAAAAATGGGATAACAGATTCCATCTCTATTTTTTAAAATCATATATTTTCAGATTTAAGGGTAAATTTGTTTTTATGATATATTGGATGATGATATGCTTGATTTATGATTTATTTGATTTAAACAAGATTGTTTAAAAGAGTTTTTGCACGGTTCTAAGGTAAAACCGAAATCTAATGATGTTTAAATTCCATGGGAAAATTTATGTTATAAGAAACATGATTTTGGAGTTGGGTTTCAATTTCTATAATTTTCCAAGCTGTGGAAAGATTATTATGAATTTTCAAAGGAAAATATGGTTATTTGGGTTACATATTTATTTTGGAAAATACAACGAGAATTTGGGTCTCGAATTTTGATAACATGATTAAAGTGAATTTCTTGAATTTTTGGGGATTTTTCTAAAGTGATTTGCTATGTAAAATAAATTATTTTAGAAGAGGGACTTCTTTGCAAAAATTGGAAGGGCTTGTTTGATTAACTTAACCAAGGTTTATATCTAGATTAGCGACAGTTAATTTTGAAAAGAATTTCTAAAAGTTAAGGAAATTAGTTTGGTATTGACACGTGGCTTGTTAGTTAGAGAAAGTTAACTTTAATAAGAACTAAACTAGGTTTACTTCAGAAAATTGGTTCCGCTTACTTAGGAAAGACATTTCAACACAGAAGCTTTCACCTTCAACCTTGTCGGAAGCAACTAAGCCGAAACTAATGCACAATGTATCACAGAGATGGTACGTAGCGGATTGGAGGAAGGCAGCAGGTAAGGTGTCGAAAGCATGGCTTCCGAAGGAGTCGAAACCTTAGTTTGTTTTTATAAAAAAGCGCCTGCCTTTGTTTTGATTTAGCCTTCGACAGATTCGAAGCTAGTTTTGAAAGAAGATTTAAAAAGGTTTTGAAGGGTTGCCTTTAACTTAATATTGCTTTCGACTAGGTTTGTTTATTTATGAAAGAATGTTTTGAAAGAAGGGGTTCTATCCCAGTCGTAACCCTACTGTTGTACTCTAACCTTTTGATGGAGTTGAAGATGTCAATACTATCTAAAGGTACTTTTTTTATAAGATAAATCCACTTCCTATAGCTTTCGAAAGGGGTTAGGGGCTTCGAAGGTGATGGCTTCAAAAGGAGTTTCGACGCCAACCTTCTATTGTTTTACCCAAATGTTTTATGCTTTCGAAAGAAATGGTGTCGTCGACATCATGTTTCCCTAATATTTTTATATGAAAAGATGGTTTCAAACATATGCTTTTTCTAATATTCACTTTGACCTAAATAATATTTTTACTATGAACCAAATGCTTTCAAAAGGGGGACTTTCAATGATTTCGGAAGGGTTACTTCCATTAGTGTCAAAAGGGGTACTTTCAACTAGTTTCGAAGCTAAGCTTCTAAAAGTAAATACTAATACTTTAATACAATCAAAAGGTTTCAAAACAAAAGTATTAAAGTATTAAATGGTAGGAGCCTAATGTTTTGAAGATAGATTTTACGGCTTTCGTAGGAGGTTATCCTATGATGTCGAAAGCTAGGTTTCGAAGGTGTCGAAAGGTTTTATAGCCCAAACTCTATTTTTAAAGGAAAAACCCATGGCTATTTATTAAAGGAGTTTTTGATAATGGTTTCAAGGAGAAGCTTTCTTTGATAATGTAATAGTTAAAGGGATTAACCATGTTTTATTTTAAACCCACAGTAGTGATATTTCTATGTTGTTATTTTGCTTCTCCAATATGAGCATATTCACTTTATAATGGACCCATAACTGCATTTTTAGGGATAAAGGATAGAAGAACTAGCTAGGTTAACCCAGTAGTCAATATAAATTGATTAAAACTCCCGAATGAGCAGAATTGCATCTAGGAGGTTAGGAAGACCAAAATATAGGATGCAAAAATTTAGAAGAAGGATATTGGTATAGGCCAAAAGGTTCTCAGTATGCACATCAAAACTGTGTAAAGGAAAAGATATTGGTGGGGGATAATAGGTTCGTAGTTAGCCCATGAAAACTATATATAAATGAAGATGTATGAAAGACAGGTTCATAGTAAGCCCATGAAAACTATGACCTCATACTGGCAGGGACCAGTAGCTTTGTAGTTAGCCCATGAAAACAATATTTGGAATGAAATATTGACAGATGTCAATAAATTCCCAGTCAGCCCAAGAAAGCTAGGGTAAGAAGAAAGGATATTAGGGTCACCAATAGTCCTAGTCAACCCATGAAAACTAGGACAAGAGTAAGATATTGGAGTTACCAACAGGTTCATAGTAATCCCATGAAAATTATGTAATCGGACATCGAGTCCTTAAATGTTTAAATGGTTATTAGTCAGCCTATGAAAAATAATAGGTTAATAGTAACCCTAGAAACTATAATTGAGACAGATAGTCTAAAATGAATGGGGGTGGGTAGTCCAGAATTGATTCATTTGTTTTTGCATATCATCATAATATACTGTTTGGAATTGTTTTAACCACTATGGATGCTGGAGCACGGTATATGATTTTATAAAGGTTTTGAGATACTAGTGAAGGGAAACCCGTTCCGCTAAGCGGCATGGTCTCACTAGATATCTAAATGATTTGAGATGGTAGATTATTATTCAACCAAGCTTTATGTCTGACTCCTCAAATTTTATGTTTTTTCCCTCAAATTCTTGGGTACTCAATTGATTTTGAGTAGTTTGAGAGTTAAGGTTTTCAATAACCCCTTAAGTCAAATAAGCTTCCGGAGCGATGCAGGTGGCATGATAGTTAGTTAGGGTTCTCTTTTCTTTTGATTTTGTTGTGTTGTTCGTAATGGCAAAGTTGTATATTGCTTGTATATACTCTGATCTACCATGGGGGCATCTTCATATATCACTCTTGGGCGTATGTTATAATAAATATATTTTCTCTAAACATGATTTGCGCATTTGGATTATATATTGAATTGGAAATGTTTTGAGATGAAATGTGATTTTGTTTGAAGTTTAATTTTTTTCTATATTCATGTGTTTCTGTATATCAATGAATCTAATATCACCGTATTTGGTCGCCGAGGATTAATAACTATGAATGACTGCAGCATCCATAGCCGTTAGTTTTGGGCCTCCAAGTAGGGGAATGTTACACTTTGTCTCATGCTCAATAAAGTGGATAGATACATGGCAACCAAGATACTCTCCCTTTACACTTCAACCTCCTTTATTCGATTTTGCTCGTCTATAATAGCTGAATTGTGTAAACACTTTCGCAAGTGTGACACATGAAAAACATTATGAATACCCATTAACTTTTTAGGGATCCCCACCCTATAAGCTAACTACCTTGCTCTTTAAAAAATTGAAATAGGCCGTACAAACCTATGGACCAACTTCTCTGAACTATCAAACCTTATAACATGTCATAGTGGCGAGACCTTCATGAAAACCGCATCTCTTACTGTGAACTCCAACTCCATGCATCTCCCCACAGCATACGATTTTCAACTGCCATGTGCAGTCTTCAAACTCCTACTAATCAAATCATCTTTCTCTAAAGTCTCTAGGATCATCTCTAGCTAACCTATCCACAATGTCCTAATAACAAATGGAAATCTACATGCCCTCCCGTACAATGCATTGAACGGTGCCATTCCAAAACTTTCTTGATAAACGTTGTTATAGGCAAATTCTACTTAAGGAAATTGATCTTATCAGGAACCTCCAAAGTCCAAAATACACATCCATGATATAGCTTCCAACACCTGATTTGACTGCTCAGTATGTCTATTAGTCTGTAGGTGATAGGCTATATTCAAATTTAGTGCAATACCCAAGGCCGCCTGAAGACTCCTCCAAAAATACTAGTGAAAAGTAGATATGGTCATTGATAATATTTGAAGGAACTCCATGAATTCAAACTACCTCCTTTAGATATAAGATTGCCAAAGATTTGGTGGTCCACATACTCATAATAGGTATAAAACGAGCGTATTTAGTTTGTTGATCAACAATGAACCATACTATAACACCTGGTAAAATAAACAGCAATTAATAAATAATACTAAGGCTCAAAAGTGGAATTTGAGAAAATGTCAAAATTTGGCCATGAAACTTCCACCTATATGTTCGTAGGAATTTTTGAGCGACTTTCATATATAAGTTTTGTGATAGATGTTCAAATGAAAAAGTTACCAGCATTTGATGTTTTCAGATCGAAAATTATTAAAAAAGAATTAAAGGAGATAAATAATAAATAAATGCATGGACCCTACTGCTATACCCCTTCTATGGGTCGGTCGACCCTTTATCAGGAGCGGTCATCTGATTAAAGTTGTAGGGGCTAAGGTTGAACCTCGGCCTAACTACCTGGATTTAATTAATATTAATCAAAAATATTGATTCCAACGTCGATAAATACAGGCCAAGCCCATCACTTTCTTCTTATATTTTCTAATCAAAGCAACGCAGCTCTATCATTTTCTTTCCTCTAATATTTAGAGCAATTTAAAAAATATTATATATATATATATATATATATCAGAGAATGTTAGAAAATAAAAGAGAAGAATAGGTGTGAAGACACAGAATTTTAGTTATTTGAATTTAGAATATTCAATTAATTTTAAATATTGAAAAGTTAACTTTATAGGTTAAATAACTTAAATTCCAAATATAGCGATTTATTGCATCGGTTTATGGTTTGATTTAATAATTGAAAATCATTTAAATAATAGAACCTTGAGTTTTAAGGTTGATAAAAATAACTTCAAAGCTTATTTAAATTCTATTTAATTAAAATAATGATAAGAAAGCTTTTAAATTTGATTTAAAAGTGATTTACTTGATTTTGAAAATAACTTATTTTAAATTCATATAAAAATAGCCTTCCAAGGTACAGTCTCGGATTTCGACGTAACCAGTGTCAGTGGGTCCGTAATAGTCAATTATATTACGCCATCAAATTTCGTAGTAATCAGATGCACCATTTGGTCGTACTGTATAGAAACGTGTTGAAATTAATATCGTAAATTTAATATTATAGTTGGGGTTCAAAAAGCTATCTTCTGCATATGATCGAATTAAGTGTCGAGACTTGTTCCATTGCATTTGGAATAAGGGTGTTACATTAGGAACGCCAGGCAGCATGCCTCGATTAGAGTCAGTTATTATATAGCTAGATATTTTGAATTTTAAATAATATATATATTTGGATTTGACTTCACACAATTATCTTCATTCGCATCAGCCCACAATACCTACACTCAGCCACCCTACCCTGAACATAGCCCACCCACTTCCATGTTATCTCCCATCTTTGCCCCCTCATTATTTAAAATTGGTTAGGAAAGAAAAAGGAAAGTTTTACTTTCAAAAAATTATATCTCTCATTCTACTCAATAATAAATTTTGAAACGTGCTTTAAATTTCATGTTTTGGCGAGAGCTTTGACCTTATATGCTTCTTGGTGCATGCGATCAAGTTTGAGGTGGCTCGAATTGGAGGAGGTTGTTCTAGGGTTTGGGTTTGCGGCAAATGGAGGGGGAGATTTGGTGAAATGGATGTCATATTTGGATTTGTTGGAGTAAATGACACACATGCATCAATTTCGAGGGGATGTGGTTCACTAGTGGGTAGGGCGGCCATTGCCAGGTCGAGGGGGTTTCATCGTCGCTTTTTATCCTAGTCTTGGTGGAGTCAATCCAAGGTGTGTGCAAGGTCATGTTAGGCGAGAGAAATTCAACGCCGAAGATGAAATCAACTTTCGTTGAGTATTTCGCCATGTAAGTAGAGAAGGGTGCATGCTTTATTGGGTTCGTATCAGTGCTGTGCACGATTTGAGAAAAGGGGGAAGAAGATGATTTCAAGGGTAGGATTGTAATTTTTATAAAAGTTATTTTGGTTTTTTATTTAAATTATCGATATCTTATAAAATTGATAACTCTCACATACGAGGCCGGATCAAGTTGAAACTTTTTGCATTTGCGCTGGTTACGGTAAAAGCTTCACAATAAAGCTGGTTTGGATGAATTTGGAGACAGTTGAAATTTGAGCTAAAATCGGACGTCATCCAGTTTTAGTTCCAAATCGGAATGCCTCGGTGACAGCAGAAAATTTCGATGAGTTAGTCTCATCTTTTTGATAACTAGTATGATTTATAGTTAATAAAAATTGTTGGATGAATTATTATATTATTAGTTGGTTTGGATATATCCCTGTCTATTGGAGTGGATGAGACCCTATTATGTTCTTCTGTAAGAGCGGATGGCCCTTTGTATATGAATCTCGCCTCGAAGCGGTTGATTTTATTTTATGATTATATAACATTGGTGATGTAGGGAAAACAGGTCGGAGTGATTGAACGGGATTTCTCACAACTATTGATTTTAATTACATATATATGTGCTAATATATTGAGCTGTTTTGCAGGTGGATAGGTCGGAGGGATCCAACAGGATTCCTTGGTATTGTTGAATTGTTTCAATAACATATTTTATATGGATTATTGAAAAAAATAAACTTGATTGTAGACGTTATAGTTATAACATTGTTATATATTGAAAAGTAAAACACATAAGTGCTAGAAAAACAATATTGATGTTGGTTATGTGTTGGTTGGTTATTGGTCTCAAATTAGTATTTTTAAAATGCTATAAGTTAGCGGTTATGTTGTTATTGCTTTTTGAGATAAAAAGGATTTTTAAATCTGAAATTTGGTTTCGAAAATATGTTGTTTAAAGGTTATCTAATTAAATATATTAATAGTGGTTTAAAGTTAATTAATTATATTAATATTGTTTTTAAGTTATTTATTTATAATAATATTAGTTTAAGGTTATTTACTTATAATAATGTTCTTTAAAAGTTATTTAATTATTTTAATATTGTTAAAAATTATTTGTTTTATAGTTAATATGTTTTATGAATTTATAAAAAGTTAATAAAATGAAAGATTTACTATTTAAGAATAATTATGGTTTGAAATTAATAACAAGGATTATTAATGAAGTTTTGGAAAAATGATTAATTTTATATTATTATTTCTTAAACTATATTTTGGAATGACTATTATTATTTTGGGATATTTAAAGTTAATAATCTCCGTTTATTTATATTGTTCATAGTTAATAATTATTATGTTTTGAGGAAAATGATTAAATTATTTATTAATGGTTTCGAGACGGGAAATGGAGTCGAAAGACTTAGAATTTATAAAGAAGTTATAAAATGGTTCGAAGAATTAAGGAAGGGCTATTTATAAGGTGAAAGAGTTTTTAAATGGTTAGATATTTATAAACGAATTTTAGAAGCGGGTTTATAGATTTATAAAAGAAGTTTATAAATGGTATACGAGTTAATTGATTTTGAAATGTACAAGAAATTCATAAGTGATAGAATTCTTGGTAAAGGAATTATTAATGTTTTTTGAAGATTTTATAAATGGTTCATAAATGAACTTGGAGAATTGTAAGGGGAATTATAAATGATTTGAGAATTGAATAAAAAGGAAACTTTTTATAAGGTTTTGTTGATATACTTATACCGTTGGAATAAGTATATGGCTATTTCTAAATATGAAAATATAAGGATTTGTGAGTATATCTTTTAAAAGTGAAATAAAATCCTGATTGAATATATTGAGCCAATGTTGGTTTTTTAAATGAAATAAAATCCTGATTGAATGTTTGTTATTCGATGGTTAAACAATCGACTATCGAAAATGGATCCAACGTAACTTTGGAAATATCTAGGAGAAACACGTGAATTATATGGCATAGTCATCTCTGATGATGTTGTACTATGCGTATATATCTCGTTTCGTTCTTCTAGGATGATGATAAGGAAATCTATCCACTAACGGTTAGGAGGTGATCTTTGATCTTATCTTTGTCTATTTCTTTCCTAGAGAACCGGGGTTGAGTTTACCGGAAATTATCCGATGTTGTTTCAAAGTGACCGAGATCAGATATGTTATCCAAAAATCACTTTGGTCCAACGAATGCATTTCGAAGTGAAGATATCGTGAAGAGCACAGAATCAAGACAGAGATGTGAAGTGTAAGGGCTAATCGCCACTAATCTCGAGGGTGATTCCAAAATGGATGTAGTAGGAATAGCGCCTTCAGTTTCGTTCAGACCCAGAGAGGACTTATATGGATGAATTCTATCAGCACATTGTCAGTAGAGGGCAATTCGCATTCCAAGTGTAAATTTCTTAAAAGGTAATCATAGCCTTAAGCCTCGTCAACCCAGAAATGAATAAAACAGGGCATGCAACAGGGTTAAGTGGGTCGCTCCCATTAGGCATGCCATCATCTTTCTAGATTACCCTATTTTGATTGATTTCGTTGTGCATGAGAGATCTAGATTAAGGTTGGAAGACCGAGATGATGACATATTCGGTACTACTAGTCAAGTGGCAGGCCGGTTTTGTGTGGCAGAGTACAAGATGTTCTTGTTAGAAACGGGTGCATTGATCTAGAGATGCACCTATCACAGGTAGTTCCTTACCTGGTCATAGTTTGGAATCCATTCTCCAATATGTGCCTTTACGGTTTTGGTTGTAGAGCTTACTATGCTGGAATTTTATATTGTAACAATTTAAGCTATTTTAATAAGTATTTGTACTTAGACACTATTATAATATCACAGGATTTTCTGTAAAAGTGTTTTGGTTATCGTAAGGTAAAAACCCGTCGTGTTTATGTGTGGTGAGGTCTTACGATATACCTTTTGATTTCAAAAAAAAATTCTTATAACTTTAAATCCAATTGGGTGTGTTTTCTCATGCTGGTTTTTCAAACTGATTCGGATGTTATTTTATTGTAATGCTCGAATCAGACAGAGCATATTACAGATTAGATTGGATGCTTGGAGCTTTAAGGGACGAGTTGGAGGCCCGATGACATATTAAAGTAGATGGTTATTTTCCGCTGTATTTATTATTGTTTTTATCAGCAATTGTGCGGACAGACTGTTATAATTGTCCGGGCTGAAATAGATTTGTATACTCTGAATGATGTTTGTATACATACATATTACAGTTTTTCTTTGTGTAAAGACTTGTGATTTATTATAGATTATTCATTCCATTGTGAGATTCTATGCTTTTTAGTTTTCATCTTAACTTTTCTTCTTCTTTTCCCCTAAAAATGGGATTTACGGCATTCGATTTCTCGGCATGAAATATATTGGACGTATTAGTGTCGATTTTCGAGGGTCGAAAATTCGGTTCGTTACATTTGGTATCAGAGCTGAAGTTTAAATGAGAACCCTGGCTTTGCTGGGGTAACTCATTTGAGATAGGGTTAGTAGCACCCTAGAATGAGTTTGATGTGTATCTATGAGCGCATATTTGCTAGTGATATAAATATATTTTTTATATTGTGTTGATTGCTCAGTTGAGTGACTTATAAATTCTGGTCAATACAAGTAATTAACGTTATTGATAGGGATCTCTAAACACTTGAACAGAGCAATTCGACACGGTATTGTTTAAATCTGGGTAAATGAAATAATTTTGCTTGGATTATATTTTATATACAAAGGAATAATTTTTCAGAAATTATTATGGTATACATGTGTGATTGGTTGTTAGGAAATGATAATGTTAAACCATTATCATTTGTTGATTGTTATTGTGATCGAATAAAGACCGATATGATAATGCACGTAAGAATAATTAAGAAATAATTTTATATACCCAATTGGAATTATATAAATATGATTTATAAAGAAGATTATAAATCAGAAAGGATTTAAAAACTGGGAATTTGGGAATTTAAATCCAGTTGGTTTTGAAAAGGTTTCTCAAAGTTTTAGAAAATAATAACAATATTATTTGGAAAATATTTTGAATTATAATATTTTTAAAAGGATTTTTGTGACGACCTGGTATTTTGAACCGTTCCAACCGACAATCATCCACACATGTCAAACTTGAATTGTTCAAAACAATGGATTGTTAATTTATATTTGGAAAAACTCAACATATACAGTAAATAAACCAATTACAGAATCACAGAGTCACCGACATAGAGTATTATAACACTTTTGAAATCATAACACTTTTAAAATCACAACACTTATAACTTAAACAGTTTAGATATTTAAAATTGTATATATATTAAAATAGTTATAAATTAAAATAGTTTATATATTAAAATAATTTATATATTAGTTTATATATATTAAAAATACTTTAAATAATAAAATAGTTTCCTCCAATTTCACCAATCGATTCAAATCAGCTTAAATTTCAAAATTCAATTTAAATCAATCCCTGTTCAACACTTCCAATTTAAATGGTTAATAATTCAATTAAAAATCTCAATAAACCATTTCAATTTTTATCGATTTCAAATCCAGGTTTGAACTATCATTTCAATTCCAATAAGATTCAAGGTTTCAATATTCAAACAGTTTCAATATAAGTTTCATTTATATTTCAACATTTGACTTTAATTTTATTCAAATTGGAAAATATTCACTTAATAATTTTAATAACAATTAAATAAAATCTCAATTTATAAATTTAAATCGATATTAAATATTCCATCTCAATTTTATTTAAAGTTGAGAATATTCATTTAATCACTTTTTATCAAATCAAGTTATAAATCGTATCTTTCAAAACCTCAAAATCAATAAGTTTGAATCAATTCTGATTTAAATTCAATTATTAACAGATTTAAATTCCAAGTCAACATCAATTTATCTTCCCGACCTTTATTACATTAAGTTATTAAAATTTATTTATAAAATATTAATATAAATTTATGGTTGTATATAATTTCAATCCATAGTAATTCAATGTTTACGCGTATATGTCATTTCAACCCGCAGTCCCAAAATTTCAAAATCAATGAAAATCGCTTAGGTTTATCACTTCAACCCATAACGATTTTCCCCTAATCTATAATATCGTTTGGCTATTTATCATTTCAACTAATAGGGATTTCTAAACTAATTGGGAACTTATAGAGTGAGAACAAATATGATAATAATATAAATAGCATAGTATATCTATTAAAAAGCATGTATCATAATTAATAATTTAACTATATACAACAGGTTATGTAGTCAATATTGTCAGTTAACATCGGTGAACAAATGCAAATAATAACATATCATATTTAACAACTAAATAACTAACCAATGTAAATTTAACAACATATTTCAATCGTCATTTCAATATGAATTTACTTTACTAAATATAAGAATGTTAATCGTGTGTGATCGCTCACCTTTTGAGGTTAGAGAAACAAGTAGATGACACGGACTCGCACACGGATTCGGATACAAGCAAAGCAAATTAAAACTGCTTAGTTTTTCGAAAAGCGCTGAACAAAACAGCAACTAGACTGCAATGAAGCAAGATCTTGAATTAATAGGAAACAAATATATATAATATTTAAAATTCAATATTCAATTTAAGACATATGTCAAAGTAAAATATTATATTTTGAAACCAATATTTAATTTAAAACACATATTAAAATAAAAAGTCTTCATTTTATATTGAAAAATCAATATTTAAATTTAAATGCACATATATTAAAATTTGTATATATATGATATGTATTCATTTCAAAGTATTAACATATTATACACATATACATTTCAAAATGTCAACGTTTATTAAAACATATATGTAGATCAATATCTCTATATTATAAAATCAGTACTAAAAGTCATATGTGTTCACATACAGAACTATATATACACACCATATTTTCAAAACCCATATTTTTCATTATTCTACAAAGAAATATTTTGTATAGAATACCTATTTATGTCACAAAATATATCTAAAAATATTAATCGTAAATTTAAGTAAATACATTAACATATTAATTATATATATATATATATATATATTTATTTAATATACAATATTTATTGCAATACAAATATATATAAATCAGAATACCTAACATACACAGTTCTTCAAATAAAATATTTAAACATGCTATGCATATATCTGAGTTAAAACTCCATTTCAACTATTCAGTTAAATTTAAACAATACCTTATATATATATATATATGTATGTATGTATGTATGTATGTATTCACTTCTCTTAGGTAGAATGAAAGCAGAGGGGACAGGGTGCTAGAGCAGCTGCTAGGGGATGTGATACACGTGGAGTTTGGAGTGGGCTTGACTGAAGAGATGGGGAGCCGAGTGTGGTCAGTGGTGGTGTAGGAGAAGTGGTAGGAAGGGCATGGGGTAGGGTGGAGTGTGGAAGCTCGGACTCTGGTTGTTGCGGTAAGGAGGGAAGCTGACGTGTCATGGGCGGTGGAGGTAGATTCTAGATCAATGGAAAGCAACTTATATTTTTCTTTATTTTATATTTAAGAGAGCTGTCGTGACTTTCGTTTGAAGGTGATAGGTAAGCGATGACATCTGGGTGGCTCGGTGATGGGTGGAGGCGGGTTGCTATGGGCTGGAGAAAGGTGACGGTCGGCTCATGTACGTGGGGCTGCTTGGAGTCTACGGCATGGGCTGAGACTGTGACTCGGTTGTGTGGCAGGGAAGGTGGTGTGTGGGGAAGAATGGTGCTCGGGTTTGAGAGGTGTTCGATCAGGCAGAGAAGAGAGAGAAAGGGCGGAGGAGTTGATGTAGTCGGAGGTAACTGCTATGGTGAGTTGAGATCTCGATTTAGAGGGAAGCAGGCGGAGCATGGGCATTTCCATACAATTATATATATAAACCGTATTTTTATAACTCGTAAAATCCATAAACAAAATGAAAAAAGAAGGAAATGGAAAAGAAGTGGATTTGGCAAAAAGGTTAAGTGAACAGGTTCAAAGAAAAATGGAAGAGAATGAAATGATGTCTTGGGCAAAATAAATAACATTATATTATAACTTGGAGACGAAAGAGAAGAGGCTTCTGATTTGGAAGGCTAAACATAGGTGGATTTTTATACAATAGGAAGACGAATGGGCAGGTATGCTAATCTATAACTTAGTTTATAATATATATTCTCTTTCACGCAAACAACAGGAAGAATAAAAAAATAGATGAACCAAATAAATATCAATCTACGGGAATAGTTATAGTCTAAGTATTGAACGCTGAAATAAATAAAGTGGAAGGCTATTGATTAACATGGTGGATATATGAAAGGGCATAGGAACCCAGAAGCCCAAATACGGAACCGGTACTACAAATCGTTTGGTTGATTCCGCCACGTACCGAACTTCGAAATAAATAATTGAATACACCGCAGAGATCAGCACAATGAGACGAAGAGAATGGTACAAAGATATCGACGATACGACCATACTATCAGAAGTCGTTGTTTTGTTGCCAAACCGCTACAATTCACCGAAAATAAGATAAACGGGGCTAGAGAAGTCCAAATTTGACGATACGAATTATGACGACTCACTCAGAAAATAGTATACATTTTTATTATATTAAAATATTCACGTTTCGAAAATGTTTTATTTCCATTAAATATTAACTGATTTAAATTTATATAAAATTACACAACAAAATAAACTCCCATATTCTCTGATCAAAATCTGATATTTGCTATGTCTAAATAGATGCATTTTAAATATCAAATTTTCATTGTTAAATTAAATTATTTAATTTCGAATAAAATTTCAGTTAATTATGTTATAAAAGTCGTTAAAATTTCCGGATCATTACATTGTCCCCCACTCAAGTCTTTCGTTCTCGAAAAGGAACGAGATAGGAGAATAGAAACAACAGAAAGGAAATATAGATTAGAAATAAATATTACCAGATACAATAAAATTCAAAACTATATAGATTTCATTAATTTTAAAATTGATTTATATTCAGCAAATTGGTTTCTATTCATTTTATTCAATCAATAAGTAGTCATTGAATTCGTGTTTGGTTGGTTACAATTCAATATATTTCAATCAAAAGATTTGATTTCAATTTTATTTTCATTTGTTACAAGATTTCCTTTCAAAACAAAATTTATTTTGTTTAAATTATTTATTTAATCCATTCGACTTTACTTAAGTTAACCACCAACTATTCTTAAGTTCATATTTATTTATTTAAATGGCATTCTATATTTATTATTCAATTTATTTCATTAAATCACTGTATAAACATTTATTTTAACAACTTATCTTTTTAATAAATTCCTTTAACAAAATTTCATTCTTGGACATTTTATTACATACATTTTATATTGTATATTATTCATTTGTGTATTCTCATTAACATTTAACTATTTCTAAGTATGTTATATTAAGGTTCTGAGTGTAATTACATTATATACAAATTTACCGCTTATTTCCAACATTTCTATTAAGCAAAATCTCAGTTTGAACATTTTTATTACTTAAATTTCTCTTATATAACCTTCAATTACATATCCACATCCATAATTTAACTTTTTGCATATTTTTAGGCAAGTCGTATATATGCGTTAGAATGTAATTGAGTATTATACAGATAAATTTTATCCTAGTTCAACTGTTTCAAGTTGTTTCAATACAAATTTTCATTTTAAACACTCCAATTATTCAAAATTTAACTTTATTTTAAATATCAAAAATCATTGCTTAACCTAAAATTTGAGAGTTAAATTTTCGGTTTCACTTCAGACCATTTTGAAATAGGTGTATATATACACACATACACATATGTTATACATCAAATCATACTCATAAAATTCAAACCAAATCCATTTTCCCAAAAGAAAAGTGTAGCAAAGCTACTAAGTGGTCTCTCTACATTGAGACTCAAAAATGAATGTCAATGATGCTGCAGTCATCATCGATATTATTTTCCAACGGCAAAAGGGAAGAATACTGATTTACTTCCTTTACAATTCTTAGGAAACAATTTCTATTCGAAAATACTTTCAAATAATATAATTTTTAAGACATTGGAAACCAAATTTGAAAAAGCACCGGAATTAAATTCTCAAATTCTTTAATTTAAATTCATTTATTTCCAAATCAAATTTATAAACCATGTTTTAAAATTTCATAGAACAATAGTTAATGATTTGGAAGTGTTGACAAAACAATAAATGATAACCTAGTATTATCATTTCTAACAACTAATCATTTAACTATCCAATTTCAGAAAATTATACTTATGTATAAAATAAAAGCACACAAGATTAGTTCATTTACAAATTTAGAAAACAATATTATGTCAGTTTGTTTTGTTCAAGTGTTAACGAATTCCTATCGATGGCGTTGGCCAGATGAATCGATCGAAACCCAAATCAAACTTAACGACTCAAACAACATAATGTAAAACATTTTTATATTAATTAAAAATACACTCCCTCATAGGAAGATTCAAGAATGGGTCTTAAAACAAGAATAAATGTTCAAATTAGAGGGACATTAATCAAAGTGAATTCTAACGAAGAAGATAGGCTTGAAAGGAAGATAAGAAAATTAAATTACAAAAGAGAAAAGATGGGTAGACTTATATTAATCGCGGCGACCTTAACCGAGTCAACTGAGATTTAGAAAAAATGAGAATATCATCAACAACAACAACAGGAAAATCAGGATAGTCCCTGTCTATCGGGGAAATTAAGATTACTAGGCTGATCATCAAATGAAAAGTAAACTGCTTACAACCATTCTGGGGCAATCAACATTCGACCACAAGAGAATTACCCAGGTTGCCTACTAAAGGGAAGATTTGGGATTTTCAAGAAATGACAACATCTACAACCGAGGACGTAGAAATCTCCGGTGACTTGATGCATATTGTAAAGGAGTTCATCCCTTTACAAATGATACTAAGGTTTGGCGGGACCGCTGATGGGGCTAGTCGTGCATAAGAATGAAGTTGCAGAGATTGACAGAAATAGAGCTATGGGATGCTCCAGTATCAAAGAACAAGAACAAGAACAAGATAAGAATGGACTTCAGAACAAAAAGGGAGTCTCACAATTACAAGATAAGAATGGACTTCAGAATAAAAGGGGAGTCTCACAATTCAAAGGAAATTCGAGTCAAAGAGGAAGAAATTCAAATTAGAATGAAGGCGATTCTGTAATTAAATTTTACTCCATATGCTATGTTTGCCCAAACCAGAGCTCTGATACCACTTGTAATGAACTGGTATTTTGAACCATTCAAATCGACAATCATCCACACATGTCATACTTGAATTGTTCAAAACAATAGAATGTTAATTTATATTTGGCAAAACTCAGCATATATAGTAAATAAAGCAATCACAGAATAAAAGACACAAAGTATTACAACAATAAGCAGCGGAATAGATAAATAGTAGTTCATAAAGCTACTATAAACATCAAATTCTGAATCAAAATACAACAGAATCTCAAATACAATTGAATCTTTACTACATAAGCAATAGACGAGCCTGAAGCTAAATGATAAGAATAAACTGAAATAACTGAAAGCTGGATAGATAGATCTTCAAACAAAGCTCCAATCTCCAAAGGTGAGTCTCAAATGTTGTGACACTCAATCTGACCCGAGCATAAAGCAAAACACAAAACACCCGAGTTAGGATTAACATTCTTATATTAATAGATTCAACTCAAGTGAAATGCCAATTGAAATACAAGTAACTCAAAGGATGTTTGGGATTTCCATCCTCTAAGGATCCGTGGAACTATCTACTATGTAGTACAATATGCTATTATAATAGTGTCTACAGTAAAGTAAAGTACCAAAATAGCGTTAAGGCGTTACCCATATCCCCATTAACACGTTTTATATATTCCCATAGTCTATACAGTATCGTAATTCTTTTGTAACCTGGAGGGCTATCAGAGGCACTTCATAGGTACGGTACAAACCAAACTCGTAGAAGGCGCGATAGGGCAAGTGACAAGGTACACGAAGAAATGCCAGGATAGACATACCGTTTGCGGATCCGGACTGGTGGTAACGCATAACAGCTACTATCGCCCACCTCGAGATACACTCCCAAATCAAAGGTGCACCTAATCAAATCACAAAGTAATAGAATAGCGTCGAAGAAATGTGCCCGATCGAAGGATTGACCTCACTTGGCCAGACATGGCTCCTGTTTTAGCCACATAAAGCTGACTCACGGGAGTCAGGACTGCGTTAAAACCGCATATAGAATCGTCGCTTAACAATCCTACTTCATTCTGGAATCTCCACCATGTGCATAGTTGTTAAAGTGGTTTTTGGTATTGTCAAAGAGTATGACAATATCTGATCTTGGTCTTTTTAACAAACAAACACTTATTTCACACCGTGGTCATTTCATTTCAAATAGTTCATACTCCATATCAAAATATCGTATTCATTCAAAACCATATCAATTCAATATCATTACTAACTTTAAATAACATTCATTTTCAGAATCGTAACCTTTCAAAATTATAACATTTTCGAAATCATAGTACTTTCAAGTTCATACCACTTTTGAAATCATTATACTTTTGAGATCATAACACTTTTGAAATCATAACACTTTTAAAATCATAACTCTTCCAACTTAAATAGTTTAGATATTTAAAATAGTATATATATATATATATTAAAATAGTTATAAATTAAAATAGTTTATATATTAAAATAATTTATATATTAAAATACTTTATATATATTAAAAATACTTTATATAATATAATAGTTTCCTCCAATTTCGCAAATCAATTCAAATCAGTTTAAATTCCAAAATTCAATTTAAATTAATCCCTGATCAACACTTCCAATTTAAAAGGTTAAAGATTCAATTCAAATTCTCACTAAACCATTTCAATTTTTATTGATTTCAAACGCATGTTTGAACTATCATTTCAATTCCAATAAGATTCAAGATTTAAATATTCAAACAATTTCGATATAAGTTTCATTTATATTTCAAAATTTAACTTTAATTTTATTCAAATTGGAAAATATTCACTTAATCATTTTAATAACAATTAAATAAAACCTCAATTTATAAATTTAAATCAATATTAAATATTCAGTCTCAATTTTATTTAAAGTTGAGAATATTTATTTAATCACTTTTTATCAAATCAAGTTATAAATCAATCTTTCAAAACCTCAAAATCAATAAGTTTAAATCAATTCTAATTTAAATTCAATTATTAACCAATTTAAATTCCAAGTCAACATTAATTTATCTTCCTAACCTTTATTACATTAAGTTATTAAAATTTATTTTTAAAATATTAATAAAAATTTAAATAAAATACTTAAACATATTATAAACTAAAAAATTAAATTTTATTGAATTAAATCTTATTACTAAATGTATTTTGTATTAAATCTTATTTTATATATTTTTAAAATAATAAAATCATAAGAAAAATCTTTAAAATTATATTTTCAAAACTAACTTACAAATTTAAAATATCCAAAAACATAAATTTTAAAAAAAATGGATTGTACACATTTATTAAAATAAATTCTTTATATTGTAAATTTAGAAAACAATATTTAATAAAATCCATATATTTCCTTCCAAACTTTGGCCTTTTTTTTCAAAATAGATCAACGGTGTCATATATAATTTTCTATCCGATGGTCAAGTGATACGGCTATTTATCATTTCAGTCCATGATAATTCAATATTTATAGGTCTATATCATTTCAACTCGCAATCCCAAAATTTCAAAATCAATGAAAATCGCTTGGGTTTATCATTTCAACCCATAACGATTTTCCCTCAATCTATAATTTCGTTCGGGTATGTATCATTTCAACCCATAGGGATTTCTAAACTAACAGGGAACTTGCAGAGTGAGAACAAATATGATAATAATATAAATAGCATAACATATTGATTAACAAGCATATATCATAATTAACAATTTAACTATATACAACAAGTTATGGGGTCAATATTGTCAGATAACATTGGTGAACAAATGCAAATAATAACATATCATATTTAACAATTATATAACTAACCAATTTAAATTTAACTACATATTTCAATCATCATTTCAATGTGAATTAAATTTACTAAATATAAGTATGTTAACCGTAAGTGATCGCTCACCTTCGAGGTTAAAGAAAAAAGAAGATGACACAAACACGCATAAAGATTGGAGTACAAGCAAAGAAAATTAAAAGCTGCTGAGATTTCCAGATAGCGTCGGATAAAACAACAACTGGGCATCAACGAAGCAAGATCTTGAATTCAATATTCAATTTAAGACACGTGTCAAAAGAAAATATTATATTTTGAAACCGATATTTAATTTAAAACACGTATTAAAATAAAAAATTCATTTTTTATTGAAAAATCAATATTTAAATTTAAACACATATATATTAAAATCAATTTCTATATATATATATATATATATATATGCATTCATTTCAAAGTATTAAAATAACATATTATACACATATACATTTCCAAATGTCAACATTTATTAAAACATATATATAAATCAATAAATCTATATTATAAAATCGAGACTAAAAATCATATGTGTTTACATACAGAACTACATATACACACACCATACTTCTAAAACCTATATTTTCCATTATTCTAAAAAGAAATATTTTGGACAGAATACCCATTTAGATCACAAAATCTATTTGAAAATATCAATCATACATTTAAGTAAATACATTAACATATTATATATATATGTATGTATGTATTTCTATTCAATATACAATATTTATTGCAATACAAATATATGTAAAAACCAGAACACCCAACATACACAGTTCTTCTAATAAAATATTTACACATGTTGTGTATCTATCAGAGTTAAAACTCTATTTCAACTATTCACTTAAATTTAAATAATACCTTATATATGTCTGTGTGTATATATATATATATATATATATATATATATATATATTCACTTCTATCACGTAGAATGAAAGCAGAGGGGACAGGGTGCTAGAGCAACTGCTAGGGGATATGCTACACGTGGAGTTTAGAGAGGGCTTGACTGAAGAGATGGGGCAGCGATTGTGGTCAGTGGTGATGCAGGCGAAGTGGTGGGAAGGGCATGGGGGCAAGGAGGAGTGTGGAGGCTCGCGCTCTAGTTTTTGCAGCAAGGAGGGAAGCTAACATGTCACGAGCGGTGGAGGTAGGTTCCAGATCAATTGAAAGCAACTTATATTTTATATATATAAGAGAGGCTATTGTGGCTTTTGGTTGAAGAAGATAGGTAAGCGATGGGATTTGGGTGGCACGTGGATGGGTGGGGGCGGGTTGCTATGGGCTGGCAAAAGGTGATGGTCGACTCGTCCATGTGGGGCTGCTTGAGTCTATGGCATGGGCTAAGATGGTGACTCGGTTGCATGGCAGGTAAGGTGATGTGCATGGGGAAGAATGGTGCTTGGGTTTGGGGTGTTCGATTAGGCGGGGAAGAGAGAGAAAGGATAAAGGAGTTGATATTGCCGGAGGTCACTGCTATGGCAAGTTGAGATCTCGGTTTGGGGAGAAGCAGGCGGAGCATGGGAATCTGCATGCAATTTTATATATAAACCATATCTTTATAATTCTTAAAAGCGATAAACAAAACGAAAAAAGTGGGAAATGGAAAAGATGTGGATTTGGCAAAAAGGTAAAGTGAACAAGTTCAAAGAAAAGTGGAAGAGAACGAAAAATGTCTCAAGAAAAATAAATAACGTTATATTATATTACAATTTAGAGAGGAAAGAGAAGAGGCTTGTGATGTAGAAGGCTAAATATGGGTGGATTTTAATATAATAGGAAGATGAATAGGCAAGTAAGCAAATATATAACTTAGTTTATAATATATATTCTCTTTCACGCAGACAATAGGAAGATAAAACAAATAGATGAACCAAATAAATATCAATCTACGAGAATAGTGAAAGTCAAAGTATTGAACAATGAAATAAATAAAGTAGATGGCTATTGATTGATATGGTGGATATATGAAAGGGCATAGGAAACCCAGAAGCCTAAATACGGAACCAGTAATGCAAATTGTTTGGCTGGTTCCGCCATGTACCAAACTCCGAAATGAACAATTGAATACATTATGGAGATCAGCACGACGAGACGAAGAAAATGGTGCACAGATATCAGTGACACGACCATCCTATCCGAAATCGCTATTTTGTTTCCAAACGGCTACCAATTCATCGAAAATAAGATAAATGGGGCTAGAGAAGTCCAAATTTGACGAAACGAATTTTGACGTCTCACTCAGAAAATAGCATACAATTTTATTATATAAAAATATTCATGTTTCGAAAATGTTTTATTTCCATCAAATACTAACTGATTTAAATTTAAATAAAATTACACAACAAAATAAACTTCCATATTCTTTGATGAAAAATCTGACATTTGCTCTGTCTAAATAGACGTATTTTAAATATCAATTTTTCATTGTTAAATTAAATTATTTAATTTCAAGCCAAATTTCTGTTAATTATGTTATAAAAATCATTAAAATTTCTTGGTTTTTACAATTTTAAAGAGATAGAAAGCATTAAACTCACTTCGGTCACTGGAAAATAATTTCGGTGATGACTGCAGCATCATCGACGTTCATTTTCGAGTTTCCAAGAGGGGAATTGCTACCATTGGAATTTTGTTTGGTGAAACAAGATTGATTTTAAAATCCAAAAGAATGATTTGATATACCAAGGCATTATGAGTGTATGTGTGATGTCAAAAATGATTTGAATAATTAAGAATAAGATGATTAAACCCTGGGATTTTCATTTAAATGTTTTATTGAAAATATGTGAAAATAAGTTTGATGACTTATAAAATTTGAAAATTATCAAGTTAAAGTAATGTTTTGAATTGTTGAATGTGAATCCAAGAGAAGTAAAAATTCGAAATGAATTAGTGGATGAACTAATTAAGTTAATTAGTGAATTGGATATGGTTTGGAATGTTGATTGATAAAATTGAATGTGGAAGCTGGAAAATAGAATTGAATCTGGTTAGAAATAGATAAGGACATAAGTTATGAAATAGAAATAAACATGAGAATAGTTGTGTAAAGTGTTATAAACTTAAGTAAAATTTTATGCAATGATTCATTAATGAAATTAATATTGAGTGAGATGTTGTTAAACATGAAATTTGATGGGATGGTTTTTACGGGATATGGAATACTAAGTAAGTAGTGAAGGTGAATAATAATTGTAAATAATAGAATGTAAATGAAATGAATGTGAATAAGTGAATTTGGGAATAAATAAGAATTAATTGAAATAAATATATGGGTTATATGTATACTATTTTATTCGCATAACAGTTAGTCCAGGTTCGAGCACAGGATTTCGAGATGATTTACATTGATCCGAGTTAGTATTTTTCACTTGATTCTCGACGGCGAACACTGGATACGGATTTTTGGTTGACTCTGGATTCTTATCATAGTATATGGCTATGTAAGGAGAATGACGGTTTCTAATCAAGGAACTGGATTTGAGTCCGCACTAGAGTGGTCGTGTGAATGATACTAGTTTGGAAGTGAAATTGTGTGATCGAGTAATCGATCAGATTTGATATTGCATACGGATGATATATGTACATTTTACGGGCTTAGGTGAAACAAATGTTCAAATTGGGAAAATACAAAATAAAATAATTATGAACTATATGATTGGATATCATTGGTAAATACGATGCTGGTATATAAAAGCAAGAGTAAATTTGATGTCTTTGGTTTCATAAGTAAAATTGGGTTGCCCAACAAAGAGGTACATGTTTAAAACATTGCTGATTTGATGGTTTTATGATTGAACCATTTGGATTTTTTTTCTTGTTGATTTAGCCCGTAGTGGAAATTGGTGGTTGTTCTGACCGAGCCGTGCAAAGGAAACGTTGATAAAAAAAATTTGAAAATTTACAGAGTCAGAAATGTTGAAGAATTTTTTTAATAACTATAAATTGATTTTTGAGTTATAACTTGAAATGATTGAATGGATAATATTAGTTGGAACCTATGGATGAATTTGGGAACTTAGTAAAAGTAATAACAAGGTTTCAACAAATTTATTTTGGGAAGTTAAAGGCTTAAATGGATTTGGGAAGTATTTCAACTAATTATTTTTATAAAAGAAATGGATTTGGGGCATTATTCCTTATATTCGCAAATTTGAGGACAAAATTCTTTCAAGGGCGGAAGAATGTAATAACGCCGAATTTTAGTTATTTGAATTTAGAATATTCAATTAATTTTAAATATTGAAAAGTTAATTTTATAGGTTAAATAACTTAAATTCCAAATATAGCTATTTTTCGGAAGTTTAATTATTTGATTTGATAATTGAAAATCATTTAAATAATAGAATCTTGAGTTTTAAGCTTGATAAAAATAATTACAAAGCTTATTTAAATTCTATTTAATAAAAATGAAGAGTGTTTATATCAAAATTGGGCACAATACTCTTCAGATATAATTGAAGAGATTAGAATGAAGAAATTAAATGGAAAAAGAGGCCAATCTAACAACCACACCAATAAAAGCATGCAGAAATAGAAAAAGAAAAGAAATTATAGTTGTTCGGCATTGTAGCCTACGTCCACTTTGAATGTTTTGCTATTTATTGATGATTGATAACTGATTACAACAGTACAACACTCAAACACTCAAGTTACAATGGAGTTGTGCCAGAGTAACGGTGTAGCAGAGTCAAATGTCCTCTTTCTTTAGGCGTAGGGGTGCAATTTATAGGTGTAGGTCAGAAATATAAGCCCCTGAACTCGAAATATTCCTTCTCACACGTAGATGGGCCCACCAGATCGATCAGGGGTCACTTGGGATCGATTTGGATCGATCCCCATCATCTTCGTATTGATCGAGTATAGCTCCATTTGAGTTGCGATCGACCAAGAACATTCTTGAGTGAAAAGGAAAGCTTCTGTGAAAATTTAGAGGCACTTGAACTTCTAGATTTTTAGTTGTGTTGTGATCGATCTAAGATTGATTTTATTGGTAGTCTGATGCGTATCGATCGCTTCATATCGATCGACCTTCGCATCGATGCACCTCTGTATCAATCAGTTGTGCATCGATGATGTGGAGCGAGGTTTCAGGGGAGATCCACATATCACGCTTGCATACTGCTTCCCTTGGTTGACTATGCCTTCTTTGTATCAATCCTGTGTATTGTTCTTCGTTTCGATACTATATCCTTGCCTTCGTATCGATGCTCGGCTGCAGGTTTCGAATCGAAACTTGGTGGTAGATTTCGTATCGATGCTTGGTTGATTGATATGAAATGGGTAGAAATGGAACCGATATGAAATTGGTAGCTGTTGATGGTTGATGGGTACGAAGGGGTTGGATGTGGAATTGATGGATACGAAGTTGGATGGATATGAAGAGGGATGGACCTTGATGGATACGAACTAATATTTTCTCCATGGATTTTGATTGATCCATAACTTGAGAGTACGAACCCTGATTGACCCAAAATTTGGAATGTTGGCTTTATTAGCTTTGTTTGTCGTACCACGTTAATTGTAGCTTGATCCGGACTCGTACCAAATTCTCCTGTATCCATAGTGGACTTATGTATAATCGATCTTCGGATGAATTGTCTTTAGTTTCTGGTCAAGTCCTTGGTGTCACGGCCTTTCCAAAAGGCGGGATAATATTTTCCTCCAAAGAACGTCTTATGTGAACATGACGTGCTTTGAAAAGCTGCATTCTTTATTCTAAAAAAGTACTATCCGATTCGTTGAACAGTTGTTGTCTTTTCATCAAGAGATGCAACCTTTGATCAATTTCCAGTAATATAAATGTTGAACTGTACAGTGCCAATGATCATGTGGTGTTCTGTTGTAATTGGAGGTTGAGTGCTAGCAATTTGTTGCTCACTGTTCTGATTGTCATCAGGTAAGCATTCAATTCCTGTTAATTTTGAAATTCGAATGTTAGTTCGTCATACATGCACATTTGTTAACCTAACTCCTGTTCATGTTTGCACACTTATGGGCAATTGTCAGGTTCTTTTATTCTTGTTTTGATCGAGTTTCGTATCCCTCCTCTCCTGGATCAAAGTGAATTCGAGTTGTAACAACGATCGATGGTTGTTTTAAACCACTCCTTCGTATCGATCCTCTCTTGGATCGATCTGAAATGTTTGGATGCGGATTTAATATCGATGGCTATCGATATGAAATAGATCAAGTACGGTGTTCTGCGTATTGATCTATATAATGGGTGGGTTCTTGAATTGATGTATATGAAAATTGTGTTTCATAACAATAGAGTGGAGTGGTCCAAATATGATCTTGCTGATACTTTTGTATCGATGGGATTTCTATTGATGGATATGAAATGCCAATAGGTATGAACCAATTGGAATGCCTTGTGTTGATGGATACGAAACCATGTCTTCGTATCGATGGAAGTGATCATTCCAGGTATGTTTGTTCAGTGTCTTTCATATCGATCATACTTTGACTGCTTCTATCGGTTTTTCCATTGGGATACGAAACATCTTTTTCTTGGCTACGAAGGCATATAAATAACTTTTGTACTTAAATAAAATTTTCCACTTGCTTTTACTTTCACTTTCCAATTCGTATCGATCAGTAACATGAGAAAAAGAACTATCAAGCCTTTTGTCTCTAAAACAAACAATCCGTTAATCCTTCAAATCAACCCTTTAAACTAGGTAATTAATTAATTAACCCCATCCCAACATGGTAAGACTAGAGTCTCGATGTCGCTTCATTTAAGGACGTCACCGATCCTGGCATCGCTGATGTCGGAATTAGGGTAGAGTGAGGTCGAAGAAGTAGCAATGGAGCCTTGGAGGCTTAAGGAATGAGAAAAGTGATTGATGGGGACGAGGAAGTCACCGGGAGAAAAATATTTTACTACAAACCCATAACGATATAAGACGGATGGAAGTTACTTGGTGTCGATATGTAATGGAGGGATTTCGTATCGATTATGGATGGAGGAAGCTGCTTCGTATCAATCTAGAATGTGGGAGTTCGTAACGATCTGGATGATTGATACGAAACTATGGTTGTGTGATCGATACGAAGTCGTGGCTGTGTGATTGATATGAAGTCCATCCCCTTGGATCGATACAAAACCAGGCTTTTAGAGGGACGATCCAAGCTTAAATTTGATGGATACAAAACATAGCCTTTTGCATATTCGAACACTTGACTCCGACGAGCTTTAGCCTTGCATAACTGGACTTGACCATTAAACTGCATATTTGACTATCTTCGAAGCTCGTCGATGGAACTATAATTTGACAAACATAATTTTTTTTTTAATATGGATCGTTCTTCGAAGTCAGGATGACACGGCTGAGATGGTCAGCGATGTCGGTCACTCCAGGTGAATCCCTCAGTCTTATCATTTACCATCTTTTGAACTTTAAGAATTTTAAAGTACTATGTAGTACTGCCCTACATAACACGATAATTCACTTCAAACCGGGGGAACACGAGTTTATTGCCATCTAATGATGATTATTACTGAGTTTAGTAGCTACGGATCCTGGGAGCTCCGAGTAGCAGGATATTCAGAGTCCTCCACTTCCTAGAATCGAAGTGCCAGACATCGCGGTAGATGTAGTCACTCCTGCCTCGGATGAACTGCCGGGTGCAGCTTTAGCTTTAAATCCGAGGTCTAGTACGTTCTAAAATCTCCAAAGATATGCTAGGCAGAATCTGCCTTAGACATGGTCTATCTCTAAAAGATATTTTGTTACCAGGGCCAAAAGAAAGAGTCCACAATCCCCTAGAAGGATATACTGCTTGCAATAAGTTCATATGCGTAGCCGGAGCGTTGCCTCCGTTCAACCAATTTTTTGGGAAGTGCTATTCTTTTTTAGGATTGCGCCTTCTCAATTGCATTCGAATGGATATGCTCTGCTCAACTGCTTGTATATTATCTTCATGCAGCATCTTTTTCGACGCCCAACCGTTGAGGAAATCAGATATCTATTCAACGTCAAGAGTCGTGTGGATAACCCTTCGTTCATCTTTTTAGAAGCAGTTAGAAACTTCCAAGTAGTCGTAGGAGCTTGGAGCAAGTTAAGCTATTTCAAGACCGAATGGTTCTTCGTTCGATGCCCACTAGGATTTGCTAGAGGTAGCTAGTTATTCGTAAGTGTTCCGACTTCTTTGTCGATTAGTTGGATACCATAAGTTGATGTTGAGTCTAACGCTGCATTTCTTTTACAGCTTCGATTACACGGCCCGAAGGAATGCAATTCAAAGAGACAGTGAGTACTCTCTAATCAGTGCCTACTAAAATTAGAGAGATCGATGAACTCCTTAGAGATGATAATTTGTTTGCCATGGGGCTCATAGAGAGAGGCCAGAGCATTGGATTAATTGAAGTTCCTAAAGTGGCTCAGGTAAGGCAAGGAGGAAGGAGAGCTCATGGAGTCATAATCATTGAACCGGGCGATGACGAGAATATGCCATCTAGGAATGAGCATGAAGTTACTCCTTCACGAGGCCTTCAATCACCAGAATCCAAAAGAAAAGGCAAGGCTCTAGCCCATAAATTCAAGAGGCGTAAGACCGTCATAGTATCTCTGCCACTTATGGCAGCTATAAAACCGAAGACTTCCTTTCCGCAAATGGAAAGTTTTTTGAGAGGATTATCTGATGTTTTTATCCCAGATGACATAGCTTGATTCCAAGATCTTGAATTAGAGGGACTCCTTTCCTATCGTGAACTGGTGCAGGCTTAACTTCTTCAGACATAAGGGAGCCGACTCCTACGAGCAAGGCTACCAAACAATTTCTAATAACTTTTTTCTAATCTTTGGAGATGTCGAATCTCTGAAGATAACTAATTCTGCTTCTCTTTTCATTTTACAGACATGATGTTGAGACAGGGGTCTGTGCTCAGCAAACTTTGCTCCAAATGCCATTCTTCCAGCTCTTATTCTGAATCTCATAGGCGTGAAAGCGAATGAGACTATTATCATGGCCACCATTCCAGCCAAGAACGTGAGCGTTATGAAAGGGAGAAAGAAAGGTATCGAGGTAGGTGCCGCTCCCGGTCGTAATTGCCACCACCTAAAGGTTCCACAAAACCATCCGGCTTTGGCAGTTAATCTTCTAAAACCGCCCACTAAGTAGAGCCTCCTCATACAACGAAATCCGACGATCAACGGTAGAACTAAAAACGGAAACTCCCGTCATTATAGAGCCGGCCTCTATCGAGACCATAGGGGAAGGAGCCATCCGAATTGCTGAGTTAAGGAAAGATTTTCTGACTATTTGCTTTGATGGCTTCCACTTCCCTCCGAACTTCAAAAAAATTCCCAATGATGTAGAAAAACTGGTACGGGACTATATGTATGACGTTTACAGCCTGTATCGGGTGTGGGCTAAAACTGTAGAAAAGGCTTCGGCGGTAGCTTTCGAGCGAGCCAAAATAATTGAGGAAATGGAGACTGGCCTTGCTCAGAAAATAGAATAATAGGAATGCTTAATAACAAAGTTAAATCTTCAAGGAAATCGAAGATAGAAGCCAAAGCAAAGAACCAAAGAGGCCAGGCAATTCCTGAAAAACATGCGAAAAACTCACATGGACCTGGTATAGGAGATGGGCCACCAAAACACCGTTATCACCTGGGAAAGAGGTGAGGCGCTGAAAGAGGTCGAGGAGTTAAAGGAAAAATTAGCCGCAGCCATCAAGGAAAATACAAGGCCAATAAAGCCACCCAGGAGGCGTGCGAACAGGTGGAGGCACTTAAGGATGAGAAGGATTCGATGAATGTAAAGACTCAGGAAGCCGAAGCCAGGATTGAGAGCGAAATTAAAGCGGTGGAGACCTGGATTGAGAGCGAATTTGAAGATCTCATGGCCACGTTCACTGCCAACGTCTTGAGAAACCACAAACTTAAACTAGCTCGGCAAAGATTACCCCTTCTAATTATACAAGGTCTGGAGCCGCTTGGTGGATGATGAAAAGGTGATCCACAATGCTATGACTATCGATGGGTTCGAATTGTAAGCTCAAAAACTCATCGAAGATGAACCGAAGGTCCTCCATGAAACAATTGTCGCTCTTGAAAAAGAAAAGTTGGCCGCCAAGTATCCGGATGTTAGAGAAGGATCTGGAGTTGAGCATCATGAAGTATGTTTCGAAGTGCTCCCAGTCTCTCAATCTGAGCATACTTCTTCTATAGATCCTTCAGTCATCCTAGGATACGTTCCTGATGAGCCACACCTTTCTCCGATACCTGAACGCGGCTTGGATGGCACATTCGCTTAACACGAGAGTCAACACAAGGAAGGTATTCTGGACACTTCTTCCATTCCTCAAAATGCAGGAGCACTATCATATGATATTACTAATATATTCCCTTATCTTCATTCAGCTCTAGATTCAGCATCACCGATCCTCCTACAACTCAAGAAATGCATCACGGCCAGGAGGAATTAATGATCGGGGATACAACTGCAATGGTCGCATCATTGGTGCGGGAGATGCACGAAAGCAGTTATGCGATTGATGACCAATTAATGAAAGTGCTCTTCGGCCACCAAAGCGATCCGACTATTGAAATGGCTTTCAACATAGATGAAGATGTGATCATTACGAGCTCCTCGGTTTTGACCAGCAATATTCCAATAAGCATACTGCAAACTGAGCAGAGCAGATAATGGAGGAAATGGAGGTTGAAATCAAGCAAGCTGAGCAGGTTCATGGCGCTAGTTGTGGCATGGCGGGCCCTAGTCCGGGCCTTATACTTATTGTTTTCCAGATGGCACTATCATTGATACCAGCATGGCTTCTTCTTCTAACATCGAGAGTGCCACCATTCCTCCAGTTTTGCATATAGAGGACATTCCAATCCCTATGAGTTTTGAGGAGGAGACTGTTCCAATACCCCGCGCCAGAGATAAGCCAACCAAAGCGGGTCGGAAAGGCAATGGCTCAAAGAGACATCCGAGCGGCAGCTCGAGTGGGTCTACGCCGAAGAAAAGGGGAAAGATAAAAAATCAAAGGCGTAGACTTGCGCTTTTGATTCTTCTCTTTTTGGTAGACAGCTTGGAATAAGATTTCCTTTTGCTTTTGTAGGCCATGTATAGATGCGGGTTTGGCCCTCGGCTTATAGGAATTCATCAGACAGATTTTTGTACTAATCTTTTTCAAAGAATAGTGGACATAAAACTTCTTTTCATTTTTTAGCATAACTCTGTGTTTATTTGTTGAAGTATTTCAACACTTGCGTTTCTATTCAATGTACTTGTGAGGCCCTAGTTTCTGAGTCGAACTTGAGTCTGGTTCCTAAGTCCTGAAGTCATGGCTTTGAGTAATAATCAAATGTTTAGTCGAATTCCAATGTTGCGCTGTCTCGGTGAGCGGCTAGTACCTGAGTTATGCCCCAGTCCTAGGGAGAATTAAAGTAGTCAATCGGTAGACGTTTCCTGCCTTTGCTAATTTTAATTTAACTAAGTCGAAACAAAGTTAAAGTGAAATGATTTTGAGTGGTCGAATTACATTCGCTCATCGCTTAGAATCATATCCACGCTCTGAGGACATTACCTAATTTACGGGAGATTAACCACACCCATGTGTTATTCAGAATTATATACACAATCCGGTGACATAAATTAATTTACGAGCGTTTGGTCACAGCCTTTTAATGTTTGGAATCATAATCGCGCTTCGAGGATATGAGTGGTTTCACGGGTGGTCAGCCACACTCGTTTAGTGTTTATACTCCAGTCCACTCTCTCGGGACTAGAGTTAGTTAATGGGTAGTCAGTCACACCCATTTGATGTTTATACTCCATTTTGCACTCTAGGAATCTGGAGTCGGTAGACAGACAATCAGTCACATCTGTTTAAGTATTAAGTTTTTATTCGCACTCTAAGAACAAAGAGTTAATCAAGGTGGTGGATTATCGAACCACATCCACCTTGATTTGGCCGGCGAAGTCATTGATGGGCAGACCCATCTTCCTCAAACATGGAAGAATGAAGGCAAGGCCGTAGATGGATGGATTCATACTCCTCGAGCCCAGATTTTGAGTTTTACACTTCAGCTTGTACTCTGGGAGATGGAGTTCATTAGAGGAATGTTGTGTTTCAATCTTTCTTGATTTTACCGTTACATGCCCCAAAGCTTAGGGTTTCACTTAGTGAGTGACCGTCAGATCGCGATCGCTCCCTATTTGAATGAGTCCCACCGTAGGATGGGACTTAGCTTTTCGTACATCGAGACGGTCACATGATACATTTCAAGAATGGTCGCTCTGGCTTGATGAGTTTGCATTTTGCTGTAAAATGAATAAAAGCCAGTTATGCGTAATAGCGACGGAGACTCTTGCTGTTCCATGCTTTTGGTAAAGTTAGACTGTCAATAGTTGATAATTTGAGTATGCCGACTCCAAGTCTCCGTTCAATGACTTACGGTCCTTCCCATGCCGGTTTCATGCTTAAAGGGACCAGATAAATTCTCTTAAGTGTGAGATCGCCAACTTTGAAGATTCTGGGTCGGACCTTAGCATTGTATAATCGAGCGACTCGACTACGGTCTGCGGCTGCCCTTAAATCAGCCTCTTCATGTTTTTCGTCCGGTAAATCCAATGATTCTACAAGTAGGATGGCATTCGTCTTTGGATCGTAGTAAGTCACACGGTGAAAAGATACTTCTAATTCAACTGGAATAACTGCTTCAGAGCCATAGGAAAGTGCAAACAAAGTATGGTCAGTGATGGACTTGTGGGTAGTTCGATATGCCCATAGGGCGGTGGGGAGTTCATCGACCCACTTGCCTCTAGCCTTCTCCATTAGTTTCTTCAAAATGGACTTGATAACTTTGTTGACTGCTTCGACTTGCCCATTCGATTGAGGGTGAGCTATTGCTACGAACTTATTCTAGATGCGGTAGCGTTAACGGAAATCTTTGAACTGGACACTATCAAATTGAGTCCCGTTATCAGTTACGATGGTGTGCGGGAGACCAAAGCGACATATGATATTACACACAACAAAGTTGATTACTTTCTTCATCGTGATAGTGGCAAGGGGATCAGCTTCTGCCTATTTAATGAAGTAGTCAACTGCAATGATGGTGTACTTCGCACCACCCTTGGCTAAAGGTAGAGTCCCTATTATATCAATGCACCATGTAGTGAATGGCCATGGACTGACCATCTGAATAATTTCTGTAGGCGGGGTTCTTGGAATTTTGACATGTTTCTGGCACCTAACACTTTTCTTGGCATAATCTGATGCATCTCAGTTCACTGTCGGCCGGTAATATCCATATCCGAATATCTTTTTGGCAAGTTCTTGCTCCCAGTTTGATCGCCACACTCTCCCTCGTGCACATTGTGTAATACTCGTTTGATCTCGTCATGGGCAACACACTAAAGTAAAGGAACAAGATATCCGCTCCTCGACAGGATCCATTCTGGATAATAAATTGTGAAGCTTTTTGGAGAACCTGCCTTTTCTCACTTCTGTGCTTGGTTAAAGTTCCATGCTTAAGATAATTTCTGAATGGAGTCATCCACGACTCCTTGGGCATTGCCTCATGCACCCAGTTTGTCTCTATTTGGTCGATGCTTGGAGTGGTAAGTGTCTCAACAGGGATGAATCCCATTTGTTGTGCGTTGCCACTACTAGCCAGTTTTGCCAAAGGATTGGTTTTCTAATTTTGCTCTCGGGGTATGCAGTGGATAGCATAATAGTCGAACTGATTCAACATTTCCTCAACCTGAGTGAGGTATGTGGCCAATCTCCGATCTCTTGCCTGTTACTCTCCCCAAACCTAGCACATGACCAATTGCGAGTAAATCTCCACAGCAATAATGCCCAAGTCATCGGCAAGCCTAAGTCCCGCTAGTAAAGCTTCATACCCAGCCGCATTTTTAGTTGCACGGAAGTGAAACTTCGAAGCATCGCACATGGATCAGCCTTCTGGGATTTCGGGTACCACTCTAGCGCTTGAGCAACGGTCGTTTGATGCACCATTAGTGTATAGCTTCCACACATGCTTGGGAGATTCACTGGCTTCGGGAAAGTCTTTCTGGTATGGTGAATTCGGCTATGAAGTCTGCCAGAACTTGTCCTTGGATGGCTCGCCTTGGTGTATAAGTGATATCAAATTATATCAAATTGACTCAACTCGATGTTCCACCAGAGAAATCTACCAAATGTCTCAGGTCGTGTCAGGATCTGTCGTAATGGCTAGTTGGTGTAGACTGTGACCGGGTGAACTCGAAATATAGATGTAGCTTTCTTGAGGCTACAACGAGATAATAAGACAGTTTTTCTAACTTCGGGTAGTTGTTTATGCTCCTGTTAATTGCTTGCTGATATAATAGACCGTCATTAGATCCGGTCCTCTTCTCGAATTAGCGTAGCACTAAATGCGTTTGCTGAAACCACCAGATAGATGTATAATTTTTCATGATCAACCGGCTTTGACAAAATGGGAGGTGTCACCCGATGTTGAATTAGCGCTTGGAATGCGCCTTCACCTCCTCTATCGATTCAAAATTCTGCTTTCCTTTTCTAATTAGATCAAAGAGAGGGATGCACTTGTCTATAGATCTAGAGATGAACATTTTTAAGGCTACCACCTTCTCTTTGAGGTTTTGTACATGCTTTACAGTTCTAGGAGTTTCAAGATTTTGAATCTCCTAGATTTTTTTAGAATTGGCTTCAATTCCTCTAGCGTTAACGATGAATCCAAAGAATTTTCCTGATGCAACTCCGAAAATGACGCTTTAAAAGATTGAGCTTCATTCTATGCTATCGGAGTATGTTAAACATTGTTTCCAAACCACTAACATGGTTGATGGATAGTCGCGACTTCACGAGCTTGTCATCCACCACACTATTGTTTGTACCAAAATTGGGCACAACACTCTTCGGAAATTTTTGAAGAGGTAAATGAAGAATATAAATTGAAAATGAGGATTATCTAACAAAAACTCCAAAATAAAAGTAATGCAAATGCGAAGACAAGCTATTTATAGTGGTTCGGCGTGTTGCCTACGTCCACTGTGAAGTTTTTGCAATTTTATTAATTCTCTTTCAACGTTTACAAGTGACTACAGCAAGCAACGGCGAGTTACAGCTGGAAATTCGAAATCAGCAGCAAGAATATGATGTAGGATGATGGAGATCTCGATCCGGTAGAGTCTGGGCGCTTGAGAATCCAAAGATCCCTTTTCTGTAGGCTCTGGGGCTCTATTTATAGGCGTAGGAAGCTGAGATTTCGCTCAAACTTCGTGAGACTCATTCTGGCACGTGAGTGGGCCCACGTGACCAATCTCAGGAAGTTTCGACTCGATCGGCGATCGATACGAAGCCATTTCGTATCGATCAAGATGACGCCCAAACGAGCTGAAATTTGGTGGAGACATTCTTCATCATGTATTCAAGCTCCTGTGAAAATTTCATGGCGTTTGGATCAGTAGATCTCTAGATATCGTGGATACGAAATGGAATTCTTCGGTTGCCGTTTGGTTCGAATCGATTCCTTCGAATCGATTATTTCGAATCAATTAACTCACGTGGACTTGTGATGGCGTGGCATGTACATTTCACCTCGATCCGGTCTTCACTCCGAGTTGACCGCATCGACTCCATATATTTCTCCCCATTCGTATCGAGGGACGATACGTCATCAAATCCGTTGACTCGGTGGATTCGAATGAAGCCTCACTGATGGATTAGAACATGGCTTCACTGATGGATTCGAAATGGCTTCGCTGATGGATTCGAACAAGCTTCACTGATGGATTCGAACAAGGCTTCACTGATGGATTCGAATGACCGATGGTCGATGGATACGAACAAGCCTTTCTCTAATGGATACGAGCCTTGTAGCTTCTCCATGGATACGAAGTCAATCGATGCGAACTTGAACCCTTTGATGGATACGAAGGATGGTGATCTGATGGATGCGAAGCAGATTCCATCTGATGGATACGAAGTGCTTCATCTGCTGATGGGTACAAATGAGATCAAGTCAAACCGAGGCATGATGGATTCGAACTTGATCGATACGAACGGCGACAATTCGATGGATACGAAGTTGATCGATACGATGGGCGACATTGTAACGACCCAGAATTTCTATTAATTAAAATTCGTATATTAAATTGATTTTAAATATTAATAAGTGAAATTTATAAGTCGAATAAATTTTATTTCAAATAATTGGATTTAATTGGATAATTAAATCTATAATTTAATATGTGAAATTGCAGAAATATTTGGAAATTGGGTTAAATATGATTGAAAATGATTTGTAAAATTTTATTATATCATATTGGAGTCAGAATGATATTTTAGAACTTTTAAAATTGAATTGAAAGTTAAATTGTCAAAATTGAATATTTTAATATTTAATTGACGAACTAAAATAGTCATTTTTCAAAAAGTCTCGGATTTTGACGAAACTAGTTTTATCGAATCCGTAATGTGATATTATTGTAAGATTTCAAATTTCGTGTCAATCGGATTTACCGCTTGTCCGGGGCGAGCTAAAACGCACAGAAATTTAGTTAATCGATTTAATTTTAAATCGATCATTTATTGCCGTATCTCGCACAGATGATCGAATTAGCTTTTGAAACATGTTCCATTGTGTTCAGAACGCGGGGTAAACCTTAGAAACGCCGGTCACCGCGCGAGATTTGGAGTTCGAAAAATCCAGGATGAATAGTGTCACGTATTTTTCTATAAAAGGACACTAAAATTCACATTTGCACTAAAAAGCCCTAACCCTAGTTTCATCCGCCACCAAGCTATTAAATGGACGAAAATTAATCCTTTTCTTCCCTTAATTTCTTCCAATCCACACTCTAGTCCAAGAAACATTCAACTGCAAAGTTGTAGAGGATGTTGAGATCTATAATCTCAACGGTTATGATCGAGTTTCGTTGCACGGATTGACAACATACTGCATTCAAACGCTCTCCGTTCATACACGTTTTTCAAGAGATATGGAGGGCCGAGCTTCATCATCTTTGGGCCGAGAGTCGTGCTCGCAATGGCCTTCGACGTGGCGTATCCTGATCGAAGTGAAAGGGGTCGAAGTGTGGTGCGTGTATTAGGGTTTAAGGTGAGCATGGGTTTACTGGTCGCGTGAAAAGTTTGGGAACAACCTGGGGAAGAAGTATCATCACGCAGCTCTGAATTGGTGAGAGAAATCAACAGCCCAGATAAAAGGAGCAAGGTTTATAAATAAAAGAAAATTGTAAATTTTTATAATTTAAATCGTGTAAACTTTAAACTAGCATATCTTCTTCATACGAGGTCAAAAACACACGAAACGAATTGTGTCGGGTTCGTATTGACGAGCACTATGCTACGGAATTGGATTGGAGTCATTTGGAGCTAGTGAAAATTTCGGATAAAATTAAACGCACGTTTAATTTTATTCGAAATAAAATGCTGGAACGGAATTGAAACCAATTTGAGAACTTCTCACTCAATCGAATAGTTTCGATTTAAATTTTAAATAGTTAGATTTAAAATTGTTGATTGTATGCCTGAATGATGAATTATTATCTATTGATTGTTAAAATAGACATTATATGCCGTTAGTAAGCGGAGGTTATTTATTAAAAACATATACCGCGATAACTTCACTGAAAAGTGAAATTGGTATTATTATGTACTTGGAGTTGATTTTCCCGCATTATATAGCGGAGGAGACCCTATTGCGCCGTCCATTAAGCGGATAATATTTTATAAATCCCATATACCGCGATATTCCGCTTTGAACGTAATTGGTATTGTGCTAATGTTTGTGGATGCAGGGAAACAGGTTGGAGGGAAACAGGTTGGAGGGATCACCAGTATTTATTTGATTACAGATATTTTGATGTTTGTTGATTATCATATGATGATATATGATGTTTGTTGTCGTGATTGACTATTGGGTGTTGTTGCATCATCGGATCCATTTTTAAAGTTTAAAAATAACGATTTTGATTTTAAAAGGATTTTTAAAAATGATTTTTCAAAGTATACGTTTTATTAAATTTTTGAATTGATTCATTTTAAATAATTAAAACGTTATAAATTTTTGTGTTATAAAAATTAAGTTTTTTGTGAAATATAACCAAAAGGTGATTTTTAAAATAAATAGATTTATAAAATAATTAAAATTTGGATTTTTGAATTATTATAAAGGATGTATATAAAAGATTTTTAACATTGATATTTATAATAAAAATATATATATATAAAATATTGGAATTATAAAATGATTTTATTAAGTGTTAAAATGAAGTATAAAATGGATTTCATTAAAAATTATAGATTTATAATTTGTGAAGATTATAAAATGAATAGATTTTTGTAAAATAAAAGATTATAGGTAATTAACTTATAAATTAGATTTTGGTATATAAATTGAGTTATAAATTGAATTGGTTATTAGAGGAGATTCATAAATCGAAGTTGTTATAAAATAGAAATGGAATTTATAAACGTTGTTTTATAAATCTGAAATCAAATAAATTTGATAAGTTAATATAGAAATTATTAAAGGAATTATATCCACGATTTTGGGACTGTGGAAAATCCTTTAATAAAAAAATGTGAAAGTGTTGAATTTGGTAAATGATTTATATCCACGATTTGGACAGTGGATAATCTTTTGGATAAAAGTGTAGAAATACTGAATTGGGTAAATAAAGTATATTCACGATTTTTGACAGTGAATATATTATTAAATAAAATGGATATGGTTTGGGAAAATGATATTTTAAAATGAAGTTAAATGATTTGAAGTTGTTTTAAAATGCATTAAGTGTCGAAACCATAGATTTCAACATTCATTGTTGAAATAGACGTTTTCGAGAAATAAGAAAATGGTGGACTATAACACTGTTGTTATAGTAAATGATTTCTGAAAGGAAATGTTTTTTATATAGTATTGGGATTTATATATCTATCTTAAGTTTGAATCCCTATACTAGTGATTTTGGGTCGTCGTAACGATGTTTTACGCAACATTCGTTTTGGCCTAAATAAATGTGTTTGAAAGAACGTTTTCTTTAAAGAATGAAATGTATATTTAATTTCGATTTAAGTATATTGAATATTTTCCAAGTGTTGAAAATAAATGGATTTGTGAATTACTTATTATTAAATAAGGATGGAAATGTTTTCCAATATGAAGTGAATATTTTAAGATTTTATCTTTTAAAGATAAATTGAAAATGAATATTAGAAATCGATTTGGAAATCATATATTCATAGATATTTTGAAAGTGTAAATTCACCATGGAATTTATAAAAGAAAGGGGAATTTGTTTAAAAATAAACGTTGATTTATTTTTGAAGTGTGGAAATAAATTTACGGATTTGGAACGTAAATATAAAGTAAATTGGTAAGGATTTATTTAATTGGTTTAAATGAACCATGTTGAAATGAAAGTATTTCCGCGTAAGGAAAATGATTGAAATTTGTTTTCAAAGGTGGTAAAGGTGAAAAGTGATTTGAAAATTTGTTTTCAAATGTTGAAGTGTGGAATATATATATCTTGTAAATATATTTTACGAAAGTAAATAATTTGGAAAATTATTTGGAATTTGGTGATGTTGAACACGCCTATTGATAGTTAAATAACCGACTATCAATATTTACCTTTAAATTGGTATTTGTTGTGATTTGCTTGGATTTTAGTGCCACACTTATTTTTGAATAAGCGCTCACTATTCGGGTTAGTCGGGAAAGGACCTTGGGGTCGTATAACCCATTCCGAATATGTGATATGTTGTTATGGATTGCATTTGATGACCGGTGTTGAAGATCGGATATTTGTGAAAACGGAAGGATTACCGTCGAATGTTTCTGCATCGGCTGATCTCCGATATAGAAATTTATTACCCTTTGTGATGGGAAGTCCGGTCGTGATTAGTGAATATCCGGATTGCAAGGACTTCTTTGTAAGTGCCTTCGGTTCCTTTCGATCCCGGAACGGACTTGTATGGATGTGTGTCTGACGTTACAATTTGAGATGTAAAGCTGGTTTCTATCAAATATATTTCCGTTGGTGGCGGAGAATTTATTCTCTTAGCTTAACACCCTTAGAGGTTATGTAGTTGATGGTTACTAGTGATACATTCCTAAATTGGTAATGTGGCATACGAAGTGTTGTTGAGCATTTGATGATCAAAGCACAGCTTTTGTATAAAGCGTGGCTTTATGGACGAGACTTCGTCGGACCTCACACCCCGGAAATGGTCAAAACAGGAAGGATGCGGCAAGGTTATTAGGGGGTAGCGCCGCTTTAGTGTATGTCATTCCTTCTGGATAGAGGTGGTATCATGGTATGGAGCCCAGATACTTAACCTATGTTGTTGCTGCAAATTTATTACTTTGTGGTTGTTGGAAATCGAGGATCCTCGGATATAGATCGGTTACGATCGGGGAATGACATATTCGTGTTAGTAGTTACCCAGTCAGGGGTAACCCGGCCTTGTGTTGGCAGAGATCCAGTTAGGTTCTCGGGTCGTCTTTCCAGAGGCGTACCCTTGTAGCAATGGGAAGTTCCTTGGCCTGACCATTTGTTGGAAATCCAAAGAAACAATACGATCTTGTACGGTTTTAGTTGTAGAACCTATCATTCACTTATGGTGGTCACCACTGTTTGGATGGTAGCTATAGTAGGCATAAGTGCGAAATGCCTATGCTGGCTAAGATTTATATCTTTATTTTCGAAATGATTTTTCCTACACTATGCACTAGTAATAATATCAAATGTTTCTTTTAGTGCGTATCAAGCATCTTTGATTATCATAAGGAGAAATCTCCTCCGATTCTGCGTTTGCATTGTGTGTGTGTGCGGGAGGCCTTATGGTAGTCTCATTTTCTAAAAGGCATTGCGAATCTATTTTAAAATTATCCTGTTCTTTGTTTTAAAAATAAACTGTTTTAGTTCTCACACCAATCACATGACTGACTCGGAGTTTATTGTTTCCTTCCTAAACTCTGGTTGCCCACCAATTTCCACACGGGCAGTCTAGAGTCAGGTTATCAGAATATTCTGGAATTCAGAAGTTGCTGGAGACAAGCTGGATGGCATGGCGTATTACTAGTATATGTTATATTTCTTTTCCGCTCTTTGTTGTTGTATACTCTGATGATGTAATGTAATATGATGTAATGTAATAACTGATATAGTTCTTTGTTTAAAGATTATTCATTTATCTATTATATGTTGTTTTGCTGCGATTGTGAGATTCTGATATTGTTCTGTTGTTTCTTTCTGTTCTATTCTATCTTTTTCTTTCTTCTTCTATCTTTTTCTTCTTCTTTAACCATAACGGTACGGTTTTTCGGCATTCGATTGCTCGGCAGTTGATACAGTGGACGTATTGATGTCGGTTTTCGAGCGTCGAAAAGTCGTTTCGTCACCAGCACCTCGATGGATATGAAGTCACTGGAACCTGATCGATACGAAAGTGATCGATTCGAAACCGGAGCTTTTCCCTTCAAATTGAATCGATCATAACTCGAGCGTATGAACTCGGATTGACTTGAAATTTGAGATGTTGACTTCTATGGCTTTGCTTGTCATGTCCTATCAATTGTAACTCAATCTGGACCCGGACAAAATTCATCGATATCCATAGCGAACCTGTGTATGCTCGATATCCAGGAAGAGTAATCCTTGGTATCTCGACCTTGCCAAAAGGTGGGATAACATTTTCACCTCCTGTGAAATCATGACGTGCTTTGAAAAGTTGCAGTTTCTCTCCGAACAATTGTCGTATTTTCGTCAAAAGTTGTACTCTGTACTGTTATAACTGATTGCTGTATAATAGTGATTGGATGTTCGTTGTTGCAATCGTAACAAGATGAGTATTCGATTCCTGTGTATGTTTAAAATCGAATGTTAGTCCGACATATATGCGCATATGTTAGTTTGACTCTCGTTAAACTTGTGTGTTCACGAGTCATTGTCAATTAGTTTGTTATTGGATTTCGTATCGATTCTCTCCTGAACCAATTTGAAATTCGTGTTGAAACAACGCTTGATGGTTGCTTTTGATCGTCCTCTTGTATCGATCCTCTCATGAATCGATGTAAGAGATGGGAATGTTGCTCTCACGCCGACGGATTTTGTGTTGCGCGAATGTAGTATTTCGAATCGATGGGTATGAGCATCGATGGATGCGAAATTACCATTCGTATCGATGAAGTATGTATATGTTATGATGGACACGAAATCGACGTTCCTATCGATGGTCTGTAACTCCGATAGGTCTTCGGAAGTCTTTCACATCGATGCTGATGTTTAAATTACGGTGGATACGAAATCTCTGTCTGTATTGATATGCAATGGATGGAGTTAAGAGCTTGCTGATGTGAACAGGGGCTTCGAGTCGATGTGCTCACTACCTGTTTCGCATCGATGGAATTCAATGTCTTCTGTACAGCCTTAGTTGTGTATTTCGTATCGATGAAGTATGAGTGTAATTTCGCATCGATGAAGCCTCAGGCATATGGATTCGAACGGAGCTTTCGAATCAGTCCGTGTTTTGACTGGTTGTGACCGGTCAAGTTGACTGGGAGGCGAATCGACCCGGTCTCCCCTCAGGCTCCATATAAATACCTGGGACTTGGGCATTTTCACTTTTTACTTTTACTGTTACCTTGTACTTTCTGTGTTTCTACATCAACTCGAAGCTTCCAAGAGAAGAGCAGTTTGTCTCGTCTTCGAATCGAACAAGATCCAAATCTCTAATTCCTCGAATTCTATACTCAAATTAGGTAATTAACTTCGAATCCAAGCGACAAAACTATTTTAGATCCGCTTTTTCTTCATCGATTACCCACTCCGGTGATTGGTAAAACCAGATCTAGCCCAACGTTCATGGGGATTGGAGAAGAAAGAATGGAAAAGGCAAAAGTAAATCGATCTGGGGGGGGCTTGCGTTCGAATCGATGAAGGCAGTGATGTTTCTCTCTAGATTTCGCATCGATCCCTGGGATACTCTAACGGGAGTGATGCAGTTCGTACCGACAGCTGTGGAGGTGGATCGTATTGATAAGAAATGATCGGTACGAAACATAGGTTACTGATCGATTCGAAGTCCTCGGCTTTAGATCGATACGAACAATATCTTTATGATCGATATGAATAGCATCGACTCGAACGTAATCGGTGTTGAGCTGAGAGCTTTTTGATCGGTACGAACCATGAAGCCAAGGATCGACTCGAAATCGTCTCATTTTGATCGATACAAACTCGTCCCTTGACCATCGATTCGAAATATACCCCCTGGTATCGATTCAAAATGTGCCTCTTGGTAGCAATTCGAAATTGCACCTAGATGGATTCGAACGGGCTTCCTGCCATCGATTCGAAACTTTCTACGATGGATACGAAAATTTTGACACTCTTTTTGCATGATTCCAACGAGCTTCATTCTTGCATATCTGGACTTGATAATTAAACTGCATATTCAACCACCTTTCGAAGCTCATTGATGGAACTATAACTTAACACCGTGACAACGAACTTTAACTTGAATCGATTACCAACATATGGATGATACAGTAGTGACGGTCAGCGATGACAGTCACTCCTGTTGGACTCTGACTATCTTCGCCGCTTGCAAGTTTTCTTTAATTCTGCAAAATCTTTTCAAGTAATGCACAACACTACACCACACACACTCTTTCACGCGGGGAAAGCACGGGTTTTTTATCGCCTAATGATAATTTCTCATAAGTTAGCCAGTTATGGAACCATCCAGTTCACAACCGCAAGAAATCCAGAGTACAACTCCTCCAAGAGTTGAGATTCCGAACATTGAGCCTGAAATCATTGCTCTAGCCCTGGATGAATTTCCCAATGCATCTTTCATTGCAAATCCATCGAACTCCGTTCGATCCAATGTCTCTGAAGATATGCTAGGGAGGATATGCTTAAGGCATGGCCTGTCAATGGACGACGTGTTATTACCGGGACCAAATAACAGACCACACAATCCGCCAGAGGGATACACCGCATTCAATCGCCACGCGTGTGCGGCCGGGATGCTCCCTCCGTTCAATGAGTACATAAGAGACGTATTGTCTTTTTTGGGGATCGCTCCATCTCAACTACACTCGAACGGGTATGCTTCAGTGAATAGCATGTTCATCGTCTTCATGGAGTATCTTCATCGACCACCGATCCCGACTGAGATCAGATATCTTTCAACTTCAAAAACCGAAATGATAACCCATACTTTACATTCTTGGAGGCAGTGAGGAACTGTCAAGTGGTCACCGGGTCCTGGACCAGGCTGAGCTACTACAAGACGGAGTGGTTTTACGTTAGATGTCCTCCAAGGTTCGCCCGGCGATGGTTATTCAGACGTGAATATACATGAGTTCTCAAATAATTACTAAGGCTATTGCGGTTGAAGTGAAACTTATATCTTTTCCTTTTTACAGCAATGATTCAGCGACCCGAAGGTGAACACTTCAAGAAGATAGTGCGGGTACTCCAAGAAGTCCCGAGTGAAGATAGGGATATTGAGTTGCTTTTGACGGATAGGAATCTTCGGACTCTTGGGTTGATCGAACGGAGGCAGAGTATAAAGTTTGACGGGGCACTAAGGACCATCTTGAAAAAACAAGTCAAGCACAGGAAGCCCAAAGTTGTTATAGCCGAGCAAGCTGATTCTGAGAGAACCCACACTGATGATGAGACGTTGGTCGGGCCTATAAATGTAGTTCAGGATGTCGTAGAGCAGAGAAAAGGCAAGGTAGCCATTTTTAAGTCGCCTGAAAAGGGAAGACAGAAATCGATCGTCGTGTCCCGGCTTGCCCCCGAAATTAGAATTTCGGAGAGATCTCCCCCAAGAACAAAAAGTCTCTTTGAAGGGCTTGCTGACCTTCCAATCCCGGGCGATGTGTCTTTCCAACATGATGCCGGGATGGAGGAATTCCACCATACTCTAGAATTGAGCGAGCCTTTTATTACTAGCGTGGTCGACACTTCCGGTTGGTCGGGGGGATGCATATTCATACACATTTCACGACACTACACAACCCTTAGTCGCAGGTCATTGGTTTCGAAAAGCCACTAACTCAATTCTCATTTTGCTTTACAGATATTATGACTGGACGTGGTTCGATGTTAGGAAGTCTGCGACAGGCTCGTAAATCTTCCTCATATTACGAGTTGCAACGAAGGGAAGGGGATAGAGATTACGATCGCAGGTACTCCGAGTATTCTAGCCAAGAACGACATGATAGAGATAGGGACTACAGACGTCGGTCTTGATCTCGTACTCCTCCCAGAGCTCCTATACAACCTCCTGCCTATGTTTCTCGTCCTTCCGAATCTTCTCGATACAAGTCAGCTTCTCAATCTTCCAGATCCGAGCCCCATCATCCCAGATCTGAGACAATGACCCCAATAGTTACGGAATAGCCTCCTACGGAAATTTCGAGAGAAGAAACGATCAAGCTTGCGCAATTAAAGAAGGACTTCCCGAATATTTGCTTTGATAACTACATTTTCCCTCCTCATTTGAAGAGAATCCCGCCGGAGGCTGAACAGATGGTACACGATTACGTGCATGACTTCTATGCCCAATACAAGGCGTGGTCTAAAGCGGCCGAGAAAGCATCGTCATTAGCCTTCGAACGAGCGGCTATCATTGAGAAGCTACAAGCCAAGCTGGCTCAAAAAGATCGTATCATTCAAGTACTAAACGCGGAAGCCGAATCATCTCGAAAATCAAAGATAGAGGCCCTTACGAAGGCCGATGAAGCTCAAGCGGCTATGGATAGAATGAAAAAAGAGCATTATGTCATGGTGGAAGACATGGGCCACCGAAACACCATCGTCACTGCCAAGCGAGATGCGGCTCTGAAAGAGCTTAATGAGCTTAAGGCTAAAGTTTCTGAAATCATGAAGTAAAGGGATACCGCCAATATTTCTGCACAAGAGGCATGTGATCAGGCGGTAGAATTCTGGACCGAGCGTGATGCTGCGATGGCTAAAGTAATGGAGATCGAAGCCAATGTTGATAGAAAAATTGAAATTGCCGAGTCCAAGCTGGAGGCCGACATTGAAGATCTCCTCATCACTTATAATGCTAATGTGTTAAAGCACAGGAATTTGTCTTGGCTCGAGAATTATCCAGTACATCTTCACAGTGCTTAGGGCCGGCTGATTGAGGAGGAGAAAGCGGCGCATCCGGATGAATCAATTGACCAATTTGAGCTTGAAAATCGATTGTTGACCGAAGACGAAAAGAAAGTCCTTCATGATGTCATGATTTCTTATGAGAAGGAGATGGTCGGCGCCCGACATCTGGAAGTCGGGGAAGGTTCAGGTGTTGAACACCAGGCTGCAGTTCTTGAGATCACCGCTCCACTCCCGTCAGAGTCTACATCTGCGGTTGACTCACAGTCTGTCCCGGCCTATAATCCAGAGCAACCGCGGCTATCTCCTATCCAGGAGCATGTTTCTGAAGCTGCTCAATCGTCAGCAGGCCAAGTTGAGGAAGGTATTCTGAACTTATCTCAAGTGTGTTAAAAATAGAGAGTGTGTTGAAAATAGAGAGTGTGTTTTGAAGCGATTACTAATAACTTCTTCTTATCTATGTACAGTGACTGGAGTTGTGCCGGTTGCTGCGACTCAAGAATCAAGTCAAGGGCAGAAGGCCATCACTACCGAGACGACTGTTGTGACAACAACAGTGTCAACTGAGATGACGCAGGGGAGTGCACTATCTCTTGATGAGCAAATGGTGAGCGAGCAGCTCGGCCAACATGGTGGCTCCTTTACAGACTTGTCGTTCATCGTTAGTGACCTCCCGCCAGCCTCTAGCTCTTCAATGCAAACTGCAGATGCCCCCAGCCAGGCCCAAGCGATTCGTGATGAAGAAATTCTGGCCGAGATTAATGTAGAATTAAAGGCTGCGGGGCAAGGTGGTAGTATCGGTGGTGGTACGGCAGTGCACAGCCCAGCGCCTCTAAGGATAATATCACCGGGCGGCACTATCCCATCTTCCGTTGCAGCTCCAGTCCCCCCAACTCCTCCGGTGAGCAGTATACACCTGGAATCAAGTTCAGAGGAGGACGTCGACATTATGGCCCCAGCTGGGGAGCAACCATCGAAGGGGAGAGGCTCGAAACGGACGATTTCTAGCGAGTCAGTGGGTTCCCCGTTGAAGAGAAGGTCAAGAAAGAAGAAATAGGTTGGCCACTTAAGCAAAAATTTTAATAGATAGGAATTTGTTTTTGCTTTTCATTAGTAGGCCGTGTATAGATGCGGGTTCGGCCCCTGCTAATAGGAATTTTCGGAAGAACTTGCACATATGCTCTTGTTTCCAGTTAGTTGAAGTAAAACTTAGCTTTTCTTCATTTCAACTGTTTTTTTTCTTGCTTTATTTGTTTAAGTGTTGTGATGATCAGCTTGTGACCGCACCTATTACAGATCTTGAGTACACGTCCGCGCTCCGTGGACTTAGAATAATTTGCAAACGATAATTTGATTCGCACTCCGGGAATTCGATAATTATCGATGTTTATGACACAGTTCGCACTCCGAGAACTTCGAGTTGATACTTACACTTTAATTCACACTCTGGGAATTCGGAGTTAGCGTTTACGCTTTGGTTCGCTCTCCGGGAACCTAAAGTCGATGTTTATACCCCGATTCACACTCTGGGAATTTGGAGTTAGTGTATATACTCCGGTTCGCACTCCGGTAACCTGGAGTTGATGTTTATATTCGAGTTCACGCTCTGGGAACATGGACTTATCGGGATCGTGGATGGTCGGATCACATCCACCCCGAGTTAACAGGCGAGGTCGTTAGATGGACGGGTCCATCCTCCTTGAACTTGTTTAAGATACGGTCGAAGTCGTTAGGAGGACGGATCCACCCTCTTCAAAACCGCATTTGTATGTTTATGCTCCAACTCACACTCTGGGAGTTTGGAGTTAGCGTTTATGCTCCGTTTCGCGCTCTGGGAACCAAGAGGTGATGTTTATACTCCAACTCGCACTTTGGGAATTTAGAGTTAGTATTTATACTCCGGTTCGCACTCTGGGAACCTGGAGTTGATGTTTATACTCCAATTCACACTCTGGGAATTTGGAGTTGGCGTTTATACTCCAGTTCGCACTCTGGGGATCTGGAGTTAACGGAAGGATTGTTGTGTATCAACCCTTTTTGATATTGGTGTGGTGACATGCCCCCGAGCTCGGGTTTCACTTAGTGAGTGACCGGTCATATCTCAATCACTCCCTATTTGAATAAATCCCACCGTATGATGGAACTTAGCTCTCCGTGCATCGTGATGTTGTATGTCATATTCAATAAATCACAGCTCTGGCTCGAAGAGATAGCATTTTATTGTTGAAATAAGAAAATATGGCAAAGTCAGTTGCCTTATTACAAGTTCAAATTTCGAAATGCGGAAATAAAATGCAAAGGAAATAATGGGCTAAAACAAATAAAGCTTGTCATGTATAGTAGCGACGGAGACTCTCGCTATTCCAGGCTCTCGACAGAGTAAGACCGTCAACGGTCGATAACTTGAATGTGCCATCTCCGAGCTTTTGTGAAATCACATACGGTCCTTCCCAGTTAGGTTTCATGTGCGAAGGAACAGGATAGATTCCCTTGAGCTTGAGATCGCCGAGTTCAAAGGTTCGCGGTCGGACCTTGGCATTGTATATTCGGGCGACCCGACTCCGATATGCGGCTGCCCTCAGGTCAGCCTCTTCACGCTTCTCATCGAGTAAATCCAGAGATTCAGCGAGTAGTATGGCATTTGTTTTCGGATCATAGTACGTCACACAATGAGAAGATACTTCCATCTTGACTGGAATAACGGCTTCCGAGCCATAAGATAGAGAAAATGGAGTGTGTCCGGTTGCGGTCTTGTGGATCGTTCGATAAGCCCATAAAGCCATAGGAAGTTCATCAACCCATTTGCCCTTGGCTTTTTCCAGTCGTTTCTTCAGAATAGATTTGATAACCTTATTAATAGCTTCGACTTGGCCATTCGCTTGAGGGTGTGCAACTGCAGAGAATTTCTTATGGATATGGAATCGTTGACATAAATTCTTGAATTCAACGCTGTCGAACTGGGCTCCGTTATCGGTTATAATAGTATGTGGGAGACCAAACCGACAGATAATGTTGCGTACTACAAAGTTGATTACTTTCTACGTCGTGATTGTTGCAAGAGGTTCAGCTTCAGCCCATTTGGTGAAGTAATCGACTGCGATGATGGCGTACTTCGCGCCACCATTGGCCAAAGGCAATGTACCAATTATGTCAATGCCCCATACTGCAAACGGCCAAGGACTGACCATTTGGGTTAGTTCAGTAGGTGGGGCTCTAGGAATCCGAGCATGTTTTTGGCACTTATCACATTTTCTGGCGTAGTCTACTGCGTCACGGTTAACATTAGGCCAATAATACCCGTACCGAAGTACTTTCTTCGCGAGTGCTTGCCCCCCAGCGTGATCGCCACATTCTCCTTCGTGTACATCATATAATACTCGTTTGATTTCGTCGTGCGCGATACACCGGAGGAGAGGAACAGAATATCCTCTTCGATACATAACTCCGTTTTGAATGATGAACCGCGAGGCTTTTCGAAGAATCTGTCTCTTCTCACTTCTGCGCTCAGGCAATATCCCATGCTCAATATAATCTCGATAAGGTGTCATCCATGACTCCCTACTGGAAGTAGTTTCGAAGGTGAAGTCAGTCTCCATTTGGTCAACGCTTGGAGAGGATAGAGTTTCAACGGGGACGAGCCCTAACTGCAGATCTTCTCCCGTACTTGCTAACTTTGCCAACGAATCGGCTCTCTGATTATGCTCTCGGGGTATGTATAAAATGGAATAGTAATCAAACTGCTCAAGCACTTCTCGGATTTGGGCTAAATAAGCAGCTAGCCTTCGATCTTTCGCCTGATACTCACCCCGAACCTGGCACACGACTAATTGGGAGTCACAATAGATTTCCACCGCGGTAATTTTCAAATCACGAGCCAGCTTCAACCCAGCAAGTAAAGCTTCATATTCGGCTTCGTTATTGGTCGCACGGAGCTCGAACATTAGAGCATAGCATATGGATCGGCCTTCGGGGGTTTCAAGTACTACCCCAGCGCCTGAGCACCGATCCTTGGATGCACCATCAGTGTGTAACTTCCAGATATACTCAGGAGATTTGCTGGTCTCAGGCAAGTCTTCAGGAATAGTAAACTCGGCTATAAAATCTGCTAGGACTTGACCGTGAATAGCTCTCCTTGGTGTGTAAGTGATATCAAATTGACTCAGTTCGATGTTCCATTTGAGTAACCTACCAGACGTCTCAGGCCGCGCGAGGACCTGTCGTAACGGCTGATCGGTGTATACAGTGATGGGATGAGCCTCAAAGTATGGACGGAGCTTCCTCGAGGCAATGACTAGGCAATAGGCTAATTTCTCTAGATTTGGATAGTTTCTCTCAGCTCCGGTGAGTCGTTTGCTAACAAAGTAGACCGGTTTCTGAACTCGATCTTCTTCCCAAACAAGGGCAGCGCTGATTGCATTTTCTGACACTGCTAGGTAAAGATACAACTGTTCGTGGTTGATAGGCTTTGAAAGAATCGGCGGTGTGGTAAGATGTTGAACCAATGATTTGAATGCGTCCTCGCACTCCGAAGTCCATTCGAAGTTCCGCTTCCCTTTTCGGATCAAATCGAAGAATGGGATGCATTTATCGGTGGACCTTGATATAAACCTGCTTAGCGCTGCTACCTTTCCGTTGAGACTCTGGACTTGCTTTATAGTTCTTGGAGTTTGTAAATTTCTGATAGCCCAAATCTTTTCGGGTTTAGCTTCTATTCCTCTGGCGTTGACGATGAACCCAAGGAATTTTTCGGATGCGACTCCAAAATGACACTTAAGCGGATTGAGCTTCATCCCGTATCTCCGAAGGGTATTGAACATTGACTCCAAGTCTTTAATGTGTTCAGTGGAGTATCGTGACTTTACCAACATGTCGTCCACATAAACCTCCATGGTCTTTCCGATCTGGTCAGCGAACATCCGGTTAACCAAGCGTTGGTAAGTTGCTCTGGCGTTCATCAATCCGAAGGGCATGACTTTGTAGCAGTATAGTCCCAAATCGGTTACGAAGCTTGTATGCTCTTGGTCGGGCACATGCATGGGTATTTGATTGTAGCCCGAGTATGCGTCCATGAAAGATAATAATTCATGTCCGGCCGTTGAATCTACGAGTTGGTCAATTCGAGGAAGTGGAAAGCTGTCTTTCGGACAAACTTTGTTTAAGTCGGAATAATCGATGCATGTTCTCCATTTTCCATTTGGTTTTCGAACAAGTACAGGGTTGGATACCCACTCCGGGTATAGAGAATCCCACATAAACCCATTGGCTTTCAGCTTATCAACTTCTTCTTTAAGGGCGGCAGATCTCTCTGGATCCATACCGCGCCTTTTCTGCTTGACCGGGATATACCGCGGGTCAATATTCAGGGTGTGGCTCGCGATGTCCGACGAGATCCCACACATATCAGAATGCGTCCAGGCGAACACGTCGATATTCGCCCAGAGAAAATCAACCAATTCCTGTTGCATTTCTTGGCTCAACTGAGACCCAACCTTCAACATTCTCGAATCATCATCATCTTCACCATCGATTGGAACATCATTCGTCAGCTCAGCCGGGATGCCTGACTTTCAATATATTCTTCCTTGTTTTCATTATCTCTCGGGTCAAGATCCCTGTGGAATTGGTTATGGTGCCCGGGCCGAGGCCCAGGCATTAATTGTCAATTATCTGCAAAACGGACGCAGAGAGATTCCTCTACGCCCTTTCCTTTTTCTCGTCGTTGTGCCTTGCGCAGCTTAGCCACGTAACAGGCTTTTCCAGCAACCTGATCTCCCTGTATAACTCCAATCCCACGATCAGTGGGGAACTTCAAGGTCAAACACCATGGGGCAATCGCTGCCCTGAACTAAGCAAGGGCCGGTCGGCCCAAAAATGCATTGTATGGAGAGTGAATATCCAAAACAACAAACTGTAAAATCCGAATTCTTCGGCATTCTCCAATTCCTAACTCCACTGGCAACTCTACCACACCAGTGGGTATACTAGCACTCCCATCGAAGCCATGAATTCTAGATTGACAAGGCTTTAAATCTTTGGCTTCCATTTTCATCTGGTCATATGCTCTCTTAAATAAAATATTCACTGAACTCCCACTGTCTACCAGGATCCTCTTCATCCAAGCAGGACCAACCTAGGCGGATATGACAAGTGGGTCAATAGTTGGGGCTTCGACCCTATCAGCATCCCGGCTCCTGAATATGATGTCATCCGTCATCGTCTTTTGTACTTTGGCCGGAGTCCCTTCGTCGAAATTACTGCAACACTCAAAATCCACATGCCTGATAGAATTGGCATATGACTCCATTTCCCTCCAACTTCAGTCTGTTGGATGGGGACCACCACTGACTATGTTAATAACTAACCTCCCGTCTGTACGGGCAGGTTCCTCCTGTCTTTCTTGAGTTTGCGCACGGTTTTGATTGGATGGGCCCGCACCACCAGACTGCGGCGCCCGAACAAACTGATCTAGCTTTCTTTCCCTGATCAACTTCTCAATGAGGTCTTGTAAATGTCTACACTCATTGGTATTATGTCCATAACTCTCATGGAATCTACAGAACTTTCCTGTTTGGATCTGCCTCTCCGACGATGGCTTCGGAGTAGGTTTCTTATACTGCATAGCGTTGCAAGTCTGTAAATACACGTTCTCCAGCGTCGTGTTCAGTGGTGTATAATTGTCAAACATTGGAGCCCTACGTCGCGGGCCACGGTTCTGATCCCGTTTTCTGTTCTGATTATCAGTGTTCCTTGGTTGTTGAGTTTGTTTATTCTGAATATTCAGCTGGACTTTTCCTGAACTTTCACCAAATTGTTTGACTGCAACATTACTCTGAATCCCCTCACTGCTACGTCTTACATTATCTTGTTTCCTAGACTGTTTTGCATCCTCACGCCTCAAGAATTGAGCGGCTTTGGAATAGAAACGGTCCAACGATGCGGGAGGCTTCCCAGCTAACCAGTTTCCAAACTCGAAATCGGGGTCAATCCCCTTAGTTAATGCCATTAAGATCGAATTACCATTGGGGTTACTGATCTCTGCACAAGCGGCATTGAACCTTTCCAAATATCGCCTGAGTGTCTCTCCGGGAGGCTGAGTGACACTGGATAAAGTATTAACGTCTTTAGGTCCGGCGACGTGCATACGAAACTGCTTGACAAACTTAGTAGCCAACTGGTCGAACGAAGAGATTGATCGAGGAGGCAGTCGTGTAAACCACATTATTGCGATGCCCCCTAGAGAAATGGGAAAACTACGGCACTTTACCGCATCATCAGCTCTTGCAGCACTCATCGACCATTCATATTTAAGTATATATTGATTGGGGTCGGAATTTCCTTCGTACATGGGCAGAGTCGGCATTCTAAATCGCCGAGGGGGTTCAGCGTATAAAATTTCATCCGTGAACGGAGTATGACTTCGGGAGATTCCCTAATCGTCATTTGTCAAGCCCTGACTCTCGCGAATCATTTGGCGTATCATGGCTGAAAGGTCTGGCATCGGAGCATTTTGTGCACGTTGGGCCAAAGTGTGGTCGGGTTCCATATTGCGAGGTTGGACAGGGCGCTGTCGATGGTCCGTGTCTCGCCTCCTTGGCTCAACGTTTTCTGGAACGTATGGTTCAGGAGTACGCCCTTGTTGGTTATGGGTATCGATCCCTATATCAGCCGTGGTAGCAGTGGCACGGTTGTCCGTGGTATTTTGTGGAACAGTGCCTCCTCGGGAGGAGGGTCCAGTATGAAAACTAGCAGAAGGGCCAACTCTTAACTGCCCAACGGTCAATGCTGGTTGGTGATCAATTGCATGTGCATAATTTCCCTCTAGCCTGGGACAGGTAGATCTATGATTGTAGTCGGATGAAGCAGAACTTTCAGTGGAGGAGCGAGATGCATGATCCCTTCTGGATCTTCTACGCCCTTGGCAGTCTAGTTGATTAGCTAATTCAGTTAACGCGCAACTGCTCAGCTAGCTGTTGCAGACTTTGGGTTAGTTCCTGGAGCATTGTTTGGAACTCTTGTCTAGTAACCGGACCTGATGGATCGGAATGCCCGGTATCATCTTGATTAGGTGGAGGTAGTTGCGCGGGATTCTGTCTATCTCGGCCTTCTTGACCAGCGGCGGTAGAAGCGGTTCTTGTGCTAACCATCTTGAGAAGTGGAATCCTTTTCCTAGATTTTTGCAAATCTGAATAGAACGGAAGGAATATGAAATTCAAATCTGGATCTCTCTCTTAAATTTATGCAATCCGGTATCGATGACAGATCCAAGGAACGGGAGAAAAACTGGGTTTTCTCAGTGAAAGCACCAAAGTGTTTGTACCAAAATTGGGCACAAAACACTTCGGAAGTTTTTGAAGAGATAATAAACGAAGAATGTAAATTGAAAATGAGGATTATCTAACAAAAACTCCAAATAAACGTAATCTAAATGCGAAGACAAGCGATTTATAGTGGTTCGGCGTGTTGCCTACGTCCACTGTGAAGTTTTTGCAATTTTATTGATTCTCTTTCAATGTTTACAAGTGATTACAGCAAGCAACAGCGAGTTACAACTGGAAATTCGAAATCAACAGCAAGAATATGATGTAGGATGATGGAGATCTCGATCCGGCAGAGTCTGGGCGCTTGAGAATCCAAAGATCCCTTTTCTGTAGGCACTAGGGCTCTATTTATAAGCGTAGGAAGCTGAGATTTCGCTTAAACTTTGGGAGACTCGTTCTGGCACGTGAGTGGGCCCAAGCGACCAATCTCAGGAAGTTTCGACTCGATCGGCGATCGACACGAAGCCATTTCGTATCGATCAAGATGACGCCCAATCGAGCTGAAATTTGGTGGAGACATTCTTCATCATGTATTCAAGCTCCTGTGAAAATTTCATGGCGTTTGGATCAGCAGATCTCTAGATATCGTGGATACGAAATGGAATTCTTCGGTTGCCGTTTGGTTCGAATCGATTATTTCGAATCGATCAAGTCACGTGGACTTGTGATGGCGTGGCACATACATTTCGCCTCGATCCGGTCTTCACTCCGAGTTGACCGCATCGACTCCATATATTTCGCCCCATTCGTATCGAGCGACGACACGTAACCAAATCTGTTGACTCGGTGGATTCGAATGAAGCCTCGCTGATGGATTCGAACATGGCTTCACCGATGGATTCGAACATGGCTTCACTGATGGATTCGAACAAGGCTTCACTGATGGATTCGAACAAGGCTTCACTGATGGATTCGAATGACCGATGGTCGATGGATACGAACAAGCCTTTCTCTAATGGATACGAGCCTTGTAGCTTCTCCATGGATACGAAATCAATCGATGCGAACTTGAACCCTTCGATGGATAAGAAGGATGGTGATCTGATGGATGCGAAGCAGATACCATCTGACGGATACGAAGCGCTTCATCTGCTGATGGGTACAAATGAGATCAAGTCGAACCGAGGCATGATGGATTCGAACTTGATCGATACGAACGGCGACACTTCGATGGATACGAAGTTGATCGATACGAAGGGCGGCACCTCGATGGATACGAAGTTGATCAATACGAAGGGCAGCACCTCGATGGATACGAAGTCACTGGAACCTGATCGATACGAAAGTGATCGATTCGAAACCAGAGCTTTTCCCTTCAAATTGAATCAATCATAACTCGAGTGTATGAACTCGGATTGACTTGAAATTTGAGAGGTTGACTTCTATAGCTTTGCTTGTCATGTCCTATCAATTATAACTCAATCTGGACCCGGACAAAATGCATCGATATCCATAGCGAACCTGTATATGCTCGATATCCAGGAAGAGTAATCTTTGGTATCTCGACCTTGCCAAAAGGTGAGATAACAACTATCATGACCTTTTCAATCTAGTTAGCGAACATTCGGTTACAAGCGTTTGATAAGTTGCTCGCGTTCCTAAGTCCAAACGGCATCGCCTTGTAATAATAGAGTCCCAAAACAGTGACGAAGCTAGTATGTTTCTGGTCAATTGGTTGCGTCAGCATTTGATTGTAGCCGGAATACATGTCCATGAAAGATACGAGATCGTGTCCGATTGTTGAATCCACCAGTTGATCCATTCTAGGAAGAGGAAAACTATCTTTAGGGCATGCTTTATTCGAATCTGAGTAGCCCACCCATGTTCGCCATTTCCCGTTTGACTTTTTGACAAGCATTGGATTACATACCCAATCCAGCTATAAAGCATCATGAATAAACTCATTCGAATTGAGTTTATTTACTTCTTCCTTCAAGGCGGCAGATATCTTTGGATCCATACCATGCCTTTTTTGTTTGACGGGACGTGCTGCGGGTCAATATTTAATGCATGGCTTGTGATGTCCGACGAGATCCTACACATGTCTGAATGAGTCCAAGAAAACACATCAAGGTTTGCTCGAAGAAAATCAACTAATTTATGTCTCATATGGGGGATAGTTGAGATTCGACCTTTACCATTTTGGAATCTTCGTCGTCATGGATCTAAATATCGATCGTCAGCTCCATCGGGGAACCCTGACTATCTTGGACTTCCTCCTCATCATCATTATCTCTAGGATCAAGGTCCTTAAGGAACTGGTTGTGGCGCCTGGGCCTAGGCCCAGGCATTAGCTGTTAATTATCTGAAAACTAGACGTAGAGAGATTCCTCTACGCCCTTTCCTTTCTCCTTACGCTAGGCATCATGTAGCTCCGCAACATAACAGGCGCATCCAGCCACCTAATCACCATGTACTACTCCAACCCCATTATCAGTGGGGAACTTCAGAGTTAAACACCATGGGAAAACACTGCCTTGAATTCCATAAGGGCTGGTTGGCCCAAGAAAGCACTGTAGGGGGATGTATGTCTAACATCACAAACTACAACATCCGAACTCTCTGGCAATCTCCAATACCCAATTCAACGGGTAACTCTACCATCCTAGCTAGTATGGTTACACTTCCATTAAAACCATGTATGCGTGACTGACATGGTTTTAAATCTTTCGCTTCCACCCTCATTTGGTCATAAGCGCGCTTAAAAAGTATATTGACTGAACTTTCGTTATCGACTAAGATCCTCTTCATCCAAGCAGGACCTATCTGAGCTGATATAACCAACAGATCAATAGTGGAGGCCTCAACTCTGTCAGCGTCATGGTTCCTACAAACAATGTCGTTTGTTATCGTCCTCTGTATTTTTACCAGGGCCCCGTCATCAACATTACTACAGCATTCAAATTACACATGCCTAATCGAACTGGCATATGATTCCATTTCCTTCCAGCTCCGATCATTCGAATGAGGACCACCACTCACAGTGTTTCTAACCAACCTCCGGCCAGTAGGCATGGGTTCTTCGGGCCTAGCTTGGCCTTGACCTTGATTTGGATTAGATGGGCCCATACCTCCATCCTGCGGAGCCTGAACAAACTATTCTAACTTCCTTTCTCTAATCTATTTCTAGATGATGTCTTGCAAATAATGGAACTCATTAGTAATATGGCCGTAACAATCGTGGAATCTACAGAATTTTCCGGTTTGAATTTGTTTCTCAGATGATGGTTTCGGAGCTGGCTTCTTATACCCCGGTATTACAAGTCTGAAGGTAAACATTTTCCAGCGATGTTTTCAGGGGAGTATATCGGTGAAACATGGGAGCACTACGTCTCGGTCTACGTTTTGGGTCTCTCTACTTTCCTTGACCTCCATTACCCTTCTGTTGACCTTGCTTATTCTAAATATCCAATTGCACTTTACCGAAATTCTCACTGATCTACTTCACAACAACATTACTTTGAATGCCTTCACCACTGGGCCCAGCACCATCCTGCTTACTAGGTTGTCTAGCGCATTCTCTCCCCAAAAACTAGGCCGCCTTAGCATAGAAACGATCCAACGAAGCGGGGGGTTCTCAGCTAACCAATCACCAAACTCGAAATTGGGATCCATTCCTTTAGTCAATGCCATCAAAATAGAATTGTCATTAGAATTGCTGGCCTTTTCACAAGTAGCATAGAACCTTTCCAAATAATGTCTAAGAGTCTCTACTAGGGCTTGAGTAACACTGGACAAATGTGTTGATATCCTTTGGTCTAGTGGCATGCATACAGAACTACTCAACAAACTTAGTAGCCAATTGATCAAAACATGAGATGAATCTGGGTGGTAATCGAGTGAACAACATAGTTGTAATGCTTTCCAAAGAGATAGGAGAACTTTTATACCTAACTGCATCGTCAGCTCGAGTGGCATTCATGAGCCATTCATATCTTAAGATATGCTGGTTAGGATACGAATCTCCTTCATACGCCGGCAGAGTTGGCATCCTGAATCGGAGGGGTGGATCTGCATAAAGAATGCCATCGGTGAATGGAGTGTGACTCCTGGAGATCCCCTAATCGTCATTTGTAATGCCTTGACTTTCTCTAATCATCTGGCATATCATGGTTAGAATGTCAGGCATCTAGATGTTTAGGGCCAAGACATGGTCGGGTTCCATGTTGCGGGGATGATCCGGTCATTGTCTTCGGTCCGTTCCTCGTCTCCTTGGCTCTCGATCTTCAGGGAAGTGGGGATCCTAAGCATGAGTGTGTTGGCGATGATCTAGATCTAGTTGGTTCTGGATCTCGGCTTCCAAATCTATAGCGGCAATAGCGCATGGTCATGAATGGTGTGATAAGGAAGTGCCCATCCTTGGGAGGAGGGTCCAACTCGCTGCCCTGTAGAAGGACCAATCCCAGCTTGTCCATGATTCGCAGCATGCTGATGTCCGAAGGCTTCAACATTGTTTCCAACCAGCCAACGGCGTGTAGATCTGTAATTGAAGTCAGATGAAGTTGAAATTTCGATCGAGGAATTAGAGCCACAATCCCTTCTAGATCTCCTCGCCTTTCTTCATTCAGCTGGTTTACGAGCTCCACGTTGGCACAGGTCTGCTGAGTGAGCTCTTGAAGGCTCTGAGTAAGCTCTTGCATGAGGGTCTGGAACTCCTCTCTAGTCACAGGGCCTTATGGATCTGGAGCTCCAGCAGATGTCTGACTTGTTGTGGCCAACTGCGTGGGATCTTGCCTATCCCTTCCTTCTGGAACTATAGCATATGAAGCAGTTCTAGTAATACGCACCATAATTGATGTAGCTCTTTCCTAAATCTATAGTAATCTGAATAGAATGGAAGAACTACTGGAAGACAAATCTACATCTTCTCCTTAGATTTTAGCAATCCAACAATAGCAGTAGATCCAAAGAATCAGAGAAAAACAGAGTTTTCTCAGTGAAAGCAGCAAAGTGTTTGTACCAAAATTGGGCACAACACTCTTCGTATGTGATTTAAGAGAATAGAATGAAGAAATTAAATGGAAAAGGAGGCTAATCTAAAAATCAAACCAATAAAAGCGTGCAGAAATAGAAAAAGACAAGAAATTATAATGGTTCGGTGTTGTAGCCTACGTCCACTTTGAATGTTTTGTTGTTTATTGATGATTGACAACTGATTACAATAATACAACACTCTAACACTCAAGTTACAATGGAGTTGTGGCTGAGTAACGGCGTAGCAGAGTCAAAAGTCCTCTTTCTCTAGACGTATGGGTGCTATTTATAGGTGTATATCTGAAATATCTTTCCCTAAACTCAGAATACTCCTTCTCACACATGGGTGAGCCTAGCAAATCGATTAGCGGTCACTTGGGATCAATTGGGATTGATCCTTATCATCTTCATATTGAACGAGTTTAGCTCCATTTGTGCTGCGATCAACCAGGAACAATCTTGAGAGAATAAGAAAGCTTCGGTGAAAATTTGGAGGCATTTGGACTTGTAGATTTTGAGTTATGATCGATCTAAGATTGATTTTGTAGGTAGGTTGATGGTTGCATATCGATCGCTTCCTATCGACCAATCTTCTTATCGATGCTCCTCCATATCGATCAGTTGTGCATTGATGACATGGAGCGAGAGTTAAGGGGAGATCCACATATCACGCTTGCAGACCGCTTCCCTTGGTTGACTATTCCTTCTTCGTATGGATCCTGCGTATTGTTCTTCGTATCGATACTATATCCTTGCCTTTTTATCGATGCTCAGCTGCAAGTTTCGTATCGACACTTGGCGGTAGGTTTCGTATCGATGCTTGGTTGATCGATACGAAATGGGTAGAAATGGAACAGATACAAAATGGATAGCTATTAATGGTTGATGGATACGAAGTTGGATGGATATGAAGAGGGATGGACCTTGATGGATACGAACTGACATCTTCCCTATTGATTTTGATTGATCCATAACTTGAGCATATGGACTCCGATTGACCCGAAATTTGGAATATTGGCTTTTATAGCTTTGTTTGTCATACCATGTTAATTGTAGCTCGATCCAGACTCAAACTAATTCGCCTATATGCATAGTGAACCTGTGTATAACTGATCTTCGAGACGAATTGTCTTAATTTTTTGGTCAAGTCCTTGGTTTCACGGCCTTGCCAAAAGACAGGATAACAAAGATAAGAAAACTTTTAAATTTTATTTAAAAGTGATTTACTCGATTTTGAAAATAAATTGTTTTAATTAACATATAAAAATAGCCTTTCGGGGCACAGTCTCGGATTTCGACGAAACCTATGTCGTTGGGTTCGTAATAATGAATTATATTATGCCGTCAAATTTCATAGAGAATAGATGCACCATTTGGTCCTATGGTACAGAAACAAGTTGAAATTAATATCGAAAATTTAATATCAGAACTGGTTCAAAAAGTTACCTTCTGCATTGATCGAATAAGGTCTCGAAACTTGTTCCATTGGGTTCGGAATAGGGGTATAACATTTGGAATGTCAAGCGGCACGCCTTGATTGGAGGCTGTAAATATATAGCAAGATATTTTGAATTTTAAATTACATATATTTGGATTTGAATTCACATAAGTATCTGCATTCACATCATCCCACAATACTTACACTCAGCCACCTAACCCTGAACATAGCCCACCCCTTCCCTGTTTTATCCTATCTTTTCCCCCTCTCATTATTAAAACTCGGTCAGGAAAGAAAATGGAAAGTTTTGAATTCAAAAAATTATATCTCTCATTCTTAGAATTCATGTTTTGGCGAGAGCTTCGACCCTATATGCTTCTTGGTGCATGCGAAGTTTGAGGTGGCTCGGATTGGAGGAGGCGGACTTAGGGTTGGGTTTGCGGAAAATGGAGGGGGATTTTGGCGAAATGGATGTCGTATTTAAATTTGGTGGAGTAAATGACACCCAGGCGTCATTTTCGAGGGAGTGCGGTTCACTGGTTGGTGGCGCGACCATTGCTAGGTCGAGTGGAGGTTTCATCATAATGTTTTGTCCAAGGCTTGGTGGAGTCGATCTGAGGTGTTGGCAAGGTCATGTTAGGCGAGAGAAATTCAATGACAAAGACTAAATCAACTTTCATTGAGTATTTTACTGTGTCAGTAGAGATGGGTGAATGCGTGATTGGGTTTGTATCATTGTTGTGCACGATTTAGGAAAATGGGGAAGAAGATGATCTCAGGGGTAAGATTGTAATTTTTATGAAAGTTATTTGGTTTTTTTTATTTAAATTATCAATAACTTATAGAATTTCTAGCTCTCTCATATAAGGTCCGATTGAGACAAAACTTTTTGTTTAGGCTCCTGATGACGAAAGCTTCACAATAGAATGAGTTTGGATGAATTTGAAGACTGTCAAAATTTGGGCTAAAATTGGACGTTGTCCGGTTTTAGTTCCTAATCGGACGTTGTCCTGTTTTAGTTCCAAATCGGAACGCCTCGGCGGCGCACAAAATTTCAGTGAGTTAATCTAACCTTTTTGAACAACTAGTATGATTTATAATTAATAAAAATTGTTGGATGATTGTTTGGATGAATTGTTATATTATTAGTTGGTTTGGATATATCCCCGCATATTGGAGCAAATAAGACCCTATTATGTTCCCATGTAAGAGCGGATGACCCTTTGTATACGAATCTTGCCTCGAAGTGGTTGATTTTATTTTATGATTATAAAACATTGGTGATGTAGGAAAAACAGGTCGAAGGGTATATATGTGTTAATATATATAAGTTGTATTGAAGGAGGACAGGTCGGAGGAATCTTACAGGATTCCTTGCTATTGTTGAATTGTTTCAACAATATATTGTATATGGATTATTGAAAAAATAAACCTAATTGTGGGCGTTATAGTTATAACATTGTTATATGTTGAAAACTAAAACCCAGAAGTGATAGAAAAGCGATATTGATATTGGTTAAGTGTTGGGTGGTTATTGGCCTCAAATTAATATTTTTAAAATACTATAAATTGTCGGTTAAGTAGGAATTGGTTTTTGAGACAAAAAGGATTTTTAAATCTGAAATTGGTTTTCGTAAATATTTTGTTTAAAGGTTATCTAATTAAATATATTAATATTGTTTTAAACTTTATTAATTATATTAAAATCTTTTTTAAGTTGTTTAATTATAATAATATTAATTTAAGGTTGTTTAATTATAATAATATTCTTTAAATTTTATTTAATTATATTAATTTTTTTAAAGTTATATAGTCATATTAATATTATTTTAAAGTTATTTAATTATTTTAATATTGTTAATGATTATTATTTTTATAGTTAATATGTTTTAAGAATTTGTAAATAGTTAATAAATTGAAAGAATTAATATTTAAAAATAATATGGTTTGAAATTAATATCAAGGAATGAGGTTTTAAAATAAATGATTAATTTTAATTTTTTTGGCAAAGCCAACAGGCTTTATTGTGGGTCGTGCCATTGTATATAAATAAAGAAACAGGTGTCATGCACATGCGCAAAGCTGCTATACATGGTTATATAGTGGCTATACCACTTAAAACAATATAGGTGAGAAGCAAGTCGCTTCCGTAGCTAATAAAAAGAAAACCTAAATGTCCTCTTGAGCGAAGGAACCACTGTCATCATCAGCTGACATAGGCCCCAAGACATGGATAAAACCAAAAAACTGAGCCACAATACTGGATCAAAGACGTCCAAATCATCGGAATATAGATATTTTCGATCCCAAGAATCATCTGCTAGTACAGCGCGATTGTCATCTCCATCTTCACCATCAAACAAAAGAACTAGACCATCACCCACTATGTGATAATATAATCGCCGACACTCCCCATCTCCACCTATATACATATAATAACACTCAAACTCAGGACAATATCTCATTTTGGATTTCATATGAACCCAAGGCTTCTCCCAGGCATTCCACCTAATCACTAGAGGCTCAATAGTTTTCCACTTGTTGATAGAAGAAATACCTTGAGTTACTTAAGAAATTCGAACATTGGAAGAAGAAGAGACAATAGGTGGAGGCAAAGGCGAAATCAAGGTCGCACCAATCTTCGGAGGATGAAAGAACTATTGAAGACCTGGGAACCTATTTCCTTACAGGAGGTCACGGTAGCAGGATCTTAATAGGAATAGGGTCATCAAACAAAAGCTTACATTCATTATTAGTGTGACCAAAAGAGTGGCAGGCCGTGCAAATATCCGGTTTCCAAATATAATGAATATCAAGATGAGTATCATGATCATCAGCTAAATGTACCTTAAGCTGAGAAGGGAGAAGCTTATATGGAGTAATCACAATCAACGCCCTAGCGAATACTAAACTCTTTCTAGCCACAATGTTTGCATCAAAGAATTTGAGTTTACCAATGAGGCTAGCAAGCCAATCGAGACCAATCAAGGGCTGAAGAACGGAAGGTATATGTGTAAAATGAGTCCAAACAGAGATAAACAAAACTAGTTCCCTTGCTCTATCAACCGTTGGACTCCACACTATAATGAAAGGTTTACCATTAATTATGGACGGTTCCGCCTCTAGAACCCGAAGATGATCTTCCGCAATTGAGAATGCGAAGTAGAACATTCCATCTATATAGTTAACACGAAGACCACCTCTAAGTCTCCAAACATTACGACAGTGACTATGAACATCTACATTTGAAGGTTTTGAGTCAAGAAAGAACCCAACTAAATGATCATTCCAAAAGTTAGCTCCAGCCTGTATAACTTCAGATTGAGGAATCATTGTGCCATCTAATTCTATTGTCTCAAAGGGTCGAGGTGTGTAATTACCAGCATTTCTCGGCAAAGAGGAGAATAAAGAGGACCAGTTGCTAACAGTTGCAAGAAAAATCGGTTTCAGGCCTTGTGGAAGAGGATCGAGAGTTCCAGGGGAAACAGAGAAGGGAGCAACAGGAAAATAGGATGGAACAGGCATTGAAGCATTTGCACAAATAGTTGGCGGGCAATAATATTTGGAAGATAAATCAGGGTTTAAACGAACTGGACTTCCACCAGACGCGACAATTTTATCACCAACCAAAGCACTTTTCGATAACCCATTAAATTCATCAGACGGACAACCAACAGTAGAGGCAAGCATAGGGAGTGAGGGGACTTACCGAGAGGTCCAGAGGCAAGCATATGTTGGCATCGATAACGAGAAGAAATAAGGGGAGGGAATTCCGAATTGTTCAGAAGTGGATCTATGGGCTTGGCAAGAGGAGCAGACACTACATCGTTGTCGATAACAACTTGCCGAGGCAAAATCCTGAGATGCTTCCATCATAACTGGCAAAACCAGGACCAACGGTGACGAATATTGATGAGCAGATCTAGTACTCGACGAGGACAGACAAGATTCCATAGCGGTAGGAAGATGCGAAAGATTTCTGGCCATGAGGAGGAGAGAAGGGATGAAGAAGACAAGAGAGGACGAGTAGGAGGTAAAGGGGACAAAACGTTAATCATCTTGGTTTGGAAATGTCGCCATTGAATTTTGATGTTGTATTGTGAATGAATAAAGATATATTGTGAATTCTGAAGTCGCCATTGAATTTTGTTGTTGTATCGTAATTGAATTTTGATACTGTATTATGAATTTTGATGTTGTATTGGAAAGGCCACCAATGATTAATTTTTATTATTATTTCTGAAACAATATTTTGGAATTATTATTTTAGGATATTTAAAATGAATGATCTCCATTTATTTATAATGTTCATAGTTAATCATTATTTTGTTATATGGAAAACAATTAAATTATTTATGAATGTTTTCGAGGGTGGAATGGAGTCGAAAGACTTATATTTTATAAAGTAGTTACTATAAAATGGTTCGAAGAATTAAGGAAAGGTTATTTATAAGGTGAAAGAGTTTTCAAATGGATAGATATTTATAAACGAATTTTAGAAGCAGGTTTATAGATTTATAAAAGAAGTTTATAAATGGTATATGAGTTTATAAAATGTTATAAATGATTTTGAAATGTACAAGAAATTTATAAGTGACTAAATTCTTGGTAAAGGATTTACTAACGTTTTTCAAAGATTTTATAAAATGGTTTATAAACGAACTTGGAGAATTGTAAAGGGAATTATAAACGATTTGAGAATCAATAAAAAGGAAACTTTTTATAAAGTTATGTAGATATATTTAAACTGATTGAATAAGTATATGGCTATTTCTGAATATGGAAATATAAGGATTTGCGAATATATCTTTTAAAGTATTTATATACAAGTAATTTAAAAGTAATTGTATGTATATAGACTTATTAAAGAGGGCTAGTGATTGCTTATATACTAAGCCAATGTTGATTTTTCAAATGAAATAAAATCCTGATTGAATGTTTGTTATTGAATAGTTAAATATCCAACTATCGAAAATGGACCTAACGTAACTTTGGAAATATCTAGGAGAAACACGTGAAATATATGGCACAGCCATCTTCGATGATGTTGTACTGTGCGTACAAATCTCGTTCCATTCTTCTAGGACGATGATAAGAAAATCCACCCACTAATGGTTACGTGATGATCTTTGATCATATCTTTGTCTGTTTATTTCCTAGAGAACCAGGATTGAATTTACTGAAAATTATCGAACGTTGTTTCGAAGTGACCGAGATCGAATATGTTGTCCGAAAACCACTTCAATTCAACGAATGCATTTCGAAGTGAAGACATCGTGAAGAGCATGGAATCAAGATAAGGATGTGAAGTGCAAAAGCCGATCGCTACTAATCCTGAGGGTGATTCCAAAATGGATGTAGTAGGAATAGTGTCTTCAGTTTCATTCAGACCCAGAGCGGACTTGTATGGATGAATGTTATCAGTACATTGTCATTGGAGGGCAATGAGCATTCCAAGTGTAAATTTCTTGAAAGGAAATCGTAGCCTCAAGCCTCACTAACCAGGAAATGACTGAAATAGGGCATGCAGCAGGGCTAAGTGGGTCGGTCCCATTAGGGTATGTCATCTTCTTTCTAGATTACCCTATTTTGATGGATTTGGTTGTTCATGAGAGATCTCGATTAAGGTAGGAAGAACGGGATAATGACATATTCGGTACTACAAGTCAAGTGGAAGACCGATTCTGTGTGGCAGGGTACAAGATGTTCTTGTCAGACTCAGATGCATTGATCTAGAGATAATGGAGGTAGCTCCTTATGTGGTCATAGTATGGAATCCATTCTTCAATACGTGTCTTTACAATTTTGATTGTAGAGCCTAGTATGCTGTAATTTAATTAATGTAATAATTTCGTCTATTTTAATAAGTATTTATACTTAGACACTATTATAATATCACTTGATTTTCTGTAAAAGTGTTTTGGTTATCGTAAGGTAAAAACCCATCATGTTTATATATGGCGCGATCTTACGAGATACCTTTAGATTTCAAAGATTTTCTTATAACTTTAAATCTAATTGGGTGTGATTTCTCATGCTTGTTTTCAAGACTGACTCCGGTGTTATTTTATTATAATGTTTGGGTTAGACCGGGCATATTACAAATTAGATTGGATGCTTGGAGCTTCAAGAGACGAGTTGGAGGCCCAGAGACATATTCAAGTAAATGGTTATTTTCTGTTGTATTTATTATTGTGTTTATCAGCAATTATAAGGACAGACTGTTATTGCTTTCCAGGTCGAAATATATTAGTATACTCTTAGTGATGTTTGTATATATACATATTACAGTTTTACTTTGTGTAAAGACTTATGATAGATTATAGATTATTCGTTCCGTTGTGAGTTTCTATGTAGTTTAGTTTTCTTCTTAACTTCTTCTTCTTCTTTTGATCAAACAATTGGGTTTTTCAGTATTCGATTTCTCGGCATGAAATACAGTGCGCATATTAGTGTCGATTTTCGAGGGCCGAAAATTCAGTTCGTTATAAGAGGAGTGAATCAATTCCGTGAAAATGGTAAATTCTATAGTTATAAATCTATATTCCACTTAATCCAAATCTCCTCTCAGATCTGTAATGTTTGCACCAAAATTGGTCACAAACCCCGAATGTCGTGATAAAACGAGTGTTTGCACACAAATCTTGAATATCCAATCATAGACTATAGATCAATATAATGAAAAGAGCAAAAATGAAGCAAAAAATTAAAATAAAAGAAAGTGAGAAAAGACATGAGATTTATAGTGTTTCGGCTATCTCTGGCGTATGCCCACTTTTGATTAATCCTATTTATTCCCTTATACACTGATTATAATCCTTTCAAATCAATAACCAAAATGGCAGAGTTTCACCTTAAAAAGAAGAAGAAGATCCCCCTTTAGTTGCCATAGAGTTTCTGTTTTGGTATCGATCAAGGTTTATTACTTATTTCATGCCATAAATCCAATCAGCTGATAACAAGCTGATGGCATTGTCGAGATCCAGTGCCTTCTTCGTTCAAGATAGGCGGTGGCTGCTCCTGTTCCACTGCCACTGTTCGATTTCTTATGTATTGCTGCAAATGACCATTCCTCACATGTTCTTCAATAATATCCTTCAAATGCGTGCAGCTGTTCATGTTATGCCCATTCCGCTCATGGGATAGTCAATGTTTTCCCAATGCCCACTCGTATTCAGAGGGTTCCCTTTTTGCCGGCATTCGATACTGGAGGCACCTATGAGTATCTAAGTAAGTCCTTTTTAGAGTTTCAATCAAATCCTTGTAAGAAGAGAATTTAGATTCCCTCCGTTGCCTTTTAGATGTGTCATCACTGTCATTCATTTTCCATTTGCCTATATCGTCCTTGTTTGAATCCTCCCTTGGTGGACCTCCATCTTTTTCCACATAAACTTCAGCCTCTCTCCCCATCTCTTTCAGGCTTCGCATCTTCCTATCGTAGAAACCTCTCTGCTTCATGGTAAAACTCCCCGAGATCCATTTGTGGATCCTGCTCCAACGATATTTTGAAATCTGAATAAGCCACAATCCCTAAGACTATTGCCATCAAAACCATCGACGGATCGGGTTGATCCACTAAAGCCACGGCCGCATTAAATCTGGTCATGAAATCCCTAAGTGATTCTCCCCTCCATTGTTTCATCGATGTTAAAGTCATCACATTCTTGGGTCTCACGATGTGGACCCGAAATTGCTTCATAAACCTCTCGATCAAGTCCATCCATGTGTCAATAGAACCACCTTCCAGTTGTCGTAACCACGGTGCTGCTATATCCATCAAATATAAAGGAAGCACCACGCCATGACTTCCTTCGATGCCCATAGTACTTCCATGTGCCTTATGTATCTTGTCAAGTGAATAGCAAGACCTGTTCTCCCATCATACATCTCCAACGTTGGCAGTTTTAAATTCGACGGATTCCTAGCTTGCCTGATTATAGGAGCAATGGCGCTTCTGTTCACATCCTCCAAATCTCTATTTACCAATCCTCACCTCATAGCCCATCAGATCATGTACGCTAACATGTCATTGTCATCAAGTGGTAGCCTCTTCCTGCTATCTCTAACCTACCCCTTGAGTCTATGTGGGAATCCTGTAACCTGTCCTTTTAGACGAGCATCCGTATCTCGATCAATGCCTAATTGCACAGCGTCGTCTGATATCCTTCCTGGAATTGAGCCAAATGATCTAAGGGTATGCCCTATACTATAGGAGTTGCTCCTGATGGTTCCGCTTTGTCCTGCATCCTTTTTACTTCGTTTCCTCGGTCCTGTTTCTGGATTGCCTCTGCTCCTACTGCTCCATCTTCATGATCCTCACCCCCATCATTCCTTGCAACTCCATTCCCTTGAGCTAGCACTCTAGCTTGCCCAGCCTGTCGGGGTATGTTCTGTATCATGTCCACTTGCTTTTTCAGCATCGCTTACATCTCATATCTAGTGATGAAAATTGAGGCCTAATTAGCTCCCGAGGAAGCCTCCTGACTTCCTTCATGCTGATTCCTCTTCTTTCTCTATCTCCTTGTGGGCGGCTTAGCCATTGCTTCCTAGAATCCGAGTACCTAAGCTTCCGGATCCAAAATCCAAGCTGCCAAGTCCTTAAGTGCTAGCTCTCTTAGTGACAACACTAAAGTGTTTGCGCCAAAATTGGTCACAAACCCCAAATGTCGTGAAAGCACCAGTATTTGTACATAAATCCTCATTATCCAACCACAGGCTATAGATACAGAAAATGTAGAGAGTAAAAATGGAGGAATAACAATTAAAATGAAAGAAAGTGAGAAAAGGCACGAGATTTATAGTGGTTCAGCTATGTCTAGCATACGTCCACTTTGAATTGGTCCTATTTATTCCCTTCACACTAATTACAATTACAATCCTTTCACATCAATAAACAAAATGGTAGGGTTTCGCCTAGAAAAGAAGAAGATGATGCCCTTTTAGTTTTCACAGAGTTGCTATTTATAGGAGTAGATCTGGAAATATCTGGCCCCAAAATCGGAATACCCTTTCTCATGCGTAATTGGGCCCACCAGATCGATCTAGGGTTATTTAGGATTGATCCTGATCGATCTAAGTACAATTCTTATCAATCCAAAAATGGTCCAATGAAGCTGAGATCGATCATGGATACTCGTGAATGAATAAGAAAGCTTGTGTGAAAATTTCATAGCATTTGGACTTGTAGAATGAGAGTTATGATCGATCCAAGTTCTAGTTTGCAAGTGGGCTGAAGGCTTCGTATACATGAAGAATCTGTATCCATCAAGGATTTCATATCCATCATATTACGCTACCTCGTGTCCATCAGATACATATCCGTCAACTGCGTATCCATCACCTTCCATTGCCTCGCATCCATGCCTTTCGTATCAATCCACGTCTTGAACTTTTGATAGATGAGCGGTTCCTTCGTATCATTCGATACATACGCGATCAATACGAAAATCTTCCAGAGTCTCTTCATATCCATCTAGCATAGCCATCCCTAGTGTGTCCTTCGTATCAATCAATAAGTGATCGATATAATTTTTTTCCAAACCCTTGTAATCGTTGCCTCATATCCATCAGTTCATTTCCTTCTTCGTATCGATCCTCGATTGCCTTCTGTCTATTGTATCCATCCAATCAATGCACATTTCATCGATATGAAATCCATCAATCCGTCGTGAGGTGCAAAGTGTGTTGTCCATACCATATCCATCTTGATGTCCCTCGATCGGTACGAACCATATGGATATGAAAAGCATCGATACGACATCCATCGATCCAAAGGCAATGCAATGTGTGTTACCCATATCCATATTCACCCTGATCAATACAAAAGTATCGATATGAACCAACTTTCCATGAACCTTGGTCCATCCTTAACTCAAGCATATGAACTCCAATTGACGTGAAATTTGATATGTAGTCTAATCTAGCCTTGTTTATCATTGCCAATCGATCCCACCTTGATTGGAGCTTGGTTCAATTTTAATGGTATTGATCATACCCATGTTTCCAATTGATCGTCAATCCTGATATCCATCCTTTTTAGCCAATTTGTTGATATCCCGGCCTTGTCCAAAAAGCGGGGTAACATGTAATTCTAATGGATATGTATATATCATGTTATATATATTTGCATTAGAAAGGAAAAAGGAGTTAGTTAAAGGGAATAATTTGGATATGGGAGATTTTGAAAGCTGAAAAGGTGAGTGGGAAATTATATGATTTATATATAGCACTAAAATTTATATTATTGAATTTTATTTAATTATTCTGCCTATATAAGATCTATTGAGTTATAATGTTAAAATAAACGTATTCAATCGAAATCTTGCCTTTATATTTTGCAAGTTATGTAAGTGGAATGGAATGGTATATACATTCTAATCTGGAAATTTGGAAATCAGTCCCTAAAATTTTTAAAGCAAAATGTTGACAAGGTTGTGAATTTTGTTCTAGGTTTGTGATAATTCAGTTGCAATTGTTTAGTATTCATTTGGATATTCGTGGTTTAATTTGGATTGTATATTTCTATGTTTTAATTTATTGGGAGCATTGATGGTACAATTTAGCAGTATCTATTTCCATGTAAATTTCGTTAAAATTACTTAATTCCATAAGTATGTATAAAAAGTTTGTCAGTTAGAATAATAAGAATATTCCAAAATGAAAGAGATATGTAAAGTACGGTGTTCTACACCATAGTTTACACTGTCTATTTCAATAAAAGAAAAGAGATAATTCCTTGTAATTTCAAATAGGGCAAAAGTTTCTATTTTAGGTAGTTTATAGAAAGTTATAGTGGTATTCCTTTTTGAGAAGAATCGCTCCAATATATTAAAATATGGAAATGAACGTTCTTTATAAAATGTATATATAAGTGTATACTCTTAAATTCGTAAACGTATGAGCTATCAAGTTAGAAATATACATACATACATACATACTCTGTATGTATATATATATATATATATATATGTGTGTGTGTGTGTGTGTGTATAGATATACATATGTATATATGTATGCGTTTGTATATACATATAACCGCGCCTACTAATCATAAATATCGCATGGGGTAAAAAATAAAGCGCAATAAATAAATTTACATCGGTACTCGTATTAGTTACAATTAGAATGACTAAATATTAATAGCATAGTAAAATCAAACGATTAGGATATTGCAATGGAAAATAGGTAGTAATTCCAAAAATTATGAACATTAACTGCAAATTTAGTGGGGAAATAAATGCGCGGTTAATATGGAGTTACATAAATTAAATGGGACATAAATGCATTTAATGGGATCAATTGTTTAATTTAATGTGACATTATGGGAAAATGGAATAGGCATAATTAGTTGAATTTGAAACAAATGAACAAATGTCGTTAGTCGTTTCCTAATATGAATAATAATGACTGTTTTTTACGGACAATTAACATTTATGGGGCATAAGATGGAAAAGAAGAATTTTAGAAATAAGCCTACATGATAGAAATAGGTTCACAGCGAATAAGTAATTTAATACTAATAAATAAACTTAGGAGGCAATATAATTTCCATAATGGAAATTACATGGCCTCAATAATACGTTTAGAACAAGCATAAATCATTGGGCCAAGCCCAGTATTCAAGTTTAGGATAAAGGACTTGGTCTAGTATAGGTTAGGATGTTGGGTCAGTGGAGTTACACAACAAAAGTTTACCCTTCACCTAGAGGCCAACAGCCATTTTGTACACACAAAACTGATGTTGGACAACTCCAACTATAGAACCTATGGGAAAGGGATATGTTTTTGCCAATAATGGTCACAAAACCTGAATGGTTTGAAAGCAACGGTGTTTACACACAAATCCTTAGTATCTAGTCACAGATCTCAGATCTAGATGATGTAGAGAGTAAAATGAAGAAATAAAAAAAATTAAAATGAAAGAAAGTAAGAGAAGACACAAGGTTAGGCTATCTCCAGCCAATATCCACTTTGAATTGATCATTTTTATTCCTTTTATACTATAATTACAGTTACAATCCTTTTAATAATCAAAATGATAGATTTTTGCAAAAAGAGAAGAAGAAGATCCCTTTCTAGTTGCAATGGAGGCACTATTTATAGGTGTAGAGCTGGAAATATCTGCCTTGAATCCCGTATACCCTTTCTTATCCGTTGTTGGGCCTACATAATCAATCCAAGGTAGTTTGGTATTGATCCCTAATCGATCCATATCGATTTCATATTGATCAGGAATCGCTCCAATTGAGCTGACATCGATCATGGTGAAAGATGATAGTGCAAAGTCCTTGCCATCCATCATGAAATTCAAATGTATAGTTTTTGAGATATGGTCGATTCAAGTTTTCTTTGCAAATGCAAGCTAGAGTCTTCGCATCAATGGATTTCGTATCCATCAGCTCATGTCCATCAATTACGTGTCCAACAACTATGTATCCATCTCTTTTGCATTGATCCGAGTCCTATGCCATGATCCATGCTATGCACTCCCAACCTTTACCGGTCCCTTCATATCGATCGATATGAACGCGATCGATACGAAATGGTTCCTGAATGCTTTCCGTATCCATCCATCATCCTTCCTCCGTGTGTGTCCTTCGTATCAATCAATAAATGATCGATACAAAATACGCTTCCAAATTTCCATAACCATTGCCTCGTATCAATCCAATCGATATGCATGTAACGATACGAACTCTACATCCATCAACCTGTACTCATCCTGGAGCCGCCTAATCGATACGAACTGTATCGATATGAGATGTATCGATACGAATGTCGATTGATACAAACTAAATGCCACAATGATAGATACGAAAGTATCGATACGAAACCATTTTTCAGCAATATTAATTCATTCATAACTTGAGCGTATGAACTCTGATTGACCTAAAATACGAAGTGTAGCCTCAACGTGCCTTGTTTATCATTCCTTATTGATCCTATCTTGATTGGAGCTTGGTCTAATTTTCACAGTATCGACCATAACCTTGTTTTGAATCGATCTCCAATCCTGATATCCATCCTTTTTAGCCAATTTGTTGATATCCCAGCCTTAACCAAAAGGCAGGGTAATATTTGCTTCCTAAAACATGCCTTGCAACAGGAAGATGTGTTTTGAATAGCTTTAAATCCAACATCCAAAGTCCATATTCCATCCATAGCCATATCGTGCGATCCATAATCCAATCCATTACCAAGCCATTCTATCCAAGTGCCTTAACGATATTCTTATCCAAATCCGCGACTTCTCTGAGTTGATATCCGATTATAAATCCAGTAACCAAATCCTTTGCCAATTCCATATCCATCCAAACCCACAACCGAGTTATAATCCATCCATATCCAACAGTCAATAACCAAATCCATGACCTCTCCTAGTCGATATCCAAATCCGGGACCGCTCTGTGCCCCTAGCCAAATGCGGGACCACTCCAGGTTCATGCCTAAATCCTTAACTGTTCATAGCCAACATCCGAACCGATAACCTCTCCCGGTTCTAGCCAAGCGTGACCCATACTCGAAGACCTATATTAGACAATGCCTTGGCATAAGTCCTAGATCGACGGTGATCTTGGTTTAATGTCCCTAAATGTTGAGTAATGTCGTGGCTTAAGCCTAAGCCGATTCCTGGTCCCTCCAGACCCCTGCCGAGCACAGTCCATATTCGACGAGCTGAAATAATAAATAATAGAAAATATCGGTCCTAACTCTTAGGCTAAACCTTGGTCTCTCTGAACCCTTGTCGAGCATAGTCCATACTCGACGACTTGAATAAGTCGATTCGCCACATTCTGATGAAGCGACTTATCCCTTTCTAGGCATAATCCATACCTAACGACCTTTTGCGTAACACAGATAAAATATAATCAAAATCCAATCTGAAATCCAGATTAAATTAGAAAACCATAAATCCATGTCAAAAATCCAAACCAAGATCCAAACCTAAAAACAAGCGTCGTAACCAAAATCCAAACCAGAAAGTCAACAAAACCAAGAGTCCAATCCAAACTCAAAAACCAAATCAGAAAAAAGAAAATACCCATACTAGAAGGAAAAAGAAATTTTAATAAACTAGAGCATCATGGTTTATCATCATCCAAGTGCATGAATAGGGGCTATCTCTGTCCCCTTACATGAGTAAGTGACATAGCCATCTGCCCAGAGTTTTCTGCTTATTCCATAGCACCTCGATCAGCCAATGACCAACCGACCATTATTCCTTGGCCTCACGTTGTCATTGTTTGAGGTATACGGCGGTTGCTCATGTTCCATCGTCGCATTTCGAGTCCTGACATATAGCCGAAACTGACCACTCCTTACGTGCTCCTCGATTATATCCATTAGATGCCTGCAGCTGTTAGTATCATGCCCATCCAGGTCATGAAAGAGATAGTGCCTTCCGGATGCCCTCCCGCATTCCGAGGGTTCCTTCCTTGTCGGCCTTCGATAAGAAAGACGATCACAAGTTTCCATGTATATTTATTACAATGCCCCATTCAGTCTTATGTAAGTAGAGAATTTTGGTTCTCCCCGGCGCTTCCTTACTCTACCAGAATCGTTATCCAACTTCCTCTTCCCATTATCCTTATACTTACTTGAGCTTCACCGAATGGTCCTCCATCCTTGACCATGCTTAATTCCTTTAGTTTCACATCTAAGATTGCATCTTATTGCCGAAGAAATCTCTCGGCTTCGTGAAAGAATTTTCCAAAATCCATTGGTGGATCTCATATCAATGATATCTTGAAATCTGAATTGTCTTTGACTCTTGGCACTGCCGTTAGAACCATTGATGGATCTGGTCGATCCACCGAAGCAACCGCCGCATTAAACCTGGTTAGGAAAGTACTGAGCGACTCTTATTTCCTCTTCTTTACTGACTTCAGTGTCATCACATTTTTCGGCCTTTTGATATGAAGCCGAAACTGCTTCAAAAACCTGTCCACCAATTCTATCCATGTCCTAATAGATCCATTTTGCAAATTCCTGAACCACATAACAACTATATCCATCAAGTACATGGGGAACATTGGGCCATAACCTCCTCTGATGCCTCCAATGCTTCCATGTGTCTTGTGTACCTAATCAAATGATCGGTAGGATCCGTCCTACCATTGTATACTTCCAGAGTAGGCAGCTTGAACTCTGGTGGATTCCTAGCCATCCTGATGTTATGGATGAATGGACTCCAATGTACTTTTTTCAGTTCTCTATTCGTTAGACCTCAGCACATAGTTCGCTTGATAATTTCAGCCAACCCAGAATTGTCCGTTAAAGGTTGTCGCCGTCTTCATTTCTTAACTGCCACCCAAGTCCTCGAGGGAATTCAGGTACATACTCCTTATCACCACTCCTGTATTCCTACCGACGCTATGTTGTGTGGCACCATCTGGTATTCCTCCATGAATTGGTCCAGCATTGCATGGGGGTGTGCCTTCGAATCTAGATCTGTCCTAATTAATAGCTATTTGCTGATTGGGAGCTACCCCCTAGTGAATCATTCCATCTAATTGCATGTTGAGTCCTTCCAATCTAGCTCTATGGATTTGACCACCAACAGCTCTTGTTGCTCCTGCCTGTCCAAACTGTTTGAGAAGATTCTACATTATCTCCTCCTTCCTTTTCACTAGCCGCTTCTGTATAGAATCCATCATAGTTTGCATCTCATCCCTTATGATGTAGATGGATGCCTGATCTGCTCCAGCTCTGGAGGAACCTCTTGACTTCCCTCTTGATGGCTCTGCTTTGGTAATGTCCTTCTAACTGATTTCCTAACCATGGTTCCTCCTAGATCCGATCCTTTGTCTTTCCAAATCTAAACTCTAAATCAGATATAGCGGGTGCTAGCCTCAGTGAAAACACCAAAGTGTTTGTGCCAAAAATGGTCACAAACCCCGAATGTAATGAAAGAACCTGTGTTTACACATAAATCCTTAGTATCTAGTCACAGATCTCCGATCCAGATGATGTAGGGAGTAAAAAATGAAGAAATAACAAAATTAAATTGAAAGAAAGTAAGAGAAGACACAAGATTTATAGTGGTTTGGCTATCTCCGGCCTACATCCACTTTGAATTGATCCTTTTTATTCCTTTTATACTAATTACAGTTACAATCCTCTGAATAACCAAAATGACAAAGTTTTGCCTAAAGAGAAGGAGAAAATCCCTTTTTAGTTGCAATGGAGGCGCTATTTATAGGTGTGGAGTTGGAAATATCTTCCTGGAATCCCTGAATACCCCTTCTTATGCTTAGGTGGTCCTACATAATCGATCCAAGGTGGTTTGAATTTGATCCCTAATCGATCCATATCGATTTCGTATCGATCAGGAATCGCCCCAATCGAGCTGAGAACGATCATGGTGAAAGATAACAGTGCAAAGTCCTTGCTCTCCAAATTTCACGAAATTCCAATATATAGTTTCTAAGATCTGATCGATCTAAGTTTTCCTTTGCAAATGTCAGCTGAAGTCTTCGCATCGATGGATTTCATATCCATCAGCTTGTGCCCATCAATTACGTATCCATCAACTATGTATCCATCTCTTTTGCATCGATCCGAGTTCTGTCCCATGATCCATGCTAAGTGCTCCTGTCCTTTGCCGATTCCTTCATATCAATCGATACGCACGAGATCGATACGAAATGGCTTCTGAATGCTTTTCTTATCAATCCAGCATCCTTCCACCATGTGTGTCCTTCGTATCCATCAATAAGTGATAGATACGAAATACGCTATTGAACCTCCATAACCATTGCCTTGTATCCACCCAATCGATATGCATGTACCGATACGAGGTCCACATCCATTAATTTGTACCCATCCTTGAGCCGCCTAATCGATACGAATTGTATCGATACAAGATGTATCGATACGAATGTCGATTGATCCAATCTAAACCCCACAATGATCGATACCAAAGTATCGATACAAAACCATTTTTCACTAATATTAGTCCATCCATAACTTGATTGTGTAAACTCCGATTGACTTGAAATTTGAAGTGTAGCCTCACCGTGCCCTGTTTATCATTCCTAATCGATCCCACCTTGATTGGAGCTTGGTCCAATTTTGATGGCATCGATCACAGCCTTATTACCAATCGATCTCCAATCTTGATAACCATCTTTTTTAGCTAATATTTTGATACCCTAGCCTTGACCAAAAGGCAAGGTAACAGGATTTATGTTCACATATAGGTGTGGAAAAATATATGAAGGGTCATCTCAAATTTAAAGTATTAAATGGCTCAGTACATATAGGGATGTCAAGGGGTTTACTTTACGAAGTTATTAAATGGCCGTTGGGTTTGCCTCCCCCTATATAAGAAATCTTAAATAACCTACGATGGTGCCTAATAGAGATATGAGGTCTGGTTCATTTCTAAACAAGAGGTATCAAGTAACTGGATGGGCATTTTTCTTGACTTATATTAGGTAAGTCTAAATGGGATTTCGGCTGTAGAACGTCGGCGGGCTATGTCAGTGTGTTGGTAAACTGGTATTTAGAAGTAGGGCTGGCATATAAGCTTTGACTCCAGCGGTCTCGATCGGTCATTTGCAATGACATGGGTTATGCTCAAATGGATTTCACTTCCTACTAGTGCAGAATCTATATGGGATACGTAAAGACCTCAAAGTTTAATTAATTGTTTGTTTATCAGACGTGGGCTAGTTAACCCTTAGATAAGTCTTCGAGATTCCTTACTAATACAGCTAATTAAATTATAAAGATGTGTCAAGGGGTAATCGTCAATTTTAGCTAATGGTCGATTCACTAGCGTTTACGTTACAGTGGGCCCACTTTGAGGTTGAGGTAATAAATGGCCATTGGGTCTACCTCCTCCCTATTTAAGAAGTATTAAGTGGTCAAAGTTTCTTTTTGGGTAGTCCAAAACTTATATATATATATATATGAATATATTAGTTATTCCTCAGGGAATGTTGGATATATCGTACGTGCATACGGAATTAAACGAATCATCCCTGAACATTAGGCGTAACACTTAGATAGAAATCAGTCGGCATAAACTAGTATTATAGGTAAAGTATGTAAATTTCCAGCCACCAGAACGTGGTTTTGACCCACTCCTCGTTACAGTCCATATAGTAGATTCAGAGGGACAAGCTTTTGGTTCAAGAGGGGAATGGTAGATGGTGGAGTCTTTTCATTCATGCTCAATGCATATAAGGCAACCAAATAATCAGGAGAAATATTGATTCCAACGTAGTAACCTTAGTTAGTATATATGTTATATTATATTTTACTATTCTGTTGTGAGTTGGCTCCCTGATATACTTGTGTTAATTACCGATACCAAAATTAACGATCCTAGTGTACTTGGGTTATCGATTTGGTCGAAATTTGGGCCTATTAAGGTGTGGGTTGTCACATAAACACTCTAATTTTCCCTTCTATTCCTAGATAGCCCATCAATAAAATCCATAGAGATGCTCTTCCATTTCCACTATGGAATATCCAAAGGTTGTAAAGATCCATTATGGTTCTTTTTCTCTAACTAACTCTCTAACATGTACAAACTTAGAAAAAAACTCCACAACATGTCTCTTCTTACTCGACTAGTAAAATACCCTCTTCATATCTTGATACATTTTATCACCATCGAGATGAATAGTCATTCGGGAATGATGGGACTCTTATCGCACCAAGTTAATGAATTACTTAAAAAGGTACATACAATCTACCATCCCTACACAACCATCCTCTAAATTAATGGAATAATAATCAAAATAACTCAAATACTCACCTCAATTTAGCTTCTTGAAATAATTAACAACTCCATGCCCTTCTTTTAACTCAAATCATTACCATTCATAAATGATGGCTGAACATATAAAGCTATTAACAACCTTGATGCAAGGTCAGATGAAGATAAGAAACTAAATGTAGAGATAAGCTCTAACTGTTTCCATTCCAAAAACATAGAGCCTAGAATCACATGTTTCTTACTCAAGGCATCAGCTACAACATTGCCTTTGCTAGGAGTATATGAGATACCGAAATCTTGTAATGCCAAGACCTCCATTCACCTCTGTAAACAACTTAAATCGTTCTCCTAAAAAATAATGCTACTAAGATTTGGTAGCAAGAAAAATAGCAGCCAACTAAAGATCATAAGTTGTATAATATTTCTTGTGTACTTTTAACTATTGAATAGCATAACAACAAATCTACTCACTTGCATCATACTATATCCAATCCTGCACTACAAGAACCAGTCTATGTAGTAAACAACTTCAAAAAATCAAGGGGTACAAAAGCAGGTGCATTAGTCAACAAATCATTTTTCTTAATAAAATATGCTCGCACTTCGGGTTCCATGAGACAACTAAATTCCTCTTGGTAAGGCATGTCAATGGCACGTAAATCTGTGTGAAGTCATTAGTGGACTTCCTATAATAGCCAGCCAAATCAAGAAAACTCCTTATCCGCGTAGCATTTTTCAGTACATGTTAATCTTGGACTGCATCAACCTTATTTAGGCTAACCGACAATCCTTGCTTAGAGACAACATAAGTGAGAAAGTGAACCTCTTTGCACCAAAACTGACATTTGGAAAATTTCACTTTCAACTTATGCCTACGTAGAGTATTGGGCACTTCTCCCAATGCAATTTGTGCTCATCTTCACTTTATGAATAAATAATTATATCATCAATAAATACCACCACAAACTTATTAAGAAATCCATTGAAGACTTAACTCATGAGGTTGACGAAATATGATGGTACATTGGTTAGTCCAAGTGGCATGATTAACCAGTAATAAAGTCTGTCAAGGTATGAAATGCAATATTCTGAATATTGTCCTTGGCCACACTCAACTGATAGAATCCAATGTTCCACTCAAACTGAGAAAATGTTCTTACTCTGAGTAATTAATCAAACAGATTATCTATATGTGGCAATGGATAACGATTCTTCTTCATCAACCTATTCAGTTCAATATAATCGACACAAAGCCTTAAATAGCCATCTACTTTTGTAGCAAAGACAATAGGTGCTTCCCATTCTGAAATACTTCTCCTCATAGAATACTTCTCCAATAAATCATTCACATGTTTACTAAGTTTGTACCTTTCTTTAGGTGTTATACACCTAAGTTGTAAGGCAACAAATCTAGCACTATTTTCAAAATAAATTTGAAATTCAATCTCTTTATGAGGAGGAAGACCAAAAACATTAGTAAAGGCACTTAGCAAGCCATAAACAATAGGAATGAAAGCTAACTCATAATATCGTAAGTCTAGGGAATAAAGTTAATTAAACATATCAGAACTTTTTGAAATGCGATAAACCTCAAGGCTACGCCTACTACAATTGCCCAAGTGAACCCCCTTCCTATCACAATCAAACATCTCTCCAAATGTAGTCATCCAGTCCATCCCCAAATTAAACCAAAACCCAAAATATCCTAATACAAAAGCATAAAATCAAATTCAAAACCCAAAATATTTAACTTAAAACCCTTACAAATCATTGATAAATGGGACGATCCCCTAATATGACACTATAATATTATTTGTGAATACACTTGCCACTACGTGCAATTTATCCATTATACTCAAAATGAATTAGTGAGATGCTTAAGCGTTAAAAAAAGTATGAACGGATAAATTAGAATGATTTAACATATCTTGCATGATATCTTTCTTTCCATTATCCACATGTGACGTTTTTCTTGAGCTAAGGACAACATCTAGTGCATAAGCTTGAACCACCTGCATAGAAGTCTTAGGCATGGTCTGACGCTCCCTCTTCATGTGCTTAAACAGGTTACAATTGTAGCATTTAATCTTCAAACCTTCACTTTGTAATCCTTAACCATAGGAACATTCAGTTTGCATTTCTTACACCCAAACTTTGGCTTCCTTATTATACCTTGAGGTCCTAATGCATCCTTGTGTTTACTTTACGAAATAGACTTTCCTTTTACCTTCTTAGTTTCTTCCCAAGTAATGGAATTCAGCAATGCCATCTCAACCAAGCTCGCAAAAGTATGTCCAATGGCTACATGGATCAAATATGAGTTCATCCCCTAAGCAAATATATCGCCTTCTTCAATAGTGTACTAACGAATTCTAAACCTTACTTCGCCAGTTAATTGAACTCACTAATAAACACCTTGATAGTATGGTCTGCATGTTCCAAATGAACGAACTTCTCAGCTCCACTTCTATTCAGCCTCCAATATAAATTTAACTTTAAAGCGCCTGTTAAAATCAGTCTAAGAAATCTTAGCCTTTTATGTTTTGGCGATAATGACATTCCATTAGTTCATATTCTCCCGTTGCAAGTGCTACGAAACCAATTGTCTCGTCAGCGCATCCTCCAGACCCATCATAGCAAATATTCGATCATAACTCCTCAGCCATGCCCAAGTTTCAACAAATGATTCAGCCCATAAGTAGTTCTTTCCATCCAAATTCTAAAAAATCGAACATAATTTGGGAAAATCCAAAGCAAGCAGAGGAATTGGAACTACAATATATGCTTATATTATCGGTCCTCTGTTGGGGTTAATTTCAATCTAGTCTCTTGCTTGATGATACCATCGAAAAAATATAGGAACGTTCATGCCCGAAACCTCAGTCACCTCACCAAAACCATATTCGAATTTTATGGATATATTCATGTTACACGTATACATAGATAAATAATATCTTTTAAAATATACAAGTAGGCTCCCTCAATACGTGCCTAATCCCTAAGTAACCTTGAACCTATAAATGTGATAACCCACACCTTCGGACACATCAACTCAAAGTTTAAAAGCGACGTATGAATTTGCATTATGCAATGAAATAAGGATCATTGCATTTTTTATGATTACTAAGGCATAGTGGTAAATATAACTTTAGAAATTCTACACTTTCAAATCTCATGGCAGAAGAAATAAATATAAATACTGAAATAAACCAAATCATTATTATTTTGAAACAACTTATGTATATACAAGAAACATCTGGATAAAATCTTCGAATGGAAATATAAAATATATCTAACTAACAAGTACAATAAGTTACAAGGGGATTGACAAAAAATGAGTATAACTCCAAAACACACTGTCACATAATATTTAGTCATCCTTAATAGATATAAAGTGGGAAAATAGTGGGTGCAGGACAAAGTCCAATGAGTGAGATATATCCTAGTGGTATTTTGTTAATATAGAGTTAAATTATCATTTATATTTACACTACCTAAAGGGATTCATTAGTATATGCATAGTATATCTTACAAATTAAATAGCAGGTACAATATAGGGTAACAACCTATAACATGACTAAAATCCACTGATAGTTTGCAAAAGATCCACCCCCGAAGGTTGGATATCAAGAAACTTGGTAAACCTAGCAATACATTAAGTGTACGATCCTGATGTTAACCACTTATGACAATCTCAATGGTAAACTACGTAACTTTATATTGATTAAACAATCTCAATGCTAAACCTTACAAAATATGCACCAAGTAGACAACCTTAATAGTAAACCTTCTAAGTCGAGCACACTGAGTGTACAACCATAATGCCAAAGCTCATATACAATCCCAATGATAAACAACCTACCAAAACCCTTAGCATACAACCTTAGTGGAAAATATGTCCTATGCTCTACATCATTCAACTAATAGCATACAAGGGTCGATAAACGATTTTACTTCTTATTTAGGTACATCTGCCTAAACGGTTGTAAACCATACAAACACAAGTGCCTCTATCCCGTCATGCATCTCGTGAACATGACGTTGTGACTACTGTAGCAATAATGAGAGAAACAAATTGTGATATAATCACACGTCGAATTAGGCATCACAATGTATGTTATCGCAAAGCTTCATGAACTTCGAAAAGTCAAAGAAGCAAGAAACAAATTCCCAAATTTATCCAATTGGCTTGCATCAGGTTTAGGTTTAACATGGGCTATCTACATGATATCAGATAACTTTATATCATGTCCATTGACTGGTTCTCTATATATTTTTTTATTTAAATAGTGCAATAGTCGACTGAAATATAAAAAATCAATTGACTCCTAAGGCATTCAGTTGATTGGTAAATAATTTACTTGAATATTTGCTGTAAGTTATTTTTTTAGTATTATATAGTGGCCATTAGTCGACTCTATAAAGATTAAGTTGAATGGTGCCTATAGTCGGTTGACTATTGGCCTAGAAGATGAAGTGTCTTTCCTCAAGTTTGACCCATGCTTATTCATCATTTTCCTCAAAATGTTCAATCATCGGTTTATGCATTCTGTTGGCTGTTTCTCTAGAAATTTGGGTTTTCAACATATTTAAATTTTTTTATGAACTAGCTTTTACTGTTTAACATTAGATCTTCTATATAGACTTCTTATATAAACTTTGGATTCATGTAATATAATTCTCAAACAATTGTGTGTGTGTGTAATTTCAACTTTTTATCATGTCTAACCTTCTACATATTTTATCCAAAAAAATGTTAATAAACTATCTACGATTCATCTACATATATTTATTCAAAGTTTATTCTTATCTTCTACGTAAAACTAAATATAGATGATTCTAAGGGTTATTCGTATAGATAAAATATTTATTCATCAAACTAGTTCATATCTATTGCATAGAATTGTATCTATATGATTTTAAGAGTAAAGTTCGTTCAATCCACCCTCCCTCTATGTAATAAGAATTTCTATTGTCAGAATAGTGTCCTATGGTTTCCCAAATTATCCAATTCATATAAATTCAATTGAAAATTATAAATTCAACTTAGAAATCGTATTTAAATTTAAATAGATATATAAATGAATTTAAATGCTTGTCAACATGATATTCATTGTGGATAAACTCGCTCACTCTATTTATCGCATTTGAAGAAATCCTCTAATCTTCTTCTTTGATTATGTTGGATTTGGCACTTCCCCTTCTCTTTTTGGCTAGCTAATGCATGGATATGAATCTCTCTTCCTTTTTATTTGAATTTCATATTTTGTTTTAGTAGAAGTTGATTTAACATTTTGTTTTTTTCAAATTTCAAGAAGGAGGAGAAGAATGGATTTTAGGTGAAGTAGCGGCTGTAGGTTGAAGAGACAAGGAGAGTGAGGTGAGTCGTTGTAACATCCCGCCTTTTCGCACGATTTAAACAGACACACGTGCCAATTCAAACCATACGTAAGGGCGGATTGTTATGGGATAAATAAGAAAAACAGAGAAGAACGAAAGCTAAGCAGGATCTCATAGCGGAAGCATAAAATATAAAAATCAAATATACCGTTCATGAAGCTGTTTTACCAAACCTTTGATTTTTATCTATACAATACATATCAGAGTACACATACCATATAACAATGCAGCGGAATTAAATGGGTGGTAGTGGAACCATATAATCTATAGTAATAATAATAAAATCTTCGTCTTCTTCCTCCAGAAATAAAATCTTCAAATCCTGAAACGCTCGGACTGACCCGAGCGAATTTTGAAAAGACAAAACACTCGAGTCAGAACTAAAAGATCTTATGTGAGTTAAATCAACAGAAATAAATATGAGTGCAGTAACTCAAAAGATGCTCAGGATTCACATCTCTTAAGGATCCGTTAAACTATTTACTATGTAGTATATTGCACTATATACAGTAGTGTCTAATCAGTAAAGTATAATCATATAGGAAATAGCGTTAAGGGGATGGTGAACCTTAACGCGGTCGGATCTTTAAAACCAAAATCGTAGTGGGCTCGATATAAGGAGATGACACGGCACACAAGGAAATGCCAGGGTGGATACACCGTTTGCACTCCCGGATCGGTGGTGACGGCAAGCCAGCAGCTTCCGCCCACCTCCAAGAATACCCCCGAATCAAAGTGGCGCCGCCGAATCGAATCATAAAGTAATAGAATGGGTTCCGATGGAGCATGCTCGATGAAAGGGTGCAACCCTTTGTGTAGCCCGGTATAGCTCCTGTTTTAGTCATTTATGCCAACTCACGGGAGTTGGGTCCACGTAATATACCTCGAGACCGTCGCCACCATCCTACTTCATTCTGCAATCTCCACCGCGTACACAGTTGTTAAAGTGGTTTTCGGTATTGGCCGGCTATAAGACAATATCCGATCCCGGTCTCTTTAACAACCAATCGTTATATTTTTCACACCGGATGGTTCTTTTATATTTTCAAAGGTCGATTTGCAAATTATATTAAAATATCATATTCGATTTCAAAACATATCACTTCAAATCATAGTCATTTTCAAATCATATTCGCTTTCAAACCCTATTCACTTTGAAATCATTTCCAGTTTCCAAAACCATAATTTCTTCCCAATTTCATATTTCCAAACAGGTTACATTTTTACTTCAAATCATCAATTCAGTTTATTCTCTTTTTAAAACCCATCATTTAATTAACATTTCCTCTTTACTTAGACTGGAAATTTAGAAATAGTTTAAATAAGTATAGTAGTTATAAATAGTTAAATTACTCTAGAATAGTTTAACTATAGATTAAAATATTGTTTAATTGATCTAAGACGGTTAAGTAAATTTACAGTGGATTAACATAATTTAAAAATAGATTTATAGCTTTAAAATAGATTAATTAGTTTTAAAATAACTTAAAAAGGGTTAACTAGTTTAATATAAATTAAATGGTTTTAAAATCTAGGTTAAAATGATTTGATATATAGTTGAGATAGGTAAAATAGTTTAATAGTTTAAAATCTTAATAATTACAGTCTTTATGGTAATATATTTTAAAATAGTTTATATTAAAATATGAATTTTAAAATACTATCAATTTACTATTCGTTTCATTTCCACACAAAAACCATTTCAAATTTTTTCCAACAAATCCACTTTCAAAACTCCATTCTCATTCCATAAATAAAACATTGCGTTTACATCGATTTCAATTCATGTTTGAAATATTAAATTACATTATTTCCATTTTTAAATACACTTCAAAGTTATATTTCAACAACTCAAATTTCTCAATTTTGACAACTTTCACTTTTATTCAAAATTTCAACTTTGAAATTACATATAATTTCTTTTTAACAATACCTTAAAACCAATACAAATTTTATCATAAACTCAAATTCCGATAATAATTCAATCCGTAGAATCATATGTTTCTCAAATTATCATCTAAATTCAGATTCAAAAATTTAAGCTTTAAAAGGAATCATTTAATTTAACCCATCCGGTGTCCGTATAAAATTTTCTACCCTAGGGTCAAGTGGTGCGGATATTTATCATTTCAATCCGCAATTTAAATTTTTACGGTTATATATCATTTCAAACCGCAATCCCGAATTAATAAAAATAATCCATAACGAACTTGCAGTTTATATTTATATATAAAATAAACATTCATTTATCCAAATATCAACCATTAACCATTATTTGCAACCATCATCCAATTTAGACAATCATCGATATAGAGCATATAAATTATACAGGTAATAAATAACATGTACTAACTAACAGTTTATATTCAATAATAAATCTAATAACTGTTAAACTAGCAGTTTATATGCAAAATAAATGTAAACTTAACTGGCAATTAATATGATATAAAAATAAACATAACTATGACAGGCAGTTAATATGCAAATAAATGAATTCTAACTGTCAAATTATATGCAATAAATAAATAAATTTACAGTTTATATTAAATAAATGCGTTTAAACAGAAATAGTAAATAAAACACGCCAAACAGTCATAAACAAATTTCTACTCATATTTAAATTCAATTTAACAAACATAAGAACTTTTAGAAGTTGTGAGTGGGTTAAACACTCACCTTTCGAATTTAAATTGAATTCAAATTCAATTTAAACCCAAAAATTTGACGGTCTCCAAATTCATCTAAACTAGCGTCAACGCGTCTGGAATTTTATTATGATCCTAACAAAAAAAGTTTCATGTGAAACGGAGTTCGTATGAGAGAGTTATAGCGATTTTATCGTTTGAAAACAAAATTTAATCAAAACAAAACTTACTAAATAAATTTGCCACGTCACTTACGTTCTCTCCCCAGCAAACACGGTGAAGCCGAAACCCTATTCACGCAATTATCACGTGGCCGCCACCTGCTCATCTTTGACCGGACATCGATGCCGCCCTCTGCCTCCATCCAACGCGCCGCCGCCTCCATCGCACTCCCCACCTCCGGCCGCTCCTGAGGCCAAGATCCGGTCACCCCATTCGCTGCCGGCCGCCGTCCCCCTTCGAACCCTAAATCGCAATTTTCGGCCACCACGCTCGATTCCAGGCGAAACGGCCACCACCAATCCACTCCGTAGGCCCCCCTCTCCTAAACCCATATACCAATTTCTTCGATTGAAGCCGAAATTAAAAAGCCCCAAATCAACCCTATGGGTTTCGAAATTACAGGGTTTGACCGCGATTTCCCGCAAATCGAAGCGCAATCTCGAAAAACAGACAGCAGACGCTGATTCGTATCATTGATATCTTCGACATAAAAATCTTCGGAAATTTTCTGAGGACTTTAAATTTTTAGCCTTGATTTTGAAATTAAAACAGATCTAGGTTTTTCTGCAACCATTGAGGAAGAGAAAGAGGTGAAGAAATGAACGTACAGCAAAGAGAATAGAATGGAGGCTAGGGTTTATCACAGCCTATTTATAGACAACTGAAATAGAATAGGTGGGCATGAATTATAAACGTGATAAACGATAGTTGGCCCAAAAGCCCGTTCTGACCCCGGAATGAAATTTGGTAAACCCATATATCAAAACAAGTATTTTAAAATATTCGGAACGCGATGGAAAATGTTTCACGTCCAAATTCGATCGTATGAAGAAGTTATGCTGAAAACGAAATTTCCAAATTGATTTCAAATTAATTTTAATTAGATCGATTTCACGGCGTTTCGCGTTCGTACGATCAAACGATAAGTCCGATCGCTACGAAACTTGAAACCCTACAATAATTCACTGATACGGATCCGATGAAACTGGTTTCGTCGAAATCCGAGTCAGTGGCCAAAATGGCTATTTTTATATTAATTAAATAAATTGAAAATTAGTGAATAAAATCCAATCTTTCGTATTTAAGTTTTAGTATTGAAATTTTTTATCACTTTATAATTCTCAAATATTTATAATGATTTAACAATTTTTGAATGTCAAATTATTAAAGATTAATCAATTTATCATTGAAAATTTCCAATTTACAATGTTAAGTATAAATTTTAATTTATCCAAAAATTAAACTTAATTTCCCACGAAATTCATTTATCACCAAGTATAAATTTAGTATTGGTTCATGGTCTAATATTATTGTTATCCTAAATTGTCAACTTAAACTCCGCTAATTTAGAATTCAACATTTAATTCCCATTTAATTGCAATAACGCAATTTCAAAAAATTTATTACTTCTAAATAAATTTTAAATAGATCTTATTTCAATGACAAATTAAATTAACGAAAATTACGGGTCGTTACACTCTCCCCCACTCAAAACTTTTCGTCCCCGAAAAGGAAAAAGAAGGGAGAAGAAAGAATTTAAATAACGATACATCTTATTCAAAATATTTAACTTATAAACAATAATTTACTAAATTTATTGCCTTAAATAAAATATACCTGTTTAATAATCATTATATTCCTTTATACTTAAATAAATAAAGTATGGAAAAACATTTTCAAAAATTTCTAGGTCCAAAACTTTACGGAAAATTTTGGCAGAGTCTCCTTTGTACGGAGAGGCTCGGGAGAAAATATAATATCAAAATATAACAATTATATTACATATTATCCAAAATATTATATCCCAACACGGGAAAATGTATAAAATAGCGCTATAAACCGAAATCCGAAACGTACCTATTTGTCGGGCAATTTACGCTTAATTTGTGGAACCAAAAGTAGTAGCAATTGCTTCCGAAATCTGCATTTCACTTATAAGATCCAAAGGGTTAACTATATAAAGTGAAATAATTAAGTGGTTTCAATCCCTAGCAAAAAATCAATACAACAACCATCCTTTTCAACAAACAGTATACACAACAAATATAAAACAACCATATAATCAAACAAACAAATAGTTATCCGTGTTCAAAACTTCTAAATTGTACGGAATGAAAAATAAACTACTAGCGCATCATTAACTCAACAGTCTTAGATAAAACTAAATAGATTATTCATTCATCTCAAATCCAAATTTTTAAAGCACCCTTGCCCTAACAACCATCAGCAACCAATTTCAAACAACAATCAACTTATCTTATTAATAATTTCATTTCATACATCTGTTATCTGACTTTCTCTTTTTATTCAAACCACATAAATTTTCCTTTCATAATTTACATTTATTTCTAACAACTTCAAATTTTATTTTCTCATTCAGTGATTGTTTTCCTTTATCTCAACTTATTAATTACAATTATTCATTTTATTGATCCAGGTCATGTAAGTTTCTTTTATTTGTACTATATTTAATGCACTTCTCAATTTCAATCATTTAGTTGATGCTTACATTTCTATTGTATTTGATTATAGAAATCCTTTTTAATTTCACTTAAATTCTTAACTTGTAACATCTATTCTTTTAAATAAAGGATTTTATTAATACATTTACTAGGGTTGGCAGTCATTTATTTGTCACTTACTTCCTATTATATTAACTAGTAGCATTTAAATCATACTTAAGTTTATGACTCTACGCATCAATCCTTATTTATTAAAGAATTTCTTTCATTTACTTAAGTTTAAAATCACCTATTTATAATACTTACCTTTAATTTTGGTAAAATTTCCATTTATAACTTAAGTTTACAGCATTAAATTCTCATTTATAATAGCAAATTTATGTAATACTTCACTACCTACTTTTACTTGTACAAATTTCTATTACATCACTTATTAACATTCCAACTTTTAAATGTTTGGTAAGTTATATATATGTTACATAAGGGTGTAATTTGGAAGTTATACAAGTTTTCTATTTACCTATGATTAATTAAATGTTCAATAATAATATTCTTTGTTTCGTAGGTTACAAATTTCAAATTTCATTTAATACCATTTATAACCTATCATAAAATCTCTTATTTCCTACAGAGAGTGAAATTTATTAATTAGCTACGTTCCAATTCATTACAGTCATTGAAACTATTAATTAATTCATTGTTCCATAAGTTTTACAATTTCAGCTTACCTTCAATTTATTTAATGCTTCCATTCTATTGTTTTAATTATATTAACATTTTAATTAAACTTACATTTACAACTTTATAGCATCAATTCTTATCAATAAAGAATTTCATTAATTCAATTTCTAAGATTTACAACACTTATTTACATTTTTCTTATCTATCCATTATATTAAATTTCTACTTCAATTAAGGGTTCCAATTATTTATTACTAACCCTTCATTTCACTGCAATAATTGAAACAATTAATAAACAGAAATTTTAAATTAAATACCGGGTTAAATTTCGATTTATTTCAAAGTAATAGACAAATATATTCTACCTCTAAATATATTTAAAACAATTAAAATTTAGATATTTTCAAAATAAATCTGCAGTAAAATTTACTACAGTGGCCTTTCCCCTTCGAAACTCGAAAATGAAAGTCGATGATGCGACCGCCATCACCGAAATTATTTTCCAGCGACAGAGGAAAGTACAAAATTTATTTTCTCCAAAATCTTCTTTAAAACAATTCTTCCATATTATACTAAATATTTATATCGGAAAATATTTATAACAGTATTATTATACTTCAAAATCCTTTGAAAGCAAATTTTCAAAATTCCGGACTTCAGTCCTAAAATTTCCAAATTTCATTGATTTAAATTTCAATCTTATTTTACCTATTATTTATAAATTTTATTCCTCACAACCAATCTATTTCAACCAAATATAGATATCATTTGAAAATTTTATTTTATACATAGAAAATATAATAGGCAAAATTATTTCATTCACCTATATTAAAACAAATATCATGTCTGTCTGTCCTATTAAGTGTTTAGAAATCCCTATCGATGACATAGCGTCCCATGCATCAACCAGAATTTATAAATACAAAACGGAACAGATTAACACAATATTAAAATACTTTTATAACACTAACAAATACGCTCTCTCTTATATATACGCTCAGCGACTCCCATAGGGTATTACTACCCTATTAACAAAGAGCCAAACCCCACAAAGCCAAGGTTTATCGCTAAACCTGGCTTTGATACCAGCTGTAACATCCCGCCTTTTCGCACGATTTAAACAGACACACGTGCCAATTCAAACCATACGTAAGGGCAGATTGTTATGGGATAAATAAGAAAAGCAGAGAAGAACGAAAACTAAACAGGATCTCACAGCGGAAGGATAAAATATAAAAATCAAATATACCGTTCATGAAGCTGTTTTACCAAACCTTTGATTTTTATCTATACAATACATATCAGAGTACACATACCATATAACAATGCAGCGGAATTAAATGGGTGGTAGTGGAACCATATAATCTATAGTAATAATAATAAAATCTTCGTCTTCTTCCACCAGAAATAAAATCTTCAAATCCTGAAACGCTCGGACTGACCCGAGCGAATTTTGAAAAGACAAAACACTCGAGTCAGAACTAAAAGATCTTATGTGAGTTAAATAAACAGAAATAAATATGAGTGCAGTAACTCAAAAGATGCTCAGGATTCACATCTCTTAAGGATCCGTTAAACTATTTACTATGTAGTATATTGCGCTATATATAGTAGTGTCTAATTAGTAAAGTATAATCATATAGGAAATAGCGTTAAGGGGATGGTGAACCTTAACGCGGTCGGATCTTTAAAACCAAAATCGTAGTGGGCTCGATATAAGGAGATGACACGGCACGCAAGGAAATGCCAGGGTGGATACACCGTTTGCACTCCCGGACCGGTAGTGACGGCAAGCCAGCAGTTTCCGCCCACCTCGAACAATACCCCCGAATCAAAGTGGCGTCGCCGAATCGAATCACAAAGTAATAGAACGGGTTCCGATGGAGCATGCTCGATGAAAGGGTGCGACCCTTTGTGTAGCCCGGTATAGCTCCTGTTTTAGTCATTTATGCCAACTCACGGGAGTTGGGTCCACGTAATATACCTCGAGACCGTCGCCACCATCCTACTTCATTCTGGAATCTCCACCGCGTACACAGTTGTTAAAGTGGTTTTCGGTATTGGCCGGCTATAAGACAATATCCGATCCCGGTCTCTTTAACAACCAATCGTTATATTTTTCACACCGGACGGTTCTTTTATATTTTCAAAGGTCGATTTACAATTTATATTAAAATATCATATTCGATTTCAAAACATATCACTTCAAATCATAGTCATTTTCAAATCATATTCGCTTTCAAACCCTATTCACTTTGAAATCATTTCCAGTTTCCAAAACCATAATTTCTTCCCAATTTCATATTTCCAAACAGGTTACATTTTTACTTCAAACATCAATTCAGTATATTCTCTTTTTAAAACCCATCATTTAATTAACATTTCCTCTTTACTTAGACTGGAAATTTAGAAATAGTTTAAATAAGTATAGTAGTTATAAATAGTTAAATTACTCTAGAATAGTTTAAACTATAGATTAAAATATTGTTTAATTGATCTAAGACGGTTAAGTAAATTTACAGTGGATTAACATAATTTAAAAATAGATTTATTAGCTTTAAAATAGATTAATTAGTTTTAAAATAACTTAAAAAGGGTTAACTAGTTTAATATAAATTAAATGGTTTTAAAATCTAGGTTAAAATGATTTGATATATAGTTGAGATAGGTAAAATAGTTTAATAGTTTAAAATCTTAATAATTACAGTCTTTATGGTAATATATTTTAAAATAGTTTATATTAAAATATGAATTTTAAAATACTATCAATTTACTATTCATTTCATTTCCACACAAAAACCATTTCAAATTTTTTCCAACAAATCCACTTTCAAAACTCCATTCTCATTCCATAAATAAAACATTGCATTTACATCGATTTCAATTCATGTTTGAAATATTAAATTACATTATTTCCATTTTTAAATACACTTCAAAGTTATATTTCAACAACTCAAATTTCTCAATTTTGACAACTTTCACTTTTATTCAAAATTTCAACTTTGAAATTACATATAATTTCTTTTTAACAATACCTTAAAACCAATACAAATTTTATCATAAACTCAAATTCCGATAATAATTCAATCCGTAGAATCATATGTTTCTCAAATTATCATCTAAATTCAGATTCAAAAATTTAAGCTTTAAAAGGAATCATTTAATTTAACACATCCGGTGTCCGTATAAAATTTTCTACCCTAGGGTCAAGTGGTGCGGATATTTATCATTTCAATCCGCAATTTAAATTTTTACGGTTATATATCATTTCAAACCGCAATCCCGAATTAATAAAAATAATCCATAACGAACTTGCAGTTTATATTTATATATAAAATAAACATTCATTTATCCAAATATCAACCATCAACCATTATTTGCAACCATCATCCAATTTAGACAATCATCGATATAGAACATATAAATTATACAGGTAATAAATAACATGTACTAACTAACAGTTTATATTCAATAATAAATCTAATAACTGTTAAACTAGCAGTTTATATGCAAAATAAATGTAAACTTAACTGGCAGTTAATATGATATAAAAATAAACATAACTATGACAGGCAGTTAATATGCAAATAAATGAATTCTAACTGTCAAATTATATGCAATAAATAAATAAATTTACAGTTTATATTAAATAAATGCGTTTAAACAGAAATAGTAAATAAAACACGCCAAACAGTCATAAACAAATTTCTACTCATATTTAAATTCAATTTAACAAACATAAGAACTTTTAGAAGTTGTGAGTGGGTTAAACACTCACCTTTCGAATTTAAATTGAATTCAAATTCAATTTAAACCCAAAAATTTGACGGTCTCCAAATTCATCCAAACCAACGTCAACGCGTCTGGAATTTTATTACGATCCTAACAAAAAAAGTTTCGTGTGAAACGGAGTTCGTATGAGAGAGTTATAGCGATTTTATCGTTTGAAAACAAAATTTAATCAAAACAAAACTTACTAAATAAATTTGCCACGTCACTTACGTTCTCTCCCCAGCAAACACGGTGAAGCCGAAACCCTATTCACGCAATTATCACGTGGCCGCCGCCTGCTCATCTTTGACCGGACATCGACGCCGCCCTCTGCCTCCAGCCAACGCGCCGCCGCCTCCATCGCACTCCCCACCTCCGGCCGCTCCTGAGGCCAAGATCCGGTCACCCCATTCGCTGCCGGCCGCCGTCCCCCTTCGAACCCTAAATCGCAATTTTCGGCCACCACGCTCGATTCCAGGCGAAACGGCCACCACCAATCAACTCCGTAGGCCCCCCTCTCCTAAACCCATATACCAATTTCTTCGATTGAAGCCGAAATTAAAAAGCCCCAAATCAACCCTATGGGTTTCGAAATTATAGGGCTTGACCGCGATTTCCCGCAAATCGAAGCGCAATCTCGAAAAACAGACAGCAGACGCTGATTCGTTTCATTGATATCTTCGACATAAAAATTTTCGGAAATTTTCTGAGGACTTTAAATTTTTAGCCTTGATTTTGAAATGAAAACAGATCTAGGTTTTTCTGCAACCATTGAGGAAGAGAAAGAGGTGAAGAAATGAACGTACAACAAAGAGAATAGAATGGAGGTTAGGGTTTATCACAGCCTATATATAGACAACTGAAATAGAATAGGTGGGCATGAATTATAAACGTGATAAACGATAGTTGGCCCAAAAGCCCGTTCTGACCCCGGAATGAAATTTGGTAAACCCATATATCAAAACAGGTATTTTAAAATATTCCGAACGCGATGGAAAAAGTTTCACGTCCAAATTCGATCGTATGAAGAAGTTATGCTGAAAACGAAATTTCCAAATTGATTTCAAATTGATTTTAATTAGATCGATTTCACGGCGTTTCGCGTTCGTACGATCAAACGATAAGTCCGATCGCTACGAAACTTGAAACCCTACAATAATTCACTGATACGGATCCGATGAAACTAGTTTCGTCGAAATCCGAGTCAGTGGCCAAAATGGCTATTTTTATATTAATTAAATAAATTAAAAATTAGTGAATAAAATCCAATCTTTCATATTTAAGTTTTAGTATTGAAATTTTTTATCACTTTATAATTCTCAAATATTTATAATGATTTAACACTTTTTGAATGTCAAATTATTAAAGATTAATCAATTTATCATTGAAAATTTCCAATTTACAATGTTAAGTATAAATTTTAATTTATCCAAAAATTAAACTTAATTTCCCACGAAATTCATTTATCACCAAGTATAAATTTAGTATTGGTTCATGGTCTAATATTATTGTTATCCTAAATTGTCAACTTAAACTCCACTAACTTAGAATTCAACATTTAATTCCCATTTAATTGCAATAACGCAATTTCAAAAATTTTATTACTTCTAAATAAATTTTAAATAGATCTTATTTCAATGACAAATTAAATTAACGAAAATTACGGGTCGTTACAGTCGTGATTAGAAACCTCTCTTATATAGGCACACTTCCTGAAATTCCCCATCATCCCACTTAGACCACGGCCTGTTTTGCCTCAAAATATGCGCTATGATAAAAGATCTGTATCTTCTTCTTTCGGGCTCTGTTTTTGACGTTGTATATATGAATTTGGCTAGAAAAATCTTCTTGACACAACTTAAAAGACAGAGTTACCAAATTCCTTCATTGGTATGAGATCAGTTGTTTTACCTTATGTAAATTTACAAATTTCTTTTTTCAAGTAATTATTTATTTTTATAAAAATTTGAGGTGTCATAATGGTCGGTGAACATGCTTCTTAACTAGATATTCGATAAAATGCAGCTTAATGAAAAGGATTTGGTTCCTTGTAGATCCTACAGGAAAGGCAACAACTTCGATTGGATGCATCAAATTACCTGTTCAGGTTACAGATGGCCCCCATAAGGCAATATTGTTTCAAAACTTTGTTGTAACGACCCACTGTTTCTGGCCTCTAAAATAAATGAAAAACATCTTTAAAATACGGTTGCACACCAACCTCAGACATAAAAATAGTGGACCATGTGTTTTATAATTAAAAATCTAAGATCAATATAGACAAAAGAGAAAAACCACAGAATGGAATAAAATGTACGTATTCCATAATATAAGCATCATATAGGATCTAATATATCAATTCATGTTTACTCTTTTTAATACATTAATCATCATTATATAAAGAGATAATTTATCCAATGCAAAAAGATACCAACTCAACATACTGTAGGTACAACCTATATTCGGTCCTTTTCTCCTTCCTTTACTCTATCTGTAGATTTCAAAAATGGATGGAAGGGAAAATGTTCAACTATGTTGGGACTAAACCTAACGTTATACATTATGGCGATAGGCTTGAGTGTTATTGCATAGGAAAAGACAGCCAACATACCCTTTAGGGGATCAAGCCCACGTTGAACTATTTCCTGCTTTTCTCTTTCAACCAAATACTTGTAAGTACATAATAACTATATAATGCATGCAACCAATGTAACCAATGTAAGCAGAAAACACTACTACTAGGTCATCACCAACAATCATAATACATATGGGATAACAAAAATAATAGCACACTTAGCCATAAACATTACATACGTTTGACAACACCCAATATCAACCCTAAAAGTCAATTAATTTAGTCACAACTAATATTATTACATATGTACTGATTACCAACTACTAGTAATACATCATCAATGCGATATATCATATAAATATGTATTATTACTTCATACTAGTAACATAATTTCAGTTTCATCCAATGTGTACGAACCAATCGACATTAGCAATACAAACATCAAATCATCAAATGTATACTAACCGTCAATGTTAGTAGCACAAACATTGTTAACCCGCCTTTTGACAAGGCAACATACAGGCGGGTTCAACCCACTCGACAGCATAATGATCGAAATTGGATTTTTATAGATAATATACATGATGATGAAGCAAAAACATAGCATAGTCTATGAACAAGCAGCGCAAGATGTCTAAAATATGGTTTCAACAAAGATCGAGTCGCTTCAAGTTCCTTAGAGTCTCCTCCGAGTCATAGTCACGTTTGTTTCGGGTTTTCATATGGTATACTTCGGGTCAAAAGAGTGCTCACTTCAAGTCTTGGAGGAACAAGCTACTTCGAGTCATCGCAGCACATACTTCGAGTTGCCAATAGGTTTGCTTCGGGTTAAGGAGATGGTTACTTTGGGTTAGAGCAGTGAATCGATCAAGACCAAGAAGGAAGGCCCTGGTTCGTATCCATTGAATCCATTCCCATTCGTATCCATTAGATACCACTCCTTTTCACATCCATCAAACACCTATGCTTCGTATCCATCCAAGATAGCCTCCTTCATATCCATCGGTAGTTACTCGTGAGTCCAGTTCATATCGATCGATTGCCTTGAACCTTTTGTATGGATCAGCCATAGATCGATATGAAATCCACCTCTAAATGATCGATACGAACAACGTATGCCAACTTTGATCGATACAAAGAGGCATGTAAGCATGGATATGAAAACGACCCCATGTATCGATATGAAACCCACCACTAAAAAGATTAATGCGAAATACATATGCCAGCATTGTTCGATACGAAACAATCTATGGGTGTGGATATGAAAATGCCTCCAGATAGTCGATACAAAAAGATGCACACTAGATGGATACAAATGCGGTAACAACGATGGATACGAATGAAGCCTAGAAGAGAGGTGGACTCGGTCACTCGGCATAAAAAGAGAGTCGATCCTAGAAGATAGAGCCACATCATCAGGTCAACACGTGCTAGCATGAATGCGAAGATACCGATACGAACGGCATCGATACGAGCTCGACAATGCCTTGCAAATCCAAACTTGCATCGATCATAACTCAAGAGCTACAAGTCCAAATGCTACCAAATTTTCGCACGAGCTTGCGTGCATCTTCAAGAATGTTAATTATCTATCCCTACTCGATTGGGCTAAATCCTTATCGATACGAATTGCGTTCGTATCGATCGCGGATCGATTCAAAACGATCAGGGTCAATCACATGGGCCCACCCACATGCGAGAAGTAGTCATCTGAGATCTGAGTGAGATATTTGCAGCCTACACCTATAAATAACAGCCCAGGAACTACTGAAAAGGGACTTTTTTGGCTCTTCTTCGTCCAGACTCTATGGAAACCAGCACTACGCTTCAATTGTACTATTGTAATCAGTTGTAACCAGCGAATAAAAATCAATGAAGCAGCAACCCTTCAAAGTGGATGTAGGCTACAACGTCGAACTACTATAAATCGTGTGTTTCTACTGCTTTCCCTTGAAATTTTGAGTGTTCTTCATATTTGTTTTCTTTACATACTTTCTATCTATGATCTGTGATTGTGAACGGATGCTTTCTTCTGTAATTGGGTGTTTATGGCCAATTTTGGCGGTAACAAGCATCAACCAATCAAGAACCATAATTAGCTTCCCATCATCTAGTAGTAATCATGGTAGAATATCGCGCACTCATTAGAATGCGATATGGTCATCGTTAAACAAATATATGTGATAATTACAACTAATAATTAATAAATTTTTTACAATCATCAAAATAATTATATTTTTGACCATTTATTTTTCTTAAGTATAAAATCATTCGATTATTATTGCTTACTATAAAAAACATCATTATTTATTTTATGTCTAAAACAATATTAATTGTTCAAAAACGATGATATACTTCAAAATCCTTTATCGTACTTCTATTTCTTCAAATTCCACAAAACATCGTACTTTAATCAAAAATATTAGTTTACATCAATTTCTATTCAAAACGGTTATATTATTATTTTCCATCAAAATAATAGTATATACTCAAACAATTTTAATATTTTTTATAAACTAGTTTATTACTGTTTATTTGAGAAATAACAACATGTAAATCTCAAAATTCCTTTCCCATTGCTATTTTCTAAAAATAATAATTTTTACCTAAGAAACTTTTGTAAACATATCTTTACAATTATTATTATTACTTAGGATATATCCATTACTTTATTACTCAAATGATAATATTTCCCAATAGCACTATGTATCCAATATATTGTCACTTACTCAAAACAACATAATTTCTGTCAAACTATATTGTACTTTATGAAATCTCACTTTATTTTATAGATAATAATAAACTTCCCAATTTTGTTTAAAAATAGATTTTTGTTATTATTCATGAATTTCCCCTACAAATTCATAAATAATTACCTTATCATATTTCTTACATTAATTCTAGTTTAATTTGTTAAATCACTGTTATCTACAAATAACATCCATTATATTTTAAGAAATTATTTTTTCGTTCGGATTCATTATTAATTAAGATTAAACATCCAGTAATACAATAATAAAATAAATAGTTGAATTGAGACACAACAGATCTGATTCATGATAATAGTTAAACAATTAACACTATGATATAACATATATCGACAAATATAAATCCTCGTCAATGGATGTACATTTAATATTTTTTAACCAACATTAATTAAAATAAATAAACTATACCAATGCACTTCTTCAAACAGCCTTAAAACTCATTAAACCAACTGTCAAATCTTTCAAAATTATGCTACGAGTCCAATGGAACGAACCACATGGTTCATATGTGAAAGATTGGAGGTTAAGAGTTTTAGTTTAATTTGAAACTAAATTAAATATAAGGGATTTAATAAAATTGTACCCTTTCTTCCCAAAATGAAACCCATTAGTCAGCCCACTCACTCTTGATTTTGACCATGCGTCATCACTTTCATATGCCGAGGTAAACTTTTGACCACTTGCATCATCATCCCCTCGCTTGAAGCAACTACTATTGTCGTTCTCTTATGGTGGCCCAAATCGGCCTATTATGTTTTCCGTCGTCGTCCCTTCTTCCTCTAATTGCCCATGCTCCAGGGATCCATTCATTAAATTGAAACCTGACCCAAGATGATCTAGTCAAGATTACCCAATTCTAGAGTCAATTTTATCCCTTGCTGCCTGAACCAAAAGTTCCCAATTTAACCTTAGGGTTTCAGTAATTGCCACTTTGACGCCAAACTTGATTGGTTAATTTTCATCTTTTCTACTTATTGAGAGATTCGAATCCATTATTTTAAGCTAGGATTCAAGAATTTTGAACCTTAAATGATTTTTAGTTAGTTTTCTAATCTATCTTCAGAGAGTTACTAGAAGAATTTCAGGGATATAAGAGGAAGACTGATGTGATGGCTTCTCTCTAAAAGTTCACAGGATCATATATACACATACACACACGTTCGTACATACATACATACATACATACATACATATATATATATATATGTATGTATGTATATGTAACATGGTGGGTTCAGTTGTGTGTAATCCTATGCTCCAAAATTGGCTACGTACCCTATTTAAACACTATAACCACCCGTAGATCCAAATCCATCAAAATGATATACCAAACTGATCAGCTCAGAAAGATTATCCAACAGTCATAAATATGACACCCATTTCTCCCTTTAATTGAAAATTCATTTTTAACTAATTTAATTTTAATAGCATCAAATTTTTTGATCGTTACATTCTCTCTCCCTCCATAAAAAATTATCTCCCCGTAATTCCCTAAATATAACCTCCAAGCAAATCAATAAAACATCATCATGGGTTTCATCGTGAAATTTAGGAGAATACATTAATTGCAAATTAACTACTTATAAAGTAGTATATAATGATCATATAACATTAATCATGATACAATCAACTTTATCCATAAAATGAATTTAAATTTGTGCATATATATACTTCAGTAATACATACACTTCCTCAACCATGCAATTCAACTATAGCATGTCAAATAACTTTTAACCAATAGGGTGAAACAATCTTAGTCATAGAAGAACTCCTATCACGCACCTCAACAATTAATGTGACGCCCCACCTCTATACCCACGCTAGCCAAGGACACTACAAGGTAATGCCGTCAACTAACACGGAGAATAAGGCTGGTTAGGAGCGACCATCTATAGCCTTGCTCTAATTATCTATTGAATACATCGACAATAAACATACCAAGCAGGTCGACATACCCAATGAATACTTAAAACAAAACCATAGGTGGTTGGATATATCAGAACATAATATAATAACTCAAATGTAATATACATCACAGAACAGTAAATCATCATATACACATATACTGACACATTGCAGAGTACACAAAATAATACATGTCAAGTGGTATAGTAAACCACAATATACAGACGAGTCAATATAACACATATCAGAGTTACAACAAAATGGGACTACACAAAAAGCTATGACAAAAAGAAGCTAGCGGAGTAGTCCATGCGGAAGAAAAATAGGCTAAGTCCAAAAGCACCTAACCTGAAACAACTCGGTCTGAACCGAGTATAAATTACACGGATCAGTCTAGCTAAACAAATCAGTTAGATAAACTGAACAACAATAAACCTGCAAGGTTACAAAGCATAATAGATATCTCTAAAAGAGATAACAGAATCATCTAACGAAAGATGAATAATATAGATCAAGCCTCATATCATCGGCAACATATAGAAACAAAGGATAAGAATATCCCAAAGCAAGCCATAAAGGCAAACAACAAATACCAATAAATACGAGTTCCACAAGGTAAACGCTATATTTCGTATGGCTCCAAAGAACCAATACAGGAAAGCAATACCTAGGGAATATACATATAAATGAAACATCATGAGCGGTGGTGAATAAACCACTCCGTTATCTCTTGAGCGGTGGTGAAGAAACCACTCCAATATCTCTTGAGCGGTGGTGAAGAAACCACTCCAATATCTCTTGAGCGGTGGTGAAGAAACCCCTCCGAAAGCAATACTAAAGGTAACCGACAACCCCAAATATCTTTCGAGTCAGGGCAAAGGACCAACTCCAAAAGCGATATTTAAAGGAAACATGCCAGAGGAGACAGTCCGAAGACACTATCCCAAAGGCAGCATGTGTCACAAACTCCCAGAGAGGAATCCGAAAAGTGGTAACGTGAGTCCCATAACCACCCGTTCGCACTAAACGGTTTACTATCCATTAGTTAATTTCACACTCGAAGCATTACAAAGTTCACCTCATCTCATCGGTAAACCAGACACAAGGGTCAAAACGATCAATCGAATAGGTCGGGGATTAATCGAAAAGATAAACGCATGGATTCATGGTCCGTGTTTTACCTAACCATTTAATCTTCCTTCCACTTTGCTTGAAGTGCGAAATCGTGTGTGTGCATTATAAATGGAATTTATGAATTGGAGACGGAAGCTTTTAATACGATTTAGAGGGATTATTTATAAAACCCGTGAATGAAGTCAAAAATAAGTTATCAAAATCAAAGATGCAATAAAAAACACTAAAAAACCCCAACTTGAATCGATAAAATCCGAAAAATCAATCAAATATGCAAAATAGGCAAAACAGGCAGAACAGAGCAGGTCGGTCGACCGGACTACAGGGCTCGGTCGGCCGGCCAGATGCAGAAAACAAAGTATGGCTCGGGGCAGCAGGTCGGTCGACCGAAGCCTGCACTCGGTCGGCCGAACCTGGTGATTTTGCACTTCCTGCCCTATTTCAATGAAATGCAAATTCTTTCTAAATCCAAAGCAATGGCACATGCATACTTCTTAGGAATTCATACCCAACACCCATGAAATCAAGAGAAGTAGATGTGAGTTCAAAACTCACCTTTTTACACAAAATAAAGAAGATGGAGAAGCACAAATGTAAGGAATCAACCAACTACACTCCACTTCAACACTACAAGCTTCAATCTAGAATCAAAGCAAGTATTTCCTAAGTTAGGGTTAGGAAATTACTGAAATTGAAGAGGAGAAGAGATGGAGAAGATGGAGATGAACTTACCAATGGCTTCTCTATGATTTTGGAGCAAGAAATCAAGTTGGAAGTTGAAACTAGGGCTTGCAAATTTCTATTTCTCTTTCCCTTCCACCATTTTCAGTTCTAAGCTTAAGTTTTTTTAAGAAATGAATAAGTGAATGAGAGGAGTGGCTAAGCTAGAGTATTAGTTAAGCTAGTGGGCTGAACCCAAACCCAAACCCAATAGAAAAAGGTCAAAATTTCACCTACTCCAAACATATCAAAGATTATACTCAAAAAGATCGCAAACGCCATTTTGGAAACAATGGAGGTAGTTTCAAGTTCCAATTCGGCCATTTGAAAAAAGTAGCATTTCGGACCAAAATCCGACTAACGACATTATATTTAAATTAAACATTTAAATATAAAATCGTTAAATATGCGGGTTGTTACAATTAACCATAATTGACCATGACAAAAGTCCATAACAAAACTTAGACTATTCAAAACATGCATGTACAAATAAATAATACACATAAATAATTAACACAACATGTCAAAATAAACCGACATACTCAAAATAACATGGTATCGTGACCGTACTAACTTATCGACCATCATTATATGTGTATTCTCAAAACTATCGACGAAATTTCTCATACGTAATCTTTAAAATAATCTTCACATAATCTCTATTTCAAGCATTCAAAAATAATATGTATACCTACTCATGGCTACTTCCTCAAAATAATAGGTGCCTATCATGGCTATATTCCTCAGAATAATATGGCCACAAACTTATATGATAACCGCATTGGTCCTCGATTCACAGACCTATGTCATAAGATCTTTTACAAATCACCACCATTAAAAGTCATTGGATGCTCAACAACATAGGAGCATTGTACTTTGAGATATATGATAAATTGTATAGCATGTCATATGGCCAAAGACCAGTCATCATCTCGATTTACCTTGAGCTCGAATCCATGCCAGGTCGTAAGGCCAAGATACTAGACTTACGTTGTACGAGTCTAGGGCATTTTCATAAAAGTCGAGTCATGTCATATGACTCAAGTGAGCCTCCTTCCTAACTCGTTCTTTAGAAGAAAAAAATCATAACCTTTGAGTTAACAACAATCCCTTAGTGCATGCCTAATAGAGCACATTAGACGTCCAACCCCATAAGCTTCTATCTTCAAACTTGTCTTCTTGAGCCATCTACACATACCATCGTTAAGTTGTCATCATTATGATCTTCTACGGAGTCTAGACTACCATCAAAAGCAATAAAATTTAATCGTCTTAGTATCAAAGTAATATCTCTAATTCCTTACGCTGTTCAAGAAGTAGAAATTATGAAATATTGACTAGATCTCACAACATCGAGTTTTCAAAGTTTTGAGCCCATCTTGTTCCAATAGTTATATCATGCTGAAAAATATGATTCCAATATTATAACAACACGGAATTTTTAATGTTTTGAATGAATATTTAATTTATTTAAATATTTAAATTTGATTTGAAATCAATAAATAATAAGAAAATCAATTTTAAATAAAATGATATAATTTTTATTGATAAATTTTAAATGAATTTATTTTGTTTTTCGTAAGTTTTAATTTGAAAAATATTTAAATTTTCGTTTGACATATTTTTTAGCAAATGAAAGTAGTTTTGAAATTTCAAAGAATAAGGTAACTAGTGTATTTTATTGTTGCTTTATGATCGTATCGTACTTTTGTGCACGATCGTATTTTTGTATTGCCGTTCGTGGTTCGTACGCGAATGAAATTTTGTATAGCGAGGTACTGGAAATTGCAAAATTAACTAGCCTCAACATATAGAAAATTCAATACTCTTACTTTTCCTCTTTCCCACTTCTTTTCTTTTATAGTGAAAGGAAAATGCCCTCCTCTCCTAAAATAATCAATTAATTTGCTAAACGAAAAATTAATCATCGGATCCACTAAGTTTTTATAGGCGTATGCTTCAAATATATAGTCTTTTTGTTGGTTGATGTCGAGTTTGGTAGTGTTCAACATTGTTAGGCAAAGCTAAGGTTTGGTTTTTGGTCGACTTGGGTGGAATTGGTTCTTGATGTATGTAGATTTGGGTTCTCGTCATGTAGAGCTGTTGTGGTCGGAGTTGCGTGATGTGTAGTGGTGTTTTGGGAAAAGTGTCATTTGGGAGGTCAAGGCAGGTTGCTATAGGTCAATAGAAAGAGGAGGCTAATGAGTTGAAAATTCCGGGGTTAGGGAGGTAGCATTCGTAGGGAGAAGGGCGATGGTGAACTCAAATTTGTAGTTCATGGTCCATGGGTCGAGACAGTGGAATAGAAGTGCACAACCATGCATATTCGTGCTTGTATAGGGTCTTTTTTATTAGGGAAGAAGAATGATTAAGGAAAGTCATGGTGATTAGTGAGACTATTTAAGTTAATTAATGTTAACAATGAATTTAATTTATCTCAAAACCTATAAAATGAATATCTATCTCATTCGAGGTCTAATCGAGACATGGTCTTTTGCATTGCACTCATAGGAGCGATATTTACGTGTTGGATCCGATTACATCAAGTTTGGAGCAACTATAGTTCTAAGCTAAAAAAGAACGTCATTCCATTTTAGATCAAACTGGAATGCTTAAGCGTCTGATGGAATTTTGACGCGTTATCTCACCTTTGGATGAATACTATAAGATATAGAGTAGATATAAATTATTTTTTTTGTGTTTGAATGATTTATTTATTTGGATTGGTTAAATTTGCGCTTTGAAAATCGAATGACATATAAAATGAAATATAAGGAATTTTGTAGAGGAATTCGAATTCCTTACCATTGTTTATTTTCATTAAAGTTATATACTCATTGTATAAATTATTGAATGTCAAAGTTTCGTGGTTTAGAAATATTGGGTAAGACATTGATATAGGTTAAAAGTTGAACCTTTTGTGATGATATAGGTAGTAGTAGCACCTGTTACGTGCTATGGTAGTTGTTCGCCTCATTATATTATTTTGAAATACTATTACTTGTTTTTTGATTCGGAGAATGATTCTTAAATGTGATTTTTGGATTTTCAATGATATTTTATTTAGGAATAGTTTTTAAACTTTTCTATTTTATCCTAACCTTTTTCGAAATATTTTAAAAATATTTTGGGAAGTATTTATTTTACAAAAAAGTTAATATTACAACGGGTGTTCAGTTATAAAGATAAAGAGGTTTTATCTATGGTATAACAAATTGATTTGTTTTAAAAGAAGATAAAAATATATTGAAATATGTATTTTTGAAACGCTTTATATAAAATATTGAGTAAAATAAAATATTTATAAATGGTATATATAAATAAAAGAATAGATTTATTTATGGTATTTTATTAATAAATGAGTAGATTTATAAATGATATTTTATAAAAGAGAAATTAATATCATTTGGATAAATTGGACAATAAATCACATTTGTGAATTTATAATGATATATGAAATGATCGTTGTATGAAAAGTACTTGATCCTATTTTGAAACAAAGATTTGGGTTAAGTATAAAAAAGGGTTTTATAAAGGAATTTTTGAAAAGAGTTTTGTAAATATGAAAGTGATTTATAGAAATGAGTTTTGTAAATATGAAAAAGATTTATAAAAGGAGCTTTATATGGAGAATTATGGAAGGAAGTTTATAAAAGAAAATGAGATTTGAGTTTCATAAACAATCATTTTAAAATTATAGTGGTATGGAAAGTATTCTTTTGGTACTTAACACTATATTCGGAGGTATACAAACTCGTCTCTACCTTGAGAATTAAGAATGTATATCGAGGCAAGGATAGTTTTCTAACTTGTCTGATTTCATTGTTAATGGAGGGATAGTGATGTTTGAAACCGGAAAGTGGTGGTGAGTGTATTTGCTCTATTTTCCACATGACTTGTTTAGTTACAACAAAAAGAAAAGTGTTTTGGGTTTATTTTTGTCAATGTTTTAAGTTACGTCGGTTTTTACCCAAATAAGTATGGCTTTGAAAATGAACACTTTCTTAAGATTTGTGAATATACTGATACCCTTGTGATAAGTTTATGCGTACATTTTCTAAGTACTGAAATTGTAATGTTCTATGAATATACTTATACCGTTGATATAGGCATATGAAAAAGTTTCTAAGTGTTGAAAGTAAAATGTTTTCTAAGTATACCTATATAGTTGAGATAAGGATACCAGTATTTTTCAAGTATTAAAAAGAGTAGAAAGGATTTGTGAATATATCTTTGTAAAAGTATTTTAATACAAAAATTTACGAAGTGGTTTTAATTAAAGAGGATTAATGGTTGCTTATATGCTTAACCATACTTGGTTTCATGTGAAATTAAATCTTTGATTTGATTGTTTGTTTATTAGTTAAATGACTGGCTATCAAATGTTGGCCAGTTTCAAATACTATCATTGTTAGTTCGAAGAGACTGGGATCAGACATATTATCCGAAAATCACTTTGAACCGGCATAAGCGTTCAAATTGGAGATATTTGAAGATGATGAAATCAAAGATGGATTTCTTTGAAGTTCAAGGGTTACTTGCTGGTAATCCTATGGATGTAGCAGAAGTAATGTCTTTAGTTTGTTCAGTTTCCGAACAACTTGTATGGATTAATGCTAGCATTGCATTGTTTCTTGGAAGGCAGTGTTAGCATTCCAAGTGGGCTTTGGTAAAAGGTAAACCTTAAACTCAAGCATCACAACCTAGGAATGGGTAAAGCATGGTAGATGCGATAGGGCTAAGTGGGTCGCTCTCATTAGGATATGATCATCACTTGTTTCTAGATCGATATTTATGGATTTTATATGCTTGTGGCCACGGAAATAGTTTTTCAAGTGGGCAGCCGGGGTGGCGATCATATTCGATACTATCAAGGAAAGCATAGGCCAGTTTTGTGTTGGTAGAGGGGCAAATTTTTTGCAACCTTGGTACATTTTATCTAAGGATGTACTGTACGGAAGGTAGCCCCTTACCTTGTCATTGTATGGAATTCATTCTCCAATAAGCGCCCTTCGGACTTAGTTGTATACTTAATATGCTGGAATGTAATTAATATAACCATTTAGGCTAGGATTAAATATTTATTTTAAACCTTAGACATTATTATAATATCACTAGATTTCTTATAGAAATGATTAGTTATTGTAAGGTAAAAACCCATCCCTTTTTATGTGCGACGTGATCTTACATGATACCTTTATTTTAAAGGGTTTTATGACATTAAAAATCTGTATGATTTAGGTTTCTCATGCTGGTTTATAAGACTGATTTGGACTTTATTTTCTGATAATTCTTGGGTCAGCCCGAGCATATATCCAGATTTAGTTACGGATGCTTTAGAGTTCATGAGACGAGCTGGATGCCTCCATGATGTATTCATGTATTATTTATTTTCCGCTGCATTTTTTTTTGTATTTATCAACATTTGTGAGCACAGATGTAACATCCTCCTACTTGGAGGCCCAAATCTAACACCTATGGATGCTGCAGTCATCTATAGTTATTAATCTTCGATGGCCAAATATGGTGATGCTAGATCCAGTGATACGCAGATCACAGAAATATGGAAAAAATTAATAATTCAAAAACACATTTCCATTTTCAATTCAAAATATTTATTGTTCGTTACAAAATCCCCAATTTACGTTAACCACATTCAGACAAAATATACTTGTTACAAATACAACAAGAGAGACATATAAAGATGCCCCTTGGTTGATCAGAGTATATAGTAAGGCCAATAAATCTTCCTTTACAAAAAAAATACACAGCGAAAAGAAAACCTGAGAACCTTAAATCTCAAACTACTCAAAATCAATCGAGTATCCGAGAGTTTAAAGGGAAAATAAAAACTTCAAGTCAGACATAAAGTCTGTTATGAATAATAATCTAACATCTCAATCCTTTTAGATGTCTAGTGAGACCACGCCGCTTAGCAGAATGGGTTTTCCCCTCACTAGTATTCTAAAACCTTTATAAATCCAAATTCTTTGCTCCTGCCTCCACAATGGTTAAAACGTACATTTCAAAACATTATGATGATATGCATACTTGAAAATAAATAAGATTTTCCCATTTCCAGATTAATCTGACACCCTAGAAATATTATAGTTTCTAAGCTCACTATTAACCTTTTTAGCTTTCATAGGTTTACTAATAACCTTGTTATAACTAATAGAGACCCTGTCCTATACATAGTTTTCATGGAATCACTAAGAACCTATAGGCTCCTGCCATTTAACTTAATTAATTCATGGCTCCTCCTGAACCTATTAGTCATTCCTATTACTAATCACCTTATCCTAGTTTTCATGGGTTGAATTGGAAAACCTATGGATTTACCCAGTAACTCACTCCACATCCTAGTTTTCATGGGTTGACTAGGAAAATACTGATACTTCCATTAGCCACTTACTTATCCTAGTTTTCATGGGTTTACTAGGAACCTATTGACTGATGTCAATTCTTAGTTCGAATATTGTTTTCATGGGTTCACTACAATCAAATTAGCCCCAGCAAACTATCCTTATACATAGTTTTCATGGTTTAACTATGAACCTTTTATGCACCAATAACTACTTTATCACAGTTTTCATGGGGTTTACTATGAACCTCTTGGTATGCACCAATAACTACCTTATCATGGTTTTCATGGATTTACTATGTAACTCTTGGTTTACCTCCAATAACTGCAAAGTTTAGGCATCTTATATTTTTGGTTACCCTGACTCCATGGATGCGATTCCACTCATTTTGGAGTTTAAGTAATTTATATTAACGTTTTGAGTTAACCTACTGGTTCTTCTACCCCTTTCTCCCCCAAGATAAAGCTATGGGTTATACTGTGAATATACTCATATTTGAAAAAGTGAAACATTAATTAACAATATCACTCCTGTGGGTTAAAGGTCCCTAAACACATATCACAAAATATTGTTAACACCTTTAACTTATATTTTTATCAAGGCAGTTCTTCTTCAAAAGGAAGTATATTTTTATCAAGGCAATACTTCTTTAAAATGAACTTATAATTTTATCAAGGCAATACTTCTTCGAAAGCTTTAAAACATTTTATTCAAAACAATATACCTCTGCGTTTTTAAAGTAACTCCTTCGAAAGCTTGGGTAACATTTCCATTACAAAACAAACGAAAATCATCTAAGTCGAAAGCTTTGAAACCTTACGAAAGTAATGAGAGATTCGGCTGGTTTTTAAAACAAGCAAACCTTTCATGTTTGTCAAAAGCAACGACTTTTAAAAGATGGAAAAGCGGCTATTACCTTTTGACCATGTTGGAAGATTCAAAAAAAATAATGATAAGTGTTAGTAACCTTTCGACTGTGTCGGAAGATTTCAAAATAAAATAGTGGTAAAGCAGCGGTAACCTTTCGACTTTGTCGAAAAGTTTAAAGCCCTTCCTTTAAACATTGACTTGGTTGAAAGCAACCAAGTCGAAAGCTCTAATTCGAAAGCAAAGCAGATGAAAGCTTTAGTTTACAAAATAGACATAACCCAAACTCTTTGGCCATCAACCTTTCGACTAAGAACCCTTCGGCCTTGTCCAATTCATTACGTACCAAGATACTTGATACATATGCATTGGTTTGACCTTGTCGAAAGCTATAACCCTTCGACTTAGTCGAAAGGTCTGGGTCGGAAGGTTTACTACCATAAAAGGCTGAAACATGCTTTCTATAATAGCTTTCCAACTAACCTGCCATAGTTTATCAAATTCTCATAGGTGAATAATTACTTTTCATAAAAATGCTACCGCTGTTTTTAGAATAAAATAATAATTTTATTTTATAAAACGCCTCTTCTCCTTAATTAAATATATAAAACATTTAAGTCAATTACCTTAAATAATTTTATATGTTCATCAAATCACTTAGGAAAAATATGAAAAAATTCCAGAAAATCTATTTTAATATGTTTTCCAACATTTAAAAATTTCAAACCCAAATAACCATTACTTTAGCCATAATTAATTTATAACCCAATAAATCATTTTCTTCACTAGAAAATTAATATATCCCTCTAGGTGCCGATAATTATGAAAATTGAAACCCATCTCCAAAATCATGTTTTCTATAACACAAAATTTTCCATAGCATTTAAAAATCATTTCATCATGGTTTTACCCTAAACTATGTATATCTTCTCTTAAACAACCTTGTTTAAACATATATAACTCAAAATCAAGCATATCATCATTCCATATACCATAAAATAGATTTATCCTTAAATTTGAAATCATATGATGTTTAAATCAAAATAAGGATGAAGAAATTATTAATCACCTTAGATTAGATAAGGAAATTGAAGTATGATTGAGATTGATTTCTTCTAACTTAAATCCTAGCTTTTAGTTGATTTCCTCTTCTCTTACTTCTAATGGCCGGCCTTACTTTCACTTCTCATGTAACAAACTTTGTTTCGGTGATAATGAACGAGCGGGTCTAAGAAAGATAGTATAAGGGTGGAAAATGTGGGCTGCTATTTACCCTAATGCCCTTATGTTTAATTTCCTAACCATTTATATAAGTTTATTAGTTTAAATAAGCATGGCCACCTAGTTTATTAATCAACCTCAATCTTCTTAACTACATTATTATATTTAATTTATGCTGATTAAATCTCCTGAATAATGTCAATAAAATTAGGGGTGTTACAACAGGGTGTTACAACGAAGTGTTATAACTGTCCCATTTGATGATTTGTTAGTTTACTCTGATAGACATATGTATATTATAGTTTTCTTTTGTAAAGGTCTATTGTATATTATATATTACTCATCATTATGTAAGACTATGCTATGTGTTTTCATTCTTTCACCCCTAGCAATCTATCTTTCCAGCACTTGGATGCTCGGCGCGTGAATACCATGGAAGTATTAGTGTCGAATTTTATGGGACAAAAAGATGGGTTGTTACAAGTGGTATTAGAGCTTAGGTTGAGTGTACACCTAGAGTTTTGTGGGGTAGATTCATTAGAGATAAAATCAGTGTCACCATAGAATGAGTTTGAATGTGTGTGTATATACATACGAGTGCGTATGTGTTAGTGCTGTAAAAAAATATTGTGTTGATTTATCAATTGAGTGGTTTATGAATACCGGTCGATATAGAAGGAACAACTATATTGATAAGGGTTTCTAAACACTTGAACCAGGCACTAACACACAATATTGTTTTGAAAATTTGGTAAATGGATTAATTTTACCAAGATTTTTTTTATATGTAAAAGAATAATTTTCAAAAACTGATATGGTTATTTATGATGTGTTTGTTTGTTAGGGAATGTTAATATCCGATTATTATCATTTATTATTTGATTAGTTATGCTCGTCCAAGTTTAAGGGAAATGACTACTATTTATGGAATGATTATATATAAGAAAGTGAAAAAATATATAAATATGATATATAAATAAAAATGATTTTAGACTAAGAATTTAAGAACTTAAACCCCGATGCTTTTGAAAATTGTTTTTCAAAGTTTTAGGAAAAATAAACATAGTATTATTTGAAAGTATTTATGAATGGAAATATTTTCAAATGGATTTTAAAGGTGGTAGAAAGCAATAAACTAACTTTTAATCCTAGAAAATTATTCTGGTGATGACTACAACAACATTGGCATTCATTTTGGAGTTTCTAAGTGGGGGAATGCTACCAGAGTGGTTTTGCTTCATTGTTTTGGATAAAATGAATTTTGATGTAATCCCAGAACTATGATTTGATATACTAAAGTTATAAGTACATATTATTTCAAAATGATTTGAAATAGGATCCGATGTTTAGTTCTTAGGTTCTCTATTATGTTATATTGTGGACTCATGGATCGTATGGACTAGGGTAGCTTGGTTGTGAATCTTTTTATGATACGTTCTTTGGTAGTTTTCATTTGTTGAAATGAAATGGAATTTTCGATGATTTTGGACAGTAAAAAACTTTTGAATTAGTTTAAACTCAAAGCTAAGTGTTTGTGAAAATATAAAGTGTAACTCTAGAATGAAAAGATAATAAGTTAAAACAAGTTTTAAATTTATTAGACATTCATGCTAAGTAAAACAATTCTGGTATTGTATATATGCTCTTAGGATGTAGAAGAATATTATACGAATATGAACCTGAGTTATAAAATGCTGATAAACTTAAATATGGTATGGTTACAAATTTAATGATTTAGTATTAAAGGAAATACAATATAAGTAGAAATGAATGTCATTCAAAATGAAAATAACTAGTGCAGTTAAGAAACCAATGGAATAAATATGTAAGTTGTAGATAGATCATTTTATTCGCATGACAGTTCTTGATCCATATTTGGGTACCTGATTTCCAGGTGATTTACACTGGTCCGAACAAGGATTTTTCACTCGATTCTTCATGGCGAACACTTGATATAGATTTTTGATAAGATTCTGAAGTTTTCTTTCATAGTATATAGCAAAATTATAAGAACGGAGGTTTTTATCAATGTACCCGATCAAAGTTCACACTAAGGAAGTTGAGTGAGCGATACTAGTTTGAAAGTGAAATTCGTATGATCAAGCAAGTGATCAGATTTGATATTGTGTACGGATGACATATGTACATCGTACAGGCTTTAATAATAAAAAATTCCATTAGAAACGCAAGTTATATGGTTTAATTGCATTTGTAAGTGAGATACGGGTACATTGAAGCAAGGACTTGCTAGTTACTTTTAGTTTCATGTGCAGAGTTTGACTACTCGACAAATTGCTATGTGTTTATAGGTTAACGGGTGTGTTTGCTATGTGCTATATACAATCTATAAGGTATATAATAAGTATATATATTGATGTTGATGATTTCACACCCTAGATTTGGAAGGCCCCTTTTGGGCTTTTGTTTTATTTGTTGATTTGGGCAGGTTGTAGCGAGTTGTAGTTTTTCTGGATCGAGCCGCGCAAAAGAAGTGCTGCCGAAATTTTCCATAACATATGGGATTTTAAAAGAAAAACAACTCATTTTTATTAATTGGTTTTTAAAAGTTTAAGGGGTTGGAGATATTTTCTTCTTTTGGGAATTTCAGAGACAAAATTCTTTTAAGGGGGAAGAATGTAATGATCCGAAATTTTTAACGTTTTGAATGGTAATATTTAATTTATTCAAGTATTCGAATTTAATTCAAAGTTAATAAATAATAATAAAATCAATTTTAAATAAAACGACTTAATTTTAATTGATGTATTTTAAATTAATTTATTTGATTTTTGTATAATATTTAATTTGGAAAATATTTAAATTTTCATTTGATGTATTTTTTGGTAAATGATATTTTTGAAATTTCACAAAATAAGATAACTGATGTATTTTATTGTTGTCTTTTATCATATCATATTTTTGTGCACGATCATATTTTTGTTTTGTCGTTCGTGGTTCATACGTGAACGAAATTTTGTGTAGTAAGATGTCGGAAATTGCAAAAGAAAGTAACCCCAACACTTAGAAAATTCAACACTCTTGCTTTTCCTCTTTCCCACTTCTTTTATTTTATAGTAAAAATAAATGGCTACCTCTCTTCAAAAATCAAAATCAATTAATTTGCTAAATGAAAAATTAAATCGTCGGATCCATTGAGTTTGCATAGATATATGCTTCAAATCTAATGTCTTTTTGCTAGTTGCAGTCGAGTTTGTTAGTGTTTGACATTTTTTGGTGAAGCTAAGATTGGGTTTCTTGGCCAATTGGGAGGGAGTTGGTCCTTAATGTTTGTAGATTTTGGTTTCTCGTCGTGTGAAGCAATTGTGGTCAGAGTTTGATAATGTATGGTGACGTTTTAGGGATCGCATCGTTTGGGAGGTCAGGTGGGTTGTTGTAGGTCGGTAGAGGGAGGAGGCGATGAGTTGGAAGTTGTAGGGTCGAGGTGGTAGCATTTGCAAAGAGAAAGTAGATGGTGAAGTTGAATTGGGATTTCATGGTCTGTGACTTGAGATAGGGGAGTGGAAATGCCCGACCGTGCACATTCGTGCATGTACAGGGTCATTTTGATTGAGGAAGAAGAATGATTAAGGGGAGAGAAGGTGATTTGTGAGGTTATTTAAGTTAATTAATGTAGTTAATGAATTTAATTTATCTCAAAACTTATAAAATGAATATCTCTCTCATACGAGGTACAATAGAGATGCCGTCTTTTGCGTTGTACTCATAGGAGCAATATCTATGCATTGGAACTGATTTCATAAAATTTGGAGCAAGTGGAATTTTGAGCTAAAATCAAAAGCCGTTCGACCTTGGATCAAACCGAAACGCTAAGGCGTCCGTTGAAATTTTGGTTAGTTATCTCACTCTGGATGAAATCTATATGATATATAGTAGATATAAATTTTTGATTTTATATTTGAAATACTTATTGATTTGGCTCGGTTAAATTTCCATTTTGAAAAGCAAATGACATATAAAATGAAATATAAAGAATTTTGTAATCCATATTCCTCACCATTGTTTATTTTCATTTAAGTTACATACTCATTATATAAAATGTTTAATGTTAAAGTTTGGTAGTTTGGCTATATTGGATATGACGTTGATATATGTTAAAAGTTGAACCTTTTTAGTGACAAAGGTAGTAGTAGCACTTGTTAACTGTTATGGTAGCTATTGACCTCATTATAGTATTTTGAAATCTTATTAATTGCTGTTTTGATTTGGAAATGGTTTTATTTTAGAATGATCTTTAAATGTGATTTTTGGATTTTCTACGATATAATATTCAGAAATTGTTTTTGAACTTTTCTATTTTATTCTAACCGGTTGGAAATGTTTTAGAAGTATTTTGGAGAGTATTTATTTTACAGGAAAGTTGATATAATAATGGAAGGTCACTTGTAAAGAAAAAGAGGTTTTATTTGTGGTATAACAAAATGATTTTGTTTTAAAAGATGATAGAAATATCTGGAAATAAATATTTATGAAACTCTTTATATAGAATGTTTAATAAAAGAATAGATTATAAATGGTACATTATAAATATAAGAATTTATTTATAAATTGTATTTTATAAATAATATAATATATTTATGAATGATATTTTATAAAAGGGAAATTAATATCATTTGGATAAATTGGAAAATAAATTACATTTGTGAATTTATAGTGATATATGAAATGATCATTTTATGAAAAGCATTTGATCCTATTTTAAAAAGAAGATTTGTGTTAAGTATAAAAAGGGGGTTTACAGAGGATTTTTGTAAAGGGGTTTTATGAATATAAAAGTGATTTATAGAAATGAGTTTTGTAAATATGAATGAGATTTATAAAAGGAGTTTTATAACGAGATTTATAAAAGAAATTTTGTACAAGAAAATGAGATTTGATTTCTATAAACAATCATTTTAAAATTATAGTTGTATGGAAAGTATTATTTTCATACTTCAAACCAAATTCCAGGGTATGGAAATTTGTTACGCCAAAATTGGTCACAAACCCCAAATACCATGAAAGCACTAGTGTATAAACACAAACCAATGATATTCAAACACAAATATCAGATCTCAGCAAATATCAAACAGCAATTCAGAAATAATGAACAATGACACAAGATTTATAGTAGTTCGGCTATCTCCGGCCTACGTCCACTTCAAAGTTTTATCCTTTTATTGATGATCCTCACTGGTTACAGATGATTATAGCAGTTGTAATGAAGAATTTTGAATATAATAGTTATATTGAAGTATAGAAATGAATTCGGCAGGGTCTGGACGTCCAATGGCCAAAAGATCCCTTTTCTGTAGGCTTCTAGGTGCTATTTATAGGCGTATGAGGCTCAGATCTCGCTCAAACTTTGGAAGACTTTTTCTGGCACATGAGTGGGCCCACGCGACCGACCCCACCAAGTTTCGACTCGATCTGTGTTCGATAAGAAGTGATTTCGTATCCATCAAAATATGATCTAATCGAGCTGAAACTTGGCAGGAACATTACTTGCCTTGCAAGCAAGCTGCTGTGAAAATTTCGTTGCATTTGGATCAACGGTTTGAGAGATATGATCGATACGAAATGCGTTTTTGTGAGGGCTGCTGCGTTCGAACCCATTGTTTTGAATCCATGCTATTCGAATCGATCAGAAGCGTGTGCATGTTCGTGACGTGGCGCGAGCTTCCTGGAGCGATCCTAAATCCATGCCGAGTTGAAGGCTTCTTCCTGTAAACCATGCACGTCCTTCGCCACTTTGAACGCCTCTTCCTGTGATTTACACTCGCATCCATGATTTGCGTTCGTTCGTGCCGATAATAATTTTACATTGCATCTGTATCCAACTGCCTGCACCGTACCATTCTTCATACCGATGTCCAAAGTGTGTTTCGTATCGATTTGTCTGATCGATACGAAATGATGTTATGCGTGGTACTATCAATCAATATGAAAAATGCACGAAGGGCCAATCATATGGATACGAAGCTTGACACTGATGGACACGAACGAAGCCTTACCTGATGGATACGAGGGAGGCCTTACCTGATCGATGCGAAACCATCGAGTCGAGTCCATGCCGGTCAATACGAATGTCATCGATGCGAACCCGAACCAACCGATACGAACAAGTCGTTGTTCCATGGATACGAACTGCCGAGCATTTGTGACCCTGATCGATACGAACCTGATGGAGTCGAACTAAACAAAACCTGATGGATACGAATAGGGTCGAGAAGGTATCCTTCCGATGGATACGAAATACATCGATTCGAAAGAAATGCCATTCTGATGGATACGAATCTGATGATTCGAAATGAGCACCACCTCGACCCCCTGATGGATTCGAACAGTATATCCTTTCTACCTTGTATCGATCATATCTCCTTCATACGAACTCCGATTAATCTGAAATTTGAAATATAGCCTCTCCTAGTCCTTATCATCATCTCTAATCGATTCTGTCCTGATCGGAGCTCAGCCAGATTTTGACGACATCGATCGCAGCCTTGCTTTCAATCGATCTCCAATCATGATATCCATCATTCTTTGCCAATTTGTTGATATTCCAGCTTTGACCAAAAAGCAGGATAACAGAAATCTGTCTCTATTTTGAGAATTAAGAATACATGTCGAGGCAAGGATAGTTTTCTAACTTGTCTGATTTCATTGTTAATTAGTGATGGTGCTGTTTGAAATCAGAAAGTAGTGGTAAGTATATTTGGCTTAATTTTCATATGTTCCATTTACTTGTATGAAAAGAAAAGTGTTTTGGGTTCATTTTATCAATGTTTTAAGTTACATTTGACTTAACCCAAATAAGTATGTCTTTGGAAATGAAATCTTTCTTAAGATTTGTGAATACATTAATACCGTTGAGATAAGTACATGGGTACATTTTCTAAGTATTGAAAGTGTAGTGTTTTGTGAATATACTTATACCATTAATATAAGTATATGGAAGTGATTTCTAGGTATTGAAATTAAATGTTTTGTGAGTATACCTATATAGTTAAGATAAGTATATCAATATTTATCAAGTATTGAAAAGAGCATAAAGGGTTGTGAATATATCTCTGTAAAAGTATTTTAATACAAGAATTTACAAAGTTGTTTGGTTATAATTAACGGAAGGATTAATTAAAGAGGCTTAGTGGTTTCTTATGTGCTTAACCATACTTGGTTTCCATGTGAAATTAAATCTCTGTGATTGTTTGTTTATTTCATAGATAAATGACAGACTGTCAAATATTGGCCAGTTTTGAAAACTATCGTTGTCAGTTTAGAGAGACCGGGATCAAATATATTTTCCGAAAGCATTCGAATTAGAGTCATGTTGAAGATGATGAAATCGAAGACAGGTTTCTTTGAAGTGCAAGGGCTACTTGCTACTAATCTTGAGGATGTATTAAAAGTATTGCCTTCGATTTGTCTAGTCCCAGAACAATTTGTATGGATGAATGCTGCCATTACATTGTTGCTTGGAGGACAGTGTTAGCATTCCAAGTGGGATTTGTTAAATAGTAAACTGTAAACTCAAGCCTCACAATCGAGGAATGGCTAAAATAAGGTAGAAGCGGCAGGGCTAAGTGGGTCGCTCCCATTGGGGTATGATTATCACTTGTATCTAGTCGATATTTATGGATTTTATATGCTTGTAGCCACGGAAAGGACTTGTCAAGTTGGAAACCAAGGTGGTAATCATATTTGGCACTATCCAGTAAGGGGTAGACCGGTTCTTTATTGTTAGAGTGTAAGATGTTTTGTAGCCCCGGTGTATTTTATCTCCAGATGTACTGTACGAAAGATAGTCCCTTACCTTTCATTATATGGAATCCATTCTTCAATAAGTATCTTCCGGACTTAGTTGTATACTTAATATGCTGGAATGTAATTAATGTAACCATTTCAACTATGATAAAATATTTAACTAAACCTTAGAAATTATTATAATATTATTGGATTTCTTATAGAAATGATTTGGTTATCATAAGGTAAAAGCCTGTCTATTTTTATGAGCATCATGGTCTTATAGGATACCTTTTTTTAAAAGGTTTTACGACATTAAAAATCCATATGATTTGTGTTTCTTACATTGCTTACCAGACTGATACGGGCGTTATTTTCTAAAAATGCTCAGATCAGCCCGAGCATATTTTCAGATTTAGTAATGGATGATGGAGCTTCAAGAAATGAACTGGATCCCTCCATGACGTTTTCACGTATATTTTATTTCCTGCTACATTTTTTATTTTTATTAGCATTTGTGAGGATGGGGTGTTATAACTGTAACAATCCACTTTTCCATACAGTTTTAAGCAGCCAATCAACCACACATAACCCACTCAAATTGAACGGAAAGGCAGATAGTTAAGGGAAGAAAGAAGGAAGAAGACAAGAAGGAACTAAATAACACAGAATCTCATAGCGGAATGAATAATCTATAATATACAACGGATCTTTACCAAAGGAAAAAATTAAACTTTATTATACATATATCAATCAGAGTCAACCAATTAAATCTACAGCCCGGACAATTATAATGGCCTGTCCTCACAAATGCTATTAAATAAACAACTAATGAAGTGGAAAATAGAATGTAAGTGAATATGTCTTTCGGCCACAAGCTCGTCTCCTGAAACTCCAAGTATCCAAACTGAACCTGTAAATAAACAAGGTCCGAACCGAGCATTATAAGAAAAATAACGCTCGAACGGGTCTGGTAAACCAGCGTAAGAAAAATACCTCAATTGAATTTTAATGTTACAAAAATCATTTGAAAATAAAGGTATCTCACAAGATCGGGTCACACATAAACATGGATGAGTTTTTACCTTACGATAACCAAAACATTTCTCTAGAAAATCCTATGATATTATAATAATTTCTAGGATACAAATACATATTAATCATAGCCGAAATTGTTACATCATTAAATTCCAGCATAATAGGTTTACAATCAAGTCCGCACGGTGCTTATTGGTGAATGGATTCCAACAATGGCAAGGTAAGGGACTACCTTCCGTACAATACACCTCTAGGTAAAATGTACCTAGGGTTAGACCTAAACTTGGCCCACCCTTGCCAACACCGAACTGACCTAGCCCTGAACTTGGATAGTACCAAATATGTCATCACCCCGACTACTGTCCAACCTTAATCGAGAGCCGTCATGCACAACCAAATTCATATTTTAATGATCTAGAAAGGTGATGACATACCCTAATGGAAGCGACCAACATAGACCTGATGCATCTACCCTACTTTAGCCATGTCCCAGGTTCTAAGGCTTAAGGCTACGATTACCTTTCATATAGAAATTCCACTTAGAATGCTAACATTGCCATCCAAATAGAATTTCAATGCTAGCATTCATCTATACAAGTTCATTCTGGGGCTGAACGAAGCCGAAGGCACTGCTTCTTCTACATTCATTTTGGAATCACCCTTATAATTAATCGCAAGTTGCCCTTGCACTTCAAAATCGTCATCTTTAATCATCTTCAAGATGTTCCAATTCGAAGGCTTATGCCGGTTCGAAGTGGTTTTCGGATAATATAACTGATCCCGGTCACTCCAAACAGATAATGATAATTTAAAACTAACCAGATTTGATAGTCGGTTATTTAACTATCAAATAAACAACATTCAACCAAAGATTACATTTCCCATGGAAACAACTAAACCTCGTTCAATTAAATTTTCATTAATTTAAATCTCTTTATCAAAAGCATTCATATACTTATTTCATTGGAATTAGTATATTCAAAAATGATTCGTTTAAAAAATATGAGAAAACTCTTTAAATTGGATATGGGAAGTATCTAGAAAAAATCATGGATCGTAGTTTACTCTATGGTTTCGTCGCTATCCCAGAGAATCCATAGTAAAATGCTGGCAATTCCGGCCCTCGAATGATGCCATGATAATCTACCATTTCTTTCCAAATCTCTTTATTTTATAAAGATCTCCCAATATATTTATAAAATTTTCTTTATAAATCCCTAATCTATTTATAAAAATTCTTTATAAATCTCAAAACCCCATTTATACAAACTTCTCCTTTCAGATCTTTAAATTATTTATAAATTCTATTATAAATATCCAAAGCCATTTGTAAAAACTCTTCCCATATTCAAAACAAACTAATTTAATAAACTCATTTAAGATTGATAAACCATAAATTATTTAAAATAAATTTAAAACACAAGTTATTATTTAAGCCCCTTCTATTTTATTTTAATTAAATTTCGCCCAATATAATAATTTTAGAATCTCATTAATAATATATTAAATTAATTTTAAGCACTATTATGGTATTAATATGTTAACTTTAAAATAATATTAATAATAATTAATTAACTTTTAAAATGTTATTAATACAATAATCAGTTAACTTTCAACTAATATTAATATAAAAATTAATTGACCTATGAATATAATTAAATTGCTTAAATAATATAATTAAATAACTTAAATCAATATGTATGTAACATGGTTCAAAATTCCGTTTTCCGTTTCCGTTCCGGTCATTAGCTATTTTAAAATTTTCGGTTCCGTTTCGGTATTTTCGGAAGTTCCGCTTTGATTCCGGTTTTCTAATTCCGGTACCTTTTTAGTTTTATTTTGCTATATTCGCTAATAAACATCCAATGCTGTCATAAATTTATAGTACATTTTTTATATTACATATAAAATATATACTTTAATTAAAAATCATTGTTTAAGATTTTGTATTATTCATTTGAGATTCGAAAATTTTGATCGATTTTGAAAATTTTGAATTTTTTATTATGATTCGATGTAAATTAACAAAAGAATAACAGTTTTTTTTAATGAAATTACATGATTTCTTGTCCATTTATTTATTGCTCCGTTTAATTTGTTTTTCTTTTTTAATTACTATATATTTGTTGTATTTTTTATAATGTTTTTCAATATTTAAAAAGAAAATCCGGAATTTGGACCGGAACCGGAATTTTAACCGGATTCCGTTCCGGTTATGAGCGGAACCGGAACGGAATCACCGGAATTCCGCCGGAATTTTGAACCTTGGTATGCAACAATAAATGCATCCATACAAAATCCAGAGACAACAAGTGGGGTGCAATTGACAAGTGCAATAATGATCAAAGCAAAAGTGAAGGAAGTGTGAAAGAGAATACAAGCAAAATTGTCATTTTTGAACAGAAAACAAAGAAGCAGAAAAGGAAACCATACCACAACAACAATACGGTGAACCAAGTGCCCGTGCACAAGCATGCACATGCAGTTTACTCTCCCCCTTCACACTGTAAATCTCCTTCAAAACCAATTACCTTTTCCAATACATCAATTAACTCTGGTCCTATCCCAAATGAAAGTAAGTCTGAACCTCAAGGCAGTCCTTCTAAAGATCAGCTAAACTACCATGAAAACGAATCACTCTTTCCCATCTCATCCCAACTTCAACAGTCAACTTTAACCTCTCACACCACTACTCTCAAATTGATCCACCACTTGTTTTATAAGCCTCCCTCAACCTTTTTTCTTCTAGTCCTACCTCTATTGTTAAACTTAACTCCCACCTCTCTATTTCACATACATCCTCATGCAAACAAAGCAAGTCTATGAATGACCTAGAGGCCACAATATTCACTTACTCTGCCCTATCAGCAGCAATTCGTAACTAAATAAAGTCTAATCATGCAGTGACTAGGGAAATGAAAGTTGAAATGATTAATGCCCTCGAGTCTAATCAATGATAGAAACAATGGTAATATGGAACATTAGATCCCACCTTGACTCAAACTGGACCACTGCAAATATTTGATAGATAAAAATAAATTAAGAATTATTTCCATACTTGAAACCAAATTAAGTCTTGAGTTGACTATGAGAGTTGCAAGATATATCAACCCTTCTTGGAAAGTGATATACGACAATGCTGAAGCTCCATATGGCAGAATAATGATTACCTACGATCCTTCCTCCCTCCAACTAACTTCTTTCACCACTTCTGCTCAAATGATACATTGCCATGCCCTTACCACATCTAACACCATTTCCTTTTACTTGTCCTTCATTAATGCCTAGAACACTCCTAATGTCAGAATTTCCTTATTCCACATCATTCCCTACCTTAGGCAATCAACACATCCATGGATGATACTTGGGGACTTTAACTGTTGTTGTAGGCTTTCAAAATGATTAGGTGGGAATACTTTATCTCCCAATGAAATAAAACAAAGACAAACCATTAACAAATCTGACCTTGTAGAAATCAAGACTACATGAATACCATTCTCATAGAACAATAAGAGAAAGCATGGGTGTCGAACTTTCTCCAAAATTGATTATGTTTTTTGTAACCAAACCACCTTAGACAAATGTCTAACCATATTTAACCATCTTCCCCCTCTATTGCTTTCAGACCATTCTCAAATTCTTCACTTGAGAGGAGCTCACAAGCGAGGCAAAATAAGTTTTAAATGTTCTAACTCTTGGTTCAAGGAACCTGATTTCTTAGCTGTTGTTAAAGAAGTCTTGGGGAGACCTAAACATGGAAACCCTATGTACATATTGCAAAAAAAAAATGAAGGACACCAAAATGGTTTTTAGAGAATGGTCAAGAATGAGGTATGGAAGAGGAAACAAACAAAGCGAATAATGGAAAACAAAGATGGAAGAGATTCAAATCACCACAATGGAGGAAGTACACAATGCTAGTCATTTAAGTATGGAAACATACATAACTCAACAATATATTGATGCACTTTCTAAAGAATATGAAATGATAAAGCGAAAGTGACGCAGCGAATATTAAGGAAACAAGGAAATCGATGGAATGTAGCAATCGGTGATTTGAAAATACTGCAATGCCCAAATTCGTTGATCCGAAGATACCGAATTTTAGCTATCTCTGACTCATTGATCCGAAGATACCGGGAAAGAGATCTACGATTCTTCAACGTTGATCTTGCGCATAAGATTCCATGAATCGGCTTCACAAACGAAGATTCGAGCGCACTCGAATGACGTAGGTGGAGATAGGAGATCAAACACTCGACTACCAATTTAATGAAAGCACAAAGCTAACAAAAGAAGAATTTTATTCAAATTTCAACAACCAATTAAAATGACATTACATCCCTATTTATAGGGTTTATGACACAACACAAAAGACATAAGAAAATTACAACATTTTACACAAACGACATAAGCAACAAAGTACCAAAGTATAACGACTCTAACTCGGTTACGACTTAACGACTCAGTAATAAGTCGCTCACGACTCATGGAAATCATCAGCGACTTAAGAAAGACTCGGCAACGACTCAAGAGAAGCTTTCCATTTCTCTGCGTCTTAATGAAAAAATTCGCGACTTAACAATAAGTCGTTCGCGACTCAGTAATCTCGGCAACGACTTATGGGAGAGTTTCACGACTCAGCAATAATCATCAGCGCCTCCAATTCTTCACGCGACTTAAGCTTATATCGCTCACGACTTAAGGAATTACTGCCATGACCTAGCATCAATTTTCATGCGATTTGCTCGCGACATAAGGAAGTTTCAGCGACTTGAAGTATCTCGGTTCACGAGCTAAACTGGAGAAGCGCTTCGCGACTTAAGGATTTCTCATAGCAAAGATAACACGGCCGCAACTTAGGTCGTTCGCGACATATGGGATGGTAGCGACTTAGGGCCGGAGAAAGGAACGACTTCTGGAAGCATAACTCGTTCGCGACCTACGGAGTATCTCGCGTGCGGCACATGGTGGAGGTGGGAAATAAGTCGCTCGCGACTTATGGAAGCTTCGCGAGTTAGGGAATTTGGAATAGGTCGTTCGTGGGTCGAATCTGGAATGGCGAAGCGAGTCATTCGTAGATTGGTGACGATCTATGGTGGAGAACGATCCAAACTTAAGTCATTCGCGACTTAAATTATGCCGTGCATCTTCTTCTTCTTCGCGATACGTAAGCGCTTCATTAATGATGCTGGCCTGCATCATCCTCCCCTGGTTGGGAGAAATTCGTTCTCGAATTTAAAAGCTTTCTTCTTCGAGACGCTGTCTTCCATTCATTATCTGGTTTGATGTGGCCCCGGTGATAACACTCTTGAGATTGATCTTGTTTTGGCCTTTGGATGATGCGGTTCGAAATATAGAATGCATGAAATAAAACAGACGTGGCATCAGGCATGCGACATAAGGAAGTGATCTGAGGGAAATGACATATGAAAAAATGCGGAATAAACTAAGAGCTAGATACCCGATCCATTTCTTGTAGCATAGAACTTCATAATAATAGTGTCGTATACCATATTGTTTGTGCCCATAAGAAAATGTGATATAGAACCAAAACGTGTCTAAAATGTGAGACGATATAAGGAAGTTTACAATCACAGAACGACTTAGGAAATCTTGTTCGAAGAAGTGTGACGACTCATGCTCAGATTCGTGTCTTTCCCTAGCTCGTTCAGATGTGTCATCATTTAGCATCTTTCCTTGATGTGATGCATCAAATTCTCCTGACTGAAATGAACTCCCGCTCGCTTCTCCTTCTACATGTTTATTTTCATAAAACGGTTCCAAGCAATTGTCATTAATAACGTCAACAGTGCGGACATGATCAGTCAATTCCGACTGATAATCATTCTCTTCATCCTGTATTTTCAACTCTTCCTTTTCTTTCAGACTCATAAGATCATACGTTCCTGGTAGTAAAATAGCATCTGGTACGAGTTTAGTTTGACGTTGAATGTCCTGGAGGGATGGTAACTCTTCGGATAATGCCTTAGAATATTCGACTTCAGACTCATCGAATTCTGATCCAACTTCCTTGAAAACATCAAGATCTTCACTTGCTCCTTGCTTGGTCAATTCAAACACTTCATTCCTCATTTCCACATACTCTTCCAAAAATACAGGGTTAGTTTCTTCAAACAGTTCCTCAAACATCTCATCTTCATCTTCCATTTCATTGACGAACTCTCTCAAAGATAATAAACTTTCTGATTCTGCCTTCTTTTCTGCTTCACTCACTCTTTGTTCAGGTTCCTCGGAAATTAAGAAATTAATACTTGGCTGACTCTCATCCATAAGCTCAGGTGTTATACAAGAATCTTCCACCATCAAATGAATTCCCTCAACTCCGAACACAATTTCTTCTTCCATACTATCGATATCAAACGTTGGCAATGACGCGTAATCAACTTCTACATCCACATACTTTGACTCAAGCTCTTCGTTATCATTAAATTTCATCGGTTGATAAAAGTCAAATTCATCAGTCCTCCTCAACAAGTTACTCCCTTCATCCTTTGACAAAACTTCTACATCCTCTGACAAAGAACTTTCATCGTCATCAAATTGTGGTGGTTGATAAAAGTTAACTGCATCAATCCTTCTCAACAAATTACATTCTTCGTTCTCTAACTCGACCTCTTCATCTTCGTTGTCCAACTTCAGTGGTAAGGCTGCGAATGATTCTGTAGGACCAACCTCTTCAAGCTCTTCCAACGTTGGTTTAACCTCCTCAGGAGTTTTAAGCTCTTTACTTGCCTCATACCTAACCAATGCTTCAGCACTACCTTCCGATTCTTCATCACTTTCGCTGAAAGATATTTGACTAGTCGGTTCCTCTTCCTCTTCTGGCTCGCTTTCAGTTGAACCATCCACTTCCCCGTTTTCACTTTCTTCCACAGCTAATGCTTTCTTCTTGGGCCCTGCACATTCAACACCTCGATGGTCAAACTCCTGATAATGATATCGCTTAATTCGGTCATCAACATTTGCCTCAACGTTTCCAAGTACAACTGATTTGTTGACTCTCTTAGAAACATCTCTACTGCAATGAATACCTCTACTCTGATTGCTGGAGCTTGTAACCACACCCTTTCCTCGACTCCCTTGACTCAACTTCTGCAACTGTTGATCCATACGAACTTGATAATTGTAGGGTAAGAAATTTGCCTTCATCATTCTTTTCATCTTATCCCACTTGACAACTTTAGATTTCTTCATTATTTCCCTGGTTGATTTAGTTTGTTGCCACCAATCCATAGCTCTACCTCTCAAGCTTGCAATAACTAACTTAACTTGACGATCTTCAGGAATATCGTTGAGTTCAAAAATCCTTTCAACCTTTGACAACCAATCAAGGAATTCCTCTGCTTGTAACCCACCTCGGAATTCTGGAATTTCTGTATCCCTCCTAGATTCCCGAAATTGAAAATGAACACTATCACCACAACGATCTTCTTCAAATTTAGATGAGCTTCGATATCGTTTCTGAACATTGCTTCTGTTATGAACATGCACATCCTTTCTACTTCCTTTTTCATAATCACCATATGGCTCATGCTCGTAATCACGATAAGCTCTTCTCTCTTCAGCCCGATAATCATGATTGTCTCGTCTAGTTGAAACTGATGAATCTCTTCGATCTTGGTAAAAATGTGGCGACACTCTCCTTTGATTTCGATTCAAGTCAGACATCAACTTCTCTAACTTCCCAAAACCTTTATTGAATTTCTCCTCGAGATTATCACTAATTCGTTGCTCTATTGCTTTAGTGTCTTCTCTTCTATACATATCGGCAACATTCTGATGTCGGTTAGTTCTTCTCTGAGGCATGATCACACAATCACAAATATTTCAACGAATTCAAACACAAACTTCAAAACTTCAAACTTCACTTCATCAAAGTCAAACACACTTCAACTTTGAACGAACTTTGCACAAATTCAACAAGTTCGGCCCTAACTTAGCTCGGCTCACTTCAATGCTTAGCTCGGCCTAAGCTCTTTATACTTCTCCTTGAATTAGCTCGGCTTCTACCTACACACGGCTTAATCTCTAAATGCTTCAAAAAATTCAAAAACTTTACTCAGTCTTGCACTTCAAAGGGATCTTCAACACTTCAACACTAAGCCGTACACCACTCCAATTTCAAACCAAAATTTCACGAATCAAACTCCTCACAAACTGATGCTTCAATTCTCGGCTCAAACACTTCTCCAAAAATCCAAACACTTTCCGGACTTTGATCCAAAAGAATGTGGATCGAAAGTTACAAACTTGTTGTAACTTCTCGATGAACACGATGAATACCAACTTCTCAATAATGCAAATCTGATTTCCCAATTAAACAAACACTTCAAAAACTTCAAATACTTGGCTCCAAGACCCGATTTAGCTATGATTGGCTAAAACAAGCTCTGATACCAAACTGACGCAGCGGATATTAAGGAAACAAGGAAATCGATGGAATGTAGCAATCGGTGATTTGAAATACTGCAATGCCCAAATTCGTTGATCCGAAGATACTGAATTTTAGCTATCTCTGACTCGTTGATCCGAAGATACCGGGAAAGAGATCTACGATTCTTCAACGTTGATCTTAAGCACAAGATTCCATGAATCGGCTTCACAAACGAAGATTCGAGCGCACTCGAATGACGTAGGTGGAGATAGGAGATCAAACACTCGACTACCAATTTAATGAAAGCACAAAGCTAACAAAAGAAGAATTTTATTCAAATTTCAACAACCAATTACAATGACATTACATCCCTATTTATAGGGTTTATGACACAACACAAAAGACTTAAGAAAATTACAACATTTTACACAAACGACATAAGCAACAAAGTACCAAAGTACAACGACTCTAACTAGGTTACGACTTAACGACTCAGTAATAAGTCGCTTGCGACTCATGGAAATCATCAGCGACTTAAGAAAGACTCGGCAACGACTCAAGAGAAGCTTTCCATTTCTCTGCGTCTCAATGAAAAAATTCGCGACTTAACAATAAGTCGTTCGCGACTCAGTAATCTCGGCAACGACTTATGGGAGAGTTTCGCGACTCAGCAATAATCATCAGCACCTCCAATTCTTCACGCGACTTAAGCTTATGTCGCTCGCGACTTAAGGAATTACTGTCATGACCTAGCATCAATTTTCACGCGATTTGCTCGCGACATAAGGAAGTTTCAGCGACTTGAAGTATCTCGGTTCACGAGCTAAGCTAGAGAAGCGCTTCGCGACTTAAGGATTTCTCATAGCAAAGATAACACGGCCGCAACTTAGGTCGTTCGCGACATATGGGATGGTAGCGACTTAGGGCCGGAGAAAGGAACGACTTCTGGAAGCATAACTCGTTCGCGACCTATGGAGTATCTCGCGCGCGGCACATGGTGGAGGTGGGAAATAAGTCGCTCGCGACTTATGGAAGCTTCGCGAGTTAGGGAATTTGGAATAGGTCGTTCGTGGGTCGAATCTGGAATGGCGAAGCAAGTAATTCGTAGATCGGTGATGATCTATGGTGGAGAACGATCCAAACTTAAGTCGTTCGCGACTTAAATTATGCCGTGCATCTTCTTCTTCTTCGCGATAGGTAAGCGCTTCATTAATGATGCTGGCCTGCATCAGAAAGGCTAGATTACACTAGAATAAGGAGGGGGATAGAAACAGTGCTTATTTTTATGCAACTTTAAAAGCAAAACACTCAAAAGAAAACACTGTCACTATATTAGACCGGCATGGAATTATGAAAAAAAAAACATAAGAAGGTATCGAAGAAGCTTTCATCCAACACTTCTTTGGCTTGTGTGGTAATATCGAAACTTTGTGCCTAATTTATATTTAATTAACCCTGATATACTACCAAGATTAAGCAACGGTGACAACTTAACACTTTGCCACAAGATAACAGATGTTGAAGTTCATTAAGTAATGTTTTCTCTAAACAAAATTTCTAGTGGAGGTCCTGATGGTCTGAATGCTCATTTCTTCACTTCATGTTGGCCACTTGTTAGCTATGTTGTTTGTAGTGCTATTAAGAACTTCTTCAAAAAGGCAAAAATAATACATTCTTTCAACACAACAAACATAGCTCTTATCCCTAAAGTCAAGAATGCTGATGAGGTGAATGCATTCCGTCCAATTTCTTGCTGTAACACTATTTACAAGTGCATCACAAAGATAATGGCCTCTAGAATGAAGAAGGTGTTGCAAACTCTGATTTCACTGAATAAAGCTACTTTTTTGGCTAGTAGGAGCATTTTAGATAATGTTTTATTATCTCACGAACTGTTAAATGGGTACAAGTGTAAAAATTCTTCATCTAGAGCAGTGATGAAGCTTGATATAATGAAAGCATTTGATATGCTGCAGTGGGACTCCATTGTTCCAATAATGGGTTACATGAATTCCATTCCCTCGCTTCATTGCATGAATTTATAAATGCTTATCAACATCCAAATATTCGATCAACATCAGTGGTTCAAGCATTGCTATTTTGGAAGAAAGCAAGGTATACGGCAAGGAGATCCAATATCCGCTTACCTATTCATTATTGTGGAGATGTTAACAAAGCTTCTTAAGAAACTTGTTTCTACTGGCCTCTTCAAACTTCACCCAAAATGTGAAGACCCTGAAATCATGTCATTAATGTTTGCTGATGACTTGGTTATATTTTGCAAACCAGATCCTAACACCATAAATGCTATCTTTCACACTCTTCAGCAATTCCATGCAATGACGGGTTTGAAAATAAATTTTAAAAAAAAAATCTAAGATTAAGCTAGCAGGTTTAAGTGAGGTGCAAGCCAATGAAATACATGTAGTTCTAGTCTGAGAAGCAACCCTAACATGATCTCCTATCTAGGACTCCCTGTCTCCACTTCCAAGATAACAATGAAATAATGCATTCCCATATATAAGAGGATAATAGCCAAAATGGATTGCTGGACGAGCAGAATGTTGTGTCAAGCCGGTAGAGTAACCCTTATTAAATCTATAATTTTTTCAATGCAAGTTTACTGGGCATGGACATTCATCTTACCAGTAAAGCTTATCAAAATGATAAGGACCGCATTGATGAAGTTCTTGTGGACTGGTTCAACAGTGGAAAAATATTGGCTCCAATAGAATTCAAAATGATTGAAAAACCAATTAAAAAGGGTGGTCTTGGGATCTTCAATTTGCTCCTATGGAATAAAGCAGCTTTTGTGAAGCACTTAAATAATTATCTAAATGAGAGGGAAAGTATCTGGGCGAACTGGTCTAGCAACTATGTGATATGAGGAAAGAATTTCTGGTCTATGCTCCCTCCTTAAAATGTCAGTTGGACATCGAAATGCATATTCAACCTCAGAGAGAATGTACTCCTTATAATATGAAATAGAATTAGCCCTAATGCTGATATTAGCTTTTAGGATGACCCATGGATTAAGCAAGACTGAATACTTAGAAGATGTCTATCTCATCAAGAATTTGAACAATCAGGGATTAACTCCAATATTAAATTAAAAAACATGATTCTGGGTTCATGCATTATTCTTTCCAACACATCAAACCAAAGAACTCAAGCTATATGGAATCAAATGGGCGATGTTAAAATTTACAATAATACCAAAGACAAGAGACACTGGGGGGAGACTGGCAAGAAGTTTAAAATAGGTGACATTTACAAATATTTTGCCAAAAGTGATGAAAATATGAACTGTAAGTGGCAAAAAAGAATATGGCATAGAGACAATAATACTAAGGATAATATGCTGATGTGGAAAGTGATAAATAAAGCATTGCTAACAAAGTCTAAGCTTGTATATAGAGGGATGGTAATGGACATTATGTGTTCCTTCTACAATCAGTTCTCTGAAATGGTTGAACACGGCCTATTCTTTGAATGTGATGAGATTAATGGTTTGTGGTGTACTGTCATGAGTAAGCTCGAAAGGAATGATGTTAGCACCGACAATACTCATGAATGGAATCAGATGTCCAAGTTAACTGGTAGAAAAGAAGGAAAAAATAAGAGTGATGAATTGTGTGCTTAAGAAATTTATAATAGTGGTATAGAGGGAGAGGAATGCAATGATCTTTCATCCTAAAAAACCAAGTCTCGAAAGCAGTTGAAATAGAACATTATGCATGAAGATAGAGAAGGTGTTAAGTTATTGAAGCTCACATTTGATCTTGGTATCTTGCATGCTTTGATGTAGTTCATGAAGTGTATTTTTCTTTTCTTGTGGTTTCATTTTTTATGTATTGTCTTCTTACCGATTGCTGCACCTTGTTACTATGTCCTCTTGCATGTTCACGCTTATTGGCATGCGTCTGTTTGTATGATTTCTTTAGTGCTTCAATAAAAATGGCAGAGGACCATTCAATCCCATTGGCCTTGCCCAAAAAATATGTAATTAAATAACTTTAATTAAAAACTAAAGTATATTTAAATTATTTAAAATAAATAATTAAAATACAACTAAACATTTTTAAACAATAATTAAAAGACCTTAAAATTATAATTAAATATTTTTAAGTAACATTAAGAAATAACTTTTAAGAATCATATTAATAAAATGATTAACTTGAATCGTTATTAAAAAAAAATTAAATATCTTTAAAATATTTTTAATAAATATTTATTACTTTTAAAATATTATTACTAAATAAAAATTATTCTTAAAATAAATCTTAGATCAAAATATTATTTTTCAAATTTGAAGGAGGCTTAACGATCACCATGTTACTTAAACAAGCTACCATATCATTTAATTTAGCTTTCCAAGTTAATAACTAATATACACATAATCAATGACTATATAAATAAATTCAACACTTAACTATCGTTGTTTATTATATCACTTATTCAAATTTGGCATATCCGTCGACGATATAAAATTTCGAGTTCAAATCTGTAAATAGCAGAGCGAGGATTAATTATGCTAATTAAACGACCAATTAATTTTATTAGCGGGATGGTATTTTATTCTGCTACATAAGTGTCCAGATTACACTATCCAACTTACTTAATTGTACGTTATTTATCTGGCCAAATAGATAATTCCAAGAAGTATGCTTATATCAACTACATTATAATTTTACGCAAAATAATTATATTAATCAAAATCAACATCGATTTATCACCTCGTATATGATCCACTACTTAAAACAAGTTTTGAATACAAATTTAAAACTCAAACAATCTAATATCATTTCAAAATGCTATATCATGATCATATATTAAATTCAAACAATCTAATAGCATTTCAAGATGCTATATAGTGATCCTAGATCAAATTTAACAATCAACAAATTTAACAATCCAAACTGGCATAAAAAAATTTATTTACTATAAACATACTAATTAACCAAAAAGAGTGAGTTTAACTCACTACAGTTCTAATTGTCGCTGAAGCTTTCTGATTCCTTCTAAAATTGAATAGCTTTTGAATTTAGCTAAAATGTCTACAAGCTCCAAATTCCATGAATTCAATTTCATATCATAGATTTCGTTCTTACGAGCACAACACGATTGACGACGTTTGATTTTGACCTGTTACGAGCAAGATATAGATTTTATAAGAAATTGGTTTTAAATAATAAAATTAATTTACTAATTACAGTTCAAATTCTTAATACCATCCTTAATCCTTCTTCTACAGAACATCAACCACCCGTATACTAACAGATTCACACATATGCCACATCTTCTCTCTCTTCTTCGCTCTCCCAATACTAAACGAAAACATGCCAAACAGATTGCGATGAACTCCCCTTCGTCTACTCACCACCCTCATGCCAAAAACATCAAGCACGATTGTACAATGAAACGTGACCTGGGCAAGTTCGATCCCTGTAGCTGATCGTCATGATGACCCAAACATAACTAAAGTCGATGAACAATTCAAGGGGAGGTGCTCCTTGCCTCAAGAAATCCAAATAAAATCTCTGCATGGCCTATCTCCCTCTAAGTCGGGCCCAAAATAAAACCCTAGTTCATCTATGTGCCACTCACCTGCTCCATCCGCTGATCCAATCCCCCATATCCCCGGGTAAATTTATATAGGATAAGGAAGCGCATGGTAGGAATCCTACCTGAGTCTTTTTACTAGAACACAAGCCTCATTTCCACTGCGCCGCACCCACAGACGTATTTTGTTGTAAATTATTTGCATAATTTTTAATTTTTGAAAAACTGGCCGTTTTCTTTTCCTTTTGATCAAAACAAACAATGAAGGTAGGTATGGCGGAAGACAAGAATGTGAGCGGCTAGTATGTAATGTTTAAGTTTGATTGTATTTATTTTAAATTTTCCGGCTTCTCGTCGCACCAGTTTTCTTTCGTGTATGGACTCGGAATGATAAAGATTATGCTTAGAATAACGACATGATCCCAAAACGATAAAAATATTAACGTGGTATTGAGTTATGTAAAATCACAAAAACACCATCGTTTGCTGAAAAATCACCAAATGACAATTTAAATATTTTCCAAATTAAAAATCATGGAAAAATCAAATAAAATCAATTAAAAATACGTCAACAAAAAAATCTAGTCATAAAACTAAAATATAGTTTCTGATTATTAAACTAAATCATTTATTACTATAAATAAATTTACAAATTGAATTCACTGTTATTATTTGTAATTTAAAAGGAGTTAAACATGTACATTAAATCCATTGAATTAATTTCAATTTAAAATCATAATATTTAGATTATTATTCGAATGATAAGTCCATGATTTAAACGTTTAAATGGCTATTCAAATATTTTTTCATACTTCAAAGATTTTTAAACAATCCCGTAATTTAATTTTTAGTTTTAAAGCCTTTAAAAATATTTTAATAATTTAATTAAATATTCAAAATTAAATGAACAAAATCGCGGGTTGATACAATAACTCTTCAGAATGATGATAAGTTAGTTTACTCTAATGGATGCGTGTATATTACAATTTTTTGTAAAGATATATTGTACATTATACATTTTTCATCACGATGTGAGATTTTGTTCTATCCTTTCTTTCTTTCACTCCCAATAATTTGTTTTTCTAGCACTTGGATGCTCGACAAGCCAATATTATGGATGTATTAGTGTCGACTTTTAAGGGTCGAAATAGTGGGTCGTTAAAAATATCCTCTTATAAAGAACCCATCTTGTTCCGTTTTTCAGATCACGTCTAAAAATTTAATTCCATAACCCTCTTATAGTGGTCTTTCCAAAATCTAATGAGATGGATGACTTACCCAAAATACCAAAGAGGGGTCGACTAGCGAGGGGAGTTCCAACATATCTTCAGAGAATAACATTTACCAAAACATTTTCATTTTCAAACCCAAACTTCCATCTCCCTTTATAACAAAAAAGAAAAACAAAAAACTATTTCAACCTAAAAGTAGCACCTCATTTTATAAAACAATTTCCTGGAGTATTTTCAGTATTTCAAGTCAATCTAATATAATTTTGATGAAAATGTCATTTTATAAAAAATTAATACTATAAAAATTTCTTAAAATTAAAACTCTTAGTTTTTAAATGTTTATGGAAGCTGGTAATTATTTTTTACAAAAATAGATTTTGAACTCATATTTTAAAACATCTTATTTCAGCAAATGCACAACGAACCTCCCAGCCATCCTCTTGATTCCTCGGTGGTACCCATCAATTTTTTAGTCACCAAAATTCTCTAATCACTGTTACTTATCTCCAAGGAACATCTTCACATCTCTTAGTGAATTTGAATATCCAGTCTTCAATGTCTCAGGGAACTATGTTAACCCATTATGACTAAATCAAATATATCCCTTAACATCCGACTAGTTTCTCCGATGTATATCCCACTAAAAGTCAACATCTGATAGCTACCTCATCATAAAATTATCAATACACAACAAGCAATTTAATCTACAACGTGGTATAAACAATCACAATATGTCAAAAAAACAAGAAACCAGTCAACATGCAAGTAATAAGAAAATAAACTAATGATTGAAATCGATCATATAAAACAAGTAGTTAACAACATAATGCACTCAAAAAAATAATTCAAATGAGCACGTCATAAGTTAATAATGCAACATAAAAATAAAGACAATTCAACCAAAGCAAGCAAATATATGTAAAAGGTAAGTATCCTATACATTAAGTCCGCACGTAATATCCAAACTCTCTCCATGAAAAAGAATAACTAGACATCCCTACAACTCCTTAGAGAAAGTCATACATAACTTTCATAAAGGTAACGTCATCATAATGAGTATTGGGCAACCTCAAACTCATCTCTCCTCGTCATCTCACACCCAATGCTATAAAGTCTAGTTTTACAGTCTTCAAGTAGAGTTTCCCAAATAAAATATTTTTTGATAAAATACCTTTCAATAAAAACCTTCAAAGTTTGTTGTTCCAAACAAAATATTTGTTTTTTCAAATATTTGTGCCTTGATCAAATCATTCACAACTTTGTAAAATATTTTCTCAAAGTATTTCAATTTCATAATACATCTTTTCTCCATAAGAACATTTCTAACATGTCCTTAATAAAACATTTTTCAAATTAGTATTTATCTTACCGAAATCATTTACCCAAAAATGTTTTTCCTTTAAAGACATCACTTACCATTGAGTCCACTTAATACAATCAAAAATCAATTTTCAATTAAAAGATTTCTCAAAATTAAAGATACTCTTTAGATAAAACTTCTCCATCTATTAAAGATTTTCGCACCTATCTTACTTAAAATGATATCTTCCAAATAAAAATATTCCCGTCAAAATATTTTTTATGTTTCCATCTAATGGGATATCTTCTCCCAGAATCAAATACCTTTCTAAAAATTGGCTTTACTGTAAAACATCCTTAAAAATAAACATTCACCAAATCACATGATATTTATTATGAAGAATGCATAAATCAAGTTATTTATCTCATTTAAATAAGGGTTCTCAATAATATATACTTAATATTTTCAAATCATTGATATTTCTATCAAAATAATTTTTCCACGAAACATATTTTTAATAAATACTCAACAAATCTTTTAGTTTTTATTTTAAAATATTTTTCAATAATAACATTACCCCCATCTCAAAAGTAATTTTAAATAATTTTCCTTACATAAAATACTTTTAACAAAGCATTTCCAAATCATGACGCTTTTAAAAAGATATTCCACTATGTGTGTGTGCGCGCACACACATATATGTTCCAAAGGATGTTTTCAAACAAAAAAAAATTAACCAAAATATTTCTATCAAAATACTTTCTAATATATATACACACACATATTTGTGCGCATGTGTGTAAACACACATATATATGTATACACACACTTTAAATATTCTAAACTAAACATCCTTCCACCAAACAAAATATTTGTACATGTAAACTCTTTCCATTCCAAAATTACCTTCATATAATATTTTATTCCTCAAGTTAAAAGGTATATTTTTACATATGTAAAAAAATTCAATATTTTATGCCCAAAAATATACATTTTTCCTTTTTCAATAAAATATCTTTAGAAAATGTGTATTTAATATAACCTCTTTCCCAACAGATACTTTTTAGTTAAGATTTCAAAAATAAAACGTAGTCTTATTTATTAAGGCAGGATTGCAATTATAATTTAACGTCATGTGTGTCACTCGGGTCATAACCAGTACTTAATCCCATTATTTATATTCGATAGAAATGTAATCATGAATAAACATCATTTAAGGTGAGGTAATTGTGGTTAAACAAACGGCCCATATACACGAAGCATATAATAAGCAATACAAATGCTCTCTAATCCATTATTTTGACCCAACCTAAGATATAAATTATCTTGCCTTAAATGGTCAAACCTATCCAAGGCTCAGAGAGTTGCTAAACCTAAGTTCAGATACCATAGGCAACATCCCACTATTTATGACATCTAAAATCAATGGCAAACACCATCAAAATATGCTTATACACCATCCTTAGACATTAAAAATAGTGGACCTTGGGTTTTATAATTTTGAATCTAAGATCAACATAGACAAAAGAGAAAAACCATAAAAATGGAATAAAATATGCATATTTAACAATATATGCATCATATAGAATCTAAAACATCAATCACATCTATTCGTTCTGATACATTAATAACCATTAAATAAATAGAGAATTTATCTATTGTAAAAATATATACCAAATCAACATCTTATAAATTCGACCTATTTTCAGACCTTTGCCTCTCCTTCACTTCAACATGTAGACTTTAAAAATGCATGGAAGGGAAAAATGTTCAAATATATTTGGACTACTTCTAACCCCATACACTAGCTATAGGCTTGAGAGCTGTTACGGAGAAAAGACTGCTTACGTACCCTTTTAAGGGTCCCCATGTAGTTCAATTTCCTAATTTTACCCTACTTACAAATACTTGTTAGCACAGAATAACTATATCATCCATGCAACCAATGTGACCATTACAAGTAGGAAATGCTACGACTACTAAGTCATCAACATCAATCATCATAAATATAGAGTAACAACAACAATAATAGCATACGTAGCCATTCAATATCGCATACGTTTGACAACATCCAATGTCGTCAAATAAACTAATCACAACATTTATACTTGCATATATACTAATTACCAACTATTATTAATACATTGTCAATGCAAGTATAAACCAAGTAAATGCGTGCTATTACATCTTACTAGCAACACAATACAAACCTCATCCAATGTGACAAACTAATTGACATTGGTGGCACAAACATCAAATCATTTAATGCTTACTAAGATCAACATTAGTAACACAAACATCAACCATCCAGTTAACCAAGAACCAAAATTAGCTACACATCACCTAGTAGTAATAATGGTAGAATATCGCAAACTCATCAAATGTGATTTTGTCATCGTACAACAAACATATGTGATAACTACAACTAAAAATAAATCACATATTTTACAATCATCAAAATAATTATAATTATACTTATGATCAGTGTTCTCTCTTAAGTATGAAATCATTCTATTGTATTCTTTACTATACAAATTTCTTTATTTATTTTATTTTCAAAATAACAGTAATTCTTTAGAAATTATAATATACTTCAGAAATCCTTCAGTATATCTCTATCACAATAAATTCCTCAAAACATCGCATTTTTAGTCAAAAATTGTAACTTACATCAAATTAATTTTCAAAACAATAATAATATTATTTTACATCAAAATAATAATATATACTCATACCATCTTAATATTTTTCGGAAACTGATTTATAACTATTAATTTCAAAAATAGCAATATTCCATTTAAATCTCAAAACTCCTTTCTCATTTCTATTTTCTTAAAACATTAATAATTTTAACCTAAAATACTTTTGGAAACATATCTTTACTATTATTATTTTGAAAAATCTTTTGTTTTATTACTCAAATAATTAGATTTTTAAATAAACATCATAAAATCCATTATACGGTCACTTACTTAGAACAACATAATTTCCATTACACTATATTATTAATTATGAAATCTCACTTATTTTTTATAAATACTAGAAGTTTTCCTGGTTTAGTTTAAAAACAGATTTTTCATTATTATTTTTGACTTTCTTTGAGATATTCATAAACAATAACCTATCACATTTTGCATTAATTCAAGTTTGGATCAATAAATCACTATTATCTACAAATATCACTTATTTTATTTTGACCTATTATTTTTTCATTTGAATTCACTACTAATTAAGAATAAAATCCAATAATAATATAATAATAATAATAATAATAATAATAATAATAATAGTCCTATCGAGGCACAAAACATCAAAAACATCATAATAGTTAAATAGTCATCGCTATAAAATAGCACATATCGATAAATATAAATCCTCACGAATGGATACACATTTATTATTTTTAAAGCTTTATTAAACAAATAAAACGTACCAATGGGCTTTTTAAAAAACCTCAAAATTTAGCAACCCAATCGCCAAATCATATTGAATTTTACCACAAGTCCAATGGAACTAACCGTGCCTGAATAGGATTTCATATGTGAAAGATATAAAGTTAGAAGTTTAAGGGTTTAATTTCTATTTAAACAATTTATAGGGGCATTAATATAATTGTATGCTTTCTTCCATTACATCAATGCAGTATCACATCCTCGTCCTTCGTGCATGTCAAGGAACTCCCATAGTGCCTAATAACGGCGTCATAATAGTTTAGTCGTATTCAATCAGTATTCAAAATACTTCCATAAGGGTTATCTAGCTTTACCCCTAATAAACAAACTAGCAAACAACCATGGCGGTGTATAATCTAAATGTGATCTACACTAGTAAGAGGTGTAGCCGTTTAGGCCTAACCTTGTCTTTCCATTGATCACTCGAGACTCATGATGTTCTCGACCTATGTACAACTCCTACTCTCTAATATGGTACCAAAAATGCATTAACATAGCACCGAGCTTTGTTCACTATCCCGTTTAGATGCCTAACTCAATTAAGGTAATACCCACTTGTTAGTTGATACCCCTTAAAAGGTTGAAGCAAAATATACTTTTCCTTTGACACTTCGACAAAGGGAACCTTCCTACATAGGTAACCCTTACCTATACACGAACCTATATAATTCCATGGGTCCTACAATTGGATATGTCCTACATAACTATAATGTTTATACAACTGTTGATTGCCCCTTGTAATGGGTAGATTTCTGTTACGTAACACTACTGAACTCGGATTCTGTAATGGCCAACCTTTTTTATACTCAAAAATCGACACTAATACATCCACGGTATTCATGCGCCGAGCATCCGAGTGCCTAAAAGACAGATTATTAGGGTGAAAAAAATAAAAGACAGAACATAATCTCACATCGTGACGAGTAATATATAATATATAAAAGATCTTTACAAAAGAAAGCTTTTATATACATACAACAATCAGAGTAAATTAACCATCATCGGCTTGGGTAGTTATAACAAATTATCTTCACAAAGATTGATAAATACAAAACAGGAAATACAACGGAAAATAAAATACCCGAATAGCTCTAAGAAGCATCCAGCTCATCTTCTGAAGCTTTAAAGCGTCCATAGCTAAATCTAGAAATAAAATCGGGTTTGATCCGAGTACTATAAGAAAATAACAATCAGATTAGTCTGTTAAACTAGTGTGAGATATAAAAATCATATGGATTTTTAATGGTATAAAACCTTTCAAAAATAATGGCATCTCGTAAGACAATGTCGCATATAAATACGGGCAGGTCTTGCCTTATGATAACCAAACCATTTTCATTGGAAAATCTTGTGATATTATAATAATGTCTAGGATTTAAAATAAATATATAACATAGATGAAATGCTTGCATCTCACATTCCAATATATTTGGTATATAACTAAGTCCATAAGGCATGTATTGGTAAATCGATTCCATCAATGATAAGGATACTGAGGTAGTGTTTATCAGAATACACCTCTAGAGAAAATGTACAAAGGTCACAAACTTTGCAACCCCTGCCAACACAGAAACGACCTACCCCTTCCAAGATAGTACTGAATATGATCATCACCCCGGGTGCCAACTTAAAAAACCATTTTCGTGGTCCTAGCATACATAATCCATAAATATCGATCTACGTTAGGGATGATCATACCTAATGGTAGCGAGCCACATAGCCCTACTACATATCCCATGAGGTATGAGGCTAGAGCATGTGTTTTACCTTTTTAGCAAATCCTACTTAGAATGCTATCACTGCCCACCAAGCGACAATGCAATATCTGCATTCATATCCACACAAGTTGTTCAGGATATGAATAAATCGAATGCACTACTTCTACTTCATCTCCAAGATTAGTAGCTTGTATCCCTTGCACTTCAAAGAATTCCGTCTTTGATTCCATCATCTTCAAGGTATCTTCAATTTGAACGCTTCTGCCAGTTCGAAGTGGTTTTCGAATAACTTATTTGATCCTAGCCTCTCCGAACCAACAATCGATAGTTTCAAAACTGTCCAAGATTTGGTAGTCGATTACTTAAGTATCAAATAAATCAACAATGAAATCAAATATTTAATTTCATATGGAAACCAGGCATGTTCAAGCACATAAGCAACTACTAAGCCTCCTTAATTAATCCTTTTATTAATTAAAATCACCTTTCAAATATTCGAAAAGATATTCATATACATATCTCATTGGTATAAGTATATTTAAAAATACTCCTCTTTTCAATACTTAGAAATCATATTCATATAATTATCTTAATGTTATAATTATATCCTCGAAATCTTAAGAAGATTTCATTTCCAAACCATACTTAATTGGGTTAAAACAATTGCCATTTAAAACATTGATAGCAATAAACCCAAAACACTTTCGGTGTAAGTAAATGGATTGTATAGAAATTAGACCAAATATACCTACCACCACTTTCCGATTTCAAACTTATACTACCCTCAATTAACAATGTAGTCAGACTAGTTAGCATACTATCATTGCCTCGACGTACATTCTTATACTCTCATAGACAGAGACGAGTTTCCCTACCTCGAAATTTGGTGTTGAGTATGAAAAGAATACTTTCCATACAATCATAAGTTATATAGATCATTTATAGAAATTAAATCTCCTAATCTTTTCACATTTCCGATGTTTCGACCTACTTTATCCCTCGCCTAGAAACGAAGTCTGGTAAGTCATGGCACTGATTGCTCCTAGCCTTTCCTTAGTTAAAATACTCTGATTCTAGATCTCATGGATTGAGGATAAATCTACTCATCGGCTTTTAGTGCCAAGTATAAGACTATTAAATTTCCGTAAGTAATAAAATTGTTATACATAAGTAATACTTCATATACTTAACATCAATTTTGATTTCAAACTTAAATTATCCTTTGGCTAGTAATGAAGCCATTCAAGTTGGTGTATTATCACCTCTCAAACCTGATCAAATTCTTGCCTTTTTGGATGGGTAGAAGTTTCCTACCTTGAATTTTAGTGTCAAGTATAAGACTTCATAAATTACGTGTACTATTTATATTAACAAAGTATTATACAACAAACTTTTTTTCTACTTTTCCCGAAACCATTTACCATAACAAGAATGTTATAGTCCATAATTTATCCCTTTTCTCAAAAACATTTATTACAACAAGGAGTTGCAATCTATGATTTCTTGTACATTTAATGATCTTTTAATAGCTCTTTAAACCGAGTTTAAAATCTCCATATAAAACTTCACTTGAAAATCTTTGTTTAAAACCACATTTGATTTGGGAAGTCAAGATTCCCCATTTCATAAAAATACATGTGCTTTATTATAACAAATAATCCTTTAAATCGCTTATATAAATTTCAAATCTCTTTTTAAACATTTTAAAACAATGTTTTTAAAACTTCCATTCAAATCATAACCTAAAATCCATCACTTTTAAAAATGAATTCGACTTTGAAAAGTAAACATATTTCCTTTATATAAGCCACTTGTTTAAATATCTAAAATTTAATCCATTAAATCTCAAATCTTTTTAAACATTATATTTTCCAAAATACTTTTTAAAATACTTAAATTATAATTCAAAACTCTTTACTTGAGAATCTTTAAATAAAACCCAACTTTAATTTGTAAAGATAAAATTTTCTTTTATAAAATTTAAACCTCTTATTTAAATATTTAAAATACATTCTTAAAAATATATTTAAAAATTCAAACTCCTTTTTAAATGCTTATGCAACTTTTACAAACACATTTGAAAATACTTTCAAAATATCTAAAGTATATAATCTTTTATACTTCAATAAAATCATAGATTTCCAAAGTGCATCCGCGATAATCCCTATATGGACCATAACTTTTAAAACTTGATTTTGAAAATCAAATAGCTTTTAAGCTCCATTGCTTTCTATACTCTTATAGTATAAAAACATTTGCTTTAATATATCCATAAGTCATAATTTTTCAAATAACAGGAAGAGGCTTAGCGACTACTCTAGCACATCGTCAAGTGCAAATTACTTCTTCATCAAAAAGAAGGCAACTTTCAAGTTATAGAAAAGTTTACAGGCAATATGGATATGCTACCAAGTTTTCGACATACAAGTATTTCACATACACATATATAAATGAGATGTAAAATCAACGGTTGCGAGGAATCCCATTAATATCTCTACAAAATCAAATCTTTCGAAATGTTCCCGTAGCAACATATTCACTAGGATACACGTTGACTTCCATTTTCTTGCTTTTGTCCCGTACTAAACAATGGGTACTTATGCCATACGCTTCCAAACGGGAATCAAATCTAAACAAGCAATATACACAAGCAAGTTGGTATAAATTATTACAATATGAACATCATTTTTAAAGCTATTTCAAAGTGAGCCATCTGAGTTTTAACCAGGTAGAATGTCAAATTCATACTCAAGAACCTAGGATCAACTTCCTATCATCACCCAAAAACCAATGCTACCACTTTCCCTCACATCTAAGCCTCATATCTCCTCCCCTCCCTTCCTCATGCTTACAGCCCAAGGTCTTCCCTTCCATTAATGCTCACGACCTAGGCCTAGGACCCCCTTATGCATCCTTCCTTCAAGATTTAAGTTGATGGTAGTTGTTGTGAAGATGTTCTAAGTGTTATACTTGAATTTGGTTGAATTTGGAGGAGGCTTGAATTCATTCTGCTAAAGCATTTTATAAGGGAGAAGAGAGTGAAGAAGACAAAGAAAATGAAAATTTTCAAAGCGTGAAATGGAGAAGTGTGTATGTGGTGTGTATTTATAAAATTGAAGAAATGTAGCGAATGACCTTTGTTACCCTTTTGCCAAATTACCTAGCCACCCTCCACTACCACTCCTCAAAAGTTGCAACACCCACACCCCCTCCCCCATGTGATAAGTACATGAAGCCACATCCTATGGTCATGACTTTAGGAAAAGGCAATGTACTTTAGTACTATATAATATTTAAACAAAAAACATAAGTCATGTCACTTAATTATCTCTTTAAACATTTTTTATAAACCTATAATTACACTTTTACTAATTCCTTTTGCATTACTTTTACATGTTATTATTTATGTAAGAGTGTTATGATAAATGCTACATAAGTGTGCAACAACGTTGTGAACTTCCGTTCGAGAAAAATTAAAAAATCTAAAAAGCGATTTTCGGCCAAGTTTTCAATTTTTCATAGAACTATTTATGTAAACAAATATTTAAAAGGGGCATTTCACAAGAAGAATAAACTTTGCAGTCCAATTAGTTTCTAGGACACACATCTATAGAAATTAATTTTAAGGCCAAGGTCAGCAGAATAATTACTTTTAAGGACAAAGTCGGCAGACCAATTACTTGCAAGGACATAATTTCATAGGTTTTTAGGCCTTAGAAACTAATTATTTTGCATTATGTCCTTAAAAGTAATTATTTCAATTGTGTGTCCTAGAAACTAACTGCAATTGCTAAAGAGGCCCTTGTGGCTAATTTACACTATTTAAAATGAGTTCATCATCATTATTTATTAATTAAAAGAGAGTAATTTGATTATTTAAAATCATTAATTGAATATTTAAAATTTATCAAATATTTACAAATCAAAGCGATAAAATTCCTGGTCGTTACACATTCCAACCCATTTCAATGACTATGTCATTCTTTATCTAAGCTAAGATTAGGACAAATTTAATAATTCACACCTATCATAAATGTATACTTGAGGATACATACATACATAGATACATATGTGTATGTATGCATGTATGTATATTCATTCTTGTTTCAATGTTACGCCTCAAATATTTAGTTATTTTAATTTAGCTGACTTCTTGTTTCATTAATCTTGGTTTAATATCATTTATCGCTTCTTTGAACTTAAAATACTGAAGTATCTTTTACTTTTTTCTTTCTTCTTTTATTATTGAATCTTTTTTCTATCCTTTTTTAACCCTTACCATCCTTAGTGCAATTCCCATACCCGTACATTTTAATACTTCTTATCTTATTCATTTTATTTCTTGCCTACCTTTTTATCGTTTACTATTTGATTTCTATCTTATCTTTATTACATATATAATTATATATTAATTCTATGATTTAACCATTACCATTATCATTACTAAAAAAATTTAATTCATACCTACGGATTTCTATATTTTAACGCATTTGTATTACATCTCTTTTAAAAGGGAAGCTTAACACTGAAATCTCTATATCTTAAATCCAAAATGGAATTTGTGTTACATTTGGAATTGTAAGGAAATATATTTTTATAGTTATTGAAATAGATGGTACAAAATAAAGTAAATATCCATATTTTATATATATCTCTTACTTTTAGGCGTATTAATTATTATTTCAAATGATACACTTTTATTTATGATGAACTTGATAATCTATACAAATTTACAATACAACGCCCTACATTCCAATGAACCAAAATACTACTAAAATCCCAGTAATTTGTTTCGATAACTTCTAATTTACATTTATTTGCAAAAATAATTTAATCTAAAAATCTGGAACTGCTATATATTTTATCAAATTTAGGGACCATAATATCCAATATTTTCCAGATTCAAGCACATGAAATACTAAATCTACGTTATCAATCACAAAATATGCAAATAGGGTTTACAAATTCATTATACACATACAATTAGGCTTACAACTCCAAATTTACATTTAAACATACAGCAGTAGATTTACAACGATATAAATTCAATGTTATATAAATATATATAATTTTCACGTTCACCTTTATGCTTTTCAAATCTCCAGATCTAAATTTGTTATTCCTAATTTACTTCCTTTCTTTTTACCAAAATATATGTCAAAAGGATATACATATTTATTAGAATTATAAATCTAAAAAATGATTTGAATCAAACGTAGTTGCAAGATTTTAGATTTAAAACTTACCTTTTCTTCGCCGAATTGATTCGCCCCTTATTCTTCTTCTCTTTTATTTCTACTGTTCTATACATATACATATATATTATACTATTTTAAAAATTTCCTAGAATTTATTGAGGAAAAAAAACGGCGGAGCTTCATTCTTGATTCAGAGAATATGAGAAGAAAAGTAAGGGGCCGGACCGGTATTTATAGGCGCACAAATCAATTCCACTGGTCGCTTGTAATATGTTAAGCGTATATTTTATTCCTTTTATTCCATGTGACTAATTTTATTCCATCCAATTTGACTTACGTTAATCGTACTTTGTGGCTAAGTATTTTTTCAATGTTAATTAATATCATTTATTTTTTGATTTACTTCCCTTCAATGTTAACGTTCTTATTTATTAATGTTTGTTTTAAGGTTAATTAATTCTCATTTATTCACTTCCGGGTTCGGTTTATTTATTTCCTGCTTTGCTTTTTTAGTTAAGTTTAATTTGATTGAACACCATTAATTCAAATGTACATTTAATAGTTGTTAAACACTGAATTGATAATATTTATTACTATTGTTTATACGTTAAATGTTCATATTTATTTAAATGATATTTTAATCGTTAATATTTATTAACATTACACAAATCATTTCTTATTTATTTCCCTGTCAATGTCTAATTAATTAGATTTATAACATTCATTTCCTCTAACGTTAACATTTATATTTAATATCCATTTTAATGTTAAGTTATTAACATTTATTCCCTTAACTGGTTTTGAATTGTTTCCGATCCGAAAACTTTAAAAATTAATAACTTTTTCATCTGAACTCCGATCATGAAACTTCATATATGAAAATTGTTTGGAAAATCATCACAAACACAATGGTGCAAGTTTCGTAGACAAATTCTAAAGTTTTCAAAAGTTCTATTTAGCTTTTAATGCTTATTTATTAATTCTCTTTAATTTTATAGGGCGTAATGTTCTCCCCCTTTTGAAATAATTTTGTCGCTGAAATTTCTCAAGGACTGAATTGTGCAACATAGCTATAACGTCCCATATTTAGAGGCTAAAGCTATGGATGCTAAAGTCATCCATAGTACTAATTTCATGTAACAAAATACGGTAATGTTAATGGTATGCATAATATCTGAAGCACTTGAACATGAACAAAATCACATATTTCTAAAAACAATAATTTTGGTGATTACATTTCAAACAATATCATATTCAAGTTACAAAAATACCTAACTGTAATCCTCGGCAATGATCAAATATAAATTACAATAATATGCCAAGAGCGACATATGAAGAAGCTCCCTCGGATGATCAAAGCAATATAGACATATCTGTCTTAATACATGATGAAAACAATTTTAGAACAGAATCCCTAATTTGGCTAAAACCTGAAAACCTAAACCTTCAGCCTACTCAAATCAATTTTCAACAGATTTAAAGGGAAACAAAAACTTCGAGTCAGACAAGAAGCCTGGTATGAATAATTTCTATTGCATCTCAGTTTACTGAAATATAGTGAGACCATACCGCTTAGCGAAATGGATTTTCCTTTACTAATATCTCTTTTCAAAACAAATATTTTGCAAATCCTTTCCTACAACCAAACTGGTTGATCAACTAATTATTATAATAATATAGAAACATCCATTATGCTAAACTAGGAAATAAATAGACTCCAACCTCCTCTTCTGCTCACTATTGGGCTCCATATTTGCAAAAATCCTTTCACAGTGCAACAACCAGTTCTCAACTCCAGTGGCGTCCTCCGTTCCCACAAACGGCTTACCTCCTAGCTTCATATAATCACCGCTCATCTTAGCAAAATGATTAACTACCGGAACTTCTGGAACCCCTGCTCTTGCAGAATTTCCTCCTAACACTCGAGCTGCAACTCCTGCCTACATCATATTCCTTAAAAATTGATACATGGATTCCATTTCGACCTGCGGGACTTCTGCACCAACATTCTCTGCCTATGCCTGACCTTGGTTTCTCCCAGCATTAGGTCCGGCATTCCTTTTAGTATTTCCCCCTCCTTAGTCAACTCTGCTTCTTCTACCATCCATATCTATATTCAATTCTCATGAGATACAAAAAGATAACCAAATCATAGATAGATGAATGAAGATAAAGCACATGCTTATATATAGCAAATACAAGTAGGTTACTATAGCGTTAACGCAATCCCAAATATTACTCTAATTTCTTTGGATTTTTGTTTTTAAAACCAATTTTTAGTTAAATTTTCATAAATCTATGCTCTGATACCAAATTGTGGCATCCCGTATCCTGAGGCCAAAAGCTAAGCGCTACGGATGCTGCAGCCATCCATAGTATTAACTTCTGGTGACGAAATATGGTAATGTTAATGGTATCCATAACATCAGAAGCACTTGAATATGAATAAAATCACAGATTCCTAAAAACAATAATTTCCGTGATTGCATTTCAAACAATATCATATTCAAGTTATAAAAATCCACAACCGTAATCCCAGGCAATGATCAAATATAAATTACAACAATACGCCAAGAGCGACATATGAAGATGCCCCTTGGATGATCAAAGAAATATAGACATATCTGTCTTAATACACAGCGGAATAATTTTAAAACAGAATTCCTAATTTAGCTATCTATCTGCCATCTGCTCGTTTTCAGATGCTTTATTCGCCAAAACCTGTTAAAACCTAAACCCTCAGTCTACTCAAATCAATATTAAGCACCCGAGAGTTTGAAGGGAAACAAAAACTTCGTGTCAGACACTAATCCTAGTATGTATAATTTCTGTTACATCTTTGTTTACTAATATATAGTGAGACCATGCCGCTTAGCGGAATGTGTTGCCCCTCACTAATATCTCTTTCCAAAACATATATTTTGCAAATCCTTTCCTACAACCAAACTAGTTAATCAACTGATTATAATAATAATATAGCAATGTCAATTATGCTAAAATAGGAAATAAATAGACTAACTGTTTAAAATCTAAGCTATCTGCTCTTTACTGGACTAACTATCCTAAAATCGGAGCTAATTGCTCTTTTCTAGACTAATTGTCCTAAAATCTGATTATACCAAAATAGCAATATTCTTTATGCTAAATAATGGGCTATCTGGCCAAAACAGGTTAAAAGGGTGGACTAACTATCCTTAAGAAGTAGCGATGTTCATTATGCTAACAAATGAACTAACTGTTCATATATGGGCTAATTGTCGCTATCAGGACTAGCTGTCCTTTGGGCTGACTACCCTCAAAATGAAACAACTGTCCGAATTTAAATGAGCTAACTATCCGAATTTTCTTTTGGGTTAACTACCCTTTAAATTTTCCCTATAAATCTTTTCAAAATGATTTAGTCCGTCAAATCATATATATATACAAGGAAAATATATCTTTAGCTTTACTCTAAGCTATTTTTACTATGTTATATATACTTTACTCAAAATAATATTGACGATGTTCAATAAGGACTATCTATCCTTTTAAACAAGTTAAAGTACTTTATAACTTAAACATGTAGGTTATTGTAACAACCCGTAAAATCCTGTTAATTTTTATTTATTTTATTAACTTATTTAATTGAATTTTGGAGAAATTTTAAATAATGAAATTTGAAAATAAAAAAATTTGTATTTGGAATACGTATATTTAAATATAGCAGATGGTAAATTTTCATCTGCTTTTAAGAAAGTTTATTTTATTGTGTAATTTTATTAAATTCAAGTCAGTTAATAATTGTTGAAAATAAAATATTTTCCAAAGCAGAATATTTTTAAACAGAAAAATTCTAAATCCTCCTTTGAATGAGGCGTCATCTTTCGTCTTTCAAAATTTGGACTTCTATAGCTCCGTCGATCTTATTTTGTATGTTTTTACTAAATTTTCCGCCAGCGAAATTTCGAGTTTTTATAATTCAATCGTACCACTGATATCTATATACCATTTTGATCGTCTTGGCGTGCTGATCTCTACGGTATGTTCATTTCCGAAATTTGAAGTACGATACGCGATGGAAATGATAATAATGATCTGTTGTAACGATATCAAATTTTATGACTTTACACTTTCCATTGCTTTTCAAGTCTATAATGTGCAACCCAAACAAAAATTAATTGCTTCAACAATTTGCATGAAATTAAGGGAATTGACTATTACAATTAATTTATTTTCTGTCCATTCAAATTTTCCATCAGTTACAAAGCCAATCAATAGCTCAACTTCGTTACTCCTTGGATTTACGTTTCTGATCTTCTATCTTTTACACTTTTCTGCCTTTATATTTATTTCAATTCTTCTCTGCCTCTCCCTTTCTCTCAGTTCCTTCCTTCTTTCTTCTTCTTTTTCCTTTTTTATTTTCTTTCTTTCTTTGTTTTCCTTCGTGTTTGGCATGAAGTCGACGTCATCACCCGATCCACCATTTCCACATCATCACCGCCCAGCCTAAGGGAGCATCTCCGCCTCTCCATCCAACCCGCACCGATCACCATCAATCCGCCCCCTCCCTAAAACCGTGAAACCCATCCCCTTCCGCCCATCAATCGCCATGCAAGCTTCCCTGTGACCGCCATCATCCCGACTACATCAATCACCACGCATGGAAACTTTCGCCCAAAACTCCCAACCGAACCTCGCCTGGCGTTCGTGCTTCCACCTCCGTGCCTCGTTATGGCCCTACTTGTTCGCCACTCACCCTCTACCAGCTCGAACTCTTGTATTGTTTTGGGTGAGTTATGTATTTATACTCTTGTGTCAGTTATAAGGCGCTGTCATAAGATGTTGGCTTTATACATTAGTTTATGAACTTGGTTTGTGTTTCAATATATGCTCCTGTATATATAAATATATTGATTCCATATTATGTTTGGTTCACAGTATAAGTTATGAAATTATTTTATATAATTTCAAAAATAATATATATAACTTGCCTAAGTCTGTTATGTATTCAATATGTTTTTTTGTTAAAATTTTATTATGAAATTTTCCAGCGTTCTGTGGGGTATAAATATAGGTATAGCTTATATAATTGATGTTTATATATATTCGTATGATAATGGTTGATGGGAAAATTTTGTTTTGGTCAAGTTTATATATGTATGTATCACTGTTAGTATTATACAGATGGGTTTATTTTTATATATATATATATATATTCTATTTTAGTTGTATCTACATATTTTATAAAGTTTACATGAGTTTTTCTGTTGTTTTAAATATGGTTGTAAAGTTTAAAAGGTTGTTTCGTTCTAGCGTATATAGTACAGAGCCATTTATGGTATATAAAGTATAAAGGTTTATATTAGTTTTACTGTATAAATTTTTTATTCCAGTTTATATGGCTTAAGATTCTACCTATATAATTAAAATAGAAGCTATGGATATACCTACTTTTATTTTAATACAATTATATATTTTGTTTACGGATTCTATATAATAGGTCTGTTTCATTTAAAAAAACACATAGAGTTTTATTTTATAACCTATATAGTATAAAGTTTTGTTTCTTCTACTCTGTATGAGTTATAAAGTATGTCTATGTATGTTTAATAGTAGTTATAGATTAGAATCGGATATTTTTCCAGTAAAATATTTATATACGGGATATTGGTTATACGGTTATTATATTATGTTGTGTGAATCCTATATATACAAAGTTATTCTTGAAACTGTCGTATGTGGGTGAAAAACTTTCGTACATTTGAAGCTGGCAACTATATATATGCAAATGTATTTAGTTTTGAAACTTATTCGCAAAATATTGATATGCGTCTGGATAATAATACTGACGTCAGGATGTATATGTATATACGATATAATTATGACGTATGTTTAATTTTATTGATTTTTAAGTAAATATATAAAGGGATATTATATGTGTATACTATAACGTTTATTCGTTTATATGAATTTTAAATGATGAGTTTAAATATAATATGTATATATCGACTTTAAAAATGTATGTGTCTTAAGAATAATGATATTCTATTTTAATATTTATATTAAGGTAAAACCTTGATTTTTATATAATACTAATATATATATATATATATATATATATATAAATACATTTTCTGTTTACCTTAATTGATTTGATTTTTCTCATCAGTTACTATATATCAACTTTCTCCATCAAGTCCGCTTCTAGCTTACTTCGCTTTTGAGATTGTTGTTTGGATTTATTCGATTGTCTAGATTCGTGCTTGGATTCGTAACTCAACTCAGCTTCATTTTTACCTTTCTAGCCTCGAAATGTGAGCAATCACTCACGATTGATGTTCTTTTATTTATTAAATTTGATTTCAATTGAAACGATAATTGAAATATGCTAATGTAGTTACTTAAATTGTTACATATCTTATTATCTGTAACTGTTCACATATGAGATATGACACCATATCGTGTTGTTATATTATATTTTTATCGATGATATATGCCTGTTATTTTATTTTATATTATCAGTTATCACTTTACAAGTTCCCTGTTAGTATAGAATTCACTACGGGTTGAAATGATACATACCCGAACAGACTTTAGAATAGGAGAAAACGTTATGGGTTGAAATGATAGACCCAAACAATTTTCATTGGATTTGAATGTGGGATTGCGGGTCGAAATGATATCTACCCATATACATTTAAATTACGGATTGAAATGATAAATATCTGCATCACTTGACCATAGTATATGAAATATATACAGACACCGCTGGTCCATATATATAAACGTTTTGAAAATAATTTCTATGGTTTTGAAAAGAAATATATGGTTTTTAATAAATATTAGTTCTTAAAATATTATATATAAAATGTTAATTTTATATATATAGAAATAATAATATTATTATTGAGATTGATTAATTCATATAATATGTTTAAGTAGTTATGTAAATCTATATTTCAAAATAGATTGTGGAATAATTTGAATAAGTTAAGGTTGAGAAGGTAAAGTCGAATTAATTGAAATTGTATTTAATTAAGAATTCTACTGAATTGAATCGATTTGAACTATTGTAGTTAAAATTTAAGATTTGATTTTATAACTTGATTTTTGATTTAAAGTGATTAAATGGATGTTCACATTTAAACAAATCGAAAGGAATATGTAGTTTAATGGTAGATTAAGGTTATTTAAATAGTACTGAATTTATTAAGTGAATATCTCAAGGACTAAATAATAATGAGGGTAAATCGAGATCTATAGGAAACTGTTAAATTGAACCTTGAAATGTCGAATATTTGAGCTTTGAAATATACTGGGATGTAAATGGTAAATTTGTGATTTAGATCTGTAATTGAAATCAAAATAAATTGAATTGGTTATTTGGAAAACTAAATTAAATGGAAATTGATAAATTGAGATTGAATTTAATTTGAGTAGGAAGGTCGAGTTGATTTTGAAGCGATTTGGGAAATTTGAGGAAATCAAACACTTTACTCCATAAATTATTTAATATATATATACTATTTCGGGAAGTAGATTATTCGAAATGAAGATGATGTTTTGGTTTGAATTATAAATGATTTGAAATGACCACGGTTGTTATCGCGCCTTTTAGCAAGGCCTTGTTACCAAAAGATTAACCGAAAACCAAAGACAGTTCGCCACGAAGATGGATTATATGCAGGTCCGCTATGGATATAAATGAATTTTGTCTGAGTTCGGATCAAGCTACAACTAACAAGACATAACAAGCGAAGCCATGGAAACCAGCATTCCAAATTTCAGGTCAATCTGAGTTCGTATGTTCAAGTTATGATCGATGTAATTTAGAGGAAACAGCCTTAGTTTCGTATCCATCAATAAGCTCTGATTTCATCTCCATACGGTTCGTATCCATCGCTGAGCCATATTTCGAATCAATCAGATTCGTACCCCTCCTCGTGTCCTCGTTCGTATCGATCAGTTTCGCATCCATCCTCAAGCAACTGTTTCGTATCGATCAACTCCGCATCCATCAGCCAATAACGCTTCGTATCGATTCGCCCAATGTCTAGTTCGTACCCGTGAAGGAGGTGTTTATTCGAATCCATTAGGTAGCTTAAGTTCGTATCCATCACAAATCCACCATCGATACGAGCTAAGCCATCTATCTCGATTCGAAAAAAACATACTACGAATCAATACGAGGTGCACATGGTTGATTGATTCGAACTATGTAACGACGTTCGATACAATCAAGGCGAAACTCATGGATACGACATGGTTAACTCGGAGCAAAAAGAAGATCGGTGCGAGGAGAGCTTGCCACGCCGCTGCATGGTCACGTGCATTATCGATTCGAAGTGGGTCGATTCGAAGCCATGGATTCGAACGAAATAGTCCTTCGAGGAGCGTCATCTTGTATCGATCATAACTCGAGATCCACAAGTCCAAATGCCATGAAATTTTCACTGGAGCTTACGTACAAGCTAAAGAATGTTCCTGCCAAGTTTCAGACCGATTGGACCATTCCTTGATCGATACGAAATTGGTTCGTATCGATCACAGATCGAGTCGAAACTTGGTGGAATCGATCACGTAGGCCCACTCACGTGCCGGAAGGAGTCTCCTGAAGTTTGAGCGAGAGATCACCTCCTACACCTATAAATAGCCCCCTAAAGCCTACAGAAAAAGGATCTTTTCAACTCTGAAGCATCCAAACTCTGCCGATTCCATTTCACCCTCCACCATTACTGTTGTACTCGAATTGCAGAGTTATTATCTACTGTAATCTGCTGTAATACACTAAAATCACCAAGTGAATATCAATAAAGTCACCAAGTTCAAAGTGGGCGTAGGCAAGATCGTTGAAGCACTATAAATTCTATGTTGTTTACGGCTTTCTTTTTAATTTTCTGAGTGATCTCCATACTTGTTATTCATCTGAGATGTGTGATTGTGAATTATCAACTATCGGGTGTTTGTGACCAATTTTGACACAAACATTTTGGTGCTTTCACTGAGAGTTGAACTCTGGGATTCTATCGCTTGGAAATTAAAATTGAAGGTTTAAGGGTTCAGATCTGAAAAGCTATGACAAGGCAATTAAGTAGAAGACAAAGAGCAGAAAGAAGTCAACACGAAGGGAGTCAAGAGGCTTCTTTAGGTGCAAATCAGACATCGATCTTCATCACCAGGGATGAGATGGAGACAATGATGAGAAGACAAGAAGAAATGATCCATAATTTATTTCGACAGGTTGGATTGCTTAGAGCATAGGATCAAGGAGCAACAGCAGTTCAGAACAGAGCAGGACCTTCTAAGGCAGCACCAGAACTAGGGGGCACTCACCTAGAGCACGTTGACCCAATACCAAGAAGAACATCGAGTGGATTCGAACAACACGGAATTGGCAGAGAAACGGAAGCTCGGCCAGGAGAACAGATTCCAGGATTCCCTCGTGAACTTGGGGGGCAAGTCGAAGGCAATGGACGAGGACTACAGCTAGGAGACAATGACAGGTTGGCGGAGATGGTCATACGGGCTATGAGAGGCGGATTGGTAAACAAAGACTTAGAGGATGTGAATAGAAGTTCTTTTACCACAGCAATCAGGTGAGCTAGGAACCCACCAGATTTTAAGCTACCATCATTAGATATGTATAATGGGTGGACAGACCCTACGGTTCATCTGACAAAGTACATGAGGCATATGGAAGTGCTGGGGGCATCAGAGGAGGTCATGGCACGGTGCTTCCCATTGTACCTGGCAAATATTGTGGCGTTATGGTTTAGGCAACTGGAGAGCGGATCGATCGCGAAATGGAATGATTTGACTGAAAGGTTTATGAGGCAATTCGGAGTTCACATTTCAAGACCCAAGAATGTGATGTGTTTGGCAGCATTGAAACAAAGAGCTGGGGAGTCTTTGAGAAGCTTTTTGACGCAGTTCAATGCAACTGCAGCATCGGTGGATCGACCAGATCCGTCCATGGTCTTGATGGCAGCTATATCGGGCATAGCGGATGTCATAGAATTCAAGAATTCGCTAACAAGAGATCCCCTTATTGATCTAGGGGAATTTTATCATGAGGCCGAAGGATTTTTACGGTTAGAGGATGCGAATGCCAAAAGAGAGGAAGAAGAAGGAATCGACGTTCATGCAATCAAAGGTGGAAATCCTCCTGAGAAATGTATAGAAACTAGCAAAGGAAAACGAAAGGCTGAGGATAATGACAATAGATCAACACGACCGCGAAAAGAACCAAGATTCACCTCATGCATGGAGCTAAACGAAACTTTGGAACGGATCTACCAGGACACCAGGGGACAGGTTCCTTATCGAATGCCGATGAGGAGAGATCCGACTAACAACAAGAGAAGGCCAGACAAGTATTGTTCGTTCCATGAGTTGAATGGTCACAGCACAAACGACTGCAGACACTTGAAAGATGAAGTCGAGGGGCATATCCGGAATGGTTTGCTATCGCAATATGTGAGAAGGAGGGCCACAACGGTGGAACAAGAACGACCACCGCCTGCACCAACTGAAGACGGCTCAGGATCGAGGCGTCAACTTATTATCAATTGATTGAGATAATGATGGATGAGCGGCAAACTCCACATCGACGTGATTAAGTTGTTTACACATGTACAGGACAACGAACGATCCTCAGGCATGCTCTGATACAACTATAAATCATATCGATGTAGGTGTTTGCGCTCTGACATCGATGTTTTGCTTTTTTTTACTTCTTATGTTTGGATTTGATTTTGTTGGACATTTCTGTTGAAAATCTCGGTTGAATGGATATTTAGTTTTGATAATTTTGAAACGGCTAAGCTGCTTACACATGTACGGGGTCGCGAACGGTCCTTAGGCATGCTCTGAGATAGCGACAAACCGCCTTGACAAACGATCCAAAAACCCACTCGAACGTTAAATCTGGTATCGATAATACTAAGTCCCGCTAGGCACACTCATTCGCCACGAACGACACCCGACATCGCACGGTCACAATTCACCATGAACGGCACCCGACCTCGAAACGTCATAATTCGCCACGAACAACACCCAACCTCGAACAGTCACAATTCGCCATGAATGGTACCCGACCTCAAACGGTCACAATTCGCCATGAATGGCACCCGACCATGAACTGTCACAATTCCCTACGAACGACACCCGACCTCGAACGGTCACAATTCGCCTCGAACGACACTCGATCGCGAACGATCACAAATCGCTTCGAACGGCACCCCGACCGCGAACGGTCACCACTCGCCGTGAACGGCATCCGACCGCGAACGGTCGCGTATCACCTCAAACGACACACGGTCCCGAACGATCGTCGTTTGTGGTCAGATAAGATTATCAATTTCTTTGCAGGTCATCTACAGGATATAAACATCCAGCGTACGGCATTACAAAACACACCTTCCTACCGCAAGGCATGTTTTGGTGCGTAAGTGTTATCCCGCCTTTTAGCAAGGCGGTGATACCAAAAGATCAACCGAAAACCAAAGACAGTTCGTCATGAAGATGGATTATATGCAGCTTCGCTATGGATATCAATGAATTTTGTCCGAGTTCGGATCAGGATACAACTAACAAGACACGACAAATGAAGCCATGGAAACCAGCATTCCAAATTTCAGGTCAATCCGAGTTCGTATGTTCAAGTTATGATTGATGCAATTTGGAGGAAATGGCCTTGGTTTCGTATCCATCAATAAGCTCTGATTTCGTGTCCATACGGTTCGTATCCATCACTGGGCCATATTTCGAATCAATCAGATTCGTACCCCTCCTCGTGTCCACGTTCGTATCAATCAGTTTTGCGTCCATCCTCAAGCAACTGTTTCGTATCGATCAACTCAACATCCATCAACCAGTAACGTGCTTCGTATCGATTCGCCTAATGTCTAGTTCGTACCCGTGAATGAGGTGTTTATTCGAATCCATCAGGTAGCTTAAGTTCATATCCATCAAAAATCCACCATCGATACGAGGTAAGCCATCTATCTCAATTCAAAATAAACATACTGCGAATCGATACGAGGTGCACATGGTTGATTGTTTCGAATTGTGTAATGGCACTCGATACAAACGAGGCGAAACTCATGGATATGACACGGTCAACTCAGAGCAAAAAGAGGATCGGTGCGAGGAGAGCGTGCCACGTCGCCGCATGGTCACGTGCATTATCGATCCGAAGTGGGTCGATTCAAAGCCATGGATTCGAACGAAACAGTCCTCCGAGGAACATCATCTTGTATCGATCATAACTCGAGATCCACCAGTCCAAATGCCGTGAAATTTTCACAGGAGCTTACGTACAAGCTAAAGAATGTTCCTGCCAAGTTTCAGACTGATTGGACCATTCCTTGATCGATACGAAATCGGTTCGTATCGATCACAGATCGAGTCGAAACTTGGTGGGATCGATCGCGTGGGCCTACTCACGTGCCAGAGGGAGTCTCCCGAAGTTTGAGCGAGATATGAGCCTCCTACACCTATAAATAGCCCCCTTAAGCCTACAGAAAAAGGATCTATTCAACTCTGAAGCGTCCAGACTCTGCCGGATTCCATTTCACACTCCACCTTTACTGTTGTACTCAAATTGAAGAGTGATTATCTACTGTAATCTGCTGTAATTCACTGAAATCACCAAGTGAATATCATTAAAGTTGCCAAGTTCAAAGTGGACGTAGGCCGGATCGCCGAACCACTATAAATTCTGTGTTGTTTACTACTTTCTTTTGAATTTTCTGAGTGATGTCCATACTTTTTATTCATCTGAGATCTTTGATTGTGAATTATCAACTATCGGGTTTTTGTGACCAATTTTGACACAAACAACTGTGTTATAGTGTATATTTCTACATTGTAGATAGTTCCAAGGATCCTTAGAGGATGGTTATCCCAAGCATCCTTTGAGTTACTTGTATTTCAGTTGATATTTCACTTGAGTTGGATTTATTGATATACGAATGTTATTCCTGACTTGAGTGTTTTGTGTTTTGCTTTACGCTCGGGTCAGACTGAGTGATACAGAATTTGAGAGTTACCTTTGGAGTTGAAGCTTCGCTTGGAGATCCAACTATCGATTCAGCTTTCAGCTTTCTAGTCGATTGGTTCAAAGAAGTCATCTACTTGTACTGGAGACTTCACTGTATTTGAGATATTCTGTTGTATTTTATTTCTAACTTTGATGTTTATATAGTAGCTTCATGAACTACTATGGTATTTTTTTTCCGCTACGAATTATTCTGATATTTCTATGTCTGTGATTCCGTGGTTGATTTATTTACTATATATGCCGAGTTTTTCCAAATCTAAATTAACAATCTGATATTTTGAACAATTCAAGTCTGACATGTGTGGATGTGAATGGTTGAAAATATCAGGTCCATTACAATTGGTATCAGAGCTTTGGCACTGGGAAAACTTAGCATATATGGTAAATTTAGTTACGGAATCACTTTCGTTCGAGCTTGAATTTCTTCCTTTTTGATTCGAATTTCCTTTGAATTTTGAAACATTCCCTCTGGTTCCAGAATCTATTCTTGCCTCCACTATTTGTATTCTTTTGATTTTAGAGCATCCTATAACTCCACTGAATGATTTGTAAAGAGATGAAACTCCTTTACAATTGGCATTGATTCACCGGAGATTTGTGTACCCTCGATTTAGACGCTGCTATCTCTTATTATGCCTTTGGAGATCGAATGTCGATTTGCCTTAGAATTCCGCATCGATCTTGTTCTTGAAGTCATGGTTGACCGATTAAGGTCGTCGGTGATTTATGTGAGTATATCCATCTCCTATTTTGAAATTTTATTTTCTCATCTTCGATCGAGCCAATCTTTGTTTTGAAGTCTATTTTAGAATCGTCCTTTGAAAATCGGGTTTGTTTGTATTTTAAAAATTGTTTTATATACCAAAATTATTATTTTGATAAGTATGATTATATTCTATATATAAAAGGAAAAACGTTTTTGATAATGATTATATACCCTTTAAAAACAAGAATTTGAAATTTTGAAAATCTATAAGAAATTTGATTTATATAAAAATGACTTATAACTGAATGGGTTTTGAAATCGATTTTAAGATTTTGGAAAATATATACTAATAATATGATTTAAAGTATTTTTCGAATAAGAAATGTTTCAAAGGAGTTCAAATGAATTCCAATGGTTTCGAAGAAATTTCAAAGAAGTTTTCAAGAAAATAGAAGCCCATAACTCACTTGTGTCGCTGGAAAATAATTTCGGTGATGAGTGCACGCATCATTGACATTTCGAGTTTCAGAGTGAAGGAGAGGCTAGTTTAGTAGCTTTGCTATGCGAGTGATTTTGTGAAACAAATTTTGATTTCAAAATTCAAAAGTATGATTTGATATTCGAAGGATATATGTATATATATTTGAAATGATTTGAAGTAAGCCGATGTTCAGTCCTCGAGTTTCACATTTTTTTTGGTATAACCTTATCTATTGGAATTGATTTACTGATTTGTTGCTGATTTCCAACTCTTAGATTTGAAATTTGATTTCACTGACTATTTTGAAGGTTCGAACTCTTCCAAATCGAGGTTTAATTTTCAAAGATAAGAAATTTCAAAGAGTATAAATATGTGATGAAGTATATAAGTTTGATTTGAAACTCTTGTTAAGTGAATAATTTGCAAAAGGTAAATTGGATCTTTCGAATAGAAATAAATAGTTTAAATGTTTTAAAGGGGATAATTATAAATTTGGAAACTATTTTGGGTATAATTGATTTTGAGAAAATACTTGGTTTTGAAAATAGATTGGAATGTAAAAACCCAGTATTTATATGATGATTTTGGAAATGAATTTTTTGACTTAAATCATGTCGATTTGGAAACTTGGAATTATTTTCAGAACCTATTATTTTGGAAACTTTGATACTGGAGATACGTAATTTGGAAGAAATAACTTGGTGAAATCGTATATGATTTTGAAATTGAATTGATATTGAAATTGAGAACCTTATATTATTAAGTACTTGATTTGGGAGTTACCGAACTTATATAAAATTGATTTGTATAAGGATGAAGTTTATTTGAAAACTATTGATTTGAAAGGTACTCAATTTGGAAAGAGAAATCTTATATAATCGAAGTCAATATAAGTGTGATTGACATGCTATTGATTTGGAAAGTATTCGATTTGAAAATGGAATCTCATATATAATGGACTTTATATAAGTATGATATTTGAAAATGATTTGAAAAAGGTACTATATGATACATATTTTCGAAGTAAAAATATGGAAAGTGCCTTCTGCTTGATATCCGCTTTATGTGCCACATTTTGGATTCATTCTATCGATATTATTCTCTCTGATTTTGATTTTCCGGATGTGATACTCAAGTGTCCCACCATGGCGGTCTCCATAGTCTTTTGAGCGCGACTGCATAGCGCAATTCGCAGGGGCTGCGAGAGCCTATAGGTACGGATGTTTCCTGGGGGATCCAGGCATAACCATTGTGTATTTGCGATCTATTGGGTCGCTTGGTAGCGTAATCAGCAAGGGCTGCGAGAGCCTACGGGTACAGATGTTTCCTGGAGGATCCAGGCGTAACCATTGTATATCTGCGGTACTACCAGTCTTCATGGCGTAATCGCAGGCTGCGGTAGCCAGCATATGGGTATGGATGTTTCCTGGGGGATCCAAGTGTAACCATTGTGTTTCCGCGATCCATGATCGACATGTTTTGGTTTGGTTGTTTTGTTTGGATTATACTTTCCATATCTGTTTTTAAAAGTTTTCTAGTATTTTCACGAGGTGTTGAAACAAGTCTACTAAGTACCTGGAGAATTCTAGCTTTGCGCCTGATCAACGCATGGCCAGAGTCTGCAAGAACGAGGATAAACTTGTCGAAACATCGAGTTATAAATGTATTTTCGAAAGGAAAATTTGTTTCGATATAAAAGAATTTTATTATAATGGTATTCCCAATAAAAAAAATTTGCATTAATATTTGAAATTAGAATTCTTATGGTTTGAAATTCACTATTCGTGCCCGATACTATTCTTTTGAATCTACCATATCTGCTCAGCTTTATTTATTCACCTATATTCTGTTTTCCCCGAATCTACCTTCTTTTCCTTTTTGAATATATCCTTTTAAAATATTATTTATGATCTGGCTTAATAGAGAAAATTTATAAGTTTTATGTAAGTAATTGATCTTTTTATATAAATAAGTGAATGGATTTTATAAAATGGGTTTAACCAAATTTATTGAATATTAATTAATTTAAATTTAAATTTATATGGTTTTAAACCAATTGTTTAAGTTTGTTTTCCAAATCTACCTTCTTTTCTGGTTGTTTCTATTCTCCCACCTCCTTCCTTTTTAGGGACGAAAAGTTTTGAGTTGGGGAGAGTGCGACGATCCGTAAAATCATGTTAATTTTTATTTATTTTATTAACGTATTTAATTGAATTTTAGAGAAATTTTAAATAATGAAATTTGAAAATAAAAAAATTTGTATTTGGAATGCGTATATTTAAATATAGCAGATGGTAAATTTTCATCTGATTTTATGAAAGTTTATTTTATTGTGTAATTTTATTGAATTCAAGTCAGTTAATAATTGCTGAAAATAAAATATTTTCCATACCAGAATAATTTTACACAGAAAAATTCTAAATCCTCCTCTGAATGAGGCGTCATCTTTTGTTTTTCAAAATTCGGACTTCTTAAGTTCCGTCGATCTTCTTTTCTTCGTTTTTACTGCATTTTCCACCAGCGAAATTTTGAATTTTTATAATTCAATCGTACCACTGATATCTATATACCGTTTTGATCATCTTGGCGTGCTAGTCTCTACGGTATATTCGTTTATGTATTTTGAAGTCCGATACGCGATGGAAACGATAATAACGATCCGTTGTAACAATATCAAATTTTATGACTTTACACTTTCCACTGCTTTTCAAACCTATAACATGCAACCCAAACAAAAATTAATTGCTTCAATAATTTGCACGAAATCAAGGGAATTCATGGTTACAATTTATTTATTTTCCGTCCATTCAAAATTTCCATCAGTTACAAAGCCAATCAATAGCTCACCTTCGTTACTCCCTGGATTTACGTTTCTGATCTATCTATTGCACTTCTCTACCTTTATATTTATTTCAAATCTTCTCATCCTCTCCCTTTCTCTCGGTTCCTTCTTTCTTCTTCCTTTTCCTTTTATATTTTTCTTTCTTTCTTTGTTTTCCTTCCTGTCTGGCACGAAGTCGACCTCATCACCTGATTCACCTTTTCCACATCATCACCGCCCAGCCTAAAGGAGCATCTGCGCCTCTCCATCCAACCCGCGCCGAACACCATCACTCCGTCTCCTCCCTGAAACCGTGAAACCCATCCCCTTCCGTCCATCAATTGCCACGCAAGCTTCCCTATGACCGCCATCAACCCGACCACATCAATCATGACGCATGGCAACTTTCACCCCAAACCCCCAGCCGAACCTCGCTTGGCATTCGTGCTTTCACCTCCATGCCTCGCTCTGGCCCTACTTGTTCGCTACTTACCCTCTGCCAGCTCGAACGCTTGTATTGTTTTGGGTGAGTTATGTATTTATACTCTTGTGTCAGTTATAAGGGGCTGTCACAACATGTTAGCTTTATACGTTAGTTTATGAACTCGGTTTGTGTTTGAATATATGCTGCTGTATATATAAATATATTGATTCCGCATTATGTTTAGTTCACAGTATAAGTTATGCAATTATTTTATATAATTTCAATAAGAATATATATAACTTGCTAAGTCTGTTATATATTCAATATGTTCAAATTTTTCATTAAACTTTTATTATGAAATTTTCTGGTGTTCTGTGGGATATAAATATAAGTATAACTTATGTAATTGATGTTTATATATATTCGTACGATAATGATTGATGAGAAAATTTTGTTTCGGTTAAGTTTATATATGTATGTATTACTGTTAGTATTATATAGATGGGTTTATTTTTTTATATATATTCTATTTTAATAGTATCTATATATTTTATAAATTTTACATGGTTTTTTATGTTGTTTTAAATATGGTTGTAAAGTTTAAAAGGTTGTTTGATTCTAGAGTATATAGTACAGAGTCATTTATGGTATATAAAGTATAAAGGTTTATATTATTTTTACTGTACAAATGTTTTATTCCCGTTTATATGGCTTCAGATTCTACCTATATAATTAAAATAGAAGCTATGGATATATCTACTTTTATTTTAATACAATTGTATATTCTGTTTACTGATTCTATATAATAGGTATGGTTATTTTAAAAAACACATAGAGTTTAAGTTTATAACCTATATAGTATAAAGTTTTATTTCTTCCACTCTGTATGAGTTATAAAGTATATCTATGTATGTTTAATAGTAGTCATAGATTAGACTCGGATTTTTTTCCAGTAGAATATTTGTATACGGGATATATTGGTTATACGTTTATTGTGTTGTGTGAATCCAATATATACAAAGTTATACTTGAAACTATCGTATGTGGGTGAAACAACTTTCGTACATTTGAAGCTGGCAACTATATATATGCAAATGTATTTAATTTTGAAACTTATTCGCAAAATATTGATATGCGTCTGGATAATAATACCGACGTCAGGATGTATATGTATATAAAATATTATTATTAAGTATGTTTAATTTTATTGATTTTTAAGTAAATATATAAAGGGATATTATATTTGTATACTATAACATTTATTAGTTTATACGAATTTTAAATCCTGAGCTTAAATATAATATGTATATATCGACTTTAAAAATGTATGTGTCTTAAGAATAATGATATTCTATTTAAATATTTATCCTAAGCTAAAACCTTGATTTTTATATAATATATATACACACACACATTTTCAATATACCTTAATTGATTTAATTTTGCTCATCGATTACTATATGATGCAGCTCAGAACAGAGAAGAAATGCAACCAAAATTTCTAACAGGGATGAGCCGTACACGACTCATAGAGAGGTTAAGTCGTTCACGACTTAGGAGGGCAGGGTTAAGTCGTTTCCGACTTAATGGAGCACGAGATAGCAAGTTCCGAGTTAACAACCATTCAAGACGCATAAAGGAGGTAGATTTGAGTCGTATACGAGTTAACGACGAGGGCTTGAGTCGTATACGAGTTAACCAAGCTCAGGCGAAGATGTTCCGACCTAATGATATTCGCATAAGCCGTCTACGACTTAACATGAAGCAACGAAAAACCCAGCAAGTGAAAACTTTGAGTCGGAGGGAGTTAAGGCGGCAAGGAGATGAGTCGGCATGCGCTTGAGTCGGTTGTGATGAGTCGTTTGTTGTGATGAGTCGTGTGTTGTATGTTGTAAGTCGTAAGTCATGAATTTCTTAAGTCGGTATATACTTGAGTCGGTTGCGTGTGAGGTTGTACTCAGTTGAGTCGGCCGATGGTCTTGTATATAGTTAAGTCGTAAGTTGGTCTTGAAGGTATGAAGTGATGAAATAAGTTGAGTCGGCGTGTGTTGTAAAGAGCTGTGTTGCTACAAGTTGAGTCGGTGCCGACCTAAGAATGTTGAGTCGGTCACGAGTTAAGGAACTGGGTCGAAAACACTATAAATAGGGAGAGTGTTGTACATTTCAAGGTGGTTGATTTTTGAATAAAATTCTCTTTTGTTAGCTTTGTGCTTTCATACCAATTGGTAGTTGAGTGTAATCTCCTATCTCCACTTACGACATTCGAGTGCGCTCGAATCCACGTTTGTTGAAGCCGATTCACGGAATCTAGTGCGCTAGATCAACGTGCGAAGAATCGTAGATCTTTGAACACGGTATAGTGCGCTATCAACGTGTTTGAGATAGCTAGAGTTCGGTATCTTTGGATCAACGAACTTGGGCATTTTGGTATCTTCAACTCACCGATTGCTACATTTCATCGATTGAAGTCTATTTCGAATTATCCGCTGCGTCATTATTGGTATCAGAGCCATTCTTAGCCAATCATAGCTAAGTTTGATTCTTGGAGCCAAGTTTTTGAAGTTTTGAAGTTGAAGGAGTTCATCGTGTTCATATTGAAGTTGCATCAAGTTAGGAGTGTTTGATCCATTTCATTTTGGATCGAGGAGTTGGACTTTGTTTGGATTTTGACTTGGAGTTTTTTTGCGCGCCAAGGAGTTTGAATTTGAAGAAGGCCGTGTATACTTGGGAGTAGCCGTGCCTTGTTGATTGCATTGAAGTGTTTGTAGTAAGTGGCCAAGACAAGTTGTACCGAGGCAAGTCATAGCGAGTCAAGGTAGAGCCGACCTAACTTGAACCGAGTTAGTGTGAGCCGTGAACATCTATTGCCGATCTAAGGTTGAGCCTAGATTGCTTTATTGTGTGAAATTTTGAAGTATTGTGTTCAATTTGTTGAAGTTTGTGAAGTTTACAACCATGCCACCAAGGAGAGCTAACCGACATCAAAACGTTGAAGCTTTGTATCGTAGAGAAGAAGCCGAGCTTATGGAACAACGTATTAATGAAAAGTTTGATGAAGGCATTGGTAAATTGGAGAGATTGATGACTGATTTGAATCAAAGGAGGAGATCACCAAACTCGAACCATGGAGGAAACCGAGTTTCGCCATTGGTTACGGAAGCGAGGAGGGTATCACCACATTCTTGTAGAGATAGAAGAGAAACATCAATTTCATCACGAAGAGATCATCATGACTATGCACATGAAGAAAGAAGAAGTCATCGAGAATTTGACCATGAAGCATATAGAGATGAAGAGAGACATAGTCAAAGAAGCATGCATGAGAGAAGGGATGATGTTAGTCGAGATCGATGTAGGCGTACCTTTGATTTTGTTGAAGAGGGTGATAGAGCAAGTATTCATTATAGAGATCGAGACCAAATTCGAAATTCTTACCGTGATGTGGAGGATGATCGTCGTTGGGAGTCGGGTATGAAAATGGAAATTCCAGAATTTAAAGGCGGGATGGTTGCTGAGGAGTTTTTAGATTGGTTGTCTAATGTGGAGGAAATCTTTGATTTCAAGGAGGTGCCGGAGAATAGAAGGGTGAAGTTAGTTGCTACAAGGCTGAGGGGAAGAGCATTGGCATGGTGGCAGCAAACTAAACTTACTCGAGAACGAATGGGGAAGTCAAAGATAGAATCTTGGGAGAAGATGAAAAAGTTGATGAGATCTACTTTCTTACCTTACAACTACCAGTCACTTATGTACCAAAGGTTGCAGAATCTGAGGCAAGGGACGAAATCTGTTAGCGATTATGCTGATGAATTTTACCAACTCATTGCCAGGAATGATATTATGGAGACAGAAGAACAGCTAACTGCTAGATTCATTGGGGGTTTGAGAATGCAGATCCAGGATATGGTTAATATGTTTGATCCTAGATCCGTTGCAGAGGCACATCAGAAAGCGTTAGCTTGGGAGAAACAAGGAAGGCGTGGAGGTGGTGTGTTTACTAATTCCAATAATCAAGCAAGGGGTGTTGGCGGAAGTTCTAATGTTCCTAAACCAGTTACCAAGCCAGTGGTGAAGGAGGTTGAGAAGGCGAAGGCTAGTAGTGTTTTCAAATGTTATAATTGTCAGGAGTTGGGTCACAAAAGCAACGAATGTCCGAAACCGAAGAAGAGAACCATGGTTGCAGAGGTTGAAGCAGATGATGGTGAGGAGGCAGAGTATTCAAATGTACCATATGTTGAGGAGGAAGAAGAAGTGTCGGGTGATGAAGGTTGTAATCTTATGATGAGAAGAAGTTGTTTGACACCAAAGCAAGAGGAGGATTGTAGTTGGTTAAGAAGCAATATTTTTCAGTCGACATGCCTTATTCTGGGGAAAGTCTGCAAGTTCGTTATTGATGCGGGAAGCTGTGATAATATTATTTCTACAGAAGCTGTGAGGAAATTGAACTTGAAGACTGAAAAACATCCTAAACCGTACAAGCTAGCATGGTTAAGGAAGGGTGGTGAAGTGAAAGTGTGTCGAAGAGCTTGTGTTAATTTTTCTATTGGAAAGAAGTACAAGGATGAAATTTTGTGTGATGTCGTAGATATGGATGTTTGTCACTTATTGTTGGGCAGACCATGGCAGTTTGATAGAGCAGTACAGCATGACGGTCGTGCCAACAGTTACAGTTTCATGTTCGAAGGTACTAAAATCACTTTGGTTCCTAAGAAGCAACAACAGAAGGAGAACAAGCTAGAAGAGATTGAAGAATTGAAAACTCTGTTGACTTTGAAAGAGTTTGTCAAAGAAGTGGAGGAAGAACCGGAAGTGTTTTTGTTGATTGGGAGAGAGAGCAGCGAAGAAGTAGAGATTCCAGAAGAAGTAAAACCTGTTTTGAAAGATTTTGAAGATGTTTTTCCAGAGGAATTACCGAAGGAGTTACCGCCACTTAGAGACATTCAACATCAGATTGATCTTGTTCCAGGAGCAGTGTTACCACATCGACCACATTACCGAATGAGTCCGAAGGAACATGAGGAGTTACGAAGGCAAGTGGAAGAGTTGTTGGAACAGGGACGTGTTCAGGAAAGCTTGAGTCCTTGTGCCGTGCCAGCATTATTAGTACCAAAGAAGGACGGAACATGGAGGATGTGCACAGATAGTAGAGCTTTGAATAAGATCACTGTCCGATATAGATTTCCTATGCCGAGGTTGGATGATTTGTTGGATCAGTTGAGTGGGGCAACTATATTCTCGAAAATTGATTTGAAGAGTGGTTATCATCAGATTCGAATCAGACCTAGAGATGAATGGAAGACAGCTTTCAAAACTAGAGAGGGGTTGTACGAATGGTTGGTTATGCCATTTGGTTTGTCTAATGCACCTAGTACATTCATGCGGGTGATGAATCAAATTTTTAGACCATTCATTGGAAAGTTCGTCGTGGTTTATTTCGATGATATTTTGATTTATAGCAGGAGTACGGAGGAACATGTTCTACATTTGAGGGAAGTGTTGCTTATTCTTCGTGAAGAACAATTTTATGCTGCTACCAAGAAATGTGTGTTTATGACACCTAGTGTTTTATTCCTGGGTTATGTTGTTTCAGGGAAAGGTATTCAAGTTGACCAGAGTAAAGTTGAAGCAGTCAAGAATTGGCCACAGCCAAAGACAATTACAGAAGTGAGAAGTTTTCATGGGCTAGCGTCATTCTACCGAAGGTTCATACCACACTTCAGTAGCGTGATGGCTCCAGTTACTGATTGCATGAAGGGAAAACAATTTGTATGGTCAGAGGAAGCAGGGGTTGCCTTTGAGAAGATCAAGGAATTGTTGACGTCTGCACCAATTCTTGTTCTACCTAATTTCCAGTTATTGTTTGAATTACACACTGATGCTTCGAAGGTTGGTATTGGAGGAGTATTGAGTCAGAATGGGAAGCCAGTTGCTTATTTTAGTGAGAAGTTGTCAGGGGCGAAGATGAGATACAGCACATACGATGTTGAGTTTTATGCTGTTGTTCAGGCTGTCAAACATTGGAGGCATTATTTGTTTCAGAAGGAATTTGTTCTTTACACAGATCATGAAGCATTGAAGCATTTACAGGGACAGGATAAAATTTCAGCAAGACATGCATCGTGGATTGCATATTTACAGCAGTTTACTTTTGTCGTTAAGCACAAATCTGGGGTGACGAATCGAGTAGCTGATGCTTTGAGTAGGAGGAGTCATTTACTAACGACAATGAAGGTTGAAGTGACGGGGTTTGAAATGTTGCCTGAGATGATTGAAGGAGATCCTTACTTTGTGAAATATGTTGAAAAGGTGAAGGATGGGAGTACCGATGAATTCATGATAGTTGAAGGTTTTCTGTTTAAAGGAAATCGTTTATGTATTCCGGATTGTAGTTTGAGGATGAAAATTGTGAAGGAATTACACGAGGAAGGACATGTGGGCCGTGATCGTACTTTGCAGTTGATTTCCCAATCTTATTTTTGGCCGTCGATGAGGAAAGAAGTTGAAAGGTTCGTGGAGCGATGTCATATTTGCCAGGTTTCAAAGGGGACAGCAACGAATGCAGGGTTGTACATGCCATTACCAGTACCATCTAAGCCATGGGTTGATATTAGCATGGATTTCGTTTTGGGTTTGCCAAGAACTCAAAGGGGAAATGATTCGATTTTGTTGTAGTGGACAGGTTCTCGAAGATGGCACATTTTGTTGCTTGCAAGAAGACAGCAGATGCAGTTCGAGTAGCGCAGTTATTTTTCAAGGAGATCTATCGACTTCATGGATTGCCAGAGTCTATTGTGTCGGATAGAGATACTCGTTTTCTGAGTCACTTTTGGTTGAGTTTGTGGAAAATGGTGGGAACGAAGTTGAAATTTAGCAGTGCTTATCATCCACAAACAGACGGTCAGACGGAAGTTGTTAACAGATCATTGGGAAATTTGTTGCGTTGCCTTGTACAGGATAATTTGAGAAGTTGGGACATGAAGTTATGCCGGGCAGAATTTGCCCATAATCATGCAGTAAATCGTAGCACAGGATTCAGTCCGTTTCAGATTGTTTATTCAAATTTACCCAGGGGACCGTTGGATTTAGCAGTTGTACCACAGTCAAAGAGAACAGTTAAACGAGCTGCTGATTTTGTTGATGAGCTGACTGAATGTCATAAAGTCGTTCAGGAACGATTGGAGAAATCGAATGAGAAGTATAAGAAGTCTGCAGATTTGAAACGACGAAATGTTGAATTTAGGGAAGGTGATTTGGTTTATGCCGTATTGACAAAGGATCGTTTTCCGGTGGGTGCTTATAACAAGTTGAAGGCGCAAAAAATTGGTCCAGTTGAAGTTTTGAAGAAAATTAATGAGAATGCTTATCGATTAAAGTTACCAGATGATGTTTATACTTCTGATGTTTTTAACATCAAACATTTAATTCCATATCATGGCGATGAGATTGTTGAGAAAGAATTTACAAATTCGAGGTCGAATTTTTCTCAACCAGGGAAGGATGATGCAGCTCAGAACAGAGAAGAAATGCAACCAAAATTTCTAACAGGGATGAGCCGTACACGACTCATAGAGAGGTTAAGTCGTTCACGACTTAGGAGGGCAGGGTTAAGTCGTTTCCGACTTAATGGAGCACGAGATAGCAAGTTCCGAGTTAACAACCATTCAAGACGCATAAAGGAGGTAGATTTGAGTCGTATACGAGTTAACGACGAGGGCTTGAGTCGTATACGAGTTAACCAAGCTCAGGAGAAGATGTTCCGACCTAATGATATTCGCATAAGCCGTCTACGACTTAACATGAAGCAACGAAAAACCCAGCAAGTGAAAACTTTGAGTCGGAGGGAGTTAAGGCGGCAAGGAGATGAGTCGGCATGCGCTTGAGTCGGTTGTGATGAGTCGTTTGTTGTGATGAGTCGTGTGTTGTATGTTGTAAGTCGTAAGTCATGAATTTCTTAAGTCGGTATATACTTGAGTCGGTTGCGTGTGAGGTTGTACTCAGTTGAGTCGGCCGATGGTCTTGTATATAGTTAAGTCGTAAGTTGGTCTTGAAGGTATGAAGTGATGAAATAAGTTGAGTCGGCGTGTGTTGTAAAGAGCTGTGTTGCTACAAGTTGAGTCGGTGCCGACCTAAGAATGTTGAGTCGGTCACGAGTTAAGGAACTGGGTCGAAAACACTATAAATAGGGAGAGTGTTGTACATTTCAAGGTGGTTGATTTTTGAATAAAATTCTCTTTTGTTAGCTTTGTGCTTTCATACCAATTGGTAGTTGAGTGTAATCTCCTATCTCCACTTACGACATTCGAGTGCGCTCGAATCCACGTTTGTTGAAGCCGATTCACGGAATCTAGTGCGCTAGATCAACGTGCGAAGAATCGTAGATCTTTGAACACGGTATAGTGCGCTATCAACGTGTTTGAGATAGCTAGAGTTCGGTATCTTTGGATCAACGAACTTGGGCATTTTGGTATCTTCAACTCACCGATTGCTACATTTCATCGATTGAAGTCTATTTCGAATTATCCGCTGCGTCACCATATATCAGTTTTGTCCGTTAAGTCCGCTTCCAACTTACTTCGCTTTGAGATTGTTGTTTGGATTTATTCGATTGTTTAGATTCGTGCTTCGATTCGTAACTCAACTCAGCTTCATTTTTACCTCTCTAGCCTCGAAAGGTGAGCAATCACTCATGATTAATGTTCTTTTATTTATTAAATTTGATTTCAATTGAAACAACAATTGAAATATGTTGTTGTAGTTATTTAAATTGTTACATATGCTATTATCTGTAACTTTTCACCTGTAAGATATGACACCATATCATGTTGTTATATTATGTTATTATCGATGATATATGCCTGTTGTTATATTTTATATTATTTGTTATCACTCTGCAAGTTCCCTGTTAGTATAGAATTCACTATGGGTTGAAATGATACATACCCGAACGGACTTTAGAATATGAGAAACGTTATGGGTTGAAATGATAGATCCAAACGATTTTAATTGGATTTGAATGTGGTATTGTGGGTCGAAATGATATCTACCTGTATATATTTAAATTACAGATTGAAATGATAAATATCTGTATCGCTTGGCCATAGTATATGAAATATATACAAACACCGCTGGTCCATATATATAAATGTTTTGAAAATAATTTCTATGGTTTTGAAAAGAAATATATGGTTTTTAATAACTATTAGTTCTTAAAATATTATATATAAAATGGTAATTTCATATATATATAGAAATAATAATATTATTATTGAGATTGATTAATTCATATAATATGTTTAAGTAGTTATGTGAATTTGTATTTCAAAATAGATTGTGCAATAATTTCAGTAAGTTAAGGTTGAGAAGATAAAGTCGAATTAATTGAAATTGTTTTTAATTAAGAATTCTACTGAATTGAATCGATTTGAACTATTGTAGTTGAAATTTAAGGTTTGATTTTATAACTTGATTTTTGATTTAAAGTGATTAAATGGATGTTCAAGTTCAAACAAATCGAAAGGAATATGTAGTTTAAAGGTTGATTAAGGTTATTTAAATAGTACTAAATTTATTAAGTGAATATCTCAAGACTAAATAATAATGAGGGTAAATCAAGATCTATAGAAAACTGTTAAATTGAACCTTGAAATGTCTAATATTTAAGCTTTGAAATATACTGGGATGTAAATGGAAAATTTGTGATTTAGATCTGTAATTGAAATCAAAATAAATTGAATTGGTTATTTAGAAAACTAAATTAAATGGAAATTGATAAATTGAGATTGAATTTAATTTGAGTAGGAAGGTCGAGTTGATTTTGAAACGATTTGAGAAATTTGAGGAAATCAAATACTTTACTCTATAAATTATTTAATATATAGACACACATTATTTCTTGAAATAGATATATTTGAAATGAAGATGATATTGTGGTTTTGAATTACAAAATAATTTAAAATGACCACGGTTTTATAGTGTATATTTCTACATTGTAGTTAGTTCCAAGGATCCTTAGAGGATGGTTATCCCAAGAATCCTTTGAGTTACTTGTATTTCAGTTGATATTTCACTTGAGTTGGATTTATTGATATAAGGATGTTAATCCTGACTCGAGTGTTTTGTGTTTTTCTGTACGCTCGGGTCAGATTGAGTGATACAACATTTGAGACTTACCTTTGGAGTTGGAGCTTCGCTTGGAGATCCAACTGTCGATTCATCTTTTAGCTTTCCAGTTGATTGGTTCAGAGAAGTCATCTGTTCGTACTGGAGACTTCACTGTATTTGAGATATTCTGTTGTATTTTATTTCTTACTCTGATGTTTATATAGTAGCTTTATGAATTACTATGGTATTTTTTTCCGCTGCGAGTTATTCTGATATTTCTGTATTTATGATTCTATGGTTTATTTATTTACTGTATATGCCAAGTTTTGCCAAATCTAAATTAACAATCTGATATTTTGAACAATTTAAGGCTGACATATGTGGATGCGAATGGTTGAAAATATCAGGTCCATTACAGTTATCTACCTAGTTATTATATTTGAATCCTTTGTTTAAAACCTTTAAACAATCTTTCGAAATCATTGAAAGTAACTCCTTCAAAACCATTGAAAAACCCTTCGAAAGCATTGAAGGTAACTCCTTCATATCCCTTAATAAAACCTTTCGCAATCATTGAAGGCAACTCCTTCAAAACCATATAAAAAAGCCTTTTCTTTAATAGCTCTAAAATATATGACATCCGCCTTTAAATCCTTTAAATCTTAACCTTCCAAAAACAATGCAAAACCATACCTTTCGACCTTGTCGGAAGGTTTCTTTTCGACCTAGTCGAAAGGTCCTACTTTTCGACTTTGTCGAAAGCCTGGAGAAACACCCCCATGAAATCATCGATAAACCTTTCAAAAGCATTGTAACTTAAAAACTTTCGAAGATACTGGGTTAAATTTAAAACAAGAGGAAACGTTTCGAAACCATTTGAAGTTGACTACTTCGAAACCTTTAAAATGTTTCGATTTAAAACATTTGCATTATGCCTTCAAGTAGAGCAAAAGGATCAGAAAAACATTTGAGTCAAAAGCAACTACTTTGAAACCTTTACAAAACCTTTCAAAGACATTCAAAAACAATGATATGTTGGTGTTGGAACCAACCCTTAGAAATCAATGGAGAAGTGACAAATTTTAGAAAACAAAAGATTACCTTCGACTCCATCTGGGTCGAAACGTTTTGAAGCGACAACTATACTTTCAACCTTGTCGAAAGATATACCTTTCAACTTTGTCAAATGGTTTCAATTAAAACAAGAAAGCAAACCAATCGAATTTTTTTTATTTTAAACCATTTGACATTGTCGAAAGCTCTTTATCGAAAGCTAGCAGGCATATTTTCCTTTAAACCAAAAAAAAGTTCCATCTCCTTCGAAATCTGTTACCTTTCGTCCTTAAACCTTTCGACTTTACCGGTTGCCTGAAAGAGTTGAAACAGTAGAAAAACTATATATTTGCACTTTACAACAGTTCTTTTGTACCCAACCTACCTTATTTGCCTAAATCTGATTGGCTGCCAGAATTTTATATTCAGAAATGCGGCTGACTTTACATATTTGGAAACTTAAACAAATTTTGAAAAAGCCACTTTCTCCTTTTTAATTATATAAAACATTTAAGTCTCATACCTTAAATAATTTTATATAATGATTAAATTACCCTAGAAAAAATCTAGAAAAATTCCAGAAAATCATAATATGTTCTTTTCAACATATAAATTTTTTGGATCCAAAAAAATAATTATTTTCTTGTAAATAATTTTATGACCCAAAATGCCATTTTTTCCTTAGAAAATTCATAATAATTCAGAAAAATCTAAAAATTGAAAACCATCTCTAAAATAACTTTTTAAATCATCATAAAAATTCATAAGGCTAACAGATGTCATTTAGTAGGGTTTTCATTTTAAAACATGTCATAAAATTTATATGAACATTAATAAATCTTCAACATGTATATATAATCATTTTATCATTTAATAACATGGAAAATCTTCGCAAGATTATTCGGATTTAATCTTAAAACCGAAACCATAAAAATTTAGAGATGTAAACATTATTCAACTTCGCTTTAGAGGTTAAGGAGCTTGAGATTTGAATGAGTTTGGTTTGAATTTGCTTATCCTTTAGCTTTTCTTTAGTTTCATCTTCTTCTTTCCCTGTTAATGGAGGTTGGCCTTGCTTTTGAAAATTTTTAAATGATACATAATACATGGCCTTAGGAAGGTGATATAGGAATGGCCTCTTTCCCATAATACCCCTCCTCTAATTCTTCTTAAACTCTTCTTTTAGTTCATTAGTTTTAAAAAGCACTGCTACCTTAAATAAATTAAATATCAATCCCCTAAGCAACACATTATTTTATTTAGTTTATCTAACTAAATCTCCTAAATAATGTTATCAGAAATCTAGGAAGTTACAATAGCGCACAACCAAACTAAGTTATCCAATCAATTATTATGCATTCAATTTTGCTGCCAATTGTGTACAAATGCATAGTGTATCACAACATATTTGATATTAATGCTGAATAATTCTAAATTAATGCCTCCTATATGAATGCATTCTTTTAAAATAGTTTTGAAAATATGGCGCAAACAATCTATATATACTGGCAGTTCCATATATATGCAAGTTTTGAAAACCAAAATCTTTATTTTTGCATCTAAATTTCTCACACTTCAAAGAATAGATGTACAGTTCAACCAATTATTGCATCCAATCCCCACCATCCCAAGTCTAGCACATCATTTTTAACGTCCAAAATTTTTGAAAAATCCATTTTTCTAAATCTATATTCTTATGCCGGAAAAGGGTTTAGATGGAGAATTCCATATTTCCATCCATCTTTTGTGTACCAATTCCTTTTATCTTGGAACCTTCTCTTTTGCCCCCAATTTTTTTCTAACTTTTCCAAGTAAACTCTACATAATGAATTTATTTTCAAAATTTTAAACAGAGTAATTTCGAAACATGTTTGGTTTATCTATCGACAAGGTATGGAAAAAAGAAATTCCAAGGATTAAACAACTTTTTCCCTTATCACCAACTACCTTTTACTTTACTGTCACTTCTGTTGCATAGTAAAATCATACTTGCTACTCGTCAACCTTTTCCCTAGGCCAAGCTTATGGAATTTCAAAAATAGAAAATTCCCACTTTTTCGTTCAAAATCTTTTCCATTTAAATTTTATAAATGGTTATAAAATTTAAAAATAAAACTTTTTCCAAAGCTTTTACAAAAACATTTTCTATTAAAAATCAAATATTTTTGAACAAAATTTTTTCAAGATTATTTGTTTTTATCCTTTTCAAAACAAACTAAGCCACATCCTATGTAGTTGGAATTTAGTCAACGGGTTAACGTCCATCGTTATCTCTTTTCTACTAAACGGTAAAATTTTAAATTTCTAGAAAATTTCTTTTGTTTTAGAACAACAATCAGCACACATGTCCATTTATAAATTTTAGCTTTTAAGGCATAGGGATAGTGCTACATGGTTTCGCAACAACCTTTACTTGTCTTTCACTTGCTAAAATTTATCTCCCAAAATTTTAGTACTTTTGGGGCTTAACTTTATGTTTCTATAGCAGCTAATTTAATAAATTTCGTAATTTAATTTATAAACTTTCAGTCTATTAATTATTTATTTTGCATTAGTTAAGTCACCTTTATGATATTTCCTTATTTATACTATTTTCCAATAAATATAGTGGTCAATCTAGAAATAAACAAAGGAACATTTCTCATAACATTACACATTTTATACAAATAGAAACAACTCATGCTTACAACCCAAACCTAAAAGAAATAATTGCTAGAAGTTTCCCTTCGACATTGCATGACATTAATGATGTTGTGGCCCTATCACTTCTTAAATTAATTCTACTATTCTAATATGTCATTCTATTGTCACCCACATAACTTAACTTTCCTTTTGGAAACTAATAAGTACGGTTCATCCACTACTTCAATCATTGCGACCAAATATACTTTGGTACCATTAACTATTTTCGTCTTCACACAAGTTTAATGAAACATTCCTAGGTTGAACTAATATTCCTTATATCCAATAGGGGTTCACTATTGCTGTTCTACGAGCATTCACCGCTATTCTATCTCCATATTAAAATATTGGTTTGGTCTTCACCACTTTTAAAATAAAAGTTTACAATCAAGAAGTATATAATCCCAAAACTGTTATCTTCAAAATATAAACTTAGAAACTTTTTATTTAAATCATTTAGTTGCTTCAATTACTTTGTTTCAAAACAGAACCATGAAAATATCCTTGTTCTAACCAATGTTAATCGTAGGTGTCATAACTTTTAAACTATAATTTAGACTTTATTAACTAAGTTTATTTATTAAGCTAAAAGGAATGTTAGAGATTAAATTTTTAAAATATCCTTTCCTTCTATTTGCAAGAAAACTTGTCAGAATCCCTAATGCTATGTGAAAGGTTATTAAGCTCAAACGAAACCAAGTTGTTAAAAAGACCTTTTCCTTTGAAACATACCTTTATACTAGATTGACTTAGTCAGAAGGGTTTTAGGTATTAACCCTACCTATCGATCGGTTGGCTTAATCGAAAGGGTCCAAAGAGTAGCTCTACTTTTCGATCAGGTTGATTTAGTCAAAAAGCTTCAAAGAGTTAGTTTAGGAAAGCATGTTAAGGAAGTAATATCCGCTTGAATCCTTTCCGTTAAGTGGGTCGGAATTGACTGATCATTCCAGCTTCTCATTCCTCTTGATCATGTCGAAAGGTATTGCTTTGACCGTTTTGTTCATGTTGAAAGGGATGCATGTTTTATTTGTATGACACAACCACCTTCAACCTTATGTTTTTGCTACTTTTGTTGTGAACCCTTCGAAAGGGTTGTAGATATTGTTGGGAGTAACCCCATTCAAATGGTTCCTCTTTAGATAATTGCTAGTCAATTATAAACTCAAATTCCTTTCAAAACACCACTTTTGATCGGGTGGAAAGGGGTTCCACTCTTTCGAAACGATTCCAGCCCATAACGGCCCTTGATTCATTTTGTTTTCCCTATATAAGATCGACCTAGTTGGTCCCAGTTTCATAAATTCGTCATGGTCGAAACCCCATCATCTTACTTATTTTCGCTGTTAAATGTGGGTTCTGATGATGATGTGCTTCGACTAAGTATACCCAAGTCGATCTTACACATTGCATAGGCAAAAAGAGTTAAGAGAATAGGTTAGAATCATGTGCAATGGATCATTAGTCTTGCTAATGATCTGAATGATCTTCCTTATCCTCAAAATTCTTACTGAATAAGCCATCTCTTCTTTATTAATAATCCAAAATGAGTTACAAGAAATAGAGCTTTATCCCCAATTTGATTTAGGGTTTCTAGAGGATTTAATTGCAACTAAGAAAGTGAGTAGAAGAAATGATTTTGGGATTCCAAAATTTGGCCCCCAAAAATGGACCCCTTGGGTCTTATTTATAGATGCAGGTCGGTCCCCTTCAGCGCCTATGCCTTCGACACGGTCAAAGGGACCCCTCTTTGTATGCCACTTCAAGGCTTTCGAGTTGGTCGAAAGGCCATGACTCCTTTCGACGATGCCAAAAGGCACCCTTTTTTTTGCTCTTTGATTTACTCTTACGCTTCTTTTATCTTTTCCCAGACCTTTCAATCGATTCAATGGGTACTTTGCAAACCTTTCCCCATTGTTGAAGTTTGTGCACTGCATTATTCACAAAACTTTTCGGCGCTGTCGAAAGGTTCCAAATGCGCCTTTTCCTTCATGTTGCCTTGCTGTTACTGGAAGTAAGATAGAAGTCTCCGCCTCTATCAATAGATTGTTCATATCAGTTTTGAAGATATTGAAGTACGAATGGTTTCGATGATGTTGAATAGCCTTCAAATGCATGCTTGAGATTCGAGGTGGAATCTTTTCCTAATATCATTGGCCTTGACCTATTCGAAAGGCTTGTATATGCTTTCGAAAGGGTTGTGATAGGGGAAAAACCTTTTGTTTCGAAAGGTTTAGTGCGTAATTAGGAGATTATCTTCTGTTGCCTTCGAAAGGGGTTTAGAAGCTGTCTTTGATTATTTATCTGTGTCGAAATTTTGAAAGTGGTGGAAGGGTATTCATGTTTCCATCTGAGTCGAAAGCCTTCATACTGTTAAAGTAGCTGGTTCCTTCTACTCCTTTGAAACCTTCTTAAAGCCTTCAAAATGTCTTCTTATGAACTTGGTCGGAACCCATGCCTCTTACTTCATCGAAACCTCACTCTTATTATCTTTCTTTCATATTTTTGCTCTTGATTGGATTTTATGGCTATCACTTTGCCCCCCACCTTGTAGAAAGAAGCTTTTGTTCTTTTAGGACAAAAATTTAAGAACTTTCTTTCTCTTCATATCTTTATTTTTCCTGCAATATTCAAAGTAAGTGATATTTGCTATTATTAGCTCATCATCATACTTACCTGCATGCTTAGTAATAGGACAACATAATGATGCTTTCATATTTGGAAGGTTAATTGATCATAATCCTGATTCAACAGATATGAAACTTGTAATCACTAGCTATTAACGCATGTAATTGATGTAGTTTACGAACTCCCTATGGGAAACAACCAATAGTTGCAAATAAGGGCAATGAGTTATTATCAAAAAATAATCCTTTGTAACTCATCCACTCTAGTATGTATCTGGAAACTTTCCATCAAATTTGACTAATCCTGAAGTCTTCATCCAGATGTTGGCTAGCATCATTTAGAGTTATAAAACATCAACTCTAAATCTAGCATTAAAAAGACCAGCTCGAAATTATCGATTGCCTGTAGAAACCTCAACTTTATTACATCATACCCCCGGCTTGGGATTTGACAGAGATTAGGAAACAATAAAATTGGACTCGAATTAGGGTATTAACTTGTGAAGTTTAGAAGTTGATATTGAGGTATCCAGAATCCAGGTAACAATATCCAAAAATAGCCCTCCAAATGGTATTTCTAGACCTAGATTCGGGCTTTTATGGTAAATTAAACAAAAGTTAGTAAATATTGCCTTCATATCAAGATCTAAGCCCAGATCTAGGCGTATGTTGAACAACAATCTTTGCAAAGGAATCTTCGTCCCAAATCAGGGCATATGTTGTGTAAATAGACATCTATAGTAATTGTAGTCAAGATAGAAATTCTCTGCCCAGATTAGGGCATATGTTGGACAATCAGAAGTCCTTGGAAATTATCTTTATAATAGAAGCCATAAATGCAGACAAGGGCAATAAGGAGAAATCAAATAATAGTACCAAAATTCACACTCGATATAAAAACCGTAACTGATTACAAATGTCCCAATACCCAGATTCGGGTGAAATATAGATAGTCAGTGATTGATAAAGACCCGAAACCTAGATTCGAGTGTTAGTAAGTGAAGTTCTGAAATGAATGTCCCAAAACCCAGATTCGAGTATTAATGGATGAAATTCAGATATGAGAAGTGCGGAACCCAAATTCAGGTATTAGTACATGATGTTTAGAAATGAAAGTCCTGCATCCCAGATTCGAGTATTAATAAGGGGAGTTCTGTTCTACTTCTTTGATGCATGAATCCTTCAGATCTTGTATATATGTAAAGAATCTGATTAGCCATCCCTTGAGCTTGGACGTCTTAGTGAATAATCGGATATGCCATTTCTCAGGCTTGGACATCCTAGTCCCTTATAGATATGTTGTTTTCTTAGGCTTGGACATCTTAGTCTTTTATTTGATGAGCCTTCTTTTAGGCTTGGATGTCTCGGTCCATTATTTAATGAGACTCTTCCTGTGCTTGGATATCTGAGTCCGTCATTGAATGAGCCTTTTATTGGGCTTTGACATCTTAGTCCATTATTTAACGAGCCTCTTCTTGGGCTTGGACATCTTAGTCCATTATTGTCTTGTGCTCTTGGTTAGCTCATCTTAGAGGCTGGAACCAAGGACTTATCCGACCTTCCTCCTGTAGGCGCCCTACTTCAGCCCTTGTGCGAACATGAGTATATTCGATGCTTTACCCTAGCCATCTTATGGTTGGGTAAAGGCTTACTCCATCCTCGCTCCAGGAGGTACCTTACCCTGGACATAGCATGGCGTGGAAAACGGCTTGTTCGGTGCCTTACCCTGGCCATCTTATGGCGCAGATAATGGCTTACTCCATCCTCCCTCCGGAAGGAGACTTAACCTGACCAGAGGCGCTGTCAAGGGCTTGTCCGATGCATTAAGGCCATCTTATGGTGTAGCTAAAGGATTACCTACCCTCCATCTAGGAGTTTCTCTGCCCTAGCCATCTTGGCACGGACAGAGGCTTTCTACCATCTTAGGTAGACTGCCATCTTAGGTAGTATCAAAATATAAGAAGCGTTTCACTCCCAACCATGTCGATTTTCTTTTTGAAGAAAGAGATACTTCATTCATTTTTGGAAAATATGGTCTCAAATGTTAGGCATTCCATGTTCTTGGAGCCATAATACGGTCTGGTCGGCAAATTTGTAAGCTCCTAGGGGATTACTTTGCAAACGATTAACGGTCCCTCCCAGTTTGGTCCTAGGGGTCCATCTGTAGGATTTCATGTGTTGGCCATCACTCTTCGGAGTACCGAATCCTCCTTGTGAAATGAGAGATTTTTTACCCTTGAATTGTAGTACCTTGAGATTCTTCTTTGATACTCAGCGGTTCTTACCACTACTTCGTCTCTCAATTCATGTATCAAGTCTACGGATTCTCTTTTAAGCTCTTGAATCTTATCGAATGCATAGGTGATTCTTCGGTGTGAGGGTATCATAAACTCGATTGGTAACATCACCTCACACCTATATGTCAAAAAGTAGGGAGTATGTCCCATTGCCATTTTAGTGGACGTTCGGTAAGCCCATATGACAAGTAGTAGTTCTTCTACCCAGTTTACTTTTGCCATGTTTAGCCCCTTTTTCAGAATTGTCTTTATGGTATTGTTCGCAGCCTCAACTGCCCTATTCGCGTTTGGATCGGATGAAAAACTTTTAACAATTCCATTCTTGTGGAAAAAAGGGAGAATTCTTCACTCTCAAATTATGTCCCGTTGTCAGAAATTATCTTCTAGGGAATTCCGGACCTGGCTATGACATTCTCGATAATGTATCTGAGCACCTTCCCATAAGTAATCTTTAGAAGCGGTTCCACTTTAAACCATTTGGTGAAATAGTCGATGGCAAGTACAACATACTTTGCCACTCCTATTGAGATTGGCATTGGGCCGATTATGCATATTCCTCATACATCAAAGGGACATGGATTTGCAATTGGAGTCAATTGACTTGGGGGCAATCTTGGAATTTTTGAATATTTCTGACACTTTTCGCATCTTTTCACATATTCAATGGCTTGGTTGACCATATGCAACTTATAAAATCCCTGCCTCGTTATTTTCTTTGCCAACTTTGTTCCATTTGAATGATTCCACAAAATCCCTCGTGTGCTTCAACCATTAATTTTACTCCATCATTCATGCTCATACATCTTAGGTAGGGAAGAGCATATCCCTTTTTATAAAGGATTACATCCATTATTACGAAGGTTGGAGCTTGTCTCCTGATTTTCCTTTCTTCACCTTTTTTAGATGGAAGTGTTCCTTTAACAAGGTATCCAACAATAGGTGACATCCAAGTGTCATCATATATGTTACTTCGTCTCGATTGGTCAATCCTTCCATCTGATATTTCTTTATTACTTTCTCTTCACTCTTCCCTTTGTGATTTAGCTTGAGACCTTGTCAAAACTAACAATTTTTTCCCTGTTCGAATGCCTCCTCTCCATTACTTGGAATTTCATGATATCCCACCAGAACAATACGTGTCTTCGGTGGTTCCCTTGAGCTTGCTAGTTTTTCTAAATAATCTATTTGTGAATTTTCTGCTCTTGGGAATTGGTGTATGTAAAAGTCTTCAAACAAAGCTAGCATTCTTAGTATCTTCTTCACGTATAAAGATAGCTTAAGGGTCCTTTTTTTGATATATATATATATATATATTTCACTTGGTTCACCATTAGTTGAGAATCATTAAAGACATGCATTCGTGGAATCTTGATGACAACGTTAATCGCGCTACCATATACTCATATTCTGCCACATTGTTTGTTGTGGGGAATCCCAATTTCAGGGCATAATGAAAACGGTGTAAATCTAGTGTTATGATTACATATCTTGCACCGGCCCCTTGTTTGTTTGATGCACCATCAAGAATAATTGTCGCATGGGCTTTTGATCTTTCTCCGTTTCTGATTGCTCGTTAATAAAGCTAGTGCATTCATTAACAAAGTCGGCTAATGCATGTCCCTTGATTGCGGTTCGTGGTTGAAACTCTATGTCACATTGACTGAGCTCTATCTCACATTTTACCAATCTTCCTAAAGTTTCTGCTTTACTAAAGACTTGCTCAAGGGGGAAATTGGTCAAACAATGATCGGATGTTCCTGAAAATATGCTCTAAGCTTTCAAGTTGTGAGAATCAAGCAATATGCTAACTTTTCAATCACTGGATATAGGACCTCTGCATCCTTCAACCGTCTCCTCACATAGTATACTTGAAGTTGTGCCCCATTCCCTTCTGTCATCAATACTGAACTCACTGCGTGCTCTAAAACTGCCATATATCGGTATAACATTTCCCCATTCACAGGACTTGAAAGTATAGGTTGCTTCTCCATGTGGCTTTTTATTTCCTAAAAGCCTTTTCTACAATCTTCCCCCCCATTCAAAGTTCTTCTTCTTGACTATATCAAAGAAGGGTATACACTTCTTGATAGCCTTAGAGATAATTCTTCTTAGGGCAACTACCCTTTCATTTAAACTCATCGCTTCCTTGCCGGTTCTAGGTCCGGCCATGTCCTTAATGGCTTGAATTTGACCTGGACTAGCTTCGAACCTTTGGCACTTACAAGGTAGCCTAAAAGCTTTCCAGAATGAGCTTCAAAATAACACTTTTGTGAGTTTAATTTCATTTGATATTTTCACAATACTTTGAACATTTCTTCTAAATTTTTTAGATGACTTTTGGGTTCGCTAGGCTTACCAGCATATCATCCACGTAAACTTCCATTTTTCTGCCAATGTGCTCCTTAAACATTAGGTTGACCAACCTTTGATATGTTGCCCTTGCATTTTTTAACCCAAATGGCATTTCCTTGTAACATTAAATCCTCCACTCGATTATGAAGTTAGTTTGCTCCTCATCAGGTTTGAATATTGGTATTTGGTTGTACCCTGAATAGGCATCCATGAGAGATAACAACTTATGTCCGCTTGTGGCATTTACTAACTTTTCTATTCGTGGCAATGGGAAACATTCTTTTGGACATGCTTTGTTCAAATCCGTGTAGTCAATGCAAGTCCTCTATTTTCTGTTTGATTTCCTTACCAGAACTGGATTGGCTAACCACTTTGGGTAGTATATTTCCCGAATAAATCCATTCTCAAGGAGTCTATTAACCTCTTCTTTCAAAGCAACTAATCATACCTTGTCCATCTGTCTCTTTCTCCGGCTTATGGGAGTTGCTCCTGAATTAATGTTGAGAGCATGACACATGACCATTGGATCAATTCTCGCCATGTCTGAATATGACCTGGCTATTACGTCTTTGTTGACCTAGAGAAATTGTGTCAAATCCTTCTTTAAGTCATTATTAAGATCTTTTCCTACCTTAACCACTTTGGTAGCATCGTCCGAATCTATGTATGCATCCTCAAGATCTTCTATGGGTTTTATCCTTTCCGTTTCCCTAGGAAATCAAATTCTTAGACTGTTGGGCTCTCTTCCGCTGAATTTGCATCAATTCTCTTTCCCTTGCCTCCAGAAGGTATGTGCCATTGATACATACATTTGTTATATTTATTAATTTTAATCTTTTCTTTGAATGTTGGATGTTAGAATTCATCATCCGAAGGCTATAAAATAGTAGAAGGTTCAAAGTAAGCAGAATATTCCATTTTTTACTGGTCTAGAGTAGCAAAATACATTTCCCTAGAGCTAAACTCTCCCTTCGTATAGTCCCTCATTCTCTTTTGGTCAATAATTTTACCATGAGAAATTTCAGGGAGACAAAGGCGTCTATTTCATCGAGACTTGGCATGCCGAAGAAAGCGTTGTAGTATGAGGGTCCATTAATTATCACAAAGATATTCTCGAAGATTCTGCAGGTTGGTGGCACCCTTATCTGTACAAGCAGCTTTATCTGTCCCACTGGAGTTGATCCTTTGTTGTTGAATCCAATTATGGGCTCCATGCTTGGCTCCAGTTTGTCTTTAGGAATGTTCATCTGATCGAAGGCGTACTTGATGATTACGTAACCGCACTGCCTGTGTCAACCAGAAATTTAGAGACGATGGATTACCTAATTTACACAGTAATCATCAAAAGATCATTATGAGGATGGTGAACCCCCTTTCTTTGTTCTTGAGGAGAGAACATGAGGTTAGGCATCTGAATGTTAAGATATGGATTATTCATTGGGAGTTCCTCTTGGAAAGAGTAAATGCATTCTTTAGCTTCTTTGATATACCTGTTGCGAGCCCCTTTGTTGTTTCCCGTCGGATGTGGTCTGCCATGAAGTACATCAATTATATTTATTAGCGGGCTCAAGCTTAGGGGATCTTCATCTTTCAATACGTTTACAGCATTGCCAGGGTGTTTCTGTAGACCAATTCTGCCTGTTGAGATTTTTGTTGATCTTGAATGAACTCCTTCAAATGACTGTCACGGGTCAGTTTCTGGATAATGCCAGCTAGAACCCAACACTCATTGGTCTTGTGACATTGGCCTTATGATAAGCATAGTAATCCCCTCTCTTTCTTTGTTCAGGTTGTTCTTGGCTTTAAATGAGGTTGGAAAGTTGACTCTTTCCTTAGAAATGGAATATATGTAAGACAGTGGCATTTTTAAAGCGACTGCGTTACCGATTGGTTCTTCCCATCTTATCCTCTTGTGTCCTCGGTCTTGGCAAAACCTCCCTTCTTCTTTTTTTAGGGTAGTCTTCTTCTTAGCATAATAAAGCTCATCCATCCGGACGGACTTGTTAGCTTGGAAATGGAAGTTTTGTAAATCTTTACAGCCATTAACAAAGAGCTGCTTCCAGAAGGGAGTGTTTTCCAGTAAGCTGGAATGAATTGCAATTAGCTTGTCTCGATCGTTCATGTCTTAGGATTTTAGAGCTTCTGCATTGAATCTCCTCAAATAATATCCCAAGGATTCTCCCTGTCATTGCTTTATATTAGCCAACATGGTATAGTCAATTGTGAGATCTTTGCAGATGTAGAATTAGGCAGAAAATTCATAAGAGAAATGTTTCCATAAGTATATGGTGTTCTCCAAGTATTGTCTGTACCATTTTGCTGCAGCTCCCGAAAGAGTGACCAGGAACAATCAGCATCTGACAGCTCCATATGCATTGTACAAATACATTTGGCTATCCAAAACCATTAAATGATCGTTCGAGTCCACAGCCCTATGATATTTCATTGATGGAATCTTTAGATGTGGCGTGATGACTGTACCCATGATCTCATCAGTGAAGGGAGGCACTCTTTCATTGTCATTAACATTTTCATCCATTGTTCTTTTACCCTTCAAATTCATAGCATCATTTGTTGCCTTTTCAACTGCATCTTTGAGATAAGCCTCGACATTACAGTAATTTTTTCAGTCCGGGCAATACTCCTTAGATGTTAAACTTCCATATTGTTCCAGTGATTTGTCAAGAACTGTTCCCTGATGATTAGCTTTGGATTGGGGTCATTACTTCTTCTTCGAGGACGTCAGATGTACTTTGCTTTTATATTCATTGGATTTAGCTTTTATATTCCTTCTAGGGGAGACCACCTCTTCCTCTTGAGTTTGTCTAGAAGTCTTTGGAGATTTTTTAGATAAGGCCATTTTGAGTAGCTCCTGCATCTCCTGCAACTGTTGTTCCAAGTATTTGATTTTAGTTGTATTCTTGTCTTATTGTGTTGGTGACAAAGTTTGTCGAGGAACAGCCCCATTAAGATAAAAGATGGAGCTATATTCTCCTCAAAAGTGGCGGTGTGGATCACCGTTCCTCAATTCTACTTATTCATTTTGATCTCATTTTTCCTACGTAAGACAAATGAGCCACATGTTTGCACAAAAAAAGGGAAAACACCTCCAAGTCGCATGATTCAGTTGGCTTTGTGTTGTTCTTAGTGATTTGGGTGATTTATGCAAATATGTAAAAAGCAAAGACTAAACTGTAAAAGACACACAAATTTATAGTGGTTCGGCCAGAATGTGCCTACGTCCACTTTATATGTTATTCTCCTTTATTTTTCAGGTTACAAGTCCAAGACCTTGATTACAAGCGTATATAAGTTGTTTGAAAGTTCCTTCCGTGTTTGAGCTCTCAAACTTGTCCCCCATTGTTGTACCCCTGCCCCTCTATTTATAGAGTGAGGCTGGGGGGCAGGGTTCTTGGATATAGCTGCTGGTGGGCCCGGGCTGATGCAATCTGGCCTGGAAGTGTTTGTTCAGTACGCCTTGGTCCGGTGGTAGATGGTTGGAGGGGTTGGTCCGGTGAGGCCTTGGACCGGTGGAGGTTGACTCGGTGGTGAGTTGGTCCGGTGAGGGTTGGAGCGGCAGTTGGCTCGGTAGTATGTTGGCTCGGTGGTATGCTGGTTCGGGAGTGCATGGAAAGATGGTTGGTTCGGTAGTGGGAGGAGGTAGCTGGTTCGGCCATGCGTGGAGGTGAAGTTTGGACCGGCAGTGCTTGGGAGTGGAGGATGGATGGTTCGGCAGTGCTTCCTTTCATTTGGCTCGGTTATATCTCCTTCATACGAACTCCGATTAACCTGAAATTTGAAACATAGCCTTTCCTAGTCCTTATCATCATTTCCAATCAATTTCGTCTCGATCGGAGCTCAACCAGATTTTGGCAATATCGATCGCAGCCTTGATCCCAACCGATCTCCAACCCCGATATTCAACATTCCTTGCCAATTTGTTGACATTCCAGTTTTGACCAAAAATAGGATAACACTTTGCCCCCCAAAACATGCCTTGTGATAACAAGGCGTGTTTTGAATAGTTCCGAGTCCAATATCCAAAGTCCATAGACACATTGCCAGAGTATATCATCCTTGAATGCTCCGAGTCAATGTCCAATTCCAAATCCCATGACCAAAGCGTTGGCCAATTCCATATCCATTCGAACTCGACAACCGAGTCCTAATTCATTCTTATCCAATAGCCAATAACCAAATCCAAGACCTCTCAAGGTTGACATCCGAATCCATAACCTTCCGGGCTCTTGCCAAGCGCAATTCACACTTGATGCCCCTGGTCCAGTGTCCCTGGACATTGAGCTAACCTCTCCGGGTTCTTGCCAAGCGTAATCCACGTTTGACGACCTTGGTCCAGTGTCCCTGGACGCTGTACAATGCCATGGCTTAAGTCCTAAGCCGAATCCTGGTCTCTCCGGACCCTTGTTGAGCATAGTCCATACTCAACGACCTGATAATAACAATTGATAATAGAGGGCCTAAGTCCTAGGCCGAATCCTGGTCGTTCTGGACCCTTGCTGAGCATAGTCCATACTCGACGACCTGAGTGAGCCAATTTACCATGTTCGGGCAAAGCGACTCACCCCTTGCCAGGCATAATCCATACCCGACGACCGTTTATCAAAAATCAGATAAAAATCCAATCAAAATCCAATCCAAATCCAAAATTCAAATCCAAAATCTAAATCCAAAATCCGAAATCCAAATCTGAAATCCAAAATCCAAATTAAAACCAGAAAGCCAGAAATCCAAACCAGCGTCCAAAACCGAAAACAATCATCCAAAGGAAAATCCAAAAGCAAGCAAAACCAGGAGCTTAATCCAAGCTCCAAAACCAAAACCAAAACCAAAAAGAAAAGCAGTGTCCAATCCAAAAGCAAAAGATAAATTTCACAAACCATAGCATCGCAGTTTATCATCATTCAGAGCATGCCTAGGGGCTATCTCCGTCCCCGTACATGTGTAAATGACTTGGTTGCTTGCCAATAGTTTGCTACTTATTCCATATTATCCTGGTCAATGGATGATTAATTGACCATCGTTCCTGGGCCTCCCACCATCGTAGCTTCAGGTAGGCGGCGGTTGCTCCTGCTCTGCCGTTGCATTCCAAGGTCCAACATATTGTGACAGCTGTCCGTTCCTTACATGCTCCTCAATTATGTCCTTTTAGGTGCCTGCAGCTGTTGGTGTCGTGTCCATCCAAATTATGGAAGAGACAGTGCCTTCCTGATGTCCTTTCCCATTCTGTTGGTTCTCTCCTAGCCGGCCTCCGGTAGGGAAGGCGATTTCGAGTATCCAGGTATATCCGCTCCAGCGTCTCGTTCAATCCTGTGTATGTGGAAAACTTTGGATCCTTCCATTGCTTCCTAGCATTTCCAGAATCATCGTCCAACTTCCTTTTTCCTTTGTCTTTATCCAAACCTTTGCTGGACGGTCCTCCAACCTCAATTGCATTGACCTTTTTTAACTTTAAATCCGTACTCGCATCTTCTTGCCGAAGGAACCTTTCTACCTCGTGAAAGAATTCGTCGAGATCCCGTGGGGGATCTCGTATCAGAGATACCTTGAAATCCGAGTTCTCCCTGACTCCTGATACTGCTGCCATTAAAACCATTGATGGATCGGGCTGATCCACCGAAGCAACTACGGCACTGAATCGAGTTAGAAAGGCTCTAAGCGATTCATCGATCCTTTGCTTTACTGATGTCAATGTCATCACATTCTTCGGTCTCTTGACATGAACCCGAAATTGTCCCAAAAACCTTTCCACCAATTCCCTCCAAGTCCTGATAGATCCTTCTTCCAGCTGCCTAAACCACATCGCAGCTAAGTCCGTCAAGTACAAAGGGAAGCATCGGGCCATCACTTCCTCCGATGCCCCCAGCACCTCCATGTGTCTAGTGTACCTCATCAAGTGATCCGTAGGGTCTGCCTTGCCATCATATACCTCCACGCTAGGTAGCTTGAACTTAGGTGGATTCTGAGCCATCCTTATTTCCCGAGCGAACGGACTCCTGTTCACTCCTTCCAAGTCTCCGCTGGTCAAACCACCTCGCACAGTTTTCCTGATTATATCTACCAATCCAGCGTTGTCTGTCGGGGTTGCCCCCGAGGGAATTCCGGTACATACTCTTCATGTGGTTCGCCAGCAGAAACGTTGGCTCTAGCCTGTTGCACTCCTTCCGAAGGTCCTCCTGTGTTGTATCCTGCGGGCCTGCCCCCAAGCCCTTGTCGATCGCCCTCTGGCTTTGCATCCTGCCCTCCATTGGGTTCCATAACCCTAGCTTCTTGTCCTGCATCCATAGCCGCTGTAGCTGTTCCTAAGTTCTGGGTCCCTGCAGCTCTCATTTGCTCCAAGAAAGTCTGCATCATCTCCTGTTGACTCTTCAACAACCTCTCTTGCAGTCAATTTGTTATGGCTTCCATTTCATCCCGGGTTATGTAGATCGAAGCCGGTCCTTCCTCAGCTCCGGAGGATGCTTGTTGAATTCCTTCCCGTTGGCTTCTCTCAGCCCTTTGCCTTCTACTATTTTGCCTAGTCATTGTCTTCCAAATCCAAACTTTTATCCGATGCAGCGGGTGCTAGTCCTTCTCATTGAAAGCACCAAAAATGTTTGCACAAAAAATGGGCAAACACCTCCAAGTCGTATGATTCAGTTGACTTTGTGTTGTTCTTAGTGATTTGGGTGATTTGTACGAATATGTAAAAAACAGGGACTAAACTGTAAAAGACACACAGATTTATAGTGGTTCGGCCAGAATGTGCCTACGTCCACTTTATATGTTATTCTCCTTTATTTTTCAGATTACAAGTCCAAGTCCATGATTACAAGCGTATATAAGTTGTTTGAAAGTTCCTTCCGTGTTTGAGCTCTCAAACTTGTCCCCTATTGTTGTACCCCTGCCCCTCTATTTATAGAGTGAGGCTGGGGGGCAGGGGTCTTGGATATAGCTGCTGGTGGGCCTGGGCTGATGCAATCTGTCCTGGAAGTGTTGGTTTGGTACGCCATGGTCCGGTGGTAGATGGTTGGAGGGGTTGGTCCGGTAAGGCCTTGGACCGGTGGAGGTTGACTCGGTGGTGAGTTAGTCCGGTGAGGGTTGGAGCGGCAGTTGGCTCGGTAGTATGTTGGATCGGTGGTATGCTGGTTCGGGAGTGCATGGAAATATGGTTGGTTCGGTAGTGGGAGGAGGTAGCGGGTTCAGCCATGCTTGGAGGTGAAGTTTGGACCGGCAATGCTTGGGAGTGGAGGATGGATGGTTCGGCAGTGCTTCCTTTCATTTGGCTCGGTTATATCTCATTCATACGAACTCCGATTAACCTGAAATTTGAAACATGGCCTTTCCTAGTCCTTATCATCATTTCCAATCAATTTCGTCTCGATCGGAGCTCAACCATATTTTGGCGATATCGATCGCAGCCTTGATCCCAATCGATCTCCAACCCCGGTATCAACATTCCTTGCCAATTTGTTGACATTCCAGTTTTGACCAAAAATGGGATAACACCACAATTAGTCTATAGTACCGTGACAAGGTTGGAGGTTCAAGCCCTCCTTCTAGCATCAAAAATGTTAATAAGAAACTTATCAATGTCCCTAATGTTATGCGAAAAGTATTTAAGCTCAAACGAAACCAAGTTGTTGAAAAGAACTTTTCTATTGAAACTTAGCTTTTGACCAGATTGACTTAGTTAAAAGGGTTTTAGGTGTTAACTCTACCTATCGACCAGGTTTGCTTAATTGAATGGGTCCAAAGAGCTAGCTCTACCTTTTGATCTAGTTGACTTAGTCGAAAGGCTTCAAAGAGTTAGTTTAGGAAAGCATACTAAGGAAGTAACATCCACTTGAATCCTTTCCTTTGAGTAGGTCAAAAGTGACTAATCATTCTAGCTTCCCATTCCTTTCGATCACGTTGAAAGATATTGTTCTAACCCTTCTGATCATATCGAAAGGGATGCATGTTGTAGTTGTATGACCTAACCACCTTCGACCTCTTGTTTTCGCTACTTTTGTTGTAGAACCCCTTTGAAAGGGTTTTAGATGTTGTTGGGAGTAACCCCTTTCGAATGAGTTCCTCTCTAAATAACTGCTAGTCAATTATAAACTCAGATCCACTTCGAAACACCCTTTCCAATCTGGTCGAAAGGGTTTCCACTCTTTCAAAATGGTTCCAGCTTATAACTGCCCTAGATTCACTTTGTTTTCCCCATATAAGATCGACCTTGTAGGTCCCAATTTCATAAATTCATCGTGGTCAAAACCCCATCATCATACTTATTTTCCTTGCTAAGCAATGACGTGTTTCAACTAAGTATACCCAAGTCGATCCTACGCATTGCATAGACAAAATGAAGTTAAGAGAATAGGTTAGAATCATGTGCAATGGATCGTTAGTCCAGCTAATGATCTAAGTGATCTTCCTCGTCCTCAAAATCCTTAATGAATAAGCCATTAATTCTTTATTAATAATCCAAAATGAGTTACAAGTAATAGAGCTTTATCCCAATTTGATTTAATGTTTGTAGAAGATTTAATTGCAACTAAGAAAGTGAGTAGAAGAAATTAATTTAGGATTCCAAAATTTGGTGTAACGACCCGTAAATTTTCGATAATTAAAATAGCTAATTTAATAAGATTTCGTGATTTAGTGTTAGAAAAAAATTGTAAGTCGTTTGGAATAATAATAAATGTTGAATCCATTGGGTATAATAGAGTAATTGATTGATAAGTAAAATCTATTTAAATCAAATATTGAATATTGAACAGGTAAATTGTTTAAATTAAATATTTAAAACTTATTAAATAATTAAATAACTGTAAAATGAAAATAGTGTTCTAAATTGTGAATTGGTTTTAAAAGTTGAATCTTATAAGTTCAATTTCAATATTTCAAAAGATAATGAATTATTGGATAATCGAAATTATTTAAATTTAATATTTGGAATTTATTGAATAATTTAATAATGGGAATTGAATAAACGTATAATGGAAATGGTTGTTCTATAATTTTAATTCATTCCAAAAGTTAAATTTTATAAGTTCGTTTTGAATATTTCAAAAGATAGTGATTTAAGAATAATCAGATTTGATTAAATTTAATATTACAAATGTTTGAATAATTAAATTCCGAATTTGATATGATTAAGTTGATATTGAAATTTAATATATGAAAATAGAGTGAATAATTGAAATTTGATTTAATATGATTCAAATTGGTTTCCAAAGTGAATGTAAGTTATATCGAGATTATAATAGAGTTAATAAGATTTTAATATTGGAATTTATTGGGAAATTGAATACCGGGTTTAATATGATTAAAAATGATTTGTAAAATTTTATTTTATCATATTAAAGTTAGAATGAGGTTATAAAACTTTTAAAAACGAATTAAAAGTAAATTGGTAAAAATTGAATATTTTAATATTTAATTATAGACTGAAAAATAGCCAATTTTTGATCAGTCTCAGAATTGGACGAAACTAGTTCCATTGGATCCGTAATAGTTGGTTATTATCGGATTTCAATTTTCGTGGCAATCAGAGTTTTTGTTTGACCGTGGCAGCTCGAAACACATCGAAATTGTTTTAATATTAATTTGACGAGTTAAAATAGTCATTTTTCAAACAGTCTCGGACTTCGACGAAACTAGTTTCATCGGATCCGTAATATGATATTATTGTAAGTTTTCAAATTTCGTGTCAATCGGATTTACCATTTGTCCGGGGCAAGCCAAAACGCCTAGAAAATCGTTTAATCGGTTTAATTTAAAATTGATCGTTTATTGCCGTAACTCGCACGGACGATCGAATTAGCTTCTGAAACTTGTTCCATTGTGTCCGGAATGCGGGATAAACCCTAGGAACGTCGGTCACTGCGCGAGATTTGGAGTTCGAAAAATTGGGTATGAATAGTGTTCGTCAGTTTCTATAAAAGGACCCTTAATTCATTTCATTTGGTCCAAAACCCTAGTCTATCATCAGCCGCCGCCTCCATATAAACTAACCGCCAGAAACGCACCACATTCATCCCCTCCGATCTCCCAATCCGTCGACATTCACGCGAAACCTTCAACATGAAAGTTGTAGAGCACGTTGAGATCTTCGATCTCAACGGTGGAGATCGTCATAGGCGAAGTAAATCAATGGGAAATCGCTCGTGAAGGCCGGCCGTTCGCGCGCAAATCGAGGGGCCTAGGGACAGCCGAGCTTCACTATCTCCTGGCCGATGGTGGCTCGCGAGGAGGGCTTCGATTTGGCGGTAGTGTGATGGAGTTTCGTGTAGCGTGGTGGTTGCGGCATTCAACCCTAAATATCGACAATGGGTTGTGCATGCGTGTATCAACTGCGAAGGAACGTGATTTTCACGTTTGGAAGAGGAAGCAGGGAAAAGCCAGATTGTGATAGGGTTAGGAAATTTAATTATAGTTGTATAATTATTTATATTCAAATCTGTATAAACTTTGAAATAACGTAACTTTTTGATGCGAGGTCCGTTTCGGACGAATCAAATTACGTTGGAATCGTTTTGACGAGCACTACGCAATAGAATTGGATTGGAGTCATTTGGAGCTAGTGAAAATTTTGGGTAAAATTAAACGCTCTTTTAATTTTATTCGAAATAAAACACTGGAACAACGGAAAAATCAAGGTGAGTGTTTTATAATGCTCACAACGTACTAAATATCTTTATGCTAGTTAAATTTGACATTATGAAGTGGTATGATTTTATTTGTCGTTGTTTGACAAAAATTTAATTGGCATATAGCTTGTCATTTGAATTAACCGTTGAAAATTTAAATTGACAGTTAAACTGAAATTAAAATTGAATTGCGATAAAATTACCCGACATTGATAACTATGAAACTGCCATGAATTGTATTGTCTATTGGATGATGTATTTTGATGGATGTTATTGGTTGATATTTAAATGTTTGGATGTTTATTTGCTTATATATACTGTTATGCATACATATGACACTGTGATTGGTTTAAGTAATATATACTCATCCCTGACATTTAATTGAAATAAATAATTACTTGGTCATAGGATAGAAAATTATATACCGACATCGAATTGGCTAAATTAATAATTTTTAAAATTGTCGATTTGAAATTTATTTAAATGTTTTGATTTAAAAGTTATAAATAGAAATTAATTTATAAAAATCGCATTTATCGAAAAATTGAGTCTGGAATGTTGAAATAAAATTTGGTTAAAAGAAATTGTTAAATAATTAAAGTGGAGACTTTCGAATTTAAAAATCGGGATATGATTAAATTTCGTAAATTGATTTGTTTAAAGATTTAACCTTAATTCGAGCTTTGAATATTACTAAGTAAAAGCGATATAAAAGGATATTTTGAAATTGAGCTTGAAATTGAATCATATTGTAATTGGGTTTTAAATTTGAATATTGAAAGATAATTTTGTTAAGTATTATAAATTGATATGTTGAAAAATCAAGCTCCAAATCGATATAAATTGAAATTGAATAAATTAAAGGTGAATGTAAAATTGAATTAATTTGAAGTCAAATTTGACATTGATTTGAATTGAAATCGAAATTGAATCGGTGGAATGGAAATTGAAATTGATTTGAATTGGGAAGTTATAATTGAAATGGATTGGTTTTGAAGCTGTTTTATTTTGTTTCCAAATTACTCGGTTATATATACTTTTTTTTAATACTTAAACTATTTTAATCTATTTTAAATCTACTTAACCCAATTTAAATTATTTTAAACTAATTTATCTATTTCAAATCCGTTTTAAGATTTTAAGTATTTTTAACTATTTTAATTATTTAAACTACTTTTAAACTACTTAAAACTATTTTCTAAAATTCTAAGCTGGTCAATAAGGTGAAATGTTTATATTTAAATCTTGAATTTAAATACGAATTGGGTTAAATGAAGTTGCAACCTAAATTGAAATTCGAAATGATTTTGAAATCGAAATGAGATATAGATGCGAAAATGATTTTTGAAACGAAATCTTACATTTGAAAAGATATGATGATATTTGAAATGGATTTGATTTTGAAGCGAATATGATATTTTGATATCAATTATGAATCGATTTAAAATGTGAAAGAGCCAACGGTGTAATAATACGTAGTTATTAAAGAGATCGGGATCGGATATGGACATACTCTCTGTCGATACCGAAAACCACTTTAATAACTATTATACGCGGAGTGTTGATCCAGAATGAAGTGGATGGTTTGGTGAACGCGTTGACTGAAGAAAGATAACGATATTGGATGACCCCTGACATGACTAAAACAGGAGCTGCGCCGGGCCATTGAGGTTCGCCATCTCTAGCGGACACACTTCTTCGATACCATATTTATTTCATTTGTGATGCGATTTGGGTGCATCCCCTGATTTGGGAGTGTTGTTCGCGGTGTTGGGGTAGCTGCTGGCTATGCTCAACATCAGTCCGCATCACGCAACTACTAGTATCCCAGTTGGTATCGCCTCATGTACCTTGTCATACTGATTATCCTATTCGCGACCACTACGTTATGTTTTGTGTTATACCTATGGCGTACCCTCTGATAACCACCAGTTTACGGTGGGGCTTACGGTGCTGTATAGACTACGGCATTATAAAAATGTGTTAAGGGGGATTATGGTAATGCCTCAACGCTATTTTGATACTTTATATTACTGATAGGCATTATCTACTTAGCGTACATTACTACATAGTAGATAGTTTAACGGATCCTTGAGAGATGGAAAATCCCATAACATCTTTTAAGTTATTGCACGAACGATGACACTGGATATGAGATGTCAAACCCCGTAAACATCTCTGACGCTTTTAAAATCATATTTATTTACGATTGATTTAACTTTCACAAGGATATTTTAGTCCTAACTCGAGTGTTTTGTTTTTCATTACGCTCGGGCAGTCCTGAGTTTTTTAGATTTTTGAAGATCTATTCTGGAGGATGAAGACGAAGATTTGGTATACTATTACTATTATTACCCTTGCATCATGCTATCTGCTGCATTATTTAAATTGTCCTGTTGTATACATATAACTCTGATAAATGTTGTATAAATAATTGTCAAAGTATAGTAAACAGCTTCATGAACTGTTTATTTGACTATTATATTTTATCGTTCCGCTGCGAGATTCTGTGTTGTTTCATTTCCTTTATTTCTCTTTCTTCTCTTTTCTTATTTATCCCAATAACCATCTTCCCTTTTGAATGGTTTGGAATCGACATGTGTATTTGATCGTCGGTTTAAACTGTCCAAAAAGGCGGGTCGTCACAGTTGGTATCAAAGCTTTGGTTTAGCGATAACCTTAGCTTTGTGGGGTTTGACTCTATATAAATAGGGTAGTAATATCCTATGATGAGTCGCTGAGTGTGTATTTATGAGAGAGCGTATTTGTTAGTGATATAAAATGTTTTATATTGTGTTGGTTGATTTGTTGAGTGACTTATGGATTCTGGTCAATACGAGTAATTAACGTCATTGATAGGGATCTCTAACCACTTAAACAGAACAATTCGACATAGTATTGTTTTGAAATTGGGTAAATGAAATAATTTTGCCCTAATTATATTTTGTATATAAAGGATTTGTTTTCAGAAATTATTTTGACTTATCTAGCTTACCTGATAGTTGGGAATGATAATATTGGTTGTTATCATTAATTGGGTATTGTAATTTAATAAATTAGGTTTATTACAAAATAAACAATTATAAAACAACTTGTGGAATATTTCAAGAAAGTGAAATCATATAAGAATATTTTATAAAGGTGACTTATAAATTAAAATAGATCTAAATTGGAAATATTGAATTTAAGACCCGGAGGTTTTGAAAATGGTTTTCAAAGCTTTGAAGAAAGTATATTGTAATATTAGTTGGAAAATAATTATGAGAAATATTTTGAAAGGATTTTAAGAAGGAATGAATTCAGTACTCCTCTCTTATATCGCTGGAAAATAATTTTGGTGATGACTGCGCAACATCATCGACGTTCATTTTCGAGTCTCAAAGTGGGGGAGACTTCTAAGAAAGCTTTGTTTTTCTTCAAAATTATTTGGGTAAATGGGTTTTGGTTTAAACTCCAAAGGTATGATTTGATATATTAAAGATATAAGTGTATATGTTTATTTCAAACGATTTGAAAAGAACCGGGCATTTAAATTTCTAAGTTATGTTAATTAGTAATATTCAAATGAAATGTGAATAACCAGAATTTATAAAATAAGAGGATTAAGATATCTAACCTATTGTTTGGGAAAACTTTAAAGTTGAAAGGTAAAGGGGATTTAAACAAATTAAATTTGTGAATGTTCTAATTAAGTAAAAATGAAATTCTATAAATTTGTATAATACCAAAATTACATTCTGATAACATATAACAAGACTTACCAAATGTTAAAAGTTAAAATGATGTTTTGGATATGTAATGAGATGTTTTACAAATAAACAGAACCTGGAAATAATTAAAGTATACAAGTAAGGAAAACTCAAAGGGAATTAAAATGTATATAAATGATAATTTGGTTGAATTTTTTTTATATATACTTAAATATAGCATGAAATGATGAATGGATAAATGGAACAAGTAAGTGAACACAAGAAAGAAGACAAATGAATTGTATAATATCTTTGTAAATTGGTTATAGAAAATAAATATAAATTTCATAGAAAAATTTTGAATTTGTAACTTTGAGATAACTATAAACTAAGAAAATTCGTATATAAGAAGTTAGACTTTATTGGAATGACTATAAACTAAAGTGATGATTAATAAAATGTTCCACAAATAAATTTGTATTAACTGAAACTATGAATATGAAGTAAATGTAAACAAAAGAATTTGGTGTAGCTAAGAATCAATTGGGAAAAGAAATTGAGCTTAATTAAATTATACAGAATGTTTAAAATGAACTTGAGTAAGCAAATTCTTTGATATGATGTTTAAGAAAAGATAATGTTAAAGAATATGCTATGTAAAGAAATGAATATACTAACTGAATAATAGATTGTGAGTAATTAAGTGAAAATAATAGAAGTCAATAAAATAATTTAGTATAGATAAATTGGATAGAAATCTATTGGAAGGTAATACGTGAGATTGCACGTATATTATTTTAGTCGCATAACGATTTGATCCAAATTCGAGCACAAAATTTCGAGATGATTTATATCGATCCAAGTTAGGAATTTTCACTCGATTTTCGACGGCGAACCCTGGATATGGATTTTTAATTCGATTCTGGAATTCTCTATCATAGTATATGGCTATGCAAGGAGAGTAACAGTTTCCAATCAAGGAACCAAATCTGAGTCCGCACTAGATAGTCGTGTGAACGATACTAGTTTGGAAGTGAAATTGTGTGATTGAATACGCGATTAGATTGATGTTGCTCACGGATGATATATGTACAGCTTACAGACTTAATTAAATAATATTGGAAACTTAAGATGCCAAATACAAAATGGTCCTTTTAAAATTATATAACAGGATATATATATAAAAGAGATAAACCAAATTAAATGTAAAATTAATAATTTGGTTATGTTGGGTATGATTTGGTTGTTATATGATTGTTAGTTGATTATATATAATTCATTAAGTGTTAATGAAATTGAAAGCTATAAATCATTGAAATCAAATTGGAAGTTAAATGAATTTAAAAGAATTTAATTTGATTCAAATTGGAAGTGAACTAATGTAAATATAAATTAGTAAATGTTAACTAATTGAATTGAGAATGAATGTTAGTAAAATCCAACGTTAATGAATCAACTGTGATTAAAATGTAAAACCAAGTGAATAAATATTAATGAGAAGTGAATTTATATTGATTGGTTATGGATTTGCTGGATGATAGTTGGATGATAGTTGATTGATGGTTGCATTTGTTGTTTTTGTTGCATTTGCTATGTTGGCATATTTAATTGTTATGTTGCTATATGATGTATATTGATATTATTTTCATATATGCATGTTTCTCATGCTTTGTTGAGTGTTTAGCAGGTGCGGATTGCGCTTGCTTCGCATTTGGAGCTCGCTTTCGCGCTATATTAGCCGTATATGCTCGCTAATAATATATAAGGTACATATCTCGGATTACATATCGTACATTTACACTTTTTTCCCTGCGGGATGCCACATCACTTGATGAGATGTATATTTGTGATATATATACTGTCATTTTTTTTCCGATCGAGCCGCGCAAAGGAGACTCTGCCGAAATTTTCCGTAAAATCCGGGTGTTAGAAAATTTTTCAAGTTTTAAATTTTTTTTATAACTTGTTTTGATAACTAACTTTTAAACTTAGAAAGTCATTCACGGTAACTTAGTGGAAGTGTAGTGATGACTTTATAAGTGGAATTTCATTGTTTTATAAGTTGGTAACTTTGAGTAAAATATATCTAATGTTGAATTCTATAATTAGTTCCTTTTCCCTTCTTTTTCCTTTTTGGGGACGAAAAGTTCTGAGTGGGGAGAGTGTAACGACCCGTAAATTTTCGATAATTAAAATATCTAATTTAATAAGATTTCGTGATTTAGTGTTAGAAAAAAATTGTAAGTCATTTGGAATAATAATAAATGTTGAATCCATTGGGTATAATAGAGTAATTGATTGATAAGTAAAATCTATTTAAATCAAATATTGAATATTGGACAGGTAAATTGTTTAAATTAAATATTTAAAACTTATTGAATAATTGAATAACTGTAAAATGAAAATAGTGTTCTAAATTGTGAATTGGTTTTAAAAGTTGAATCTTATAAGTTCAATTTCAATATTTCAAAAGATAATGAATTATTGGATAATCGAAATTATTTAAATTTAATATTTGGAATTTATTGAATAATTTAATAATGGGAATTGAATAACCGTATAATGGAAATGGTTGTTCTATAATTTTAATTCGTTCCAAAAGTTAAATTTTATAAGTTCGTTTTGAATATTTCAAAAGATAGTGATTTAAGAATAATCAGATTTGATTAAATTTAATATTACAAATGTTTGAATAATTAAATTCCGAATTTGATATGATTAAGTTGATATTGAAATTTAATATATGAAAATAGAGTGAATAATTGAAATTTGATTTAATATGATTCAAATTGGTTTCCAAAGTGAATGTAAGTTATATCCGGATTATATTCGTGTTAATAAGATTTTAAAATTGGAATTTATTGGGAAATTGAATACCGGGTTTAACATGATTAAAAATGATTTGTAAAATTTTATTTTATCATATTAAAGTTAGAATGAGGTTATAAAACTTTTAAAAACGAATTAAAAGTAAATTGGTAAAAATTGAATATTTTAATATTTAATTATAGACTGAAAAATAGCCAATTTTTGAACAGTCTCAGAATTGGACGAAACTAGTTCCATTGGATCCGTAATAGTTTGTTATTATCGTATTTCATTTTTCATAGCAATCGAAGTTTTCGTTTGACCGTGGCAGCTCGAAACGCATCGAAATTGTTTTAATATTAATTTGACGAGTTAAAATAGTCATTTTTCAAACAGTCTCGGACTTCGACGAAACTAGTTTCATCGGATCCGTAATATGATATTATTGTAAGATTTCAAATTTCGTGTCAATCGGATTTACCGTTTGTCCGGGGCAAGCCAAAACGCCTAGAAAATCGTTTAATCGGTTTAATTTAAAATTGATCGTTTATTGCCGTAACTCGCACAGACGATCGAATTAGCTTTCGAAACCTGTTCCATTGTGTCTGGAATGCGGGATAAACCCTAGGAACGCCGGTCATTGCACGAGATTTGGAGTTCGAAAAATTGGGTATGAATAGTGTTCGTCAGTTTCTATAAAAGGACCCTTAATTCATTTCATTTGGTCCAAAACCCTAGTCTATCATCAGCCGCCGCCTCCATATAAACTAACGGCCAGAAATGCACCCCCATTCATCCCCTCCGATCTCCTAATCCGTCGACATTCACGCGAAACCTTCAACATGGAAGTTGTAGAGCACGTTGAGATCTTCGATCTCAACGGTGGAGATCGTCATAGGCGAAGTAAATCAACGGGAAATCGCTCGTGAAGGCCGGCCGTTCGCACGCAAATCGAGGGGCCTAGGGACAGCCGAGCTTCACTATCTCCTGGCCGATGGTGGCTCGCGAGGAGGGCTTCGATTTGGCGATAGTGTGATGGAGTTTCGTGTAGCGTGGTGGTTGCGGCATTCAACCCTAAATATCGACAATGGGTTGTGCGTGCGTGTATCAACTGCGAAGGAACGTGATTTTCACGTTTGGAAGAGGAAGCAGGGAACAGCCAAATTGTGATAGGGTTAGGAAATTTAATTAAAGTTGTATAATTATTTATATTCAAATCTGTATAAACTTTGAAATAACGTAACTTTTTGATGCGAGGTCCGTTTCGGACGAATCAAATTGCGTTGGAATCGTTTTGACGAGCACTACGCAATGGAATTGGATTGGAGTCGTTTGGAGCTAGTGAAAATTTCGGGTAAAATTAAACGCTCGTTTAATTTTATTCGAAATAAAACACTGGAACAACGGAAAAATCAAGGTGAGTGTTTTATAACGCTCACAACGTACTAAATATCTTTGTGCTAGTTAAATTTGACATTATGAAGTGGTATGATTTTATTTGTCGTTGTTTGATAAAAATTTAATTGTCATATAGCTTGTCATTTGAATTAACCGTTGAAAATTTAAATTGACAGTTAAACTGAAATTAAAATTGAATTGCGATTAAATTACTTGACATTGATAACTGTGAAACTGCCATGAATTGTATTGTCTATTGGATGATGTATTTTGATGGATGTTATTGGTTGATATTTAAATGTTTGGATGTTTATTTTTTTATATATACTATTATGCATACATATGACACTGTGATTGGTTTAAGTAATATATACTCATCCCTGACATTTAATTGAAATAAATAATTACTTGGCCATAGGATAGAAAATTATATACGGACACCGAATTGGCTAAATTAATAATTTTTAAAATCGTCGATTTGAAATTTATTTAAATGTTTTGATTTAAAAGTTATAAATAGAAATCAATTTATAAAAATCGAATTTATCGAAAAATTGAGTTTGGAATGTTGAAATAAAATTTGGTTAAAAGAAATTGTTAAATAATTAAAGTGGAGACTTTGGAATTTAAAAATCAGGATATGATTAAATTTCGTAAATTGATTTGTTTAAAGATTTAACCTTAATTCGAGCTTTGAATATTACCAAGTAAAAGCGATATAAAAGGATATTTTGAAATTGAGCTTGAAATTGAATCATATTGTAATTGGGTTTTAAATTTGAATATTGGAAGATAATTTTGTTAAGTATTATAAATTGATATGTTGAAAAATCAAGCTCCAAATCGATATAAATTGAAATTGAATAAATTAAAGGTGAATGTAAAATTGAATTAATTTGAAGTCAAAGTTGACATTGATTTGAATTGAAATCGAAATTGAATCGGTGGAATGGAAATTGAAATTGATTTGAATTGGGAAGTTATAATTGAAATGGATTGGTTTTGAAGCTGTTTTATTTTGTTTCCAAATTACTCGTTATATAAACCATTTTTGAATACTTAAACTATTTTAATCTATTTTAAATCTATTTAACCCAATTTAAATTATTTTAAACTAATTTATCTATTTCAAATCCGTTTTAAGATTTTAAGTATTTTTAACTATTTTAATTATTTAAACTACTTTTAAACTACTTAAAACTATTTTCTAAAATTCTAAGCTGGTCAATAAGGTGAAATGTTTATATTTAAAATTTGAATTTAAATACGAATTAGGTTAAATGAAGTTGCAACCTAAATTGAAATTCGAAATGATTTTGAAATCGAAATGAGATATAGATGCGAAAATGATTTTTGAAACGGAATCTTACATTTGAAAAGATACGATGATATTTGAAATGGATTTGATTTTGAAGCGAATATGATATTTTGATATCAATTATGAATCGATTTAAAATGTGAAAGAGCCAACGGTGTAATAATACGTAGTTATTAAAGAGACCGGGATCGGATATGGACATACTCTCTGTCGATACCGAAAACCACTTTAATAACTATTATGCGCAGAGTGTTGATCCAGAATGAAGTGGATGGTTTGGTGAACGCGTTGACTGAAGAAAGAGAACGATATTGGATGACCCCTGACATGACTAAAACAGGAGCCACGCCAGGCCATTGAGGTTCGCCATCTCTAACGGACACACTTCTTCGAAACCATATCTATTACATTTGTGATGCGATTTGGGTGCACCCCTTGATTTGGGAGTGTTGTTTCGCGGTGTTGGGGTAGCTGCTGGCTATGCTCAACATCAGTCCGGATCACGCAACTATTAGTATCCTAGTTGGTATCGCCTCATGTACCTTGTCATACTGATTATCCAATTCGCGACCAATACGTTATGTTTTGTGTTATACCTATGGGGTACCCTCTGATAACCACCAGTTTATGGTGGGGCTTATGGTGCTGTATAGACTATGACATTATAAAAATGTGTTAAGGGGGTTTATGGTAACGCCTTAACGCTATTTTGATACTTTGTATTACTGATAGGCATCATCTACTTAGCGTACATTACTACATAGTAGATAATTTAACGGTTCCTTGAGAGATGGAAAATCCCGTAACATCTCTTAAGTTATTGCACGCACGATGACACTGGATATGAGATGTCAAACCCCGTAAACATCTCTGACGCCGTTACACTCATATTTATTTACTATTGATTTAACTTTCATAAGGATATTTTAGTCCTGACTCGAGTGTTTTGTTTTTCATTACGCTCGGGTCAGTCCTGAGTTTTTCAGATTTTTGAAGATCTATTCTGGAGGATGAAGACGAAGATTTGGTATACTATTACTATTATTACCCTTGCATCATGCTATCTGCTGCAGTACTTAAATTGTCATGTTTTATATGTATAACTCTGATAAATGTTGTATAAATAATTGTCAAAGTATAGTAAATAGCTTGATGAACTGTTTATTTGACTATTATATTTTATCGTTCCGCTGCGAGATTCTTTGTTGTTTCATTTCCTTTATTTCTCTTTCTTCTCTTTTCTTATTTACCCCAATAACCATCTGCCCTATTGAATGGTTTGGAATCGACATGTGTATTTGATCGTCGGTTTAAACTGCCCAAAAAGGCGGGTCGTCACATTTGGTCCCTAAAACTAGACCCCTTTGGTCTTATTATAGATGCAGGTCGGCCCCTTCCACGCCTATGCCTTCGACTCGGTTGAAAGGACCCCTGTTTATATGCCACTTCAAGCCTTTCGACTTAGTTGAAAGGCCATGACTCCTTTCGATGTTGTCGAAAGCCACCACTTTTTTGTGCTCTTTGATTTACTCTTGTGCTTCCTTTATCTTTTCCCAGACCTTTCGACTGAGTAAAAGGGTCCTTTGTAAACTTTTCACCGTTGTTGAACTTTGTGTACTACTTTCTTTAGAACACCTTTTGATGCTGTCGAGAGGTTCAGAAATGCACCTTTTCCTTTGTGTTGCCTTGTTGTTACTGGAAGCAAGAAGTCTCCGACTCTATCGATAGATTGTTCATATCAGTTTCGAAGATATTGAAGTACCAATGGTTTCGATGATGTTGAGTAGCCTCCGAATGCATACCTGAGAATTGAGGCGGAAACTTCCATTAATATTATTGGCTTGACCGAATCGAAAGGCATGTATCTGCTTTCGAAAGGGTTGTGATAAGGGCAAAACCTTTCATTCCAAAAGATCTAGCGTGTAAGTGGAAGATTATCATCCATTGCTTTTGAAAAGGGTTCCAAAGCTATCTTTGCTTATTTATCCATGTTGAAAGATTGAAAGTGGCGAAAGGGTATTCCTGTTTCCATCTGAGTCGAAAGCCTTCATACTGTAAAAGCAGTTGGTGCTTTCGACTCCTTCGAAACCTTTTTAATTCCCTCAAAACTTCTTCTTATAACCGTTGTTTCCCATGCCTGCTACTTCATCGAAACCCCACTCTCATTGTCCTTCTTTCATACTTCTGCTTGAGTAGATTTTTTGACTAACACCTTCTTTTCAAATAAGAGTCAAGTTTTATTACATGAGTGGTTGTTCAAATTGGTTTTTTCTTCAAAGCCTTTTAACAACAAAGATTTTACTTCTTGAAAGTGGGATTTTTAGCTTAAACCATTTATTAAGTTTTGCCTTTCCAAAACTCCATTTTTATGCCAAACCATTTTTTCAAAAATGCACTTTGCGGTGTTTCTAAAACATCTTTTATAACTTTGAACCATAAAAACCATAGTACAATGGGACAACTTCCATCCTATTATTTTCCTATTACTCATGTTATTTTTTCTTTCAACCTTAGCAGAGGCTCTAATATCATATAAGTGGTACTTTTAAAGGATATGTGCAATCAATGTGCACAACTATGGAAAATGCCTTTTTTAATTTTCTATATTGTTTCTAATTACTTGCACCATTTCATATAAATTTCCAACATTGTTTCTATTTATGATTCACAATGTTTTTACTATTTAACATTATTCTATTGAAACTACTTTTATTTATATGGCTTCTCCTTGTATAACTTTTCTCTTAATTTAGTGTCTTCTTTATTGAACCATTATAGTGCATTCACCTACTGCTTTAATTCCATTCACCTACAGGAAGAGAATTCACTACTAAATCTACTTGGGAAGAGATAAGGAAACGAGATAATAAGGTTGAATGGAGCAAAATCATATGGAATAATGCAAATAACCCAAAAATGGCGTTCACAACTTACAAAGCAATTCTTAAAAGACTGCCTACAAAGGATAGACTTGTAAAATAGGGAATCTTAAATGAAAATAAATGTGAATTATGCAACCTAGAAGAGGAATCGCATGAGCATTTATTCTTTTCCTGCAAATTTTCGAAAGAAGTATGGAATCGATGCAAAACACAAACAAACACAACAGTGGATGCTAATAATTTAGAGGAAGAGATAAATCACCTGGTGCAACGGAGAGGCGTAGACGTCAAATCCAAGATGGCCAGCATTGCTATCACAACAACCGTATGGGGAATTTGGAAGGAAAGGAATCGTCGCGTATTCCAGAAAAAACAAAGAAATCACATAAAGATTAGCAAATTGGTGAAAAATGACATGCAACTGGTACGAAGAAGAATCAAAGAGTGCGAAAATAACTTGCTGGAATTAAGTGGAGTTCGAATTGCAGGAGATGATCAAAATCGAACATCGGGAGGAAACCCAAGTACAAGCTACCTGCTGCGGCCGCCATGAAGAGAAAGAAGATGATGTAAACTGATTTTATTTTTGGTATTTTTGAGTTGTAAGAATTCCTTGTCGGATATGTATGTATAGCTCGTAGTGGGCTGCAATTTGGGCTGAAATGCCTTATTAAAGTCTTACCAATTTACAAAAAAAAAAAAAAATTAGTTAAATCGAAAGTTTCAGCAAATGGGTTTATATAAAAATTTATTAGTTTTGAAAAAATATAATAGAGCGTATATAGCAAGTTGATTTTTCCAATATGAAAAATTTTAAGAGGTAAAATTCTTTTTAAGCATGCACAATATGAAGTGGTAAATGTTTAATTTTTACTAAAGAATATATTTAAATAAAATATATTTATTTTTTGAAAAATTTAATATTTACTTTTCGAAAATAGGATTTTTCTATCTTCAAATAGTTCCTCTGAAAATCATTCCAAATATATTATTTATATATTTTTCTTAAACTTTTATATTAAAATCATTTCAACTTTTATACCAAATTCTTTCATATGGGGTTGGTCTCATAATGGATTTTTATTTATCCCTTCTTTTAGACTTTTCTTCTTTTCTATTTATTCTCTAACTTATCTTCCTTCGGAATATATTAAAAATCTAGTTATCTTCTTAGAGTGATTACTACACACACCTTCGTTTGGGAATTTATTTAATACTTACTTTTTGATATCTACAACATATAGATTCTTACTTTCTCCTTATTTGGATCTAATGTACATCATTAATCAGCAATAGCAAGGATCTATAACCATTTGACAATCAAGGCCCAATAAGGGAGTCATGTATCATCCAGCTTTAGGGACCCTTTTAAGTGTCGCATTCATGCTCTTCTTAAGTTAATGCCTTCCAATACGATTTACTTCCCATAGGGTAATCATGATAGGTATATATCTTCAATTCCATCTATTGTTCCAACTCATAGTCGCGCTATCCATCTTTTCATAATATAGTTGCAACTACTTCTATAGTCGAAATTTGTAGGGTTTGGCATATTACATATATACTTACAGTAAAAATTATAAATACGTTCACTCATCGTATCCTGATTATTAAGATAGATTAACCTAAGCTTTGATGCCAAATGTAATAACCCATACCCTAGTGGGAAGGGATTTTCGCTAAATCGAAAACCAAAGTCCATCAAAGTAGGGATCGTTGATTTGATATCCTACAAGTAAATAAATACATATCAGAGCACTACCGAAATACACTAATAGCAGAATAATAAAGTATATTAAAACATATAGTTACTGATCAAGATTGACACCTCCAATACTTAATGTTCTTGTCAGTGCCGAGCATGCATAAGGAAATCAGTCCTTCCACTATTCCCGCCTTGTGCCTGTACTTATCCCTCTGAGTTATCATATGGGTTGTAATGAGGAGGGGTCAGAACAACGTTCTAGTGACTGGTAAATTTAACACTTTATAAATAACATTAGTTTATGTTGATTTCCTTCTATTACATGTTATGTCTCTTATTTTTACATAGTCATCTCAACTCTACGTAGGCGTACGATATGCCTTGTCTACCCTTAATAGAAATAACTACATACTTGTGTGTGTATACACACATATATAAGTACGATAGTTCCCATTTGGACCAAGATAATATCCTCGCTAGTATCCATAATGCAGCACCTCATCAGGATCCACATCAATGCAGTATCATGTCTTCGTCGCCCGTGCATACAAAGGAACTCTTGTAGTGCCTACTAACGGAATCAAAATAGTTTAGTTGTATTCTATTCGAATTTGAAAGACTACTACAAAGGGTTGTCTAGCCTTTCCTCTAACAAACAACTAGCAAACAATTATGGCGGTGCATGACCTAAACTTGGAGGTGTAACTGTTTTGGCGTAACCCATGTCTTTCCATTGACCACTCGAGACTGATGATGTTCTCGGCCAATGTACAACTCCTACTCCCTAATATGGTACCGAACACACACTGACATAGCTTCGAGCCTTGGTCACTATCCCATTTAGAGTGCCTAATGCAATCAAATAATATTCCCTTATTACTTAATACCCCTAAAAGGTTGAAGCAGACTTTATTTGTTCTTTGACACTTCGATCGAGGCAAACTTTCCTACTTGGGTGTTTCTAGCCTATACGTAAACATATATAATTCCATGGGTCCAATAATAGGATACGTCCCGCATCAGTATAATGTATACACAATTGCTCATAACTCTTGTGATGGGTAGACTTCTGTTGTATAACACTACTTACCTCGCATTCCAACCCATTTTAATGACTGTGTCAATCTTATGTTAGCTAAGCTTTCGCTAACTTTAATAATTCACACCCATCATAAACGTATATTTGAGTCTACACACACGTATATGTATGTATGTATACTCATTCTTATTTCATTTTTTTGTGCATCAAATGTTCAATTAGTTATATTCAGTTATTTTTATTAAACAGACTCCTAGTTCCATTAATCTTGGTTTAATATCATTTATCGCTTTCCTTGAACTTAAAAGATGTTTGTACCAAAATTGGGCTAGCACTCTTCTAGCGTGTTTGAAGAGATTAGGGTGAAGATATAGATGAAAAATGAGGCCAACCTAACAAACACACCAAAAACAGACAAAAAGAAATATGGAAACACAAGGATTTAGAGTGATTTGGCATTGTAGCCTATGTCTACTATGGAAAGTTGTTGTTTATTGATATTACTCGTTGATTACAGATTTTTACAATAGTACAATCATGATACAACAATGATTCCGGCAGAGTCTCGGTGTTCCAGCGTCAAAAGTCCATTTTTTGAAGCCCTTGAACTGTTATTTACAGGTGTAGACTGCAAATATCTCACTCCAATCTTGGAAGACTCCTTCTCTCACGTGGGTAGGGCCATGTGGTAGATCCCTGGTCATTTTGATGCGATCAATAATTGATAAGTATCCAATTCGTATCGACCAAGAAATGATTCTTTTGGCGTGAATTTTATCATGGCCTCTCTTGAGGCTATGCGCAAGCTCCTGTAAAAATTTGGTGGCATTTGGACTTGTAGATTTTGAGTTATGATCAATGCAAGTTTGTTTTTTCAAAGTGCATTCGAGGTTGTATCGATACTTATCGCTCCCATTCGTATCTATGGGACGCACGTGATTGCTTGATAACGCGACGATATCTTCTAGGATCGATCTTCTTTTTATGCCGAGTGACCGTGTTTTCCTTCTTTGTAGGCCTCGTTTGTATCCACCAGTTTACAATCCTTCGTATCCATCTATGGCATTTTATTTCATATTGATTGTTTATGATTCTCATCGTATCGATACGAATGCATGTCTTTCGTATCGAGGTACGCCAACGTCCTTTGTATAGATAATTTCTATTCCCCCTTCGTATCGATAGTTATCACCCCAATCCGTATCAATGTTTTCTAGGTTGCGTTTTGTATCGATTGTTTGTGGTCGATATGAATTGGGTAAGCGATATGAAGGGTCTCATGTAATGGGAACGAAACAATGTTTTTTTATGGATATAAACTATCGCTAGTCATGATGGATATGAGGTTGGGTAAGTTTGTCGGTTACGGAGCTATGCATATCTGATGGATACGAACCAATGGCCTCTAGGTGGATATGATGGAAGCCTTCTGAAGGAATGGATGCGGACTTGCATGGGTACGGATGGAGTTGTCTTCCTCAGCCTTGAACGATCAATATCTTGTGCCTATGACCTCAGATTGACTTGAAATTTAGGACGTTGGCTTTGATAACTTTGCTTGTCATATTATAACGATTGTAGCTCGATCCAGACTCGGAAAAAATTTACCAGCATTCATCATGAACCTGTGTATAACCGATCTTCAGGACGGACTGTCCTTGGCGTCTAGTCTAGTCCTTGGTGTCATGGCCTTGCCAAAAAGCGGGATAACATTAAGTATCTTTAACTATTTACTTTCTTCTCGTATTTTTAATCTTTATTTCTATCCTTTTTTAACCCTTGTTATCCTTCCTTGTTTAGTAGAATTTCCATATTTGTATATTTTACATACCCCTCGCCTTTATTCATTTTATTTCTTGCCTACCTTTTTATCGTTTATTATTTGATTTCTATCTTATCCTTTTATAAACATATATTAATTTCACAATTTAACCATTATCATTATCATAACTACAATTCTTTAATTCACAATTAGGGATTTCTATATTGTAATGCATTATATCTTTCTCAAAAGGAAAGGTTCACACTGTAAATCTCTATATCTTTTCATAAAAGAAAATTTTCATTTCATTTGGAGTACTGTTCAAAACAAATGAAAGTCCCATCTTATAGATGAATGAATTACGACCACAAGATGAATGAGGAACTATTGTTGTTATCCTCGAATTGGTAGTAGAAAAATGAGAAGAGGCTAGTCTAAAGGTAGTTGCTCCCTAGTAAAAAGTTGTACGGAAGTTCAACGGCAAGGTATGAAATCATAAATTTGAAATAGACAACCTTATTTTGAATGGTATTTTGAGTACGGCGGCTCTTGGTTTGAAATAGGAAGGCCCTAATGTGATAGGACAGAAGCTTGGGGACGAAACTATCAAGCTATCAATAGCTAATGGGGTCCCATTCTATGGGCATGGAACTGCGAGCACCTACGCCAGTATTTCATATGAACTCTGGGAATTTCATTTAATTTGGATTGGATGTAATAAGGTGACATTTTCCGTAGAATTATCGAAATAAAGTTGGCTTATCTAATCAATGGAACTATATTCTTAATGTATGACTTTGTGCTATAGAATCAGTAGCATGAATCTGTATTGTGAAAACTAGATATCTAAGCTATGTAGTTAAAGTGGTTAGTGGTCCTATAAAAGTAAAGGTGCAAAAAAATTATACCGGGGATATAGTGTAAAATGGTGGACGTGCATAAGGCATCATTAGATATAAAATCAAATATTTGAAGTTAGTTTATTCTCATTCTCACATTATATGTATAAGAAAAAGAAATATTGTTTATTCTTATATTAAAATTTGAAGTATATCTTGATTTTTGCAGTCTAGAATTATTGACTACAATAGATTTTCAACTTATATCGAGCACTTATGCCTTAAAATTAGGTTTTACCTTAACTTGTTGATTTGATTTAAAAGTAAACTAGTCAAATCAGCCATTTTATATTAATGTTGCTAAAGCGAGTGCTAAAAAGCCTTAACTTAGAGGGTGCAGTGGAAAATAGAAGGGCTTAAAGCAGATTTACTGTTTAATAGCGCTAAAATGAAAAATCATAGTGGTTGAAGAGCGCTATAAGCTATAACGAGGAATTTGAGGGGCTTTAACGAGAGTTTAACTGCACAGTTGTAGGTACCTAAAGATAATACCAATGGACTCCTTTAAACCACAATAGGATTATTGGAATATGACCAGACTAAAGGGAAATAGGATAATACGCCCCTACACATCTCATATTTCACCAATGCTTGGTGATAGGCGAGGACAATGATAGATGCCTGGAGATAGGCATCGTGGACATAAATACTCAATGATAGGCATCGGTGTATAATTGATTTCAACAGGTACAATTCTAGATTATTTTTGTACTCATGTAAAAACGAGAGGAAAGCCATATGGTTTCAGCCACAACATCGAAATAAAATTTTATTTATAGTTAAACGAGAAATGTTTATAGAGAATGAATAAAATTGAACAACGGAAGATATCGAGAGATTGAAGAAGTTTATTTATATGTATAGAGTTATTATAAATAAAGGAATTGCATAGATCATAGACACAAGCCAGTACGATGTATGAGTAACTTCACTATTGATGATTAAATATTAATACACGTAGGCAAGTGCACTGGCGTAAGAAGTAAAGGATGCAGTAAAAGTAAACGAGACAAGTTTGAACAAAAACCTATAATTCTTACTTCATACTTTATATACAAAGTTGCAGAGCCCGTACCCACACAACAACGGGTATGTATAACGAATCTGGAAAAAAGAAAAAGACAAAAAGAACATGTCGTCTAGAAGGTGGCAGGACCAGTCACTTGTTATTCCACCTCTTCTACTTCTTAACCGCCTTCATTGAATGCTGACCTTAGTGCTTCCTATAGCAGCAGCCTTAAAAGATGTTGGACGTTATTTTTTTTATCCCAATTGAATTCTTTATCGAAGATGGAAAGGGTCTTGGGAGATGCAGATGCAACTCCTGAAATATGGATTGAAGGAAGCATAAGTAAGGGTGGAGGCACGGGTAGGACTACTAGTGAGGGAGGAAGGACGGTTAAGTCGAGTTCGACCTTGAACTTGACCTTGAGAAGCTTTTTTTGGACTTGATGAGTTCAGCTGCCATATGATCTATGCCTCGAGGATCCTATCTTAACCTCTACTTCTTTCTCGATTGAGGTGCTTGGTTTTTTAATGTCCTTTAAAGCATCACTTTGTTCGGCATCTGCACCGAGGCTAGACCAAGCTGATGAGGAAGGAACGTCAAAGGAAGAAGGGATGACTATCGCCATAGCAGTATAATTTTTGGGATCTAGTGCGATGATGAGTGCTTGGAGCTGGGAAAAAGCCAGCTGACCTATAAGTAGGCGAATTGAATAATAAAGATTAGAAACATCCTTGGAAGACATCTGAAATTATTTAATTACTAGTGAGTGCAAATATATACTTCTAGATGGCGGTGTGAGCTCTAAAGAAGAAACTACAATCTACCCCACCTTAGGTGTTATAGTAAAAGCAGAATGTTTAGATGATGTCGCAGGAATAACAATTTTAGGCATATTGAGATTGTACTCGTCAGATGTAGCAGCAGCAGCAACCTTAGAGATGGAGAACAGAGAAGTAGATGTCTCCACCTAGGACTTCTCACAAAGAGAGGCAGTGTCTTTAGTAAATTCCCTCAAGTTGAACTCAACTATAGCCCCAATGGGTGTCAATGTATGAGTGGATGCCATTCCGGTCCGTTTTGCTTTGCCCTCTACATGGTCTTTAAGACTAAAGTCATCAAACTAAATGGCCCTTGGTGCCTCTTCATCAACTTCTCCTTTCTCTTGCTCTTGTTGAAAGATTTCATCAGAAACATCAACCAAGGTCTCAAGGTACATCTCATCAAGCCATCGAATATTTCTTGTCTTTATGGCATTTACATAGAATTTGAGGATGGTCTTGTTAAAGCTCTCTTTAAACTCTTCGATCTCCTTCTCCACTCGGATAAGGCAAGCTTCTGGCTCGGCGATCTTGCCTCTGGGGAGTTTCTTTTGTCTTTCGAATTATGCAATATTTTGGTCTTGTGACTCAGCCCAAGGCTTGACCTCTTCTTTATCTTCTTTCTCCTTCTTTAGATCAAGCTAAAACTTTACGATTTCTGCATTTGCATCGGCAAGCTCTAGGTGTTCGGCATCTATTTTGGCTTGAAACGCCTCCTTTTTACTGCCACATCGCTATTGTGAATTGTGCCGATTGAAGTTGTTCGTTAAGTAGTTTGACTTTGTTTTCTATGGCTTGCATTTCGGTTGGGTGCTTTTCTTCTACTTCTTTGGCGGCCTTGTCCTTTTCAATCAACTCTTTCTTGGTCTTTGCTATTTAAGTTCAAAGATTAGTATTTATTCTCTAATTAACAATTCTTTCTTTCTCATAAATAGCCCGATTGAGTTGGTACTTCTTATTAAGATAATACCCTAGCCATATTTCTCCATTGGGAGTATTACTCAACCACTTTGTTATAGAGGGATGTCTCTATGCCCAGGTCTTCTTTAGGAATATCCACCACCTTATAGTTACATTGGACTCCAAATAGGCATAATTCGAAATGCATGATCTGCATTTCCAATGGGGCGGTAAGGATCGGTTCCATTGGAGCGTAAACAAATATGGTGGTAGGATGAGCACTTTCTTTCTTGATCTTTAGAGTCGTACTGAAGTGGATGAGGGTAAAGGCTCTGATTTATGGTGAGTATAAGCTAAAATGTGAGAACGTTGGGCCATGCTAGTGATAGGATCGGAGAGGTTGGGAGTGGGGGACTCTGCCACCTTGGAGATCGATCCCATTCAGTGTAAAGATCAAGGTCGTGATGGGGCATGGATCAGGACTCGGTGTGGTGGAGAGCTAGAGTCCCTTTTTTGACTTAGAGTGGTCTTTGGATCCATCGTGCTTAGAGTAGCGCCTTCAAACTTCTTATGCCTGTCTTTCTCTTTCTTTCCCCTAGCCCTTTTACTCTTAGTTTCCCTATGAGACGCATATTTATGCTATGACTTAGACTAGCAAAGAGAGAGAGATCTTTACTGTTGTTCTCTTTACCAAGGTTGCTGTTGAATCATGACATGTATATTGTGCCTGAAAAGAAAGAAAGCTTGGGTTACTACTTTGGAAGAGCGTGCTTACAGTCCAAAGTGAGGTATGAAGTATTGGTATGGGCCGCTGATTCTATGGACAATTCTTGGTCAGAAAATCCAAAGGAGTGTCTTCGCTCTCAGTTAGGAGGAAGGGCGTATTTTCGAAGGCATTGTATATTTCTTGGAATTTGAGAGCTCCAAAGTAATCCCATGGAGATCAACGGCCCAGTTTGGCACTAAGGCAAAGATTTCTTCATGTGTTGGGAGTGAGGATGACCATCTAATCGAGCTCTGATGTGGCTTAGACATCTGCTTAGTGGACCTTGCCTAACATACCAACTAGAGTGGAGTTGAAGTCCCTTCTTCTACACCAGTCTCTCTCATTGGCGCATTATTTTCTCATATTCTTCACAGTCTTGTCCCTCTTCTTCTTCCTCTCCTCTTAAATCCGTCTCTTTATTATCTTCATTGACTTCATCAATAGAAGTATCAGACTAGACTTCCTCTATGATTAGTTTTTAAGGAGCTAGAGTCAAAAGGGCAATCATCACTCAAGGGGGAGGGCCCATGGAAAAGCTCGAGCAATGTCGGAGAGAGTTGACATGTAAGAAATATTATGCCTTTTGTGCAATAGATTGCATACAACCATATTAGTTGGGTTGTCAAATTTTTTTTGAATGGAGAGACTTCTATTATTTGTTCAAGAGCTTGTACTAGTACTTCAAAGCCTAGAAAACATACATAAGTGTTCTAAAATTAAATGGAAACATGGAATAAAAACAAGGTAAAGTTCAACTGACTAAATTCTAAAGCAATGAGGTGATATCAATATATTATTCCTAATAGTCCAAAGTGTATGTTTTATGTCATACTTCTTAGAGAATGAGAAAAGCAGACCAAATATGTAATATACATCTTTTAAGTAGTTCATCTAGTCTAAACATTAATACTTATAACTTTATGAACAGTTTTCGATTTATCACTTAGCTATAACCAATCAAGCACATCACAGAGCTTATATTCTCACTCCCTAGGTTCCCCCGCTCTTTGTATCAGAACATCCTAGCACAGAAGGAGCCTAAGAATTGGTGGCACCAACCACATCCCTATATGGAAAGAACGCCAACCCACTCTCTACTATGATTCTCTAGCATTAGCGGAAGCCAAGTAACCATAAGCATCACTTACTTATGGATTAGTAGCCATGACAGCAACAAAAACAATGATACCTATGGGCTTGCCAATAGGATATTTGTAAACATTTATATTTTTCATCAATATATGCATGAACCAAAGAATTCCTCCAGCCATAAGGTCCACTAACTAATCCAGTTATATGCTTTGTAAATGAATAATAATCATGTGTTCAGTAAGATATTATATATATATATATATATATATATATATATATATATGAATTAAGTGCTGGATAGATGAAGTTTTGCGCGAGTGGGTTTCAATGTTGAGCGCATCCAAGCCATGGTCATACGCTTGGTGAGACGACCCGACTTTTTCTCCACAAAAAGTCGTATCATCCTTAAGAAAGAAAGGGATAGAAAAGAGAAAAGAAGAAGAGAAAGAAGAAACAACACAAGAATCTCAATAGCGGAACGAATAAATTATATTAATAACATAAGTATTACATAGTATACAACAAATATCAGAGTTACACAGACAATGCAACACATACTAGACAGTTATAAACACCTGTCTAGTTATTACAACTCAATACATATCAGACAAACACTCAGAGATACCAACACAGTGGAAAACTATATAACTATACGCAGAAGCCTCCTGCTCCATTTGCTCCTCCACAATTCGTCAAAGCTAACTTGAATCCTAACCTGAATTCCCTTGGCTACTCGTAAAAATTTGAGTACCCAAGAGTTATAAAAAAACAGAAATAACTCCGGGTCAGACATGGGTCTGGTGTGAGTAACAGGTTAAAGTTGCTTAACTTTGAAAAACCTTTGAAAAGAAAAGGTATCACGTAAGACTTCCCACACATAAACATGGAAAAGTTTTTACCTTACGCTAACCAAAACATTTGATAGGAAATCCGATGATATTATAATAGCGTCTAGGGTTTTCAAGTAAATAAGAAATAGCCGAAATTGTTACATGATTAAATTCCAGCTACTAGCCACAAAAGTGGGTAATACAATCAAAACCGTTGGCACTTATTGGATTTTGGATTCCATCAATGGCTGGGCTACTGGGGTACCGCGCGTCATAGTACGTCGCCTAGATCACCGTACGGAGGAGCCACCCTAACTCCCCTGCAACACAAAGCCGGACCCGTTCCTTACTGAACAGTTCCAAACAAGATAACCCCGCAGTTGTGATCAGCAACCGCACCACTAAGCCGAAAATAAAGGGACCTCTAGACAGGGATAAATCTTGCTCTCAAGTGGGGGCTACCCATGAAGCTTAACTTTACCTCCCCTGTTTTAGCCATTCCCGGTTGATGAGGCTTGAGGCTACGATTACCTTTATAGAACATATCACTTAGAATGCTCATCGTCCACCTAACGATGTTCTGAAAGCATTCAATCCATACAAGTTCGTTCCGGGTTCGAACGAAACCGAAGGCATTATCTCATTACACTCATATTGGAATCACCCTCAGAGTTAACGACAATAACTCTTGCACTCTGAATCACCATCTCGAATCTATAAGTACTATTCCGTCAAACTCATTACGGAATCACCCACAGAGTTATACTGACGTATAGCCCTTACACCTCGAGTCTTCACTCGCTCCATTTTGATTCACGACCTAACGTTATTTGGAATCGATGTGGTTTTCGGATATCCAAATATGGAAACCCGATCTCGGTCTCATCGAAATCCAAAGCGTGTCTTTTAAGGTCCAAGTTGTTTTAAGTTTAAAACAATTCAATTCATTATCTAAATATACACAGATAGATAATTCACCACACAATAGATAATCAACCTTATCATTATCAATAGATAATTCATATCATAATCAGATAATCCATATTATCATCCAAAAACAATCAATGCATCCATACCACATACACTACTCATCTCATAACTGAGATTACAAACCATACATGGCACCCAGTACCAATCATCAAACATAAGCAATGATCTAATGATCACACCATTTATAATTAATTTAAAATGAATTAAATTAATTACCTAATCTCTGATTAATTTAAAATGAATTAAATTAATTACTTCATCATTAAAATCCTTCTTATCTTAACTTTATTTGATTACAAATCAATTTATAAATCGTTATCTCAATACTCATTTCACTTAATCCTTATTGATTAACTATCTCTAATTACAATAAGTAATTAGCATTATATTACTTACACAAGTTAATTATATTAAACCCTTTGCAAATAATTAACTTGTAATTGCTTAATTAATTAATTAACTAAAATTAATTACATTAATTATTTATTTACTATTAATTATACCTTGATTAATCAATTCAAATTACATCATTAATTAATTTATTAATGATTTCTAATTATATTTAATCAATCTCTATATAAATTAATTACATAAGTAATTAATCTTCAATTTAATCCATATATATATTAATCACCCATGATTAATAACCATTCAGTAATTAACTATTTTAATTACTCATCCCATCAATTAATTTCTCATAATTAATTACTTTCTTAAGTAATTACAAATCCATAAATTACATAAAGTAATTATTCATTAATCCACAAATGTTTAAATTAATTTATCTTAATTAATCTAAACTAATCACATAAATCAAATTAATTACACCAAGTAATTAATTCATTAATTACTTTCATTAAGTAATTAAACTTAAACAATTGATTACTATTAATTAATTAATTAAATTAATTAAAATTAATTACATTAATTAGTTGTTAGATAATCTTAAGTTAATGACCTTCATTAACATTTCTTAATTACTTAATTAATAATTAACTTATTTAAATCATTATTAATTAATTAATATTTAATTACAATTTAATTAATCTCTAATTATTTATTAATTAAGTGTTAATTACAGTCTTAATTAATCATTAATCACTTGATTAAATAAATCTTAATCATTAATTAAAATTTAATTAACCATCCTTAATTATAGATTAATTAACCTTAATTAATTAATCTCAAAACTTAATTAATTAACTTAAAAATTATTAATAACTTAATTAAACATCCTCATTATTAATTAATTAAATAATTAATTACCCATTTAAATTAAATTAATAATTTAAATGAAACTAATTTCTTAAGTTCTAAATTAAGAAACATTCTTCTTATACAAAGTATTTTAAACAGTTTGTTTCAAATAAATTTCAAATTTAAAAATTTCTTTTTAAATTTCAAACTGAAACACAATTTAAATTTTCATTTCAGATTAAATTTTAGAAACTTAAAACATTACTTACTTTTCCATCTCCATTTTTAAATTCAAATCATAGAATCTTTCCTAAAATAGTTAAAACAAATTTAAATTTTCAAAACCTATTTTAAAAAAAACTGGCATTAAAATAAATTTTCAGGTTTAAAAACAGAATTTAAACTTATCTTATCTCCCAAATTAAAACTCATATTTCAAATTCAAAACCAAGGTTCCTTTATACTTTAAAATTTTTTAAATCTAAATTTAAATTCCAGATTTAAATTCAACTCAGATTCATCTATTCAAAATTTTAGTTTCCAGATTTAAACTTTTAAATTTCAGCTGCAATTTTAAAAATGTTACTTTTAAAATTCAAACAGAAAACAGTTTCCTGTTTTGGTATAACATTTTAAATTTTGAATTCTAACAAAAAACCAAAATTTAAATTATTGAATTCATAATTAAGTTCCAGGTTTAAAAATTCTAGATTGAACTTTATCTTACAAATTTTAAATATACTTTTAAATCTGTAAACAGAAAACAGTTTTTGTTTTGTTTAAAAACCCAAACTAAATTTTAAAAAATCAATAATTACAAAGACCAAGATTCAAATTATTTGAATTTATATCTAAATTCAGGTTTTCAAACTTGGTTTCAAATTTTAGTTTGCATTTACTTTTTATTTCAAATTTTATAAAAACTGGAAACAAGTTTCCTATTCTTTCCTCTTTTTTTTATTTAAGCCAAACTTGAATTTCCTTAATTCAAATTATTTCAAACCCAGAATTCAAACTATTTGAATTCATCTTTAGATTCAGGTTTAAATCCTAAGTTGAGATTTTAGTTTATATTCAAAACTTGCTTTTAATTTTCAAAACTGCAAAACAGGTTTCTGTCCAAAAACTAAAACCTGAAACACTCATGTAACCCGAGCCAAGCTAAAATTACTTCGAGTCTCAAGACCCTGTGCTTCGAGTCACTCCCCAATTCCCCCGAGACAATCCCGAAGTATAAACCCTGCAACCAAAAAAATCTACACAACCATGCACAACACCTCCCTGTGCACCCTCTCCCCAACTCCGGCCATCACTGACCATCATCTATGACCATCCTCCATCGACCAAAATCCCCACATCAACCTTCAACACTCCAAAATCCCAGAATTCAACTTGAATTTAAATTCAAGTTTTAAAACAAAAACTTGGAAACATTTTCCCCACTTCAGTGTCTAACCTTTCATCACCAATTTCTTCCACTTTCCGACCACCATCAACTTCCATACTCCGGTGACAACTCCATCAACCCATCATCTAACCATACCCAAAAGATTCTTGAACTCGAACCATTGTAGAAGCCGCAGCACTCAATTCTCTTATACCCAGTAAAACTAGGGTTCTTGACTAAAAATCCCAAATTCAACATCAATATTTAATTGTAATCCAATTTAGTATTTTTCCTATAATATTTGATAGCTACTCTATCTCCAGAAGCCAATTCAATCCAATCAAATGCAAGAATCAAGTGAACTTAATCAAAATGTAAAATACAGTAATTTCAAAACTGCATTTATTTTACAGCACTATAAATTGAAATTTTTGATTTAAAATTCTTGAATTCACTTGGTGTTTCAATTTATAAATCTGCAACAATAAATCATAAAGTTTGAATTTTCATTCTAGGCAAATTTGCTCTGTGTCACTTGATTATCCAAGCTATATAAAATTTTGTTTAATTTATATAAAATTTTAAAGATACTCAATTCTAAAACAAACCTGTTTTATACAAAAGTTTGAGCCATAACAACAATCAAGTCAAGCAAAGAATTTCAAGGATCAAACATGAGTTTGAAATTTTGAAGAACAACAAGCAACAGTCATCAACATGTCTACAGGCACATATTTTCAGGTATAACATTTCAACAATTTCATATAAGTTCATTTGTAATTTATAAAGCATACACAACTTTACCTATTAAACAGATTTCAAAAGATGAGTTACTCACCTGAATTATGCAGACCCCAGATTTTAGCATGTAGTAGCTTGAATGCTTTTTAAAACCTTAGTGCATTGACTTAAAATTACATGCATGCTTGATCTTTGAACCTTGAGCTACTGATGTCTTCAACTTGCATTTGTTCCCAGATTTAATATGCAGTAGTTTTTTTTTCTTCAGATTTTAAAAGAAATGCAGGTGCTTGCATGAAATTGTTGCATGCAGGTAAACTTGCTTCCAGATTTTGAAGATTCATGAATGCAGGCCTCTTGTTTCAGTAAACAAGAACATGCAGGTTTGTATTTTAGGGAATGCATATTCGTATTTTGAAAAAGAGGAGTTTGATTTTGAATCTGAAATGGTTTGTATGTGTTCAGATTTGTTTGTTCAAAATGAAAAATGAGAAAAAGGAAAGGAATGAGTATATGCATGTTTATATAACTAGTTTATGACTTAATTAAAATTAAAGAAAAAAACAAAATTACAACATGACACTTGTAAGTATACCCACTTAAATACTCAACACATGTAAATTCATGTTCTACATTACATACACATGATCCTCTTAAATTAATTAGCATTTATAATTAGAGTTAATGAATGTTTAAATTAAATTAATTTGTTCTTATACTTAGTTATGTATATATTTAATTTCTAAAGAACAAAGCAAAGTATTATAATGGATAAAACAATATACAAGTAATTCATTTGAAAAGGATACTTTTAAATAATCAAAATAAATTTATAAAAGAGGTTACAATAACATACATGAATGCATGTTTCATATTCAAAATTGTATTTTAAATTTCAAATTAAATTAACAAATCACATTTTATAAATTAATATTTTAAAAAGAATAACACAACATTTATGTAACTTATTTTAATACTCAAACTTAAATAAAAATGAATTTTAAACAAATAAAACATTTATCTCATATATTTAAAATCATATAGTATTTTATTAAATATTTTTGAAAATCTTAAATCCAAAAATAAATCACAATTCCTAATTTCAAAATATTAAAATTATGCTATACTAATTTTAGTAACTTATCTATTTAAAATATACATATACATTTATAAATATAAAACAATTTATTAACTTATTAAAAATAATTTCACAAATTATATATTTAAATAAGGAAGATTATTAAATCAAATCAAATTTATCAACAAAAATTATCAATTCAATATAAATTTAAACACAGATTATTAAATTTATATTGTCCAAAATTCCAGGATATTACAATCCTTCCCCCTTAAAAGAATTTCGTCCTCGAAATTTAAAACAAAGGTAATTTAATAATCTATTTACAGATTTTATTTTTAAACACAGCATATGTTAATCATATGCCAATAACCTAAGCAACCAGTTCACACAATCAAAACAAATCAAATTATCCAAAAGAATTTTGGATAAACTTCACGAGTTTCCCCGGTATATATATATGTATCGGGATACTCGCTCTATAGAATCCAATCAATCATTACTATTAAACTATAGAGCTCCTAATAACAATTCTATACAGAATATCAGACTACAGAGGAGTCTGACTCAACAAACAAACCATCCTAAACTGCTGGTTCTACAACCAGAAATATCAAACACGTACTCTCTCAGAGATAAGTCAAAACACTCTGAATCCCAGTTATCCAAACTGGCAATTCAACTCTAAAAAACCAAACAATGATCTAACCCAAAACACAGAAGAAACCAAAACACTTCGGAGCTAGCTTCTCAAACTTATAGATCCTTGGATTAGAGAAAAACTTAACCAAAATCCAATCTCTGATTCCAGAATCCAAATTTCTCTGCCTCATATCCATAAAAACTTTTCAGACGATCCTGGGCTACCAACATCCCTCCTGATCAGCTCAACTCTATGCTGATGCCTCTAGAAACAGACTGGATCAAAATAATCCAATGATCTCCTCAAGATCACTAAAAAACCAAGAACACACACCTTGCTTCTCACCATCAGAAGACAGAACAAACTTCTCCCCATCCGGAAAAAGAAAACAGAAACATTCCCAAACTGCTTCCCCTGCACAACTCTGATCCGTAGCAGAAGAAAATGCTGAAGAACACAAGCACAGACTAGACAACCCAGCACAGAAATATAGTTCCATATATCCATAAAAGAAATACTCAGAAGTTTCTCTGAAACCTGAGTTGCTTCTCCAACTTCTATCTCAAGGAACCATCCATCTACTAACTGAACCACCTGTTCCATTCCTAGAAAGAAAACTCGATCTCCAAGTGCAGACAAACTCTGACTTCTTGGAAGAAATCCGGACAATCTCCAACAATCCAAAAGAACACACTATCGCAAGTCACTTTTGCGATCAACTCAGCCTAACTCTAAAGAAAACTGCTCTCACTCAACCAAACAGAACAGCTTATGCTGGCCTAGCCAGCTTAGCAGAGAAACGGATCTACTCTGCTGCTTCTGAACTCCACTTCAGAAAAACTACTCAACCAGCAGACTCCTTACTAACTCAGTACACTCTGCTAAACTCAGCCACAACACCTAGCAGACTCACTTCTTATTCTTATTCCAAAGAAACATCTTCGGAAATATCCATAGTCACTGCATCTCATCACGCAGCTACTATTTCCTGAGATATCAAAATATCATCACTCACTTACTTCAGCCCAACCGATAGATCAAAACTCAATTCTGCACTTCAAAGATGAACTACGAACCTTAACAGGTTTCCTTCAGAGATCGATGAAGTACTTACTCCAAGCAAAACTTACTCGAGACGGTATTAGGTCTACAGTCTCGACAAATACACTTCCAACCTCATCCATCAAACTCCCACCAATGGTAGTCGTGTTACACACACTTCTACCTCATCTACCTTTATAACTTATATTGGAAAAACCTGAACAGGTAATCCAACAAATAGGTAGAACAAATTATTTATATATATATATATATTAAAAATACAAATACGCTCTTTCAAGATAGACACCACTACAGAGACTAGGTATTCACTCAACCTAAGGCTCTGATACCAGCTGAGACAACTCGACTTTTTCTCCACAAAAAGTCGTATCATCCTTAAGAAAGAAAGGGATAGAAAAGAGAAAAGAAGAAGAGAAAGAAGAAACAACACAAGAATCTCAACAGCGGAAAGAATAAATTATATTAATAACATAAGTATTACATAGTATAGAACAAATATCAGAGTTACACAGACAATGCAACACATACTAGACAGTTATAAACACCTGTCTAGTTATTACAACTTAATACATATCAGACAAACACTCAAAGATACCAACACAGCGGAAAACTATATAACTATACGCAGAAGCCTCCTGCTCCATTTGCTCCTCCACAATTCGTCAAAGCTAACTTGAATCCTAACCTGAATTCCCTTGGCTACTCGTAAAAATTTGAGTACCCAAGAGTTATAAAAAAACAGAAATAACTCCGGGTCAGACATGGGTCTGGTGTGAGTAACAGGTTAAAGTTTCTTAACTTTGAAAAACCTTTGAAAAGAAAAGGTATCACGTAAGACTTCCCACACATAAACATTGAAAAGTTTTTACCTTACGCTAACCAAAACATTTGATAGGAAATCCGATGATATTATAATAGTGTCTAGGGTTTTCAAGTAAATAAGAAATAGCCGAAATTGTTACATGATTAAATTCCAGCTACTAGCCACAAAAGTGGGTAATACAATCAAAACCGTTGGCACTTATTGGATTTTGGATTCCATCAATGGCTGGGCTACTAGGGTACCGCCCGTCACAGTACGTGGTCTAGATCACCGTACCGAGGAGCCACCCTAACTCCCCTGCAACACAAAGCCGGACCCGTTCGTTACTGAACAGTTCCAAACAAGACAACCCCGCAGTTGTGATCAGCAACCGCACCACTAAGCCGAAAATAAAGGGACTTATAGACAGGGATAAATCTTGCTCTCAAGTGGGGGCTACCCACGAAGCTTTGCTGCACCTCCCATGTTTTAGCCATTCCCGGTTGATGAGGCTTGAGGCGACGATTACCTTTATAGAACATATCACTTAGAATGCTCATCGTCCACCTGACGATGTTCTGAAAGCATTCAATCCATACAAGTTCGTTCCGGGTTTGAACGAAACCGAAGGCATTATCTCGTTACACTCATATTGGAATCACCCTTATAGTTAACGACAATAACCCTTGCACTCTGAATCACCATCTCGAATCTATAAGTACTATTCCATCAAACTCATTACGGAATCACCCACAGAGTTATACTGACGTACAACCCTTACACCTCGAGTCTTCACTCGCTCCATTTTGATTCACGACCTAACTTTATTTGGAATCGATGTGATTTTCGAATATCCAAATATGGAAACCCGATCCCGGTCTCATCGAAATCCAAAGCGTGTCTTTTAAGGTCCAAGTTGTTTTAAGTTTAAAACAATTCAATTCATTATCTAAATATACACAGATAGATAATTCACCACACCATACATAATCAACCTTATCATTATCAACAGATAATTCATATCATAATCAGATAATCCATATTATCATCCAAAAACAACCAATGCATCCATACCACATACACTACTCATCTCATAACTGAGATTACAAACCATACATGGCACCCAGTACCAATCATCAAACATAAGCAATGATCTAATGATCACACCATTTATAATTAATTTAAAATGAATTAAATTAATTACCTAATCTCTAATTAATTTAAAATGAATTAAATTAATTACTTCATTTAAAATCCTGCTTATCTTAATCTTTATTTGATTACAAATCAATTTATAAATCGTTATCTCAATACTCATTTCACTTAATCCTTATTGATTAACTATCTCTAATTACAATAAGTAATTAGCATTATATTACTTACACAAGTTAATTATATTAAACCCTTTGCAAATAATTAACTTGTAATTGCTTAATTAATTAATTAACTAAAATTAATTACATTAATTATTTATTCACTATTAATTATACCTTGATTAATCAATACAAATTACATCATTAATTAATTTATTAATGATTTCTAATTATATTTAATCAGTCTCTATATAAATTAATTACATAAGTAATTAATCTTCAATTTGATATATATATATATATATATATATTAATCACCCATGATTAATAACCATTCAGCAATTAACTATTTTAATTACTCATCCCATCAATTAATTTCTCATAATTAATTACTTCCTTAAGTAATTACAAATCCATAAATTACATAAAGTAATTATTCATTAATCCACAAATGTTTAAATTAATTTATCTTAATTAATCTAAACTAATCACATAAATCAAATTAATTACACCAAGTAATTAATTCATTAATTACTTTCATTAAGTAATTAAACTTAAACAATTGATTATTATTAATTAATTAATTAAATTAATTATCAAAAATTAATTACATTAATTAGTTGTTAGATAATCTTAACTTAATGACCTTCATTAACATTTCTTAATTACTTAATTAATAATTAACTTATTTAAATCATTATTAATTAATTAATATTTAATTACAATTTAATTAATCTCTAATTATTTATTAATTAAGTGTTAATTACAATCTTAATTAATCATTAATCACTTGATTAAATAAATCTTAATCAATAATTAAAATTTAATTAACCATCCTTAATTATAGATTAATTAACCTTAATTAGTTAATCTCAAATCTTAATTAATTAACTTAAAAATTATTAATAACTTAATTAAACATCCTCATTATTAATTAATTAAATAATTAATTACCCATTTAAATTAAATTAATAATTTAAATGAAACTAATTTCTTAAGTTCTAAATTAAGAAACATTCTTCTTATACAAAGTATTTTAAACAGTTTGTTTCAAATAAATTTCAAATTTAAAAATTTCTTTTTAAATTTCAAACTGAAACACAATTTAAATTTTCATTTCAGATTAAATTTTAGAAACTTAAAACATTACTTACTTTTCCATCTCCATTTTTAAATTCAAATCATAGAATCTTTCCTAAAATAGTTAAAACAAATTTAAATTTTAAAAACCTATTTTAAAAAAACTGGCATTAAAATAAATTTTCAGGTTTAAAAATAGAATTTAAACTTATCTTATCTCCCAAATTAAAACTCATATTTCAAATTCAAAACCAAGGTTCCTTTATACTTTAAAAAATTTTAAATCTAAATTTAAATTCCAGATTTAAATTCAACTCAGATTCATCTATTCAAAATTTTAGTTTCCAGATTTAAACTTTTAAATTTCAGTTGCAATTTTGAAAATTTACTTTTAAAATTCAAACAGAAAACAGTTTCCTCTTTTGGTATAACATCTTAAATTTTGAATTCAAACATGTTTCAAAAACCAAAATTTAAATTATTGAATTCATAATTAAGTTCCAGGTTTAAAAATTCTAGACTGAACTTTATCTTACAAATTTTAAATTTACTTTTAAATCTGTAAACAGAAAACAGTTTCTGTTTTGTTTAAAAACCCAAACTAAATTTTAAAAACTCAATAATTACAAAGACCAAGATTCAAATTATTTGAATTTATATCTAAATTCAGGTTTTCAAACTTGGTTTCAAATTTTAGTTTGCATTTACTTTTTATTTCAAATTTTATAAAAACTGGAAACAGGTTTCCTGTTCTTTCCTCTCTTTTTTATTTAAGCCAAACTTGAATTTCCTTAATTCAAATTATTTCAAACCCAGAATTTAAACTATTTGAATTCATCTTTAGATTCAGGTTTAAATCCTAAGTTGAGATTTTAGTTTATATTCAAAACTTGCTTTTAATTTTCAAAACTGCAAAATAGGTTTCTGTCCAAAAACTAAAACCTGAAACACTCATGTAACCCGAGCCAAGCTAAAATTACTTCGAGTCTCAAGACCTTGTGCTTCGAGTCACTCCCCATTCCCCCGAGACAATCCCGAAGTATAAACCCCGCAACCAAAAAAAATCTACACAACCATGCACAACACCTCCCTGTGCACCCTCTCCCCAACTCCGGCCATCACTGACCATCATCTATGACCATCCTCCATCGACCAAAATCCCCACATCAACCTTCAACACTCCAAAATCCCAAAATTCAACTTGAATTTAAATTCAAGTTTTAAAACAAAAACCTGGAAACATTTTCCCCACTTCAGTGTCTAACCTTTCATCACCAATTTCTTCCCCTTTCCGACCACCATCAACTTCCATACTCCGGTGACAACTCCATCAACCCATCATCTAACCATACCCAAAAGATTCTTGAACTCGAAACATTGTAGAAGCCGCAGCACTCAATTCTCTTATACCCAGTAAAACTAGGGTTCTTGACTAAAAATCCAAAATTCAACATTAATATTTAATTGTAATCCAATTTAGTATTTTTCCTATAATATTTGATAGCTACTCTATCTCCAGAAGCCAATTCAATCCAATCAAATGCAAGAATCAAGTGAACTTAATCAAAATGTAAAATACAGTAATTTCAAAACTGCATTTATTTTACAGCACTATAAATTGAAATTTTTGATTTAAAATTCTTGAATTCACTTGATGTTTCAATTTATAAATCTGCAACAATAAATCATAAAGTTTGAATTTTCATTCTAGGCAAATTTGCTCTGTGTCACTTGATTATACAAGCTACATAAAATTTTGTTTAATTTATATAAAATTTTAAACATACTCAATTCTAAAACAAACCTGTTTTATACAAAAGTTTGAGTCATAACAACAATCAAGCCAAGCAAAGAATTTCAGGGATCAAACATGAGTTTGAAATTTTGAAGAACAACAAGCAACAGTCATCAACATGTCTACAGGCACATATTTTCAGGTATAACATTTCAACAATTTCATATAAGTTCATTTGTAATTTATAAAGCATACACAACTTTATCTATTAAACAGATTTCAAAAGATGAGTTACTCACCTGAATTATGCAAACCCCAGATTTTAGCATGCAGTAGCTTGAATGCTTTTTAAAACCTTAGTGCGTTGACTTAAAATTACATGCATGCTTGATCTTTGAACCTTGAGCTACTGATGTCTTCAACTTGCATTTGTTCCCAGATTTAATATGCATTAGTTTTTTTTTTTCAGATTTTAAAAGAAATGCAGGTGCTTGCATGAAATTGTTGCATGCAGGTAAACTTGCTTCCAGATTTTAAAGATTCATGAATGCAGGCCTCTTGTTTCAGTAAACAAGAACATGCAGGTTTGTATTTTAGGGAATGCATATTCGTATTTTGAAAAAGAGGAGTTTGATTTTGAATCTGAAATGGTTTGTATGTGTTCAGATTTGTTTGTTCAAAATGAAAAATGAGAAAAAGGAAAGGAATGAGTATATGCATGTTTATATAACTAGTTTATGGCTTAATTAAAATTAAAGAAAAAAACAAAATTACAACATGACACTTGTAAGTATACTCACTTAAATACTCAACACATGTGAATTCATGTTCTACATTACATACACATGTCCTCCTAAATAAATTAGCATTTATAATTAGAGTTAATGAATGTTTAAATTAAATTAATTAGTTATTATACTTAGTTATGTATATATTTAATTTCTAAAGATCAAAGCAAAGTATTATAATGGATAAAACAATATACAAGTAATTCATTTGAAAAGGATACTTTTAAATAATCAAAATCAATTTATAAAAGAGGTTACAATAACATACATGAATAGATGTTTCATATTTAAAATTGTATTTTAAATTTCAAATTAAATTAACAAATCACATTTTATAAATTAATATTTTAAAAAGAATAACACAACATTTATGTAACTTATTTTAATACTCAAACTTAAATAAAAATTAATTTTAAACAAATAAAACATTTATCTCATATATTTAAAATCATATAGTATTTTATTAAATATTTTTGAAAATCTTAAATCCAAAAATAAATCACAATTCCTAATTTCAAAATATTAAAATTATGCTACACTAATTTTAGTAACTTATCTATTTAAAATATACATATACATTTATAAATATAAAACAATTTATTAACTTATTAAAAATAATTTCACAAATTATATATTTAAATAAGGAAGATTATTAAATCAAATCAAATTTATCAACAAAAATTATCAATTCAATATAAATTTAAACACAGATTATTAAATTTATATTGTCCAAAATTCCGGGAATTACACTTGGATTCAATAAGCCCGTAAGTTTATGTAATTCTTTTTTTTTCAAAAGCCAAATGTTTATGCTTTCTCTAGTGACCCTTTATATACCAATACATATGTACAATGAATTCTTTGGGTTAACTCATGCTACAACTTTTGAAAGATAGGTGATAACTTTTCAAGAAAATTATCATCAATTTCCCCCATACATTATACTATAAAATGTGTTAGTTTCTGACCATGTATTGTCTGACACTGCAAAGAGTCTGATAGGCTAGTTAGAACGTAACCAATAATGAGATCATAATTTCTATTGGAGTAAGTGTAAGTAATAAACGAATGTATCATTGTTTATTGGCTAATTTACTTTTGAACTTCTACAATTTAAGTTTATAGATAAAAAGCTATGAGAGCAGATGTATCAAAATGTGTATTCTGGTAGCAATAGTAAAGTGATGAATAAAGACGTGGACAAGTGGAATGAATAAATCTGAAAGTTTATATGAGATCTAAGTAAGGATTACTTAATTATTTATCACCAGGAATTACATTTCAAATTAAGTAGGATATATTGAGCAGTAGTGCAGGTATGCACACATGCACATCATGAATAAATTGAATAAAATTTTGGATTTATAGTCATGCTTTATTCAATTATGGTGGACAAAGATGGAATCATGGACAGATTAAACTCCTATTTTCACTGCATTCTTCAGTTTTTGGATTAACAGGTAAAGCTTCTCTTTTCTAATGTTTTTGTACTTTATGTTATATAGATATTTATGGTTAGTCTTAATACGGTAAAAACAAGTATGTTTCTTTCCTGAATTTTATATGTGATGTGTATTTAAAACTAAGGATGTTTAAAACAACAAGTATTAGTCCGGTGGAACGAAAAAAAGGTTATAGTTTACAAAATATAAGTGAAAATATTTTATTTTGTTATCCCATCACTAACATAAAGATGCAATTTATATACCAATATTTGTAATGTGCCTCTTAAGTATATCATGATATATTATTGCAATATAAAGTATAAAGTACATATGCTCTTTTTGTTGTTTTAGATGATGCAATTTCAAATGGAGACTTCTTTTTAAGGTTTATATGTTCATTTGCTAGTTATTGTACTGTTGTTGTACCAAAACTTGAAAATTGTTAGTTTACTGTAGTACTTTCAACGTTTTGACAGCATCTTAGTATTGCTTAAATGCTTGTACATATCATTTGCTTTAATGTGAATGAAATTTATGCTTGATTACAATTTGGTCCAATCTTTGGTATATATTACAATTTGATCAAATGGGTTCAAGACTTGTTTTTTTTTAAAAGAGGAGGACCTATTGCTTCGTTCTTAGTAACAACCGAAGCAAAAGAGAAGGCTTAAGCATAAAACCCCTTCATTTTTTCTTCAGGAGTTTGTAACAACCAAAGGAAAAGACACACTTTTGCTTCGGTTGTACAATCTAAGCAACAGGCTTATGCCTATTGCATCGTATGCATTTGCTTCGGTTGTTAAACTGAAGCAATAGGGGGTCAATAACCGAAGCAAATGACTTGTTTTTTGTACCGTATGCTACCTTATTTTGGGAAGAATAATCTCATCAAGAGGAATCACTTGATGAGTGTAGATTCTCATGAGGTTAGCAGCATTTAATCTGGATGGTGGAGAATCCGATGAGTTAACTAAAGTTGTGTACCTAGTGAGATCTATGTTGAGAGAAATGATTCTCTAAGGTTCTTCGATTACAATTGTAGTGGTATTTGTGTTTGTTGGAATAGGAGCCAAAGTGGAATTAGATGTTGTAATAGTGGATAAATACTCCAAGCATCTATGAGGTTCCAAATTATACTAAAATATTCATAACAAGCATGGTCAAGTAATTTTTAATTCAGTATTTACATTGAACAATCCCCATGTGTAGCTGATGTATAGAATCTAGCGGTTGTCGATTTGGGCTAACCAATAAGATTATATGCATCAAAATGGATACTATTATGTTCCATGCATTGGGTGTTCTATATCTTTGATATGGTGTATAGATGCACTCTGTGTGGATAGCCTGATCATGTTGGAAAACGAGCTCCAGCACATGATGGAAGTATGTATTGGATATTAACTACTAACATATGATTTACGTTAACTAAAGAGAATGAAAATCAAGGTGGTAAAGAGCTTTATCATTGCAAGACAGAGGATCTTTAGTAGTTGAATTCAAACGTCATTGGGATGGTTATCCTAGGATATATTAAAGTTCAAGTTCATTGAGAATCAAAGTGCAATCATCGAGGTGGTTCAAAAAATCAACTCGACTATAAAACCAATCCATCACCAAATAGATTCATTAGTTTATCTTCTCCAACCGCCACCTTCCCTCAACCCATTTGGAAAAATACTATATTCAAACAGATGGCGACAAAGCTAGTTGGCGGTGATGGTCGAAGGATGGAACAGTGATGGAAAGAGTAGCATGGAGCATGATTGGCATCATCGCCATGGAAACAATGCTAAAAAATAAGGCAACAAATGCACCTTAAACTCAATTCAAAAAGAGAGAATGGTGGAGGTTGAAGATAGCAATTGAAATGTTAATGGACTTAGTTGGGTCTTTGTTTTTGAATGGATTAGTGTAAAAGTATATGCCTGGATTTGAAGCTGGAAACCATCGCGATTTTGGGTCTATGCATAAAAATTAGGAAGACGAAGGTTTTCGCTTTCTAGGGGATAATAAGGAATGAGAATGCAGAAATGAAAAATGAAGGAGGAAAACTCCAAATGCTTTCTTATATATGAAAACATATCAAGTCAATCGGCATTAATTGACATTAATTGGTACTGACTCGTATGTATATCTTTCTAAAAATGTGAAGAAAATGAGATCCACCTAACCATGGATTGGAATAGCTTTCAAAGTAATTCTCAAAGATGATTGCAGACTTTTGATAGAAGACTTAAGTAATTATGTCCGCATAAATGATGTAATTCTATGAATGTTTGGATAGATTTGTCGATATTCTCAAAGGAGATGTAACATTTATGAAACAGTTCGGATAATGGAAGCATCTTTGCATATCTACATCTAATCGCTTGTTTAGATCCAAAACATGCTTTGTATTCACAAAAGCATACTTTAGGAGGAAAGCGTTATCCAATATGTGAACCAAGCAACTTTTCGATGGATTTTGCTAAAGAACTGATGAAGGAATGAATAAAGAAACTTTGAAGATGTCAAGGATGGAGTTTCAAGAAAAAATGCTAAGTATGGAAGCCTTAATATCGATTAGTACTAATTAATCAAAAGCTATGATTGGGTCCAACTTTGCTTCTACTTTAGTTCTACATACAAGTTTAAAGATAAAAACATGCTTTGGAGATGGCCTGTTGATATAGATTGATCGATGGTAAAGATTTTTCCCATGAAGATCCAAAGCTTGAATACTTAAACAGCTTTGAAGAAAACATCAAATAATTAGTCAACACAACTAATCGGCACAATTAATATCGATCGAATCTTTATGAAAAGTTTGGAAACTTGGATCTGAATGTTTGAGCAATTCAACAGGAGATTTGACAATTTTGATGCGTAGATTCATCTATAAATAGCAAAATTCAATATAGGAAAAAAAGGCTTTTAGACTTTCGATTAATATTTACATGGAATTATCATCGTACTTGGGATTAATCATTTCTAGATTTGAAATTTCATTGTATTTCTGTTGCAATAGCAAGATCAATCAGTAATAAAAGATAAAGTGGACGTAGGCACTTTAATTTTATGAACCACTGTAGAAATCCTCGTTGTTCTCTTATCCTATTTCAGTTCCTAGCTATTTTATTTTTTAAATCATTATGGAGTGTTTGCCTCTTTTATGCACAAACATATGGTGTCAATGTCACAACAATACCATAACTACGACGACCGCCTACACTACCGACATCCAATATGCCTGAATAGTGTGCTGTAGTGGTGCTCGACCGATGCGGGGCAATCATATCATCAATGAAGTAAATAAGCAACACAGAACCTATCATATGTCTCACAGCTCATCGAATAAAATATAATAGCAAACATCTCAAATATAAAATAGGTAAGATAGTAAATAACTAAATGAATCATAGCATCAGATTATATAGATCCATGCAGTAAATAGCATAGGTAATAGAGTTATACATCAAATAAAAGTTCATAAACTGTCTTTAAATAATAAGGAACTAGCAAGCTCCATTGTGCTATGCAGTGGAATAGCAAACGAGGGAGTAGCCTCCAACTCGCCACATGTCTAGCTCCACGTGGTCACCAGACCTGATATCCCTAATTTACTCATTTCAGAGTACCTAGAGTAACAGGAAGCAAAGCATAAAACCCCACATTAGAAAATAATCTGGTGTGAGCGGTAGAAATCTCAAATACAATAAAGTCAATATACTAGGACAAATGGTATGAGAAATCATACCTGACATGTCCCTGCATCCACAGAGTTAGCACATACTGAAGATATATATGTTACTCTTAAATAGTCATCATGGTTGTACTATACATTAAGGTACTAAGGGTGTACATCAATAATATCAACATCGGGTGACATCCCTAGGGTGATAAACAATCAGAATAACCATAGCATCCATCATCGATCCTCACATTTACTCACTCAATGCATTGGATATATGATACTCCTATTGTCCATCTCATCATCAAGGACTACTCGGCGTCCCCGACCACTTGAACCATCAGGGTACAGGAAGGTTATAATGTCAAGGAACTCTGCCATATCGTCACTTTGTCCTCATGTCAACGGACTATAGTATAAACCCTACCCAGGTCCTAACGTCAAGGGACTCTTGGGTCTGGGAAAATCAAGTCCTAACGTCAAGGGACTCTAATCATCTCATGCACCCTTATCTCAAAAGTGTACCTCATCATCTTGAGTATCAACAATCCCTTTGCGCACATCATCCATAGCAGAGCTCAACCTCATCCCAGAATTTTCCTTATGACTCATGTATGAAGTCGTTGTGGTTGAGAACTATTCTAGACGGTCATCACTAGTCGTAGAATATCATCATTCGTCCTGTGACCTTACCTCTGCAATTCCGTTAATCCGACTCGTCGTTGCCTCTACATTTTGAAGTATAGCTATCCATCGTCGAGTTCATCAATTTTCATCATGGAACCCCCATCATCGAGTCACGAGTGGTTGTCATCGAAAATAGTCGAAACGACATCAAAAAACCAGCTTCGAGGTTGGCCAAAAGTTAAACTTTAGTTTTTGACCAACTAACCCAAAGCAGGACCTAAATTTTTTTTGACCCGATGTCGAACCCGAGTAAATTAAGAAATTTCATCTAGCATGCTTAGGGATTGGTACCATTCCTGACTTAGCATAATTTTATTTCTCTCTGGAAGCGCCCGAAGTTAGACTCGAGTTTTTGCCCTAATAATCTGAAGCATGTCCCAAAGCAATCCACTACCGATCCATACTCCCAAAGTCACCATTGATCCATCAATATCTTGAGCATACGGACTACAAACATTTTGAAATTTGAAACATAGTCTATTGGGGCCTTCCTTGTCACTTCTTATTGATCTTACCAACTTTGGGACAAAAACCAAGGATCGTCACTGATCCTTGACCATCGAACCATCCCCACCGATCCATTACCACAGATCCATCAGCACTGATCCTACACTTCATATATGAGATCCAGCAAACATCACCATGCTCCACCATGGATCGCACATTGATTGGGTCATACCCATGGGATTGGTACTGATCGATAGGGACGAAAAAAAGACCATAACTAGAACATACCAACTCCAAATGTCTCGAAACTTAGCATAAAACCCCTGGAGACCATCCTTGTCGCATTCTATCGATCACACCCATATCTGAACAATTTGAGTTTATGGATCGGTACCAATCCATGACCATGCTCATCGTCGATCCATACGTTGAATGCTTATATCTTAACCACACAAACTCCAGTTGACCTAAATTTGGTGTCAAACCTTATGAGGCTTTCCTCATTGCCCTATATTAATCATGCATTGATCCGACCACTTTGAATTTCTAGTTCATCGACGATCCAAGAACCAATCCTAAGTCCAAATTGTCATTCAATCGGGGCTTTCAACCATTCAAACATGTAACAATCATACATGCATCATTTAAAAGCAATAATAATAGCCAAACATTCAAATATACCCATTTTAAAGAAATCTAAGGTTAAGGATTCATAAGAACCTAAGGATTCATAAGAACACGTTTTTGTAAATCAAGTGCAAATTGTCTAAATTTCACAATAACGGTTAATTATAGTCTAAATCATTTTTAGAATTTTTTATGCGATTTTTAAAACATCGTTTAGGGTATCTAGTGACGTAATTACCAAGTGAGAGATCTAAGCACTCATCAAGTATCCAAATTTACCACTCTTTCCGATGAATCCGAATTGGATAGCAAGCAACCCAGATTTCCATGCATAAAAATGATGAATCAAAGATTCCTCTTCACTAATGACCACTCTAATGAAGATCTAAGCAGGGAATAAGCAAGAAAAGGTGAATCTTTTAAAGTAAAGATGCGAAATGGTGGTTCATAGATGTTTTTGGGAATATGAAAAGCGAATAATCTCATCCCAACACCACTCCATAGCACCAAAACCCAAAATGGGCAATGAGCTTGGGATTGGGTCTGCTAATTACCCATATACCTGCTTGAAAGCCCTTAAAACCGCAATATATCTCAAACAGTAAGTCTTTTTTCCTATTATGACCATTTTACGGAAAAAGAAACCATCATCCTAAAGCAATGGAAGTAGGTTTAGATCCTATCTCATCTTCGATCAAAAGGTATGGGTCATATAAGATTTTTAGGGTCAAAATGGTCATATATAAATTAGAAAAAGAATCACAGATGTGGAAAATGTTCTTAGAGTCATTTTCCTAAATTTTAGAATCATACGACCTCATACGAAAATAATATAAAAATTCTAAGATCCTTCAATACGTAGAATAGAGGTCATTCTTCCTCCTTTAGGAATTTTGCACCTGAAATTCCATAATCAAGTAAATATGATCATCCTGCATGCCTAACAATCATTTACAAACATAGGCAACCATCACACGTCAAACATGCATACATAAGAAGCAATAAAATAGGAAACATCTAAGCCGATCCTAGCATACATGATACTGTGCATGGTATATTTCATGATATCATAAGTGAAAGTAAAAGCGATGAATAGAAAGTCTCACCAAGTAAAAAGCTTTGGATATGCCATCCACATGCACTCCTCGAACTCCCATTTAGTTATTCATGATGAAAATGATAGTCTTGTCCATCTATTGTATACTATTTACCATGACACTTCTCTGTGTTTGAAAGAGATTATAGTTGAAGTACATTTGTCTTATGATTCCATGCATCATTCAACGTATTAGCATCGCCTAAGAATAACTTAATCTTAATAACTGCTTCATTTATCTGCAAACCCTTAGCTCTCCTCAATCACCCAACAACCATCACAATACATCCCCAAAAAACACATACCATCTCCACCAAAAACAAGATCATGTTAAGAAAGAAAGACCATGGTCATAGATTAGAAGTAAAGGAAAAAGTTTTGACTTGTTGATAATATAGCCTAAAGAAAATCCGAAACCTAAAGTAAAGCTTTTTTATGCCAAAACATGATTTTCAACATCAGGGACAAGTCCAACTCCATAGCCCCTTAACCCCCAACACCCCTCCCCACAATGAATCCTTTTCATGTTATACAAAGTATATTTTTGGAATATTAAGTATGCCAGTGATGCGCTAAAACAAATTAAAGTTAGGAAATTCATCACTATTAATAACATAAAGCATATGTGTGTTATTGAGAATAAATTAATGCTAAGAATGTTGCTCATGCTGCCAGAACAATGACGTAGGATTGAAATTTTGACAACCTACTTTGTGCACTTTTGGTAGAATCCTAGTGCTTTGGAACCCCTATCATTTTTACCCTAACCCCTGCTAATGGACAAAAACAAGTTATCTACTGTAATTTTCTCCAACTTAGAGAAAAGCTTGTAGACATTCATATAAATCTTCATAATGATCCTTCTTATAGCAACCGTTCAATGTAAGAACTAACCATAGCTAAAGCATTATTCAAAGCTCTTAACATTAAGATTAGCATGTTAAAGCATAATCTAAGAGATAAACGGGAACTTCAAGGTGATAAAAATAACGAATTCTATCATCAATATATTTGAAGAATAAGCTTAAAAGAAATAACTGTTATCCCGCCTTTTGGCATGGCCGTGATACGAAAGATTTGGCTTGTAACCAAAGACAATTCGACTCGAAGATCGTTATACATAGGTTCACTATGGATACTGGCGAATCTTTTCCAAGTCCAGATCGAGCTACAATTGACATGATACCACAAGTAAAGCTATGAAAGCTAATTTTCAAAATTTCTGGTCAATAGGCGTTCGTATGTTCAAGATATGGATCGATTAAGATCAATGAAGGAGGTGTCGGTTCGTATCCATCAAGTGCCACTCCTCTTCTTATCCATTAAACATCTTCCCTTCGTATCCATCAACAAGTATCCATTTCGTATCGATCTCCCTCCATCCATCTCGTATCGACTCCCACCATCGATATGAAGAGTAACAACTACCAATCGATACAAAGAAAGCAACATGAAGCATCAATATGAAGGCGGCCTCCAACCATCGATATGAAGTAGCATGCAAGCATCGATATAAAGAGAGCCACGCATGATCGATATGAAGGGATCACTACTCATGGTTTAGCCTATTGGAAAATCAATCTTGTTTCATTCATAACTTAAATCTACAAGTCCAAATGCCATCAAATTTTAATAGGAGCTTGCGTACCACCTTAAGAATGTCCATGATCGATCTCGGCCCAAATGGATGTGTTTTGGATCGATACAAAATGAGTGTGTATCGATCATGGATCGATCCCAATCAACCTCGGATCGATCTAATGGGCCCACCCATGTGAGAGAAGGAGTCTTCCGAACTTTTAGGTAGATATTTTCAGCCTACACCTATAAAAGCAGTCCTAGGCCTTTTGAAAAGGGACTTTTGGACCCTTCTACGCCGACACTCTACTGAAATCTCTATTGTATCTTGAGTGTACTGTTGTAATCAGTTGTAACTAGCGAGAATCATTAATAAAACAACAAACTTTCCATAGTGGACATAGGCTACAATGCCGAACCACTCTAAATCTCTGTATCTTCATACTTCTGTTTGCCTTTTTTTGGTGTGTTTGTTAGATCTACCTCATTTTTCATTTATATTCTTGACATTAATATCTTCAAACATGCTTGAAGAGTGTTGTGCCAAATTTTGATACAAACAATAACATCATTTATTATGCCAACAACACCACCTACAATAATCTCTAGGCTATTTGCAATATATTTATTAACCACTTTAGGCTATATGGACCCTTTGACGGGCCTGAGGTCAACACCGTCCATTTTTATGAAGTAGCCATCGCTGAAATACCAGAAGCTCAGGACTCTTCCTTAGATCAGAAGTCAACTGGCACTCTGTCATCTGGAAAAGGTCTAATTACCCAAAGATGGCTCATTATGCATAATTTGCTCTACTAAACAAACTACCAACCAGATTGAGGCAAAAAATGGAATCCAAATAGTGAAAGCAATGTTTTCTATGTAGAATTAAACTAGAAAGTAGCAAACATTTATTTTTTGACTACATATACTCGAGACACATACGGTCAATTGCAAAGACAGAACTCAAAATTGGTCAATCTCAAGGCGTACAAGACATTGGAAGCAGTATTCTATTTATTCAAAGCAAATTCAAAATGAAATCAAAAAAATTAAGCTTTCCTTGCATTGTTCTCACTACAGTCATATATCATTTATGGAAAGAAAGAAATGCGAGGTTGCACAATAATAAGGAAATCGATTCATTGCAAATCTGTATACTATCAGATTTTGAGAGCCAATTCATCCTAGAAAAATGATATATGAAAGCAAAACTTTGCAAAGATAATGAGCAATCATCAGATCTATGTGAAGTAGAAAACTATGAAGACCCCAAAGAGTCATACTTACAAAATAGGAAGCACTTCAAAGACATTTCACAAGGCAGAACCACAACAAGCAAAGAATTGCCTTTGGGGTTATGGAAGGAGGCGATCGTCATCATCACTATTCCATATTTGCAACCTGCAAAGGAAAGGAGATAATTTATCAACATTCACAGTTAGATGAATTGTAGAATAAATCAATAGATAAGGAGAATTGCTTACCTGAAGTAGTGAAGGACTACCACTCTCTACTTTCGCAGCCTTAAGAGCACCAGCAACGGCTTCAGAGAGTAGATCCATGTATCTTAGACATTGTTTTAAGAAATAATGGTTCGTACTATAGAAGTAAGCTAAATAACATGATCTATCACATATATTGTTGGCAAAGAGGAGAAAACAGTAACACAAGTCACAATCTACAACAGATCCGTAGAAGATTGATAGACCAATCTTCGGCAGATTCTTTTACCAGAAAGCAAGAGATAGAGGAAGTTTGGAAGCAATGGAAGCCACCTTGAGGAGCGAGGTAACAATGATATAAAGAGATTTTTCAATCGCTAGGAAGTCGCTATTTATGAGATTCTTTGAGCTTCGAGAATGAAGCTACAAATGAAGTAGCGGCAAGGGTTTCTCATAACCCTATTGTAATATGTATCGAGTTTATACCCTTATTTTGTTTCCGGTATCTTCCTTTTCTTAGGCGGGCATTGGGGCATATAATATTTAATTTTTTACTAAATAACTCTTCCCAAGACTATGAATTTATTGTTAAAGATATCAAGGAAACTGTTTGACATAGACAATATAATCTCTAGAGAATCAGCCAGGTTTAACTCTCTTTTCTTCAGAAATACACAGCAAATTATTGCAAGAGATATCACTAACGCTACAATGAAATTCTTCAAATATGGCAAAATGTTGTCTTGTAATAATGCAACCATTAGTTTCCTTATTCTAAAATGTTATAACCTTTCTTCTATCAACGATTATTCGCCAATCTCCTGCCGCAAAAATTTCTATAAATTCATAGTTAAGCTTTTGGCAAGTTGAATGAAAACTGTCATTCCTGATGTTATCTCTTCCAACCAATTAGCATTTTTTTGCAAAAAAATGGGCAAACACCTCCAAGTCGTATGATTTAGTCGATTTTATGTTGTTCTTAGTGATTTGGGTGATTTATGCAAATATGTAAAAAGCAGGGACTAAACTGTAAAAGACACACAGGTTTATAATGGTTCGGCCAGAATGTGCTTACGTCCACTTCATATGTTATTCTCTTTCACTATTCAGATTACAAGTACAAAGCTTTGATTACAAGTGTATGAAAGTTGTTTGAAAGTTCTGTCCGTGCTTGAGCTCTCAAACTTGTCCTCCATTGTTGTACCCCTACCCCTCTATTTATAGAGTGAGGCTGGGGGTAGGGGTCATGGATGTATATGGCTGCTGGTGGGCCTGGGCTGACATGATCTGGCCAGGCAATGTTGGTTCGGTAGCACTTTGGTTCGGTAGTTGGTTGAGCGTTGATTGGACCGGTGGTAGGTGGGTTGAGTTCTGGTCCGGTAGTCTTGGTTCGGTGGTGCCTTCTTTGCCTTGATTCGGTAGCATTGGACCGGTGGTGGTTGGAGTGGTTTTGGTTCGGTAGTTCTTTGGAGTGGTTTTGGTTCGGTAGTTCTTTGGAGTGGTTTTGGTTCGGTGGTTCATTGGTCCGGTGGCTCCAGTTCGGTGGTGGGTGGGTTGGTCGGTAGCATTTGCTTTGGTTCGAGTTGGTTCGGTCTTCTGGGTGAGTACATGCCTAACATTTGCCCCCCAAAGTGGGGCATATGTCGCACTTTGTTTTCCTCAGCTTAGACACCCTCATTCGGCCCAAGTGCCGAACTGGTTGGTCCGGTCATCCTACGCTTGCCTATAAGTATGGGCTTCACGCCTCTGCGTCCTTCATCGTTTGAAATAGCCGAATCAATCAAGTACCGAACCAGACTTGACTGCTGGACCAGGTGAGGTTTTCTTCTACCAAATAAACTTTATGCTTGCATTACCGAATGAGTCCGGGGAGTATGAGTGTCGAATGGGCTTTCGCCTCGAACTACCGAATGCACTTGGAGAGTACGAGTGCCGAATGGACCTTGGCCCCGAACTACCGAATGCACTTGTGGAGTACGAATGCCGAATGGACTCTGGCCTCGAACTACCGATTGAGCTTTTATATTTCGAATTATGAATGAGATTCCGGGCCGTAGGTACTTGTTTGTCTACATCCCTTGTTCTAACGATGTGTTTTTTCGTGTTGCAGATAATGTCTCATAAAGTAGAAACTCGTTCTGACAAGAAGAAATCCAAGGACAAAGGGGAGTCCCCCATAGTTCCCCCAGTTCAGTCAGAGCCAGAACGACATGGACCATCCCCGAGATCATTAGTAGATGGTTACGGTCCTCAGGAGCTTTTGAACTCACCGCCTGACTTCTTTCCCAGCTCCCTCAAAGACGAGCAGCTTGACGTTATATCTAGATCCTTTAGGATTGACAAAGCGCATATGATGTTACCAGGGAAAGGAGTGATGCCGTATAACCCCCCTGAAGGATATTTTGCTTATAGTAGGTACCACTGCATGTGCGGGGCCATTCCTCCGATCAACACTTGGATCGTCAACTTCATCACATACTTGAAGTTGGCCCCTTTCCAGCTTCAGCCCAACTCCTATGCCATCTTGGTGAGTCTGTTTATTATCTTCCAGAGAAAATACGGGCGTCCCCCTTCCAACCGGGAAATTCGGTACCTGTACAACTTGAGAGGCTACAAGAAGGGGTCTCCATATATTAGCTTAGAATCGGCCGTGTCTTTCAAGCCGGTTCTGAACTTATATTCAAAATTTAGCATGTTCAAGAAGGAATGGTTCTTTGTCAGAGATGACTCTGTTTCTTTCTACCGCTTCACCTCTGGCTGTAAGTTGACTCTTATTTATAATTTCTGTTCTGACTGCAATGCTCCTCCTTATGTGCTTTGTTTCTTGCTAGCGACAGGTGGCTTTGCAGTTGTAAAGAATGATCGTTTGGTTCGGATGGCTAAGGAAATAGAAGCCATTCCGAAAAAGGAAAGGACAGCTTCTTATTTGATCAGCAATGCTACTCTTTAGGGGCACAACTTGATTCTGCCATGCCGGTTTGTGGTCAACCAAAGAGATACAGCTGAGGAGAGGGCCGCCAAAGCTAAAGGAGGGGCTACGGCGAAGAGCAGCAAAAGGAAACCCTTCTCGAAACATCCAATTGTCGGGGGGAAGAAACTTAAGAAGTCTGATGGACCCTCCCCCAGCACATGTCCAGATGTCCCGGAGGAGGAAGATGTGGAGGAGGAAAGAGGCAAGGATGAAGGAGGTGAGGAGGAGAGTGGAAGTGGTGGAGAAGGTGATGGTGATGGTCATAGCGATGATGGTGGCCACGGACGGAGTGGTGATGGCACGGGGGCTTTGTCTTCTGAGCAAGCAGGTATGATCCAGGAGTGGACAGATGATGCTTTCCGCCTAGCTTTTGAAGGGTTGGAGGAAGGATCGGCTTTAGTGGAGAAGCCTAAGAAAGCTGACAAGGCCGGGACCGGCGCTGATTCATCTTCTAAGAGCGCTTCAGCTAAGGCAATTCCTGCGATTCAAGGTGAATTTTTGACTCCTGTCGACTCCATTATGATAAGGATTTAGGAATATTTTATGGTCAGCTCCCATCCTGGAAATTCCAGGACTTATTGCAATATCCTACTTCTCCCTAGGGTTTGTATAACAAAAGCGTCTCTTTACACTTCTTAACTTGATATATTTCTTGAATTATAGCTCAATGTATGCTTGTAACTCTTGGTTTTTATCACAGAAGCGGGTAAGGTGGCCATGACATCAGATGTTCAGCACCGTCTTGAACAATACAAACTTCTTAAGGCTTCTACTAAACCAAAGCCTCCGACTAACCGCCCTGGAGACGTAGTCGGCTACCGTCCTCTTCTTGGAGTTATCGAAGAGGATGTCCAAAAGAAGAAGAGGAGTCGCTCCTTATTTGAATCTTCACCTGGTCCTCAGCCCCCAACTCAGCCTCCTCAGGATACCATGGAGGGGAATACTGAGTTTATACCTTCTCCGCACCCGTCTGAAAATCCTACCGTTACCCAGATAGATCATCCCGGCTTGGCTCGTAATCCGTTTGCGGGTCATCCGGATCTGGATCCAGGTTCTCATGATGTTACCTTTGATGAGGCCACCGGTTAGCACCTTCTCCCTCGTAATCCTATGGTAAGAGTACTAGATGAAGCTAAGTCCCTGGACCTTGATTTGCTTACCACTCAGGTCGTAACTTTGGGGGACGAAGCTAACGCAAACATTGACCGGGTTGCTGAGGAAACCAGGAAGCTGATGAGGCATAATGCCCGACTGATCAAGGCTGGAGAAGAAATCGGAAGTGCTAACATTCGACTGCGGTTAATGGTTTTCGACAAGGCCAAACAACTCGCTGATCAGGCCATTCAGATCTCTCATCATGAGGCCGCTTCTAGGCAATTAAAGAAAACCATGGAAGAGGCCAGCATGGCAGAGTTACGAAAAATGGAGGCTGTTTGTAAGGAACAGATTGATATGGCTATCGCAACGGTGGATGAGGTTCGAAAAGCGGATCTCAAGCAGGTACAGGACTTATCCGGGAAACTTGAAGCCGCAGGGCTTGCTCAAACCAAGCTGAAGGAGGAGATGGAGGCGATAAGGAAATCCTTTCAGGCTGACTGCTCGCGATACCAATCGAAGAGGGATGCTGCCACTGCAAAGCTGTTGGCTTCTGAGGACCGAATAAGGGAGTTCGAGGAGAATAAGGGGATAATGGATGAGATGCTTCAGGATATATACTTTCGCACTTGGAAACAGGGAAGCTTATCTTGGATGGATGATTATCCCCGGGTCATGAGCAGGATTTATCTCAGGGCCCTGGAGGAGGCTAAGGCCGATGCAGATAAGGAGGGTGGCGTGGCGTTTAGAATGGATGTGGTTACGGCTCAATCCACCAAGGAGGAGAAAGCGGCGGTGAAGGAGGGTATGCGGTTGCTTACTGCTGAGGAGGTAGGTGTGCAGTTAGAGGATGATGATCAAGGAGCAGATGCTAGTAAGTCTTCCCTTTTAGCTTTTCGTAACTTGATTACTTATTATTTATTTAATGGATTCTTCTCCTGAATTGGAAAGGCGGGACCTCTGAAGCACCAACTACCTTTGGTCAACATGCTGAGAGTTCCAATCATGCGGTTAAGTAGATCTCGGCGGGCCAGTAGGATAGAGGTGAAGCTCCGATGCAGCCGACTCCTTGACTTAATCTGGATATCTTTTGGCTTACTTGACCTTGCTGTCTATGCTAGTCCGAATACATTAATGTGACTTTTAGGCTGTAATTATGTTATTCGTAACGAACGACTTTATTCTTGGCATGTAATTTTTAACTTAAGCTGATTCTGTCATATTTGAATGCTATCGTTATTTTGGTGTGTGGTATAAGAGATATAGCTGTGCACATTCCTATGATTCAATTGTGTTTGATGTCAAGTTCTTGCTTAAAATATAATTTCATATCTTGCAATGTTAGTGTGATGTGCGAATAAATTATAGCTATGTATTCATATACAAAAGAAGGAAGTACCGCCCTTTATGTTTTAGGCGTAGACGGTTGCTTTGAATGTCTTGTATGACTGAGCATGGGATACAGCTGAGTGACCTGTCATCCAGTTGTGAGTTCCTATTCCCATTAGCGAGCGTCTCCTATTTTGTGTCCTGTACTTTAGGGATCATTATAGAGGATAGGAGGAAAGTTTTTAAACAAAATAGAAATATAAGAAATAGTAAAACTTCCAATCATGGAAGGCCTGCGATGTGCTTAAGTTCGTGGCAAACGGGTTTTGTAGTCACTTTCCCTAGTTGTGGGTCTTGGAGACATTTGTCACCCATCTTACGCCTCCGCGGGGAGTTTCTCTTTTTTACCACAGCCGTACTTAAGACACTCGGAGCCGAGATCGCGAACAGTAACTACCCGGGCCATTATGGCCCGTAATCGTGGGTATTATTCGATTTACCGTGGTCGGCTAGTGTAACGATCCACCTTTTTGGACAGTTTAAACCGACGATCAAATGCACATGCTGGTTCCAAACCGTCCAAAAGCGCAGATGGTTATTGGAGTAAATATAAAAAGAAAAGAAAGAGAAATAAAGGAAATGAAACAACACAGAATCTCGCAGCGGAACGATAAAATATAATAGTCAAATAAACAGTTCATGAAGCTGTTTACAATACTTTGATCATTATTTATACAATATTTATTAGAGTTATACATATACAACAAAACAAATAAAATAATGCAGCAGACAACTTGATGCAAAGATAATAATAGAACAGTATACCAAATCTTCGACTTCGTCCTCTAGAAAAGATCTTCAATAAGCTGAAAAACCCAGGTCTGACCCGAGCGTAATGAAAAGACAAAACACTCGAGTCAGGACTAAAATATCCTCATGTAAGTTAAATCAATCGTAAATAAATATGAGTGTTACGGCATCAGAGATGTTTACGGGGTTTGACATCTCCCATCCAGTGTCAACGTGCATGCAATAACTCAAGAGATGTTATGGGATTTTCCATCTCTCAAGGATCCATTAAACTATCTACTATGTAGTACAATATGCTATTATAATATGTCTACAGTAAAGTAAAAGTATTAAAATAGCGTTAAGGCGTTACCATAATTCCCCTTAACACATTTTATAATGCCATAGTCTATACAGCACCGTAAACCCCACCGTAAACTAGTGGTTATCAGAGGGTACCCCATAGGTATAACAAAAAAAAAACGTAGTGGTCGCAAATAGGATAATAATTATGACAAGGTACATGAGGAGATACCAACTAGGATACTAGTAGTTGCGTGATCCGGACTGATGTTGAGCATAGCCAGCAGCTACCTCAACAACGCGAAACAACACTCCCAAATCGAGGGGTGCACCCAAATCGAATCACAAAAGGTAATAGATATGGTATTGAAGAAGTGTGTCCGCTGGAGGTGGCGAGCCTCAATGGCCCGGCGAGGCTCCTGTTTTAGTCATGTCAGGGGTCGTCCAATACCGTTCACTTTCTTCAGTCAACGCGTTCACCAAACCATCCACTTCATTCTGGATCAACACTCCACGTATAATAGTTATTAAAGTGGTTTTCGGTATCGACAGAGAGTATGTCCATATCCGATCCTGGTCTCTTTAATAACTACGTATTATTACATCGATGGCTCTTTTACATTTCAAATCGATTCATAATTGATATCAAAATATCATATTCCCTTCAAAAAAATCAAATCCATTTCAAACATCATCATATCTATTCAAATGTAAGATTTCGTTTCAAAAGTCATTTTCGCCTCAACATCTCATTTCGATTTCAAAATCATTTCGAATTTCAATTTTAGGTTGCAGCTTCATTTAACCCAATTCGTATTTAAATTCAAGATTTAAACATAAACATTTCACCTTATTGACCAGCTTGAAATTTTAGAAAATAGTTTTAAGTAGTTTAAAAGTAGTTTAAATAATTAAAATAGTTAAAGATACTTAAACTCTTTAAATGGATTTCAAATAGATAAATTAATATAATATTGTCAAATGGATTTAAGATAGATGAAATATAATTAAAATAAGTTAACATGGTTTGAGATGGGTTAAAAATAATTCAATATAGTTAATATAGGTTAAAATGGTTTAAGTATTTGAAGATGGTTTATATAACAGAGTAGTTTGGAAAACAAAATGAAACAGCTTCAAACCCAAACTATTTCAATTATAACTTCCCAATTCAAAACAATTTCAATTTCCATTCTACCGATTTAATTTCGATTTCAATTCAAACCAATGTCAACTTTGACTTCAATTAATTCAATTCCACATTCACCTTCAATTAATTCAATTTCAATTTATATCGATTTGGAGCTTGATTTTCAAAATATCAATTTATAACACTTAACAAAATTATCCTTCAATATTCAACTTTTAAATCCAAATTTCAAATATGATTCAATTCCAAGCTCAATTTCAAAATATCATTTTTATATCACCTTTACTTAGTAATACTCAAAGATCGAAATAATATTCAATCTTTAAAACAATTAGATTTTCGAAATTCAATCATATCCTAATTTTTAATCTCAAAGTCTCAACTTAAATTATTTAACAATTTCCTTTAACCAAAATTTATTTCAACATTCCAACTCAAATTTGCAATAAATTCGATTTCTATAAATTGATTTTATTTATAACATTTAAATCAAAACATTTAAATGAATTTCAAATCAACGATTTTAAAATTTATTAATTTAGCCAATCCGGTGTCCGTATATAATTTTCTATCCTATGGCCAAGTGATTAGTTATTTCAATTAAATGTCAGGGATGAATACATATCACTTAAATCAAATCACAGTTTCATATGTATGCATAACAGGATATATAAATAAGAAAATAAACATCCAAACATTTAAATATCAATCAATAAGATCCATCGAAATACATCATCCAATAGACAATACAATTCACGGCAATTTCATAGTTATTAATATCGGGTAATTTAATCATAATTCAATTTTAATTCAAAATTTTGACTGTCAATTTAATTTTCAACGGTGAATTCAAATGACAATCTATGTGACAATTAATGTTTATCAAACAACGACAAATAAAATTCATATCACTTCATAATATCAAATTTAACTACCATAAAGATATTCAGTATGTTGTGAGCGTTATAAACACTCACCTTGATTTTCCGTTGTAGTTCCAGCATTTTATTTCGAATATAATTAAACAAGCGTTTAATTTTACCCAAAATTTTTACTAGCTCCAAAAGATTCCAATCCAGATCCATAGTGTAGTATTCGACAAAACGATTGCAACGCAATTCGTTTCGTCCAAAACGGACCTCGTATGAAAGAGATACACAATTTTAAAGTTTACCCAATTTATAATCTATATAAATTTACAATTTTAATTTATTTTATTTTTTTTACCTATCTCAATCTGGCCGTCCATCCCCTTTGATGAATCATGGCCGCTCCCCTTTCTTCCATCTTCGTCCCAGGTAAACGAACGCGCGCGACATGAACCCTAACACGCCCAAAAACCCTAATACACGCAAGCAATTCAAGTATTTCCACCCCGATCAGGAAGCACCACTTCGAAGAGCATCCTCCACTCCACCACCGCCCTGAGTAGCTTGAAGCTCTGTTCACCCTCCTCCTCAGAAAATGCGCAGAACGTGCGAACTTCCAGCCCCAATTGCCACCAATCCATCGCTTGTTTCTTGATCATAGCCGTTCACAACGTAGACCTCGCGAAGCTCTACAGTTTTGGTTTAGAAAGTATTCAGAATTATTGAGTGGATTTGAAGAAATTTGAGGGAGAAGAGAGTTGAATTTCGGCCATTGGAAATATCACTGGCGGCTGAAGCAGATAGCTAGGGTTAGGGTTTAGTTTTGAGGCAAATGAAAATAGTCAGGTCCTTTTATAGAAAAAAGCAACGTACACTATTCATCCCGAAATTTCCGAACTCCAAATCTCACGCGGTGACTGGAATTTCTAGGGTTTAACCCGCGTTTCGGACACAATGGAATAGGTTTCGAAAGCCAATTCGATCATCTGCGTGAGTTATGGCAATAAACAATCGATTTTAAATTAAATCGGTTAACTAAATTTCTAGGCGTTTTGGCTTGCCCCGGACAAACGGTAAGTCCGATTGACACGAAATTTGAAAAGATACAATTATTTAACTTTACGGGTCCGATGAAAGTAGTTTCGTCGAAATCCGAGACTGTTTGAAAAATGGCTATTTTAACTCGTCAATTAAATATTAAAATATTCAATTTTCACAAATTTACTTTTAATTCGATTTTAAAAATTCTACAACATCATTCTAACTTTAATATGATAAAATAAAATTTTATAAATCATTTTTAATCATATTAAACCCGTTGGTCAATTATTCAATAAATTCCAAATATTACATTTAAACAATTTTGATTATCCAATAATTCATTATTCTTTGAAATATTTGAAATTGAACTTATAAGATTTAACTTTTAAAACCAATTCACATCTTAGAACACTATTTCCAATTTACGGTTATTCAATTATTCAATAAGTTTTAAATATTTACTTTAAACAATTTACCCATTCAATATTCAATTATTTGATTTTAAATAGATTTTACTTATCAATCAATTACTTTATTATACCCAATGAATTTAACATTTATTATCCTATCCAACTATTGATTGCAAAGGCATTAACAAAGTAGCATTTATTTTTCAATACTTATCACTATCCAAATCTTCGAAACCAATCTATTAAAATTTGTATTTTTACCTAAATAATTCACAATTCTTATTCACTTATTTACATTTGTTTTTCCATATATTCCCTTATAACCAAGTTATAACATTTGAGTCAATTCAATTAGATTGGAACACCATTCAATCTATTAATAATTACTTGGATAATTATTGTTGCAATTCATTCCAGTTACTATTATTCCAAATAAATTACAAAAAAAATTTCTAACATTAAATCACAAAATCTTATTAAATTAGCTATTTTAATTATCGAAAATTTACGGGTCGTTATAGCTAGCGTGGGTGCCGATCGTCAACTGTGAACTACCACTGGCTGGCCACACCTTATGTTGGGGCTTAAAGTAGGTTCACGGTTGCCGGCGAGCCGAACACCGTAATGAGCTGCCTCGGCTATAGTCGGCCTTCTCGGTGGCTTATAATCGGCCTATCACAGTTGGCTTTAAGGGCCGATCGCGAGCAATGAGTTAAACTGCAGCAGAGGAATGCTGGAGCAAAAGTGTCTCATTGGCGAGGACATAGATTCGTATAGTACCTGTTAGGTCTTGTCCAGGTGAAGTCGCGCTGTGATGTGTCTTAAATGGAAATGCCATTATACAGGATTTTATTCAGCAGAAAAGGATAAAGTTAACAAGCAGCCAAGATATAAAGGAACAAGTTAAAAAAGAGACAAGTTTTTAAAGTGGTTCGGCACGAAAATGCCTACGTCCACTGATTCTCTTTGTTAATTCACTTCATATGGGCAGCACAAGTTAAGAAAAGTATCGACGAAGGTGTTGGATGTTCCATGCCCTCTGGAACACCTCTCCGTCCACTGTTGACAAAATATAAGCTCCGTTGTGGAGATCTATATGAATTACATATGGTCCGTCCCAGATTGGATCTAGTGCACCGGTGCGCAGGAAGATTCGCTTGAGGACAAGATCTCCTTCTTGTAAGCTACGATGCTTGACTTTGGAGTTGTATTGCGCTGCCACTTTTTGCTTGTGATCTGCTGCTTTGAGTGCTGCATCGTTTCTTCTCTCTTCAATTAGATCCAAAGACATGTGAAGGAGTTCTTCGTTCTCTTCTGGTTTATAGTGGATCCTATGGTAGGAAGGCACTATAGTTTCGACTAGAAGCATGGCCTTCGATCCGTATGCCAAAGAGAAGGGAGTATGCCCCGTTGATGTTTGAAAGATGTGCGGTAGGCCCAAAGTGCCGTAGGAAGTTCATCCACCCAAGTGCCTTTTGACTTTTTAAGTTTCTTCTTGATTAGAGTTTTGAGAATTTTGTTGACAGCTTCGTCTTGTCCGTTTGCCTGGGGGTAAGCTACAGATGAGAAGCTTTTGTGAATTCCGTGCTCTTGGCACCAGTCGGCAAACTCCTCGCTATCAAACTGATGTCCATTGTCCGATATGATTTTGAGTGGAACTCCGTACCTACATAGAACATTTTTGATTAAGAAGTTAATAACTTTTGCCGAAGATATTTTATTTAGAGGTTCTGCTTCCACCCATTTGGTGAAATAGTCGACTGCCACAATAGCATATTTGGCTCCGCCTTGGCCCACTGGCAGTTCGCCAATCAAGTCAATTCCCCATACTGCGAAGGGCCAAGGGCTGGTCATTTGAGTAATCTCACTTGTTGGTAGTCGAGGAATCTTAGCAAATTTCTGACACCTGTCACATTTTTTGACGAAATCTAAGGCGTCTTTGTTTAAGGTGGGCTAGAAATATCCATATCGGAGTATCTTCTTTGCTAGAGTCTGCCCTCCAGTGTGATCTCCGCAGCTTCCTTGATGGATGTTGGATAAGATTACCTTGGCTTCCCTTCCAGTGAAACACCTTAATAAGGGGTTAGAGAAGCCGCGCTGATAGAGGATGCCTTCTTGTATTGTGTAGCAGGAAGCTTTCCTCAAGACTTTCTTGACTTCGTTACGCTCGTCGGGCAGTATGCCATCTTGTAAGTATTTTCGGATGGGAGTCATCCAAGTTTCCTTTTCGATTGCAGCTATCAGATTCACTTGTCCGAAACTAGAGGTTAGTTGCCTTGAGATGGCTACTGTTGCGAAAATGGTACCGTCTTTCATGCTAGCTTGCTTTGCCAGTTCGTCGGCCTCTCGGTTCTCTTCTCGAGGGATGTGTTTGATTAAATAGTGATCCAATTGATCGAGTAGCAGCTTGGTCCTCTTTAGATATGCTGTGAGTCGTTCTCCCCGAGTCTGAAATTCTCCTAGTATTTGGTTCACGATAAGTTGAGAATCACTATGAAGACATAAAGAACTGACTCCAATCTCTAAGGTGAGTTCTAATCCAGCTATTACTGCTTCATATTCTACATCGTTGTTGGTGGCAGCGAATTCCAACCTTAGAGCATAGTGTAGCTTCCTTCCCCTGGGAGTGATTATTACAATACCTGCCCTCGAGCCTTGTTCGTTTGATGCTCCATCCACAAAGAGATTCCATTTGATGTCTTTTGCTATTTCAGAATGCTCTTTACCTTCGTTGCTAGCGAATTCGGCAATGAAATCGGCCATGGCTTGTAACTTGATGGTGGTGCGAGGATGGTAGGTGATATCATATTGACTCAGTTCAATGCACCATTTAAGTAGTCGCCCAGAAGTGTCGAGACGATGGAGTACCTGCCTTAGTGGTTGACCGGTTAGAACTCTGATGGAATGGGATTGGAAATAGTGTCGCAGTTTCCGTGATGTGATTAGTAAACAGTTTGCTAGCTTCTCAAGTTTAGGATATCTGGCTTCTGCCCCCGTAAACCTCTTACTCACAAAGTATACTGGCCGTTGTGCGCGGTTGTCTTCTCTCACCAAAGCGGCGCTCAAAGCATGAGATGACATAACAAAGTATAGGTAAAGCTCCTCGCCTTCGTTTGGAGTTGAGAATACTGGTGGTCTCTGGAGGTGTTCGATTAGGTTGAGGAAGGCTGTTAAGCATTCGTCAGTCCATTTGAACTTTCCTTTGTCTTTCTTTAGAGCTTCAAAGAAAGGAATGCACTTGTCAGTCGCTTTAGAGATGAATCTGCTTAGGGCGGCCACTTTCCCATTAAGGCTTTGCATTTCTCTTCGAGTGGAAGGTATCCTGATATTTCTCAGATCTCGTACTTGTTCGGGGTTTGCTTCAATCCCCCTAGCATGGACGATGAATCCCAAGAACTTTCCCGATGATACGTCGAATGAGCACTTTAGTGGATTCAGCTTCATTCCATATTGGCGAAGTACTAGAAACCTCTCATCCAGGTGGCTTACGTGATCGTTGGCTTTCCTTGATTTTACTAGCATGTCATCCACATATACCTCCATAGTTCATCCTATCAGTTCCGCAAACCTCTTGTTGACGAGGCGCTGATAGGTAACTCCGGCGTTTTTAAGTCCAAAAGGCATTACTCTATAGCAGTACAATCCTCGGTCAGTGATGAAACTAGTGTGGTCTTGATCGGGGGCGTGCATAGGAATTTGGTTATATCCCGAGTATGCATCCATAAAAGATAAGAGCTCGTGCCCGGCTGTGCTGTCCACCAGTTGATCGATTCGGGGGAGTGGGAAGCAATCCTTCGGGCAAGCGTCATTTAAGTTGGAGAAGTCAATGCATGTTCGCCACTTCCCATTAGCCTTCTTTACTAATACCGGGTTAGCGATCCACTCTGGGTAGATGGCTTCTTGTATGAAATTATTGGCAAGCAAGTTCTTTACTTCTTCATCGAGGGCTGCTGATCGTTTTGCCCCCATACTTATCTTTTTCTGCTTTACTGGCACCTTGGTAAGTCGACGTTTAGTACGTGGCATGCCACGTCTGGGGAGATTCCAGTCATGTCAGCGTGCGTCCATGCAAATACATCCAAGTTGTGGCGGAGAAAATCAATGAGCCGATCCCTTAATTCTGCTCTTAGCTGAGATCCGATTTTCAACAGTCTACTCGAGTTGTGTTTGTCTACAGATACAAACTCCATAGCCTCTATAGAAATAAATTCCTAATTCTCCTTTTGGGGCTTCTACTCTCACATAAAGTTCTTGCTTCGACAATTCAAAATTGGGCGAAAGTTTTTTAGTAATAAATCTATATTCAAAATTATTCCATTCGGAATTTTTTGCTTTATCAAAACGTCTCGGCGATGGCCTCCTCCTCTTTGTCCCTAGGGTCTAATTCATTGAAAGGATCACTGGTATATCGAAGAGGAGGGGCTTTCTTTAGTTGCTATGCTTCCAAGTTTTTCATGCAGAGGGTAGTCTCTGCATTCTTCCCCTTATCCTTCCTGCGATTATTGCGAAGTTTAGTTACATAGCAATCTCGAATGGCGTCTTGATCTCTCTCTACTTCCCCTATTCCATTGTCTATTGGAAATTTCATCTTCAGTCACCACGGGCCAGGACAATTTGGAAGTCAGACAAGACTGGTCTTCCTAAAAAGGCGTTGTACGCCAAGTGGTTATCTATTAGCACAAATGTTTATTTCTTCACAATGGAGCGGGGGTGACTTCCTCTTTCAACAAAGAGGTTCAATTGCCCGAGGGGCATCTTCGCGTCTTTAGTGAAACCGTGTAGTGGTTTGTTACAGGGATACACATCCCTCATTGACAGCTTCATTCTGCCGAAAGCATGCTTGAATAGGATATTTACCGAGCTTCCAGTGTCTACTAGAATTCGAAAAACTTCGGCTGGGCCGAACCAGGAAGAGATGACCATAGGATCCATGTGAGGGTACTGCCTTCCTTCAAGGTCATGCCTATTGAATGTAATGTCATCATTCTCTTTTCGCTTCGGGTAGCGTTCTTCCATAATAGAATTAACGTAGCCTTCATTGTTTCTAAGTGACTTCCCATATCTTTCCATCTCTTCCCAGCTTCTGTCGGCGATGTGTGGTCCTCCCGATATGGTATGGACCACTATCCTCTCTTGACTGGAGTCATTGGTGTTGCGATTTCCCCTTCCTGTTTCTGGGAGGGATAGCCTTGGGTTCTCATTGGCAGGAGCTGGGTTCCTGTTCTGACCTTTTACATAGCGTTCTAGTCTCTTCCTTCTGATATGTTCTTCAATTAAGTCCCGGAGATGATGGCACTCATTGGTATCATGCCCATGAGATTCGCGGAAGCGGCAGAACTTTCTACACTTAATTGCGTTATCTGATTCCTTCTTGTATGGGGGGCGTCTGTATTTAACTTCGTCTTGGGTGACCAGGAAGATGTTTTCGATTGTTTCATTCAAAGGATTGTAAGTGTCAAATCTCGGTCCTGGCCGATATAGAGGTTTTTCTCCCTTTTTGCCCCCAGCATTGTCTCTAGAGTCATTTCTTCGAACATCATTTGCTACAGCGGGTGTGTCGCCATGAGCTGCCTTGGTTTGTTGCCCTGTCTGTCTTTCAGTGGCAGCGTATTCAAGACTCATATATCTTCCAGCTTCATGGAAGAAATCGGGTAAGGTAGCTGGTTTTTCTTTCGTTAATCTTCTAGCAAACTTAGTATCCGGATGCACACCACTACAGAGGGCCATTAAGATAAGTTTCTCATCGGCATCTTGGACTGCGGCCGCTGCATCATTGAATCGGGTCAGATATTGTTGCACTGTCTCTCCAGGCTTCTGTTTAAAATTAGATAGGGAATAAGCGTCCTTGGGTTGTTCCACATGAATGCGGAACTGGCTGATGAACTTTTCTTTCAACATTTCCCATGAGCTGATTGATCCTTGGGGTAGATGGCAGAACCAGCAGGTAGCTAGTTCTGCCAAGAATAGTGGATAGCATTTGCACAATACTCCTTCTGTGGCTCCGCTCATGAGCATATGCTATGTGTATCTCTGCAAGTGTACAACGGGGTCAGAGATACCGTTGTAAGGTTCCATTGTTGGCATTTTCCATTCTCGGGGGGTGATGGCAATTTCGATATTATGGGTGAAAGGGATGGTCACCCTAGCGCCTATCCCTCGATCTCTTTGATCCCGTTGGACGCATTCTCTGAACAATCGCGCCATCCTTTCGTCAGAATTCGGAGCAGATAGAAATAAGTTTGGTTCTTCTCTGCGGGATTGATTCCGTCCAGATGACCTGTAGGGATGGTATCGTCTATCACTCCTAATATTTTCCAGTGGCTGTCTCTAGTCTTCTGGGAGCATGCTAGGGTCAGCTACAGTTGGCCCTTGCCTTGATCTTCCCCTGTTGGGTTCTGTTCTAAGCATTTCCTCGAGTCCAACTTCGGGCTGGATTCTAGCTCGGCCCCGTTCATTGTGTTTCCATTGCTAGGTGGCATGACCGGCTCAGCCACAGTCGACCCTCGCCTGGTACCTCCCCCGTTGGGTTTGGTTCCAAGTGCTTCCTCGGGTCGGAGTTCGGGCTGAGTTCGGGCTCGGCTCCTATCATTGTTGTTCCTGTTGCTAGTTTCTTCGAAGAATAAAGATCTTTGTCGCCTCCGAGATCCTCCCGACTGGGACTCATCCCATGATTCAGTATTGCAGTTGGATTCTTCAACATCCCTTAAGCGTGACATGAGTTGGTCTACCAATGCTTCTTGTTGGGATGTGAAGCTGTTAGTCACTTCAGCCACAACCCTGTCTAGATCTGCCTTAGTAATTACTGCCGCTGTTCCATGGCAGGGGCTGTCGGATTTTCCTGATTTTCATTTGGTACTGCTGTTGGAACGGGACGATTCTCTTGATCTGGGATCACTGGATCTGGAATACTTCTAGTTGTGATGTTCTTCCCTTTGTTAACATCTTTCTTCTGCCTAGAAGGCATGTTTTCTGAGCAATGAGCGATGCTGTTGGGAAGAAGGTTAAGTGGGAGAAGCTGAATCTTCGAACTTGCTCTCAGCGAAAGCACCAAAAATGTTTGCACAAAAAATGGGCAAACACCTCCAAGTCGTATGATTTAGTCGATTATATGTTGTTCTTAGTGATTTGGGTGATTTATGCAAATATGTAAAAAGCAGGGACTAAACTGTAAAAGACAGACAGATTTATAGTGGTTCGGCCAGAATGTGCCTACGTACACTTCATATGTTATTCTCTTTCACTGTTCAGATTACAAGTGCAAAGCTTTGATTACAAGTGTATGAAAGTTGTTTGAAAGTTTTGTCCGTGCTTGAGCTCTCAAAGTTGTCCTCCATTGTTGTACCCATACCCCTCTATTTATAGAGTGAGGCTGGGGGTAGCGGTTTTGGATGTATATAGCTGCTGGTGGGCCTGGGCTGACGTGATCTGGCCTGACAATGTTGGTTCGGTAGTGCTTTGGTTCGGTAGTTGGTGGAGCGTTGATTGGACTGGTGGTGGTGGGTTGAGTTCTGGTCTGGTAGTCTTGGTTCGGTGGTGCCTTCTTTGCCTTGATTCGGTAGCATTAGACCGGTGGTGGTTGGGGTGGTTTTGGTTCGGTAGTTCTTTTGAGTGGTTTTGGTTCGGTAGTTCTTTGGAGTGGTTTTGGTTCGGTGGTTCTTTGGTTCGGTGGCTCCGGTTCGGTGGTGGGTGGGTTGGTCGGTAGCATTCGCTTTGGTTCGAGTTGGTTCGGTCTTCTGGGTGAGTACACGCCCACCAACATTTGTTTCCAATAAGAATATTTTTAATAACGTTCTCCTAACTCATGATCTTATAAAAGGATATGGTAGGAAACTAATCCCTACTGGATGTTTTCTGAAGGTGGACATAATTAATGGTTATGATTCCACCATTTGGTCTATTACTAGAATGATACTTTACAAAATGAAGTTTACCTCAAAGTATATCATATGGATCCTTGCTTGCATTACTACTACCCTCTTCTCCAACAATTTTAATGGCTATATATCAACATGTCTCAAGTGATCTTATGATTTAAGGCAAGGGGACCCTTTAATTCATACTACTTCTTGCTAATAATGAAAGTATTGACATCTTTACTTCATAAGAAATTTAACTTCATATTGATTCTACCCAAATTGTAAGAATCACCCAATAACTAGAATATTTTTTACTTATGATATGGTTATTAAACCCAAACCAATATCTCTTCGGTTCATTGTCCAAGTTTTATCTTCTTTTCGCATGACCCACGTGCTAAGTATACTCCAAAACTTCTTTATGGACAGTTAGGTTACATCCAAACCGAACCTCCCCATTAACAAGTTTTGGTTTTAGGTTGATGGTGCATGATTTTACTTATCTTAAGATGCTTATGTTTTCTTTCATAAATTAAAAATTCTTTTTTTCTTAATCCTTTTGATGAAAATCACTTCTAGGATGAATAGTTAGCACAATAGACATTTTTCTCATGTAGGATATCTCAGCATTACAAAATCTGTTGCATTTTCTTTGCATTTATACTATGCTAGAATTTTTGTTCTACCAAAATACTTAGTTCACGTGATTGAGCTTGTAACCATTTCCTTTGGTGAGGAAATCCTCACACTATAAAATTAATTCCATATCCTTTGGAAAAATCATGGCACGTCTAAGAAACAATTGTTTAGAAATTTTGAAGCTCCATGAATGGAGCATAACTATTTCTCAACCCACATAAACCACCATCTAGGAAATTGCATAAGTATCTAGAAGAACTGGGTTCTAATTTACTTTAATATGCAAAAAATATTTGACGATGGAAGTCCCCAATATGCAAGCCGTGGATGGAGAGGTATACTTATAGACAGAAGGTAGGTCGTACTCATATTCTAATATTATTTCAGCTATGATGTCAAATGTATTATCTTGGCATGATCGTAGACTTAAGGATAGCCTTATTCTATGTAAAATTCGCACCTATCCTTATATAATGCAATCTAAAATTTCATCTCTTATTAAATTCTCTGACTTCATTCATGATGGTGCCTTATCCCTCTTATATTGCACAACTAGATTATTAGGAATCTTTAGAACACGTGGCCTTCATAAGATATCATTTTTATGGCTATTGTATTTGTGGTGGGCATACAAACAAACATTTTACATGTAATGTCAATAATTGTATGCTCACCAGCGTACAGTGTTCTTTTAGTACAGTAGGGTTTAGGATCAATAAGGTAATGGGCAACAAAACTTTATGCTCTGGTGTAACATCCCCTATCTTGAGGCCCGAAGCTAAACGTTATAGATGCTACAGTCATTTTTATTATTAAGTTTCGGTGACAAAATACAATATGTTAATGGTATCCATAATATCAGAAGCACCCGGTGATAAAATACAATAATGTTAGTGGTATCCATAATATCAGAAGAACATGAATATGAAATAAAATCACACGTTTCAAAAACAACTTTTCTCATTACATTTCAGAACCATATTTCATATATAATTACGTAATCCTAAATGATTTCCCTAGTTTTGATATCAAATATAGTTATTACAAATTACTTCAAGAATGACATATGAAGATGCCTCTTCGGATGATCAGTGTACTAAATAGACATATATGTATTATGTACAACACATGGATATAAAACCAAAAACTCCTATATAGCCATCTTTGCCTCTTGCACGTCTTTGGAAGCTTATTCGTCCAACTACAAAACCTGTAAAACCTTAACTCTCAATCTACCCAAATTAATTTTGAGCGCCAGAGAGTTTAAGGGGAGAACATAAACTTAGAATTGGACATAAAGCCTGGTGTGAATAATATTATCACATCTTGATTTTCTAATATTCAGTGAGACTAAGCTGCTTAGCGGAACGGGTTTCCCCTTACTAACATACATTTTAAAACATATCTTTTGCAAATCAGAATTCTACAATCAAACTTATTGAAACAATAACAGCAAGTATATACATATGCATAAAAATCGAGAAATTTATGGACTATCCGTCCATACTATAGTTCTACTTGGCTCAATATTAACCACTGGCTGACTCCGGCCTTCTAGACATAACCAAAATCTAACTTCTGTTAGACACAATTCTTGGTTGACTACCCTTAATTTCTAGGCTATCTGCCCTCAACTTCTTTTTCTAGGATCGACTGAACCTAATGGTTTTACGGGCTTACCAATAACTTATATCTTCCTTATATATTCCATTTGGTGTGTAAGCTCGGTTTAGTCCCATCTGTGACAATCCCAATGCATTGGAATTTTGGACTTATTTAATCTAGGGGATAATTGTTAAAGTGTAACTTTTCGTATCTGGAGGCCAAAAGCTAAGCGATATACATGCTGCAGTCATCTATATTATTAACTTCTGGTGACAAAATATGGTAATTATTATGGTATACATAAAGTATAGGGAGCGACCCTAAACTAATCATGTTTGATCTTCGAATATCTAAGTCATAAACATAAGGTTAACTACCTTATTTGCGCCAAAATTGGTCATAAAACCCAAAAGTCGTGAAAGCACCATTGTTAGTGCACAGATCCACAATATTCAAACACAGATCTCAGATCCAGATAAAGTAAAGGATAGAAATGAAGAAATAGCAAAATTAAAATGAAAGAAAGCAAGAAAGAACACAAGGTTTATAGTGGTTCGGCTATCTCCGGCCTACGTCCACTTTGAATCAATCCTTTTATTCCTTTCATCCTATAATTACAGTTACAAACCTTTGAAAATAAATAGCCAAAATGGCAGAGTTTTGCCTAGCCAAGATGAAGAAGATCCCTTTTTAGTTGCCATAGGACCGCTATATATAGGTGTAGATCCGAAAATTACCACCCCAAAACCTGGAATACCTCTTCTCTTGCGCAGATGGGCCCACCAAATTGATCTAGAGTGATTTTGGATCGATCCAAGTACAATTAGTATCGATCCAAATTGGCTCCAATCGAGTTGAGATCAATCGTGAACATTCTAGAGTGCATAAGAAAGCTTCTATGAAAATTTCATAGCATTTGGAGTTGTAGATTTCTAGTTATGATCGATGCAAGTTGGTATTTGCGAGTAGGCTGATGAATACATATCGATACTAGCGTTTTCGTATCTATCCAGTCTTCGTACTCATCACTTTATGATCATAGCTTTAGCATTGATCCACTTCTCATGCCAGAGTTCATGCCTTCTTTATCACTTCCTCCATATCGATCGATACGAACCCGATCAATACAAAAATGGCTCTTGATCTGTTTGTATCCATCTAAAGTTATATCCTTTCTTCGTATCCATCCTTTGGTATCGGTCCAAGTCATGTTTCTATCCATTCTCTTCGCACAGATCGACCTGCGTTCCTTCGTATTCATCGGTCACTCCCTGTTTGTATCAATCCTCTACATATGTCCTTCATATCGTTCCTATACCTGATCGATACAAGATGCTCCTCCAAACTCCTGCTAGTTCTTCGTATCGATCCCAGCCTTGATCGATATAAAATACACTGCCATACTAATGTCGATTCCAACCAAATTGATGTGCATTGAATCGATTAGAAACCATCGATTCGAAACATGTTGCCATTTTCATCCTGATCGATATGAAATATCGATATGAACATGCTTTCCTAAAATTTTGATCTATCCATATCTCAAGCATACGAACTCAGATTGACCTGAAATTTGAAATGCAGTCTTTCCTAGCCTTGTTCATCATTCCCAATCGATCCCGTCTTGATTAGAGCTCGGTCAAACTTTGATGGTATCGGTCATAACCCTGTTTCCAATTGATCTCCAAGCCTGGTATCCATCTTCCCGAGCAAATTTGTTGATATCCCAGCCTTGAGCAAAAGGCGGGGTAACATTTGCCCCCCCCAAAACTTGCCTTGTGGTAAGATGGCATATTTTGAATAGCACCAAATCCATCATCCGAAGTCCATATTCCATCCATAGCTATTCTATTCGATCCATAATCCAACATAATACCAAGCTATCCAATTAAGCGTCGTATCCTTGCCCTTATGCGAATCCACGACCACTCCGACCCGATATCTGATTCCAAATCTAGTGACCAAATCCTTAGCAAATTTTATATCCACCTGAACCTGACAACCGAGTTATAATCCATCCATATCGAATAACCAATAATTGAATCTAGGACCTTTCCTGGTCGATATCAAAATTCGGGACAACTCCGAGCCCTTAACCGAATCCTTAGCTATTCATAACGAATATCCAAATGCATAACCTCTCCAGGTTCTTGCCAAGCGCAACTCGCACTCAACGACCTGTGTTAAGTAATGCCTTGGCGTTCCAGGTTCAGTGTCCCTGAACGCTGAGTAATGCCATGGCTTCGGTGACCATTTACCAAAATCAAGATAAAAATCCAATCAAAATCCAATCTGAAATCCAAATTAAATCAGAAAACTAAAAATCCTTACCAGAAATCCAAACCAGTATCCAAACCAAAAAACAAGCATTCAAACCGAAGTCCAAACCAGAAAACAAACAAAACCAAGAGTTCAAACCAAACTCCGAAACCAAACTAGAAAAAAGCAAATGTCCAAATCGAAAAAGGAAAAGCAGATTTCACAAACTAGAGCATCGCAGTTTATCATCATCTCAGAGCATGCTTAGGATCTATCTCCGTCCATATACATGAGTAAGTGACTTAATCGTTTCCCAAAGTTTGTTACTTATTCCATATCGTCACCGTCAGTTGATAACCAATCGACCATCATTCATGGGCCTCATGCCATTGTCATTTGAGGTAGACAATGGCTGCTCCTATTCTTCCGCCACATTCCGAGTCCCGATATATTGCCGCAACTGACCATTCTTTACACGCTCCTAAATTATATCTTTTATATGTCTACAGCTGTTGGTATCATGCCCATCTAGGTCATGAAAAAGACAGTGCCTTTTTGATGCCCTCTCATATTCAGAGGGTTCTCTCCTTGCCGGCCTTCTGTAGGGAAGGCGATCTGGGGTTTCCATGTATATCCACTTCAATGTTTCATTCAGTCTTGTGTAAGTGGAGAACTTTGGTTCCCCTAGCGTTTCCTTACCCTGTTAGAGTTGCAATCCAACTTTCTCTTTCTTTTATCCTTATCCATGCCTGAGCTTTCATCGGATGGTTCTCCATCCTTAACCACGTTTACTTCCTTTAACTCATATTCGGGCATGCATCTTCCCGTCGAAGAAAATTTTCAGCCTCGTGAAAGAACTCCCTAGATCCATTGGTGGATCTCGTATCAACATAAACTTGAATTCTGAATTATCCCTGACTCCTGACAATGACTCCATCAAAACCATGGATGGGTCCAGCAGATCCACTAAAGCAATTGCTGCATTGAACCGAGTCAAGAAAGCCCTCAGCGATTCTCATGTCCTTTGCTTCACCGACATTACTGTCACTACATTCTTTGGCCTTTTGATACGAACCCAAAACTTCTTCAACTTGTCCACCAATTTTGTCCATGTCTTGATAAAACCATCTTCCAACTGCCGGAACCACATAACAGTTATATCCATCAAGTACAGAGGGAAACACCAGCCCATAACTTCCTCTGATGCCCTTAGCACTTCCATGTGTCTTGTGTACCTCATCAAGTGATCGGTAGGATCATCATTGTCGTTGTATACCTCCAGAGTAGGAAGCTTGAACTCTGGTGGATTCCAAGCCCTTCTGATGTCACGGGTAAATGGACTCTTGTTTACTCCTTCCAAATCTCTATTTGCTAAACCTCCATGCATAGTTCACCCGATAATCTCAGCTAATCTAGTGTTGTCCACTAAGAGTTTCCCCTTGAGTCACCGAGGGAATTCTAGTACGTACTCTTCATCATATACTCTTGTGCTCCTGCTGGCATCCTATTGTCTGTGTCACCTGGAATCCCTCCATGAATCGGTTCATCGTTGCCTGATGGTGTGCTCCTAAGCCTAAGTCCATCCAGATTGGTAATTGTATGTTGATTAGGGGTCGCGCCCTATTGAGATACTCCATCTACTTGCCTATTGAGTCCTTCTGTTCCAGCTCCGTGGATCTATACTCTAGCAGCACCAGCTGTTCCCGCCTGATCAAACTGTCTGAGAAGGTTTTGCATCATTTACTCCTTTCTTTTCAACAATTCTTCCTTCATTGCTTCCATCATCATCTCCATCTCATCTCTAGTGATGAAAACTTAGGTCAGATTCACTCCTGAGGAAGCCTCTTGACTCCCCTCTTGATGGCTCCTCTATGGCAATATCTTTCTTGCTGATAGCCTAACCATGGTTTCTTTCAGATCTGATCCTATATCTTTCCAAATCCGAACTCGCAGCAGGCGCTAGTTATTCTCAGTAAAAGCACCAAAATGTTTGCACCAAAATTGGTCACCAACACTAAAAGTCGTGAAAGCACCAGTGTTAACGCACATATCCACAATATTCAAACACAGATCTTAGATCCAGATAAAGTAGAGAATAAAAATGAAGAAATAGAAAAATTAAAATGAAAGAAAGCAAGAAAGAACACAAGGGTTATAGCGGTTCGGCTATCTTCGGCCTAAGTCCACTTTGAGTTAATCCTTTTATTCCTTTTATCCTATAATTACAGTTACAAGCCCTTGAAAATCAATCGCAAAAATGGCAAAGTTTTGCCTAGCCAAGAAGAAGAAGATCCCTTTTTAGTTGCCATAGGACCGCTATTCATAGGTGTAGATCCAAAAATATCTGCCACAAAACCTAGAATACCTCTTCTCTTGCACAGGTGGGCCCACTAGATCAATCCAGAATGATTTGGGATTGGTCCAAGTATAATTTATATCGATCCAAATGGGCTCCAATCGAGTTAAGGTCGATCATGAATGTTCTCAAGTGCATAACCAACCTTCTGTGAAAATTTCATAGCATTTGGAGTTGAAGGTTTCGAGTTATGATCGATGCAAGTTAGTGTTTGCGAGTAGGCTGATGAATTCGTATCGATACTGACATATTTCGTATCGATCCAGTCCTCATACCCATCACTCTATTACCATAGCTTTAGCATTGATCCACTTCTCATGCCGTAGTCCATGCCTTCTTGATCACTTCCTCCGTATCGATCGATACAAACCCGATCAATACGAAAGTGGCTCTTGATCTGTTCGTATCCATCCAAAGTTATGTTCTTTATATCCATCCTCTACATCCTATCTTCATATCCATCCTTTAGTATCGGTCTAAGTCAAGTTTGTATCCATACTCTTTGTATCCATCGAGCTTTGTTCCTTCATATCCATCGGCCGCTCCCTTGTTCGTATCGATCCAATACCTGATCAATACAAGGTGCTCCTCCAAACTCCTACTCGTTCTTCGTATCGATCCCAACCTTAATCGATATGAAATACCCTGCCATACCGATGTCGATTCCAACCAAAATAATATGCATTGCATCGATTCGAAACCATCGATTCAAAACAAATTGCCATTTCCATCCTGATCGATCAAAACATGTTTCCATTTCCATCCTGATCGATACGAAACATCGATACGAACCTGCTTTCCTTGAAAATTGATCCATCCATATCTCGAACATACGAACTCCGATCGACCTGAAATTTGAAGTGCAGCCTTTCCTAGCCTTGTTCATCATTCCCAATCAATCTCATCTTGATAAGAGCTTGGTCAAATTTTGATGGTAACGATCATAGCCTTGTTTCCAATCGATCACCATTCCTGATATCCATCCTCCCTAGTCAATTTGTTGATATCCCGGCCTTGACAAAAAGACGGGGTAACATACCCTTTTCATATATTTCATGTCTTAGGGTTAACTATCCTGTCAAAACTCTCTTTCCTTGTAAACATCCTTTACAAATGATTTACTCCTGAAATCATACTTTTATAAAACAAGGAAATCATATAATTTGTTTTTCTCAAAAAACTTAAGCCATAATAAATATACACACACACACATTACAAAAAACAATGTTGATGAAACCTAATGGGATTTTCTGTCCCTCCAAAGTAAGGATAAACCCCTTTTTAACTTAAAAGATCTTAGGCCATGAAGTCGAGGTACACCATTCAAAAACTTTGTTTAAAACTTTAAACAATCCCTTTTGAATCCATTGAAAATACCTCTTTCAAAATAAGTTAGTTATTTTATCTTGAAACACTAGGCCGAAAGGCCAAAACGTACCTTTCAAGCCTTCAAAAATAGACCTTTCGAAACCATTGAGAATGAACCCTCGAAAGCTTTATTAGAACCATAAACATCCTCTTTTCAAAACACTTTAAACTTTCCTTTCGTAAGCATTGGAAATCATCCGTTCGAAAATTTAAGTAAACCTTTCGAAAATGTTGGGCTACTTCCCCTTCGATACCTTTTAAAAGCATTAAACCTCCTTACTTAAATCATTGCTTTCGACAGCATTGGGTTCAAGTAAAAGTTTGTGGAACATAGCTTCAAAACCATTTAAGACCATTTCTTTCAAAACCTTTGGGTTTAACTTTCAGTGAATCTTAGGGTCTTAAAAGAACTGGGGTGAAAGCATAACTTTCGAAAACATTGTTCCTAAGCAAAAGAAAGTGGATGGTTTCAAAACCAACCCCTTTCGAAAGCATGGAGAAGCGGCTTCAACTTTAAAGGCAAAAATACCTTTTTGAAAGCATCGATTCGAAGGGTTGAATGCAGCAGCATGGGTTCCGAACCCATTCAAAAGCTTCACTCAAAAATAAAAATGCGGAAACCCCTTTCGAAAGCCCCATTTTTGATAAAACAAAGGCATATTTGACTGATTCAAAAGCTAATATAACTCCTTCGAAAGCCTTATTAATACCCAAAATAGTTCCAAGTTTATAAGAGCTTCTTCTACCACTTCGAAAGCATGGTTTTGACTCTATACATGCCGCCTTTCTCCAATCCACTACGTAATAAGGCATTAATACCATGTGTATTGGTTTCGACTTGGTTAGAGGCGGAAGTATAGGGTCGAAAGGTTGCAAATGGAAGTGGCGAAGCGGTAAATACTTGTAAAACTGATAATTAGCTTTTTAAAGTAATTGCTTATCAACTAACTTGTCTATTTGTCAACATATAATTGGTTGCCAATTCTTTTACAAAACCTTTTTCTAAATATGCTGCCAAATTCAGTAATTAACAATTAAAACATTTAGCTAATTAGCACCTTCTCCTTTTAGAAGCATGTAAAACATTTAAGTCCCATACCTTAAATAATTTTGTATCCATAATAAAAAACTTAGAAAAATTCTCTAGAATTTCCCATAAACCAGTTTTAATATATTTTCTAACATATTTAAATTTCAGACCCAAGGCTATCATATTTTTGCCAAAAATAATTTAAACCCAATTTTACCATTTTCTTTCCTAGAAAATTCATTATAAATCCACAAAAGATAAGAAAATTATGAAAGTTGAAAGCCATCTAAAATTAAGGTTTTTGACCTTATCTCAAAAACGCAAGTCATATGGATGTCATTTAATCGGTTTTCTAAATCAAAACTTGTCATATATTCCATATGAAGCATCATAGTTCATCAACAAGGATATATATCCATTTAAACAAACAAATCATAGCATATAATTTGCCAAACCAATTTGGATCTTAACCAGAAAACAAAACAGTAAAAATGAGACGTAAGCACTATTATTTACCTTAGTTTGATTGTTAAGAAGGTTGATATTTTCTCTTGGATTAACTTACTTAAGCTTCCTACTTGCTTTCTCGCTTATCATCCACTTGTTTTCTTCTAATGGTGGTAGGCTAAACTCTATGTTTAGTTTTTTCGTGAATATTGGAAATGAGAATGGAATAAGGGTTTTGGGTATAAGAATATAACCTGGTCCTATTTTGCCCTTATCCTATTAACTTTACTTACTGCATTTTAAATTTTCATTTGTTTATTCATTACTTATACAAATATCAATCTCCTAACCACTTTAATCTTTACATTATTCTATTTAATTTATCTAATTAAATCTCCTGAATAATGTAATTTAAAATTAGGTGTGTTATAGACTCTACCTTTAAATAATTTCATCCCTGAAATTCAGTATGGACTTAATACTAAACATCGCAATCATCTGTAACATCTTCTAACTACCATATAAGCTAACCTGACTAGCAATAGTCTATATAGAGCAAATATAGAACATACTCTTATAGAAAATCAGGATAAATATCTCTAATCCTCTCTTCTATCTCCCAAGTACAGTCCTTATCGTTGTCGCTCACGTGGACTTTGACTAATCTGACTGTCCTATTCCTTAGTCTCTTCTCATATCTCACGACTACACGAACTGGCTTTCTAACTATAGTCATATCCGGTTCCACTTAAATCATTTAACACGGTCGATGCAGTAGTAGTTTATGGATCTTGAATACACTATTTTAGATGAGAGATATGAAAAACATTGTGGAGTCCTGCCAAATTGTTCAGTAACTCTAATCTATAAGCGAGTTTCCTAATCCTTTCTATAATGGAAAATGGTCCAACAAATCTTGTTGCCAATTTTCCTGATTTTCAAACCTAATTACACCTTTCATCTGTAATACCTTAACGAAAACATGATCTTCAACTAAGAACTCTAAGTCTTTCCATCTCTTATCAGCATAACTCTTCAGCCTAGACCGAGCTTTCGTTCATTCTAGTACACTAACTCAATCTTTTCTGCAGCTTCCCTAACCAAATCCAGACGAAGAACTAACATATACTGGTCTTGTAACGACCCAATTTTTCGATGCCCGAAAGTCGACATTAATACGTCCACTATATCAAATGCCGCATAGTCAAAAGCCGAAAAACCAAACCGTTAGGGTTAAAGAAGAAGATAGAAGAAGAACAGAAACAACAACAGAATCTCACATTTCGCAGTAGAACAACATATAATAGGCAAATAAGTATTTTTAAAACAAAGAATTATATCTATTACTACAATACATCACATTACATTATCAGAGTGTCACAATCAACAATCAGCGAAAAAGTATATAATATATATTAGTGATACACCTCGCCATCCAGCTTGAACTCCAGATTTCCACAGCAACTTCTAGACTTCACTCCAAAATAATGATAACCTTACTCTTGGCTACGCGTGTGGAAAATTATGGGCAACCAGAGTTTAGGAAGGGAACAATAAATTCCAGGTCAGTCATGAGACTAGTGTGAGATCTTAAAAATAGTTATTTTCACAAAGAAAATATAAAGAAATCCACTATGCTTTTGGAAAATGAAACTGCCATAAGGCCTTCTGCCAACACACAATGCAAACGCACATTTGGAGGAGATTCCTCCTTATGACAATCAAAAATGCTTGATACGCGAAAACCATTTGATATTATTATTAGTGCATAGTGCAGAAAACAGTTCGAAAGTATAATATTAATCTTAGCCAGCATACAACATTTCGTCGTATGCCTACTATAGCTTCCATGTTCAATAGCAGGTTACCGCCACATTCCATGGCAGGTTATACAACTAAAAACCATACATGGCGCGTATTGTTTCTTTGGATTTCCAACAATGGTCAGGCAAAGGAACTTCCTACACCGAAATGGGTATGCCTCTGGAAGGACGCCCCCAAGAACCTAACTGGATCTCTGCTAACAAGGCCGACGTTACCTCACGCTTTAACCAAGCTATAACATAGGTAACTAACACACAAGTATGCCATCCCCGGTCGTTACCGACCTTCATCTGTGGATCCTCGACCACAAAGCAACAACCACAAAGTATAATGAATTTGCAGCATCAACATAGGTAAAATATCTAGGCTCCATACCATGATATCACCTCTTATCTAGAAGGAAATGGGCATACCCTAGGGGCGCGACCCCTAAAAACGTTGCCGCAACATTCCTGTTTCGACCATTTCCGGGTTGCAATGCTCGACGAAGTCTCTTCCACAGAGCTACACTTTTTCACAAACCCGTGCTTCGATCAACAAATGATCAGCAGCACTTCGTATGCCACGTTACCAAATTAGGAATGTATCACTAGTAACCATCAACTACATAACCTCTAAGCTCGTACGTCTCAGAGAAGGGTGTTAAGCTAGGAGAACAAATTCTCCGCCACCAACAGAAATGTATTGATAGAAACCAGCTTTACATCTCAAAGTGTAACGTCAGACACACATCCATACAAGTCCGTTCCGGGATCGAACGGAACCGAAGTTCCCTTCAAAAGAAGCCCTTGCAATCCGGATATTCACTAATCACGTCCGGAATCCCCATCACAAAGGGTGATAAAATCTCTATACCGGAGCAACTCGGTGCAGAGACATTTGACAAGTAATCCTTTCGCTTTCGAAAATATCTGGTCTTCAACACCAACTTCAAATGCAATCCCATTTCGTCGTATCATTATTCGGAATGGGTTTTATGACACAAAGTCCTCTCCCGGCTAATCCGAATAACGAGCGCTTATTTTTAAAAATAAGTGTTACATTCAAATTTCAAGCAATTCACAACAAATTTCCACTTTGATCTTTTAGACAAAAGGTCCATCACAATCACAAAGGTTCAATGTGGTTTTCAAATATCCATTGCGAATCCGACCCCCGGTCACAACGAAATTCAAATGCCATTTAAAGTCCAATATTGATAGTCGGTTATTTAACTATCAATCAACATTCACAACAATTACTATATTTCAAATAACTTCCCCCCGGTTATTTATTTTCAGAATATATTTGCAAGATATATTTTCACACTTCAATCATTTGAAAACAAATTTCAAATCACTTTTCACTCGCGGAATAAGATTCCCGATATTATTTATTTCCATTGAAAGTCTGCCGAGTTTAAATACTTTGAAATAATTCAAACCACTTATCCAAAATATACTTGGAAAAAATTAAAATTAAACTGCGGATTCAATTGAGTGAGAAGATCTCACATTTGTTTTGCAATTCCAATCCAAACCGGCTTCTTTCTTCACGATTTTGACCTTATATAAATATTTGTACAATTGATTAATATTTGAATAAATAGAACAGTTAATTATCGTTTGATAAACTTATTTTAATTTTAATTTTAACTAAAATTTAATTTAAACAAATAATTAAATTTAATCAAATAATTTTAAACAGGTTAATCACCATAATACCAAAATAAGCTAGTAGATTTTCAATGTATAGATGTATATTTATTTATTTTCCATTTTCAGGCTGCTTAAAAACAATCTATATAGGTTTACACATTCATATACAAATATACTGCATATAAATATGTTCAAAAATCTTCTGCTTTTACTAATATATAGACACACACACACACTCTTAACTGTATATGTGACGACCCGTAAATTTTCGATAATTAAAATAGCTAATTTAATAAGATTTCGTGATTTAGTGTTAGAAAAATATTTGTATGTCGTTTGGAATAATAATAACTAGAATGAAATGCAATAAATTTTATCTAAGTTAATTATTTATGAATTGAATTCACAATTATCTATACACTACAAATTTATTCCGTTACTGTTGACTACATATTCTTTCGATTGATTTGGGATTTCAAAACTTGTTTGTAAATAACAAACTTATAAGTAATTAAAAATCAAACGGTGATAATTATTTAAGTTACCTATTCATGTAGTTAGTCGAATTGAATTTGTGAACCAATTGCAATTGAAAGGAAAGTTTATATATTAGTTGAGTGCATTATCTCTAACTGTAGTTAAATAATAACGTGGAATTCATTTGATGTAATATAGTAAATCGACTGATAATGAAATTTTTATTTGAAAAAAATCCAATATTGAAATCCGTCAAATATTGAACAATTAAATTGTTTAAATTTGATATTTGGAAATTACTGAATAATTTAATAATGGAAATTGAATAACAGTATAATTTAAGTAGTTGTTCTATAATTTTAATTCGTTTCAAAAGTTAAATTTTTATGTTCCTTTTGAATATCTCAAAAGATAGCGATTTAAGAAAAATCAAATTGTTTAAATTTAATATTACAGATGTTTGAATAATTAAATTTCGAATTTATATGATCAATTTGATATTGAAATTTAATATATGAAAATAGAGTGAATAATTGAAATTTGATTTAATATGATTCAGATTGGTTTCCGAAGTGAACATAAGTTATATTGGGACTATAATAGAGTTAATAAGATTTTAAAATTGGAAATTATTGGATAATTGAATAACGGGTTTAATATGATTAAAAATGATTTGTAAAATTTTGTTTTATCATATTGAAGTAAGAATGAAGCTGTAGAACTTTTAAAATCGAATTAAAAGTAAATTTGTGAAAATTGAATATTTTAATATTTAATTATCGACTGAAAAATAGCCAATTTTCGAACAGTCTCATAATTTGACGAAACTAGTTCCATTGGATCCGTAATAGTTTGTTATTATCGGATTTCAATTTTCGTAGTAATCGGAGTTTTCGTTTGACCGTGGCAGCTCGAAACGCGTCGAAATTGTTTTAATATTAATTTGACGAGTTAAAATACTCATTTTTCAAACAGTCTCGGATTTTGACGAAACCAGTTTCATCGGATCCGTAATGTGATATTATTGTAAGATTTCAAATTTCGTGTCAATCGGATTTACCGTTTGTCCACGGTAAGCCAAAACGCCTAGAAATTAGTTTAAATCGATTTAATTTAAATTGATCGTTTATTTCCGTAACTCGCGCATACGATCGAATTAGCTTCCGAAACATGTTCCATTGTGTTCGGAACGCGGGGTAAACCCTAGAAACGCTGGTCACCGCGCGTAAATCGGAGTTTGGAAAAGCCGGATGAATAATATTCGTCGTTTCCTATAAATAGCCCCTTTATTCAAATTAAAAATAAACAAGCTAGGGTTTTGAACCTTCAGCCGCCGCCTCTTAAGCATCAATGGTCGAAAACCTTCCTCGTTCTTCCCCAAATTCCTCTCAATCACTTCGTTTTCACACTCCGGCTTCTACAGAAAAGTTGGAGAGCTCATCGAGCACTACGAGTTCAACGGTGGAGATCGAGTTTGGGCGAACGATTCAACGGCAATTTGAGTGCAAAGGTCTGGCCGTTCGCACGCTTTTCGAGAGAGAGGGGGGCCGAGTTCACCCTAGTTGCGGCCGAAGATTGAGGAAGGTGGGGGGCTTCGGTTGCCATTTCCTGATCGAACTCCGGGGCGTCGAGGTGACTGCGTGTATTAGGGTTTGGGGTGGCACAATTGGGTTCGTGTACTGGGAAGCAAACGTGAGAGGGGAGAAGAGAAGGAATGTGTGCGGCTTGGGATCTGGGGGGGCAAGAAACAACGGCTATGATGTTAGTAGGGTAAAATTAAAAATTAAAGTTTATATTAATTTATATAAAAATTTGTGTAAACTTATAAATGTCATAACTTGTTCGTACGAGGTCGGAATTCAACGAAACTTTTTGTGTTGGAATCATTTTGTCGAGCACAACGCAATGGAACAGGATTGGAATCATTTGGAGCTAGAGAAAATTTCGAGTTAAATCGAACGTCGTTTGATTTGATTTGAAATCGTAAAAATCAAGGTGAGTGTTTTATAACGCTCACAAAGTACTGAATATCTTTATGCTAGTTATATTTGATATTATGAAGTGATATGAATTTTATTTGTCGTTGGTTGATAGAATTTAATTGTCATATAGATTGCCATTGGAATTAACCGTCGAAAATTAAATTGACAGTAAAAAAAATTGAAATTGAATAGCGATTAAATTACCTGACATTGATAACTATGAAATTGCCATGAATTGTATTGTCTATTGGATGATGTATTTCGATGGATGCTATTGGTTGATATTGAATGTTTGGATGTTTAATTGCTTATATATCCTGTTATGCATACATATGAAACTGTGATTTGATTTAAGTGATATATATCCATCCGTGACATTAAATTGAAATAAATAATTACTTGGCCATAGGATAGAAAATAATATACGGACACCGAATTGGCTAAATTAATAATTTTTAAAATCGTCGATTTGAAATTTACTTAAATGTTTTGATTTAAAAGTTATAAATAGAAATCAATTTATAGAAATCGAATTTATCGAAAATTTGAGTTTGGAATGTTGAAATTAATTTTGGTTAAAAGAAATTGTTAAATAATTAAGTAGAGACTTTGGAATTTAAAATCAGGATATGATTGAATTTCGAAAATTTATTTATTTTAAAGATTGAACATTATTTCGAGCTTTGAGTATTACTAAGTAAAAGCGATAAATAAAAAAGGTGGTTGAAATTGAGTTTGAAATTGAATCATATTTGTAATTGGATTTAAACTTGAATATTGATGGAAAATTTTGTTAAGTGTTATAAATGGATATTTTGAAATCAAGCTCCAAATCGATATAAATTGAAATTGAATAAATTAAAGGTGAATGAAAAATTGAATTAATTTGAAGTAAAAGTTGACATTGATTTGAATCGAAATCGAAATTGAATCGGTAGAATGGAAATTGAAATTGATTTGAATTGGGAAGTTATAATTGAAATGGATTGGTTTTGGAGCTGTTTTATTTTGTTTTTCAAATTACTCGATTATGTAAACCATTTTGGATACTTAAACTGTTTTAATCTATTTTAAATCTACTTAACCCAATTTAAATTATTTTAAACTAAATTTATCTATTCCAAATCCATTTTAAGATTTTAAGTATTTTAACTATTTTAATTATTTAAAACTACTTAAAACTATTTTCTAAAATTCTAAGCTGGTCAATAAAGTGGATTGTTTATCTTTAAATCTTGAATTTAAATACGAATTGAGTTAAATGAAGTTGCAACCTAAATTGAAATTCGAAATGATTTTGAAATCGAAATGAGATATTGATGCGAAAAATGATTTTGAAACGGAATCTTACATTTGAATAGATATGATGATATTTGAAATGGATTTGATTTTTGAAGTGAACATGATATTTTGATATCAATTATGAATCGATTTGAAATGTAAAAGAGCCAACGGTGTAATAATACGTAGTTATTAAAGAGACCGGGATCGGATATGGACATACTCTCTGTCGATACCGAACACCACTTTAATAACTATTATACGTGGAGTGTTGATCCAGAATGAAGTGGATGGTTTGGTGAACGCGTTGACTGAAGAAAGAGAACGATATTGGATGATCCCTGACATGACTAAAACAGGAGCCGCGCCGGGCCATTGAGGTTCGCCACCTCTAGCGGACACACTTCTTCGATACCATATCTATTACATTTGTGATTCAATTTGGGTGCACCCCTTGATTTGGGATTGTTGTTTCGCGGTGTTGGGGTAGCTGCTGGCTATGGTCAACATCAGTCTGGATCACGCAACTACTAGTATCCTAGTTGGTATCGCCTCATGTACCTTGTCATACTGATTATCCTATTCGCGACCACTATGCTATGTTTTGTGTTATACCTATGGGGTACCCTCTGATAACCACCAGTTTACGGTGGGGCTTACGGTGCTGTATAGACTATGGCATTATAAAAATGTGTTAAGGGGGATTATGGTAATGCGTTAACGCTATTTTGATACTTTATATTACTGATAGGCATTATCTACTTAGCGTACATTACTATATAGTAGATAGTTTAACGGATCCTTAAGAGATGGAAAATCCCGTAACATCTCTTGAGTTATTGCATGCACGTTGACACTGGATATGAGATGTCAAACCCCGTAAACATCTCTGATGCCGTTACACTCATATTTATTTACGATTGATTTAACTTATATGAGGATATTTTAGTCCCGACTCGAGTGTTTTGTCTTTTCATTACGCTCGGGTCAGACCTGAGGTTTCAGCTTATTGAAGATCTATTTTGGAGAACGAAGACGAAGATTTGGTATACTATTACTATTATTACCCTTGCATCATGCTATCTGCTGTATTATTTTAATTGTTCTGTTGTATATGTATAACTCTGATAAATGTTGTATAAATAATTGTCAAAGTATAGTAAACAGCTTCATGAACTGTTTATTTGGCTATTATATTTTATCGTTCCGCTGCGAGATTCTGTGTTGTTTCATTTCCCTTATTTCTCTTTCCTTTCTTTTCTTATTTACCCCAATAACCATCTGCCCTTTTGAATGGTTTGAAATCGACATGTATATTTGATCGTCGGTTTAAACTGTCCAAAAAGGCTGGTCGTTACAGTTGGTATCACAGCTTTGGTTTAGCGATAACCTTAGCTTTGTGGGGTCTGACTCTTTATAAATAGGGTAGTAATACCCTATGATGAGTCGGTGAGTGTATATATATGAGAGAGCGTATTTGTTAGTGATATAAAATGTTTTATATTGTGTCGGTTGATTTGTTGAGTGGCTTATGGATTCTGGTCAGTACGAGTAATTAACGTCATTGATAGGGATCTCTAAACACTTAAACAGAACAATTCGACATAGTATTGTTTTGAAATTGGGTAAATGAAATAATTTTGCTCTAATTATATTTTGTATATAAAGGAAAATTTTCAGAAATTATTGTGACTTATCTAGCTTACCTGGTTGTTAGGAATGAAAATATTGGTTATTATCATTAATTGGATATTGTAATTTAATAAATAAGGTTTATTACAAAATAAACAATGATAAAACAACTTGTGGAATATTTTAAGAAAAAAATCCTATAAGAATATTTTATAAAGGTGACTTATAAATTTAAAATAGATTTAAATTGAGAAATATTGATTCAAGACCCGGGGACTTTTAAAATGGTTTTCAAAGCTTTGAAGAAATATATAGTAATATTAATTGGAAAATATATTTATGAGAAATATTTTGAAAGGATTTTTAAGAAGGAATGAATTCAGTACTCCTCTCTTATGTCGTTGGAAAATAATTTCGGTGATGACTGCGCATCATCATCGACATTCATTTTCGAGTTTCAAAGTGGGGGAGATTTCTAAGAAGCTTTGATTTTCTTCAAAATTATTTTGGGTAAATGGGTTTTGGTTTAAACTCCAAAGGTATGATTTGATATATTAAAGATATAAGTATATATGTTTATTTCAAACAATTTGAAAAGAACCGGGCATTTAAATTTCTAAGTTCTGTTAATTAATAATTTTCAAATTATTTGAATGAAATGTGAATAACCAGAATTTATAAAATAAGAGGATTAAGATATCTAAGCTATTGTTTGGGAAAACTTTAAAGTTGAAAGGTAAAGAGGATTTAAACAAATTAAATTTGTGAACATTCTAATTAAGTAAAATGAAATTCTATAAATTTGTATAATACCCAAAATTACATTCTGATAACATATAACAAGACTTACCCAATGTTAAAAGTTAAAATGATGTTTTGGATATGTAATGAGATGTTGTACAAATAAACAGAACTTGAAAATAATTGAAGTATACAAATAAGGAAAACTCAAAAAGGAATTAAAATGTATATAATGGAAATTTGGTTGTGATAAAAATTATAAAAACTTAAATATAACATGAAATGATGAATGGATAAATGGAACAAGTAAGTGAACTTAAGAAAGAAGATAAATGAATCATAATATGTCTTTGTAAATTGGTTATAGAAAATAAATATAAATTGCAAAGGGGTTGTAAATTTTTTCTGAATTTGTAACCCTTAAGATAACTGTAAACTAAGAAAAGTCATTTATGATAGGTTAGACTTTTATAGGATGATTAATAAACTAGAGTACCGGTTGATAAAATGTTCCATAAATGAATTCGTTATTAACCGAAATTATGAAAATGCAATAAATATAAACAAAGGAATTTCTTATAGCTAAGAATCAATTGAAAAATGAAAATGGATTTAATTAAATTATATAGAATGTTTAAAATGAACTTGAGTAAGCAAATTCTATGATATGATGTTTAAGAAAAGATAATGTTAAAGAACATGTTATGTAAAGAAATGAATATACTAACTGAATAATAGATTGTGAATAATTAATTGAGAAAAAAGAGAAGTCAATAAAATAATTTAGTATAGATAAAGTGGATAGAAATCCATTGGAAGGTAATACGTGAGATTGTACGTATATTATTTTATTTGCATAAGGATTTGATCCAAATTCAAGCACAAAATTTCGAGATGATTTATATCGATCCAAGTTAGGATTTTTCGCTCGATTTTCGATGGCGAACCCTAGATATGGATTTTTAATTCGATTCTGGAATTCTCTATCATAGTATATGGTTATGCAAGGAGAGTAACAGTTTCCAATCAAGGAACCAAATCTGAGTCCGCACTAGAGAGTCGTGTGAACGATACTAGTTTGGAAGTGAAATTGTGCGATCGAATAAGCAATTAGATTGATATTGCTCACAGATGATATATGTACGGCTTACGGACTTAATTAAAGTTAATAGTGGAAATTTAAGATGCCAAATATGTGAAGATAAATTTGTAACTTTTGAGATAACTATAAACTAAGAAAGCCATATATAAGAAGTTAGACTTTTATGGAATGACTATAAATTAAAGTGATGGTTGATAAAATCTTCCACAAATAAATTGGTTATTAACTGAAACTGAATATGAAGTAAATGTAAACAAAAGAATTTGGTGTGGCTAAGAATCAATTGGAATTGAAAAAGATAAACAAAATTGAATGAAAAATTAATAATTTGGGTTTGTTGGGTATGATTTGGTTGTTATACGATTGTTAGTTGATTGTATATTATTCATTAAGTGTAAATTGAAAGCTATAAGTCATTGAAATCAAATTGGAAGTTAAATGAATTTAAATAGAATTTAATTTGATTCAAATTAGAAGTGAACTAATGTAAATATAAATTAGTAAATGTTAACTAATTGAATTGAGAATGAATGTTGGTAAAATCCAACGTTAATGAATCAACTGTGATTAAAATTTAAAACCAAGTGAATAAATATTAATGAGAAGTGAATTTATATTGATTGATTATGGATTTGTTGGATGATAGTTGGATGATAATTGATTTATTGGATGCATTTGTTGTTTGTTGCATTTGCTATGTTGGAACATGTAGTTGTTATGTTTCTATATGATGTATATTGATATTATTTTCATATATGCATGTTTCTCATGGTTTGTTGAGTGTTTAGTAGGTGCGGATTGCGCTTGCTTCGCATTTGGAGCTCGCTTTCATGCTATATTAGCCGTATATGCTCGCTAACAGTATATAAGGTACATATCTCGGATTACATACCGTACTTTTACACTTTTTTCCCTGCGGGATGCGTCATCACTTGATGAGATGTATATTTGTGATATATATACTGTCATTTTTTTTTCCGATCAAGCCGCGCAAAGGAGACTCTGCCGAAATTTTCCGTAAAATCCAGGTGTTAGAAAATTTTTCAAGTTTTAAAAGTTTTTATAACTTGTTTTGATAACTAACTTTTAAAGTTGGAAAGCCGTTCGGAGTAACTTAGTGGAAGCGTAGTATGACCTTATAGATGGAATTTCATTGTTTTATAAGTAGGTAACTTTGAATAAAATATATCTAATGTTGAATACTATGCTTAGTTCCTTTTCCCTTCTTTTTCCTTTTCGGGGACGAGAAGTTTTGAGTGAGGGAGAGTGTAACGACCCGTAAATTTTCGATAATTAAAATAGCTAATTTAATAAGATTTCCTGATTTAGTGTTAGAAAAAAATTTGTAAGTCGTTTGGAATAATAATAACTAGAATGAAATGCAACAAATTTTATCTAAGTTAATTATTTATGAATAGAATGAAATCCCAAATCAATCGAAAGAATATGTAGTCAACAGTAACGGAATAAATTTGTATTGTATAGATAATTGTGACACTTGTTTGTAAATAATAAACTTAGAAGTAATTAAAAGTTAAACGGTGATAATTATTTAAGTTACCTATTCATGTAGTTAGTCGAATTAAAGTTGTGAACCAATTGCAATTGAAATGAAAGTTTATATATTAGTTGAGTGCATTATCTCTAACTGTAGTTAAATAATAACGTGGAATTCATTTGATGTAATATAGTAAATCAACTGATAATGAAATTTTTATTTGAAAAAAATCCAATATTGAAATCCGTCAAATATTGAATAATTAAATTGTTTAAATTTGATATTTGGAAATTATTGAATAATTTAATAATGGGAATTGAATAACAGTATAATGGAAATAGTTGTTCTATAATTTTAATTCGTTTCAAAAGTTAAATTTTTATGTTCGTTTTGAATATCTCAAAAGATAGTGATTTAAGAAAAATTAAATTGTTCAAATTTAATATTACAGATGTTTAAATAATCAAATTCCGAATTTGATATGATCAATTTGATACTGAAATTTAATATATGAAAATAGAGTGAATAATTGAAATTTGATTTAATATGATTCAGATTGGTTTCCAAAGTGAATATAAGTTATATTGGGATTATAATAGAGTTAATAAGATTTTAAAATTGGAAATTATTGGATAATTGAATAACGGGTTTAATATGATAAAAAATGATTTGTAAAATTTTATTTTATCATATTAAAGTAAGAATGATGTTGTAAAACTTTTAAAATCGAATTAAAAGTAAAATTGTGAAAATTGAATATTATAATATTTAATTATCGACTGAAAAATAGCCAATTTTCGAACAGTCTTAGAATTGGACGAAACTAGTTCCAATGGATCCGTAATAGTTTGTTATTATCGTATTTCAATTTTCGTAGCAATCGGAGTTTTCGTTTGACCGTGGCAGCTCGAAACGCATCGAAATTGTTTTAATATTAATTTGACGAGTTAAAATACTCAATTTTCAAACAGTCTCGGATTTCAATTGTTATTATGGATTCTGGTCAATACGAGTAATTAACGTCATTGATAGGGATCTCTAAACACTTAAACAGAACAATTCGACATAGTATTGTTTTGAAATTGGGTAAATGTAATAATTTTGCTCTAATTATATTTTGTATATAAAGGAAAATTTTCAAAAATTATTGTGACTTATCTAGCTTACCTGGTTGTTAGGAATGAAAATATTGGTTATTATCATTAATTGGATATTGTAATTTAATACATAAGGTTTATGACAAAATAAACAATGATAAAACAACTTGTGGAATATTTTAAGAAAAAAATCCTATAAGAATATTTTATAAAGGTGACTTATAAATTTAAAATAGATTTAAATTGAAAAATATTGAATTCAAGACCCGGGGACTTTTAAAATGGTTTTCAAAGCTTTGAAGAAATATATAGTAATATTAATTGGAAAATATATTTATGAGAAATATTTTGAAAGGATTTTTAAGAAGGAATGAATTCGGTACTCCTCTCTTATGTCATTGGAAAATAATTTCAGTGATGACTGCGCAGCATCATCGACGTTCATTTTCGAGTTTCAAAGTGGGAGAGATTTCTAAGAAGCTTTGATTTTCTTCAAAATTATTTTGGGTAAATGGGTTTTGGTTTAAACTCCAAAGGTATGATTTGATATATTAAAGATATAAGTATATATGTTTATTTCAAACGATTTGAAAAGAACCGGGCATTTAAATTTCTAAGTTCTGTTAATTAATAATTTTCAAATTTTTCGATTGAAATGTGAATAACCATAATTTATAAAATAAGAGGATTGAGATATCTAAGCTATTGAAGTTGAAAGGTAAAGAGGATTTAAACAAATTAAATTTGTGAACATTCTAATTAAGTAAAATGAAATTTTATAAATTTTTATAATACCCAAAATTACATTCTGATAACATATAACAAGACTTACCCAATGTTAAAAGTTAAAATGATGTTTTGGATATGTAATGAGATGTTGTACAAATAAATAGAACCTGAAAATAATTGAAGTATACAAATAAGGAAAACTCAAAAAGGAATTAAAATGTATATAATGGAAAATTTGGTTGTGATAAAAATTATAAAAACTTAAATATAACATGAAATGATGAATGGATAAATGGAACAAGTAAGTGAACTTAAGAAAGAAGATAAATGAATCATAATATGTCTTTGTAAATTGGTTATAGAAAATAAATATAAATTGCAAAGGGGTTGTAAAAATTTTCTGAATTTGTAACCCTTAAGATAACTGTAAACTAAGAAAAGTCATTTATGATAGGTTAGACTTTTATAGGATAATTAATAAACTAGAGTACCGGTTGATAAAATGTTCCCTAAATGAATTCGTTATTAACCGAAATTATGAAAATGCAATAAATATAAACAAAGGAATTTCTTATAGCTAAGAATCAATTGAAAAATGAAATTGGATTTAATTAAATTATATAGAATGTTTAAAATGAACTTGAGTTAGCAAATTCTATGATATGATGTTTAAGAAAAGATAATGTTAAAGAACATGCTATGTAAAGAAATGAATATACTAACTGAATAATAGACGGTGAATAATTAATTGAAAAAAAAGAGAAGTCAATAAAATAATTTAGTATAGATAAATTGGATAAAAAGCCATTGGAAGGTAATACGTGAGATTGTACGTATATTATTTTATTTGCATAAGGATTTGATCCAAATTCAAGCACAAAATTTCGAGATGATTTATATCGATCCAAGTTAGGATTTTTCGCTCGATTTTCGATGGCGAACCCTAGATATGGATTTTTAATTCGATTCTGGAATTCTCTATCATAGTATATGGTTATGCAAGGAGAGTAACAGTTTCCAATCAAGGAACCAAATCTGAGTCCGCACTAGAGAGTCGTGTGAACGATACTAGTTTGGAAGTGAAATTGTGTGATCGAAAAAGCGATTAGATTGATATTGCTCACGGATGATATATGTACGGCTTACGGACTTAATTAAAGTTAATACTGGAAATTTAAGATGCCAAATATGTGAAGATAAATTTGTAACTTTTGAGATAACTATAAACTAAGAAAGCCATATATAAGAAGTTAGACTTTTATGGAATGACTATAAATTAAAGTGATGGTTGATAAAATCTTCGACAAATAAATTGGTTATTAACTGAAACTGAATATGAAGTAAATGTAAACAAAAGAATTTGTTGTGGCTAAGAATCAATTGGAATTGAAAAAGATAAACAAAATTGAATGAAAAATTAATAATTTGGTTATGTTGGGTATGATTTGGTTGTTATATGATTGTTAGTTGATTGTATATTATTCATTAAGTGTAAATTGAAAGCTATAAGTCATTGAAATCAAATTGGAAGTTAAATGAATTTAAATAGAATTTAATTTGATTCAAATTAGAAGTGAACTAATGTAAATATAAATTAGTAAATGTTAACTAATTGAATTGAGAATGAATGTTGGTAAAATCCAACGTTAATGAATCAACTGTGATTAAAATTTAAAACCAAGTGAATAAATATTAATGAGAAGTGAATTTATATTGATTGATTATGGATTTGTTGGATGATAGTTGGATGATAATTGATTTATTGGATGCATTTGTTGTTTGTTGCATTTGCTATGTTGGAACATGTAGTTGTTATGTTTCTATATGATGTATATTGATATTATTTTCATATATGCATGTTTCTCATGGTTTGTTGAGTGTTTAGTAGGTGCGGATTGCGCTTGCTTCGCATTTGGAGCTCGCTTTCATGCTATATTAGCCGTATATGCTCGCTAACAGTATATAAGGTACATATCTCGGATTACATACCGTACTTTTACACTTTTTTCCCTGCGGGATGCCTCATCACTTGATGAGATGTATATTTGTGATATATATACTGTCATTTTTTTTTCCGATCAAGCCGCGCAAAGGAGACTCTGCCGAAATTTTCCGTAAAATTCAGGTGTGAGAAAATTTTTCAAGTTTTAAAAGTTTTTATAACTTGTTTTGATAACTAACTTTTAAAGTTGGAAAGCCGTTCGGAGTAACTTAGTGGAAGCGTAGTATGATCTTATAGATGGAATTTCATTGTTTTATAAGTAGGTAACTTTGAATAAAATATATCTAATGTTGAATACTATATTTAGTTCCTTTTCCCTTCTTTTTCCTTTTCGGGGACGAAAAGTTTTGAGTGGGGGAGAGTGTAACGACCTGTAAATTTTTGATAATTAAAATAGCTAATTTAATAAGATTTCATGATTTAGTGTTAGAAAAAAATTTGTAAGTCGTTTGGAATAATAATAACTAGAATGAAATGCAACAAATTTTATCTAAGTTAATTATTTATGAATTGAATGAAATCCCAAATCAATCGAAAGAATATGTAGTCAACAGCAACGGAATAAATTTGTATTGTATAGATAATTGGGACACTTGTTTGTAAATAATAAACTTATAAGTAATTAAAAGTTAAACGGTGATAATTATTTAAGTTACCTATTCATGTAGTTAGTCGAATTGAATTTGTGAACCAATTGCAATTGAAATGAAAGTTTATATATTAGTTGAGTGCATTATCTCTAACTGTAGTTAAATAATAACGTGGAATTCATTTGATGTAATATAGTAAATCGACTGATAATGAAATTTTTATTTGAAAAAAATCCAATATTGAAATCCGTCAAATATTGAACAATTAAATTGTTTAAATTTGATATTTGAAAATTATTGAATAATTTAATAATGGGAATTGAATAACAGTATAATGGAAATAGTTGTTCTATAATTTTAATTCGTTTCAAAAGTTAAATTTTTATGTTCGTTTTGAATATCTCAAAAGATAGTGATTTAAGAAAAATCAAATTGTTCAAATTTAATATTACAGATGTTTGAATAATTAAATTCCGAATTTGATATGATCAATTTGATATTGAAATTTAATATATGAAAATAGAGTGAATAATTGAAATTTGATTTAATATGATTCAGATTGGTTTCCAAAGTGAATATAAGTTATATTGGGATTATAATAGAGTTAATAAGATTTTAAAATTGGAAATTATTGGATAATTGAATAACGGGTTTAATATGATTAAAAATGATTTGTAAAATTTTATTTTATTATATTAAAGTAAGAATGACGTTGTAGAACTTTTAAAATCGAATTAAAAGTGAATTTGTGAAAATTGAATATTATAATATTTAATTATCGACTGAAAAATAGCCAATTTTCGAACAGTCTTAGAATTGGACGAAACTAGTTCCATTGGATCCGTAATAGTTTGTTATTATCGGATTTCAATTTTCGTAGCAATCGGAGTTTTCGTTTGACCGTGGCAGCTCGAAACGCATCGAAATTGTTTTAATATTAATTTGACGAGTTAAAATACTCATTTTTCAAACAGTCTCGGATTTCGATGAAACCAGTTTCATCGGATTCGTAATGTGATATTATTGTAAGATTTCAAATTTCGTGTCAATCGGATTTACCGTTTGTCCGCGGCAAGCCAAAACGCCTAGAAATTAGTTTAAATCGATTTAATTTAAATTGATCGTTTATTTCCGTAACTCGCGCATACGATCGAATTAGCTTCCGAAACCTGTTCCATTGTGTTCAGAACGCGGGGTAAATCCCTAGAAACGCCGGTCACCGCGTGTAAATCGGAGTTTGGAAAAGCCGAATGAATAGTATTCGTCGTTTCCTATAAATAGCCCCTTTATTCAAATTAAAAATAAACAAGCTTGGGTTTTGAACCTTCAGCCGCCGCCTCTTAAGCGTCAATGGAAGAAAACCTTCCTCATTCTTCCCCAAATTCCTCTCAATCGCTTCGTTTTCACACTCCGGCTTCTACACGAAAGTTGGAGAGCTCATCGAGCACTACGAGTTCAACGGTGGAGATCGAGTTTGGGCGAACGATTCAACGGCAATTTAATTGCAAAGGTCTGGCCATTCGCATGCTTTTCGAGAGAGAGGGGGGGTCGTGTTCACCCTAGTTTCGGCCGAAGGTTGAGGAAGGTGGGGGGCTTCGATTGCCATTTCCTGATCAAACTCCGGGGCGTCGAGGTGGCTGCGTGTATTAGGGTTTGGGGCGGCACAATTGGGTTCGTGTACTGGGAAGCAAACGTGAGAGGGGAGAAAAGAAGGAACGTGTGCGGCCTGGGATCTGGGGGGGGCAAGAATCAGCGGCTATCATGTTAGTAGGGTAAAATTGAAAATTAAAGTTTATATTAATTTATATAAATATTTGTGTAAACTTATAAATGTCATAACTTGTTCGTACGAGGTCGGAATTCGACGAAACTTTTTGCGTTGGAAGCGATTTGTCGAGCACTACGCAATGGAACTGGATTGGAATCATTTGGAGCAAAAGAAAATTTTGAGTTAAATCGAACGTCGTTTGATTTGATTTGAAATCGTAAAAATCAAGGTGAGTGTTTTATAACGCTCACAACGTACTGAATATCTTTATGCTAGTTAAATTTGACATTATGAAGTGATATGAGTTTTATTTGTCGTTGGTTGATAGAATTTAATTGTCATATAGATTGTCATTGGAATATATAAGCCGTATTAGCCGTATATGCTCGCTTACAATATATAAGGTACATATCTCGGATTACATACCGTACTTTTACACTTTTTTCCCTGCGGGATGCCTCATCACTTGATGAGATGTATATTTGTGATATATATACTATCATTTTTTTTTTCGATCGAGCCGCGCAAAGGAGACTCTGCCGAAATTTTCCGTAAAATCCGGTTGTTAGAAAAATTTTCAAGTTTTAAAAGTTTTTATAACTTGTTTTGATAACTAACTTTTAAAGTTAGAAAGCCGTTCGGAGTAACTTAGTGGAAACGTAGTATGACCTTATAGATGGAATTTCATTGTTTTATAAGTAGGTAACTTTGAATAAAATAGATCTAATGTTGAATACTATACTTAGTTCCTTTTCCCTTCTTTTTCCTTTTCGGGGACGAAAAGTTTTGAGTGGGGGAGAGTGTAACGACCCGTAAATTTTCGATAATTAAAATAGCTAATTTAATAAGATTTCGTGATTTAGTGTTAGAAAAAAAATTTGTAAGTCGTTTGGAATAATAATAACTAGAATGAAATGCAACAAATTTTATCTAAGTTAATTATTTATGAATTGAATGAAATCCCAAATCAATCGAAAGAATATGTAGTCAACAGTAACGGAATAAATTTGTATTGTATAGATAATTGTGACACTTGTTTGTAAATAATAAACTTATAAGTAATTAAAAGTTAAACGGTGATAATTATTTAAGTTACCTATTCATGTAGTTAGTCGAATTGAATTTGTGAACCAATTGCAATTGAAATGAAAGTTTATATATTAGTTGAGTGCATTATCTCTAACTGTAGTTAAATAATAACGTGGAATTCATTTGATGTAATATAGTAAATCGACTGATAATGAAATTTTTATTTGAAAAAAATCCAATATTGAAATCCGTCAAATATTGAGCAACTAAATTGTTTAAATTTGATATTTGAAAATTATTGAATAATTTAATAATGGTAATTGAATAACAGTATAATGGAAATAGTTGTTCTATAATTTTAATTCGTTTCAAAAGTTAAATTTTTATGTTCGTTTTGAATATCTCAAAAGATAGTGATTTAAGAAAAATCAAATTGTTCAAATTTAATATTACAGATGTTTGAATAATTAAATTCCGAATTTGATATGATCAATTTGATATTGAAATTTAATATATGAAAATAGAGTGAATAATTGAAATTTGATTTAATATGATTCAGATTGGTTCCCAAAGTGAATATAAGTTATATTGGGATTATAATAGAGTTAATAAGATTTTAAAATTGGAAATTATTGGATAATTGAATAACGGGTTTAATATGATTAAAAATGATTTGTAAAATTTTATTTTATCATATTAAAGTAAGAATGATGTTGTAGAACTTTTAAAATCGAATTAAAAGTGAATTTGTGAAAATTGAATATTATAATATTTAATTATCGACTGAAAAATAGCTAATTTTCGAACAGTCTTAGAATTGGACGAAACTAGTTCCATTGGATCCATAATAGTTTTTTATTATCGGATTTCAATTTTCGTAGCAATCGGAGTTTTCGTTTGACCGTGGCAGCTCGAAACGCATCGAAATTGTTTTAATATTAATTTGACGAGTTAAAATACTCATTTTTCAAACAGTCTCGGATTTCGATGAAACCAGTTTCATCGGATTCGTAATGTGATATTATTGTAAGATTTCAAATTTCGTGTCAATCGGATTTACCGTTTGTCCGCGGCAAGCCAAAACGCCTAGAAATTAGTTTAAATCGATTTAATTTAAATTGATCATTTATTTCCGTAACTCGCGCATACGATCGAATTAGCTTCCGAAACCTATTCCATTGTGTTCAGAACGCGGGGTAAATCCCTAGAAACGCCGGTCACCGCGCGTAAATCGGAGTTTGGAAAAGCCGGATGAATAGTATTCGTCGTTTCCTATAAATAGCCCCTTTATTCAAATTAAAAATAAACAAGCTTGGGTTTTGAACCTTCAGCCGCCGCCTCTTAAGCATCAATGGAAGAAAACCTTCCTCATTCTTCCCCAAATTCCTCTCAATCGCTTCGTTTTCACACTCCGGCTTCTACACGAAAGTTGGAGAGCTCATCGAGCACTACGAGTTCAACGGTAGAGATCGAGTTTGGGCGAACAATTCAACGGCAATTTGAGTGCAAAGGTCTGGCCGTTCGCATGCTTTTCGAGAGAGAGGGGGGGTCGTGTTCACCCTAGTTTCGGCCGAAGGTTGAGGAAGGTGGGGGGCTTCGGTTGCCATTTCCTGATCGAACTCCGGGGCGTTGAGGTGGCTGCGTGTATTAGGGTTTGGGGCGGCACAATTGGGTTCGTGTACTGGGAAGCAAACGTGAGAGGGGAGAAAAGAAGGAACGCGTGCGGCCTGGGATCTGGGGGGGCAAGAATCAGCGGCTATCATGTTAGTAGGGTAAAATTAAAAATTAAAGTTTATAGTAATTTATATAAAAATTTGTGTAAACTTATAAATGTCATAACTTGTTCGTACCAGGTCGGAATTCGACGAAACTTTTTGCGTTGGAAGCGATTTGTCGAGCACTACGCAATGGAACTGGATTGGAATCATTTGGAGCAAGAGAAAAATTTGAGTTATATCGAACGTCGTTTGATTTGATTTGAAATCGTAAAAATCAAGGTGAGTGTTTTATAACGCTCACAACGTACTGAATATCTTTATGCTAGTTAAATTTGACATTATGAAGTGATATGAATTTCATTTGTCGTTGGTTGATAGAATTTAATTGTCATATAGATTGTCATTGGAATATATAAGCCATATTAGCCGTATATGCTCGCTAACAATATATAAGGTACATATCTCGGATTACATACTGTACTTTTACACTTTTTTCCCTACGGGATGCCTCATCACTTGATGAGATGTATATTTGTGATATATATACTATCATTTTTTTTTTCCGATCGAGCCCGCAAAGGAGACTCTGCCGAAATTTTCCGTAAAATCCGGTTGTTAGAAAAAATTTCAAGTTTTAAAAGTTTTTATAACTTGTTTTGATAACTAACTTTTAAAGTTAGAAAGCCGTTCGGAGTAACTTAGTGGAAGCGTAGTATGACCTTATAGATGGAATTTCATTGTTTTATAAGTAGGTAACTTTGAATAAAATATATCTAATGTTGAATACTATACTTAGTTCCTTTTCCCTTCTTTTTCCTTTTCGGGGACGAAAAGTTTTGAGTGGGGGAGAGTGTAACGACCCGTAAATTTTCGATAATTAAAATAGCTAATTTAATAAGATTTCGTGATTTAGTGTTAAAAAAAAATTTGTAAGTCGTTTGGAATAATAATAACTAGAATGAAATGCAACAAATTTTATCTAAGTTAATTATTTATGAATTGAATGAAATCCCAAATCAATCGAAAGAATATGTAGTCAACAGTAACGGAATAAATTTGTATTGTATAGATAATTGGGACACTTGTTTGTAAATAATAAACTTATAAGTAATTAAAAGTTAAACGGTGATAATTATTTAAGTTACCTATTCATGTAGTTAGTCGAATTGAATTTGTGAACCAATTGCAATTGAAATGAAAGTTTATATATTAGTTGAGTGCATTATCTCTAACTGTAGTTAAATAATAACGTGGAATTCATTTGATGTAATATAGTAAATCGACTGATAATGAAATTTTTATTTGAAAAAAATCCAATATTGAAATCCGTCAAATATTGAATAATTAAATTGTTTAAATTTGATATTTGGAAATTATTGAATAATTTAATAATGGGAATTGAATAACAGTATAATGGAAATAGTTGTTCTATACTTTTAATTCGTTTCAAAAGTTAAATTTTTATGTTCGTTTTGAATATCTCAAAAGATAGTGATTTAAGAAAAATCAAATTGTTCAAATTTGATATTACAGATGTTTGAATAATTAAATTCCCAATTTGATATGATCAATTTGATATTGAAATTTAATATATGAAAATAGAGTGAATAATTGAAATTTGATTTAATATGATTCAGATTGGTTTCCAAAGTGAATATAAGTTATATTGGGATTATAATAGAGTTAATAAGATTTTAAAATTGGAAATTATTGGATAATTGAATAACGGGTTTAATATGATTAAAAATGATTTGTAAAATTTTATTTTATCATATTAAAGTAAGAATGATGTTGTAGAACTTGTAAAATCGAATTAAAAGTAAATTTGTGAAAATTGAATACTATAATATTTAATTATCGATTGAAAAATAGCCAATTTTCGAACAGTCTTAGAATTGGATGGAACTAGTTCCATTAGATCCGTAATAGTTTGTTATTATCGGATTTCAATTTTCGTAGCAATCGGAGTTTTCGTTTGACCGTGGCAGCTCGAAACGCATCGAAATTGTTTTAATATTAATTTGACGAGTTAAAGTACTCATTTTTCAAACAATCTCAGATTTTGACGAAACCAGTTTCATCGGATCCGTTATGTGATATTATTGTAAGATTTCAAATTTCGTGTCAATCGGATTTACCGTTTGTCTGCGGCAAGCCAAAACGCCTAGAAATTAGTTTAAATCGATTTAATTTAAATTGATCGTTTATTTCCGTAACTCGCGCATACGATCGAATTAGCTTCCGAAACCTATTCCATTGTGTTCGAAACGCGGGGTAAACCCTAGAAACGCCGGTCGCCGCACGTAAATCGGAGTTTGGAAAAGCCGGATGAATAGTATTCATCGTTTCCTATAAATAGCCCCTTTATTCAAATTAAAAATAAACAAGCTTGGGTTTTGAACCTTCAGCCGTCGCGTCTTAAGCATCAATGGACGAAAACCTTCCTCATTCTTCCCCAAATTCCTCTCAATCGCTTCGTTTTCACACTCCGGCTTCTACACAAAAGTTGGAGAGCTCATCGAGCACTACGAGTTCAACGGTGGAGATCGAGTTTGGGCGAACGATTCAACGGCAATTTGAGTGCAAAGGTCTGGCCGTTTGCATGCTTTTCGAGAGGGGGGGTGGGGCGAGTTCACCCTAGTTGCGGCCGAAGGTAGAGGAAGGTGGGGGGCTTCGGTTGCCATTTCCTGATCGAACTCCGGGGCGTCGAGGTGGCTGCGTGTATTAGGGTTTGGTGCGGCACAATTGGGTTCGTGTACTGGGAAGCAAACGTGTGAGGGGAGAAGAGAAGGAATGCGTGCGACCTGGGATCTGGGGGGGCAAGAATCAACAGCTATGATGTTAGTAGGGTAAAATTAAAAATTGAAGTTTATATTAATTTATATAAAAATTTGTGTAAACTTATAAATGTCATAACTTGTTCGTACGAGGTCGGAATTCGACGAAACTTTTTGCATTGGAATCGTTTTGTCTAGCACTACGCAATGGAACTGGATTGGAATCATTTGGAGCAAGAGAAAATTTTGAGTTAAATCGAACGTCGTTTGATTTGATTTGAAATCGTAAAAATCAAGGTGAGTGTTTTATAACGCTCACAACGTACCGAATATCTTTATGCTAGTTAAATTTGATATTATGAAGTGATATGAATTTTATTTGTCGCTGGTTGATAGAATTTAATTGTCATATAGATTGTCATTGGAATTAACCGCCGAAAATTAAATTGACAGTAAAAAAAATTGAAATTGAATAGCGATTAAATTACCTGACATGGATAACTATGAAATTACCATGAATTGTATTGTCTGTTGGATGATGTATTTCGATGAATGCTATTGGTTGATATTGAATGTTTGGATGTTTAATTGCTTATATATCCTGTTATGCATACATATGAAACTGTGATTTGATTTAAGTGATATATATTCATCCCTGACATTAAATTGAAATAAATAATTACTTGACCATAGGATAGAAAATTATATACGGACACCGAATTGGCTAAATTAATAATTTTTAAAATCGTCGATTTGAAATTTACTTAAATGTTTTGATTTAATAGTTACAAATAGAAATCAATTTATAGAAATCGAATTTATCGAAAATTTGAGTTTGGAATGTTGAAATTAATTTTGGTTAAAAGAAATTGTTAAATAATTAAGTAGAGACTTTGGAATTTAAAATCAGGATATGATTGAATTCGAAAATTTATTTATTTTAAAGATTGAACATTATTTCGAGCTTTGAGTATTACTAAGTAAAAGCGATAAATAAAAAAGATGGTTGAAATTGAGTTTGAAATTGAATCATATTTGTAATTGGATTTAAACTTGAATATTGATGGAAAATTTTGTTAAGTGTTATAAATGGATATTTTGAAATCAAGCTCCAAATCGATATAAATTGAAATTGAATAAATTAAAGGTGAATGAAAAATTGAATTAACTTGAAGTAAAAGTTGACATTGATTTGAATCGAAATCGAAATTGAATCGGTAGAATGGAAATTGAAATTGATTTGAATTGGGAAGTTATAATTGAAATGGATTGGTTTTGGAGCTGTTTTATTTTGTTTTTCAAATTACTCGGTTATATAAACCATTTTGGATACTTAAACTATTTTAATCTATTTTAAATCTACTTAACCCAATTTAAATTATTTTAAACTAAATTTATCTATTTCAAATCCATTTTAATATTTTAAGTATTTTAACTATTTTAATTATTTAAAACTACTTTTAAACTACTTAAAACTATTTTCTAAAATTCTAAGCTGGTCAATAAAGTGGATTGTTTATATTTAAATCTTGAATTTAAATACGAATTGAGTTAAATGAAGTTGCAACCTAAATTGAAATTCGAAATGATTTTGAAATCGAAATGAGATATTGATGTGAAAAATGATTTTGAAACGGAATCTTACATTTGAATAGATACGATGATATTTGAAATGGATTTGATTTTTGAAGCGAACATGATATTTTGATATCAATTATGAATCGATTTGAAATGTAAAAGAGCCAACGGTGTAATAATACGTAGTTATTAAAGAGACCGGGATCGGATATGGACATACTTTCTGTCGATACCGAACACCACTTTAATAACTATTATACGCGGAGTGTTGATCCAGAATGAAGTGGATGGTTTGGTGAACGCGTTGACTGAAGAAAGAGAACGATATTGGATGACCCCTGACATGACTAAAACAGGAGCCGCGCCGGGCCATTGAGGTTCGCCACCTCTAGCGGACACACTTCTTCGATACCATATCTATTACATTTGTGATTCGATTTGGGTGCACCCCTTGATTTGGGAGTGTTGTTTCGCGGTGTTGGGGTAGCCGCTGGCTATGCTCAACATCAGTCCGGATCACGCAACTACTAGTATCCTAGTTGGTATCGCCTCATGTACCTTGTCATACTGATTATCCTATTCGCCACCACTGCGTTATGTTTTGTGTTATACCTATGGGGTACCCTCTGATAACCACCAGTTTACGGTGGGGCTTATGGTGCTGTATAGACTATGGCATTATAAAAATGTGTTAAGGGGGATTATGGTAACGCCTTAACGCTATTTTGATACTTTATATTACTGATAGGCATTATCTACTTAGCGTACATTACTATATAGTAGATAGTTTAACGGATCCTTAAGAGATGGAAAATCCCGTAACATCTCTTGAGTTATTGCACGCACGTTGACACTGGATATGAGATGTCAAACCCCGTAAACATCTCTGACGCCGTTACACTCATATTTATTTACGATTGATTTAACTTACATGAGGATATTTTAGTCCTGACTCGAGTGTTTTGTCTTTTCATTACGCTCGGGCCAGACCTGAGTTTTCAGCTTATTGAAGATCTATTCTGGAGGACGAAGACGAAGATTTGGTATACTATTACTATTATTACCCTTGCATCATGCTATCTGCTCCATTATTTTAGTTGTTCTGTCGTATATGTATAACTCTGATAAATGTTGTATAAATAATTGTCAAAGTATAGTAAACAGCTTCATGAACTGTTTATTTGGCTATTATATTTTATCGTTCCGCTGCGAGATTCTGTGTTGTTTCATTTCCCTTATTTCCCTTTCCTTTCTTTTCTTATTTACCCCCATAACCATCTTCCATTTTGAATGGTTTGAAATCGGCATGTATATTTGATCGTCGGTTTAAACTGTCCAAAAAGGCGGGTCGCTACAGTATACACTTCTTTCCCTTCTGCATGTATTCACATATATAAATTAACTGTTTATAAGGCTTACAATAAAAAATTCTGTTTTAAAAACTTTATATATGATTTTCTTTTCCAATCTGTATATATATTTTTAGTAAGAAAATAAATAAATAAAAAAACTATACTTATCTGTTTCAGCAAAAGACCTGGTGAACCCTACAAACGGCAATGCTGCTTCTATTAACGCATTCACATCATTTTAAGAATCTAGGTTTTTCTTTGTTTCATTAAAAATTGGATCTGACTGTCAACATAGCAGCAAAAGGACAAAAGAGCAAGCACATTGAGTTCACCAAAATCAACATCCCCACAAGCGTCGTTGCAATAGGCCATCGCGATCGATTTTCGGCGCGCACGCACGTGGATAGCCGTGACACTGCCTCATCTCCCAATATTCACGAAATAGCAACATTACTTGAAATTGATCGCGACCTACCCTTGATTTCGAGCTCGTACTTTTACGTGATTTCTCCCTGTCGACTTTGATTCCTTCCTCCCCCTAGGTGCCATGCGGCCCCATCGCGATCCCTCCTTACATCTTTTTTTAATCACGAATCGATTTTTTTCTTTTGGGCATCGTCGAGGAAAAGGAAGAGAACGCGACCCAGTTTTCTCTTCTCTTTTTGTTATATTCGAACAAGGTTGTGATAAAAAAAAGATAGCAGCCACGATTCTTTTCTTGCTATTTTCGAACCCAATGTTAATTTTTTTTATCAATAAAGCTCGGCTATGGTTTCAGAAGGAAGGAGACGCGTGCTAGATGAAGGGAACGTGTTTGAAAAGCAACAACCTGTCTGGTTGCTACAGTGTTCGATTATATTATATATATTATTTATATTCAAAACTCAAATTCAAAAATAATTCGTCTCGGTTTTCGCAATAAAAAATCTCGATCTCCAATCGAGGCATGCGGCTAGGCATTCATAACGTTAAACCCCTATTCCGAACACAATGGAAAAGGTTCCGAGTCCAAATTCGATCGTATGGAGAAGATAGCTTTTCGGACCCAGCTTTTAAATTGAATTTCGATTAAACTTTAAGCGTGTGTGCTTATCTTACGGCCAAACGATCACTCCAAACATTATGAAAATTTAAATCCGATAATAATACACTATTACGGATCTAATGGAACTTGTTTCATCGAATTCCGAGACTGTGCCACGGAAGGCTATTTTTTATATATCGATTTAAATGATATAAATTTCAATACTGAACAAAACAGTTTCAAATTCCATTCTGAAACTTCTGTTATCTTCAGTATTACCAATATAAATTTTCTAAGTCATTAAATTACTTTTAACAGGTTTAAAACTGAAGATACAATATTTTACCCAATTTCAATAAATTAAATTCATTAATTAAATTGCCAAATTCATAGTTAAAATTGAAATTCAAGATAAACCATCATTCAAATATTTAAAATCAATTAATTTTTTCCAATTTCAGTTGTCCAAAATTCAGGGTCGTCACAGACTTCCCCCTGTAAAAGAATTTCGTCCCGATATTACAAGTTAAGAAGAACGATCCTTAACCCATTCGCTATCTTTCCAAAACCAAATAGTTTTATCAACTTACCAACAAATATTTTCATTAAAGACCAGCATTTCAACTAACTTTCCAAGTCTCCCATAATTTCGAAACACCCTCATTTTCTTTAACAATTCAAATTTTAAATTTACGAAATTTTCTCTAAAATTTTCTAACTCCCTAAATTTTCGAAAAATTTCGCCAGCGTCTCCTTTGCGCGGCTAGCTCGGTGCGACTACAAAATGCCATAATAGACACCCAGATTTCAAAAAGAAAATGAAAAGCCAATCGACTGTATTCATACTGAAATTTAAATACATACCTTTTTCGAGCAATTTAAATTTATCTTCAAAATCAAATCCAATTCCCTTTTCCTTCATAATACCTGCATGCTATTTAACAACCATATCCAATTTCTATATTCAAAAATCATTTTGCACATTCCATTACAAAAGTTTGAATACTTACTTCTTATACCATTTTTACTTCACTATTGAAGTTATATATTCATTTTCATTCAATCCTGCATTTTCAATTCCATTTGAATTCAATTTACAATTTCAATTCTATTTGGATTCAATTTACCTTCTGAATATTGAATTTTATCAATTATCTTTCATTGACAACTGATTCATCTCACTATTTTAAATTAGTTTCATTTACTAATTCATTACAAATTGCAATTCATTTTATCTCAACCCTTTTTTTATTTCCAACTTTTGTTATTTTTAGTTCACTTCGAACTAATTTTACAACTTCATTTTATTTCACACAATTCAAATTAGTTTTCAATATTCAGTTTCAATTCAAGTTTTATTCACTTATAAATTTGAAATGAATTTCAACATTCAGTTTTGATTTCATTCAAATGCAATTGTAAATTTATTTATTCATTCACAATTTTATTTTCTACATTAATAAATTTTATTCCATAACTATTTTTTTAGATTCCAGAGTCTTTCCAACATTTCAAAATCATTTCAAATTATCCTTTGAATTTCCAAAACCAAACCCAGTTTGCAAACAATTTCCATTTAAAATAATTTGGGAGCAATTCCTCCCCTGGAAACTCGAAAATGAACATCGATGATGCTGCAGTCATCACCAAAATTTATTTCTAGCGATCGAAAAGAGTTTAGAGCTTTTCATCTCTTTAAAAACATTTTTCCAAAACCATTGAAAACTATTTTCAAACTAAAAAGGAATTTAAATCTTTCCAAAACTTCAAATTTTTTCAAATATTTCTCTGGAATTCTATCTTCAAATTACAAATCACATTTACGATTTATATTTATAAATCTTCATTTGTATATAAATTTATTTCTTAGTTGTTTGTTATCATTTCAATTTCTTATTCAACAATAATGATAATACTTTAATATTATCACTTCCTAACAAACAAGCAACCATATACTACAAAGATAATTTACGGAAAATTATTTCTTTTATATAATAGTTTGGATAAAATTATTTCATTTACCCTAATTTTAAAACAATATCGTGTCGATTTATCTTGATTAAGAGTTTAGAAACCCCTATCGATATAGTTGGCCAAGCTGCACCGACCAGTATCTATAAACACTCAACTAATATGTCAACACAATATATAACAATTTTATATTCACTAACAATTACGCGCTCATATCTATTATTACACTCAAACTCATTCTAGAGTACTACTGACTCTATCTCTAATGAGTAACACTCACCAGAGCCAAGGTTGTCGCTTAACCAAATGCTCTGACACCACATTGTAACGACCCAATTTTGCGACGCCCGAAAGACGACATTAGTACGTCCACTATATCAAATGCCGCACAATCGAAAGCCCAAAACCGAACCGTTAGGGTTAAAGAAGAAGAAGATAGAAGAAGAATAGAAACAATAACAGAATCTAACATTTCACAGCGGAACTACATATAATAGATAAATGAGTATTTTTAAAACAAAGAATGATATCTATTACTACAATACATCAGATTACATTATCAGAGTGTTACAATCAACAAACAGAGGAAAAGAATATAATATATACTAGTGATACGCCTCGCCATCTAGCTTGAACTCCATATTTCCACAACAACTTCTAGACTTCACTCCAGAATAATGATAACCTGACTCTAGGCTGCTCGTGTGGAAAATTATGGGCACCCAGAGTTTAGGAAGGGAACAATAAACTTCAGGTCAGTCATGGGATCAGTGTGAGATCTAAAAAAAATTATTTTCACAAAGAAAATATAAAGAAATCTGCTATGCTTTTGGAAAATGAAACTGCCATAAGGCCTCCCGCCACACACACAATGCCAACGCAAACTTGGAGGAGATTTCTCCTTATGACAGTCAAAAATGCTAGATACGTGAAAACCATTTGATATTATTATTAGTGCATTGTGCAAAAAACATCTAGAAAGTATAATATTAATCTTAGCCAGATACCACATTTCGTCGTATGCCTACTATAGCTACCATGTTCAATAGCAAGTTACCGCCACCTTCCATGGTAGGTTATACAACTAAAAATCGTATAGGGAGCATATTGTTTCTTCGAATTTCCAATAATGGTCAGGCAAAGGAACTTCCTACACCGAAATGGGTACGCCTCTGGAAGGACGACCCCGAGAACCTAACTGGATCTCTGCTAACAAGGTCGACGTTATCTCATGCTTTAACCAAGCTATAACATAGGTAACTAACACACAAGTATGCCATCCCCGGTCGTTACCGACCTTTATCCGAGGATCCTCAACCACAAAGCAACAACCACAAAGTATAATAAATTTGCAACATCAACGTAGGTAAAACATATGAGCTCCATACAATGATATCACCTCTTATCCAGAAGGAAATGGACATACTCTAGGGACGCTACCTATAAAAACCTTGCCGCAATATTCTGTTTCGACCATTTCCGGGTTGTGAGGCTCGACGAAGTCTCGTCCACAAAGCTACGCTTTTTCATAAAGCCATGCTTCGATCAACAAATGATCAGCATCACTTCATATGCCACATTACCAAATTAGGAATGTATCACTAGTAACCATCAACTACATAACCTCTGAGCTCGTACGTCTCAGAGAAGGGTGTTAAGCTAAGAGAATAAATTCTCCTCCACCAACAGAAATGTATTTGACAGAAACCAGCTTTACATCTCAAAGTGTAACGTCAAACACACATCCATACAAGTCCGTTTCGGGATCAAACGGAACCGAAGGAACTTCAAAAGAAGCCCTTGCAATCCGGATATTCACTAATCACGTCCAGAATCCCCATCACAAAGGGTGATAAAATCTCTATACCGGAGCAACTCGGTGCAGAGACATTTGACAGGTAATCCTTTCGCTTTCAAAAATACCCGGTCCTCAACACCATCTTCAAATGCAATTCCATTTCGTCGTATCATTATTCGAAATGGGTTTTATGACACAAAGCCCTCTCCAGGCTAATCCGAATAACGAGCGCTTATTTTTAAAAATAAGTGTTACATTCAGATTTCAAGTAATTTACAAAAAATTTCCACTTTGATCTTTTATAAAAAAGATCCATCACAATCACAAAGGTTCGATGTGGTTTCGAATATCCATTTGGAATCCGACCCCCGGACGCAGCGAAATTCAAATGTCATTTAAAGGCCATTATTGATAATCGGTTATTTAAGTATCAATCAAAATTTACAATAATTACTGGATTTCAAATAATTTTCCCCCAGTTATTTATTTTCAAAATATCTTTCCAAGATATATTTTCACACTTCAACCATTTGAAAACAAATTTCAAATCACTTTTCACTCGCGAAATAAGATTCTCAATATTATTTATTTCCATTGAAAGTCTGTCGAGTTCAAATACTTTGAAATAATTCAAATCATTTATCCAAAATATACTTGGAAACATTTAAAATAAAACTACCTTTACTTAAATATTAGTTATGAAGATATTATACTAATTATCACAAATATAAGACTTCAAGTCCGAACTAATTTTAGAATAAAATTAGTTGATATGGTATAAATATTTAAATAACCTTTTTCTAAAACAAATATTATTTAAATCTTTAAATAATCACTTCAATAATTAATCAAATAAATCTTTACTTTAAAGATTTCCAAAATAGCTTAAGAAAATAATTCCTCCAAAATATTCTTTTAAAACCAACTCTAGAACTTTTTTATCTTTATTCGAAAGCTACTTTTAAAAACATACTCGGCTTTCCAGGGAGAACACACTTTCCATTTCGAAATGGTCCTTTAAACCAACTAATAAACCCTTCTCGATTTATTTTAAATTTACGTTCCGAATAAGTAAATTCCTTTCCATACTTTTAAAAATAACCCAATGTTTATTTTTAAAACAAAATTCGCTTTCCTTTACAAATCCCATTGTAAATTTAGATTTCCAAACATCAACTGATATACGATTTTCAAATCGATTCTCAAATATTCACTTTCAACACTAAATCAATTTTCAAATTGAATTCCAAATTTATTTCAAATACCAAATCAAATCCCAAATTGATTTCCAAATTTATTTCCAAACATCAAATCAATTTCCAAATTGATTTCTAAATTCATTTCCAACACCAAATCAAAATTTCAAATTGATTTCCCAAAGATTTATTTTCAAACACCAAATCAATTAAATCGATTTCCCAAATTTATTTTCTTTTAAAATAAATCTCTTTATTTCTTCCAAACTATTTAAAAATTTGATTTTAAATAAATTATTCAACTATTTAGCAATGTTGCTCGAAATCCATTTATTAGAATATTTTCCCATATTTTGGAATTTATTCAATAGGATTCAAAAATAAAATTTTATCCTTATAAAATTCCTTCTTTTGAATTTATCCCATTCTCAAAAAAAATTACTATAAATTTTCTACTTAAATTTCAAAAATCCAATTTTATCTATTTCTGGTATCCTACGATACCAAAAATATACTCGACTAAATTTTAGCCTACAATGATTTCAATTACAATATAATCACACAGAGATTATCAACACACAACATATGAAACAAATTCAATATTTGAGGAATCCAGTTGGATCCCTCCAACCTATTTCCCTGCATCCACAGACGTTAGCACAACAATTAAATACCAATTCCACTTCGAGGTGGAATATTACGGTATATGGGATTTATAAAATATCATCCGCTATTATGCGGCGCATAGGGCCTCATCCGCTATATAATGCGGGAAATCAATCACTCCAAATACATATATAATACCAATTCCACTTCGAGGTGGAATATCGCGGTATATGGATTTAATATAATATCATCCGCTATTATGCGACGCATAGAGTCTATTTCAATCCAATTGACAATAATAATCATCCAAGCACACAATCAACAATTTAAATTTAACTATTCAAAATTAAACTGGGATTCAATTGAGTGAGAAGATCTCACCTTTGTTTTTTTTTGCAATTCCAATCCAAACCGGCCTGCTTTCTTCATGATTTTGACCTTATATAAATATTTATACAATTCATTAATATCTCAATAAATCGAACAGTTAATTATCGTTTAATAAACTTATTTTAATTTTAATTTTAACTAAAATTTAATTTAAGCAAATAATTAAATTAAATCAAATAATTTTAAACAGGTTAATCACCATAATACCAAAATAAGCTAGTAGATTTTCTATGTATATATGTATATATATTTATTTTCCATTTTCAGGCTGCTTAAAAACAATCTATATAGGTTTACACATTCATACATAAATATACTGCATAAAAATCTGTTCTAAAATCTTCTGCTTTGACTAACATATATACTTTACCGTATACACTACTTTCTCTTCTGCATGTATTCACATATATAAATTAACTGTTTATAAGGCTTATAGTAAAAAATTCTGTTTTAAAAACTTTATATATGTTTTTGTTTTCCAATCTGTGTATATATTTTTAGTAAGAAAATGAATAAATAAATTAAAACTGTACCTATCTGTTTCAGCGAAAGACCTAGTGAACCCTACAAATGGCAATGCTGCTTCTATTAACGCGTTCACATCATTTTCAGAATCTGGGTTTTGCTTTGTTCCATTAACAATTGGATCTGACTGTCAACATAGTAGAAAAAGCACAAAAGAGCAAGCACATTGAGTTCACCAAAATCAACATCCCCACAAGCTTCGCTGCAATCGACCATCGCGATCGATTTTCAACGCGCACGCACGTGGATAGCCGCGACACTGCCTCATCTCCTAATTTTCATGAAATTGCGACTTACTTGAAATTGATCACGACCTACCCTTGATTTCGAGCTCGTACTTTTACATGATTTCTCCCTGTCGACTTCGATTCCTTCCTCCCCCCAGGTTGCCAGGCGACCCCATCGCGATCCCTCCTTATATATTTTTTTTATTTAATCACGAATCGATTTTTTTTCTTTTGAGCATCGTCGAGGAAAAGGAAGAGAACGCCACCCGGTTTTCTCTTCTCTCTTTTTTATATTCGAACAAGGTTGTCGATAAAAAAAGATAGCAGACATGATTCTTTTCTTGCTTCGTTCGAACCCGCTGTTAATTTTTTTATCAACAGAGCTCGGCTAAGATTTCAGAAGGAAGGAGACGCATGTTAGACGGAGGGCACGTGTTTGAAAAGCAACAACGTGTCTGGTTGCTACAGTTTTCTATTATATTATATATATTATTTATATTCAAAACTCAAATTCAAATATAAATCATCTCGGTTTTCGCAATTCAAAATCTCGATCTCCAATCGAGGCATGCCGCCAGGCGTTTATAATGTTAAACCCCTATTTCGAACATAATTGAAAAGGTTTCGAGTCCAAATTCGATCGTATGGAGAAGATAGCTTTTTAGACCCAGCTTTTAAATTGAATTTCGATTAAATTTTCAGCGCGTTTGCTTATCATACGGCCAAACGACCACTCCAAACATTACGAAAATCAAAATCTGATAATAATACACTATTACGAATCTAATGGAACTGGTTTCATCGAATTCGAAGACTGTGCCTCGGAAGGCTATTTTTTAAATATCGATTTAAATGATATAAATTTCAATACTGAACAAAACAGTTTCAAATTCAATTCCAAAGCTTCTATTATCTTCAGTGTTATCAATATAAATTTTATAAGCCATTAAATTATGTATAATAGGTTTAAAACTGAAGATACAACATTTTACCCAATTTTAATAAATTAAATTCAATAATTAAATTGCCAAATTCATAGTTATAACTGAAATTCAAGATAAATCATCATCCAAATATTTAAAATCAATTAATTTTTTCCAATTTCAATTGTCCAAAATTCATGGTCGTCACAGGTCTCTAACCAACAAATGGGAGATTTGCATGGCCTTCCATATGAATCTTCAAACGGTGCCATACCTATACTAGTCTGATAACTATTGTTACACGAAAACTCGACAAGGGTAGGTGGTCTTCCCATGATCCCCCAAAGGTTAGCATACATGCTCTTTACAAATCTTCTAGGACTTTGTTAACTCTTTCCGTTTGTCCATCTGTCTGCGGATGGTAAGTGGTACCCATCTTAAGCTTGGTACCTAAAGTCTCCTGTAGACTCTTCCAAAACTCGCTAGTGAATAAGGAACCTTTGTCACTTACTATATTACTAGGAATTCTATGTAGTCTAACCATTTTTATCATGAATAATTTAGCCAAAACAAGTGCCATCCTGGTCGACTTAACTGGAATGAAATGTGCACTCTTGGTCAATCTGTCCACTATAACCCATTTACTTTCATTTCCTCGATTAGACCTTGGCAAGAAATTGATAAAATCCATTGAGATAAAATCTCAATTCCATACTGGAACATCTAAATGCTGAAGTTACCTGCTTAGATTCTGATGTTCATCTTTTACCCGTTGACTATTCAAACACTGCTTCACCCATGTGCCAACATCTTTCTTCATACCTTCCCAGTAGTGGCTCCTTTTCATATCTTGATACGTCTTGGTTCTTCTAGGATGAATCGTAAATTTAGATTGATGACATTCCCTAAGAACTTTCTCAAGTCCTCAGCATTCGGAACACACGATCATCCCTTCTTTCTCAACCATCCCCTTTGGTCAAGACTAAAGTCCTTTAAATCTTCGATCTCTTATCCAACCTTAAGTCTTCTAATCTTCTTAGCTAATAATGGGACCTCTTTCTACTTAAAAGCGATCCTTTTGACCAATACTAGTCGAACTTCCAAATAGGACAACATGGCAGTGCTCTGACTAGAACTAGAAGTCGATCTTAACTGCACGCTAGTCAAAGCATCTAAATCTTTCCACTCTGCCAACATAGCTAACACCACATTATGATGATTTCTGCTAAGATCATCTACTACTTTACCTCCTTTCCTAGGTGTATACTCTGTACCAATATCATAAGCTGCTAAAAACTCCATCCGCCACCACTGTCTCATATTTAACTTCTTCTGAGAGAATAAATATCCTAAGGACTTATGATCTGTGTATAGCTCAAATCTCTCCCCAAAGAGATATTGTCTCCATATCTTCAACGTAAAGATCACCGCAGCCAACTCCACGTTATGATTAGGATATCTTATTTCATGCAGTCTAAGCTGTCGTGAAGCATAGGCAATTAGTTTACCCTTCTACATTAACACAGCTCCTAATCACGTTCCACATGCATCTGTATACACTGCCAATTCCTTATTCCACTCTGAAACATCCAGTGCAGGTGCATTTTTTAATAAGTGTGTCAGCTTCTGGAATGCCTCTTCACACCTATCAGTCCAGACAAAGTTCACATCTTTTCGAGTTAGCTTAGTCATCGGTGCTGCTATCCGTGAAAATCCTTAATGAATCTTCGATAGTTACCACCTAGTCCAAGAAATCTCTTTATCTCAATCACTGTCTTGGATATCTTCCAGCTATTCACTGCATCGATTTTAGCCAGATATGCTAACAACCCTTTCTCTTAGAGTACATGACCAAGAAACTTCACTTCTTTCATCCACAAATGACATTTAGAGAATTTTGCTTTCAGGTAATGCTACCTCAACATCTCAAACACCACTCTAAGATGAACTTCATGCTCTCTTTCATCTTTAGAGTATACCAAAATATCATCTATGAGTACCAATACGAACCTAGCCAAGTGCTCTCGGAAAACTTGGTTCATCAAATCTACAAAGAATGTTGGCACATTAGTTAGTCCAAACGGCATTACTAACCATTCATATGATTCGTACCTAGTTCTAAATGCCTCAAAGGAATGCTATCCTCTGCCACTCTAAGCTAATGGAACCCTATTGCTAAATCCAACTGGAAAAATATTTTGGCTTCACTCAATCGATCGAACAAATTGTTAATTCAAGGTAATGGATATCGATTATTTATCGCCTTCTCATTCAACATACGATTATCAATACATAACTTTAAAGATCCATCTGGTTTCCCTCTAAACAATATAGTCGCTCCCTATGATGAACTGTTTGGTCTGATGAAATTCTTATTTTCCAAATCCACCAACTACACCTTTAGCTCCCTCATCTCGAGGTGTGATTATGATTTACTGTCTACTCACCAATTCTGCTCTTGATACTAAATCTATCTGAAACTCTATAGCTTGTTTCAGTGGCAGTCCTACAAAGGCTCAAAGACATATGCATATTCCCTAACAACGAAAACTCAATTTAACTCGTTTTATGCCTCCACAACACCCAACAAAGCATTATCCTCAAAACTAGAGCTTTCTACAGAGTATATTATACGATCACTACATTCAGGGTGTTTAATTGAAATTTTCCTGTCATGGCAAAATATCCCAGCATCGTATTTACTTAACCAATGCATACCTAAAATAATTCATAATCCTACGATAACAAACACATGCAAACAACAAGAAAATACATAACCTAACAGTTAAAACTCTAACTGATCAAATTTTATTCCAAGTATCGGATATCCTCCTATCGGATTCGCAACCCTTAAGAAAGTAACTTGGTCTGAGGGATCTAGGTAAATCTTATCTGCCAAACAATGAGATGTAAAAGAATTTGATGCAGCAGTATCAAATAGATCTTAAACTGATACACCATGAATCAAAAGCGTACCTCCCAACAAAGATTTTCCCTTTTCCTTTACTGTTGATCTCGAGTAGCTGGCTCCAATGCACACACTTTCTTATTCCCATCCTTGGCTAGTTCTTTGCACTGGTTCTTATAATGTCCAATCTGATCGTAGTTGAAACATCTTGCTTCTTTCTTGTCAATATCATTCTTCCCTTTTCCTATCTGGCACTCATGAGCATAGTGTCCCTTCTTATTACACTTATAGCAAAGTACATCGGCCTTTCCTTTCTTGGAAGCTTCACTCTACTGAGCGCCCTTCTTATGGAAAAAATTCCTCTTCTGGTTTCGCCTAATCTGAGCTTCCCTTACTTTGCTACCATCATGAAAAGCAAATATCTCCTTCTGTCGCAAAGCCATCTCAACAACTACATTACACCGATCCTTGATAAGTGCCAGAGCTGCTCTAGCTAGCTTAGGTTTTAGTCTACGGATGAACTTCTCGTTCCTTTTAATAATTGTAACAACCGTGGCATATCCATATCTCGATAGCTCCTCAAACCTAGTTGCATACTCAAGCACTGTCATGCCTCCCTACTCCAACTCCATAAACTTCTTAAGCAGAGTTAACTTAGCAATCTCTGACATAAATCTTCCCTCAAACCTCCTTCTAAATTTAGCTAAAGTCATGGTCTCCTCATTAAGTCCTACAGTAGCAATGTTCCACCAATACAGTGCTGCTCCTTGTAACTATCTTGAAGCAAGCCTCCTCTTTTTCTCATCATTAATCCCCAAATCTGCAAAGATCCTTTCGCAATGAAGTAACCAATTCTCCACTTCAATTACATTTTCAATCCCAACAAATGGTTTTCCTCCAATCTTAGCATAATCTCAACTCAATAATGCATAGTTATTGACCATCGAAGCTCCCTGATTCCCTCCTTCAACATTTCCTCCAACTAATCCAACAGCAGCTCTAGCTTGCATCATGTTGAAAAAGAACTAATACATAGCTTCCATATCAACTTACGGCGCTCCAGCACCTACATTAGTAGCTTGTGCCTAATCTAGATTCCTTCTTGCGTTTGGTCTGGCATTTACATTGCTTGTGGTGCTTCCTCCACTAATGTTAACTCTTCCACTCCTAGCATCCATATCTTACGACTTTAAAATCTGTCATTGTGATTTTAAAAGATATAGAAGAATAGCCTAAGGAAGATGGAGAATAGAGATAGAGCGTATACTTATATATGGCAAATACAAGTACGTTACTATAGCGTTATCCCATACCCCAATCTTTTCTCTAATTCCTTAGGATTATGTTTTCAAAAAGTTAGAAATTTCATTTAAATTTTTCATAAATCTATGCTCTGATATAAGGTTGTAACATCTCATATCTTTAGGCCCAAGGCTAACCGCTAAAGATGCTACAGTTGTTTATAGTATTAAACTCCGGTGACAAAATACGGCAATGTTAATTGTATCCATAATATTGAAAGCACGTGAATATGAACCGATATCACACATTTCAGAAACAACTTTTCTCATTACATTTCAAAACCATATTTCATATTCAATTACATGACCCCAAATGATTTTCCAGGTTTCGATCAAGTATAGTTATTATAAATTACGCCAAGAGCGACATATGAAGATGCCCCTTTGGGTGATCAGAGTACTAAATAGACATATATGTCTTATATACAACATACGAAATATAAAATTAAAAAGCTCCTATATAGCTATCTTTGTCTCATGCACATCTTTGGAAGCTTATTTGTCCACCTACTAAGCCTATGAAACCTTCACTCTCAATCTACCAAAATTAATTTTGAGCATCCGTGAGTTTAGGAGGAAAACATATACTTCGAGTTAGACATAAAGCCTAGAGTGAGTATTATTATTACATCTCGGTTTTCTGATATTTAATAAGACCACGCCGCTTAGCGAAATGGGTTTCCCTACACTAATATCCCTTTTAAAACATATCTTTTGGAAATCAAAATCCTGTAATCAAACTGACTAAAAAAATAATAGCAAGTATATACATATGCATAAAAATCAGGAAATCTATGGACTATTTGTCCATACTATAGTTTTGCTTGGCTAACTATTAACCACTGGCTGACTAGAGTCTTCCATACATAACCAAAATCTAACTTCTATTAGACACAATTCTGGGTTTACTACCCTTAACTTCTAGGCTAACTGCCTTGTAATATCCCCCAATTGGAGGCCCAAAACTAACGGCTAAGGATTCTGTAGCCATCCATAGTTATTAATTCTTAATGACCAAATGCGGTAATGTCAAATACATTGGCACAACAGAAACACCTGGATATAAAAAAAGTTTTAAAATTACTAAACAAATTTCTCATTCCATTTCAATCATATCTTCAATTCATTACATAATCTGAAATTCGAGAACCATGTTCAGAGAAAATATAATTATTACAAACTACGCCAAGAGCAACAAATAAAGATTCCCCTTGGATGATCAGAGTGTGTATATATAGGAAACTAAACAACTTTGTCTTCACATCAAAACATAGCGGAATCAAATAGAAAAGAACTCCTTATTAGCTAGGTTGCCTCTTGCACATCTCCGAAAGCTTATTCCTCTAAAGGAGAACCTGAAAACCTCAACTCTCAAACTACTCAAAATTGACCGAGCATCCGAGTTTAAGGGAAAAAACATAAACTTCGAGTTGGACATAAAGCCTGGTATGTATAATAACCTACCATCTCGACCCATTTAGATATCTAATAAGACCACGCCGCTTAGCGGAACGGGCTTTCCCCTCACTGGTACCTTACCCAAAAAATTATAATAACCATATATTGTGCTCCTGAATCCACAATGGTTAATAACATAGCAATTTATAATATCATGATGACATGCAGAATATCCTAGACTTCCCATCACCATTTAATTGACTATATGTCCTAGTTATAGTTTCTAGGGTTACTATTAACCTTTTAGTGTTCATGGGCCGACTAATAACCTGTTTGCAGCTTATGGACTATCTGTCTGGTTTCATAGTTTTTATGGGATCACTAAGAACCTATTGGCCTCTGCCAATAACTTCATTCAATTATTTCATATCATATTTTTCATGGGTTGACTATGAACCAATTGACTTCTCTCTATAACTTTATCCGATTATAGTTTTCTTGGGTTCACTACGAACCTAATGGTCACTGCCAATAAATCTTTCCAAACATAGTATTTATGGGTTTACTATAAACTTGTCTAATCTGACAACTTCTTTGATCGGTCTTTGAGCATCCTATGTTCTAGTCTACCTGGCCTACTGGATGCAACTCTATTCATTCAGGAGTTAACTCAAGTTATATTCATTACAGGGTCAACCTAGCTGGTTATTCTACACATACTCCACAAAATACAGTTATGGATCCATTATACAATGAATATGTTTATAGAAGAAGCAGATATAATAACCGATCATAACATAATAACAATACCAACATTTATAGTTTGATATCCTTGAAATCATTCCCACATGAAACACGGTTAATCCCTTTGATCCACTATTTTTATCAAGGAAAGCTTCATCAAAAACTCCAAAATTAAAAGCCATTTCAAATCTCTTTTGTATTGCTATGGATTTTCCTTCAAAAATGAGATTAGGTTCTTTGTTTTGAAAATTAAGGCTTTTAAAATTTTTATTTTCAAAACCGTTAGACTATATCTTTCGAAAGAATCCAAATCTTCCTTTCAAAACACTAAGCATATGCCTTTCGAAACACTTTAAAACATCTCCTTTCGAAACCATCAAAACATTCCTTCTGAAAGTATTAAAGCATAATTTTCCAACTTATAGAAGCATAGCTTCGAAACCATTTGAAAGTACCTCTTTTGAAATTATTTAAAAGTACCTCTTTTGAAACCATCGGGTTTGATGTTAAATATAACTTTTGGATCTAAGTGAACGTAAGCGAAAGTAACCCTTCTGAAACCATTATCCTTCAAGTAAAAGAGTTTGGCGAAAACAGATGGCTTCGGTACCATACTTTCGAAAGTTTTAATCTTTTAAGTAAAACAACTAGAAGGATAGCTTTGAAAAAACCTTTCGAAGCAATTGCCTTTGAAAACTTTAGTATAGGAGGATACTGAAGCCCTTTCGAAAGCATTGGAAAGCAGCTTGTTATATTTATGAAACAAAATCTTGCCTTTCGAACTCAATGAAAAATTCAACCTATTCGAAAGGTATGTAGACGAAAGCAAGGTTGAGCTTGGTTCAAAACTACACTTTCAAAAGCTCCATTTTTTAAAATATAAAAAACGACAAATCATTCGAAAGCTACCCTTTAAAACAAAAAATGGCAACCCAAAAGCTATATAAAAGTAATTCAACCCTTTTGAAAGCATCTATTAAAAGCAAGGCAAGTGGCTTCTCTTTGAAAAGCAAACAAAGGCCTTCTAAAACTAATTAAAATGGCTTCAACCCATTTGAAAGCATGGTTTTGACTCTATACCTATCGCTCTATCTCCAATCCACTATGTATCAAAATATTTATACCATGTGTATTGGTTTCGACTTGGTTGAGGATGGAGGAATGGGTCAAAAGGTTGCAACTGGAAGTGATGAAGCAGTAATTCTATGCAAAATTATTTTGTTGCCTTTTTAAGTAAATGTTTTTCAACTAACTTGCTTATTTGTAAAAATATAAATGGTTGCCATAAAATTTAGTAAAATCCTTTCTAAATAATTATCGAATTCATCCAGAATTAATCAAAATAATTAAAAAAGAAGCCATTCCCCTTAACAAAACGATTAAAACGCTTAAGTCCTTCAACTTAATTAATTTAATTTCCATAGTAAATTACTTAGGAAAAATCCCAAAAATAATCATAATTCACTTTTATTATGTTGTCTAACATATATAAATTTCAGACCCAAAATCCTTAATATAATATCCGAAATAAATTGTTAAACCCAACTAATTATTTCTTTTTTCTAAAATTCATAGTAAATTATCCATACCTTGGATAATTATGAAAATTTAAACCCATGTCCAAAATAATGTTTTACATAACATATTAAATCCTCTTGGCATTCGAAACCAAATATTTATGATTTTAGGCATAAAGTCGAATAAAACATTTAACAAACATACTTTTTTGAGTCAAACATATCATGTAATCCAAGCATATCATCGTTAAATCATCATAATGGTTTTAAACTTAAAACCCGAAATCATATGCTCCTTAAAAACGAAAATGAGATGGTTTTGATAATTATTCACCTTGCTTTGGATAAGGAAATTGAGATTTGATCTTGCTTTATTCTCCTTGTTTGACTCCTCAACTTCTACTTGATTTGTAATCCTCTTTTCCCCTTGGTTATGGCTGGCTTGAGCTCCTTGGTTTATGTTTATTAAATTATGAACTTATGAAGATGGAAATGGGAATAAGGGTTTAGGGGCTAAGGGTTATGGTGGATGGCAATTTCCCATAATATCCTTGCCTTATTCTCTAATTAGTTAACTTATGAAACCATTTCCATAAACTCATTCTTTTAAATTTTTATTTAGTTAAGAACGACCACTAATAAATTTTCAAATCTCAACCCTCTTATCACTTTAATTTTTACATTATTTTATTTAATTTACCTAATTAAAACTCTTGAACAATGTTATTGAAATTAGGGGTGTTACAGGCTCCCATCCTTGAGGAATTCCATCCTCGAAATTTAGTAAAGATTAAATACTAAGCATAACTATCATCTGTAACATATCCTAACTACCATACTAGCATACCTGACTAGCGACAGTCTATATCAAGAAAATATAGAACATACCATTACAACAGATCAAGATAAGTATCTCTAATCTTGTCTTTTGTCTCCCAAGTACAGTCTTCTAGTTGTCGCTCCACAGAACTTTCACCACCTTGACTATCTTGTTTCTCAACCTCTTCTCAACTCTCGCCACAACCCGAACTGGTCGTCCAACAAAAGTCAAATTTGGTTCTACAACCAAATTTTCCATCTCTATTAGAGGAATAAGAGTCTTTGAATCATGCACATACTTACGAAGATAAGATTCATGTAACACATTATGTAGGATCGATTTCACTCTAGAGTGGGGTGAATAGGGTGATACAAATAATTATAAAAATTAACGCGGAAGTATATAAAATAATCGCAGCACTGATAAAAGTAGAATAATAAAAGCAGTAATAGAACACAAAGATTTACCCAGCTTTGGAAAAACCCTGCTACGTGCTGCCCCCAAGGTTTCTACTGGAAATTAAGTAATCAGATGCTTACATACGTAAAGTCGCGACACCCGCTATCGACTAACCTAAATCTATGCTCAAAACCCTACCACAACTCAGCGACTAACCTAACTCTACGCTCAAAACCTTGCTACAACTCAGTGGCTGATTGTGGCAGGGTTATGAGCTTAGAGTTATGTTAGTCAATACCGGGTGTTGCGAGTATACATGTGTAAGCGTCTGACTACTTAATTTATTGTAGAACTTTAGGGCAGCTTATAGGCAGGGTTTTGCTAAAGCTAGGCAAATCTGTGTTGTTCTATTTCTGCTTTTAATATTCTGCTATTATATGTGTTGCTATTATTCTGCTGTTATCAGTGTTGTAATTATTTTATATATTTTTGCATTAAATTTTTATAATTGATAGTATTACCCTCTTCACCCCCTCTAGGGTGAAATCGATCCTACAAGTGGTATCAGAGCTAAGAACAAAAGTCAATTTTTCTTTTAAAAATTTGATTTTCCAAAAACAAATTTTTGATTTTAATTTTTTTTAAAATGGCTTCTTTTAATGATTTTACTGAAGGTTGATCTAGTATTATTCTTCCTATTTTTGATGGAATAGATTTTTTTTAATTGGACATTAAAAATGGAATTTTATTTAAAATCTGTTAATTTTAAATGTTGGGATATTATTGAAAACGGATGTGATATAATAGATGAGAAAAATACTTCTATTAATGCTCTTGCTATGCATATACTATATTCTCATATTAATCAAGATAATTTTAACTTTGTCACTCATTGTGAAAATGCACAGGAAATCTGGAATAATTTTGATGCAATATATGGTGCAAAAGTCAACAACGATGAGAAATCCTCCATAATTGACTCAGTCAAAGAAATGTGCTTAACAGGATTGGCAAAAGACAGCAGTGATAAAGATTCAGTAGCCGATGAGATAAGTGAATTTTCATTCATTGATTTAGTTCTCCTGTGCCGAAAATTAATTGAAAATAATAAAGCTCTTGAGTTGAAAAACAATAAGTTGGAAAGGTAACAAGCTAAACTTCATCAAAAAAATGATTTGGAAAGTGAGCTCGAAAATATTAAGAAAAATAAAAATTCTAACTACAAAAGGTGTTTGAACCATGAAAAATAATTTGTCCATTTTCATGAAAACTTTCAAAAGTTAGAAAACGATATTTTAATGCAGGAGAAAAACAAAACTGAGTTGATTTGTAAAATCAACATTTTGCAAAAAGAGTTGGATAGCTTTAAGAAGTCAAAAATTTCTAAATGTGCGATTTTTGAAAATAAATTAAATGAGACCAACAAAAATTTCAAAACCTTTGAAAAAGAAAATGTGATTTTGAGAAAGTCTAAAATTATTTGATTAAATCACGAGTTTGAAAAGGAGATTGAAAAAATCAAGGATTTTGAAAAAATTAAAATTAAAAAAATCCAACCTTTTGAAACTGAGATGCTAGAAATTGAGAATAAAATTATAGAGCTTAAAAATGAAAATATGCGATTAAAAATGAATTGTTTTGAAAAGAGAGATATACTATTAGTTGTTGTTCGAAGCTAATAAATGGAAACAAACTTTTAAAATCCGAAGTTAATAAACTTGAGTTGGTTATTCAGAAATTTTTCACTAAAGATAAATCATTTAATATACTCTTAGAAAATCAACTCTTCGAGAATAAAAGGAATTCATTTGCGTTTGCAAAATTGTCAAAATATGAACAAACAACTAATAATACTATTAAAGGGAAAAGTGTGATACCCAAACACGTGAAAACCACACCAATTCGTGTTCCAAAGGGCACAAATATAAAATCCCATAAAGTCAAACAAATCTGGGTGCCAAAATGAACAAATATAAGTAGACTTGGGTCTCCATAAACATATTTTTCAAAATTATTTTCTGCTAATAACCACGGACCCATAAACACAAATAGGTCACAAAAATCTTTTTTCATGTAGGTGTGGTGATAGGCTAAGGAACAACAGCAGTGCTACTTGGATTCTGGCTGTTCCAAGCACTCTATGGGTGACAAATCAAAGTTCCTTAGTCTAGTATAAAGGTGGCAGAATCACAATGGGCAACAATGAAAAATTATCGTAAATGTAAAATAGGTAATGGTACATCTATCTTGAACGATATATTAAATGTGAAAATCTAAAACATAATCTGATTTTATTCAACCAGCTATGTGATGAAGAAATGAATGTTGATTTTGATTCTGATTTTTTTCAAAATCGTTGGCCGGCTATCTTTATATGCCGAGAACACTAAAAGTACCTCTAGAGTCTTTGAACAAGTTCATATAATTTTTTTTGAACTAATGATGTTGTTTTATTATTGATGATTATTCTCGATACACATAAATATATTTTCTTATCTTACCGCTTCTGGATCTGACACTATGTTCACTGTTTGTAAATTTGCACGGTTTCAATTCAAATTCATAAGAATTTCATTTAAAAGCTATTAAAAATGATTTTAAGGTACTTTGTTACACACTTCATGGTCTGGTCTATAACATCCAACCAATGAAAATCTTGAGTCACAGTGGAATTCGGATGCAGATTGCATGGGTAATCTAGTTGACAGAAAAATTACTAGTGGAATGTGATTTACGTAGAGACATTTATTAGTTGCTTCACTTTCGAATAAAATATCTACATATTTTTCATTTCAAACGATTTTCAATTAGCAGACATTTTTCTTATAAAACCCCTTCTAGAAAATAGTTTTTGTTGACCTTGTTTCAGATTGGTCAATTTAGAAAATTTGATTTTATAATTATTTTTGGATTTGATCTTAAATGACTGTATTAACTAATCTGACTCCCTACTTATTATCGAAAAGATAAATAGTGGTTGAAAAGTGATGAGTGTTGATATTAATCATATATTATAAATTGAGACGGTATGTTTAGTAAATTTCTTTAAAAATTTAAATAAATTTGTAAGAACTTTTGATGGGTAAAAATTCCATGACTATCTCTATTGCTATCATATTTCTAACGACCATCACTCATCAAAATCCAATATAGTATGTCAACATGTGGTATTTTAAACGGGAAATCGTTCTTTTTTTTCAATTTATTTTATTTTTAGCAATAAAAACTTCCAAAATATTCACTCTCATTTTATAGTCCTTATGGTTACGCATGGGTGAATTAATTGAATTTTTGATTATGTGCTTTCATGCTCATTTAAAAGTCCTCACGGTTATGCATGTATGGAATGCATATCAAAATTGATTATTAAATTGACAAGTTTATTCTAATCCCATTTAATAGTCCTCCCGGTTATGCGTGGTTAGAAGATTCTTGAATTCATTATTTTTATAAAAAATTTGGAATACTATTAATCTCATTTAAAAGTCCTAAAAGTTATGCATGGTTAGTAGATACTCAAATTGCTGAAATAAATATACCACAAACTGACATAGCTATATGGTTTTTTTTTTGCAAGGCAAGCGGGGTTAACTGGTCCCCTATCAGTTAATTGAGAAAAGAAAAGTAACTATGAACAAGCTCATAGTCACCAAATTACAGAAAGAAAAATTAAGAAACATGGCCAAGAAAACAAAGAAAAACAAAAAAACAAGACATAGAAACTAACAAAGCAACAAGAAAGGAAAAGAGGGACAAAAACACAACATTGATCAAGCTAAATCTTCAGCCAAGAGAGGACTGAAAACAAAAATGCTTTCCTTCATACCCGAGATGATTGTTTTCTTAAGCACTTCCCATAATTGTTGCATACTCCTACCTCTGTTTTCAAAAATTCTCAAGTTTCTTTCCTCCCAAATTAAATTCAGGTACTTCTTTAGATAAAAAAAGAAAACAGTTCTTCTTTCCTTCCTCCACCTAGTAGATTTACAAATAAGGTCCCATTCAAATTCAGATAGGCCATGTATATGATCATCAGCAATTTTAATAACCAAATTCTTCCAGAGACCAAGTAATTCATTGCATTCAAAAAACAGATGTACCACTGACTCAATTTGCAGCTTGTAATAGACACACAGCGGATCAATATTCATACCATAACCCAACATTTTATTCTTAGTTAATAATGCATTCATGATCACCTTCCACATCATTAGGTTGTCCCTTGCAGGTGAGGATATGGACCATATAACCTTGTGCCACACTGAAGAAGATCTACCAGTCACATTAGTAAGAAGGTCATATGCTTCAGAGATAGAATGCTGCTTCCCATTCCACTGAACTTCATCTCTTTCAGCTAATCCATACTGGTGTATCTGGTAAACATTCCAAACTGCCCTTATATCCTGGTTACTAGTGTAAGGGAGCAACAACTTGCCCTCATTCAAGTAATCCATAGCTTTTGCATCTCTACTTATGCCTGCCTGTTCAATCTGCTGGGGAGAGAAAACACTGACAAGGACCAAGCCTTCAGCCATCCAGGGTTCATTCCAAAATTTGATGCTACTGTTGAGAGAGAGTTCATACTTTATAAACTGATTGAAAGTAGCTCTCAATCCCAGCATACACCTCCATGTCCAGCTACAATTCTATGGTACTGGCATTTTCCAGAAGTTCCTACTACCCAAGTTATACTTTCTGGTCCAATAAACCCATAAAGGTTCATCACCACTGATTAAAGAATTGATGTGTGCACTGATAGCTGCTTTCTTCCAATTATGCAAGCTGATAATTCCAAGACCTCCTTTCTTTTTTGGAAGTTCCATTTTAGCAAAAGAACAAGGGATGAGTTTTTTTCAATGAACAGAGCCTGTCTAAAAAAATCTAAGCATAGCATTTCTAACCATGTTCACCAGTTTTTTGGGGAGAATAAAAACTCTAGACCAGTATACCATCATAGAGGAGATAACAGACTTGATAAGAACAAGTCTACCAGCTTGAGAAAGAAACCTATTTGCCCATGAGTTCATTAAGTTACAGGTTTTAGTATACAAGGGCAGGCAGTGTCTAGTTGTGATTCTTGATGTACATAAAGGAATTCCCAGATAATTCATGCTATTATCCATCAGTTGCAGCCCAGATATACTAGTTATTCTAATAGCTTCCTCAGAAGATATGCCAGAAGTAATAATATGAGATTTATTTGCATTTAATTTCAAACCAGTCATGTAGTAGAAATTATCAAGGGTAGCTTTAATATTTTCAATTGAGTTCTGATCAGGCTTTGTGAAGATCATGATGTCATCAGCAAATAACAGTGATGTAATTTGGAGGGGTTTACATTTTGAATGGTACAATATATCCCTCTGCATATATTTAGTAGACAGCATTCTAATTAGCACTTCCATTACTAAAATGAAAATATATGAAGAGATTGGATCCCCTTGCCTGATCCCCTGATTGCTGTTGAAAAACCCAGATGTACATCATCCTTATCATTCTAAAGTGGAATATGCATCTAAAAGAGTATTAATGATTTATGTTTGTTTTTTTTTGAAATTTAATATTTATACTCAATTAGGTATTAATATTGTATTAATGTATATCACTTTATCTCCATTTTTCAAACACTATTAGTCTTTTGCTGATGACAAAAGGTGGGGAGAAAGTTAAGATTTTGGCAAATAAAAGTCAAATATTTTATTTTGCATTTTCTATTTGCATCTTGGTTCATTTGCATATTTATATTTATTTTCATGCATATATAAAGAAGGAGCTTTGTTGTAGAGAAGGAACATTCAAATAGGGGTAGCAAATAGAATTATCAAATACATTTCATAAATTCAAAATCTTCAATATATGTTTGTTATCATCAAAAGGGGGAGATTGTTGAATAGGCTAGTATATGATTTTTGTTTGATGATAATAAACATATTATATATTCGTTTAAATGTATTTGTTATCGTACTATTTTATTTTCACATAATTAAATAAATATTTTTTGAATAAAATAAATAACACAGAACTTAAATTCAAACGGATATTTTATTCAAACAAATATTTTATTACAATTTGAATAGTACAAATTTGAGCTCGCACTATATACACAAAATTTTAATTACAATAAAATTTCGATTACATCATAATTTTTTCACTATACAATGTTTACATACATTTTCACCTCACTAAATATCGCTCGTTCGCTCGTATTTATCTTTAACTCTATTCCAGATTGAATCCGCATCTTAGTTATCTGCAAAATAAACACTGACATAGTAAAATTGAAAAAAATATTTGTGCAATGCAAAAAAAAATGTGTATGTTTAACAAATTTGTTTGCCACGGTTATTTGGGTTGTTCGTCATCATTTAATTTTGAAATCATTGAACACAAATAACCTATGACATGCACAGTGTATCACTACACATACCACAAGGTCATGCACATCGATATACACTTGATAAAACTGCAGGGACGGGTGAGCACAAGGTCAAACCTGAGCCAAAGCTAGGTTCAACATAAGTGCAACACAAATAAATTCACGATATGAGAACAAGGTCAAATCCGAGCCAAATCAACGTTTAATTCAGGTGCAATATAAAAACATCATCATTGCAGATCAGAAAATCAAGGAGCAACAAAATGAATTAGTGCAACAATGGTAAACAGTACATAAAGGAGGCAAACAACATGAATGGTCAAGAAGTGTCAACATATCATAACCCATGAAGACTAATAGATCAGAGACAAGTACATAAGTCATGTACATGATCAAAGGCACACTGGAATATGTAGTGCAACAAAGTGGACAGCGCAATCAACCAAACTATAGCTACCAAATTGAAGAAGCCATTACTCAACATAGTTCAATATGCAAGTGAAGCAACCAAACCTGGAAACATGTATGATATGATCAAAGACAACAACATCAAGCAAAGTCAGACTGCACAGTCAAGTTCAAATGCAAGCATATGGAATCAATTACAAGACCACGTTGAAAACAACATAACAATTAAAAGAATCAGAGGACATAGAATCAACATGTACAAAGGGTTGCAACAAATGTACAAAATCCAAATCAACCAGCTACCAAGTGAACACATAACTCAATGCATATATGTATATGTTAGCATATATGTACACATGAATCAAATGCACAACACTAGACATTCTGGCTTCCAGTCACATGATTCAGACATGAACATGAGGGATGCACCAGTAGAACAAAGAATAGACCTAGCATCACAACCATACTTTAAGATGATCCAGACATATCAGTTCATAGGCTTAGAAGTCCAACAGTAAACATTTATATAAATAGGCAATAGGACAACTCAGCTAATGGGATCAGGTAGACCAGAGAAGAACAACCATAAAGTACACAAGGAAGATAAGACAACATGAAGAACATGTATAAATATGCAGTAATAATATGGGATGCAGTGAAGCATGTAGACATGTACTCGATGCAAACCAAAACTCAATACAATGAATAATAAAAGCATAAATAAATGACATAGAATTTACCCAGCTTCGGCGAAACACTGCCTACCTGCTGGCCCCAAGGTTTCTACTAGAAATTAAGTAGTCACACGCTTACACACGTAAACTCACGACACCCGCTACTGACTAACCTAACTCTACACTCAAAACCCTGTCACAACACAGCCACTGAGTTGCGAATTCTTAAACTACGCCACGTAGTTTGTCCCCTAGTGACACGACTAACAATTACAATGGTTTAAAGAAGAAAATACAAAATAAAAACAATTTAAAATACAATTAAACACCAAAGCCCTAAATTTTCCTTTTTAATATAATCCAACACTAAAGAGAGAATGAGCCAGCTCAATATAATTTATCACTAAAATACGCGGCCTCCTTTTTCTCTTTTATCAATATCGGTCATTCCTTCTTTCGTTCATTCCTTTTAGCTTCTGAAATTAGGGCTTGTGCTACCAAAGAACCCGATTGGTTGTTGATCGATTGCAATTGATCTTCTGATTTGCGTCGGCAATCGACAGTCTCTTCACTTTGCTCACGGTTCCTTCAATTTGCGTCGAGTTCGAATCAAAATTGGTATGTAATTTTCTTTTTGCTTTTCTGGTTTTGCTTACTTGAACTCGATGCTTGCAATTTGCCCATGATGTTACTTATTTATATAGGATTCGAGATCCTTGATTTTCGTTTGTATACATCTATTTGAATTCGTCTTCGGCCATTTGATTATTCTTGAACTATGGTGATTTATCTGAATTCTTCAATTTAGATAATTTTGTTGCTTGATACTCATGGCTGTTAATTTCTGACTTAGTCAATTTCTTGGCCACTACCATTTCAAATTGATTTTGTTGATGTTGATCTCGTTCTTTGTTTCCTTTGACTCCGGTCAGTTTGTCTTTGACTGTTGTATCACTTTGTTGATGATGCTCGACTGCTGAACTTGGTGGTCTTGTGTCATCTGATTACAGCTCTGTGCACATTGCATTTCATGGTTGTTGTGTTGCCATATTAACCCCTCTGTCCATTTGTGTTCATTCCTGATAGCACTTGTTCTGTCCACTGGTTCATTATAGTTTGATTTGGGTTGTTGTGCACGGACTTGAGTTCGAGCCTTGTTCATGTTGATGTTTACAATGCTGCACTGTGTATGAACATTGTCTTGTGTCTTTGTTGCTTGATTGCATGCTCATGCTTGTTTTATTTTCTCTTGCACTCCTATGTGCACTGTTCTAGCTTGTAGTGTGTTGTACTTCTGTGTAGACTTGTTTGCCGGTGCATATGTTTCATTTGTTGCCAGACCTTCATATACATTTCGAGTTCTGTTGACATCACTAGTGCACTGTTTGGTTCATGTGAAGTTCATTTGAACTGTGTTTGTATTGTTTCCATATTGGCTTGTTCCTTCGAGTCAGTGAAACTTGTATATGATTGTTTGTGCTGCATTGAGTTGTTTTCATGTATGACTTGAACTTTAGTTGAGATTTGTGGTCTTGAGATTATAGTTGAGTTTGAGCCATTTGTTTCATCTAGAGTTGTATTTTCTTGTAATGTTCATTTTCACAGTTGCATACATGTAGTATCTTTTGGAGTTTAGTCGAGGCTGCATATATGTATTGAGCTGGTACATGTTTGTATACATGTGTATATACATGTGTGTGTGTGTGTGTATTTGTGCATCGTCAAGTGATGCATCGTTTGGCCATATGTATTTGATTGCAGTTTTGCCCCTGTTTAGTTTGTGTTGTACTGATTTGGTATTTTCTTCAATTTAGTTTGATTCACTTTGAACTTCATGTTGATTTCTGAAATCACACCTGAGTTGAACCCAGCTTAAAGCTTGGGTTTGACCTTATGCTGATATTGTGACATTAATTTTATTGCACTTGAGTTGAACCCGGCGTTTTGGGTTTGACCTGTGCTCACCTGTCTCTGTAATTTTATCCAGTGTATATATCGTTGTGCACGGCCTTGTGGCATATACAGTGATACACTGTGTATGTCACAAGTTGTTCGTGTATGATGAATTCAAAATTAAATGATGACTAAGAACCCAAATAACTGAGGCAAATATTATTTTCAAAATCCGCGTTTTATTTTATACTGCAAAAATATTTTATTTTCAATTTTACTGCGTCAATGTATATTTCTGCAGATTGCTCAGATGCTGGATTCACATTGGAATGAAGTTGAAGATTAGTACGAGTTGAGTAGATGAGTAATATGTTGTGAGGTGCAATGTAAATGTGAATTGTAATTTAATCAAATTTGTATTGTAATTGAAATTATATATATATATATATTGTGAGAGCTTGAAATTTGTACTATTCAAAAATTGTAATAAATAATTGTTTGAATAAAATTTCTGTTCGAATTCAAATTCTGTGTTATTTATTTTATTCAGCAAATATTTATTTAATCTATGAAAAATAAGATAGTACATTAACAAATACATTTAAATGAATATATATGTTTATTATCATCAAACAAAAATTATATAAAAATCATATAATCGCATATTCAACAATCTCCCCCTTTTGATGATAACAAACATATATTTAAGATTTTGAATATGTTAAATGTATTTGATCATTGATATACTCTAATTGCTCCCCCTATTCAAATGCTTCCTCTCTACAAAAAGCTCCCCCTTCATATATGCGTACCATCAAAAATATGCAAATGAACCTAGATGCAAATAGAAAATATTTGACCTTTGCATGATTTTATTTAACAAAATCTTAACTTTTCTCTCCCCCTTTTGTTATCAGCAAAAGAGTAATAGTGTTAGAGAAAATAGAGATAAAGTGATCGATAATAATACAATATTAAAACTCAATTGAATATAAATATCAAATTTCAGTAAAAAATCAGACAAAAATCATAAATACTTTGTTAGGCGCATATTCCACTTTTAGAATGATGGGAATGATATCATCATATAAAATCATACAGTTGTGTCTATTTGTGGTATATTTATATCAGGAATTTGAATATCTACCAATCATGCATAACCGTTAGGACTTTTGAAAGAGATTAGTAGTATTCCAATTTTATTTTATTTTAAAAAAAATTCAAGTATCTTCCAACCACGCATAAACGTGAGGACTTTTAAATGGGATTAGAATCAACTTGTTTATTTAAAAAAAAATTGATATGCGTTCCATACATGCATAACCGTGAGGACTTTTAAATGAGCATGAAAGCACATAACAAATTCCAAGTAATTCACCCATGCATAGCCGTGAGGACTTTAAAATGAGCGTGAATACTTTGGATTTAATTTAATTTAATTTTATTATTATTATTATTATTATTTATTTTATTTTTATTAAAAAAATGTAAAATGAAAAACGAATGATTCCTGTTTAAAGTACCATATATTGACAAACTATATTGAATTTTGATGAGTGATGGTCGTTAGAAATATGATAGAAATAGAGAAGGTCACGGAATTTTTACCAACAAAAATTTTATAACTCTTGTTTAAATTTCTAAAGAAATTTACTAATTATACCGTCTCGAATCATAAATTATGATAAATATCAACACTCATCACTTTTTTCAATCATTATTTATCTTTTTGATAATTAGTAGGGTGTCAAATTAGTCAATGTTATAATTGAAAAATTAAATTCAAAAACAATCTATTTTTCTAAAAATGATCAATCGAAAAAAATGATTTTCTAGAAGGGGTTTTATGAGAAAATTTTCTGCTATTTGAAAAATTATGACATGAAAATATGCATATATTTTCTTTGAAAAATAATGCATTTACTAAATGTCGCAACAAATCACGTTCCACTAGTAATTTTTCTATCAACTAGATTACCAGTGTAATCTGCATCTGAATTTCTCTTTCACTCAAAATTATCATTAATTGAATTTGATAGACCAGACCATGAAGCGTGCAACAAAATATCTCAAAATCAATTTTAATAGCTTATTAATGACATTCTCTTGGATTTGAATTAAAACAGTGTAAATAATCAAAAACCGTGAATATAGAGTCAGCCGTAAAATAACCAAATGTATTATCATCCAACAAAACACTATTATTAATCCAAACTAATATATATGAAGTAATTCAAAGACTCTATAGATTTTTATAGTGTATTGGCATAAGAATATAATTGGCCAACAATTTTGAATAAGTCAGAATTAAAAATCATCATTAATACATCATCACATTATTGGCTGATTTAACTCAAATTACGGTGCAGATTATCACATTTAATATATTGTTCAGATAAATATACCATTACCTGTTTTAACTTTACGATATTTTTCGTTGTTGTCCATTGTGATTCTGTCACCTTTATACTAGGCTAAGGAACTTTGCTTTGTCGCCCATTGTGTTTTTGGAACAGCCAGAATCCAGATAACACTGTTGTCGTTGCTTAGCCTGCAACCACTCCTACATGATAAAAGATTTTTGTGACCTATTTGTTTTTATAGGTCCATGATTGTTAGTGGCAGAATATTTTGAAAAATAATTTTGTGGAGATCCAAAACTATTTATATATGTTCCTTTCGGCACCCAGATCTGTTTAACTTTGAGAGATTTTATATTTGTGCCTTTTGGAACACAAATTGGTATAGTTTTCACGTGTTTAGGTCTATACGAACAATTATTGTGATTGTGTCCAAATATTCTACAAATTTTGCACATTGAATCTACTTGATTAATCTCATTTCTAACATTTTTTGATTGATTATACCCAAGTCCTTGTCAAACTGCATTAACAGTTTGTTTCCCTAATAGCATATTCAACGATTTTTCACTTTTTGAAAATTTATCTAAAGTCATTGACAATTATTGGATTTGTGTTTTGAGTGATTCATTTTCGTTCAATAATTGTGTGCACTTTTTAATAAAGTTTTCTCTCCTAGTATTTTCACTCTCTTTCAAAATCAGAATTTCATTTTCAAGTGATTTTATATTAATTTCAGATTTTTTAATCTCTTCTTCGAATGTTGGATACTTATCACACTTAGGGATCCTACTTTGATAGGTTTTAACTAATTGGTCAAGTTGTTTATTTAAATCTATCAAAGTATCTTTTTGTGATTCAAGTTTGGCATACTTCTCCCTAAGTCGTTCAAAACAGTCATTTACTTCGTGGAAATATATAAGTAATTCAGAGTGAGTGAGTTTTGATACCTCGCTTGGTTCGTCATCGTCGCTATCGGTTATATTACCTTAAAGGCACATATCTGCTTTCTCACTCTCACTGCTAATACTTTGATTATCTTCATCACTTGTATTCCACATGGCTGTAAAACTTCTCCTTTTTGATTTCTTTTCAAAGTCGCGTCTATTTTGAGGACAATTGGGCTTGATGTGTCCGGGTTGGTTGCACTTGTGACAGATCATCTTCTGTTCTTCTGAGTAATCTAGTGCTTTGGCTATTCTACTTTTCAATTTTTGATTTCGAGCTAGATTACCGTATTTGTAATTCCACCGTTTGAATTTCTTTATTATCAGCTCCAATTCTGCTGCTCCATCATCACCATCACATTCTATTGTTCCTTTAAGAGCTATTGATCTCTTTCGAGTGTCACCTCCTTCACGCTCTTCCTTGAATTTCATTTCTAGCTCATAAGTTGTGAGATTTCTGATGAGTTCTTCAACTTTTATCTATTTTAAATCTTTTGATTCTTGAATGGCAGTCACTTTGGCTTTAAAACTTCATGGAAGGACTCTGAGGATTTTTCGGACTATCTCCAAGTCTGTGTATGATTTTCCGAGAGCTTTTGATTTGTATACGATATCGGAAAGTCATCCACACCTCTTTGAAATTTTCTTCCTTCGCCATTGTGAAGTTCTTGTATTCGCTGCTTAGCATGGCAAGGCGAGATTCTTTGACTTGAGATGTTCCTTCGTGACTTCTAGTGTGTGACATATTTTCTATGCAGTTAGACAATGTGAGACACGATTAAATTCAAATTGATCCAATGAATAGATAATATAATTCATAGCTTTAGCATTAGAATTTTGTAATTTATTTTCTAGTTCTGTCCATTGATCCTTTGGTTTACCTATTTCCTGATTATCTATAATTATAGTTGGTGCTCTGTAACCTATCTCAAAAATATTCCAAGCATCAATGGTTTTCAGAAAAATTTTCATTCTATTTTTTCAGTAGGTGTATTCACCATTGAACATTGGTGGTCTAACTATGTACCGACCCTTAGCAAAAGCAGTATTAAAAGAAGCCATTGTAAAAATTCAACCGTTTTTAAAAAAAAATTGGTTTTTGAAAAAAAAAATCAATTTTTTTTTTAAAAAAAACAAAAGCTGACTTCTATTCCTAGCTTTGGTACCACTTGTAGGATCGATTTCACCCTAGAGGGGGGGTGAATAGGGTGATACTGCTTGTGACGACCCGGAATTTTAAGCAATTTAAATTGGAATATTTAATTGATTTTAATATTTAAAAGTAAAATTTTAACTTGAATTACGAATATCACTATTTACTTGATAATTAAATTATTGGATTTGATAATTTGAAAATTTGGTAAGATGTTGAATTTGGAGTTTTAAGCTTATTAAAAATAATTAGAAGACTTACAAAATTTATATTGGTAATATTGAAGATAATAGAATTTTTAAAATTTAATTTAATAGTGGTTTATTCAGTTTTGAAATTTCATCGTTTAAATTTAATTTAAAAATAGCCTTCCGAGGCACAGTCTCGGAATCCGACGAAATCAGTTCCATTGAGTCCGTAATATTGAATTATTACCGGATTTCAAATTTCGTTATGATTGGAGTTGTTATGTAAGCGTACGATATATAAACGCGCCGAGATTTAAATCGAAAATTTAATATTTTAATTCGATTCAAAAAGCTATCTTTTCCATATGATCGAATTAGGACTCGAAACCTTTTCTATTGTGTTCGGAATAGGGGTTTAACATTATAAACGCCTAGCGCCACGTCTCAATAAGAATTCGAAATTTTAAGGTGTGTTTATCAAGGCAGTTTGAATTTAAATTTAAATTGTATATGTTTATCCTGTCAACTTCAGTCGAAATTATATCACATCAGCTACTTCCCTTTGTCAAGCCACTGTAGCCAACCTTTCCTAACACGCATCTTTCAACTTTATATCGTGTCCTTTTCCTTCCATCTTCTTCAGTTCAGAACGAAAAAAATGTAAATAAATGGCCGTGGAAATCAACTGAACGAAATTTATTTCGTTCGAAAAAAAAAGAAAAGAAAAGAAGAGTGGGGGGCGCTTCCTCTATTCAAACCAATCGAGGTTTTATAATCAACGCAGGCAAATCGAATTCACTACCTAGAGGGGTGATCTCGTGCTTTGGTAGTAGGGGAGTTCGACCGAGTTCGTTGATGAAGGGGTTGGCGTTCGATTCAGGTGGGTTCGGCGAGGGTCGACATGAGGGCCGGTCGTAATTAGGGTTTTGGAGACGACCGAGTTTGCAATTTAGGGTTGTTGCGTACGCGTAGGCTTCGTGGAGGAAGTCGCGACGTTCGCGAACTGAAGTTGCGATGAGTGATGATGGGAATCAGCAGCATCGCGAGGCAAGGAGGGTCGGCGACGAGTCGCGCGAGGGAGGCGGCTGTCGAGCAACGTTCGTATCGTGATCCTGGGTTATTTGTGAGGTATTCCTTTGTTGATCTTTAACTAAAAAAAATGTTTATACACATTTTAAGTTTAAAATATACAATCAGATAATTATAGGAAGAAATACATTTGTAGACAGGAAGTATATGTATTGATCTATATAGTAAAAATATATATATATATATAGGTGCAGTTTCAATTTGAATGTATATACACGGCTATTTTATTTTGATTATATATATGTAAGTTAAAAAAAGATTGGATACAAATAAGATTTTGAAATTTTATATGTATATGAGATTTTCGAAATAAGAGTTTATAAAATAAACAAATAAATAAATTTAAAAAAATGTTTAAACTAGCTTATTTTAGATCTTCAAAGGGGAATTTAGTTTAAATGAAACAATTAACTAATTAAATTTATTGAGTGGTAGTTGATTATTCAATCGGTTCAAATATTAATAAAATCATCTAATATGTTTATTCAAGGTCTAAATCGTGAAGGAAACAAGCCGTTTAGAAGTGGATTGCAATAATAGCAAAGGTGAGTTAATCTGACTCGGTTAAATTTAAATTTAAATGATTAAATTTAAATAATTGTTTGAATGGTTGAATTGATTGATGTGATATAGTATAGTATAATTTGAATTTGGCATATTATATTGTGCTAACATATGTGGATGCAGGAAAAAAATACAGGCTGGAGGGATCCAACTGGACCCCTCAACATTATTATTTAATATTCTTTGTTTGTGATTACTTGATATTCTATGTTGAATATATTGGAATATTGAATGATATGATTGGATTGGATATATATATTGGTCATAATGAATTACCAAAAATATATAAATTGGACTTTGGAAAGAAAATAAAGGAAGTAAATTTGTAAACTAAATAATCTTAGAAAATTTGATAAATTAAGAATGAATTGAAAAAGAAATAGAAATATGTTAAATACTGATAAATAACTTCGTGTATGAAAAGAAAAGATTTTGAATAAACAGTAATTGGTGAATTGTAAAATTTTGTAGTACTAATTTAAACGAATAAAGAATTAATTTAAACTTAAAGTTTTAAATTTATTTAAAGGAATAAGAAGTAAATTGAGAAATCTAAATTGGTATTTCAATTACAAGTATTTTAAACCATAATTAAGGAATAAAATATGAAATTAAAAGATTTTTGAATAAATGAAGTAAATTGGAAATCAATTTGGAAATTGATTTAAGAGTTTGAAATTGGATATTTGGAAGAATAAATTCTAGATGGGAATTTATTAAAGAATTGAGAAAATTTGTTTAAAAATAAATAGTGATTTATTTTTGAAGGTTGTGAAGAGAAGTATATTTCCTTGGATAGCCAAGTACGTTTTCGAAGTAAGTTTTAAATGAAATAAAGGCTTTAATGTTATTTTACAAAGTATGTTCTTAGAAATTTATTATTTCTAAACATTTAAATTCTAAAGTAAATATTTATTCATATTTATTACCGTAGTAATAATTTATAAAGAGGAACTTAGTAATTCTGTTTTAAAGGTGAAAACATAGTTTATATTTATAGAGTAACCTTATTTTCAAATATTCATATAGTATATATTTTTAATCAATTATTAAAGTAGTTTTAATTTAATTTTTTTAAAGTAAATTCTTAAGTAAGAAATTTATTATCGTAATAATTATTTCAAAAGTGATTTGGTATTATGTTTAAAGAAGAAATCTAATGTCTAGTTATAAGGTAACCTTATTTCTAGAGTATTATTTTAAATTAAGTATTAAAGTAATTTTTCTATATTAAATGTTAAATATATTTTATAATAAAGTGTTTTAAATTATTTTTAAATCTAAAGTTTGTGCTTGGGAATTCCAGTGGAAATAGAAATACTTGGAATTTATCCCGAGAAAGGCAGATAGTTTGAAAACTGTTTTCAAAAGGGTTAAAAGTGAAATTATATCTTGTTAAGATATTTTGAGACGAATAAATAATTTAGGAAATTATTTATTGGTTGATGGTTTTTTGTGAATATTAATTGATAGTTAAATCACCGACTATCAATAATGGACCAACACGTTGATCGTTTCGAAGAGACCGGAATCGAGATTTATTTCTCGAAAATCACTTCGATCCGGTTTGTACGTTCGTGAAAAACGATTTTTTTGAGCAAGACGGGTGTGTAGCGTGGAACTACACAGCCGGTTAGTAGCATATATATATATATATAAGAAGATGTATATAGGGCGATCAACACGCTTGTTCGCTAGCGCCAAAGGAAAGTATGAACATCAACACATACAACTTAAAGAAACATACATTAACAAAACAGAAGATGCAAATAATCTCCACTGAACAAAACAATCCAACTGTAGTAGCAGAACTGGGTGGAGCATGGAGCAGCTGGTGATTATCTTGATGGGAAGGCTGAGCTACTGCCAAGAGATTCAACTGGAGAAGAGCTACGCTGTAGGATGCGGAGGCTGAATGGAGCCGACAAGCTACGACATTGCTTGAAACAGAAGACACAGGTGGGATCAATATATGTTTGAAAGCGGCAGAGTCGATCTTTAGTATTTATTCGATTGTGCACTAGGCACCATTGGAAAAAAGGAATTCGAGGTGGAATAGGGCACTTCCAAAGTCTGGGGAAGGAAAAGAGGCGTCAAGGATAATGCAGAGAGGAATAGCAGGAGGCCACCGAGAAACCGGAAGCGGGCGCCGGCGCCCAAACGAAGCGATCTGGTTGGTTAGAGAGGTGAAGGGAATGAAGGATGCTGGCTGCGGAGATAAGGTCAGAAAAAGTGTCGGGGCTAAATAGAGAAGGTGGATAGAGGGAATCCAGTCCACGAGTGGCACAATCACTTAATGAAATCAACGGGGTATTCGAGTGGGGGAAGAGGCTCGGCAATGATTTGGCAAGGGGGAGTTGGCCGAACCAAGTGTCGAGCCAAAAAGCACAGTTGTTGTCGTTTCCTATGGCCACATGGAATAAGGATTTAACACGAGGGATGACTTGAATCACCCCAGACCAAAAAGGAGTGGGTTTTTTACACGGGGGACGATGGAGGATAAGATGACTTTTGGACTGATAATGAAGGGAGAGGATCCATTCTTTCCAAATGAAGTAGTCTGGCGAGAGAACCTTCCAAATCCATTTAGAAAGCAGAGCAATGTTGCAGGTTTTGAGGTTGGTGATGCAAAGACCACCATTGTTCAGAGGCAAACAGATAGAATCCCAGCTGATCAGTCTTTTGGCACCACCACCATTCCATAGGAAGGATCTTCTGACCCTATCCAGATGATTGATGACCCAGGAGGGGATTTTGTAGAATGACATCCAGTAAACTGGTATGGCTGAAAGGACCGATCTAACTAGAACAAGCCAGCCCGCGAAAGATAGAGAGTGAGCCTTCCATCCCATTAACCTAGAGTCAATCTTGGAGATGAGGGGGAACCAGTCGGATCTATGGAGTTTGGTAGGTCTGAGATTGATGCCAAGGTAGGAAAGCGGGAAATTTGAAAGCTTACAGTTGAGCATCGATGATATGGGAGGGCCAAGATGATCCGAGTTTCCCAGCATGATGATCGAACTCTTACTGAAATTGATGGATAGTCCAGATATGCGTTCAAAGGTATAAAGGGCCACCTTTAGGCAGTGAATATAATTTTCTTGGGGAGAGACGAAAATGATTGTGTCATCTGCGAATTGCAAATTGGAAACCGACAAAGACGAATCCGGGAGAGCGATACCGGAGAAGAGGCAGTTGGATGATGCCAGCTTGATCATTCTATTGAAGACATCTACAACAAGGACGAAGATGAGGGGTGAAAGGGGGTCACCTTGTCTCAAACCCCGAACCGATTTTATGTGGCCCCCCGAAACACCGTTAATCGAAATTGATGAGAGGCTCGAAGTGAGAATATGTTTGATCCAATTGCACCATTTTGGGGGAAAACCCCTGTTAGACATTAGGGCAAGAATGAAGTTCCAGTTCACCGTGTCGAAAGCTTTAGAGAAATCGAGTTTGAGAAGAACACCAGGGGTCGAAGAGTGGTGGCAGGTGGAAATGATTTCTTGAGCTGTGGCAATGCAATCCATAATGTTTCTCCCAAGTATGAAGGTGGACTGTTCAGCTCCGACTAGGGGGCAATAACTTGTTAGAGGCGGTTTGCGAGGACTTTAGCAATGATTTTAAAGGTAGTGTTGAGAAGGCTGATGGGACGGAAAGAGGGGAGGGAATTAGCACCTGGGATTATAGGGATGAGGATGATGCTCCCATAATTAAGTCTCGAGATAACCGACGGGTCCGATTGGAATTCCTTGCACATTTCTAGAATATCAAATTTAACTGAGTTCCAGAAGTGCTTAAAGAAAAGAGGGCCAAAGCCATCAGGGTGCGGCTCTTTGTCATCAGACATCTCGTTAAGGGCGACCCAGATCTCTTCCTCAAAGAATGGGTGATCGATAAGGATGTTGGTGGAGGAGGGATAAAGGAGCGGCCAGTTGATGTTGGGAAGCGGTGCTGATTGTTTACCAAGGATATCTCTGAAGTAGTTGGTAAACAGGCGAAGATGATCCGCAGGGTCAGAATAAGAGGTGTTGTTGTGGTATAATTCAGAAATCAGAAGCGATCTACGGCGTCCACTGGCCAGGCGATGGAAGAAGGTGGTGTTTCTGTCTCCATCCTTTAACCATTTATCCGTTGACCTCTGTTTCCATCCGATTTCTTCTTGCTTGATAAGTCTGTCCAGATCTAATTCTAGAGCCTGCAGGCTAGCTTTTTCCGAGTCGAGGAGGGGACGAGATTCTTCAATGATGTTCAGATCCAAGATTTCATCTTGGGTGGATGAGATGCGCAAGTGAAGGTACCCCCAAATGGATCTGGCCCATGGTCTGATGATCTTTCTGAGGGAGCGAAGCTTGAACACTATTCTGGCGGAGGTCGATTGGATATTCGACGGCTGGGACCAGATCTGGTTGATGAAGTTGTCAAAGGAGGGTTCCAAGAGCCACAGACGCTCCAATTTGAAGGGGCGCCTGCCAAGTGGCTGAGTTCCAGAATCCAAGATGAGAGGACAGTGGTCAGAAATTATTGAGGCGAGGCCTGAGACCGAGGAAAGAGGGTAAAGATCTTCCCAAGACGAGTTGTAAAGAAATCTGTCAAGTTTCGCTAATGCGGGATCGGCTCGACGATTTGACCATTTGAATTGGCGATTGTTAATGGGAGGATCGATTAAGGAACAAGCATTGATGAAGGCATTGAAAGAGTCTGAGTCCGGTGAGTTGCAGCCAGAGTTTCGATCTGCCGATGATCAGGTAGTGTTGAAGTCTCCCCCAACAATCCAGGGGCCGTTGAGGTAGGATGCAAAAAAGAAACATTCGGCCCAAAGCTCATTCCTCTCTTGAGTGCTTTGTGGGCCGTAGATATTAGTAAAGAAATATATAGTGCCAGTTTGGATGTGACAGAGAGTTACGTGGAGAGCGGAAGCGTGGGCAGAAGTATTACAATGGGACCATACTGCTTCGTTCCAGGCGGTAATAATTCCGCCTCTGGACCCATCGGCATTTGTGTGGGCCCAACCCATTAGGGTTGGCCCACCTAGATTGGAAATGATAGAATGGGGGGATCGGACAATTTGGATTCTTGTATGAAGAGGATGCCTACTTTATGAGGGGATAAAGTAAGGCTAACTGTGTGCCTTTTAGATGGGTCCCCCAAACCCCTTACGTTCCACGAGATTATTTTCATAGGGAATGGGTCGATCTCACCGATTCCAGTGTTTGCATGGCCGTATAATGTTCATCACTCAAACTCACACCCATACAACGAGCCATTTTTTTATTAAGACTTTTATTATTGGAGGAAAAAACAACAGTTATAAAGAAGCTACCAGGTGGGAAAGCTGCTCGACTGATTCTGGAGCTACGACAGACGAGGGCAGGTGTGATCCGTGGGGAGCTGAGTTCGAGCAGTACAGGCATCGGCTGAGCCTGGGGAGAACTTTGGTTGACCGGGTGGTGCTCTTGAGGGGGGGTCGGAGTAGTATTAGGGATAGTTGGATCAACTGGTTGTGTGTTGAGATGTCGCAAGGAAGAGGCGGGGGGATTGGGGCTCACTGATGGGGTGCCGTTTTGATCATCAGGCCAGGGGGTCCAGCATTGAGGGCCATCAACCTCCGGTGACTCCGCACGGCTCTGGGCAATCGCCGGGAGAGGATAGGAGACTGCAGGGTCAAATAACATAGCGTCAAATCTGGCTGCAACCTCGTCAGATGAGTAGATGGGATCGCCATAACCACGGAAGTCGATGTCATAATTCGCTCCCAAGAACATACTTTCTGGTCTGGGAGTAGGGTGGGCATGCTCCCACTGTTCCACCATGAGAAGATGGTCAACATTGTTGAGGCGCACTACAAAAGAGCAAGGGTTGCTTACTCCTTTAAAAAATTGTATCTTGACAAAGAGAAATCTGTGGTCAAAGTTTGCCCAGTCACAGTCATCAAAAGCAGTGAAACGACTGACAGGGCCAAGCGCCTCCCTGACCGTGTTCGGGTTGTTTCTGAGGAATTCCGAAAAACCACTAACACGGGCCCAAGTCGGCGGATCAAGCTCAGGGGCTTGGTGTTCCAATTCCGACCATTGCTGCAATAAAACTGAGTCACCAGGTTTCGTAAGGGTTTTCATCAAGAGGGCTTGGTTGCGGATGTCGGAGGAGGGACGGGCGAAAATGAAACTGTTTTCAGAGAGGATCCAGAGAGGCCATTCATTGCACTGTAAGGTTGAGGAGAGGGCGAGGTGGAGTGATTCGATGGACCAAAATCCATCGATGATCGTGGCTGTGAGATAGAGAGAGGAGTCAGCCATAGAAAATTTTTGAGGGAGAGAAGATTTGGGATGCGTGGGGTTGGGATTAGGGAGATAAGAGGTTTTAGGGAGATAAGAGGGAGCGGTTCGAGGAGACTCATGACGAGGTGAATGTTGATTGGCGTTACGGTTCCCAAGCTGAAATGATGAGTGTAGGGCCCGACCTGTGTGCTTGATAGAGATTTTATGTTTGTTTTTTGTGGAAGTGGCAGGGTCGAATTTGATTTGAGCCGAAAAGTTGCTTTTTGTTTTCTCGGGACAGTGCGACTGTGCATGCCCGAAGAAACCTCACAGGTAGCAAATCTTGGAGTCCCTACAAACACGTGCCACATGTCCCGCATCCGCACATCTGAGACGGCGGCCCTTCAATTTCAAAAACTCAATCGTTGCGCGGGTGGAACGAAATTGGGGAAGAAACCGGCGACGACGCCGGGACAGGGGGGTTGGGTAGGGGCCGCTGGTTGGAACACAGAGCTTGGGCATAAGATTTTTTATGGGAGGAGGAGGGGCACTGGTACGACGGTGATGGACCAAGAGATGGTTGGACGACACTGGGGTCAATGGGGATGACACCGAGGATCGAAGGTTAGGGGCCAGCGGGGCTCGAGGAAGAAAGGAAGGGAGGGATTTGTATTTGCTGGGGACGAAGGAGATTAGAGGAGGGGCAGACGGCGATGGAGAAGGAGAGGGGCGATAGGAGGGAGCAGAACGGGGCGCCATGGAAAGTTGATTGATTGTGAAAAACGATTTTGGATTCAAAGATGGAGCAGTGAAGTGCAAGGGCTAGTCGCTACTAATCCTGAGGATATTTCCAAAATGGATGTAGTAGGAATAGTGCCTTCGGTTCCGTTCGAACCCGGGACGGACTTGTATGGATGAATGCTTGCGAAAACATCGTCAGGTGGACGATGGGTATTCTAAGGGATATGTTCTATAAAGGTAACGCTTAGCCTCAAGCCTCATCAAATGGGAATGGTTGAAAATCAGGGGATATGCAGCAAGGCTTCGTGGGTAGCCCCCACTGAAGGGTGAGGTCATCCCTGTCTAGATGTCCCTTTTATTTCGGCTTAGTGGGCGGTTGTTGATCCCAACCGTAGGGTGATCTTGCTCGGGACTGTCCAGTAAGGGATGGTTTCGGTCTTGTGTTGCAGGGGAGTTAGGGTGGCTCCTCGGTACGCTGATCTAGACCAGGTATTGTGACAGGCGGTACCCCAGTTCCTAGCCATTAGTTGGAATCCATTTTCCATACGCGCCCGTACGATTTTGATTGTGCCCAACTATTGCTGAAACGTGAGATGCAAGCATTTCAGCTAGATTCTATTTTACTTTCTATAGACACTATTATAATATCAGAGGACTTTAATAGAAAATTGCTTTAGCTATCGTAAGGTAAAAACCCGACATGTTTATTTATGGCGTGGTCTTACGAGATGCTTTTGTTTTCAAAGGAGTTTTGAAACTTTAATAATCAATTGGGTGTGATTTTCTCACGCTGGTATTCCAGACTGACTCGGGTGTTATTTAACTGTAATGCTCGGGTCAGACCGAGTATTATAGGATACAGGAGATGCCGTGGAGCTCAGGAGACGATCTGGATGACGATACGTACATTCATACTCGTTTTATATTTACATTTTCCGTTGTTTGATTTGTTGTGTATCTTGAGTTATTGTGTATCCATTGTATGATATTGATGTTAAGCTGTGATTGATGTACTCTGATGATGTAATATATAAACAGAGATATTTGATTTTTGAGTAAAATTATTTATTATCTATTATATTTTATTCCGCTGCGATGGTTAGATTATGTTGTTGTTTTCTATTTTCTTCTTCTACCTCTTCTTCTTTAACCCAAATGGTTCGTATTTCTTTACAACTTGAGTTGATTTAGGTAGAATAGTGTTGACTCAAGGGGTACGGATTTGCGGGCTTTACAGTTGGTATCAGTGCTTAGGTTGGAGATAACCTTGGCTCTGGTGAGAATTACTCATTTAAAATTGAGTCCGTAGTACTCTATAATGAGTTTGAGAGTATTAATAAATATGAGCACGTATTTGTTAGTGAATATAAATTGTTTTAATATTGTGTTGATTAGTTTATTGAGTGGCATATGAACCTTCATCGGCACAGTCTGGACAACTGTATCGACACTTGAAAAGAACACTTGACACGATATTGTTTTAAATATGCGTGAATGCAATAATTTCCAAAATATATTTTTAATATAAGGAATAGTTTTTGTAAACTATTTTAGCTAATATATGGTTGCTTGGATGTTAGAAATGATGATATTAAATTATTATCATCGGCGTGTAAAAAAATATTTAACTAGAAATTGAAATATAACCGAAGTTTAAGAGAATAAATTCATTATAAAATGAAAGTTATAAATATGAATTATAAATGTAAATTGAAATATAATCAAATGAGAATTGGGATGAGCATAAGCCATGCAAATGAAGTAATAGTCAAAATTGATTCAAGCAGGATTTGGAAATTTAAAATTCCGGAGATTTTGAAAGTGTTTATCGAAGTGATTTGGAGATAAATGATAACATTATTGTTTTGAAGGTATTTCTGAAAGGAAATTGTTTTAAATTGGTTTTGAAAGTGATATAGCATTGAAACCACTTGGATTATTGGAAAATAATTCTGATGATGACGGCCGCATCATCAGTATTCATTTTCGAATTTCTAAGTGACGGATTGCTGCCAAAGATTTATTTATTAAGAAAAACTAGTTGTTTTTGAAAATTTCAAAGGAAATTTGTTGGGGATAAACCAGGAATGGTATAACTTTCGAGAAATGTAATTTGAGATGATTTTTAAATCATGAAGGAAATATAAGCTTTGAATGTTGGAATTAACTTGGATTGGAAAATAAAAATTTAACTGGATTGAAATTAATTGAATAAGCTGAAAATAATATCCAGTTATATTCGAATTTGGTTGAAATCGAATAGAGATTAAATAAATCTGAGTTAAAGTAAAATTGAATTGGAATAAGAATTCAATTGAGCTATTAAATGGGATTAGATTCTTACCTGGATGAATAGAAATAAGTTGGATAAGAAATAAATTGGAGAGGAAATTAGATTGAAATAAATAAGTTAGAATAACTTGTAAAAGAATTAAAAATCCATGGGAATAAAAATATGCTTGGGTTATAAATAAACATAAGGCTTGAGTTAAAATAAAAGAAGAATATATTCAAGCCTATGATGGATGTAATTGTGTAAATTATAAGTTGTGACTTATACATTGAAAATGAAATACAAAATCCAAAATAAATATTGTTTGATGAATTGAAGAATAAAATGAAGATCAAAACTTGAATTATAAAATAAATTTAACCTAAGAAAATTTAATGAAGTGATATTTGAAATTGAAAATCAAGTATTGGATTATAAATAGGGTAAGAACTAATTAGATAATAAATTAGTTAATGAAATGTGTAAATGGGATTCAATGTAGTAAAATAGAAGTTGAATAATAAGCTAATAATAAAGAAAATATAATTGGAGAGGGCTTTGTAATTAATTAAATGAATCGAGTATGAAATTGAATTGTGAGTTAATAAAATTGGATGGTAAATTTAAAGTGAATGGTGGATTCAGAACTTGAGCTATAAATAAAAATTTAACTTGAAATGTTAATAAATTAAATATAATCGGAAATGTATCAAATAAAATAAATTGGATTGAAATAGTAATAGTTTGAATTGTAAATAAAATCCAAACAAGTGAAAACAAATTTGAATCGAAATAGAATTTGGTGGGTTATAAATAATATTTAAGGAAATGTAAAATTCAAAATGGATTGAGTGCATAAACTAAATATATTGAATAAATAAATGGATGGAATAAATAAGAATCAAATGGAAGTGAACTTAAGTTTGAAGTGAAATAAATTGAGTAAATTAACTTAAATTGAAAATAATTAGAAGCTCAACTATGAGTAAAATTTGAAGACCATTAAATTAAAGCTTAGTTTGAATTAATTCGGGCATGGTTAGAAATGAGCAAGCTTGGAATGGGTCGAGTTAAATAAATGGTCGTGAATGAATTAAAATAAAATGGAAATTTAATTGGTAATGAAGATGAACCACCCTTGTTAATGGTTTTGAACGAACTAGTTTGGTTAATAGAATAAAATGCAAGTGAATGTATTCAAAATTAAAATGTAATGAAAATGAGAATATATGGGTTGTAAATAAATTTAAAAATGGAATAGAATTAAGTATAAATTTAGTTGAAATCAATTTCAATTGATTATAAAACATAAATACTTATTTATTCACATAAATCTCGTTGAATTGCATGGAATAAATTGTCGTTGGATGTAAATGGAAGTTATTAAAATGCCATGGATGGATGGAAGTAAAATGAACTGATTTTGAGATCAATTGAATTAAATATGAGTTCAGATTGCTTAATAATAAATTAAATGTAAGTTTGTGAGTTTTTAACCATTCGGATTAAGTGGAACGATATATGAATTGGTTGTCAACAATTAAGAATTATGATGGAACATTGGAAATGAAACAGAATAAAGTGTAAATTGAATTGATATTAATTTTAAGTAGTTATAAAATAGAATGGATATTCTATTAAGTGAACATCATTGAATTTGCATAAAATGGTCGTCGTTGACGCAAATGAGATTGTATAAAATTCTTTGAGTTAATATAAGCAATGAAATTGATTTTTGAATCAATTGAGATAAATATGTGTTCGTTTGGATTAAAATGAATAGAATGTAAGAAATGAAGTGTAAACCATTTAAATAGAATGAAATTGATGGGTGATTTAGTTGTAAACGACAAAATTTGTATCGGAACTTTATTAGTTTGATTTTGGAAGTGTTTAGTGTATATTGTTTATATTATACATGTGTTTAACTACTGAAATTAAGTGAAATGCTATAAACTTTGTATATTTGTCACTTACATGTTTAAATTGAGTAAGCACAGGTTTTTGGAAGCCGTGTGGCTGGATTTGGGTTGCATTAACTGCTAAATAATAAGCCGCTTGCTTAAAAATGCTAAATAAAGTACGCCTACGCAATAAAAATAGGAAATATGAACTGTTTTTTGTTTTTCCGACCGGGTGGGTCGATGTATATATATTTAGCTCTTTTGTCATATTGCAAAAGCTCCTCCGTACAAAGGGGACTCTGCCAAAAAATTTCAGAAATTTTGGGAGTTAGAAAATTTTTGGATAATTTTGTTAACGACAAAACGGTTTAAACTGGAAAATTGAAATAAGTTAGTAAATGAAACTAATTAAAATAATGATATGAATTAGTAATAAATGACAAATAAAATTTATATATTTAGAGTTAAAGATAAATTGAATTCATATGGAAATGAAAGAATTAATTTAAATAGAAATAGATATAAACTAAAGTGGGAGATGAAAATATATATAAGAACATATCAAATGCTTACTAACTTAAGAAAGGAATGGTGAATTCTTAAATGAAAGATTGATACTAGAAATATAATCTAAGTTAATATTTGAATGAATAAATACTGACAGTTTGTAAGAAAATTGATATGATGTTTTGGAAATATTATGATGGGATATTAGTGCTAAGCAGGATATGCAGGTAATATAAAGGGAAAAGAGAATTGATTTTGATTTTGGAAGATAAATTTGAATTGCCCGACAAAAATGTATGTATTTAAATTTTGATATAAATTTGATTGGGATTTGGAATGAGCCACTTGGCTTTTTGTTTTCTTTTTGGATTTGGGAGGCCGTAGAGCCATTCTGTAGTTGTACCGAGTTAGCTGCGCAAGGGAGACGCTGACGAAATTTTCCGAGAATTTAGGGAGTTAGAAAAATTTTGAGAAAATTTTGATAATTCAAATTTGGTTTTAAAATTCAAACTTGAATGATTGGGCAAATAGGATTTCTTGCAAATTACGGGAAAGTTGAGAAGTAGAAAAAAATAATAATGGCTCTTTAATAAATGAATATGTTATGGAAAGTTAATTAAACCATTTGGTTTTGAAAAATAGTAATGGGTATGGGACCATTCTTCCTAACTAGTAATTTCGGGGACGAAATTCTTTTAAGGGGGGAGGAATGTGACGACCCCGAATTTTTAAACAATTTAAATTGGAATATTTAATTGATTTTAATATTTAAAAGTAAAATTTTAACTTGAATTACGAATATCACTATTTATTTGATAATTAAATTATTGGATTTGATAATTTGAAAATTTGGTAAGATGTTGAATTTGGAGTTTTAAGCTTATTAAAAATAATTAGAAGACTTACAAAATTTATATTGGTAATATTGAAGATAATAGAAGTTTTAAAATTTAATTTAATAGTGGTTTATTCAGTTTTGAAATTTCATCGTTTAAATTTAATTTAAAAATAGCCTTCCAAGGCACAGTCTCGGAATCCGACGAAACCAGTTCCATTGAGTCCGTAATATTGAATTATTACCGGATTTCAAATTTCGTTATGATATGAGTTGTTATGTAAGCGTACGATATATAAACGCGCTGAGATTTAAATCGAAAATTTAATATTTTAATTCAATTCAAAAAGCTATCTTTTCCATACGATCGAATTAGGACTCGAAACCTTTTCTATTGTGTTCGGAATAGGGGTTTAACATTATAAATGCCTAGCGGCACGTCTCAATAAGAATTCAAAATTTTAAGGTGCGTTTATCAAGACAGTTTGAATTTAAATTAAAATTATATATGTTTATCCTGTCAACTTCAGTCGAAATTATATCACATCAGCTGCTTCCCTTCATGTCAAGCCACTGTAGCCAACCTTTCCTAACACGCATCTTTCAACTTTATATCGCGTCCTTTTCCTTCCATCTTCTTCAGTTCAGAACGAAAAAAAATCTAAATAAATGGCCGTTGAAATCAACTGAACGAAATTTATTTCGTTCGAAAAAAAGAAAAGAAAAGAAGAGTGGGGGGGCCGCTTCCTCTATTCAAACCAAATCGAGGTTTTATAATCAACGTAGGAAAATCGAATTCGTGACCTAGAGGGGTGATCTCGTGCTTTGGTAGAAGGGGAGTTCGACCGAGTTCGTTGATGAAGGGGTTGGCGTTCGATTCAGGTGGGTTCGGCGAGGGTCGACATAAGGGCCGGTCGTAATTAGGGTTTTGGAGACGGTCGAGTTTGCAATTTGGGGTTGTTGCATACGCGTAGGCTTCGTGGAGGAAGTCGCGACGTTCGCGAACTATAGTTGCGACGAGTGATGTTGGGAATCAGCAGCATCGCGAGGCAAGGAGGGTCGGCGACGAGTCGCGCGAGGGAGGCGGCCGTCGAGCAACGTTCGTATCGTGAGCCTGGGTTATTTGTGAGGTATTCCTTTGTTGATCTTTAACTAAAAAAAATGTTTATACACATTTTAAGTTTAAAATATACAATAAGATACTTATAGGAAGAAATACATTTGTAGACAGGAAGTATATGTATTGATCTATATAGTAAATATATATATATATATATGTGTAGTTCAATTTGAATGTATATACAGGGCTATTTTATTTTGATTATATATATGTAAGTTGGAAAAAGATTGGATACGGATAAGATTTTTAAATTTTATATGTATATGAGATTTCCGAAATAAGAGTTTATAAAATAAACAAATAAAAAAAATGTTTGAACTAGCTTATTTTAGATCTTCAAAGGGGAATTTAGTTTAAACGAAACAATTAACTAATTAAATTTATTGAATGGTAGTTGATTATTCAATCGGTTCAAATATTAATAAAATCATCTAATATGTTTATTCAAGGTCTAAATCGTGAAGGAAACAAGCCTTTTAGAAGTGGATTGCAATAATAGTAAAGGTGAGTTAATCTCACTCAGTTAAATTTAAATTTAAATGATTAAATTTAAATAATTGTTTGAATGGTTGAATTGATTGATGTGATATAGTATAGTATAATTTGAATTTGGCATATTATATTCTGCTAACATCTGTGGATGCAGGAAAAAAAATAGGTTGGAGGGATCCAACTGGACCCCTCAACATTATTATTTAATATTCTCTGTTTGTGATTACTTGATATTCTATGTTGAATATATTGCAATATTGAATGATATGATTGGATTGGATATATATATTGGTCATAACGAATTACCAAAAATATATAAATTGGATTTTGGAAAGAAAATAAAGGAAGTAAATTTGTAATCGAAATAATCTTAGAAAATTTGATAAATTAAGAATGAATTGAAAATGAAACAGAAATATGTTAAATACTGATAAATAACTTCGAGTATGAAAAGAAAAGAGTTCGAATAAACAGTAATTGATGAATTGTAAAATTTTGTAGTATTAATTTAAATGAATAAAGAATTAATTTAAAACTTAAAGTTTTAAATTTATTTAAAGGAATAAGAAGTAAATAGAGAAATCTAAATTCGTATCTCAATTAAAAGTATTTTAAACCATAATTAAGGAATAAATATGAAATTAAAAGATTTTTGAATAAATGAAGTAAATTGGAAATCAATTTGGGAATTGATTTAAGAGTTTGAAATTGGATATTTGGAAGAATAAATTCTAGATGGGAATTTATTAAAGAAATGAGAAAATTTGTTTAAAAATAAATTGTGATTTATTTTTAAAGGTTGTAAAGAGAAGTATATTTCCTTGGATAGCCAAGTACGTTTTCAAAATAAGTTTTTAAATGAAATAAAGGCTTTAATGTTGTTTTACAAAGTATGTTCTTGGAAATTTATTATTTCTAAATATTTAAATTCTAAAGTAAATATTTATTCATATTTATTACCGTAGTAATAATTTATAAAGAGGGACTCAGTAATTCTATTTTAAAGGTGAAAACATAGTTTATATTTATAGAGTAACCTTATTTTCAAATATTCATATAGTATATATTTTAATCAATTATTAAAGTAGTTTTAATTTAAATTTTTTAAAGTAAATTCTAAAGTAAGTAATTTATGATCGTAATAATTATTTCAAGAGTGATTTGGTATTTTGTTTAAAGAAGAAATCTAATGTATAGTTATAAGGTAACCTTATTTCTAGAGTATTGTTTTAAATTAAGTGTTAAAGTAATTTTTCTATATTAAATGTTAAATATATTTTACAATAAAGTGTTTTAAATTATTTTTAAATCTAAAGTTTGTGCTTGGGAATTCCAATGGAAATAGAAATACTTGGAATTTATCCCAAGAAAGGCAGATAGTTTGAAAACTGTTTTCAAAAGGGTTAAAAGTGAAATTATATCTTGTAAAGATATTTTGAGACGAATAAATAATTTAGGAAATTATTTATTGGTTGATGGTTTTTTGTGAATATTAATTGATAGTTAAATCACCGACTATCAATAATGGACCAATACGTTCATCGTTTCAAAGAGATCGGGATCGGAATTTATTTCTCGAAAACCACTTCGATCCGGTTTGTACGTTCGTGAAAAACGATTTTGGTTTCGAAGATGGAGCAGTGAAGTGCAAGGGCTAGTCGTTACTAATCCTGAGGATATTTCCAAAATGGATGTAGTAGGAATAGTGCCTTCGGTTCTGTTCGAACCCGGGACGGACTTGTATGAATGAATGCTTGCGAAAACATCGTCAAGTGGACGATGGGCATTCTAAGGGATATGTTCTATAAAGGTAACGCTTAGCCTCAAGCTTCATCAAATGGGAATGGCTGAAAATCAAGGGATATGCAGCAAGGCTTCGTGGGTAGCCCCCACTGGAGGGTGAGGTCATCCCTGTCTAGATGTCCCTTTTATTTCGGCTTAGTGGGCGGTTGCTGATCCCAACCGCGGGGTGATCTTGCTCGGGACTGTCCAGTAAGGGATTGTTCTGGTCTTGTGTTGCAGGGGAGTTAGGGTGGCTCCTCGGTACGCTGATCTAGACCAGGTACTGTGACAGGTGGTACCCTAGTGCCTAGCCATTAGTTGGAATCCATTTTCCATACACGCCCGTATGGTTTTGATTGTGCCCAACTATTGTTGAAACGTGAGATGCAAGCATTTCAGCTAGATTCTATTTTACTTTCTATGGACACTATTATAATATCAGAGGACTTTAATAGAAAATTGTTTTAGCTATCGTAAGGTAAAAACCCGACACGTTTATTTGTGGCGTGGTCTTACGAGATGCTTTTGTTTTCAAAGGAGTTTTGAAACTTTAATAATCAATTGGGTGTGATTTTCTCACGTTGGTATTCTAGACTGACTCGGGTGTTATTTAACTGTAATGCTTGGGTCAGACCGAGTATTATAGGATACTGGAGATGCTGTGGAGCTCAGGAGACGAGCTGAATGACGACATGTACATTCGTACTCGTTTTATATTTATATTTTCCGCTGTTTGAGTTGTTGTGTATCTTGAGTTGTTGTGTATCCATTGTATGATATTGATGTTAAGCTGTGATTGATGTACTCTGATGATGTAATATATAAACAGAGATATTTGATTTTTAAGTAAAATTATTTATTATCTATTAGATTTTATTCCACTACGATGGTTAGATTCTGTTGTTGTTTTCTATTTTCTTCTCCTACCTCTTCTTCTTTAACCCAAATGGTTCGTATTTTTGTACAACTTGAGTTGATTTAGGTAGAATAGTGTTGACTCAAGGGGTACGGATTTGCGGGCTATTACACTGTTAATTATAAAACTTATTGCCGAAGCTTATAAAATTATTTCAACACATCAAAATTATAGCCGCACAGATAATAGCAGAATAATAAAAGAAGAAATAGAATGACGCAGAATTTACCCAGCTTCGGCAAAACCCTGCCTACGTGCTGCCCCAAGGTTTCTACTAGAAATTAAGTAGTCACACGCTTACACACGTAAACTCATGACACCCGCTACTGACTAACCTAACTCTATGCTCAAAACCCTGCCACAACTTAGCCACTGAGTTGCGAATTCTCAAACTATGCCACGTAATTTGTCCCCTAGTCACATGATAAGTAATTACAATGGTTTAAAGAAGAAAATACAAAATAAAAACAATTTGAAAAACAATTAAACACCAAAGCCCTAAATTTTCCTTTTTAATATAATCCAACACTAAAAAGAGAATGGGTCGGCTCAATATAATTTATCACTAAAATACACGGCCTCCTTTTTCTCTTTTATCAATGTCGGTCTTCCTTCTTTCATTCATTCCTTTTAGCTTCTGAAATTAGGGCTTGTGCTATCGAAGAACCCGATTTATTGTTGATCGATTACAATTGATCTTTTGATTTGCATCGGCAATCGACCGTCTCTTCACTTTGCTCACAGTTCCTTCAATTTGCATCGAGTTCGAACCAAAATTGGTATGTAATTTTCTTTTGCTTTTTTGGTTTTGCTTACTTGAACTCGATGCTTGCAATTTGCCCATGATGTTACTTATTTATATAGGCTTCGAGATCCTTGATTTTTGTTTATATACATCGATTTGAATTCGTCTTCGGCCATTTGATTATTCTTGAACGATGGTGATTTATCTGAATTCTTCAATTCATATAATTTCGTTGCTTGATACTCACGGCTGTTAATTTCTGACTTGGTCAATTTCTTGGCCACCACGGTTTCGAATTGATTTTGCTGATGTTGATTTCGATCATTATTTCCTTTGACTCCAGTCAGTTTGTCTTTGACTGTTGTATCACTTTGTTGATGATGCTTGACTATTGAACTTAGTGGTCTTGTGTCATCTGATTACAACTCTGTGCACATTGCATTTCATGGTTGCTGTGTTGCCATATTAATCCCTCTGGCCGTTTGTGTTCATTCCTGATAGCACTTGTTCTGTCCACTGGTTCATTATAGTTTGATTTGGGTTATTGTGCACTGACTTAAGTTCGAGCCTTGTTCATGTCGATGTTTACACTGCTGCACTGTGTATGAACATTGTCTTGTGTCTTTGTTGCTTGATTGCATGCTCATGCTTGTTTATTTTCTCTTGCACTCCTATGTGCACTGTTCTAGCTTGTAGTGTGTTGTACTTCTGTGTAGACTTGTTTGCGGGTGCATATGTTTCATTTGTTGCCAGACCTTCATATACATTTCGAGTCGTGTTGACATCACTGGTGCACTGTTTGGTTCATGTGAAGTTCATTTGAACTGTGTTTGTATTGTTGCCATATTGGCTTGTTCCTTCGAGTCGGTGAAACGTGTATGTGATTATTTGTGCTGCACTGAGTTGTTTTCATGTATGACTTGAACTTTAGTTGAGATTTGTGGTCTTGAGATTGTAGTTGAGTTTGAGCAATTTGTTTCAGCTAGAGTTGTATTTCCTTGTAATGTTCATTTTCACAGTTGCATACATGTTGTATCTTTTGGAGTTTAGTCGAGGCTGCATATATGTATTGAGCTGGTACATGTTTGTATACATGTGTATATACATATGCATATATATTTGTGCATTGTCAAGTGATGCATCGTTTGGCCATATGTATTTGATTGCAGTTTTGCCCCTGTTTAGTTTGTGTTGTACTGATTTTGTATTTGCTTCAATTTAGTTTGATTCACTTTGAACTTCATGTTGATTTTTGAAATCAAACCTAAGTTGAATCCAGCTTAAAGTTCGGGTTTGACCTTGTGCTGATATTGTGATATTATTTTTATTGCACTTCAGTTGAACCCAGTGTTTTGGGTTTGACCTGTGCTCGCCTGTTCCTATAATTTTATCAAGTGTATATATCGGTGTGCACGGCCTTGTGGCATATACAGTGATACACTGTGCATATCACAAGCTGTTCGTGTATGATGAATTCAAAATCAAATGATGATGAACAACCCAAATAACTGAGGCAAATATTATTTTCAAAATCCACATTTTATTTTATACTGCAAAAATATTTTATTTACAATTTTGCTACGTCAATGTATATTTCTACAGATTGCTCAGATGCTGGATTCACATTGGAATAAAGTTGAAGATCAGTATGAGTTGAGTGAATGAGTGATATGTAGTGAGGTGCAATGTAAATGTGAATTGTAATTTAATCAAATTTGTATTGTAATTGAAATTGTGTACATATATAGTGAGAGCTTGAAATTTGTACTATTCAAAAATTGTAATAAATATTTGTTTAGATAAAATTTCTGTTTGAATTCAAATTCTGTGTTATTTATTTTATTTAGCAAATATTTATTTAATCTATGAAAAATAAAATAGTACATTAACAAATACATTTAAATGAATATATATATGTTTATTATCTTCAAACAAAAATCATATAAAAAGCATATAATCGAATATTCAACAAGAGCCGTGATACCAAGCAAGTATAACTTAAAAATATATGTATTGAAAAGGTCGGGATCAATCACATGCAATCAATTGAAAATCAGTGGCCAAAGCATAGCAAGTGAAGAATTCAAACAAAATATCAAACGATAATTAAGGGAATTGATCCCTGTTTAAACCCAATCATCATCGGCAATAAAATAATTCGAGTTCAAACAATATCACAGAGCATAGTTTCAGATCAATAAATCAAATCGCAATCGAGTTCAAGCAAATTAACAAGAAAAGTATCAAAGGAAATCACATACCTGATTATTGAACTCGCCAAAATTGAAGCATCCGATTGCAATTCAAAGAAACAATCGATAGACAAAGCAACCCATAGATGCTATATTGGATTTGAATCAGATTTTGGATCAATCTATATCGATTGACTAGATTGCTAAATCATCTATTCGATCGAGCAACCGAAGTCGGCGTCTTCAAATTTCCAAAAATCCCTAATTTTCTCATGAAGAACGCAACTATTTTTCACCGCAAATACAAGGCCAAAGTAATAAAAGGATAACGGGGAATGGTTTTTTTACTTCAATCTTTTTGGACTGGTTTCTTAAATGCTATTGGGATTTAAATTTTAAAATTAGGGTTTCATTATTATTACTAGTTTTTTATTTTTATTTTATTTTTAAACTTTTGTAATTTTCTAGTCCTGTGACTAAGGGATGAACTACGATGGTATAGTTTGAGAATTCGCAACTCATTGGCTGAGTTGTGGCAGGGTTTTGAGCGTAGAGTTAGGTTATTCGATAGCGGGTGTCATGAGTTTACATATGTAAGCGTATAACTACTTAATTTCTAGTAGAAACATTGGGGTAGCATATAGGCAGGGTTTTGCTGAAGCTGGGTAAATATGTGTTGTTTATTTCTGCTTTTAATATTTTTCTATTATCTGTGCTGCTATTATTCTGCTATTATCACTGCTGCAATTATTTTATATATTTCCACGTTAAATTTTTATAATTGATAGTATCACCCTATTCACCCATCCTCTATGGTGAAATCGATCCTACACATTATGGATACCTACCATACTGCTCGGCAACTCTACTCTGCATGTGAGCTTCCCGATCCTCTCGATAGTTAGGAATGGACTAAAATATCTTGGTGCCAATTTCCTGGACTTTCCAAATTGTATCACACCCTTCATCGGTGATACTTTAATGAAAACTACCTCCAACTGAGAATTCTAAATCTTTATGCCTCTTATTTGTGTAACCCTTCTGTCTAGACTGAGCTTCACCCTTTCTTGAATCAACTCAATCTTCTCTATCACCTCTTTGACCAGATCCGGACCTAAGACTAATCTGTCTCCAGTCTCCAACCAACATGCTAGTGATTTGCATGGCCTTCCATACAAAGCTTCAAAAGGCGCCACTCCTATACTAGTTTGATAGTTGTTATTATAGGAAAACTCAACCAAGTGTAGGCGATCTTCCCAAGATCCACCAAAGTCCAATGCACAAGCTCTTAACAAATCCTCGAGTACCATATTGACTCTCTCTGTCTGCCCATTCGTTTGAGGGTGATACGTAATACTCATCTTGAGCTTCGTACCCAACACATTCTGTAGACTCTTCAAAAATTCATTACTAAACAAAGCATATCTGCCACAGACTATACTACCTGGAATTCCATGCAAACTAACTATATTCTTCACGAACAACTTAGGTAAAACAGGCATCGTCCTGGTTAACTCAACTGAATGAAATGGGTGCTCTTGGTTAACCTGTCCACTATGACCATATACTTTCATTTTCCCTATGCGACCTTAGCAACACGTTTATAAAATCCATCGATATCGAATCCATTTCCAGACTGGAATCCCCGAAGGTTGGAGAAAACCACTCGGCTTCTAATGTTCGTCCTTCACTTCTAGACAGTTCGCACACTGCCTAACCCACAGGCCATCATCCTTCTGCATACCTTTCCAGTAGAAGCTTCTCTTCATATCCTGATACATCTTGGTTCCTTCAGGATGAGTCATAAATTTAATTCGACGACATTCCCTAAGAACTTCTTTCTATAAGTCCTCAATGTCCAGAACACACAACCGTCCCTTCTTTCTCAACCATTCCCTCTGCTCAAGACTAAAATCCTTTATATCATTGATCTCCAACCCAACCTTAAGTTCCAATATTCTCGACCAATAATGGGTCCTCTTTCTGCTTGTAAGCAGTTCTTTCAATCGGCACTGGTCGAACATCTAAAAGGACAACATAGCGATGCTCTGACTAGAATTAAAAGTTGATCTTAACTGCGCACTACAAGTAGTCAAAGCTTATAAATCTTTCAATTCTATTAACAGGGCTAACACCACATTCTGATGTTTTCTGCTAAGAGCATCCGCTACTTTATTTCCTTTCCCAGGTGTATACTCTATACCAAAATCGTAAGCTGCAAAAAACTCCAGCCACGATTCAACTCCTTCTGAGAGGATAAATATCTTAAGGACTTATGATCGATATATAGGTCAAATCTATCACATAAGAGGTAATGTCTCCATGTCTTCAATGCAAAGATTACCGCAGCCAACTCTAAATCAGGAGTAGGGTATCTTACCTCATGCAATCTAAGCTATTGTAAAGTGTAGACAATGACTTTACCCTTCTGCATCAGCACGGCTCCTAATCCAGTTCTGCATACATCGGTATACACCACCTACCCTTGGTTTCCGTCTAGAACCACTAACATAGCCCATTGGTCAACAATTGCTCTAACTTGAGGAATGCTTCCTCACATTTGTCAGACCAAATAAACTTCATGTCCTTCTCGGTTAACTTAGACAACGGTGCTGCTATCCGTGAGAAATCCTTAATGAATCTCTGGTTATAGCCAGCATGTCCAAAAAAAGTTCTTATCTCTATCACCATCCTGGTCTCTTCCAGTTACTAACAGCTTCGTTTTTATCTGGATCAACTGAAAAACCCTTCTTTGAAACCACATGACCAAGAAACTAAACCTTTTTCTTTCCAAAATGACACTTGGAAAACTTTGTTTTCAGCTGATGCTTCCTCAATGTCTCAAGCACTACTTTTAGATGATCTTCATGCTCTCTTTCGTCTTTAGAGTATACTAAAATATCATCTATAAATACCAATACGAACCTATCCAAGTACTCTCAAAAAACTCGGTTCATCAAATTTAGGAAGAGGGCCGGTGCATTCGTTACAGCATTACTAACCACTCGTACGAACCATACCTAGTCCGAAATGCAGTCAACGGGATACTGCTCATTGGCACTCTTAACTGATGGAAACCTATCGTTAAATTCAATTGGGAAAATACTCTGGCTCCATGCAACTAATCAAATAAATCGTTAATTCTGGGTAAAGGATACTTATTCTTGAACATCTTCTCGTTCAACTTATGATAGTCGATACACATCCTTAACGACCCATCTGGTTTCTTCACAAACAGCACGGCCGCACCCCAAGGCAGACTGCTAGGTCATATAGAATTTCTCCCTTCTAGATACACTAGCTGCACCTTCAATTCCTTCATCTTGGTCAGTGTCATCCTGCTAGGTGGTCTATTGACAGGCTCTGCTCCTAGCACCAGATCTATCCAAAACTCAATGGCCTGTTTCAGTGGTAGTCCTATAAATGGCTCAAAACTATCTACAAATTCTCTTGCTACACGAACCTGACTTAACTCTTCTTCTACTTCCATAGCGCTCAATAGAGTACGCGCACTCCAATCAGAATCCTCCACTGAAAATATAATTTGGTTATGACTATAAAGGTGCCTCAACGATATTTCTCTATCTCGGTGAAATATCCTAGCCTCATATCTACCCAACCAATCCATACCAAAAATGATTCCAAAATCTATTAAATCAAACACATACGTACTGCATGTAAACATATTACCTAACCTATCAAGTTCTAACTGGTCACATCTCATCCCCACGTTTGTATATCCTCCAACCGAATTCGCTATCTTTAAGGAAGTAACAAGGTATGTGGTTTCTAAGCATAACCTATCAACCAAACACTTAGATATAAATGAATGTGATGCATCAGTATCAAATAGTATCCTAATTAATATACCTGAAATTAAAAGCGTACCTTCCATCACGGTCTTTCCTTTCTAAACAGCGGTTGGCATAGCAGACGATGGTCCAGCAGTAAAGATTTTTCCATTGTCCGCCCTGACTGGTTCTGCACACTGATTCTTATAATTCCTAACCTAGTCGCAGTTAAAGCACTTCACACTCTTCTTGTCTGTGGCCTTCTTACCCTTGCAAGTTCCACATTCATGAGCATAATGATGCTTCTTATCGCACTTAAAGCAAACCAAATTAGCCTTTGCCTTCTTTGTCGCTTATCCCTTTTAGGTTCCCTTTTTCTTAATGGACTTCCTCTTCTTGCCAACAGAACTCTGAGTTTCAACCTACTTCTCCTTCCCATAAGTAGCAAGCATCTCCTCATGTTAGATTGATATTTCCACAACAATATTACATGGATCACGAAGATGTGGCAGGGTTTCCCTAGCAATCTTGGGTCTCAATCCCCAAATAAACTTCTCATTCCTCTTGATGATGGTGTCAATGGCATCATATCCATACCTGGATAAATCATCAAACTTCATCGCATACTCAATCACCGACATCTCGCCAAGCATCATATCCATGAACTTCCTTAACAATGCTGACTTGGCAACTTCAGACAAAAACCTTTGCTTGAATCTCCTTCAAAATACCACCCAATTCAACTCTTTCTCGGGAACTCCGGTAGTAACACTATTCCACCTATGAAGCGCTGCTCCCTGCAACTGTCTAGAAGCAAGCCTCCTTTTCTGCTCATCATTCGACTCCAAGTCAGCGAAGATTCTCTCACAATTCAAAAGCCAATTTTCCACTTCTATAACATCCTTCATTCCTAAAAACAGCTTCCCACCAAGACTAGTATAATCTCTGCTCAACTTAGCATAGTTGTTTCCAATTGGAGCCACGGGATTAGCTCCTCCAACATTCCCAGCTACTCCAGTAGCTTCTCCAGCTTGCACCAGATTGATGAAGAACTGATACATCATCCCCATATCTATTGTCGGATTTCCAGCACCTACGTAGGCATCTGCATTTTGATTAGCATTTTCCTATCGACCCGGGTTCCTCCAAGTATTGCGTCGAGCATTTCCATTAGTTGTAGTGCTTCCTCCACCGAGATTTCCTCTTCCATATATTTCCTCTATATCTTCCTTTCTCGTAAATCTTCATACGAGCCTTAGTAAGATACAGAAGAGCGGTCTAAGGGAGAGAGGAATACATACTTATATGTATATAAGTACAAGTACATTACTATAGCATTAACCCAAACCCCGGTCTTATTTTCTCATTCATTGGATTATGTTTTGAAAAATCATTTTAAATTTGAAATTACTTTTTAAGTTTTCATAAACCTATGCTTCGATACCAACCTGTAACATCCTCTACTTAGAGACCTAAAACTAATGGATGTGGATGATGCAATCATCCATTTTTATTAATTCTCAATGACCAAATGTGGTAATGTTAGATACATTGATACAACAGAAACACATGGATATGAAAAAAAATTATTCAACAAATTTCCCTTTTCATTTCAATCATATTTCAAATTCATTACATAATCCTAAATTCGAGAACCATGTTCAAAGGAAATATAAGAATTACAAACTACGCCAAGAGCGACATATGAAGATGCCCCTTAGACGATCAAAGTATATATATATATATATATATATATATATATAGGTTACTAAACAACTTTTCCTTTACATCATAACACAGTGGAATCGAATAGAAAAGAACTTCTTATTAGCTAGCTTGCCTCTTGCACGTCTCTGGAAGCTTATTCGTCTAAAGGAGAACATGAAAACCTCAACTCTCAAACTACTAAAAATCAATTGAGCACCCGAGAGCTTAAGGGGAAAAACATAAAATTCAAGTCAGACATAAAGCCTAGTATGAATAATAATCTACCATTTCGAACCATTTAGATATCTAGTGAGACCACACCGCTTAGTGGAATGGGTTTTCCCCTCACTAGTATCTTACCCAAAAATTTATAATAACCGCATAATGTGCTTCTACATCAACAATGGTTAAAAACATAGTAATATTTAATACCATGATTATATGCAAACATTCAAAATATCCTGGATTTCTCATCCCCATTTAATTGACCATCTATCTCGGCTATAGTTTCTAAGGTCACTATTAACCTCCTAGTTTTCATGGGCTGACTAATAACCTTTTTGTAGCTTAGGGACTATCTGTCCGGTTTTGTAATTTTCATGTGATCACTAAGAAGTTATTGGTATTAAGAATCTATTGGTCCCTACCAATAACTGCATTCAATTATTTCATGGGTTCTCCCCAAACCTATTGGTATCTCTAATAACTTCCATCATGTCATAGTTTATGGGTTGAATATGAACCTATTGACTTCTATCAATAACTTTATACGGATATAGTTTTCTTGGGATCACTACGAACCTAATGGCCTTTGCCAATAACTCTTTTCAAACCTAGTTTTCATGAGCTTACTATGAACCTGTCTAATCTGACAACTTCTTTGATCGGTCTTTGGCATCCTATTTTCTGGTCTACCTAACCTATTAGATGCAACTCTATTCATTCAGGAGTTAACTAAAGTTATATTCACTACTTGTTCAATCTAGCTATTATTCTGCCATTGCTCCCTAAAATACTGTTATCCGTCCATTATATAGTGAATATGTTTATAGAAGAAGCACATATAATAATTGATCATGACATAATAATAATACCAACATTTACAGTTTAATATCCTTGAAATCGTTCCCGCATGAAACATGGTTAATCCCTTTAACCCATTATTTTTATCAAGTAAAGCTTCTTCTAAAACTCCAAACTAAAAGCCATTTAAAAGCTCTTTTATATTACATGGTTTTTCCTTTAAAAATGAGATTGGGTTCTTTGTTTTGAAAACTAAGGCTTTTGAAATCCTAGACCTTTACTTCTAAACCATTAGAGTATATCTTTCAAAAGCATTCGAATTTTCCTTTCAAAACACTAAGCATATGATTTTTTAAACACAATAAAACATATCCTTTCGAAACGATCAAAACATTTCTTTCGAAAGTATTAAAGTATCATTTACAACTTATAGAAGCATAGCTTCAAAATCATTTGAAAGTGCCTCTTTCGAAACCATTTAAAAGTACATCTTTCGAAGCCATTGGTTTTGATCTTAAATATAACTTTTGGTTCAAAGTGAACATAAGAGAAAGTAACTCTTTCAAAACCATAATCCTTTAAGTAAAAGAGTTTGGGGAAAACAGATGGCTTCGGAGCCATCCTTTCAAAAGCTTTAATCTTTTAAATAAAACAACTGGATGGATAGCTTCGAAATAACCATTTAAAGCCATTGCCTTCGAAACCTTTAGTATAAGTGGCTACCTTAGCCCTTTCAAAAGCATTGGGAAGCGGCTTGTTATATTTATAAAACAAAATCTTGCCTTTTGAGCTCACTGAAAACTTCTACCTATTCGAAAGGTATGTAGATGGCAGCAAGGTTTTGACTAGGTTCAAAACCACCATTTCGAAAGTTCCATTTTTATAAAACATAAAAACGCGGCAACTCATTCGAAAGTTATACTTTAAAACAAAATGGCGGCAACCCCTTTGAAAGCTATATAAAAGTAATTCAACCCTTTCGAAAGCATCCATTAAAAGCAAGGCAAGTGGCATCTCTTTGGAAAGCAAAACAAAGGCCATCGAAAGCTATTCAAAATGGCCTCGACACCATCGAAAGAATGGTTTCGACTCTATATATGATGTCTTTCTCCAATCCACTACATACCAAAGCATTGATGCCATGTGCAGAGGTTTTGACTTGGTTGGGGATGGAGGTATGGGGTCGAAAGGTTGCAGCTACAAGTGGCGAAGCAGTAATTCTACGCAAAACCGTTTCGCTGCCTTTATAAGTAAAAGCTTTTCAACTAACTTGCCTATTCTGAAAAATATAATTGGCTGCCATAAACTTCACCAAATCTTTTCTTAAAGATTGCTGAATTCATCTAGAATTAATCAAAATAGTTAACAAAGAAGCCCTTCCCTTTAACAAGACAATTAATACATTTAATTCCCACAACTTAATTAATTTAATTTCCATAGTAAATTAATTAGGAAAAATCCTTATAACTCATCATAATTCACTTTTATTACGTTATTTAACATGTATAAATTTCGGACCCAAATTCCTTTTTATTATAGCCAAAATAAAATTCTAAACCCAATTAATCATTTCTTCTTTGTAAAATTCATAATAAATTATCCATAGCTTGGATAATTATGAAAGTTTAAACCCATCTCGAAAATAATGTTTTACACAACAGATTAAATCCTTATGGCATTCAAAACCCAATATATAAGATTTTAGCCATAAATCAAATAAACAACTTATCAAACATACTTGTTTGAATCAATCACATTTTGAAATCTAAGCATATCATCATTAGAATCATCATAAAGGTTTTAAACTTAAAACCCAAAATCAAATGCTCCTTAAAAAAGAAAATGAGATGATTTTGATTATATTCACCTTGCTTTGGATAAAGAACTTGAGATTTGATCTTGCTTAATTCTCCTTTCTCGATTCCTCAACTCTTACTTGATTTTTAATCCACTTTCCCCTAGGTTATGATCGGCTTGAGCTCATTGGTTTATGTTTCTAAAATTATGAACTTGTGAAAATGAAAATGGGAATAAGGGTTTAGGGGTTAAGAGTTATGGTGGAAAACTATTGCCCATAATACGCTTACCTTATTCTCTTATTAGTTAACTTATGAAACCATTTCCATAAACTCATTCTTTTAAATTTTTATTTAGTTAAGCACGGCCTCTAATAAATTTTAAAATCTAAATCTCCTTATCACTCTAATCTTTACATTATTCTATTTAATTTATCTAATTAAATCTTCTAAATAATGTGATTCAAATTAGAGGTGTTACATGCCCACAATTTCTTTTTCTAGGATCACCTGAACCTAATGGTTTTGCGGGCTTACCAATAACCTATATCTTTCTTGTATATTCCTTTTGATGTGTAACCTCAGTTTAATCTCATCTGTGACAGGCCATGTGCACTGGAATTTTGGACTAATTTTAGCTAGGAACTAATAGCTAAAGCATAGGGCGTGACCGTACACCAGTCTGGTCTGGCCATCTAATACCCTTGTCATAAAATTAGGGTTAACTACCATTTTTATATATTTCCTGTCTTAGGCTTAACTACCCTGTCTAAACTTTCTTTCCTCATAAACATCCTTTATAAATGATTTACCCCAGAAATCATACTTTTATAAAACAAGAAAATCATATACTTTGTTTTTCTCAAAGCATTTAAGCCATTATATATACACACACTTTACATAAAACAATGTTGTTGAAACCTACTAGGATTATATATCCCTCCAAAGTAAGTTAAAACCCCTTTTTAACTTAAAAGATCTTAGGCCATAAAGCTAAGGTAAACCATTTGAAACCTTTGTTTAAAACTTTAAACAATCCCTTTCGAATCCTTTGTAAGCACCCCTTTCAAAATAAGTTAACTATTTTACCTTCATACACAATGCCGAAAGGCAAAAATATACCTTTCGAAACCTTCAAAAATAGAACTTTTGAAACATTGAGAATAACACTTTGAAAGATTTATTAAAACCATAGACATCCTCTTTTCAAAACACTTTAAACTTGTCATTCGCAAGCATTGGAAATCTTCCATTCAAATATTCAAGTAAACCTTTCAAAAATGTTGGGGTACCTTCCCTTCGAAACCTTTCGAAAGCATTAAAACTCCTTACTTAAAACATTCATTTCGAAAGCATTAGATCCAAGTAAAACTTTATGGAACGTAGCTTCAAAACCATTTATTTCGAAGCCTTTGGGTTTAACTTTCAATATATCTAAAGGTCTTAAAAGAACTTGGGCGAAAGCATTACTTTCGAAAGCATTATTCCAAAGTAAAAGAAAGTGGATTGTAACGAAATCAACTCCTTCCGAATGCATGGAGAAGCGGCTTCAAAGTTTAAAGGCAAAAGTATCCTTTCGAAAGCATTGATTTGACGAGTTGAATGCGGCTGCATGGGTTTCGAATAAATTCGAAAGCTTCACTAAAAAATAAAAAGGCAGCAACCCGTTTTGAAATCCCCTTTATTACAAAATAAAGGCATATTTGACTAAGTCGAAAGCTAATATAATTCTTTCGAAAGCCTTATTTGTAACCAAAATAGTTCCAAGTTTATAAGAGATTCTTCTACCCCTTCGAAAACATGGTTTGAACTCCATACATGCTGCCTATCTCCATTCCACTATGTACCAACGCATTGATACCATGTTTATTGTTTTTGACTAGGTTAGAGGTCGAAGTGTGGGGTCGAAAGGTTGCAAATGGAAGTGGCAAAGCAGTAAACACTTACAAAACTGATAATTAGCTTTTCAAATAATTCCTTCCCAACTAACTTGTCTTATTTGTCAACATATAATTGGTTGCCAATTCTTTTACAAAACCTTTTGCTAAAATTTCTGGCTAATTCAGTAATTAACAATTAAAAACATTTAGCTAATTAACCCCTTCTCCTTTTAGAAGCATATAAAACATTTAAGTCCCACACCTTGAATAATTTTATATCCATAATATTATGCTTAGGAGAATTCTCTAAATATTTCTATAAACCACTTTTAATATATTTTCTAACATGTTTAAATTTCAGACCCAAGGCTATCATATTTTTGCCGAAAATAATTTAAACCCATTTTTACCATTTTCTTTCCTAGAAAATTCATAATAAATCCATAAAAGCTAAGTAAACTATGAAACTTAAAACCCATCTAAAAATATTGTTTTTGACCTTATCTCGAAAATGCAAGTCATATAGATGTCGTTTAATAAGTTTTTCAAATCAAAACTTATCATATAATCTATGTGAAGCATCATAATCAATCCGCAAGTATATACATCCATTTAAACCAAAAAATTATGGCATATAATTTGCAAAACCAAATGTGATCTTAATTAGAAACCGAAACAATAAAAATGAGATGTAAGCACTATTATTCACCTTAGCATGATTGTTTAGAAGGTAGAGATTTGCTCTTAGATTAACTCGCTTAAGCTTCCTACTTGCTTTCTTGCTTATCTTCCTCTTGTTTTCTTCTAATGGTTGCCTGCCAAACTCTATGTTTAGTTTTGTTTGTGAATGTTGGAAATGAGAATGGGATAAGGGCTATGGGTATAAGAATATAACATATTCCTATTTTGCCCTTATCTTATTACCTTTACAAACTTTATTTTAAATTTTCATTTTTTTATTCATTAGTTAGGGCACGGCTACCATATAAGTATACAAATCTCAATCACTTAACCACTTTAATCTTTACATTATTTAATTTAATTTATCTAACTAAATCTCTTGAATAATGTTATTTAAATTTAGGGGTGTTGCATCTGGAGTGTGCAAAATAAAGCACTGCATTCATAGGAATAGCTCCACCATAATATGTGCTTATCTTATTCTCTATTATGCTTATGAGCAGTACAATGAGGCTAAAATGCATTTGTTCTTTAAATGCCTTTTTGTAGGATCTTTTTGGACTGCTATGATGATCTAGCTTAAAGGGAGATACACTTGCGGTAGCGCTTCTCAAGTTTGGTTTGATGTCCATGAGCAAACAAGATGGAAGTCCCCAGATGTTTATGCAACACTTAATTCTTTAAGATAGATTGTTTCCTACATTTGGAATGAAAGGAATAAAAGACTGTTCAACCACAAGGCAATTAAATCCAACGAATTAACATATACTTGTGTAGCACAATTTAGAGAGATAAGAAGAAGGAACTATATGAGGCTTCCCCTAATTGAGAGTGATTTTGAATTACTCTTAGCATGGAGTGTTTGATGATTTCTACGTCCAAGTGATGCGTTCATTGAAAATTATTTTACATCTTGGAGTGCTTGGAAATTTTTTTGCATTATGTTTTGTTCTTATCATCCTAAACTTTCCTTGAGAGTTTTTTGGCAAAACTTCAAGTTGTTTTTCTTCTTATTGTTCTAACCTTATTGTAACTTTGTTTATTTTTTATTGAAAGGTGGATGGGCCACTATAAAAGCCGACTATCTTGAAAAAAATACATATGCGTATATTCCATGTAATTAACACACACAGATATACGCACATGCATACACACGTGTATATATGTGTGTGTATGCACGTGTGTGTGTAGGTTTATGCATGCGTATAGTTATAAATTTCAATAACCATGTTTTTTGCGTATCATCTTGACACTATTGCAATACACACACATAAATATCCGTTGTATCATTGAATAATCAAATAAAATATCACAATTCAGTTAAAAAACATATTTAAACATTGAATATGATTTAATATATTCACAATAGCATAAATACTATCTTGAGAAAAACTTTTAACAAAGGATTTATTGATATATGATTTAATATAAGAGAATATTTTTCATAATACCACAAATGCGATCTTGTGCAAACCTTTAACAAAGGATTTTAAAAAAAATTATTTACCCTATTACGTAATGCATCTAATCCAATATGTTGTATGGTGATATATTATGTGAATTACTTGTATTTTTACGAGTGTTTATGACAACATTTTTCTTGACAACAAGTGAGGTTTACTATTCAAGCATAACACTCAGTTTGATATCATGAAATTTTGAACTCTAGACCTCTAGAACCTAAGACTAGAGCATCGTACAACTTAGCGCTTAAGCTAGTGGTCCTTGATTAGATGTTTGTGATAATATGATATTATGTTTTGCCAATTTGGTAAGTGCAAGTTACTAAGTGCAAGTATAAGACTTAAGTTTACAAAGTACATTGTATTATACGTTAAGTATCTTATGTCATACATAGCGTTTGAATTGAGTATTTTTTTCTATTTGACATCTTGGGGTACTTTGTATGGAGGTAGGTCATAGAGAGTAAGTTTAGTCTTGTATGCTTTGTTTTGGTGGAAGCACATAGAGCTTTACGAGGAGATTATATACTCAATATATGTGGCAAAAGTATGCCTTTATGTGATAAAGTGTATTCGATGAATATTTATATGATGCAAAGTGCTCATCTTATGACCGTATAATCTAGTATTTGGTGTTTCTTTGAAGTTTATTATATTTGGTGATATTTTAGTCAACTATATTTTATACCTGGACAATGATATATTTTATAGGAAAATGTTATCAGATTTTTAGGATATTCGACAGGAATGTTACACTTTTGGTATTATAGCTGAAGGTTAGACTGTAACCTGAAGAACAATGTTAGTTAAGGAGTGTATTATTAATTAAATTAAAAATAAAAGTGAGATGAGTGATGCCTATGACAACGGAGTAAGAATATAGGTGCAATATGAAATGTGCATGCTCGTGGAAAGCTTTTCCAAAAATGTTTACATTTTTAAAGTGAATTTATCGACTATAGTAGTTTACATATATAACTAGTCGGCCTTTTTATGTCTAGTTTTTCTTTGCTTTGTTTCATTGTGAGTCATGGATGCATAGATGCTTAGTTAGGATGTTTAGTTTATTAGGCTTATGCTTTAACAATTATCCTATAGTTATAAGATTATAAACCATTAAGTATAACCTTTATAAACAATTATCAAAGAAAACAAATGATATTAAATATTATTTTCTTACTAAAAAGTATGGAAGGTTTAAAATACACAAAACAAGTGGGATGCAGAGCCATATTTGACAGTCGCATTTAAATAGTTAACATAGAGTTTGGGATAAGGTGGAAATAGTATGGAGATGAAGAGTTCAACTATTGGAAGTTGTAAAGGATATTTCTCATGTTTGGCGTACTATTGATAATGGGAGTTAGTCGGTTGTTATTGTTGAGGCATGGTTAGAGTAGCATGAGTTGGCTTTCAAAGAAATGCATGTAGTCAATGCACAAAATGTGAAGTTGATTTCTTACCTATTGAGTGGTAATGTCGTTGCTTAATGGAAAATGACAAAGGCCAGTATGCGAGTGAGAACAATTGAGTTGGAAGAATTAAAAAGGAAGTTTGAGAAGATGTTCATTCCGTAAGCGAGCTAAAGAAGTTATTTCATATGTTCATTAACTAAGATAAAACAAATGGGTGAGTATCAATTATTATACAAATAAGTTTGGAAGGTTTTCTGCTTACGGTGAGTGAGTTGATTATCACTTAGGTGTGAGGAAATCAAAGTTTGTCCGAGGTTTGATAGCACCAGTCAGGACTTATTTGATGATTAACATGGTTGGTACCCTTGAATATGAGTTAAACTCTACTTTAAGGTTGGACAACAACCCGAAGAAAGAGCACAAGTAGAAGGTAAAAGAGTGTTTGGTCGAGAAAGGAATGCTCTAAAGTCAAAAGAGACGAATGTTTATCCCTTTAGGTCAAGGAGGTTTGGTTGGTATAGGTCAGTGAGAAGTAGTAAAGACAACTTGTGAAGTTGTAAAATGAATATATGTGTAGTTTTATTTTAAATTACATAAAGTAATAACTGAATTAATATGATTTTGACTATTTTACATAAAAGTCCTATTATAAAGTTTGAATTGAAAAATACACAAAGAAATACACATAAACATAGTAATTAACTATATTAGAATACAAAATAAGATACATATGTAAGGCATACAATTTCATATCTTTACAATTTAAAATCAGCAACTTGAAATCCAGTTTTGACTTAGAATGGAATTCAATTTTAAATTTGTGGTTTTACCCTAAGGAAATTTTTAATTGAAACAATGTAAAGAACAACCAAAATAATCGATAATCAAAATAACTAAATTATGTATAATACTTTTGTTCTATTTCATGAAATAATTTTAAGTTTGATTTTAATCTAAATAGTACATTCAATTAAGATTATACACAAAAATTACTTTCAAATCTAAAAAAATTACCTTCATCTCTTTTCAGTATACTTTAATATATAAATAATAGCAATTAATAGATTGAATAACATATATAAATTCATTGTACAAGAAATGAAACCTAACCAATATAGACAAGATATTACATATTGTCATGTTGAGATGAAAACACAGGGGATCTACTTATTCTAATAATACATATGATATATCAAAAGGAGAATCGATTATTATCTTAAGATGTGACCGAAAAGATCACACTTTGAACGAAGTAAGATTCCTAAATCCAATGAATCACCTCAAGAAATTGCAACAATCTGAAGCACCACTTTTTTATTTATTTTATTTGATGTTCGAATTGAGGAATTTATTTCCATTCATAAAGACATAAATTTTTGTCCATCAAGGGAAAGGAGGAGAGCAAGAAGACGAATGAATTTTCAAGAAGAAAATGGAAGAGAATTTGTTTTAAAGGAAAAGTAGAAACCTTTCAATTCCCTCCTTTAAAATATTTCCTATTTAATTCCTCATTAAATCTCATCAAATTCTATCCCTACTCACCATGCATTTCCTGCCATAAAGGAGGCATGTGGACCTCAAAAAAATTTGAAAACCACTTGGCAGTTAATTTATATATATCCAATTTAAATATTCTATTGATATCGTATATCATTATGCGCATTTAAAACTTTTATATACATACTTTATTAAATACTAATGGTATTCAAACAAATAAAATAAAATTTAATAATCAATGTTTCATAAATACTATACATTTTAATTAATTTACAACATATATAAATTCATTAAATCATGTGGATTATTGGACTATTCATCGTTATGGTCATGCGACTCAAATGTGCAAATTAAATCAGCGACTAATAGCAAACAATTAGAATATTCATGTTCACATGTCATCTTATATAGTGGTATGACATTTTGGACAAATTTATCACTTACACATCTTTTCGGTAAAATCCAATTTTACTTATTATTAGTAGTTTTTGGTAGTAACGGTTATTTACACCAATTCTCTTTGTCAACACTTAATCGTTATGGAATTTCATTTTTGGTCAAAAGTCCATTATTGTTCACATTCAACTTGATTAGTCCAGACATAAAATTCTTGGCTCAAAACATACTACTTTGGTAAGAGACTTTGACTTTAAGATAACTATAGTTGATTGTGATAGTTAACTTGTGTTAACAAGAAATCTTGTCAACACCCCAAAGCAAGGTTAGAGGAGGGAATGACCCCTTCGAAACCCCTTTTAAATTAGTTGGAGTAATCTAAGGTCATAACCTAGTATGAACAAAGGTATTAACTAAGTCGAAAGGGTCATATTCCTTTGAAAGAACCCCCTACGAAAGGTATAGATGTGCATGTTCTCTAAATAAAACATATATAAGTAGCGAATCGGACTCTATGCATTCGAAAGTGCCACGCATTTACTTTTTTGATATTTTTATGAATATATGGACTTGGGTCTTACAATGAAGTGAAACCCTTAATTTGATTAAGAAATTAGGGTTTACAAACTCAAGAAAATTACAACCGTGGAAGGAATGAAATTGGATCCCCTAAAAATGGCACCCCTATAGTCTTATTTATAGGCGTAGGTTAGACCCCCTTCGCATCAGCCCTTTTAATTAATCAAAAGGATGCCTTTATGACCTTCCACCGCTGTTGAGTTCAGAGTGCCTTTTTAATGTTGCTTTTGAATAAGACTTAGATGCCTTCGACTCCATTGATAGGTATATGAGTGAGTCTTTTTCTATTGCAGATGCGTTGGATAAGCATAAAAGGATGTCCCAATGTGAGCGGAAGGTACATATCCAATACTTGCAAAAGGTGATGCTACTTTGGAATGCTTTCATTCTTATGGTTGCAGAAGCATTCTTTGAGGGTTGTATGGCAAGTGGTGTTGACTCCTACAGAAGGGTCAACTGCTTTAGAAGTACTTACTTGGTTGGTTACGGAATGCATTCCTGTTAACTCCTTTAGAAGCATTGGACTCCTTCAATACTTGCAGAAGGTAGCTTTCCCTAAGGTAGTTGTTTCTTAGGGAAGGTATCAGGCTTCAATTAATGTGGATTCTTATTATCTGATACCTTCGAAATGAACTTTTAATACATGCGAAAATCTTTAATGCATGTGGAATCAATTATTGCCGAAGGGATCAACTGAAGTGGAAGAGTAGCCTTAACCCCTTTAGATCCCTTTGGAAGCCCATAATTCATTTATCACTTGCAAAAGCATCTGTTCGACCCTTTCAAAAGGCCTTCCTATCACTTTTGTTCTTCATGAAGCTCTCCTTCATAATCATTTGTGCTCCGACAGGGTTGAAGTGACTTTTGGTAGTAAAATTTGCCCCTCACCCCCGGCGAAGGGATTCTCTTTACTTTTGAAGTCAACTGTTTTGATATGGCACCTTCCATTGATTCGGTATAGAACGTACCCACAAATTGGTGTTCCTGAACTGATCTCGACCGTTCGCCTGAATTTGATCGGATGGTCATCCTCCTATCCATTCAACTTATAAACTACACTACTCATTTTTCCTTTATCTTTACCTACAACTAAAAATTTCTAAAACACGAATTGTATTCTTAAAATTTTCATCGATCTCAAAATTTAAAAGGCGAAACTCTCGGACTTGACATGAGTATTTACGATTTCAAATTAGAAACTAGTTTTGTTTGCCCAATTTTAAATTAAAATTTCTAGCATTTAAGTCTGTTTTACTGTTTTAAAATTTGAAAATGATTCGAGTCAATCAACCATTTAGGATGCGAACTCAAATCCATGGCGCCAATTCGGGTTCGAAAGTGAATTTGCCTAATTTAGGGTTATTTGCTGTTGTTGGATGCGAACTCAAATTCAAAATCCATTATGCCCAAATTTAATTTAGCTTGAAGGATACAAATGATCCACCCATCAATCTTTGGAATCTAATTCTCTAGCCCTAACACAAGCCATTTCTAGGTCTCGAATGATTGCAAAAAGGAAACTAAGAGGATTAACTTCCACAGGCTCTGCTCCTAAGAAAGCCAAAACTATCGATTTCCAGATTTCTCATACCCCAAAAGCAGGTGAATTTACTGGTGCTGACAGGGCATGTGAGGGTCCTAACACTAATTCCACTTCTTCTGTGGGTGATTAATTCTATAACAATAGATCAAACTAAAATGGTTCCTTCAAAGGATGACTTTATATCTCATATTGTTGTATCTGATTCTCCCAGCTTTATTAACCAAATGCAGAAGGATTTAGGCACTTTGATTCCTTCCTAGGATTTGAATCCCTTAAGACCCTTATCACTAGTGCCTCCTACTGAATTTGAGAATATCGTGCAGTCGATTATGCACTCTTTATCGTTTTCTACTGTTCAGCCACCCACCTCTATACCGGGTTCATTGAGTCATTGTCGATTACTAATCGAACAACAACTTCTGGTATATTCGATACAACTTGATTTTCATATTACTATTTTTTATACTGAATCCTGACTCCTATCATGCTTTTCCTCTTAGATCACAAAAAGTTGGTACTCTCTTTAGAAAGATGTTACTATGTTCTCAGCTGCAACATCAAAGCTCAGGGAAGAAGTCTTGACTTTACACAATCAGATCACTTACCTGACTACTGCCAAAGATAATGCAGTGAGGAAACAAAAATGGTTGAGTACGTCTCTTTCTCAGGCAGAGTCTTCAACTTCTGATGAGAGGAAGGCTAAACAGATTTTAGCTGATGAATTTTCGGCTCTTAAAATGACTTTGAAAGAGTCGGAGGATGAAAAACCCAGGGCTAATGCGAGACATGTTTCACTTAAGAAGGAGTGCACTTCTCTTAAAAAGAGGTTAGAGAAGAAAAGGGATTCTTTATCCAAAGCTATCGACGCTATTTTTTAGGCTAAGAAAAACGTGTCTCGATTTCTAAGCACTTCTCTTAATGATATTATTGTAAATTCTTATGTGGATGCGCTCATGATAGCCTATTCCAATAAAATAGAAAAGTGCCCAGATTTAAGTTTTCCTTCTCTTGACCCTGCGCTAATCAAAGATTTCTAGCTAAGATCAAAGAAATGGAACAATGGGTTGAGGTTCATGACAAAGAGGAAACTGATGTCACCCAGCTCCTATCTTTTGAAGTTCCTCCTATGGAAGAGGATTCTGACTCGGATGAGGAGGAAGACAAAGAGGGCGACAAAGCCGTCATTGATGAATATGACAACGACATTGATAATGATGATGTTAACAATAATGATACTGACAAAGGTTAGGGCGATGGCGATAATGAGGGTGACTATGATGACACTATTGGTGGGGATGGTGGCAACACTTTCAAAGCTCCAAGTGATAAAGACAGATCAATAAATGTTAATCCCGATCCTATTGTCCATGAAGCGGTTCACACTGAATGTCCTAGCCTATTTGATTTTTACGAAAGGGTGCTGATTTTTGTGCCGGAGAATAAGGGAAGAAGCAAGCTTTATAGAACTCGATTTCGGTTTCTCATGTATGGAATTCATTATAAAAATGGCTATCATTTTCAAGATAACACTATCCAATATCTTACCATTTTAGATAAGATTTTTTATAAGACAAAGTTTGAAAAGAAATAGGTGGAAATAAATGGCCTGTGCAGGGAGTTAGATAAATAGTTAAGAGAACACGACGCATTGTCTGATAAGTACTATAGGCATAATAAAAGCACTGCAGTATTATCGTCTTTCAAAGATCAAGAAGCGACCTCTCGATTGAAAAGGGCACGTCTTCGTTATGACAAACTTTTGGAGGAGAACAAAGAATTGATGACACTCTTTTGGAAGTTAATCGAAGACAGAGATATCTTAATAGAATTTTTGTACAAAGCTTATTGCATATATCCAACTGTGGATTACTCATACTTGGGTGATTTCGGAGGGGGCCTACTTAGATACCTACAAAAGAGATACTTGGATAAACAATGGTTTGATCGCCACTCAGGGGCTTGTAGGAACTTACCATAGGTCTATTCAATTCCTCATACATTGTGTCCTAAAAAACTAAATAATATAAGGATAAGTTCATTTTTGAGATATTTAAAAGATCAATCTTGTATGAACCAGAAGAAAATTTGTAATCTTGTAATTATATTGATTTATAGACCTTATTGTGTTAGTCTTTTTATCCTTAGTTTTATTTTATTACGTTATTAAAGAGTAAACGTCTCTCAAACAGCCCTTTTACTCGGGATTACTTAAGAAAATTTGTCAAGTTATGAAGAGATTGCTTAGAAAAGTCCTCGCTCTTGAAATCCTCAAGATTGGCAATATATTGTTTTCTTAGAGATCTACAAAATCTTTACATGCAACATCTCCTACTTCTATTTGATTTTCTAGGCGAGATAAAAGGAACAACTTATTAAGGAAATTCGAACATATCACACAAAATTAATTTGTGGTCGTGATAGTCCCCCAGCCGGAGAATGGGATTATAGCAAATGCCCCCTAATTGTTACCCCCAAAATGATTTAATGCCACTTTTGAATCAACAATTACTCTTTCGTCCAACACTTTAGACAAAGTTAAAATTGTTATTTCTTGATTTTAAGTGTGATAGGGCAAAGAAAGAAATTGATTACAACAATGATATTTTACCATCTATCTCATTTCTTTTTGAGTTGTATCCCTTAGTATTGTAATAAAAGAAATGTGTTCTTTGGGTATTGATATCTTTTTCGTTTGTTTGAATAGGAAACATAGTTAGAGACTGCATCACTTTTGTTAGATCCTTCATCTCGTTTCACTAGTCTTTCGGATAGATTGATTGCGGAAGAGGAGCTTATCTAAAGATCCTTTGTCATTCTCGAAAACATTAATTCACCTTTCAACTTAGTTGAAACTGTGAAACTAAGATAAGTGCAGCTGTTTCCATTATCTCAATTTAGTGTTGACACTTTGGAAGCACTATTTTGCCTTTTCGACTTATTCGAAACCCACATTAGTTAATTAGAATGTAGCTAATATCACTTTTTCAATACAAGCATTGTCGAAACTTCTCGATATCCTTTCATTAGTGTCAGCGCTACTTTGTTTCAAGTCTTTCGACTTAATTGGAGTGTGAAATTTTGATAATGTTTATTTTTAAACAGATATTACATGGATAGCTACGCTTATTATAAAATAGAGTTAAAATATGTGGGTTTGGACGTTGTCAAAGGGTAAGTCCAGGTGAATGTGTGCCATAAAATGGGGGATGTTGATAATGTTTTCCACGCTATCGAAAGCTTAATGATTCACACAGTTCTACTTAACTTTGATCCTCTGAAGGAATGGAACCAAGTGCTATGGCGGGTAATTGAGCTATTGTAATAGGCTTCCAACACCTTCAAAAGGTATTAGTAGTTGAATAAGTCATAACCTTGATGAAATTATATCACCTAGCAGGATCATGGATATTAAAAGAACCTCTAAGAAATCTGACAAGGATATTTTTTTGGAATTAGAACTTTCTTCAAAAATGTTTGAGGCAGTTTCAAGGCATTCTCTCAAAACTTCTCAAGATAAAGTAGATGTGATCCTCGATGATTTTGGGATTATAGGGGTTGAAGCTATCCCTCTTGGTGATCAACGACACAATTCAAAATCCTCCCGAGAGATACTTTTCTTATACCGCCATTCATATTTGGCATGGGGATTTCATCCCATTTCAAGAGTTCTTGTCGAGATTCTTAAGTCATCTCGACATTGCTTCTATCTAGCTATCACCTAATATATACACATACCTTGTCTTTTTGGAGCACATGGCCCTAGAGTCGAGAATTCCTTCTTTGAATGCTAAAGTTCTTAATTATTTAGCATGCCTTGTCAAATTCAGTAATTTGAACATCTACATTTTCCGGACTAATCCCCTAAAAAGTTGGTTTCAAAGGGAGTAAACATATTTAAGGATTGGGAAACACTGTTCTTCTACGTCAAATGCTTTCCAAACATTAGTGGAACCTTTTCTTCTCCCCATAAGTAGACCATTGCCATTATTTTTATTAACTTGTTCTCTTTAGCTGAATAATGTTTTCTTATTAGGCCCTGCTCCTAAGGATCTTGACAAAGAAGGCAAGAGACTCGTAAAGTTGGTGACTGCTGTTTCAAACCATATTGGGAATAGACTTCTATTGTTGACTCCTAGAAACCTCTAGAAACATTCCCTCGTACCAGATGGCCAGATGATTCTTGGACAACCTCCTCTTATCCAACGCACTTCGAAAAGCAAACGCTTCTTAGCTTTGGGTGACCCTAAAATAATTTCATCCTTGTCCAATTTGTCCAGATCTACCCAATAAACTTAAGCGTATTATTTGTAACTTGTTTCCATGTTATTCGTTAAATTGTTTTGCTGATCTATGCCTTTTGGTTTCAAAAATCGCTCCTCTAGCTGAATTAATTACAAATGATTCACCCCTCAATCTTTGGAATCTGGTGCTCTGTCCCTAACACAAGCCATTGCTAGGTCTTGAATGATTACAAAAAGGAAACTAAGCGGAGTAACTGTCGTAGGATCTACTCTTAAAAAAGTCAAAACTATCGATATCCGGTCTTCTCTTACCTCAAAAGAGGGTGAATTTGCAGGTGCTAACATGGCATTAGAGGGTCCTAACCCTAATCCCACTTCTTCTATGGGCGACTTACCTTCTGTAACCATTGATCAAACTAAAATGGTTGCTCCAAGGATGACTTTATATCTCATATAATTGTATATGATTCTCCCAGCATTATTAACCAAATGTAGAAGGATCAAGGCACTTCGATTCCTTCCAACGATTTGAATCCCTCAAGACCCTTGTCACCTGTTCCTCCTACTGAATTTGAGAATGTTGTGTTGTCGATCATGCACTCTTCATCATTTTCTACTATTCAGCCACCCACCACTGTACCAGGTTCATCGAGTCATTTTCGATCCCTTAACGAACAACAACTTCTGGTATATTCTATACTACCTGATTTTCTTTTTACTATTTCTTATACTGAATCATGACTCGTATCTTACTATTCCTATTAGGTCACCAAAAGCTGGTACTCTCTTCAGAAAGATGTTTCTAAGTCCTCTGCTGAAACATCAAAGCTCAGGGAAGAAGTCTCCACTTTACACAATCAGATCACTAACCTGACTGCTGCCAATGATAATGCAGTGAGGAACAAGAAAGGTTGAGTGTTTCTCTTGCTCAGGCAGAGTCTATAATTTCTGATGAGAGGAAGACTAAATAGATTTGAGCTGATGAAGTTTTGTCTTTGAAAATGACTTTGAAAGAGTCCGAGGATGAAAAAGCCAGGGTTAATGCTAGACATGTTTTTTTAGCAAGGCCAACCAGTTTTATAGTGGACCATCACTTTTATTACGAACATAATAAAAGCATTTGGGTACAAGAGTAAGGTAGAAACACTTAACTACTAATGAAAAGGAATATACAGCACAGGATTGTGACTAAGGCTATCAATGGATGCAAACTGATGCGGATATGGTTGTATCTGCGTCGAATCCGCATCCGATATTCATGGATATCTGAGAATTAACATCCGTATCCGCATTTGAAAATAAAAAGAAGATATTTTGTATATTCAAAAATATCCGAAATATCCGCATCCGAAATTGATAAAGATTTTTATTACACTAATATTTTTTAAGCAAAACAATCACTTTCTCAAATGACAACACACACACTACAATATTAATCAGTTTATCAAATGACAAAATGGAAACATACATAATATCAAACAAGTTTACACGATATTACATCAATTCAAATGATAAAATAGCAACATACATAATGACAAAATGGCAACACACATAAAATTTCGGATCGGATGGGTGTTTTTCGGATACGGATATTCCCATTTCCGTATCTGATTTTCTTTTTGGATATCGGATATTCGCATCTGCTTTTTGAATATCGGATAATATCCATTTTTTGGATACGGATCCGGACGAATTTCGGATTTTTCGGGTATCCATTGACAGGCCTAATTGTAACAGAGGTGACACAACTACTAATAGAAATGGAGCGACTCTGTCTCCTCAGAAGAGGAAGAAGCACCATCATTAGCAATCTCCTGGGAAGATACCCGAGGAGCAATACAAACAATATGGGCATAAGGTCGAAAATGCAAAGCAAGACATGGGTCGTAATCCATAGAATCAGTAGGATATATAAAGATAGGTCCCAAGTAGAATCAGCTAACATGACAGCATTCCCACATGCACGTTGACCAATCATGCGAGCACCAATGAATCACCTGAAATACTGTAACGAAGGCATCTGAGGTCCAGCTGATTATCGAAGACAAATTAAGAAAAAGAATCCACCATGGGGTTATATCTCATGTCAGATTTGAGATCAATCCAACACCCTTTGGACTCATCCCAAACAATGTACAACCTAGGAGTCCCTGTAACATACCAAAATTTATCAATTTAAATTTGGTAAATGTTGAACTTTTATCATATAATTTAAAAGGTTACAAAATAAATAAATAATAAGTGATAAATTAAGTGAATAAAAATTTCTTTTGAGTTTAAAATTTGATATACTAAAAGCTTTAAAATCATTGGAATCTAAATTTTATACATATTTGTGAATATATATGTATGTGTGCATATATGGGAAAATTTTGAATTTATATATTGAATTTGATTTTTAAATTTGAATTTAAATTTTAAAATAAATGTTTTAGTAAAATAATTTGGATTATATATATATATATAGTATGTTATCAATTTCAAAAAACGTTCTCTTTTTAATAATGTGTACTAATATAAAGCTAATATTTTTAGTGGGAAATATAATTTAAATACAATTTATATAATGTAAATTATTATGTTAATAAAGAAAAAAAATTAATTAATTAATTACAAGTGTTAAACTAATAATGTCTAAGGTGACAAGTGTAATTCAAGGGAAGAAAAAATTAACAAGTGTCATGTTATCATTTCCATTTTCCTTAGAAATTTATAGAATAGAAAATAAAAATTATATATGCAATTCATCTTCTACTTTTATTCTTTTATCTCATCTTTAAAAGAGAAAACAGATCTGAGAAGAAAAAGAAGAAAAAATTTCAAGTCCTCAATTCACAAACCAGAAAACAAATTTCCAGGAAAAAAAAGAGTTTCTCTACTATTCAATCAGTAAGAAATCTGGAAAAAAAAATTATTTTTAATGATTGAAATAAATGAATACAACATGGGATTTAATACAACAACATCTAATTTTTTTTGCAGGAAGAATCAAGGATTAAAAGCATTAATCTATTTTGGTTTCTAGCTGCAGAAAATAGAAGAGTTCTCTGTTTATTAAGAATTGACTGTAAGTAAGTTAAAATTTTGGTCACTGATTAATTAAATGCATGAATATAACAAGAATAATTATTGATCTTTAACCATCAATTTGCAGAACTAAGTTTAAAAAGAATTAAAGTAAGAAAAGAAGAATAGTTGCAGGCCTCTATTTTTTTTTAAAAAAAAGAACTGTCAGTGAATTATGGAAAAAAACAAGTGAGTTAACTTTTGTTTCCTCAAATCTTTGGTTGTTGTGTGGATGTTGGATGATGTAGGGAAGTTAAAATTTTGTTTGCATCTTGAATATATGAATGAATGTTTTGTTTTTGCATGTTGATTATACAAATTTCAATCTCTGGTTTTAGTTTCAAGAAAAACAAAAGTGGAAAACCTGTCAACAATCCTGTTTCTTTCCCTCTGTCCCTCTTTCTTGTTGCATTTGAAAAATTAAACAAGTTGGAGTTTGTGCTTTAAGCTTGCACCATGTTTTAGTAACAAAACTAAACAAGTTTTGAAATTTGACTAGGTTTCAGTAATTAAATAAAGGCAAATTTGAAGTTTCTTTTTTTTCAAGAAACTGTAAAAACAAAAAAAAAACAAAAAAAACAGTTACATTTGAGTTATAGGTTTACAGGTAACTCACATCAAATTTTAAATCCTTCTCTTCCTCTTTACTTTTGAAAAAGATTGTAAACAAGTTAAAGTTTTGTTTAAACCTGCATTTTAACCCAGAAAAGAACTAAAGCAAATTTTATAAAGATTTTCTTCCTGGAAACAATGAAGAACAGCCAAAAATTCAAAATTTCCAGAAATTCGAATTTCAAATATTTTAATTTATATAATACCATGTGAATCTACTTCAAAGGTGATGATTTTAGAATCAAAAATTTAATTTTTTCATTGAACATTCCTCTTGGAAATGGAGGTTGAGTTGAAAATGAATTTTTAAGCAATTCTAGTGACCTATGGAATTTTAGGCGTCGAGATTGTTGTGCCAGCATGATTTAATGTTCGCAATCATCAAAAAAAATACTAGATTAATTTATAAACCCTTAGATCTTTGATTCGAAAGCAAACTAGGGTTAAAAAGGCTTTTTCTGTTCACGCTAGAAACCACGGTGCTGCACCTTCCACAGATGACTGGACTTCACGTCAATGGTGCTAATCGAAGCGTGACACGATGACAAGGCTAGGGTCCAAGTTTGGTGGCCGATAATGGCCTGGGATGGCGGCACGAGGCAAATGTTCAGATGACGTTCCTGATTTTTTCTGGTCGAAGGTCTCGATTCACATTTTCGAATTGTTTCCCAATTCTGGGTGTTCATGGTGTCTTGGGGGATGCACGGCGACTCGTGGTAGCCGCAGTACCGACCAGCAACGACGAAGGTGGTCGTGCACGTGTACGTGCTTGGTTGTGTGTCAGTTGTGAAACTTGGGAAGGATAAGGGAAAAATTCGAAGCAGCTAACGGGTGAGATGGGTTTGAATTCGAGTATGGACTCGAAGTGGTTTAGGGGTTGTTCGAGTTTGTACTTAGAAAAATTTTGGAAAGAAAAAAAATAACAGCACTCGGGTCGAATTTTGAAAATCTCGAAGCAAGTTGGATGAAACCTTGGGGAAGACTCGAAGGGGCTTCGGGGAAGTCAGCATACAAATAAAAACAATAAATTTCAAAACTTTTAAAATTTTAAAACTCATGTTTTAAAAGATAGTTTTGATTTGGATTTAAAACAAATTAAAGTTAAGTAAGACATTTTTTCAAGATAGTTTTGATTTGGATTTAAAACAAATTAAAGTTAGGTAAGACATTTTTTTAAAGTAATTTAATTTTAGTCACATTACTTATAAAAATCAGTTATAAAATGTAGATAAAAATGATGTTAATATGAAATGTTTTACAAAATAATTTTGATCTCTCTAGACAATTCACGTGATGAATTTAAATTAGATTTACAAGAAAAGTTACAATGGTTAACAAAGATAAGAATGTGTCCTTTGAATTAAATAGGTAATTTATGATTTACTAATATAACAAAAGATTTAATTAAAATAACTATTTAAATTAATTACTTAATATTTAATGATTAATTAAGGATTAATTTATTAAGATAATTAATTAAGGAAATAATTAATTAATAAGAGCAATTAAGATTTAATTAATGAACAATTACGGATAAATTAATTAGGGTAATTAATTAAGGAATGATTAAACTATGACGATGATTAAAGATTTAATTAATTTTAATTAAGGATAACTAATCATTGATTAAAGATGATCAATGAAATTAATTTTGTGATTAATTACTTAATTCACACTTCATCGTAGTTGTATATGATTGATAACTATTGTATGATGGGTATTGATTGATATCTCTGATTGTAATTGTGATGCTATGTGACATGAATTACTTTGTGCTAAGCTGTGATTCTGTATTTTCTATGTAAATTGAAAAAACTTTGGCCCGTAAAACGACACTTGAATTTTGATGCGACAGGGAGTCGGATTCCAGTTGGTTATCCGAAACCCACATCGAACCTGTGAATCTTTGTGAATGACATATCCACATGTTTTAAATTTGACGCTCACTATTCGGATTAGCCGGAAGAGGACCTTTGTGTCATATAACCCATTCCGAATAGTGATACAACGAAATGGATAGCAATTGAAGATGGTAGTGAAGACCGGACGTCTTCGAGAATGATAGGATAACCTGTCGAATGACTTCGCACTGAGTTGCTCGGGTATAGAGTTTCTCCATATGTGATGGGGAGTCCGATCGGGATTGTGGGTGCCCGGATTGCAAGGACTTCTTTGGAAGTGCCTTCAGTTCTGTTCGAACCCGGAATAGACTTGTATGGATTGTATGTCTGACATTACGTTTTGAGATATAAAACAGATTTCTTTCAACTACATTTCTGTTGGTGGCGGAGAATTTATTCTCTTTGCTCAACACCCTTCTTTGAGACGTACGAGCTCAGAGGTTATGTAGTTGAAGGTTATCAGTAATATATTCCCAACTTGGTAATGTGGCATGCTGACTGCTGCTAATCATTTGTTGATCAAAGCATGGCTTTTGTGAAAAGCGTAGCTTTGTGGACGAGACTTCGTTGAACCTCACAACCCAGTAATGGTCGAAAAAGGAAAGATGCAGCAAGGTTATTAGGGGTAGCGCCCTTTAGCGTATGTGCATTTCTTTCTGGATAGAAGTGGTATCATGGTATGGAGCCCAGATACTTAACTTATGTGGATATCGCAAATATATATATATATATATATTACTTTGTGATTGTTGTTGGGGCCCCGGATAAAGGTTGTTTACAACCGGGGGATGGCATACTCGTGTCAGTAGTTACCTAGTTATAGAGGTAACCCGGCCTTGTGTTAGCAGAGATCCGGTTAGGTTCTGGGGACATCCCTCCAGAGGCATACCCATGTGGCCCAGGAAGTTCCTTCGCCTTACCATTTGTTGGAAATCCAAAGAAAGAATACGAACCCTGTACGGTTTTAGTTGTATAACCTGCCATGCAGCATGGCGGTAACCTGCCACAAACCACGGTAGCTATAGTAGGCATACGATGAAATGTGGTATGCCGGCTAAGATTAATATTATACTTTCGAAAATATTTTCTAAACTATGCACTAGTAATAATATCAACGAATTTTTTTCCGTATTAAGCATATTTGACTATCATAAGAAGAAATCTCCTCCAATTCTGCAATTGCATTGTGTGTGTGGCGGGAGGTCTTATGGTAGTTTCATTTTCCAAAAAAAAAAAGCATTGCGGATTTCAGTTTAAATTATTTTGTTGTTTCTTAAAAGATAAATTGTTTTTGTTTAGTCATACTAGTCCCATGACAGACTCGGAGTTTATTGTTTCCTTTCTAAATACTGGGTGCCCATAATTTCCACACGAGCAGCCTAGTAGCTGGTCTTCCGTGTTTTGGAGCTAGCTGGATTTTGAAGTCTTAGGGTTTGGAGGCTGCTGGTTTTTGAAGGTTTTTAACTTGGAGATATTTTGAAAACTTTTGGATCTCAAGGTTCTTAGTTGGATGTTCGCTATCATTTCATTTCTTTGAAGACTTTCTTGGAATGCAATCACATGTTGTTCTATTGTGATGGTCTATTTTGAAGTAGTGTTGTATATGTATAAAAATACTCTGATGTTGGTGATGTTGATGCAATGAATATTGTGGTGATGTTGTATCTGGAATATTGATGCTAGCAGTTTATTTTGTTTCCGCTGTTTATATTCTTCTAATGTTGTTATAAGCTCCATCCGAACTGAAATTTGACGTTTGAATCTCCGGCAGTCGAATACAAGTGAGGTATTTGATGTCGACTTTTGAACGCTGAATTTTGAGTCGTGACAAATGGTATCAGAGCTAAAGGTTTAGTAAGAACTTTAGCTATGGAGTATAACACATTAGATGGCTCATTAGAGATTGGGTGAAGTATACCCTAGAATGAGTATAAACCGAGACTAAAACCCCAAAATTTTCTTAGTCTATTTCCTTTAACTGCTGATATTCCTTAAGATATCTCGTCCGAATATCTAAATCAAGTTTCTTACTAATTACAGATAGTAAGAATGAGCGGCCGAAGAGGTAGAGCTAGGGTTCAAGGGAATGCTACAATAGCTAGTCAAGTTTCCCCTTCAGCAGAAGCAGTTATGCCTACTCAGTATCAGCCGAATCTGGCTGATTTGTATAAGAGTTTCTCAAGGCTTGGTGGTAGGTCGTTCACCGGCAAAGACTCGATTATTGACGCCCAAGCTTGGATCAGATCATGTGAAAAGATCTTTAAAGGGCTTAAGCTGCAAGATGATCAAATGCGACTAATTGCTTCTTGGCAACTGCAAGATGAAGCCTCAACCTGGTGGGAAACTGTCACTGTAGATGAACCAGAAGAAGAGTTTACTTGGAGTCGATTTAAGGAGGTGTTTGAAAAGCGCTATATGCCGTCGGCAGGAATTTCCCGAATGTATCAAGAATTTCTGGACTTAAAGCAAGGAGGTTTGTCGTTTGAGGAGTACTTAAACAAGTTCGACGAATTATCCCGTTTCGGGCCGAAGTTGGTGAACACGTATCTAAAGAAAAATGAAAGGTTCATTCGTGGGATGAACAAGAAGTATCACGAAAGGATGACAACACACGTCGAAGAATCTTTTTATGATCTTATTGATATGGCATATAGGTATGCCACCCTGGATATGCAGGAGATTCCAAGGTAAAGCGGAAACTCAAGTAATCAGAATTGGAAAAAAAGAAAGTTTGGGGGCAAGAAGCCACATCAAGGCAAGGATAAGAAGAGCAGTCAAGGGAATTCGGCTAGAAATGTAACTTGTTACAATGGCCAAGAAAAGGGCCATTATTCAAACAACTGCAAAAACCCGAAGAAGCAAGTTAAGAAGGAACAACCTGCGAAGAATGATCAAGGAGTTAGAGAATACTATAATTGTCACAAGCCTGGACATGTTGTCAAGAATTGCCCAGTGATGAAACAAGCAAAGGTGGCAAATGTTTATGCGATAAAGGAAGACCCTACAACTTCAAAAGCAGATAAAGGAAAAGGTGTTCTGGAAGGTAAACTTACTATTTATGATAAAATTGTTAGAGTTTTGTTTGACACGGGCGCTACACATAGTTTAATCTCCCAACAAACCGGAAATGAATTAAAACTTAAACCTAATTTTGTCGACGAGCACATTTGTTTGAAAAACCCAGTTGGTGGTCCTGCAAATCTTTGTCTACGATGTAGAGACATTCCTATCTCGTATTCTTGTTACTGATTCCCTATCAGTCTCTTTGTTCTTGATTTTAATGAATTCAAAATTTTACTCGGAATGGATTGGCTAGCAAAATACGAAGCCAAATTAGATTATAATAATCGAACGATCTCGATCAAAACAGACTATGGAAATTTTATTGAAATCTCTTGTGAGGATCCGAGTCCAAAGAGAGATAAATTGATGTATACTTTGGAATATCCTGAACCCAGTCTAGAGTCTATACCTGTTGTTCGGGAATTTTCCGACGTATTTGAAGAAGTGAAATCCTTACCCCCACACAGAGAAATAGAATTCTGAATTGACTTATTACCCAATGCCCGTCCTGTTGTGACGACCCAGAATTTTTGGATGTTTGAAATCGTAATATTTAATTAATTTTAAATATTCAAAGGAGTAATTTAACTTGAATTCACATATCACCAATTTTTTGGTAATTTAATTATTAAATTAAATAAGTTGAAGTTGGATAATATGTTGAATCTTCAGTTTTAAGCTTGTTAAAAATAATTTGAAGGCTTATAAAATTTATATTGATAGTACTGAAGATAGTAGAAGTGTTAAAATTGAATTTGGAAGTACTTTGTTCAGTTTTAAAAATAAATCGTTTAAATCGATATTTAAAAATAGCCTTCCGAGGCACAGTATCGGAATTCGACGAAACCAGTTCCATGGGATCCGAAATATTGAATTATTTCCGGATTTCAATTTTCGTAGTATTTGAAGTTATTATGTGAGCATACGATATATAAACACGTGGAAATTGTATCGAGACAATTTACATTCATATATATTATGTTCTTACTAATCAAATTTCCCTTTAGCCGAATTCCCATCACCATCACTGTAATTTCCCTCAAATCCTGTCTCCTTTTTCTCAGCTTCTAGTACAATAATGTCTATTTCTGTTCCCTTCGTTATTATTTTTACCACGCGAGTGTCCTTCATCTTTCAGAAAAGGACATAATAATGTCGCTTCTTTACATTACAAAATCAAAACTAAATATCTGTTCGAAATCAAAAACCCCCTTCTCAAATCAAAATCAAAATCGCAACTTCTCTTTCCCCTTTTCTGTCTTTCGAGCTGGAGCTATCGATCGAGGCGATCGAGTGAGGGTCGGCGACGATGTGAGTGTTGGAGCATGAAGGGGGTTTGCGAGTCGAGACGTGGCTGCGCGCGCGACCTAAGGTGGTGACGAGGTAGGGATTCGCGGTGGCTAGGGCACAGAATTGAAGGCTGCGGCGAGGTTGCGAGTGAGGAGCAGGACCAACGCAGCGGTGATATCGCATGGGTTTCGGTTGGGAACATCAGCAGGTTGCGGTGGGGGGGGGGGGGATCTTATTCGAGTTCGGTGTGAGGTATTATTATTTTTCTTGAATTTATCTGTATATATTACATACAAAATTTACTTACAGTAAAAAGGAAATCTTAAATGTCAAGTAATTTTTGAATTTTAAGTTGTCCTCAATTTAATTTTAATGTAAACAGGAAACGAAAACATTATTTTTACAGTAAGATATAGGTTATATTTTAATTTAAATTGATAAACAGTAAAACAGAAAACAAAATGGATAAGGTTTGAAAATTGAAATTTTAAATGTCGAAGAATTTATATATAGACAGGTTTGAAATATAGGAATTTTAGGATGCTGTAAAATCTTTACAAAATTGGGATTTTAAACCTATACAGATATTTGATAAGTAGTGTCAAAGAAGAAGAAATAAAATAAATATACATCTCTTAATTTTTTTATATTACCAGTTTATTTTAAAAATAATAGAATTGGTGACTAAATTATTTAATTAATTCATTTAATTATTGGGCTACTAAAGACAATTTGTTGAAGAAAATTTATTAGTTTAAAAATTTTAAATTTACTGGTCTATGTTAAAAATAAATTAATAAGGCGATTAGTTTGTTCTATTAACATATTTAATTTATTTTAGTTTCTAAAACTAAATTATTAAACGAGATTTAGTTTAAATGAAATTATTTGTTAATTAAATTAAAGTTAGCAAATGGAAATTATTGGTTCAATTTATTCGGATATTAACAAAATGAATCCAATGTTTATTCAAGGTTAAAGGTCGTGAAAACAAGTCGAGATGGATAGGATGACAACTTTAAAAGGGCAAAAAGTGAGTTAATCTCACTCAGCTAAATTTAAATTTAAATTTAAATGATTAAATTTAAATAATTGTTTCAATGGTTGAATTGATTGATGTGATATAGTATGGTATAATTTGAAATTGGCATATTATGTTGTGCTAACATCTGTGGATGCAGGGAAAAAGGTTGGAGGGATCCAACTGGACCCCTCAACTTTTATTTAAAATTATTTAATATTCTCTGTTCTGATTATTTGATATTCTATAATGAATTATGTGGAAGTATGTAATGCTATGGCTTGGTTGATATAATTGGGTATAATGAATTACCAAAAATATAAATTTGATTTCAGAATGAAAATAAAAGAAGTGAAATTGCAAGTAAAATTCTAATAAATGAATCCGGAAAATAGAAAGGAAAATTTGAATAACAGGAAGTTGATGAATTTTATAATTCAGTATTATTATTTAAAAGAATAAAACATTTATTTAAAAGCTAAGATTTAAATTATTGAAAGAATAAAGAAGAGATTGGGAGAAATATGGGATTTGTATATTTCAGTTAAAAGTTTTAAAATCAAATGGAAAATAAAAGTAACAACAATAATTAAGTCCATACTTAATGAATTTTGAAATGAATTAAGTAATTAAAGAAACTCATTTCAAATAAATAAATTGGAAATCAATTTGGGAAAATTGATTTAAGTGGTTGAAGTTGGAATTTCCTCTGGATAGTCAAGTACATGTTTTTTTTTAAACGGTAAATTTTTAAATATAAATTAAATGTTTTAAAGTTGTTTTTAAAGAAAGCGAGTTTTGTAAAATTTATTATTCCTAACATTTAAAGTCTAAAGTAAGTATTTTCTTTTAATCAATTTTAGCAATAATTATTAAGAAGTAACGTAGTATTTTGTTTTAAAAGTAGAAATCTAGTTTTTATATTTTATTAAGTAATGTTATTTTCAAATGTTTATATAGTATGTATTTTTAGTAAATCATTAAAGTAGTTTTAGCTTAAGTGTTTAAAAGTAAATCCCAAAGTAAGTATTTTTGTTTAATCTATTATCGCAATAATTATTTGAAGAATGATTTGGTCTCATGTTTAAAGTATTATTAAAGATTAAGTATTAAAGTAATTTTTTTCTAAATTAAATGTTAAATATATTTTACAATAAAGTGTTTTAAATTATTTAAAAAATCTAAAGTTTGTGCTTGGTAATTCCAATGGAAATGAAAATACTCGGAATTTATTCTGAGAAAAAGAAGAGAGTTTGAAAACTGTTTTCAAAAGGATTTGAAAGTGAAATTATATCTTGTAAATATATTTTGAGATAAATAAATAAATTTGGGAAATTATTCATTGTTGGATGGTTGTTTGTGAAGATAAATTGATAGTTAAATCACCGACTATCAATTTTGGACAAACTGCGTTGATCGCTTCGAAGAGACCGGGATCGAGATTTATTTCTCGAAAACCACTTCTATCCGGTTTGTATGTTTCGTGAAAAACGAGTTTGGATTCAAAGATGGAGCAGTGAAGTGCAAGGGCTGGTCGCTACTAATCCCGAGGATATTTTCAAAATGGATGTAGTAGGAATAGTGCCTTCGGTTCCGTTCGAACCCGGGACGGACTTGCGTGGATGAATGCTTGCGAAACATCGTCAGGTGGACGATGGGCATTCTAAGGGATATGTTCTAAAAAGGTAACGCTTAGCCTCAAGCCTCATCAAATGGGAATGACTGAAAATCAGGGGTTATGCCGCAAGGCTAGGTAGGTAGCACCCAAGCAGGGTGAGGTCATCCATGTCTAGATGTCCCTTTTTATTTTGGCTTAGTGGGCGGTTGCTGATCCCAACCGCGGGGTGATCTAACTCGGGATTATCCAGTAACGGGTAATCCCGATCTTGTGTTGCAGGGGAGCGGGCGTACTCCTCGGTACGGTGATCTAGGCCCCGTACCTTGACAGGTGGTACCCCAGTGCCTAGTCATTAGTTGGAAATCCATTCTCCCTACGAGCCTTGTACGAGTTTTGTTTGTATTACCCACTCTGTGGCTAGTAGCTGGAATTTAATCATGTAACAATTTCGGCTATTTTATAAGTATTTGTATATAGATCCTATTATAATATCAGAGGATTTCTATAAAAAAGTGTTTTAGCTATCGTAAGGTAAAAACCCGACATGTTTATTTGTAGCGTGGTCTTACGAGATGCTTTTGTTTTCAAAGGGTTTTTGAAACTTTAATAATCAATTGGGTGTGATTTTCTCACGCTGGTATTCCAGACTGACTCAGGTGTTATTTAACTGTAGTGCTCGGGTCAGATTGAGTATTATAGAATACAGGATATGATGCTGTGGAGCTCAGGAGACGAGCTGGATGACGATATGTACTCTCGTACTTGTTTATATCCATACATTCCGCTGTGTTGAGTTGTTATGTATCCATTTGTATGATATTGATGTTGAGCTGTGATTGATGTACTCTGATGATGTAATATATAAAGAGAGATATTTGATGTTTGAGTAAAGATTATTTATTATCTATTATATTTTATTCCGCTCCGATGGTTAGATTTTGTTGTTATTTTCTATTTTCTTATTCTACCTCTTCTTCTTTAACCCAAATGGTTCGTATTTACTGTACAACTTGAGTTGATTGTTGTAGAATAGTGTTGACTCAAGGGGTACGGATTTGCGGGCTGTTACACTTGGTACCAGAGTTTAGGTTGGTGATAACCTTGGCTCTGGTGGGAATTACTCATTAAATAGAGTCTATAGTACTCTATAATGAGTTGGAGTGTATTAATAGATATGAGTGCGTTTTTGTTAGTGAATATAATTTGTTTTAATATTGCGTTGATTGATTTATTGAGTGGCATATGAACCTTCATCGACACAGTCTGCGCAACTGTATCGAAGGGGTTTCTAAACACTTGAATAGAACAATTGACACGGTATTGTTTTAAATGTGGGTAAATGAAATAATTTTACCCAAAATATATTTTGATATAAATAAAAGTATTGTAAACTATTTTAGCTAATATATGGTTGTTTGGATGTTAGGAAGAATAATATTAAATTATTATCGTCGTGGGTAAAAATTTAACTAGAAATTGAAAATATAACCAAAGGTTGAGGGAATAAATTCAATTATAAAAGGAAACTTATAAAATATGAATTATAAATGTAAATTATAAATTGAAATATAATCAAATGAGAATTTGTATGAGCATAAGCTGTGCAAATGAATTATAGTTAAAATTGATTTAAGCAGGATTTGGAAATTTAAATCCCGGGGATTTGGAAGTATTTTGAAGATAAATAATAATATTATTGTTTTGGAGGTATTTCTGAAAGAAAATGTGTTTTGAATGAATTTTGAAAGTGATATAGCATTGAAATCACTTGGATTATTGGGAAATAATTCTGATGATGACGGCTGCATCATCAGTGTTCATTTTTGAATTTCTGAGTGACAGATTGCTGCCAACAATAAATTTGTTCAGAAAAGCTAGTTGTTTTTGAAAAATCTTAAAGGAAATTTGCTGGGAATAAAACCAGGATTGGTTTAAATTTTGAGAAGTGTGATTTTGAGATGTTAGAGATTTCAAAATAATTTGAAACCAAAAGTCGGGTGTTTAAAAAATCCTGATGAGATAGTTGTAAACTTATAAATTGAGATAATTTTTAAATCAGGAAGGGAATATAAGCTTTGAATGTTGGAATTTAAATTTAAAGAGAAAAGTTAAAAAATGAAATTAACTTGGATGGGAAATAAAAATTTAACTAGATTGACATTAATTGGATAGGCCGAAAATAATATCCTGTTGTATTCGAATTAAGTTGAAATCGAATTGAGTTAAATAAATCCGAGTTAAAGTAAAATTGAATTGGAATGAGAATTCAATTGAATTAATGAATGAAATTAAGTTCTTACCTGAAAAATGGAAAATAAATTGAGTAAGGTTTGGAATTGAAATTAATAAATAAGAATAACGTGTAAAAGAATTATAATGCATGAAATAAAATATGCTTGGGTTGTAAATAAGTATAAGGCTTGAGTTAAAATAAAAGAAGAATATATTCAAGCCTATGATGAATGGAATTATTTAAATAATAAGTTGTGACTTATAAAATTTGAAAAAGTGGGATAGAAACCCAAAATAAATATTTTTGATGAACTGAAAAATAAAATGAAGATCAAAGCTTGAATTATAAAATAAATTTGAACTTAAAAAAAATTAAATGAAGAGATTTCGAGATTAAAATCAAGTTCTGGATTATAAGTTGGGGAAGGACTATTTAGATGATAATTAGATAATGAAATATGTAATGAGAACCCAATGTAGTTAAATAAAGTTGAATTGTGAGTTTATGATGAAGTTTGGAAATAAACTCAAGTTGTAAATCAAATTCGACCTGGATCAATTGTAAAGTAAATGTAATTGAATTGTGGTAAATAAATTGGGTGGTAAATTGAAAATGGATAGTGGATTCGGAACTTGGGTTATAAATTAAAATTTTAACTTGAAGTGTTAACAAATTAAATATAATTGGGAATGTATAGAATAAAAATGAAGTTGGATTAAAATAGTAATGGTTTGAATTGCAAATAAAATCCAGTTTGAGTATAAATGAGTTAAGTACGTGCTTGGATATTGTTTTGATAAATTGAGAAGGTGAATTAAAATCAAACAGAATTTGATTAAGATGAGAATCAAATGGAAGTGAACTTAAGTTTGAAGTGGAATAAATTAAGTAAATTAACTTAAGTTGAGAATAATTAGAAGCTCGACTACGAGTAAAAATGGAAGACCATTAAATTAAAACTTGGTTTAAATTAATTCGGAAATAGTTAGTAAAATGAAAATGAGTTGAAGTATATATAATTTTTTTTTGAATAAATGGAAGTAAATTAACTTAAGCTAATAGATGGAAGACAATTGAATTTAATTCAACTTAAACTAAGTTTAATGATATTGGATTAGAGTTAAATCAAGTGAAAATAAATTTTAATCAAAATAAAATTCGGTGAGTTATAGATAATATTTAATGGAATGAAAAATTCTTAAATAAATAATTGTAAACCATTTAAAATGTTAAGGAATTGAAATAACTTGGAGACAATATTAACAATTGAATATTTTCAAGTTTAATAGAATCGTTTTAAATGAAACGCTAATGATTGGGTTGAGAAAAAAAATTAATTGGAATGTGTCAAGCTAAATAAATGGGTGTGAATGAACTAAAATAAAAGGAAATTTAATTGGTAATGAAGATGAACCTAAGTTGTTAATGGATTTGAATGAACTGGTTTGGTTAATAAATGAAATGTAAGTGAATGGATTCAAATCTGAAATGTAATGAAAATGAGAATATATGGATTGTGAATAAATTTAAAAATGGAATAGAATTAAGTATAAATTGAGTGAAATCAATTTAAATTGGTTATAAAACATAAATACTTATTTATTCACATGGATATCGTCAAATTTCATGGAATAAATTGTCATTGGATGTAAATGGAAGTAATTGAGATGCTATGAATTGATAAAAGAGAAATGGAATTGATTTTGAAATCAATTGAATGGAATATGAGTTTGCTTGGGTTAAACTAAATTGAAGGTAAGAAATGGTATTGTAAACCATTAAAATTAAATGAAATGGCGTATGGATTGGTTGAAACAAATGCGTAAGTGTTAAAAACCATATAAGTTGCTTATGAACGTTGTTTAGTTACATTGCTTTTAATATTCATGTGTTGTAATTGTTTAAAAGAGTGAAATGTTAATAAACTTCATATATATGACACTTACATGTTTAAATTGAGTAAGTACAGGTACCTGGAAGCTTTATGGCTGGATTTGGGTTGCATTAACTGCTAAATAAATAAGTTGTCTGCTTAAAAATGCTAAATAAGGTACGCCTACACAATAAAAATAGGAAATATGAACTGTTTTTGGTTTTTCCGACCGTGTGGGTCGATGTATATATATTTATCTCTTTTATCAAATTGCAAAATCTCCTCCGTACAAAGGAGACTCTGCCAAAAAAATTCAGAAATTTTGGGAGTTAAATTTTTTTGAAAATTTTGGAAAATTTTGTTAACGACAAAACGATTTTAAATTGGAAATTGAAATAAGTTAGTAAATGAAACTAACTAAAATAATGACATGAATTAGTTATAAATGGAAAATAAAATTCAATATTTAAAATTAAAGATAAATTGAATTCGTATGGAAATGAAAGAATCAATTTGATTGGAAACAAACATAAACTAAAGTGGGAGATGAAAATAAATATAAGGAACACATAAATGCTTATACTAACTTAAGAAGGGAATGGTGAATTTTTGATTGGGAATTGATACTACAAATATAATCTAAGTTAATATTTGAATAAATAAATACTGACATTTTGTAATAAAGTTGATAACAAATTTTGAATACTGTGATTGGATATTAGTGCTAAGCAGGATATGCAGGTAATATAAAGGGAAAAGAGAATTGGATTGATTTCAAAAGATAAAAATTTGAAATGCTCGACAAAAAGGTATGAATTTAAATTTGGTGTGAAATTTGATTGGGATTTTGGATTGAGCCACTTGGCCTTTTGTTTTCTTTTTGGATTTGGGAGGCCGTAGAGCCATTTTGTAGTTGTACCGAGCTAGCCGTGCAAAGGAGACGCTGGCGAAATTTTTTCGAAAATTTAGAGAGTTAGAAATTTTGATAATTCAACATTTGGATTTAAATTAAATTTGAATAGTTGAATAAGTAAAGTTAGTTGGGAACTATAGAAGGTTTTGGGAAGTTGGTTGAAGTAATAGTGGGTCTTTGATAAAAGATATGTTATGGCAAGTTGATAAAACTGATTGGTTTTGGGAAAAAGTAAACGGGTATTGGAACATTCTTCCTAACTAGTAATTTCGGGGACGAAATTCTTTTAAGGGGGGAGGAATGTGTCGACCCGCAATTTTCGGATGTTTGAAATTGGAATATTTAATTAATTTTAAATATTCAAAAGAGTAATTTTAACTTGAATTCACATATCACCAATTTTTTTGTACTTTAATTATTAAATTAAATAAGTTGAAGTTGGATAAAATGTTGAATCTTCAGTTTTAAGCCTGTTAAAAATAATTTGAAGACTTATAAAATTTATATTGATAGTACTGAAGATAGTAGAAGTGTTAAAATTGAATTTGGAAGTACTTTGTTCAGTTTTAAAAATAAATCGTTTAAATCGATATTTAAGAAAAGCCTTCTGAGGAACAGTCTCGGAATTCGACGAAACCAGTTCCATTGGATCTGAAATATTGAATTATTTCCGGATTTCAATTTTCGTAGTATTTGAAGTTATTATGTGAGCATACGATATATAAACACGTTGAAATTGTATCGAGACAATTTAAATTCATATATATTATGTTCTTACTTATCAAATTTCCCTTCTGCCGAATTCCCATCACCATCACTGTAATTTCCCTCAAATCCTGTCTCCTTTTTCTCAGCTTCTAGTACGATAATGTCTATTTATGTTCCCTTCGTTATTATTTTTACCACGCGAGTGTCCTTCATCGTTCAGAAAAGGAAATAATAATGTCTCTTCTTTACATTACAAAATCAAAACTAAATATCTGTTCGAAATCAAAAACCCCCTTCTCAAATCAAAATCAAAATCGCGACTTCTTTTTCCCCTTTTCTGTCTTTCGAGCTGGAGCTATCGATCGAGGCGATCGAGTGAGGGTCGGCGGCGATGTGAGTGTTGGAGCATGAAGGTGGTTTGTGAGTCGAGACGCGGCTACGCGCGCGACCTAAGGTGGTGACGAGGTAGTGATTCGCGGTGGCTAGGGCAAAGGATTGAAGGCTGCGGCGAGGTTGCGAGTGAGGAGCTGGACCAACGCAGCGGTGATATCGCGTCGGTTTGGGTTGGGAATATCAGCAGGTTGCGGTGAAGGGGGGATCTTATTCGAGTTCGGTGTGAGGTATTATTATTTTTCTTGAATTTATCTGTATATATTACATACAAAATTTACTTACAGTAAAAAGGAAATCTTAATTGTCAAGTAATTTTTGTATTTTATGTTGTCCTCAATTTAATTTTAATGTAAACAGGAAACGAAAACATTATTTTTATAGTAAGATATAGGTTCTATTTTAATTTAAATTGATAAACAGTAAAACAGAAAACAAAATGGATAAGGTTTGAAAATTGAAATTTTAAATGTTGAAGATTTATATATAGATAGGTTTGAAATATAGGAATTTTAGGATGTTGTAAAATCTTTATAAAATTGGGATTTTAAACCTATACAGATATTTGATAAGCAGTGTCAAAGAAGAAGAAATAAAATAAATATACATCTCTTAATATTTTTTACATTACAAGTTTATTTTAAAAATAATAGAATTGGTGACTAAATTATTTAATTAACTCATTTAATTATTGGGCTACTAAAGACAATTTGTTGAAGAAAATTTATTAGTTTAAAAATTTCAAATTTACTAGTCTATGTTAAAAATAAAGTAATAAGGCAATTAGTTTGTTCTATTAACATATTTAATTTATTTTAGTGTTTGCGTCAAAATTGACCACAAACACCCGATATCGTTGAAAGCACCCGTTTGTGGACACAAATCAGCAACAATCAATATAAGACTCAGATCTAAACAGCAGCAAACACAGTAACTCAGAAATAACAATAACAAACACAGGGTTCATAGTGGTTCGGCAATCTTGCCTACGTCCACTCTGAAGTTTATGACTTTATTGATATTCTCTTGATGATTACAGTTGATTACAGCAAGTTACAATGGATTATAGCTCTGAAACTTGAATGCAACAGCGATTATCAGGTGTAGAATTGAATCCGGTAGAGTTTGGGCGCGTCAGAATTCCGATCCCCTTTTCTGAATGACCTGGGGCTCTATTTATAGATGTAGGAGGCTGATATTTCGCCTAAATTTAGGGAGACCACTTCTGGCACGTGAGGGGGCCCACGAGCCCAACCTTAGGGAATTTGGGCCTACTTTGGGATGATTCGAAGTACGTTCGAATTGATCAAGAATTCATCCAATCGAGGAGAAACTTGGCATGGACATTCTTCAACATGTATACAAGCTCCTGTGAAAATTTCATAACATTTGGACTTGTAAATCGCGAGAAATCATCGATTCGAATTAGCGTTTCCTAGACTTTTCGCTCCGTTCGAATCGATCAATTCGAATCGATTGATTCGAATCGATCCAAGCACGCGCTAGTAGGTTGACGTGGCACGCATTCTTCGAGTCGATCCACATTTTTCGCCTAGTTGATAGAGTCGTCGCTTGAATTTCACCGCTTTGACTTAATCGATTCGAAGGCTTTGCTTATGCATGGATTCGAACTGAGACTCGTTCGTATCGATCATATCTCACTTCAGCTAATCGGTACGAAACGGCAACACTAGTTGGATTCGAAGAGAGGTGTCTTCATGGATTCGAAGGTCAGCAACATCTATGGATTCGAAGCAGGGGGAACATGATGGATTCCATCATGTGTTACAGCGATGGATTCGAAGGAAGGTAATAGGATGGATACGAAGCCTGGCCACCTGATGGATTCGAAGGAAGGTTGGGCTTATGGATTCGAAGGACTTCCAAACTTGATGGATTCGAAGTAGATGGGCACGAACCGATGGATGTGAACATGATTTCTGGCCATGGATTAGAACTAGGGTACATCTTATGGGTTCGAACAAGGGCTATCTCCTCCATCTTCAATCGATCATATCTTGCATGTATGAACTCGGAATGACTTGAGACTTGAAACATCGGCTCTCGCGACTTTGCCTGTCATGTCTTGTCAATTATGGCCCGATCCGAACTCGGAAAAAATTCATCGATCCATAGCGAAGTGGAATGCAACCAATCTCTGAGATGAACTGTCTCTTGTTTTCGACCAATCTTTCGGTATCACGGCTTTGCCAAAAAGCGGGATAACATTTGCTCCCCAAAATATGCCTTGCGGTAGGAAGGCGTGTTTTGTAATGCCATGATCTGTATGTTCATATCCTGTAGATGTCCAGCAAAGGAATTTACAGTTCTATGTGACCTCAAATAACGACTGTTCGGGATCGGGATACTTGAGATGAAGTGCGACCTCAAATAACGACCGTTCGGGATCGGGATACTTGAGATGAAGTGCGACCGTTCATGGTCAAGCGCCTGATTTCAAATGACGATCGTTCGAGATCGAGCCATTTGAGGTGAAGTGCGACCGTGCGCGGTCAAGTGCGGACCTTAAATGACTACCGTTCGTGATCGAGCCATTTAAAGTAAGATGAGTTGTGCCGTTCGGGGCGAGTCGTGCCGTTCGAGGCGAATTGCGACCGTTCGCGATCGTGTGCCGTTCGAGGCGAGTTGTGACTGTTCGAAGTCGGGTGCCGTTCGTGGTGAGTTGTGATCGTTCGCGATCGTGTGCCGTTCGAGGCGAGAAAATGTGCCCGTGGGGGCTTGGTATTACCGATACCAGGCTCACGTTCGCGTGGGTCCCTGGATCGTTTGTCAAGGTGGTTTATCGCCATCTCAGAGCATGCCTAAGGATCGTTCGCGACCCCGTACATGTGTAAGTAGCTTAGCCATTTCAGAATCATCAGAATCAAATATCTATTCGACAGATGAATTTTAAAACAGAAATACCCAAACAAACCAAGTTCAAATGTCCAAATCAATGCGAAACAAAAGCAAAGCAAAGATGTCAAAGTGTAAGTTCCCACTACGAAACAATCAATGATCATTCAGAGCATGCCTGGAGAACGTCCGCGATCTCGTACATGCGTAAATGATTTAATTGTGTTAGTGGAAGCTTACGACTTGTTCATCGTTATTTTAATTAATTGATAATCAAACGGTTCCTTGATTCAGGGTCGCCTGTAGCTCATGTAGACGGTGGTCGCTCTGGTTCCACCACTGGAGTTCGCCTCCTCACATATTGAAGGAGAATACCGTTCCTGATATGTCCTTCTAACTCGTCCTTCAGATGCCTACAATCATTAGTGTTCTGACCGTTTAATTCATGAAATACACAAAACTTATCTGATCTTCTTTGGTCGTAAGTTGGATCCCTTCGCATTGGTCTACGATACGGAACATGCTCCTTGGTACCCTGATAAATTCATTCCAGACTCTCATTCAGCTCGGTGTAAGTGGTGAATCGCGGCTCCCTCTGTTGCCGCTTTGACCTGTCGTTATAATCCTCAGCCTTTCGTTTTCCTTTATCCTTGCCTGAGTCCTTTTCGAAAGGCTTTTTGTCTTTAAGCACATAAACTTCTATTCCCTCTCCTTCTTCTCTTTCTGCATTCGCATCCTCTAATCGCAAAAACTTTTCTGCCTCGTCGTAGAATTCAGATAGATCCACAGGCGGATCTTTGGTCAATGAATTTTTGAACTCTGTGCCGTCAGCTACTCCGGACACAGCTGCCATTACCACCATAGATGGATCTGCTCGATCCACCGAAGCTGCTGCTGTATTGAATCGCGTTAGATAACTCCTCAAAGTCTCTCCGGCATTCTGCTTTAAAGTTGCCAAATTCATCACATTCTTGGGTCTTGTAATGTGAACCCTGAATTGCCCCATAAATCTCTCAATTAAACCATTCCATGTTCCGATGGATCCATTCTCCAATTGTCTAAGCCACAACGCTGCGATATCCGCCAAGTACAATGGAAAGCACCGGGCCATAACCTCCTCTGATGCCCCCAGCACTTCCATATGTCTCATATATTTCGTTAGATGAACCGTGGGGTCCGTTCTCCCGTCATACATGTCCAACGATGGTAACTTGAAATCCGGTGGGTTCCTAGCTCGTCTGATTGCTGGAGTAAAAGGAATCCTATTAACATCCTCCAAATCTTTATTTACCAAACCGCCTCTCATAGCTTTTCTAACCATCTCCGCCAATCTGTCATTGTCTCCGAGATGCAATCTTCGTTCACCACTTTCAACCTGCCTCCCGAGTTCACGAGGGAACTCTGGGATCTGCCCCCTTGACTGAGCGTTCACTCCTCTGTTACTCCAAGGTTGCACAGATGCTCCCCTCTCTCTCCGAAATTGGATCAACGTTCTCCATGGGTGTGCCTTCTAATCCAGGTGCTACGCCGGATGGACCTGCTCCGTTCTGAACTCCATCCGCTTCCCTATTCTGTGCTCCAAGCTGTCCTATCTGTTGAAATAAACTCTGGATCAACTCCTCTTGTTTCTTCATCATTATCTCCATCTCGTCCCTAGTGATGAAGATCGACGGTCGATTCGCTCCTAAAGAAGCCTCTTGACTTCCTTGATGTTCACTTCTCTCTGGCATTTGTTTCTTACTTGTTTGTCTCGTCATGGTTTCTCAAATCTGAACTTTCAAACTCTCTGAATCAACTTCTAATTGATAGATTTCCTGAGTTAGCCTTCTCAGTGAAAGCACCAAAATGTTTGCGTCAAAATTGACCACAAACACCCGATATCGTTGAAAGCACCCATTTATGGACACAAATCAGCAACAATCAATATAAGACTCAAATCTAAACAGCAGCAAACACAGTAACTCAGAAATAACAATAACAAACATAGGGTTTATAGTGGTTCGGCGATCTTGCCTACGTCCACTCTGAAGTTTATGACTTTATTGATATTCTCTTGATGATTGCAGTTGATTACAGCAAGTTACAATGGATTTTAGCTCTGAAACTTGAATGCAACAGCAATGATCATGTGTAGAATTGAATCCGGTAGAGTCTTGGCGCTTCAGAATTCCGATCCCCTTTTCTGAATGACCTGGGGCTCTATTTATAGATGCAGGAGGCTGATATTTCGCCTAAATTTAGGGAGACCACTTCTGGCACGTGAGGGGGCCCACGAGGCCAACCTCAGGGAATTTGGGCCACTTTGGGATCGATTCGAAGTACGTTCGAATCGATCAAGAATTCATCCAATCGAGGCGAAATTTGGCGTGTACATTCTTCAACATGTATACAAGCTCTTGTGAAAATTTCATAGCATTTGGAATTGTTGATCGCGAGATATCATCGATTCGAATTAGCGTTTCCTGGACTTTTCGCTCCGTTCGAATCGATTGATTCGAATCGATCCAAGCACGCGCTAGTAGGTTGACGTGGCGCGCATTCTTCGAGTTGATCCACATTTTTTGCCGAGTTGATAGAGTCGTCGCTTGAATTTTGCCGCTTTGACTTAATCGATTCGAAGGCTTTGCTTATGCATGGATTCGAACTGAGACTCATTCGTATCGATCATATCTCACTTCAGCTGATCGATACGAAACGGCAACACTGGTTGGATTCGAAGAGAGGTGTCTTCATGGATTCGAAGGTCAGCAACATCTATGGATTTGAAGCAGGGGGAACATGATGGATTCCATCATGTGTTACAGCGATGGATTCGAAGGAAGGTAATGGGATGGATACGAAGCCTGGCCACCTGATGGATTCGAAGGAAGGTTGGGCTTATGGATTCGAAGGACTTCCAAACTTGATGGATTCGAAGTAGATGGGTACGAACCGATGGATGCGAACATGATTTCTGGCCATGGATTCGAACTAGGGTACATCTTATGGGTTCGAACAAGGGCTATCTCCTCCATCTTGAATCGATCATATCTTGCGTGTATGAACTCGGATTGACTTGAAACTTTAAACGTTGGCTCTCGTGGCTTTGCCTGTCATGTCTTGTCAATTGTGTCCCGATCCGGACTCGGACAAAATTCATCGATATCCATAGCGAAGTGGAATGCAACCAATCTCTGAGACGAACTGTCTCTTGTTTTCGACCAATCTTTCGGTATCACGGCTGTGCCAAAAAGCGGGATAACATTTAGTTTCTAAAACTAAATTATTAAACGAGATTTAGTTTAAATGAAATTCTTTGTTAATTAAATTAAAGTAGCAAATGGAAATATTGGTTCAATTTAATCGGGTATTAACAAAATGAATCCAATGTTTATTCATGGTTAAAGGTCATGAAAACAAGTCGAGATGGATAGGATGGCAAATTTAAAAGGGCAAAAGGTGAGTTGATCTCAGTCAGCTGAATTTAATTTTAAATTTAAATGATTAAATTTAAATAATTGTTTGAATGGTTGAATTGATTGATGTGATATAGTATGGTATAATTTGAAATTGGCATATTATGTTGTGCTAACATCTGTGGATGCAGGGAAACAGGTTGGAGGGATCCAACTGGACCCCTCAACTTTTATTTAAAATTATTTAATATTCTCTGTTCTGATTATTTGATATTCTATAATGAATTAAGTGGAAGTATGGAATGCTATGGCTTGGTTGATATAATTGGGTATAATGAATTACCAAAAATATAAATTTGATTTCGGAATGAAAATAAAAGAAGTGAAATTGCAAGTAAAATTCTAATAAATGAATCCGGAAAATAGAAAGGAAAATTTGAATAACAGGAAGTTGATGAATTTTATAATTCAGTGTTATTATTTAAAAGAACAAAACATTTATTTAAAAGCTAAGATTTAAATTATTGAAAGAATAAAGAAGAGATTGGGAGAAATCTGGGATTTGTATATTTCAGTTAAAAGTTTTAAAATCAAATGGAAAATAATAGTAACAACAATAATTAAGTCCATACTTAATGAATTTTGAAATGAATTAAGTAATTAAAGAAACTTATTTCAAATAAATAAATTGGAAATCAATTTGGGAAAATTGATTTAAGTGGTTGAAGTTGGAATTTCCTCTGGATAGTCAAGTACATGTTTTTTTTTAAAACGGTAAATTTTTAAATATAAATTAAATGTTTTAAAGTTGTTTTTAAAGAAAGTGAGTTTTGTAAAATTTATTATTCCTAACATTTAAAGTATAAAGTAAGTATTTTCTTTTAATCAATTTTAGCAATAATTATTAAGAAGTAACGTAGTATTTTGTTTTTAAAAGTAGAAATCTAGTTTTTATATTTTATTAAGTAATGTTATTTTCAAATGTTTATATAGTATGTATTTTTAGTAAATCATTAAAGTAGTTTTAGCTTAAGTGTTTAAAAGTAAATCCCAAAGTAAGTATTTTTGTTTAATCTATTATCGCAATAATTATTTGAAGAATGATTTGGTCTCTTGTTTAAAGTATTATTAAAGATTAAGTATTAAAGTAAATTTTTTCTAAATTAAATGTTAAATATATTTTACAATAAAGTGTTTTAAATTATTTTAAAAATCTAAAGTTTGTGCTTGGTAATTCCAATGGAAATGAAAATACTCGGAATTTATTCTGAGAAAAAGAAGAGAGTTTGAAAACTGTTTTCAAAAGAATTTGAAAGTGAAATTATATCTTGTAAAGATATTTTGAGATAAATAAATATATTTGGGAAATTATTCCTTGTTGGATGGTTGTTTGTGAAGATAAATTGATAGTCAAATCACCGACTATCAATATTGGACAAACTGCGTTGATCGCTTCGAAGAGACCGGGATCGAGATTTATTTCTCGAAAACCACTTCGATCCGGTTTGTATGTTTCATGACAAACGAGTTTGGATTCGTAGATGGAGCAGTGAAGTGCAAGGTCTGGTCGCTACTAATCCCGAGGATATTTCCAAAATGGATGTAGTAGGAATAGTGCCTTCGGTTCCGTTCGAACCCGGGACGGACTTGCATGGATGAATGCTTGCGAAACATCGTCAGGTGGACGATGGGCATTCTAAGGGAAATGTTCTAAAAAGGTAACTCTTAGCCTCAAGCCTCATCAAATGGGAATGACTGAAAATCAAGGGTTATGCCGCAAGGCTAGGTAGGTAGCACCCAAGCAGGGTGAGGTCATCCATGTCTAGATGTCCCTTTTTATTTCGGCTTAGTGGGCGGTTGCTGATCCCAACCGCGGGGTGATCTCACTCGGGATTATCCAGTAAGGGGTAATCCCGGTCTTGTGTTGCAGGGGAGCGGGCGTACTCCTCGGTACGGTGATCTAGGCCCCGTACTGTGACAGGTGATACCCCAGTGCCTAGTCATTAGTTGGAAATCCATTCTCCCTACGAGCCTTGTACGAGTTTTGTTTGTATTACCCACTCTGTGGCTAGTAGCTGGAATTTAATCATGTAACAATTTCGGCTATTTTATAAGTATTTGTATATAGATCCTATTATAATATCAGAGGATTTCTATAAAAAGTGTTTTAGCTGTCGTAAGGTAAAAACCCGACATGTTTATTTGTGGCGTGGTCTTACGAGATGCCTTTGTTTTCAAAGGGTTTTTGAAACTTTAATAATCAATTGGGTGTGATTTTCTCACGCTGGTATTCCAGACTGACTCGGGTGTTATTTAACTGTAATGCTCGGGTCAGACCGAGTATTATAGAATACATGATATGATGCTGTGGAGCTCAGGAGACGAGCTGGATGACGATACGTACTCTCGTACTTGATTATATCCATACATTCCGCTGTGTTGAGTTGTTGTGTATCCATTTGTATAATATTGATGTTGAGCTGTGATTGATGTACTCTGATGATGTAATATATAAACAGAGATATTTGATGTTTGAGTAAAGATTATTTATTATCTATTATATTTTATTCCGCTGCGATGGTTAGATTCTGTTGTTGTTTTCCATTTTCTTCTTCTACCTCTTCTTCTTTAACCCAAATGGTTCGTATTTACTATACAACTTGAGTTGATTGTTGTAGAATAGTGTTGACTCAAGGGGTATGGATTTGCGGGCTGTTACAATGCAAGTCGCAGGATGGCACCTAGGGAAAGAATTGAATTAGTCAATCAAACTCGAGATTTGCTAGAAAAAGGATTGATTCGCCCTAGTGTTTCTGAATGGGGTTCAGCTGTCGTGTTTGAGGCTAAATCGGACGGATCTTTGAGATTGTGTGTAGATCACCGCAATCTCAATAAACAAACTCTCAAAAACAAATTCCCTTTACCTAGAATCGACGATCTATTCGATCAACTTCATGGAGCTCGATTCTTTTCTAAAATGGATTTAGCTCAGGGATTCCATCAACTGTGAATAGCTGAGGATTGTGTTCATTCAACTGCTTTTAGGGGTCCTAATATGTTCTACGAATGGTTAGTCATGCCCTTCGGACTAACCAATGCTCCCGCGTACTTCGTAGATTTAATGACCCGAGTGGTTCGAGAAGTATTGAACAAATTTGTCCTTGTATTTATTGATGATATCTTGATTTACTCCAAAACTAAAGAAGAGCATGCTGAACATCTCAGAATTTTTTTGGAGATATTGAGGAGGAATATCCTATTCGCTATATTTTCTAAGTGTCACTTTTGGGTCAAAGAAATCAGATTTCTCGGTCGTATTGTTAATGAAGAGGGTATTTCTGTTGATCCAAGAAAGATTTCAGCAATTCTGGATTGGAAGCGACCCACTACTCCTAGAGAAGTTCGAAGTTTCTGGGTTTAGTGGGATATTATAGAAAGTTTTCTAGGATTTTTCTAAGTTGGCGAGTCCATTGACTAAGCTAACAATGAAGATTGCTAAATTTGATTGGACTCCATAGTGTGATGCTTTCCAGGAATTGAAAAGGAATTAACTACCGCTCCCGTTCTCGCTATCATTAACGGTAACCAAGCGTTATCTGTCTATACTGATGCTTGTGGAGACGGTTTGGGTGCAGTACTAATGCAAAATAGGAAAGTGATTGCCTACGCGAGTAGACAATTACGCCCGCATGAGAGAAATTACCCAACACATGATTTGGAGCTTTTAGCTGTTATTTTCGCATTGAAAATCTGGCGACACTATCTTCTGGGTAAGAACCTTTTTCAGCTTTCTTAATGATATAAGAAATTTAACTTAACTAAATAAATATACTTAATGAACTATTTCTGTTTTAGGTGAAAATTTTGAATTATTCACCGACCGCAAATATTTGAAAAATCTCTTTACCTAGAAAGATTTAAATCTACGGCAACAACGATGGTTAGAATTTCTAGCATCATATGACCTAGTTATTCAATATACGCCCGGAAAGGCCAATGTAGTTGTCGATGCTTTAAGTAGGAGGCATGCCATTCTTGCATATCTTGTAGTTACTCCTACTCTCCTCGAAAGGATCGCCAGTAAGCAAAAAGAAGACCGGTTCCTCCGTGGAATTTGTAAAAGAATTCATCCAGGAGAATATTCTAGTTTTGCAATTGATAATAATGAAGTTATTAGGCTGAAAGGCAGGTTATGTGTGCCAGATATCCCTGAAATAAAGCGTGAAGTTATAGATGAATGTCATAAGCCAAACTCAGTATCCATCCAGGAGTTAATAAGATGTATAAAGATAACAAAAGAACTTTCTGGTGGAAGACAATGAAAAGAGATATATCTATATATGTGAGTCGCTGTGCTACCTGTCAACAAATTAAAAGTGATCAGAGGAAGATAGCGGGTTTACTCCAGCCTTTGGAGGTGTCCAGGTGGAAATGGGATCAGGTATCGATGGAATTCATCGATGGGTTGCCCCACACTCGAAAGGGAAATGAAACAATCTGGGTTATTGTGGACCGCATGACTAAAACAGCCTACTTCATCCCAGTGAAATCCACCTGGACAGTAGCAAGTTTAGCTGAGCTGTATGTCAAAGAGATTGTCCATCTCAATGGTATACCGAGCAGTATAGTGAGTGATCGTGACCCGATCTTCAATAGTAGATTTTGGGAGGCATTTTAGGCCACGTTGTGAACAAAACTAAATTTCAGTACTACTTATCACCCACAGTCTGATGGGCAGACTAAAAGGATAAATCGAATATTATAGGATCTTTTGCGAGCTTGTATTCTTGACTTTGGTAGATCTTGGGAGGACTATTTACATTTGGTCGAATTTTCATATAATAACAGCTATCAAGCCAGTACCGAAATGGCTCCTTTTGAAGCTTTATATGGTCGTCCGTGTCGATCACCGGCATGCTAGATTGAGTCCGGTGATAGACTCGTTCTTGGACCAGATATGATTAAAGAAGCTATTGAAAAGGTTGATTTTATCCGAAAGAAGTTAATAACTGCTCAAAGTCGCCAGAAGAGTTATTACGGCCATAGATGAAGAGCTTTGGAATTTCAAATTGGAGATTCCGTTTTCTTAAAAGTATCTCCAACGCGGGGTGTGTTAAGATTCGGGAAGACTGGTAAGCTGGCACCACGATACATTGGTCCTTTTCCTATTCTGGAAAGGATTGGTCCTCTAGCATATCGAGTGCAGCTACCTAACTGGTTATCCGACGTACACAATGTATTTCATGTTTCACATCTTCGAAAGTAAGTGCCCGATCCAGACAGTATTATTGAAGAGGCAGCTCAAGCAGGATCTAGAGATCACACCAAATTTAACAGTTAAAAGAGAACCAATTAAGATTGTGGATCGTGACGAAAAGCAATTAAGGAACAAAATTGTAAAACTAGTTAAATTGCAGTGGAGCGGTGATCCAAAGGACTGTACTTGGGAGACAGAAGACAGTACGCAAAAGTCTTATCCCAATTGCAGAATGGATATCTCGGCTTAAACTAGTAAGCCATTTCTCTATCCTTTTCTGAATTCGTATATTCTTTATTTGCTTTTCTCTCTCTTTCAAATTTGGAGGACAAAATTTTCTTAAGGGGGGAAATCTGTAACATACCAAAATTTATCCATTTAAATTTGTAAATGTTGAACTTTTATAATATGATTTAAAAAGTTACAAAATAAATAAATAATAAGTGATAAATTAAATGAATAAAAATTTCTTTTGAGTTTAAAATCAATGAAATCTAAATTTTATACATATTTGTGAACATATATGTATGTGTGCATATATGGGAAAATTTTGAATTTATATATCGAATTTGATTTTTAAATTTGAATTTAAATTTTAAAATAAATGTTTTAGTAAAATAATTTGGATTATATTTATATGTATGTATGTATGTATGTAACATGTAATCAATTTCAAAAAACATTCTCTTTTTAATAATGTGTATTAATATAAAGCTAATATTTTTAATGGGAAATATAAGTTTAAATACAATTTATATAATGTAAATTGTTATGTTAATAAAGAAAAAAAATTAATTAATTACAAGTGTTAAACTAATGATGACTAAGGTGACAAGTGTAATTCAAGGGAAGAAAAAATTAACAAGTGTCATGTTATCATTTCCATTTTCCATAGAAATTTATAGAATAGAAAATAAAAATTATATATGTAATTCATCTTCTACTTTTATTCTTTTATCTCATCTTCAAAAAAGAAAACAGATCTGAGAAGAAAAGAAAAAAAATTCAAGTCCTCAATTCACAAACCAGAAAACAAATTTCTAGGAAAAAAAGAGTTTCTCTGTTATTCAATCAGTAAGAAATCTGGAAAAAAAATTGTTATTTTTAATGATTGAAATAAATGAATACAACATGGGATTTAATACAACAACATCTAAAAATTTTTGCAGGAAGAATCAAGGATTAAAATCATTAATCTATTTTGGTTTCTAGTTGTAGAAAATAGAAGAGTTCTTTGTTTATTAAGAATTGACTGTAAGTAAGCTAAAATTTAGGTCACTGATTAATTAAATGCATGAATATAACAAGAGTAATTATTGATCTGTAACCATCAATTTGCAGATCTAAGTTTAAAAAGAATTAAAGTAAGAAAAGAAGAATAGTTGCTGGCCTCCATCTTTTAAAAAAAAAAGAACTGTCGGTGACTTTTGGAAAAAAAACAAGTGAGTAAACTTTTGTTCCTCAAATCTTTGGTTGTTGTGTGGATGTAGGGAAGTTAAACTTTGGTTTGCATCTTGAATATATGAATGAATGTTTTGTTTTTGCATGTTGATTATACAAATTTCAATCTATGGTTTTAGTTTCAGGAAAAACAAAAGTGGAAAACCTGTCAACAATCTTTTTTCTTTCCCTCTGTCCCACTTTCCTGTTGCATTTGAAACATTAAACAAGTTGGAGTTTGTGCTTTAAGCTTGCACCATGTTTTAGTAACAAAACTAAACAAGTTTTGAAACTTGACCAGGTTTCAGTAATTAAATAAAAGCAAAGTTGAAGTTTCTTTTTTTCTAGAAACTGTAAAAACAAAACAAAAGAAAAAAACAGTAACATTTGAGTTATAGGTTTACAGGTAACTCACATCAAATTTTAAATCCTTCTCTTCCTCTTTACTTTTGAAAAATGTTGTAAACAAGTTAAAGTTTTGTTTAAACCTGTATTTTATCCCAGAAAAGAACTAAAGCAAATTTTATAAAGATTTTCTTCCTAGAAACAATGAAGAACAGCCACAAAATTCGAAATTTCTAGAAATTCAATTTTCATATATTTTAATTTCTATAATACCATGTGAATCTACTTCAAAAGTGATGATTTAGAATCAAAAATTTAATTTTTTCATTGAACATTCCTCTGGGAAATGGAGGATGAACTGAAAATGAATTTTTGAGCAATTCTAGTGATCTATGGAATTTTGGGCTTCGAGATTGTTGTGGCAGCATGATTTAATGTTCGCAATCATCAAAAAAAATACTAGATTAATTTATAAACCGTTAGATCTTTGATTAGAAAGCAAACTAGGGTTAAAAAGGCTTTTTCTGTTCACGCTAGAAACCACGGTGCCGCACCTTCCACAGATGACCGGACTTCACGTCAATCGTGCTAATCGAAGAGTGACACGATGACGAGGCTAGGGTCCAAGTTTGGTGACCGATAATGGCCTGGGGAGGCGGCGCGAGGCAAATGTTCAGAAGACGTTCCTGATGATTTTTGGTCGAAGGTCTCGATTCACATTTTCAAATTGTTTCCCAATTCTGGGTGTTCGTGGTGTCTTGGGGGATGCATGGCGACTCGTGGGTGGCCGCAGCACCGACCAGCAACGGCGAAGGTGGTTATGCACGTGTCTGTGCTTGGTTGTGTGTCAGTTGTGAAACTTGGAAAGGATAAGGTAAAAACTCGAAGCAGCTAACGGGTGAAATGGGTTTGAATTCGACTATGGACTCGAAGTGGTTTAGGGGTTGTTCGAGTTTGTACTTAGAAAAATTTGGAAAGAAAAAAATAACAGCACTCGGGTCGAATTTTGAAAATCTCGAAGCCAGTGGGATGAAACCTTAGGGAAGACTCGTATGGGCTTCGGGGAAGTCAGCATACAGGGTGGTTTGCTCAAATAAAAACAATAAATTTCAAAACTTTTAGAATTTTAAAACACATGTTTTAAAAGATGGTTTTGATTTGGATTTAAAACAAATTAAAGTTAAGTAAGACATTTTTTTAAGTAATTTAATTTAATTTAATTTTTATCACATTACTTATAAAAATCAGTTATAAAATGTAGTTAAAAATGATGTTAAGATGAAATGTTTTACAAAATAATTTTGATCTCTCAAGACAATTCACATGATGAATTTAAATTAGATTTACAAGAAAAGTTACAATGGTTAATAAAGATAAGAATGTTATCTTTTGAATTAAATAGGTAATTTATGATTTACTTATGTAATAAATGATTTAATTAAAATAAATATTTAAATTAATTACTTAATATTTAATGATTAATTAAGGATTAATTTATTAAGATAATTAATTAAGGAAATAATTAATTTATAAGAGCAATTAAGAATTAATTAATGAACAATTAAGGATAAATTAATTAAGGAATGATAACTATGAAGATGATTAAAGATTTAATTAATTTTAATTAAGGATAACTAATCATTGATTAAAGATGATGAATGAAATTAATTTTGTGATTAATTAGTTAATTCACACGATTGATTCATCGTAATTGTATATGATTGATAACTATTGTATGATGGGTATTTATTGATATCTCTGATTGTAATTGTGATGCTATGTGATATGAATTGCTTTGTGCTAAGCTGTGATTCTGTATTTTCTACGTGAATATGAAAACCCTTTGGTCCGTAAAACGACACTTGACTTTCGATGCGACAGGAAGTCGGATTCCAGCTGGTTATCCGAAACCCACATCGAACCTGTGAATCTTTGTGAATGACATATCCATATGTTTTAAAATTGACGCTCACTATTCGATTAGCCGGGAGAGGACCTTTGTGTCATATAACCCATTCCGAATAGTAATACAACGAAATGGATAGCAATTGAAGACGGTAGTGAAGACCGGACTTCTTCGAGAACGATAGGATAACATGTCGAATGACTCAGCACTGAGTTGCTCTGGTATAGAGTTCTCCATATGTGATGGGGAGTCCCATTGGGATTATGGATGCCCGGATTGCATGGACTCCTTCGTAAGTTCCTTCGGCTCTGTTCGAACCCGGAACAGACTTGTACGGACTGTATGTCTAACATTACATTTTGAGGTATAAAACAGATTTCTTTCAAATACGTTTCTGTTGGTGGGGGAGAATTAATTCTCTTAGCTTAACACCCTTCTCTGAGACTTACGAGCTCAGAGGTTATGTAGTTGAAGGTTATCAGTAATATATTCCCAACTTGGTAATGTGGCATGCTGAGTGTTGCTGATCATTTGTTGATCAAAGCATGGCTTTTGTGAAAAGTGTAGCTTTGTGGACGAGACTTTGTCGAACCTCACAGCCCGATAATGGTCGAAACAGGAAAGATGCAGCAAGGTTATTGGGGGTAGCGTCCTTTAGGGTATGTGCATTTCCTTCTTAATATAAGTGGTATCATGGTATGGAACCCAGATACTTAACTTATATGGATATCGCAATTATATATATATATATATATATATATATATATATATATATATATATATATATATATATTACTTTGTGATTGTTTTTGGGGCCCCGGATAAAGGTTAGTTACAACTGGGAGATGCCATACTTGTGTCAGTAGTTACCTAGTTATAGAGGTAACCAGGCCTTGTGTTAGCAGAGATCCGGTTAGGTTCTCGGGACGTCCCTCCAGAGGCGTACCCATGTGGCCCAGGAAGTTCCTTAGCCTGACCATTTGTTGGAAATCTAACGGAACAATATGAACCCTGTACGGTTTTAGTTGTATAACCTACCATGCAGTGTGGCGGTAACCTGCCACAAACCATGGTAGCTATAGTAGGCATACGATGAAATGTGGTATGCCGGCTAAGATTAATATTATACTTTCGAAAATATTTTCTACACTATGCACTAGTAATAATATCAAAGAATTTTTTTACCGTATCAATCATATTTGACTATCATAAGAAGAAATCTCCTCCAATTCTGCGATTGCATTGTGTGTGTGGCAGGAGGTCTTATGATAGTCTCATTTTCCAAAAAAAAAGCATTGCGGATTTCAGTTTAAATTTTTTTGTTGTTTCTTAAAAGATTAAATGCTTTTGTTTACTCATACCAGTCCCATGACTGACCCAGAGTTTATTGTTTCCTTTCTAAACTCTGGGTACCCATAATTTCCACACGAGCAGCCAAGTAGCAGGTCTTCCGTGTTTTGGAGCTAGCTGGATTTTGAAGTCTTAGGGTTTAGAGGCTGCTGGTTTTTGAAGGTTTTTAACTTGGAGATATTTTGAAAACTTTTGGATCTCAAGGTTCTTAGTTGGATGTTCGCTATCATTTCATTTCTTTGAAGACTTTCTTGGAATGCAATCACATGTTGTTCTATTGTGATGGTCTATTTTGAATTAGTGTTGTATATGTATAAAAATACTCTGATGTTGGTGATGTTGTTGTAATGAATATTGTGGTGATGTTGTATCTGGGATATTGATGTTGGCAGTTTATTTTGTTTCCACTGTTTATATTCATCTAATGTTGTTATAAGCTCCATCCGAACTGAAATTTGACGTTCGAATCTCCGGCGGTCGAATACAAGTGAGGTATTTGATGTCGACTTTTGAACGCTGAATTTCGGGTCGTGATAGTCCCAGAAATGGGAGCAAGCATAGGAGCAGCTGAGTCAATGGTAGGAACCACAAAACCAATGCTGAAAGGGAAGGCGGGCCTAACATCGAGACTAGGAGGAGGATCCGGTCCTAGAATAGGCAATCAGGAATGTAAGGTTGAGAGGCAGAACTGGAAGCCTTATGGACCAATTTCTTAAGCGATGGACGAGGCAGTGAAACTTTGGGACCCGACGAGAAGACGGCAGCATGCTTGCATGCGGCGGCAAGGTGGCCAAAGGAATGGAATATGGTACAAATGTCAGGAATCCATCCTTAATGAACACAAACAACCACAACAGCAAGTTGAACACTAATTGAGGAAGGGAGGGGCTTATCTGGGGTAATTTAAATCAGTGCCTTCGCACACCAATTTCTCATGTGCAACTATACTGGAGTCAAAGCATTTCAATTTGCCTACAATACAAGCATGCCAATTCAAACCAATCAAGGGTTGTAACATAGAAGGAATATGTGAAATGTAAGCCCAAACGAGAATAGAAAGAACCCGATCACGAGCACTGGCTATTGTAGGAGACCATGGAGTAATTATAAATGGTTTTCCATCAAAAAGGTAGGCTCATCCTCAAGAGCATGTCAACGGTCCTCGGCATAGGGAAACTTAAGAAAATACATGGAGTCGACCAACAACAAATGCAAATCACCTTGAAGCTTCAAGCCCTACGGCAAACTTTGTCGCATCATGAAGTTGGTGACTAGGATCCAAAAAGGATCCAACCAAATAATTCGACCAATAGTCCTTACCATCTTGCAACACAATAGGAGGTGGAATCATAACTCTGTTTACCTCCATAATTTTAAAATCAATTGGTTTGTAATCGCCCGCATTACGGGGTAGAGATGAGAATGGTGAAGTCCAAGATTTCAAGCATGATGGGGGCAGGAATTGCAAATAGACCACTTGCACCCAGACCCAAATCTACGTTTTTATCAACGATAAGTTGCTCGGCATTTTGAAAAATGCTACCAATGCATATGCCAATACCAGGGCCAGCTGCTTGAGATACCAAATCATTTCGAACAGTAGAAACACTAGTAGTACGAACATCTTCATCGTCAATAAACACGACATTCGATTGCTCTATTCCCTTACACTGATCACCACACATAGCGATAGCAATTAGGGTTGACAATGGGGTGCTAGGAATAAACAGAGCTTAATAGAAATTTGCAGAACTAAAGGTGGCATTTTAGCAAGTGATAAAACAAGGGCGGCACAAGGATTCACCATTGTATATTAGAATCAAGGGATGCAGAAGCTAATGACAGACCGGGGTTGGATGCGAGGAAGGGGGAAATTGATTTTAGGTATATTTAGCAGCATTGAACGTAGCGGGGTAGAAGTGCTCATGATAGCCTATTCTAAAGCTATCATGTTTCACTTAGGAAGGAGTGTACTTCTCTTTAAAATAGGTTAGAGAAGAAAAAGGATTCTTTATGCAAAGCTATCAACACTATTTCTGAGGCTAAGAAAAAAGTGTCTCCGTTTTCGAGCACTTCTCTTAATGATATTATTGTAAATTCTTATAAGGATGCGCTCATGATAGCCTATTCCAGCAAAATAGAAAAGTGCCTAGATTAAGTTTTCCTTCTCTTGACCATGTGCTAATCAAATTATTTCTGGCCAAGATTAAGGAATGGTGCAAGGGATTGAGGTTCCTAACAGAGAGGAAATTAATGCCACCCAGCTCCTATCTTTTGATGTTCCTCCTGCGGAAGAGTATTCTGACTCAGATGAGGAGGAAGACAAAGAGGGCGACGAAGCCGTCATTGATGAAGATGACAACGATGCTGACAATGATGATGATAACCATAATGATGATGACAAAGTTCAGGGTGCTTGTGATAATGAGGGTGGCCGTGAGGAAATTGTTGGTGGGGATCGTGGCAACACTTTCAAGGCCCTAAGTGATAAAGACGGATCAAGAAAAGTTAATCCCGATCCTATTGTTCATGAAATGGTTCAGACTGAATTTTCCAACCCGTCTGATTCTTAAGAAAGGGGTGCTGATTTCTGTGTTGGAGAATAAGTGAAGAAGCAAACTTTGCAGACCTCAATTTTGGTTCCTCAGGTATGGAATTCTTTATCAAAATGGCTGTGATTTTCAAGATAACACTAGCTAATATCTTACCATTTTAGATAAGGAAGAATACCATACACCTTTATAAGACAAAGATAGAAAAGAAACAGGTGGAAATAAATGGCCTATATATGGAGTTAAATAAACAGTTAAAAGAACACACAGCACTTTGATTAGTACTATAGGCATAACAAAAGCACTGCAGTATTATCGTCTTTCATAGATCAAGAAGCGGCCCCTCGACTGAAAAGGGCACGACTTCGTTATGACAAGCTTTTGGAGGAGAACAAAGAATTGACGACACTTTTTTGGATGTTAATAGAAGATAGAGATATATTGGTAGAAATTTTGTATAAAGCTTATTGCAGACATCCAACTGTTGATTAATCATACTTGGGTGAATTTAGTGGGGGCTGCTTAGATACCTGTAGAAGAGATACATGGACGAACACTGGTTTGATCCCCACCTGAGGCTCGTCGAGACTTACCATGGGTCTACTCAACTCCTCATACATTGCCACAAGAAAAACTAAATATTATAAGAATAAAATCATTTTTGAGATGTTTAAAAGATCAATCTTATATGAATCAGAAGAAAGTTTGGAATCATGCAACTATATTGACCTATGGAACTTACTGTGTTAGTCCTTTTATCCTTAGTTTTATTTTATTACGTTACTATAGAGTAAAAATTTCTCAGGCAGCCCTATTACTCGGGATTACTTAGGAAAATTTGTCAAGTTACGAAGAGATTACTTAGAAAAGTCCTCGCTCTAGAAATCCTCAAGATGTGCCAGATATTGCTTTCTTACATATCTTAAAAAGCTTTACATGCAACATCTCTGACTTCACTTTGATTTTCTATCCGAGAGAAAAGGAAATGCTTCTTAAGGAAATTTGGACATATCACACAAATTAATTTGTGGTCATGATAGTCCCCCAGTTGGGGAATGAGATTATAGCAAATGCCCTCCAGATGTTACCCCAGAAGGATTTAATGACACTTTTGAATAAGCAATTACTCTTTTGGCTAACTCTTTAGAAAAAGTTAAAAAAGTTGTTTCTAGGCTTTAAGTGTAATAGGGCAAAGAGAGAACTTGATTATAACAATGATGTTGTACCATCTATCTTATTTCTTCTTGAGTTGTAACCCTTAATATTTTAATAAAAGAAATTTGTTCTTTGGGTACTATTTTTTTTTGTCTGAATAGGAAACACAGTTAGCGACTACGTCACTTTCGTCGGATCCATCATCTCGTTTCACTAGTCTTAGGTATAGATTGATTGGTGAACTTGAAATGAGTAGCTTATCTAAAGATCTTTTGTCTACCAAATTCTAAAGCAATACTCAAGCGTTGGAATGGCGTAGGTAATTTTTCTTCAAAAGGTTATCACCAGAAGCCTTAACGATCAAATTACTAGTCTTGAAGTGGATATTAGGAAGAAAGATGTGATGGTTTCTCAATTGAAACCTGTGCAGTTAAAGCGCTCGGCGGATTCAATGTGGCGGAAGTGCAAAAAGTCATACCAGGGATACAGCGAGGATAAAGCGGGATATAGCATATGACCCTAAAATAGCATATAAAAGTCGTACTTAATGCTTTATAAATATATAAATGGTAATTAAATGAAAAATTAACATTTAATTGAATTATAATTAATACATGAATAATATTAAATAAAAACTTGTACGAATATACTATAAATAAATGTAAACTGTTATATAACATAATTGAATTTAGTAAAATATCAGAATATTTTCATTTCTAAAAATATATTAAAAATTCAATTAAAAAAATTAATTTCATAATTTTTATAATGTATAAATGTCATTTTTCAATTCATTTCTTTTAAAGAAGATATAGCAGAATATAGCGGGAATAACAGGATATAGCGAAAATAGTGGGGCTTAAAGCGAAAAAGCTTTATTTGGGGCTATATGAAAAAATCATGGCGGCAGAAATCCACTTTAAGATATAGCAGGGTTATAGCGGGATAATAGCGGGGCATTAACTGCACAAATTGAAACGTCAAATTAAATCAGATCCTTCGATGGACTTCGATCATAAGATGTCCAAGCTTTACCAATGGTAAGTGATTTGGAAATAAAACTAAAGGATAGTCAAGCACAGTGTAAATCATTGGAATATATCATGGGAGGTGATATTCCGAACATTAATTTACCAATTTCTCCGATCACTCCAACTGTTAGGAAATTAACAAGGTTTTGTTCCTTAGCCATTGAAAAATTCCCCACTACGGCAAACCTTTCCCCGGATTTGGATGAAAAAATGGTGGGCGAATGGTGCACAAAAGTCAAATTTGAAATTATAAAATATTTCAACAAACAACAAAAAGAAAGATACTCTCAACGTATCAATGAGTATGTGGCCAAAATTCGAAAACTTGAACACGAAAGGTATCTTCTTCAAAAACATATTGATGTATTGGAAAGACATAATAAGACCTTTAGAGAGGCAAACGACACTTTCAATCGTGCTCTGAAGCCTCGTATCAAGTCTATCGATGATGCTAATGAGATTAGGGAGAAAGAAAAGAAACTTTTTGTGTGCTAATTTGCCACATTGTCGATCCCTTAATTTCTAAGAATCTAGATAAGATTGCACAAGACCTTTGAGGCACATACTTGTTTTTGATCTTTTGGTACAAATATCTTATGTATTGTATAATATAATTTGTAAATAATTTTGTAGATTATGTAAATATCACCTGGCTTGTAGCCCTTATATGTACTTATACTGTTGTTACTAAATTTTCTACTTGATAACTCTAGCAACGGTTTTTTTGTATTTTTTGAATCATTTGGTCTTCCTCATCAGTACTATTTTCCTATAAACCATAAAGTAAACAACATTTCATATCATTCATTTTAGATTTATGTAATAAAATGTTCAGTAGTTTGTCTATATTGTTGGAGATAGTATTAGAATTCCTGATAATATAATTCCAGAAAACTGAATCTAGGAATAATGGAGATTAATAGATCGTCATCTGAAGACAATAAGTGATGATAAATCCACAGTTGGGAATGATAAAAGATTTGAAATTCTTGTCTGACAATAATAGCAATCCTAAGATCCAACTTTGGTAATGATGAGAGAGGACCAGAAATTAAACTTTAGTTATATTAATAGAAGATCGGAAATATAATTATGGAATTAATAATAGAGGGCCAGAAATCCAAATCTGGCATTAATAATAGAAGTTTAGAAACCCGATTTTGGAAATAATTGTTAAAAGACCAAGAATAATCGTCTGGTAATTAAAATAGCCCCGAAGTAATTATTTGGAAATAAGTCGTAGAAGACCAGGAATCCTCATTTGGGGGCAAATGATAGGATATCTGGAAATAATAGAAAATCTAAAACCAAGACTCGGGTTGATAGGTGTAGTCCAAAAGTTAGTAGTAGAAACTTAAGACCCGGATTCGAGCATTGATAAGTGAAGTCCATAAATCATCTTCTGGATTTAGTGAAAGACCATGAATTCATAATAGAAGAGCCGAAATCTAGATTCGGGTATTGATATGTAAAGTCCAGAAGCCATCTTTTGGAAATTAGCCGAAGGACATAAATTCAAATCCAATAGCGAATGTAATCTAGGAATTATCATCTGAAAATAATAGAAGATTAGAAATCAGTTCCTGGAAGTAGAAGGAAAGTTTACAAATCATTATTCGAATAATGGAAGTTCAGAAATTCTCATCTGAGCCTTTTGATCTGTAACACTAATTGGACTTTTATTGTTCGAATTTTTTGCTTTGTGTTACCTTTTTGGTTCCACGTACCTAATTCTTTTAACATGCGCCATCCTCTAGGCTTCGTATATTTTTAATGCTCTGTGTGCCACTCCTTCGGCTTGGATGTCTTAGTCCGTTGTTGTCCGGTGCGCATGGTTAGCTTATCCATAAGCGGGAGCCAAGGACATACCCGACCTCCCTCCAGGAGGCGCTACAGCTAGGCCTTTATAGGCGGGACTGAAGGCTTCTCTGGTGCCTTGACCATGCTATGGTGTGGCGAGATCAAGGGCTTACTTCGTCTTTCCTCCTGAAGGTGATGCATCCAGGCCTTATAGGCGAGACTGCAGGTTGGTCGGTGCCTTGAACTGGCCATAGTGTGGTGCGATCAAGGGCTTACAAATACTTTAGCATGGCCATAGTGTGGCGCGGATAAAGGATAACTCCGACCTCCCTCTAGGTGGTGCTTTAACCTGGCCATCTTGGCATGGGCAAAAGCTTATGACCGGTTAAGGTAATTTCTAATCTTAAGGAGAATCTTAATCCCAACCATGTAGATTTTCTTATTTGAATGGGCCTTTATTGAATTTATCTAGGATTGCTTTACAAATCTATTGATTTTCCTAGTTTGAAAAAGTTGATGATTGTAACACCCCGTATCTAGAGGCCAAAAGCTAAGTGCTACAGATGTTGTAATCAACCATAGTATTAATTCAAGGTGACAAAATACGGCAATGCTAATGGTATCCTTAATATCAAAAGCACTTGAATATGAGAAAAATTATAGATTCCAAAAAAAATTACTGATTACATATCAAAAAAATTACTCATATCCAAGTTACATAATCCAATGGCGTTTCCCAAGTAAAGATCAATTATAATCATTACAAAAATACGCCAAGAGCGGCTTATGACGATGCCCCCGAGGTTGATCAAAGTAATATAGTCATAACTAACGTAATACACACAATAGAAATAAACAAAATTAACTGTAACTCTGAATTAGCTATCCGTCAAGCACTTGCACATCTTCGAAAGCTTTATTCGTCAAAACTAAAACCTGTAAACCTCGACCCTCAGCCTACTCAAATCAATTTTGAGTACCCGAGAGTTTAACGGGAAACAAAAAACTTCAAGTCTTATATAAAGCCTGGTATGAATAACACTGTTACATCTAGGGTTAATGATATTAAGTGAGTCCATGCCACTTAGCGGAACGGGTTTCCCCTCACTAATATCATTTTCAAAACATATATTTTGCAAATCTTTTCCTGTACCAAACTGGTTAATCAACTGATCATAACAACAACAATAGTAATAGAAATATCTGTTATGCTAAAAATGGGTGATTAATGAACTATCTGTCCACAAGTTACAAATGGATTATCTGTTCGAAAACTAGACTGACTGCCCGCAAACTGGACTAACTGTGCTGACTGCCTGCAAACTGGGATAACTGTCTGCAGACTGGACTAACTATCTGCAAACTTAACTAACTGTCCGAATCATTTTCTTAGGGTCATCTACCCTTCATCCTTTTCCTTGAAAACCTTTTCAAAATGATCATAATGATTTAACCATACCTTCGAAACCATTGGAGAAGTGGCCTAATTTTAGAAAACAAAATAACCCTTCGAAACCCTTTGGGTCGAAAGGTAAAGAGCGGTAGCTAAAGGTTTCGACTTAGTCGAAAAAGTTATTTATAAACAAAGGTGCAACCCAATTGAAACCCTTTCCTTTAAAACCATTTGACCTAGTCGAAAGCCAACCTAGTCGAAAGCTATTCAGTCAAAAGTAAGAGGGCGCATTTTTCTTTTAAAAGCAAAGTGGTACCTCTACACCTTTAGAACCCCTGGTTTCGACCCTTTACATTCCGTCTACATCCAATTCACTACGTACTAGTTCCCTGATAACATGTGCATTGGTTTCAATAGTGTCAGAGGCGGAAGCTGGTGCCGAAAGCATCGAAACAATGAAAAATATGTTTATTTATCCTTTTAAACTATTTCTTTATTACCTAATCTTCCTTATCTGTCGAATTGTGATGGTTGCAAGTTTCTCTTTTCTAAAGTACTGCCGACTTTGCAGAATTAACAATTTAAATTTATTTCGAAAAGCCCTTTCTCCTTTTAAAAATATATAAAACATTTAAGTCTCATACCTCAAATAATTTTATATATCCATTAAAACACTTAGGAAAATTCTACAAAAATTTCAGAAAATCTCTTTTAATATGTTTTGCAACATATAAAAGTTTGAGACCCAAATCTTTATTATTTAACCATAAATAATTTATAATTCAAATTAACATTTACTTACTAGAAAGTTCATATAAATCAACATAAATTATGAAAATTGAAACTCATCTATAAAATGTTATTTCAAATCTTCATAAAAATTCACAAGGCGTTTGGATGTCATTTAATAGGGTTTTCATATCAAAACATGTCATAAAATCTATATGAACAACCATAAATCATCAACTAGTATATATAATCATTCCATCACTCAAAAACATGGAAAATCAATGCAAAATATTTCAGTTTTCATCTTAAAACCAAAAGCAAAAGTAATATGAGATGTAAACATTTTTCACTTCAGCTTTAGTGATTAAAGAGATTGAGATGTGAATTGATTAGATTTACTTAAGCTTATTCTTAGCTAATCTTCATTTTTTCCCCTTGCTTTTGTTAATAGTGGCTAGGCTTAGGATTTTTTTAAATTTTGATGAATGAAAATGAACGTGTATGAGATACACGACCATAGGTTATGGATATAGGAATTGCCTCTTCCCTATTTTACCCATCCTCTATTTCATTTTAACTCTTATCTTAATTCATTATTTAAATGGCATGGCTACACCTTAAAAAATCAAATCTCAATACCCTAATCAAAACATTATTTTATTTTGCTTTTTAAGTCGCGATAAGTATCTCTAATCCTGCTCTCAATCTCCCAAGTATAGTCTCTCATCGTCACTCCGTTAGACTTTGAAAAATCTAAGCATCTTGGTTCTAAGCCTCTTCTCATCTCTTGTAGCAATACGAATTGGCTTTCTCACTATAATCAAGTTCGCTTCTACCACTAACTCATCTAGCACAGCCGGTGCAATAGTAGTCTTCGGATCTTTAACACACTTTCTAAGATGAGAAACATGGAAAACATCGTGGAATCCGGCAAAACTGTTCGGTAACTCAACTATGTAAGCGAGTTTCCCAATCCTCTCAACAATAGGAAAAGGTCCACCGAATCTCGGTGCTATGTTTCCTAATTTCCCAAATCTGATCCTCCTTATCCGTGGTATCTTGACGAAAACCTAATCTCCAACCGTGAACTCTAAGTTTTTCCATGTCTTATCTGCATAACACTTCTGCCTAGACTGAGCCTCCTTCATTCTAGCGCGAATGATCTCAATCTTTTCTACAGGTTCTCTTACTACATCTAAACCATGAACCAACCTATCCTCGGTCTCCATCCAACAAATGGGAGATTTGCATGGCTTCCATACAAAGCTCAACCGGTGCCATCCTAATAGTAGTCTGATAACTATTGTTATAAGAAAACTCGACTAAATGCAGATGGTCTTCCCATGATCCTTCGAAATATAGAACACAAGCACTTAACAAATCTTCCAAGAATTTGTTAACACTCTCCGTTTTTCCATCTGTCGACGGATGGTAAGCGGTACTTATCTTGAGCTTGGTTCCTAAAACTTCCTAAAGACTCTTGCAGAACTTGCTAATGAATAAGGAATCTTTGTCACTTACTATACTACTAGGAATTCCATGCAGTCTAACCACATTCTTCATAAAAAACATCGCCAAAACAGGTGTCATTCTATTGACTTAACTGGAATGAAATGGGCACTCTTGGTCAATTTGTCCACTATGACCCATATACTTTCATTTCCTTTGTTCGACCTTGGAAACCCATCAATAAAATCCATTGAAACAGAATCCTACTTCCGTACTTGAATGTCCAACAGTTGAAGCAATCCACTTGGCTTCCATTGTTCAATCTTTGCCTATTGACAATACAAGCACTGCTTTACCCATAAGCCAATATCCCACTTTATACCTTTCCAGAAGAAACTCCTCTTCATATCATGATACATCTTAATTCCTCTTGGATGAACAGAGAACTTCGAACGATGGCATTCCACCTAGACTTTCTTTCCTCGTGTTTCCTACACTCGAAACACATTATCTCCTTTTCTTTCTCAACCACCCACTCTGGTCAAGACTGAAAATTTTCAAGTCATCGCTCTCAGTTCCATCTCTGAACTTGCTGATTCGCTCAGCTGATACTGGATCCTCCATCTGTTTAGAAGCAATCATTTCGATCGTCACTGGTCGAACTTCCAAACAAGACGGCACTATGGTTTCTCCGCTAGACCCTCCCTCGGATCTCCACTGCACTCCACAAACTACTAATGCTTCCAAATCTTTCCACTCAGCAATCTTCGCTAACACTGCATTCAGATGCTTCCGGCTAAGTGCATGTACAACTTTTTTGCCTTTCCATGGTTTGTATTCAATCTCAAAATCATAAGCGGCAATAAATTCCAACCATCTCTACTGTCTCATATTCAGATCCTTATGAGAGAAGAAATACTTCAGTGAATTATGATCTGTATATAACTCAAACCTCTCCCCCAAAATGTAATGCCTCCACACCTTCAAAGAAAATATACAGCCAATTCCAAATCATGCGTCGGATATCTGACCTCATGCGATCTAAGCTGTCTAGAAGCGTAGGCAATCACTTTACCTTTCTGTATCAGCATAGCTCCTAATCATGTTCCACACGAATCTGCATAAACCACCAAATCTTGATTCCCTTCTACAACAACCAACACTGGTGCATGGGTCAATAAGTGTTTCAAACTCTGGAATGCTTCCTCGTACTAATCGGTCCACACAAACTTCACATCCTTTCTTGTTAGCATGGTCATCAGTGCTCTATCCACAAAAAATCATTAATAAACCTCCGATAATAACCAGCTAATCCAAGGAAACACTTTATCTCAATCACTTTCTCGGGTCTCTTCCAACTATTCACTGCTTTAATCTTAGTCGGATCTTCTGACATCCCTTTCTTTGAGACTACATGACCAAGAAACTTCACTTCCTTCTTTCAGAAATGACCCTTCGAAAACTTCGCCTTTAGTTGATGCTGCCATAGTGTCTCAAGCACCACCCTAAGATGAACTTCATGCCCTCTTTCATCCTTAGAGTATATCAAGATATCATCTATAAAAACCTATACGAACCTATCCAAGTGCTCTTGGAAAACCCGGTTCATCAAATCCACAAAGAAAGCTGGCGCATTAGTCAGTCCAAACGGCATAACTAACCATTGGTACAATCCATATCTGGTCCTAAACGCCGTCAAAGGTATACTTTCCTCTGATATGCTGAACTTATGGAAATTTCTTACCAAATCCAATTGGGAAAATACCTTGGCTCCTCTTAACCGATCGAACAAATCGTCAATCCTTGGTAATGGATATCGATTCTTTATCGTCCTCTCATTCAGCTTACGATAATTGATATATAGCCTTAACGATCAGTCCAGCTTCTTAGAAAACATTGCGGCTGCTCCCTAAGGTGAACTACTCGATCTGACAAAGCTCTTTCCTTCCAGATCCACCAACTGCACCTTTAACTCCTTCATATCTATTGGGGTCATCCTGCTTGGCGGCCTACTCACTGGTTTGGCTCCTGAAATCAAATCTATCTGAAACTCAATGGCTCGTTTCAGTGGAAATCCTACTACAGGTTCAAAAACATCCACGAATTCTCTAACCACGAAAACTTGACTCATCCCATTTTCCAACTCCATAACACCTAACAAAGCATTCACCTCACCGCTAGAACCTTCTACGGTTGCTACAATCAGGGTGTCCAAGTGATATTTTCCTATCATGGCAAAATATCCTAGCATCGTACTCACTTAACCAATCCATTCCAAAAATTAATTTCAAAACCCATAAAATCAAACCATGCAAACTGCAAAAAATAGTGTGACCTAACAAGTCAAACTCTAACTGGTCACATCTCAACCTTAGAGTTGCATACCCTCCTTTTGGGTTCACAGCCCATAAGGAAGTAACTAAATATGTGTGTTCTAGATTAAGCTTATCTATCAAACATCTAGATATAATAGAATGTGATGCACCAGTTCAAATAGAACGCCAATAGACATATCATTAATCTGAAGCGTACCTCCTAAAACTGCCTTTCCTTTCTTCTGAGCTATTGGATTCAAAGTAGAAGGCTCCAATGCATACACTTTGCTCTTTCATCCTTAGTGGGCTCCTTGCATTGACTCTTATAGTGGCGAATCTGGTCGCAATTGAAGCACCGGACATTATTCTTCCCAGCTACCTTCTTTGCCTTTCCAGCACGATACTCATTAACAAAATGTCGTTTCTTGTCGCACTTAAAACAAAAAACCTTAGATCTATCTTTCTTAGTTGCTCCACCCTTCTGAGCACCCTACTTAGGAAAGATTTTCCTCTTCTGATTCTGCCCAACTTGGATCTCCTTAGCCTTACTCTTCTCTAGAGAATCAAGAATCTCCTCATGCCTTAAGGCCATCTCCACTACAAAATCAAAAGGATCTCTATTATGAGGTAATGTAGCCCTAGCTAACTCAGGCCTCAACCCCCTGATAAACTTCTCATTCCTCTTCATCACTGTATCCACTGAAGCATACCCATATATGACCAACTACTCAAACCTTCTAGCATACTCCAAAACAAACATCTCTCCCTACTCTAACTCGGTAAACATTTTGATCAAAGCTGACTATGACATCACAGACATCAACCTCTTATGAAACCTCCTTTTAAAATCTGCCAATGTCAAGGTTTCCTCATCCACACCCGCCATCACACTTTTCCACCTAAACAAAGCTGCTCCCTGAAGCTGTCTCGAAGCAAGCCTCTTCTTCTGCTCATCATTGAGCCCCAAGTCCGCAAAGATTCTCTCACAGTGCAACAATAAATTTTCTACCTATATAGCATCCTTTGTCCTTAGAAATGGCTTCCTTCCAAGCTTAGCGTAATCTCCGCTCAACTTAGCATAATGGTGAACTACCGGAACTCACGAAACTCTTGCTCTTTCAACATCTCCTCCTACCACTCCAGCTGCAATTTCAGCTTGCATCATATTCACAAAAAACTGATACATAGCCCTCGTATCCACTTGAGGGACTCTAGCACCTACATTCTCTGCTTGTTCCTGACCTTGGGTCCTCCTCACATTAGGTCTGGCATTCCTATCGGTGCCCTCCCCTCCTGGGTTAACTCTTCCTCTTTTACCATCAATATCTATATTGAAACCCCATGAGATATAGAAAAATAACGTAACAAAGATAGGAGACCAGAGATAAAGCATATACTTATACATAGAAAATACAAGTACGTTACTATAGCATTATCCCATACACCAATCTTACTCTAATTCCTTAGGGTTATGTTTTCAAACCATTTTTAGTTAAAAAAAATCATAAACCCATGCTCTGCTACCAAGTTGTAGCACCCCGTATCTAGAGGACAAAAGCTAAGTGCTACAGATGCCATGGTCATCCATAGTATTAACTTATGGTGATAAAATACGGTAATGCTAATGGTATCCATAATATCAGAAGCACTTAAATATGAGAAAAATCATAGATTTCAAAAAAAAACACTTTACTGATTACATTTCAAAACAATAACCCATATCCAAGTTACATAATCCCATGACGTTTCCCAGATAAAGATCAATTATAGTCATTACAAAAATATGCCAAGAGCGATGTAAGATGATGTCCCCTTGGTTTATCAAAGCAATATAGTCATAACTAACTTAATACACACAATAGAAATAAATAGAATAAACTCTAACTCTAAATTAGCTATCTGTCAGCCATCTACTCGTCTCCGGAAGCTTTATTCGCCAAAACTAAAACCTATAAACTTCAACCCTCAGCCTACTCAAATCAATTTTGAGCACCCAAGAGTTTAACGGGAAACAAAAAACTTCAAGACTGACATAAAGCTTGATATGAATAATACTGTTACATCTCATGTTAATGATATTAAGTGAGACCACACCGCTTAACGAGACGGGTTTTGCCTGACTAGTATCCTTTTTAAAACATACATCTTGTAAATCTTTTCCTGCAACCAAACTAGCTAATCAACTGCTCATAACAAAAATATAGTAATAGCAATATTCGTTATGCTAAAAATAGGTAACTAATGAACTATCTGTCCACGGGTAATAAATGGACCATTTGTCCAAAAACTAGGCTGACTACTCGCAAACTGGACCAACTGTCCGCAAACTGGACTATTTGTCTGCAAACTGGACTAACTATCTGAATCATTTTCTTAGGGTTATCTCCCCTTAATCCGTTTCCATGAAAACATTTTCAAAATAATTTAACCTTTTAAATCATACTTGTACAAGGAAAATATATTCTTAGGTTTATTCTATGATTTTACCATGTTATATATTCTTTACTCAAAATAGTTTGATGAATTTTAATGAGGACTGGCTATCCTTCCTAAACAAGTTAAAACCCTTTCTAACTTGAAAACACTTAGGCTATACTGCCTAATTAATACATTTGAAACCTTTGTTTAAAAGCTTTAGACAACCCATTTGAAACCATTGAAAGTACCACTTTTGTCACCATTGAAAGTATCTCTTTCGAAACCAAATAAAACCCTTTACTTTAACTAGGCCGATAGGCCAAATTCTTCCTTTCAAAGGCATAGAAAAACGTTCCCTTCGAAAGCTTTAAAATATTAGACAACCTTCTTTAAAACCTTTACTATTTTCCTTTCAAAAATATAGAAAAACCTTTCCTTTTAATCCTTTCGAAACCCTTGAGAAACCACCCCTTCGAAACCATTCATTAAAACCTTTCGAAAGCATCAAAACTTAACCCTTTCAAAAGCACTTGGATTCAATTTAAAACATATGGAAAAGCTGTCTCTTTCAAAACCATTAAAGTTGTCTCTTTCAAAACCATTTAGGTTATAACTTAATCTGAGAAAAAGGGTTGAAAGCTTCTGTTTGAAACCATTTTCCTATGTACAGAAGTGATGGTGTCAAAACCATCCCTTCGAAAACATTAGCGAAGTGGCCAAATTTAAAAAAAAATAACCCCTTCGAAACCCTCTGGATCGAAAGGTAAAAACGGCAGTTAAAGGTTTCGACTTAGTCGAAAATAGTTTTTAAAAACAAAGGTGCAACCCAATCGAAACCCTTTCCTTTAAAACCATTTGACCTGGTCCAAAGCCAACCTAGTCGAAAGCTATTCAGTCGAAAGCAAGCAGGCATATTTTTCTTTTAAAAGCAAAGTAGTGCCCATACACCTTCGGCCATGGTTTCGATCCTTTACCTTTCGTCTATATCCAATTCATAATGTACAAGTTCCCTGATACTATGTGCATTGGTTTCAATAGTGTCGGAGGCAAACGTGAGGAGACGGAACTTGGTGCTAAAAGCATCGGAACAGTGAAAAACAAGTTTATTTGTCCTTTTAAACTATTTCTTTACACCTAACCTGCCTTATTTGTCAAATTACGATTGGTTGGAAGTTTCTCTTTTCTAGAGTACTGCCAACTTTCCAAAATTAACAATCTAAATTTATTTACAAAAAGCCTCCTTCTCCTTTTAAAAGTATATAAAACATTTAAGTCTCATACTTTAAATAATTTTATATATCCATTAAAACACTTAGGAAAATTCTACAAAAATTTGTGAAAATCTCTTTGATATGTTTTCAAATATACAAAAATTTCAGACCCATACCTTTTGTTATTTAACCGTAAATAATTTATTATCCAAATTAACATTTTCTTTACTAGAAAATTCATATATAATCCCAAAAAATTCTAAAAATTGTAACCTATCTCTAAAATATTATTTCTAATCTTCATAAAATTCACAAGGTGTTTGGATGTCATTTAATAGGGTTTTTAATCAAAATATGTCATAAATCTATAGGAACAACCATAAATCATCAACAAGCATATATAATCATTTCATCATTCAAAAACATGGCAAATCAATGCATAATATTTCGGATTTCATCTTAAAACTGAAAGCGAAAGAAATATTAGATGTTAACATTATTCACCTTAGCTTTAGAGATTAAAGAGATTGAGATGTGAATCGATTTGATTTGCTTAAGCTTCTTCCTTAGCTTTCCTTTATCTTTTTCTCCTTGCTTTTGTTGATGCTGGCCGGCCTTAAATTTTTTTAAAATTTTGATGAATGAAAATGAAGGTGTATAGGATACATGGCCATGGATTATGGACATAGAAATTTCCTCTTTCTTATTTTACCCCTGTTCTATTTCATTTTATCTCTTATCTTAATTCATTCTTTAAATGGCACGACTACGCCTTAATAAAAATCAAATCTCAATCCCCTAATCAACACATTATTTATTTTATTTAGCTAATTAAATGTCCTAAATAATGTAACCAAAAATATGGGGTGTTACAATGATCATCCCTATAAGAGCTCTGCATTGGTTTGTTTTGTGTATATTCATCGCATGATAATAATGGTAAGGTCCTCCCAAATTTCTTTCATACTTAGGCTCTTTATTTTTAGATGGCCAGTAATTGAGTTCCACTTTTGTTAGTAAGTAGATGTTCTCGATTGATGTAGTCAAGTTGCATTCCTTAGGGAATCTTGATTTAAAACCTATCTTTCGAGGTTGATTTCGAGATCTTTTGTTGCTTGATTCAGGAGCTTCACCCTCGATGACCAATTTCCTTTTTAGAATCTTTCGAACTCATATGGAGGTAATGGTCCACTTGTTTCTCTATTCCATTTTTGAGCAAATGTGTAGTAGTCGGCCACCATCTCCTTTTCAAATATAGTTCCCTTAGCATAGAATTGAATGGCTTTCCTCATCTGAACAACAAGTCATCACTCTTAGATATTGTTTCCCCTAGAGCAAAGATGGGTGTAGGCCTAACATGAAATGGGTTGATGCTCCAATTATCGAGATCGTATAAGTATGCTTGCTTTTTCTCATTTGCTATCCTTAGTGCTTCCATCCTAAGCATTTGCAGTAGGTCACTTCAGGAGTCATTGCTGATTTGATGAGTTGTACTTGCTACTTGTAGTTTTGAAGACCCGTGTTGTGATATTTTCCATTCGTGGTTCATCATAGTGGCCAAGGGAAGGTGTATAATAGCTTGAGGTGGGGAAAGGTGGTGTTGGTAATTCAACGAAGCTGGAGGTTTGAGCCCTCCTTCTAGTACCAAAAATGTTAGCAAGAAATCTTATTAATACCCCAAATCAAGGTTAGAGGAGTGAATGACCACTTTGAAACCCATTTAGAATTAGTTAGAGTACTCTAAGGTCGTAACCTAGTGGGAACAAAAGGTATTAACTGAGTCGAAAGGATCACATTCCTTCGAAAGGAACCTTTTCGAAAAGTATAGATGTGTGTGTTCCCTAAATAAAACCACATATAGGCAACGAGTCAGGCTCCATGCATTTGAAATATCCATGTATTTATTTTATTGATAATTTTTATGAATACAAGGACTTAGGTATTATAATGAAATGAAATCCACAATTTGATTTAGAAATTATGGTTTACAAACTCAAGAAAGCTACAAGTGCGGAAGGAATAAAATCGGATCTCCCAAAAATGGCACCCCTAGGGTCTTATTTATAGGCATAGGTTGGACCCTTTCGCATCAGTCCTTTTGACTTAATTGAAAGGATGCCTTCATGACCTTCCACCGATGTTGCAGAGCGCCTCTTTAATGTTGCTTTCGAATAAGACTTGGATGTCTTCGAACCCATCGGTAGGTATAGGAGCGAATCTTATGCTATTATAGATGTGTTGGATAAGCATGAAAGGATGTCCCAACGTATGCGGAAGGTACATATCCAATACTTGCAAAAGGTGATGATGCTTTGAAAAGCTTTCATTCTGATGGTTGCAGAACCATTCATTGAGGATGGTATGGCAAGTGGTGTTGACTCCTATGGAAGGGTAAACTGCTTCGAAAGTACTTACTTGGTTGGTTACGGAAGGCATTCTTGTTGACTCCTTTGGAAGCATTGGACTCCTTCGATACTTGCAGAAGGTAGCTTTCGCTAAGGGAGTTGTTTCTTGTGGAAGGTATCAGGCTATGATTATTGCGAAGGCTTATTATTTTATACCTTTGAAAGGCATTTTTAACACATGCGAAACTCTTTAGTGCTTGCAGAACCAACTATTGCGGAAGGGATCAACTAAAGCAGTTTGACCCTTTTCGACCCCTTAGGAAGCCCATAATTCCTTTAATAGTTGCAGAAAGATTCCTTCGAATCTTTCAAAAGGCCTTACTATCAGTATTATTCTTTATGAAGCTCTCCTTCATAATCATTTGGGCCCTGACAAGGTTGAAGTGATTTTTAGCGGTAACACAGAGAGAAGATAAATTCTTTATTGAATGGTGTTTTACTACCAATGCCTCAACACAAACTCAACTATAATCGTTCAATGGATGACATGCATGATTTAATGCCCACTTTGAAATTCAATAGTATTCTCAATTCGAGAGAACCGGTAATACCTTCACTTCAGGATTCTCATTTTGACCTTAGTTGTATTAACCAACAAAACAATCTTGAGCGATTTCTTCCAGAATTATCAATAACTTTCAATATGTAACCCTTAGTACCCTCAATGGTCGTGAGTAATATGTGGATCAATAATAGGATAGCATTATGCACTCTATTCTCAATGAATGTATCAATATCGATCTTAAAAATCTACAATAGAATGACTTAGAATAATATGTCACTTTAATGTGATAAATTTCTCATGATTACAACACATTGTAGTTACTGTCACATAACATATCATTTAAGTATTTTCTATATAATATACTTTACTTAATTAATTATATCACAATATAAATGTATATAATAGAAAGAAAACACCTTTTATTTTAAACAAGATTGGTTATCTTGTCATATATATGTAAAAAATTATATAATTGCCTCTAGTGCATACCCCTAACTCTATCAGATAAGTGATCCTACATCGGTTACTTCTTAGAGCAGTAATACTTTTATAGTGTATACTGATGCAAGTTGTTCAGGTTTGAATGTAGTGCTAATGCAAAATGGTTGAGTTATAGCATATGTTTCTCGAAAGTTCTAAGCATATCAAGTTCGTTGTGTTATACAAGATTTGGAGTTGGCTATTATTTTCTTTGCTTTGATGGGATAATTTGATCCATTTTTAATCTTACTGAAATCTCTTAAATAAAGTTCTAATGGCTTCCCTTACCTATTTTCGACAACTTTGCTTATTTAATGTCCAGAACCACTAGCTCTAATGGTAAGTGGTATGACACTCTAAACCAAGGTTCTAGAGGTCATAGGTTCGAACCCAAAAGATATAAAAATGAGTGTTTTTCTTGAATTAAGTACCCCTATCATGCTCAAAAAAAACTTTTCTCATTTCAATGTCTGGTTTTTTATCATGAAATCCTTTGGCTAGGTTTAATATTTTCAACACTTGTGCACCATTTTATTACATTATATGAATCATGTAAAATAACGGAAATACTTTAATGATTCTGAATGTTCTTCCCTAAAACACTCATAAGTCTATAATAAATGGATCGGCTCAATCCAAATTAATTCTAAATAATTACTTCAATAATCGCTTCTTCTTCAATTCAGCTCCCAATCAATCTGAATCTGACCCTTAATGATTTGTATCAACTTGCAAAAGGTTTGTGGAGGTAAAATAATTATCTTTAACATGTCAAAGGATCTATATGACCGATATCAATCCCTACCTTATGTGATTCACTTTTAGTTTAACCCATGAACTACAAAACAATGTTAAATATAATATAAGCACATATGATGGGTGAAGAGTGGTAACAAGAGAGTCACTAACCGATTTTGAGAAATATTTCCTAACATAGTAGACTCAACAAATGAAAACACCCCAAAGTAGGTGGACTTCATCTGTATCAAGCATAGCTTTGTTATCGTCATTGATCGCCGTAAGTTACGATCGTCATAAGTAACGGTCGTTGCAGTTACGCATTTTGTTTTTGCCATCAGACCGCAATACACCAAATCCCTAGGTTAATTTCACTCCTATTTAGTGATATATTTAGTGATATGTAAATAAGGATTTCGGAATCAAAAAGAAAATTGGGTTGATATTTATGAGGTAGAAAATGAGGTAAAAAGAGGGAATAAATGTTTATATTTTTGATTTTTGAAAGTGGGCACTTTCTTTATCTGACCATGGATAGGGATCTTTTCTTAGTATCTCTTAAGGGTATAAGTGTTACATTACTCAAACAATTATTTTACACCTACTTAACTATAACTATTTAATTCATTCCAATGCAAATGATAATGTAATACATATCAAATGGTTTAACATCATTGATTAACTTAATTGATATTAAACAATAATATAATAATACAGGTCATTATGTTATAATACATTACGGAAGATAGTGGTTTAATACTAGATAAAGCTCAATATGAATGAATTAAATACAAGTATATTCACAACTTAGCATTCCTATTACTCATAGTTCGGTGGTAAGCTAGTTGCTAAATCTTTCTACCAAACATGAAAATGTAAACTAGGAACACGAGCTTTGATATAAAATAATAACATCGTACCCAAGGTTACCTGTATAATATGATAACTATGCATACACATGAAATAAAATACTTATTATAAGTTTAGAGTGTACTAACAATCAATATATGTCATCATCAATTCATCACAACACTTCACAAGATTAGCCATTCTTTCATTAATTCCAACCTATCATAATAATATACATATTTTGTGCACAAAAATCACAAGCCACACATATACAAACTACACCAGGTAACGTCCACACCATGTCATTGTGGCTACCAACTTATTGAATAACCTAGATTTTCATTCCACTTATAAGAGCATGCAGTAAGAGTATAAAAAAAACTTAGAATAAACATCGTGGTGTGTTCTACTTTGGATCGATACAAAATACTGGATTAATAATCAACTCGGTATTCGTTCATACCCACCCTCTTACCTACGTACATTCATAATGATGAGCCATAATTATGATAAAATATAGAAAATAAGTATTATGTAGTATCTATCGCACCCATCGTAAGTTCCTTAATTGTTCCTCTTTATGATTCATCTAATCATCCAACAAAAGGGTCATATAATTTGTTGACTATCATCCCAGTTCATTTACAAAGAACTAGGATCAAGTCTACCTAGGAATCGTTCTCAAATCCACTCCAAAGTCATCTTTTAATTTCCATCATCTTTAGTGACATCAATGATATTTTCATAGTGAAAACCCCATGTTTCCACATTAAGCATACCAAATTATAAACGTTTTATTATCATTAACTGCATAAAAATCTCTGCATGCTTCTCTCATAACTCCGTTATGTTTTACGAATAAGTGTTGTGCGTCAACCCCGAAAAACCCACATATTTCCGTGGGAACATATCAAATCACATTCAATAGACTGGTAGGGAATACCTGTAAGTCAACATAAAATGCCTCGAAGTAACCCATATTCCCATGATATCAACACACAATAGTTCAAATATTCTTTGTAGGATGACATTTTTAAATCAGTATCAAATTACAACATGTTGATGGATTCTAAACATTTGTTAAGTATATTATCAATACCAGAAGTCTCTCTCCGTGTGAGAACATAACATTTCATACCAATCAGCCATCTCATACATACGTCAGTCACCTTAGGAATGCCTCTTGTCACCCCCTCATTCTTCTTGGAATATTACAATCATGTTGGTAATAATTTAAAACATGGTTATGTGTTTTTTTTTCAAATAAGAAGACTCGGTCTGCTAGCTGTGGAGTTTTTGTAGGTGATGCTTGAATAAGTTTAGTGGTAGATTTTTTTTTGGAGTTAGATATGCACATCGTGGGAGGGTTTCCTGTTTTATAGCATTCTCTGTATTTCATTTCTATTTAAACTTTGTAATCAGTATTGCAATAAAAGAACCAAGTCATTTGACACAAATACTTGTCTTGTTTGTTCAGTTTTATATCATACAAGTTACTATAAGTACAATTATATAACTAGATTTGGTATCGGAGCCAAGGCAGGTGATCGAGTGAATGTCAAAGACTGGGATGGATAAGATCAAAGGTTCAATTAGCCTTAGTTACCCGACTCTGACAAGGGGAACTATACGGCGTGGTCCATGAAAATGAGAGTGTTTATGCAGGCACATGGAGTGTGGGATGCTGTTGAGAACAATGATCCCAAGGCTGTTGTCGAAGGAAAGACAGACAAAATCGCATTGGCTATGATCTATCAGGGCATTCCTGAGGATTTCTTACTGTCAATTGCCGAGAAGAAAACAGCCAAAGACGCCTGGGAGGTGATCAAAACCATGAGTCAAGGTGCAGAAAAGGTGAAACAGGCGAAAGTCCAGACATTGAAGGCTGAATTCGAGGCATTAAGCATGAAGGACACGGATCAACTTGATGATTTCTACATGAAAATCAATGGCATTGTGTCAAACATACGGGCACTTGGAGAAGCCGTGGCAGAATCGTATGTTGTGAAAAAATTATTGCGGGCGGTTCCACCAAAATTTCTTCAAATTGCTTCTACTCTTGAACAATTTGGGAACTTGGATACCATGTCTTTTGAGGAAGCAATCGGAGCACTAAAAGCACATGAAGAAAGACTGAAGGGAACGACTACTACTAACGACGTGCAGCTAATGTTGACAGAGGAAGAATGGCGAAAGAGAGACAATGAGGGTGAAAAATTGTTACCCACACGTGAAGAATGGTTGAAAAGGTCGAGTCGAGGGGCCTCGAGTGGAGTTTCTGGACAGAAGGGACGTGGGAATCGCGACAAAAGTCAGGTGAAGTGTTATAACTGTGGCATACTGGGACACTATGCCGCGGAGTGTAGAAAACCACGTCGATCAAGAGATTTAAAACAAGAGGCAAATATCGCATCAATTGAGGACGAAGAGCCAGCCTTGTTGTTGGCAAAATTTAAAAAAAAATGAAAAAAATCTGGTCTTGTTGAACAAAGGAGAGGTGACACCAAAACTTTTATCTGCAGGTCACGAGAAAGTAGGAGAATCAAATACTTGGTACTTGGATAATGGCGCGAGCAACCATATGACGGGCGATAAATCAAAGTTCAACTTTTTAAACCAAGACATCAGTGGAAATGTGAGATTTGGAGATGGGTCAACAACCAAGATCGAAGGAAAAGGGTCGATAAATTTCAGATGCAAGAATGGGGAAGAAAGAACTCTCCATGATGTTTATTACATTCCAACTCTGTGTAACAACATCATCAGCCTTGGGCAACTTTCTGAAGGAGGTAACAAAGTTGTGATCAGTGGAAATCTACTTCGAGTATATGATAACCATGAGAAGTTACTGATGAAGGTGACCAGGTCGAACAACAGACTATACAGAATTGTCATCGAGCCATGTAACAATACTTGTTTGCTTTCAAAATCTGAAGATGTATCTTGGCTTTGGCACTCGCGTCTCGGGCATGTAAACTTTCAGGCTATGGAGTTAATGTCCAAAAAGAAGATGGTAAAAGGGATGCCAGATATTGCACAACCTAAGGGAATTTGCAGTGGATGCTTAATGGCTAAACAAGTAAGAAATTTTTTCCCTTCTCAGTCAAATTTTAAAGCAAGTCATGCATTAGAACTTATTCATGGAGACTTGTGTGGTCCTATCACACCCACAACTCTAGCCGGGAATCGTTATTTTTTTCTATTGGTCGATGACTACACTCGAATTATGTGGGTGTATATGCTAAAAAATAAGAGTGATGCCTTCGATGTTTTCAAGAAATTCCGAGTCAAAGTCGAAAAGGAACAGAAAGAAAAGATTGGAACCTTCAGGACTGACAGGGGTGGGGAATTCATGTCAAAGGAATTTGTTTCTTATTGCGAGGAATACGGTATTACCAGGCACTTTACGGCACCATACACGCCTCAACAAAACGGCGTGGTGGAAAGGAGATACCGGACTGTGGTTGAAATGGGGAGGAGTTATTTGAAGCAAATGAAAATTCCATCTGTAATGTGGGCCGAAGCAATAAGGCATGCTGTTTATGTTCTCAATAGGCTGCCCACTCGAGCTTTGTCAGGGCAGACGCCGTATGAAGCATGGACGGGGTTCAAACCAGATATCGGACATATCCGAGTATTTGGGTGTGTTGCTCATATGAAAATTCCAGGCGATAAAGTAAAAAAACTTGATGATAGAAGCTTGAAGGTGGTTAATCTTGGCAAAGAACCCGGTACTAAAGCTTACCGCCTGCTCGATCCTAGAGAAAACAAGTTATATGTTAGCCGTGATGTTGTTTTTGAGGAAGAAAGAGAGTGGGATTGGAATAATCAGGGGGAGTCAAATATCAGCAACACTTATTTCTTTGATGTGCCAGAAGTACCTACAGTTGAGAGTATTGATGTTGAAAGCCCCAGACAAGAGTATACTGGCGCCGCAGAAGAAACAGAAGTTAGAACTCCTGTGTCGCAACATTCCAGTTCAAGTCTTGACAGAGATGCCTATGATGATAGTGCAACTCCCAGAAAATTCAGATTACTCGAAGATGTTTATCAAGACACTGAAGAGATTGAAATAGAAGACAAGCTTCTCCTTATGGGAATTGATGAACCAAATTCATATATCCATGCTGTGAAAGACAAGGCTTGGAGAACAGCTATGCAGAATGAAATGGAGTCAATTGAGAAAAACGGAACTTGGGAACTCACTGATTTGCCACCAAGAAAGAAAGAAATCGGTTTGAAGTGGATATTCAAGTTAAAAAAGGACGCAAATGGGAACATTGTGAAGCATAAGGCTCGATTGGTGGCAAAAGGATATGTGCAAGAAAAGGGAGTTGATTTTGACAAGATTTTTGCACCAGTTACACGCTTGGAAACAGTCCGTCTACTACTGGCATTGGCAGCAAAGAATTCATGGGAGGTGCATCATCTTGATGTCAATACGGCTTTCTTAAATGGCGAAATTGGTGAAGAAGTGTATGTGACTCAACCGGAGGGGTTTGTGGAAAAGGGGCAAGAAAAACGAGTGTACAGGCTGCTCAATGCCTTGTATGGGCTCAGACAAGCTCCTCAAGCTTGGTACTCGAAGCTTAATAAGTGCCTTGAAAGTCTTGGTTTCGTGAGATGTCCCTACGAGCATGCTGTTTATGTAAAACGAGAGGGAGAAGAATCAATAATAGTTGGCGTGTACGTGGATGATTTACTAGTTACAGGAACTGATATGTCTCTTATTCGAAACTTCAAAGAGCAGATGAGTAATAATTTCGAAATGAGTGATATGGGGAAATTAAGTTATTATTTGGGGATAGAAGTTAAGCAAGGTGCTAGGTTCATAGAGCTGAAGCAATCAGGCTACGCCAAGAATTGAAAGGGCTGGAATGTTTCAATGTAATCCGTGTAAATTTCCAATGGATCCAAAGGAACGATTGACAAAAGATGAAGGTGGAAGGGCTGTAGATGTAACAGAGTTTAAGAGTGTAGTGGGAGGACTACGGCACCTGGTTCATACCAGACCGGATATAGCGTTTTCGGTAGGCATTATGAGTCGATACATGGAAAGACCAACCACTATACACTTGAATGCTGCTAAGAGAATTTTACGGTATATTAAGGGTACGTTGGAGTACGGATTGATTTATACTAAGGATGATGGAATTAACGTTTTGACAGGTTACTCGGATAGTGACCTTGCAGGACATATCGAAGACAGAAAATCAACTGGAGGTATGGTATTTTATCTGAACGAATGCCTAGTCACTTGGGTCTCGCAGAAACAGCGGTGTGTTGCGTTGTCATCATGCGAAGCGGAGTTCATGGCAGCCACGGCTGCTGCGTGTCAAGCAATATGGTTAAGGAACGTTCTGAAGGAATTAACTGGTGAACAAGTACCTCCTGTTATCATCTATATCGATAATAAGTCTGCTATAGACTTGGCAAAAAATTCTGTTTTTCACGGGAGAAGCAAACATATTGATGTTAGATATCATTTTATCCGGGAGTGTATTGAACGTGGGGAAGTTATTGTCAAACATATTAGCAGCGAGAATCAGAAGGCGGATCTGTTGACTAAAGCTTTGTTTGCTATGAAATTTGAGAGAATGAGGAACTTACTGGGTATCAAGGTTCTGGGCTGACATGTTTGAAATTATGGGGGAGATTGTTGGTAATAATTTAAAACATGGTTATGTGTTTTTTTTTCAAATAAGAAGACTCGGTCTGCTAGCTGTGGAGTTTTTGAAGGTGATGCTTGAATAAGTTTAGTGGTAGATTTTTTTTTGGAGTTAGATATGCACATCGTGGGAGGGTTTCCTGTTTTATAGCGTTCTCTGTATTTCATTTCTATTTAAACTTTGTAATCAGTATTGGAATAAAAGAACCAAGTCATTTGACACAAATACTTGTCTTGTTTGTTCAGTTTTATATCATACAAGTTACTATAAATACAATTATATAACTAGAAATCATTACCTAGCACAAGCCATTGGGCATCAACAGTTCTTCCTAGAATATCACAATAATCGCCTTAATTAAAAACTTCTAGAACAACAACCTTAGTAAGCACGCTGTTCTTGGAATATCACACTAGACAAGGTTGTTTTACCTGAAGAATGTTGTCAATGCACCTAGGATATGTACAAGCACATCAGAAAAGATTGATATTTGTAGCATAATGTAGAAACTTAAATTTAGCTAGTGTCGACAAAAATTGTTCCTAAATGTGTCTTTTTTATTTTATAAAATTTGAAAACCTTATTTATCTTTTCTTCGTACTTAGATCGGAAAATCCTAGCCAGTAATGGATATCATTTAAATTATATTTATTTTTTCAATATTTATAATCAATTGATTTAGTTTATAATTCTTCCTAAATGCTATCTACACTTGGAAGAACCTCACAACACTAACTTTGATAAGAACTCCATTTATCTCATTAAAATTTCCTTTGGCGTTTAGAACATGTGTCAAAGTTTTCACAATTGCAGCCGTTGGTCGATTATGGATCGAAAATACTGCTTTACACCAATTGTCGAAATTCCTCAATTACAACCATCACACAATGTATACACGCTATACATTTTTTAAAATTCCTAACTATTTACTTTGTTGTCTTGATAAAATCTTCTCTTTATTGAATCATGTGTTATTTTCTTTTTTTTAAATCATTGCTTTTATATTTTAAAATTAGAATATAGTACACTACACCAAGTGAGAATAACTCGCCAAAAAGTTCGCTACCAAATATTAACAGTTCAACATTGATGCCACTACCAAATTTTTTATATTTGGTTTTACAGATTCCTTTTTCTTACCAGTTGAGTAATTTTCTTCTAGGATATTCTTAAGGAAGTTAATACATCTGATAAAGAATGAAAATGACAAGGGAATGTATACTTACATAGGCCACAATAATAGAGTTTAGGGTGTTCCCTAGGAAAAATTATATAATTTGATTATATAACAAACTCTTATAGAGAATCTTGTTTGAAACAAAGTAAGCTTCTAGGTTTACTTTTCAATTACATGTATTGTTATATTGGATATAACTAATGTTTTATGTACATTAAATATATATAATATATAACTAAATAAATAAATAAATAAGTATTTAAACTATCGCAGTTGTGAATGGTTCTCATCCATGAGTATAGAATCGTGATTAGTAAATATTTATCTATAAATGTTCCAAGTGAAAATATGTCGAGAAAATGATATCGATACATTCGTTAAGACTGGTATATGTAATGCTCTCCGTACATAGACAATGAAATTACTCATAGTTCTTGGGGACACAAAGGTATTACGTACTTTTGGTTGTTTGGAAGAATCACAGAATAACTCAATGAGAGTCCTCAACAAGGTAATGCAACTAAGTCAAAATATAAGATTTTGTGTAATGACGTGTAGTGATCTTCAAACTTGAGAGTAATATTGATCATAAGTAACTAAATTGTACTTTGATTATGGCTAACCATATGGGATCATAATCATGCTAAGACCATAGTTGGGTACACGTACTACTTGAACTGAAACACTCCTTAAGTGGGTATTTATCTCCTTAATTGTAGAGGATTGGTATCACTATAATTGGTAGTGAACTTAAGTCAAAATCTCTGGCTAGAGTAAAATGATTTTTCAATAAATGTAATCGGATTGAATCAAGGACTTTAAAGTGGTCTACGCAATCAACTATGGATAAGAGTTTTGGTCCATTAACCAAACTTTAGATATCTTAGTGATATGGTAAGGATGAAAAGAAAACATGCACAAAATATGATTGCAATGTGCAGCTTAATAAAGATTAGAAATTGGATTCTTCCTAAATGATTTATAGGCAACTGAACTCATGCCCAATATTGTACTTCAGCAATTAAAATGTTTAAATATTAATTAAGGACCAAGCACACAAAAAGTAGTCAACAGAACCAAGTTGTTAGCTAATTTCCGAGTTCAACTAATTCAAATTAATTTATAAATGTTATAAATTAATAATAAAATTAACGCAATTGTGTTGTATTAAATTTTTATGGAATTTTAATATTTAGTTAAGGCCTTAAAATTAATTAAAATAATATATAATTGTTAGATATTAGTTTAATTTAGTATATAGGGTTAAGTAATTAATTAAATAATTTAAATATGTAGTAGATTAGTTAGTTCCGACATCATAAAAGCCCTATAAAGGGTATGGTTGGGCATATAATGGGATAAGTTATAGCTTTGACTTTGTCTATGGATTTAGATTAGATATTAATTCAAAATGAAGTGGAAGTGGAAGATATTTGAGCTTATGGTGGCAATAAATAGCTCCACCTTCTCCGATTCAAAAAAGATAAAAAAAATCTATAATCTTGGCCTCCATAAGTGATGCAGAGCATACCTTAATTCGATCAAGTCGAGAGTGCCGATCCTCCTCCTTGAGTCGCTCCTCCTTGAGTCGCTCCTCCTTGAGTCGCTCCACCTCTAATCACTCTGCCGTCTTGAGTCACTCTGTCGTGGCCCTTAAGTCGCGCGTGCGAGAAGCCCCAATAGGTCGCGAACGACGCATGCTAACTCGCGAACAACCTGACGACTTAACCATAAGTCGCGAGCGACATATTTAAGGTCGCGAGCAGACCAAAATCGCCCCCCCCCCCACACTTTGCAGCGACATATTTAAGGTCGCGAGCAGACCAAAATCGCCCCCCCTCCCCCACTTTGCAGCGACATATCTAGGGCAGACACAAAGGAGAAGGTCGCGAACGACCTTATTTTAAGTCGTTGATGATTTAATAAGTCACTGCCGAGTTTCCCCTGAACCAAAATCGCGTGAACGAGTTTCCATAGGTAGTTGCCGAGTTATCTTAAGTCGCGTGAAGCATTTTTAGGTCGTTTGTGTGTTGTAAACCATTTGTGTTGTAATTTTGTTAAGTCGGGAGTGTGTTGTACTATAAATAGGGGTGTATGCGTCATTTGTAAGGTTGTTGAAATTTGAATAAAATTTGGTTTGTGCTTTGTGCCTCCATTTTTAAATTGGTAGTCGAGTGTTAACTCCTATCTCCACTTCGACATTCGAGTGCGCTCGAATCAACGAACGTTGAAGCCAATTCGCGGAATCAAGTGCGCTTGATCAACGCTCAAAGAATTGTAGATCTTTCTTCACGGAATCGTGCGCGATCAACGTGTCGAAGATTGCTAAAATCCGGTATCTTCGTGATCAACGGATTTGGGCCTTTCGGTATTCTTGAATCCATCGATTCTTCGTCGATTCACCGATTATTTCCGCTAATCGTGTGAGATCCTGGACGGATTCGATTTACATCATCGAATTCGCTTCCCACGCTGCGTCAGTTTGGTATCAGAGCTAGATCGCAAGAAGTTTGCATTATTTGGAGACTTGGGTTTCGAGAATTAGAGGTTTGGAGATCGGATTTGCAAATTGTTGAGAAGTTTGGTGTTCATCGTGTTCATCGTGAAGTTGCAACAAGTTGGGAGTTTCGATCCATCTCACTTTGGATCAAAGTTCGGAAAGTGTTTGAAATTTATTTTTGAGTTTGCTTGAAGATCAATCATGCCTCCGAGACGAGCTCAACGTCATCGCAACATTAATTCTTTGTATGGAAGAGAAGAGGCCGATGAAATGGAATAACGAATCAACGAGAGTTTCACTGAAAAGTTGAATGAAGGAATTGGTCGATTAGAGAGAATGATGCTTGAAATGAATCAAAATCGAAGAAGGGTTTCACCTGGATCGAGCCATGGGAGAAGTAGAGTTTCACCACATTCAGATCGGGAGAGAAGAGAAGATCATGATCGTAGAAGTGCTGACAATCGTAATAGGAATGAAGATCGAAGAAGTGGTGGTGGTAGAGAGGTTGGTGGTCGTGATCGACATCGATATACTTCAGATTTTGATGAGGAGTTTGACGGTGATAGGGGAAGTGTTCATTACCGAGATAGAGATCAAACACGACGTCAGTATCGAGATGTAGAGGATGATCATCGATGGGAATCGGGAATGAAGATGGAGATTCCTGAATTTAAAGGTGGAATGGTTGCAGAAGAATTCTTGGACTGGTTGTCTAATGTTGAGGAGATCTTTGATTTCAAGGAGGTTCCGAAAGACCGTCGAGTGAAGTTGGTTGCTACTAGGTTGAGAGGGAGAGCTATGGCGTGGTGGCAGTAAACCAAACTTACACGAGAACGGATGGGGAAGTCGAAGATTGTGGATTGGGAGAAAATGAAGAAATTAATGAAAGCTACATTTTTACCTTACAATTATCAATCACTCATGTATCAGAGGTTGCAGAACTTGAGGCAAGGGACGAAGACTGTTAATGATTATGCTGACGAGTTTTATCAACTGATTGCTCGAAATGACATTATGGAGACATAGGAACAGTTGACTGCTAGGTTTGTTGGAGGTTTGCGAATGCAAATCCAGGATATGGTTAATATGTTTGATCCGAGATCTATGGCGGAAGCGCACCAGAAGGCGATAGCTTGGGAAAAGCAGGGAAGACGAGGAGGTGGTGTGTTTACCAATTCCAATATTCAAAGCAAAGGTGTTAGTGGGAGTTCCAATGTTTCTAAAGCCGTCAGTAAACCAGTTGTGAAAGAGGTTGAGAAGGCAAAGGTCAAAAGCAGTTTTAAATGTTACAATTGTCAGGAAGTGGGTCATAAGAGCAACGAATGTCCAAAGCCAAAGAAGAGAACGATGATTGCTGAAGTTGAAGGTGAGGATGTTGGTGAAGGTGATTCTAGTCCAGTGGAGGAAGATGAACAAGATATCGCATCGGGAGATGAAGGGTGTAATCTAATGATGAGAAGGTCTTGTGTAACACCCAAACAAGAGGATGAGGCTAGTTGGTTGAGGAGCAACATTTTTCAATCTACATGCACTATTCTGGGAAAAGTTTGTAAGTTTGTGATTGATGCAAGAAGTTGTGACAATATTATCTCTACTGAAGCTGTGAGGAAGCTGAAGTTGAAGACGGAGAAACACCCTAATCCTTACAAGTTAGCGTGGCTGAGAAAAGGAGGAGAGGTGAAGGTGGATAGGCGAGTTCGAGTTCCATTTTCTATTGGGAAGAAATATAAAGACGAGATCTGGTGTGAAGTAGTGGAGATGGATGTTTGTCATTTGCTTTTGGGAAGACCGTGGCAATATGATCGAGCAGTGCAGCATGACGGTCGAACCAATAGTTACAATTTTATGTTTGAAGGCGTTAAGATTATTTTAGTTCCAAATAAGAGACAGCAGGGAGAGAGTAAGTCTGAGGAGATTGAGGAGCTGAAAACTTTATTGACTTTGAAAGAATTTGTTGAAGAAGTAGAGGAGAGTCCCGAAGTGTTTTTTTTTTGATTGGACATGAAGCTACTGAATCAGTTGAAGTTCCAAAGGAAGTGAAGCCGGTATTGGAAGAATTCAGTGATGTGTTTCCGGAGGAGTTGCCAAAGGAATTACCGCCGTTGAGGGATATTCAACATCAAATTGATCATGTGCCAGCGTCAGTGTTACCTCACAGGCCACATTACCGGATGAGTCCGAAGGAGCATGAAGAACTGAGAAGGCAGGTGGAGGAGTTGTTAGAACAAGGGCGTGTCCAGGAGAGTTTGAGTCCATGTGCCGTGCCTGCCTTATTGGTACCGAAGAAGGATGGAACGTGGAGGATGTGTACGGACAGTCAGGCAATAAACAAGATCACTGTGAGATACAGATTTCCTATGCCGAGGTTTGATGATTCGATTGATCAGTTGAGTGGGGCTGTTGTCTTTTCCAAGATTGACCTGAAGAGTGGATACCATCAAATTCGTATTAGACCGGGTAATGAGTGGAAGACTGCTTTTAAAACCAGGGAGGGTTTGTACGAATGGTTGGTTATGCCATTTGGTTTGTCAAATGCTCCTAGTACTTTCATGAGAGTGATGAACCATATTTTTAGACCATTTGTTGGGAAGTTCGTGGTTGTTTACTTTGATGATATTCTGATTTATAGTAGGAGTACGGAAGAACACATCCAGCATTTGCGAGAAGTATTGTTGATTCTACGACAAAAGCAGCTTTATGCAGCAACAAAGAAGTGCGTGTTTATGACGGACAGTGTTTTATTTCTGGGGTATGTTCTGTCAAAGGAAGGAATTCAAGTGGATGAAAATAAAGTGGAAGCTGTCAGGAGTTGGCCACAACCGAAGACAATTACGGAAGTGAGAAGTTTTCATGGGTTGGTGTCTTTTTATCGAAGATTCATTCCACACTTTAGCAATGTGATGGCACCAGTAACCGATTGCATGAAAGGAAAGAAGTTTGTATGGTCAGAGGAAGCAGGGGTTGCCTTTGAGAAGATCAAGACACTCTTGACGACAGCACCAATTCTGGTACTGCCGAATTTTCAGTTGTTGTTTGAATTGCATACTGATGCTTCAAAAGTGGGAATTGGTGGAGTATTGAGCCAGAATGGAAGACCAGTTGCTTATTTCAGTGAAAAACTGTCTGGAGCCAAGTTGAGATATAGCACTTATGATGTAGAATTTTACGCGATTGTTCAAGCCGTGAAACATTGGCGACATTACTTGTTTCAGAAGGAGTTTGTTCTTTACACTGATCATGAGGCATTAAAACATCTACAAGGGCAGGACAAGATTTCAGCGAGACATGCTTCGTGGATAGCATATCTACAACAATTTACTTTCGTGGTAAAACACAAATCAGGAGTGACAAATCGTGTAGCGGAAGCTTTGAGCAGGAGAAATCACTTGTTGACAACGTTGAAGGTTGAAGTGACAGGATTCGAATTATTGCCAGAGTTGTTTGAGGAGGATCCTTACTTTGCAAAGTTTGTTGAGAAAGTAAGGATGGGAGTACTGATGAATTTGTGTTGGCTGATGGATTCTTGTTCAAGGGAAATCGATTATGCATACCAAACTGTAGCTTGAGAATGAAGATTGTTAAAGAATTACATGAAGAAGGCCATATAGGCAGAGACCGTACACTACAGTTGATTTCTCAATCTTATTTTTGGCTGACAATGAGGAAAGAGGTAGGGAGATTTGTGGAGAGATGTCATATCTATCAGGTTTCGAAAGGAACAGCGATGAATGCGGGATTATATATGCCGTTAACTGTGCCTACCAGACCATGGGTTGATATCAGCATGGATTTCGTCTTGGGTTTGCCTAGAACTCAAAGCGGAAATGATTCTATATTTGTTGTAGTGGACAGGTTTTCAAAGATGGCACATTTTATAGCCTGTAAGAAGACAGCGGATGCAGTTCGAGTGGCTCAATTATTCTTTAAAGAGATTTATCGATTGCATGGATTACCGGAGACTATTATTTCTGATAGGGATACTCGATTCCTAAGCCACTTTTGGTTGAGTTTGTGGAAGATGGTCGGAACAAAGCTGAATTTTAGTAGCGCTTACCATCCGCAAACTAATGGGCAAACGGTGGTGGTTAACCGATCATTGGGAAATTTACTGAGTTGTCTTGTGAAAGATAAGTTAAAGAGGTGGGATATGAAGTTGTGTCAAGCGAAATTCGCACATAATCATGCTGTTAACCGGAGTACAGGTTTCAGTCCATTTCAGATTGTATATTCAAACTTACCAAAGGGGCCGTTAGATTTAACGATAATACCACAACCAAAGGGGACAGTTAAGCGGGCTGCTAAATTTGTTGATGGGTTAACAGAATGCCATAGAATCGTTCAGGAACGATTGGAGAAAACGAGTGAGAAGTAAAAACAAATGGCAGATAAGAGACGAAGAAGTGTTGTCTTCAAAGAGGGAGATCTTGTATATGCCGTTTTGACAAAAGATCGTTTTCCAGTGGGAACTTATAACAAGTTGAAAGCTCGAAAGATTGGGCCCGTAGAAATTATAAGACGGATCAATGAAAATGCTTATAAGTTGAAGCTGACAGAGAATGTTTACACTTCTGATGTGTTTAACGTGAAGCACTTAATTCTGTATTATAAGGAGGAACCTATCAAAGATGACGAGAGTGTGAATTCGAGGACGAATTCCTTCCAACAGGGGGCAGATGATGCAGAGCATACCTTAATTCGATCAAGTCGAGAGTGTCGCTCCTCCTCCTTGAGTCGCTCCTCCTTGAGTCGCTCCACCTCTAATCACTCTGCCGTCTTGAGTCGCTCTGTCGTGCCCCTTAAGTCGCGCGTGCGAGAAGCCCCAATAGGTCGCGAACGACTCATGCCAACTCGCGAACAACCTGACGACTTAACCATAAGTCGCGAGCGACATATTCAAGGTCGCGAGCAGACCAAAATCGCCCCCCACCCCACTTTGCAGCGACATATCTAGGGCATACGCAAAGGAGAAGGTCGCGAACGACCTTATTTTAAGTCGTCGATGATTTAATAAGTCACTGCCGAGTTTCCCCTGAACCAAAATCGCGTGAACGAGTTTCCATAGGTCGTTGCCGAGTTATCTTAAGTTGCGTGAAGCATTTTTAGGTCGTTTGTGTGTTGTTAACCGTTTGTGTTGTAATTTTGCTAAGTCGGGAGTGTGTTGTACTATAAATAGGGGTGTATGCGTCATTTGTAAGGTTGTTGAAATTTGAATAAAATTTGGTTTGTGCTTTGTGCCTCCATTTTTAAATTGGTAGTCGAGTGTTAACTCCTATCTCCACTTCGGCGTTCGAGTGCGCTCGAATCAATGAACGTTGAAGCCAATTCGCAGAATCAAGTGTGCTTGATCAACGCTCAAAGAATTGTAGATCTTTCTTCACGGAATCGTGTGCGATCAACGTGTCGAAGATTGCTAAAACCGGTATCTTCGTGATTAAAGGATTTGGGCCTTTCGGTATTCTTGAATCCATCGATTCTTCGTCGATTCACCGATTATTTCCGCTAATCGTGTGAGATCGTAGACGGATTCGATTTACATCATCGAATTCGCTTCCCACGCTGCGTCAATAAGAGAATTAATGGAAGCCTTGAAGCTAAGAATTACACACCGACTTCAATGAAAAGAAACAATGATCTAAAGAGGTACAACTAGCAACCGACATGTCGACAACCAATAGATTTAAAAGGTCTGGATTTATTTTACATAATATATATCAAAAAATATATGTCTTATACATGTTTATTTTCAACCAAATAAAAAATTATATTTTTCGAAAATAGAATGATGATGATAAATATATACGTAAACATTACTCTCAAGGACGCCAGTTTTTAATTTTTTGTTTCAAGGATGCACACTTTTTCCTGGCCTACCTTCTATTACACACACTTTTTTCAAACCCATTAAAGAAACCATTTTCCACTTCATTCGTCATTAAAACAATATAAGGCTTCAATAATAAAAAAAATAGAGAGACCTATGAAAATCCGATTAAAGTCGACAAGTTCATCGATGTCGGAGTCAGAATTCCATTGTCGAAATGGATATTAAAGCCTATCTCATCAAATTCCAAAAAGCCTGATTTGACACCTCAACCGAAACCTAAATCCAAAAAAACTCGAAGATTGAAGTAGAGATTTGCTAAATCGAGAACCAAAAAGCAAATGGAAAAGTAAAACGTTCAAGAAGAAGAAAGAGAAAAAATTCTAATCACTGATGAAGTCATCCCTTCAAAGGTATTGCTTGCTGTAAAATTCATTTTCAACCATCAAATGCTTAAATGACACTTAGTAATAGTATTATTGATTCGAAAACAACATGAATAAATTACATGTCAAATGTTATTTGGATATATCATTTCTATTTTTAAAACGTAGTAGACTGTTTTATGCTAAATGATAGAATGATATAGCATTTATACTGTAGAAATATATTAATATTATTTCAATTACAAAGTGAAATTTCAATATAGCATTCTAAGTACAAAGTCCTTTAGGATGTAAATAATATACAAAATGATAGTTTAATGTAGCATTTTATTTATGAAGTCCTATATCATGGTTGTTATATGCAAAATAAAATTTCGGTTTAGCATTTAATTACGAAGTCCTTTAGGATGTAAATGATATACAAAATGATAGTTTAATGTAACATTTTATTTGTGAAGTCCTATATCATGATTGATGTATGCAAAATGACATTTTAGCATAACATTTTAATTACAACGTCCATTGGGATGTGTAGGATATAAAAAATGATAGTTTGTTATCGCATTTTATTTATGAAGTCCTCTATTGTGATCGTTGTATACAAAATGACATTTCAGTATAGCATTTTCATTAAATAGCCTACTAGGATGTATAGAATATAAAAATGATGGTTTGATGTAGTATATTAATTATGAAGTCCTTTATCGTGATTGCCGTATGCAAAATGACATTTTAGTATAACACTTCAATTACAAAGTCTATTAGGATGGATTGGATATAAAAAACAATAGTTTACATAGCATCTTATTTATAAAGTTCTCTATCATGATTATCGTATGCAAAATGGTATTTTTGTGTAGCACATTAATTACAAAGTGCATTAGGATGGTTTGATATAAAATATGATAGTTTATGTACCTTTTATATATGAAGTCCTCTATCATAATCGCCATATGCAAAATGACATTTTAGTATAACACTTTAATTATAAAGTGCATTAGGATGGATTGGATATAAAAAATGATAGTTTATGTAGTATTTTATTTATAAAGTCCTCTACATGATCGCCATATATAAAATGAAATTTTTTAGTGTATCGTTTTAATTACAAAGTGCATTAGGATGGATTGAACATAAAAAGTGGTAGTTTACATAGAATTTTATTTATAATGCCCTCTATCATGATTGTCGTATGCAAAATGACATTTTATTATAGAATTTTATTTACAAAGTCTATTAGGATGGACTGGATATAGAAAATGATTGATTATCTAGCATTTTATAAAGAATTCCTCTATCATGATCATCATGTACAAAATGATAGTTTAATGTTGCATTATTTACAAAGTACTCTTCTATGATTGCCATATACAAAATGACATTTTACCATATCACTTTAATTACAAAGTCATTAGGATGTATATAGTATAAAACATGATAGTTTAATGTAGCATTTTATTAATGAAGTCCTCTATCATGATCACCGTTAGCAATACGACATTTTAGTGCAACGTTTTAGTTACAAAGTTCAATAGGACAGATTGGATATAAAAAATGATAGTTTTTATAGCATTTTATTGATGAAGTCTTCTATTGTGATTGTCGTATGCAAAATGATATCTTAGTGTAGTACTTTATTCACAAAATCCATTAGGATAAATTGGTCATAAAAAATGATAGGTTGTGTAGCATTTTATGTGTGAAGCCCTCTATCATATCACTGTATACAAAATGACATTTTATTGTCGCACTATAATTACGTAGCTCATAAGGATATATAGGATATAAAAAATAATAGTTTGATGTAGATTTTATTGATGAAGTCCTCTATCGTGATCGTTGTATGCAAAATGAAATTTTAGTGCAGCACTTTAATTACGAAGTCCATTAGGATGGATTGGATATAAAAAATGATAGTTCATGCAGCATTTTATTTATGAAGTCCACTGTCATGATATTTTAAAATGCTATTTCACTGTAGCATTTTATTATAATGTATATGATATAAAAATGATATTTTACTGTAGCATTTTAATTACAAGGTCCACATATGTAGTATGATAGTTAAACATAGTATTTAATTACTATACCTATAGATAACATTTAAAAATTTATGTGTGCAGAAATCCAAAGCAGCAAAATTAAAAAAGATAAAGAGATCAAAAAAAGAAAAGGAACACGATACTAACCAATATCGATGTAGTATAATGGCCATGGTTAAAGTTCTTCAAAAAATTAAAAAAGGCAGAGGTTTTACAGCTAGTCAAGTAGAATATATTGAACAAACTCCTTTTCAATTTTTTTATATATTATATACAATGATTTATTAAGTATGAAAGAATGTAGAAAGTCGGTTATCACATAAGATTATATTATTGATACATTTTGTATTGAAGATGAAACCTTTAAAATCGGTAATAAAACTTTAAGAATTTTAACAAAAGATATTTTTCTTGTTTTTGGTTTACCTTTACCGAAATACAACATATTTCCACTACCAAAAACTTCTTTTCAAACTATACCTGATACCTATAAAGATTTTGTGCTAAGAAAGTTGGAAAAGATGAACACATAACAAAGGAAAGTACCACTGCAAGAATAAAGCAAGTTTTTGAAACTCAAGAATATTAATATGAAATAGATTTGCCAAAATTAGTTGTAATTCTTGCAATTTGATAACTTTTTTCTTCCCAGATAATCAAAGGCATTTACCATGGAATTACGTATAGTATATAATTAGTGAAGAAAAACTTTTTGAAGTGCCATGGCCATTGTCGATTCAAAATTCACTACTGAGAACTTTGAAAGTATTCAAGTCCAGACCAGGTAGATGCCCAGATGTTATATGTTCTTGCAGGTAAGAACATAATAAGTTGTTCAAGTTATGACAGTTTCATAGAGAATTTTTATTCTTATATTTATTTATTTTACATTACAATTTTTTGTTCAAGTCTAAGATATTTAAATTTGACAAGCACCATTGTCCAAGTGGTTAAGTGATTCATCTTTGGTGCGAGAGGTCACAAGTTCAAAACTTGCGTAGTACGATTCGAACGTTTATTGACATGTGATATGTTGTTCTGGTGATATGTTGTATATAAAGTACCATTTTTTTTAAAAAAGATATTTAAATCTGCAAATGATAGTTGCACATATCATTTTTCTGTTATCTTAGTTTTTACACTACAGTCTTTTTTTCAAGTTAATGGCATACAAATTTGCAAATGGCAGATTTGTTTCTTATGTTAATTTTTTACATTACACATTTTTTGTTTAGCATAAAGATATTTAAACTTGAAAATGATAGTTGCACTTATCATTTTTTTGTTATGTTAATCTTTACATTAGAGTCTTCCTTTTTTCATGTCAATGATATGCAAATTCGCAAATGCTAGTTCCACATAGCATTTTTCTTACATTAATTTTTACATTACATTTTTCAATGTCAATGATATACAATTTTGTTAATTTTTGTTATCCTACCTTTTGGCAAGGCCGTGACACCAAGGAATTGACTGGAAGCAAAAGTCGGTTCATCTCGAAGATCGGTTATACACAGGTTCACTATGGATGTCGGTAAATTTTGTCCGGGTCAGACCAAGCTACAATTGATATGACATGACAAGCAAACTATGAAAGCCAACGTTCTAAATTTTAAGTCAATCCGAGTTCATACGTTCAAGATATGATCGATGAGACTTAAGTGATTCCTTTGTTCGTATCCATCAAACAACTAGAGAAAACCTTCCTTCGTGTCGATCTGGTTCGAATCCATCAGATATGCACGGCTTCGTGTCGATCAGGGGAGCACGAGTTCGTATCCATATAGGGAAGTGTTCTTCATATCCATCCTTCCTCATACTGCTTCGCATCCAACATCTTTAGCTTGTTCGCATCGATCAACTGATGACCACTTTGTATCCATCGAAACCAAGCCAGGACGCTACTTCGTATTGATACAAACAGAGCAGTTGCGATTGATACGACAGGGCAATTGCAATAGATACGAATAGAACAGAGCCATGGAAATCGATGCGAACAGATCCAAACCAGATCGATACGAAGTCGATAGCCATGCATGCATCGATATGAAGTACACAAGCAGGATCGATACGAAATGAAGCATGGTCTGTCGATGTGAACAAGACCAAGTTAGATCGATACGAATGAGGCAAAAACATTGGGAAGACTCGATCAATTCGGCATGGACTTCGGATCGATTCAAAAAACAAGCGCCACGTCAACAAGCAAGCACGTGCTCCTATTGATGCGAAACCATTGATACGAAGGAGATTGATGCAAAGAGAATAGCAATCGAAAAGCCCAAACTTGCATCAATAATAGCTCACAATCTACAAGTCCAAATGCTACCAAATTTTCACAGGAGCTTTCGTACGACATAATGAATGTTCATGCTCAATTTCGACTCGATTGGGTCAGATCTTAATCGATACAAAATTCGTTCGTATCGATCACGGACCGATTGCAAATGACATAAGGTCAATCGTGCGGGCCCATGTAAGAGAAGGAGTCTTTCGAGATTTGGGCGAGAAACTCGCAGCCTACGCCTATAAATAGTAGCCTAGAACCTATAGAAAAGGGACTTTTGGCTCCTCGATGTCCAGACTCCACCGGAATCACTGTTGTATTCGAAATTCACTGTTGTACTCGAAATTCTCTGTTGTAATCCGCTGCAACCAACAAGCAAATCTAATAAAGAACAACCATTTCATAGTGGATGTAGGCAACACGTCGAACCACTCTAAATCTTGTGTTTCTCTGCTACTTTTCGGTTATAATTTGGAGTGTTTGTTAGATAATTCTCGTTTTACATTTACTTTCTTCATTTTATCTCTTCAAACACTTTCGAAGAGTGTTGTGTCTAATTTTTGCACAAACACTTTGGTGCTTTCACAGAGAAAATACAGTTTTTCTCCTGCTCGTTGGATCTACTATCGATATCGGATTGCATAAATCTAAGGAGAAGATCCTGATCTCAAGCTCAAAGTTCTTCCATCCTATTCAGATTTGCATCAAGTCTAGGAATGAGCTTCGCTATTCATCATGGTAAACACAAGGACCACTTCTTCCGCTGCAGATCCAGAAGGACAGGATCGACAGAATCCCATGCAACTACCTCTGACTGATCAGAATGTTACCGGACCATCATATCTGCAAGGCCTTGTCACTAGAGAAGAGTTTTAGATGCTATTACAAGAGCTGACAAAGAGCCGTCGGCAACTTACTCAATAGCGGCATGCCAACGCAGAATTGACCAAATAGTTGAATCACTAAAGGCGTAGGAGATCCAGGAGGGCTCAGGCTTCCTATTCATCTACTAAGAGTCCAGCTTCTTCAGACTATCATCACAAATCAATGCGCTCACGGCTAGATGGGAGTTATACCAAGCTACTAGACATCAGCACACACTGAGCCTTGGGCAACCAAGAGTTGGCCCGTCCACCAGCCATCAGACAGGACCCTCCTCCCGAGGAGTTACTATTCCATATCATGTTACTAACAACCGCACTACCGCCACTGCTAATAAGCTGGGAGTTGATGCCCCAAACCGGACAGATCCGATCCAACACTAACATAATCACGAACCTTATATCCCTGAAGACTTAGAACAAAGGAGGCAAGACCTTGACCTTCGACCGCGTCCGGCCCAGCCTTGCATTATGGAACACGACCATACCTTGGCCCAGCGTGCTCAAAATGTCCAGATGCTGGATATACCGAAAATGATCCATCAAATGATCCGTGAAAGTCAGGGTCTCACTAACGACGACTAGGGAATCTCCCCAAGTCATACCCCTTTCACTGATGACATACTCTATGCTGAACCACCTCGTGATTCATGATGCCAACTCTACTCGTCTATGAACAAAGCTCAGATCCCAATTAGCATATTTTGAAGTATGAATGGTCGATGAATGTTGCACGAGCTGACGATGCAGTTAAATGCCGAAGTTTTCCTATCTCTCTTGGGTGTATAGCTAACATGTGGTTTACCCGTCTGCCACATCGATCTATCTCGTGTTCTGATCAGTTGGCGATAAAGTTATTTGAGCAGTTCCGGATGCATGTTACGAGGCCGAAGGATGTTAAAACTTTGTCTAGTGTCACTCAAGCTCCTGGAGAGATACTCAGACATTATTTGGAAAGATTTCATGCTATGTGTGTTGAGATTCGCAATCCCAATGATAAATCTATTCTAATTGACCTAACTAAGGGAATTGATCCCGATTCAGAATTCAGCAACTGGCTGGCCGGAAAATCCCCTGTGTCATTGAACCATATCTATTCCAAGGCAGCCCAATTCTTGGGAAGGAAGGATGCGAAATAGTCTTAAAAAAAGGATGACGCAAGGCCCATTGTGGAAGGAATCTAGATTAATGTAGCTGTTAAACAACCCTTGGAGAGCTCCAGAAAAGTGCAAATGAATATTCAAAATAAACAGAATCGGCAAAAGGGTGATGAAGATTGAAATAAGAAACGGGATCAGAATCATGGTCCACGATATAGGGCTCCCATGTTTAATAATTATACTCCTTTGAATACGTCACTAGAGAATGTGTGCTTACAGACTTGTAATACCATTGAATATAAGAAACCTGCCCTAAAACCATCATTAGAGAAACAAATCCAAAAGGAAAAGTTTTGTAGATTCCATGATAGCAACGACCATAACACGAATAAGTGCAGTCACTTGCAGGATCTCACAGAAAAGTTGATAAGAGAAAGGAAGTTAGAGCAGTTTGTGCAGGTGCCACAGTCAGGAGGTGTGGGCCCATCAAATCAAAATCATGTACCAAATCAGTCAAGATAAGAGGAACCCGCTCATACTGGCGGGAGGTTAGTGATAAATACTATTAGTGGTGGTCCTCGTCCAACAGACCGAAGCTAGAAGGAAATGGAGTCGTATGCTAGTTCTATTAGATATGTGGACTTCGAGTATTGTAGTAGTTTGGAAGATGCGGCTCCGGCCAAACAACAGAAGACGATGACTTATGACATCGTGTTCCAAGATAGAGATGCCGACAAGGTCGAAGCCCAAACCATCGATCCACTTGTCATATCAGCTCAAGTAGGTCCTACTTGGATGAAGAGGATCTTGGAAGACAGTGGAAGTTCTGTGAATATATTTTTAAGAGAGCCTATGACCGGATGAAGATGGAGACTAAAGATTTGTAGCCTTGTCAGTCCTGTATTCATGGCTTCAACGGGAGTGCAACCACACCCACTGGAGTGGTGGAACTGCCGGTGGAGTTAGGAACCAAAAAATGCTGGAGAGTTCGTATATTACAATTTTTCGTGCTGGATATCGACTCGCCTTACAATGCTTTCTTGGGCCAACCGGCACAAGATGAGTTCAGGGCTGCCATTATCCCATGGTGTTTGACTCTAAAGTTCCCACCGATCGTGGGGTTGGTGTCGTTCAAGGAGATCAGGCTGTTGGCGTGAGCCTGTTATGTTGTTGTGCTGCGCGAGGCACACAGAAAGGAGAAAGGAAAGGGCGTAGAGGAATCTCTCTGCATCCGCTTTGTTGAAAATTGACAATTGATGCCTGGGCCCAAGCCCGGGCACACCAACCAATTCCAAAGAGATCTTGACCCGAGAGATAACGAAATTGAAGATGAAAGTAATGACAGTCAAGCTTCTCCGACCGAACAAACGATCGATGTCCCGATTGACGATAGCACCGATTCTATAATGATAAAGATTGGATCTCAGTTAAGCCAACAAATGCAAGAGTAATTGGTTGAATTTCTTCGAGGAAACCTCGATGTGTTTGCCTGCATGCATTTTGACATGTATGGAATCTCTCCGAGCATCGCGAGCCATACATTAAACATTGACCCATGGTACATCCCGGTCTGACAAAAAAGGCGTGGTATGGATCTAGAGAGATCTTCCACCCTTAAGGAAGAGGAAGATAAGCTTAAATCCAATGGATTTCTTCAAGATGCATTATATCTGAGATGGGTGTCCAACCCTGTACTCGTCTGAAAGTCAAATAGGAAATGGAGAACCTATGTTGACTATTCAGACTTGAATAAAGCCTGTCCCAAAGATAATTTTCCACTTCCTCGAATCGATCAGCTTGTAGATTCAATGGCTGGACATGAACTCCTATCCTTTATGGATGTGTATTCAGGCTACAACCAGATACCCATGCACTTGCCCGACCAGGAGCTTCCCAGCTTTGTGGCTGATCTGGGACTCTATTGCTACAAAGCTATGCATTTTGGACTCAAGAACGCCGGTGCAACTTACCAACGATTGGTTAATCGGATGTTCGCTAACCAGGTTGGGAAAACCATAGAGGAACACGTGGACGACATGCTAGTGAAATCACGATTCTCCACTGATCATATTGAAGACCTAGAGTCAATGTATAATATACTCCGAGAATACATAACGAAGCTCAATCCGTTGAAACGTCACATTGGGGTCGCATCCGAAATATTACTTGGGTTTATCGTCAACGCTCGAGGAATTGAATCCAATCCCAAAAAGATCTGGACGATCAGAAACCTTGAGACTCCAAGAACCATGAAGCATGTCCAGAGCCTCAATGGGAAAGTAACAACACTGAGCAGGTTCATTTCAAAATCCACTGGCAAATGCATTCCCTTCTTCGATTTGATCCAAAAAGGGAAACGGAACTTTGAATGAACCGTGGAATGTGAGGGCACATTTTGAGCACTAATTAACATCTCTCCACACCGCCTATTTTGCCAAAGCCTATCGATCACGAGAAATTATACCTTTACTTGGCATTATCAAAAAACGCAATCAGCGCTGTCCTAATTTGGGAGGAAGACCGAGTACAAAAAACTGGTCTACTATATTGGTAAACGATTGACCAAAGCTGAGAGAAATTATCTAAAGCTAAAAAAGTTGGCTTATTGTCTTGTTATTTCCTTTAGGAAGCTCCGTTCATATTTCTAGGGGCATCCGATCACCGTTTACACTGACTAACTGTTACGATAGGTCCTTACGTGTCCTGAGACATCTGGTAGGTTACTCAAGTGGAATATCGAGCTAAGTCAGTTTGACATTTCCTATACTCCAAAGCGAGCCATTCAAGGACAAGTCCTAGCAGATTTCATAGCTGAATTTACCATCCCAGAGGACTTTCCTGAAACCAGTGAATCTCCCAAATATATTTGGAAGCTACATACTGATGGTGCATCGAATGACCGTTGCTTAGGTGTTGGGTTGTACTTAAAACTCCTGAAGGTCGATCTATATGCTATGCTTTAAAGTTTGATTTTCGCGCAACCAACAATGAAGCTGAGTCCGAAGCCCTACTTGCCGGATTGAGACTTTTCCAAGATTTAAAAGTCATTGCTGTGGAGATTTATTTTGATTCGCAACTGGTCGTGTGTCAAGTTCGGGAGGGGGGGAGGGTACCAGGCCAAGGACCAAGACTGACTGCTTACCCAACTCGGGTTCAAGAAATATTAAATCAGTTCGATTATTATGCCATCTATTGCAACCCCGAAAGCGCAATTAAAAAGCTTATTCGTTAGCAAAACTAGCCAGCATAGGTGAAGCATAACAAATGGGACTCGTTCCTATAGAAACATTGTCTTCCCAATCATCAATTGAATGAAGACAAATTGGGTATTTGAGATCGTTCCCGACATAGAGTCATGGATGACTCCATTTAGGAGTTATCTCGAGCATGGGATCCTACCAGAGCATAGGAGTGAAAAGAGACAAGTTCTTCGAAAAGCCTCGTGGTTCACTATTCAGAATGGAGTCCAGTATAGGAGAGGATATTGCGTTCCTCTACTCTGGCTTATCGCTCACGATGATATTAAACAAGCGTTACATGATGTACATGAAGGAGAATGTGGCGATCACACCGCGGGGCAAGATTTAGCTAAGAAAGTTCTTCGATATGGATACTATTGGCCGACCGTGAATCATGATGCATCGGACTATGCCAGAAAATGTGAACGATGCCAAAAACATTCCTAGAGCCCCTCCTAATGAAATAACCTCGATGGTCAGTCCATGGACGTTTGCAGTCTGGGGCATTGATATTATTGGTTGTCTACCTCTGGCCAAAGGTGGTGCGAAGTATGTCATCGCTGCAGTTGATTACTTTACCAAGTGGGCTGAAGCTGAACCCCATGCTACAATCACGACAAAGAAGGTGATCAACCTTGTAGTCCGCAACATTATCTATCGATTTACTCTCCCACGTACCATCATCACTGATAACGGAACCCAATTCGACAGTGTTGAATTTAAGAATTTCTGTCAACGATTCCACATTTAGAAAAAAAATTATGCAGTTGCACACCCTCAAGCGAATGGAAAGGTTGAAGCTATTAATAAAGTTATCAAATCTATTTTGAAGAAACGATTGGAAAAGGCCGGGAGAAAATGGGTTAACAAGCTTCCTATGGCTTTATGGGCTTATTGAACAACCCACAAGTCTGCGGCCGGACACACTCCATTCTCTCTTTCTTATGGTTCAGAAGCCGTTATTCCAGTCGAGATGGAAGTACCTTCTCATCGCGTGACATACTATGATCTGAAGATAAATTCCATACTACTTGCTGAATCCTTGGATTTATTAGATGAGAAGCGTGAAGAGGCTGATTTGAGGGCAGCCGCATACCGAAGTCGAGTCGTCAATTATACAATGCCAAGGTCCGACGCCGAACCTCTGAACTCGATGATATCGTCCTCAAAACAATCTACCCGGTTCCTTTGCACATTAAACCAACGTGGGAAGGGCCATATGTGATTGCACGACGGCTCGGAGATGACACATTTAAATTGTCGATCATTGATGGTCTTACTTTGCCAATGGCTTGGAACTGTGAAAGCCTTCGTCGCTACTACACATGGTAGGCTTTAATTATTTAGTTTACTTTTCGTTTGCAATTTGTTTCTACATTTTGAAATTTGAATTTGTAATAAGGCTTTGACGTATTCTCTTATTTCAGCAATAAAATGCAATCTCTTTGAGCCAGAGCTATGATTTATTGAATGCATCATACAACTATCATTGTGCATGGAGAGCTAAATTCCACCCGACGGTGGGGTTTATTCAAATAGGAAGTAACTGTGATACGACCGGTTACTCGCTAAGTTAAACCTTAGCTTTGGGGAAACTCACCACACTAAAGCCAAAAAAGGATTAATACACAACAATTCTTTAACTAACTCCAGTCTCCCAGAGTGCGAGCTGGAGTATAAACCTATAAATGTGGTTTTGAAGAGGGTGGATCCACCCACCTAAGGACTACGCCCATATCTTGACAAGTTTGAGGAGGATGGACCCGTCCATCTAACGACCTTGTTTGTTAACTTAGGGTGGATATGAGTCGACCATCTACGATCTTGATAAATTCGTCGTTCCCGGAGTCGAATGAAATCCTAAAGCCTAAACAAATGTGACTGACCATCTGTCGGCCAACTCCAAGTTCCCAGAGTGTGAAATAGAGTATAAACATCAACTAACTCCGGATTCCCAGAGTGCGAACCAAAGTGTCAACATCAACCAACTTCAGGTTCCCGAAGTGCGAACTGGGGTATAAACGTCGATTAACTTTGGATTCCCAGAGGGTGAACCGGAGTATCGAACACAATTAACTGTAAGTCCCTAGAGCGTGGATTAGACAATAAACATCGACTAAATCTAAATCCCCAAAGAATGGATTAGAGTTTAAACACTAACCGGATACGAATCGATCATTCGTAACACAACTTTGAGTCCTCAAAGTGCGGTCAGAGTGTAAACGTAACTCGGGTGTGACTGACCACCCATAAAATAACTTAAGTCCCGGGAGCATGGACATATACTTAAAACTTAAACATGCGATATCGACCGCCGACACACAAATGCAAATCCCCGGAGTGCAGATGTGATCATCAATAAGTGAGCGAGTGTGATTCAACCACTCGACCTTCACTTGTTTTAGCATCAATTCAACGACGTTAAGCTCAATGTATTGGAGGCGAAATGTAATCGTTAGCCGATCTTTACAACACATCCCTGAAATTGGGGGCCTAACTTATGTGATGCCCCACATCTATGCCCATGCTAGTCAAGGACACTACGGTGTAATGCCGTCAACTAGCACGGAGAATAAGGCTGGATAGGAGCGGCAATCCGTAGTTAGGCCTTACACTAGTATTGGTTACCACGATAGGAGTGGTATATATTTTTATTTTTCATCTCTTAATTATTTTACTCCGATCGACGTATCCAATTCCAGTATAAAACGAACTATGATGGTTCATAATAGTTTAGGACAGTAGATATAATAATAACATAGATAAACTAAATGCGGAACACAGATAACAAAAATCTCATATATATATATATATATATATATATATATATATATATATATATATATATATATATATATATATATATATATATATATATATAACTGATGTCAGTTACAATACATGTAATACGGTACATATGATACAACTACAACTTCCGACTCTGGAAGTTACATATACAAGTACATTAACGTATATAATATACATGAATACATATCTTCCTATACAATTACACTGACTACTATAAATGACGACGACTACTCCAAAAGATATGAAAAGACTTCATAGCTCAACCAGCAACCCAAACAAGATATCTACTACCTGTAATACTCGGTCTGACCCGAGTATTAATTCAAAGAAAATAATACACGGGTCAGTCTAATTCAAACTCAGTTATTAGTGCACAGAAGCAATAATAACTAAGTAACAAATAGAAGACAGTCACAATAAATCTCGTCTATCCGATCCTTAAATAAAGAATTCGGATAATGATAAATATAACACGTGACAGTGTTAAACAACAAATTAGCAAATCAAAATTATCAACGAAGATAAATTAAAAAGGTTACCACTGAAGATAATTTAGAAAACAGCAGAGCTGCCTAAACGGCAATTAACAACAAAATCTAATTATTAAATAAATAATTAGAAACTCATAATCTAATTACCAAGAAGATAATTAGATATCAACAAAATCATCAAATTAAACCAAATCAAAATACAATTCAAAATATTGAATTGGACACACGACACAATTCAAACAATTGAAATATCAATTAAAATGTCAGTTCGGGTAGGGCTGCAGTACACGCACGCATGTACTGCCTCGCCACTACAGCATATGGAATACGAAAAAGATTAATAAATCAAAAGAAAATAGAATATCACTAAAAGAAATACCGTGTGGCTGCAGTACATGCTTGCGTGCACTGCCTTGCCACTATAGTGATGATGTACACGAAAGCTCAATGGAAATTCCACAAACAAGCACAAGGTCAAAACCGAGCGACAGACTGGATTCAACACAGGTGAATTCAAAAAAAACAAACATAATGCAAAGGTCAAGTCACTGCTGTCCTGACTCAACTCAATGCAACAGTATAAAGAAATACACTCGGCAAAGCTCAGAGACCAATGCACAAATTCACAAGTGATATTGTCTCGAGGTAAATAGCCTCAAATAACACTGGGCAGTGCCATCAGAGATGAACACTTCATATTTGCAGACCAAATTTTTTATGACAACAAGTACTAACTCAACCAAGTCAAGTGGATAACCAATGCAACAAATCAGGCCAATGAATACAGCCTCTACAAAAATCAAATATACAATTACAACTAAGTTCAATTGAAATTGGACAGAACATTTTTGAAAAGTATCTGAATCAAATGCATGTACAGGAATGCAATCCTTACATATGCCCAATACTATGTGAAATAAATGTGCAGTGAAGAACAACAGCAAGTGTTGACCCATCGACAATAGAATGAAATGCAACAGATTACGTTGACTACAGCATATCAAGCATACAAGTCCGATGCAAACAATGGCAACAAGACTTAGTTCCTAGATGCAACCAAGAAGCTACAGAGCTCAATACTATCAAGACTACGTGAATCAAACTCGAAGCATCACTCACGTGCAACTTCAGCTACAGAATGTATACATATAGTCAGGTAATGACAAAGACAAGGAAACGCAAAACTTCCAGATGAATACAAGCATCGTGTAGCAGTTTCAAGAAATGATCAACAACAGTACAGAGAATCAAAACGGTAGTGACAAGTTCGAACAAAGCTCAACAGCACTAGATCAAGCTACAACAAATGTACCAGTCATTGAAGTTCCAAGTCAAGGCCGAGGTCATCACAAAATTCACGAAATCAAAATGCCAGAAATCGAAAATTGTGGTAGCCAAAGAAATCAACATCGGAAAAATCATTTCGAAACCGAGGCCAACATTATCACGTTTTGAAGTAATCGAAATAGCAGTTTTCGCGAAATCAACCTATTTACAACTAGCCAACATAGAGTCCAAATCAACAATTAATGGCTGAAGTCAAGAAGACGACAAGGCCGAAATCAAAAAGAACGACACCAAACAAAAATCAAACTGCCGAAGCTACTATATTGAACTGGATGTGAGGGTCACTCACCTTGCTTCGAGGCAAAACTGGAGGAGCCGAGCACAAGATCGTCGATCGACCGTGCGGTTGAAGTCGGCAACCATGGATTACACGAAACCCCAATTTTTCGAATGAACGAAGAAAATGGACGAGCCGCCATTTATTATTTTTCTTTCGTATGTTTTAGTTTGCTTAGATTAGGGTTTTGAATGAACGAAGGGGGAACGGGTACATACTTGAGACAATTATCACAGCACCAATTAAAACATGGCCCAAGATTATATATAAAGCCCATACCCTTTTTAACAAATTTTCAAAAGAATTTCAATCCGTTTAAAAATTCCAATATCAATTTGTTAGCAATTTTTAATCATCTAATGACGATAACTAACTGGTGTAAAACTCCGGGTTGTTACGGACTCCCCTCCGTATAAAAATGGTGTCCCCGCAATTTTCATAATTAAAGGCGTCAGTAACAATTATTTTTCTAACCTAAACTGGTTAAGCTAGAGAAATAAAGGTCAAGAACACAAATGCCAAAGAAATCTTTTAATTTCATTAAAGAAATTCACAAACTCTCAACAAAATCTAACTATCAAATAGATTATCAGAAAACAACAAAACTAAATAAATGCAATTATCAGCAATATTCACTTATCAATTAGATAATTAGAATACAAAACCACAAAATCTAATTATCGATGCGATAATTAGAAAATAGCAATATCTAATTATCAATAAAGATAATTAGGAAACACAAAATCACAAATTGCAAAACCACAAACGTCTAGTTATCCACCAGAAAATCAGAAAAACACGAACTCCATAATCAGCAAACTCTAACTATCAGCAGAGATAGATAGAAAACAACAATTCAATATAATCAACATAATCTAGAATCAATTAGGGACTAGAAAATCTCATAATCAACAAAAATTAGCAGTTATCTAATCATCAAAAACGATAGTCAGAAATCCCAAATCAACAAATATCTAATTATCAAAAAACGATAATCAGCATCAACAAATATCTAATTATCACAAACGATAATTAGAATTCTCAAATCCATAAATATTTAATTATCAAAAACGATAATCAAATCAACAAATATCTAATTATCACAAATGATAATCAGAATCAACAAATATCCAATTATCAAAAACGATAATCAGAATCAACAAATATCCAATTATCAAAAACGATAATCAGAAACAACAAATATCCGATTATCAAAAACGATAATCAAATCAACAAATATCTAATTATCAGAAACGATAATCAGAATCAACAAATATCCGATTATCAAAAACGATAATCAGAATCAACAAATATTCGATTATCAAAAACGATAATCAAATCAACAAATATCTAATTATCACAAACGATAATCAGAATCAACAAATATCCGATTATCAAAAACGATAATCAGAATCAACAAATATCCAATTATCAAAAACGATAATCAGAATCAACAAATATCCGATTATCAAAAACGATAATCAAATCAACAAATATCTAATTATCACAAACGATAATCAGAATCAACAAATATCCGATTATCAAAAACGATAATCAGAATCAACAAATATCCAGTTATCAAAAACGATAATCAGAATCAACAAATATCTGATTATCAAAAACGATAATCAAATCAACAAATATCTAATTATCACAAACGATAATCAGAATCAACAAATATCCGATTATCAAAAACAATAATCAGAATCAAAAAATATTCGATTATCAAAATCGATAATCAGAATCAACAAATATCCAATTACCTGTAGATAATTGGAAACAACAAATATCTAGAAATCAATTAAGATATTCTAGAAAAGCAACATAAAAGGTGGAACGATCCCAATAAATGACTAGTTTTAGCTACGTCGTACGTGCATCAACATATGGCCGAAGCCTACCAAGTACCGTCAACATAATTTTGGCGCCCAAAAAATGACCTGAAGGTCCAACATATGACCCGAAGGTCTGGTACTGGTATTGACCCGAAGGTCCAACAAATGACCTGAAGGTCCAACATAGTGGCTCGAAAGCACACGAAAATCATCAAAACAGCAAATATTTCAATTAACGGGTCTGGAATTAACTAAAATAGCAAACACACATGTCTCATAACCATGAGTTTTACTAAAGCGTTTAATTCCCTTCAACGTTTCCTTGAAAGTGCAAAATTGTGTATTCCAAAAATAACATTTCACCTTCTCAAACGGACAATCTATTTTTCTAAAAACGATCAATCGAAAAAAATGATTTTCTAGAAGGGGTTTTATGAGAAAATTTTCTGCTATTTGAAAAATTATGACGTGAAAATATGCATATATTTTCTTTGAAAAATAATGCATTTACTAAATGTCGCAACAAATCACGTTCCACTAGTAATTTTTCTATCAACTAGATTACCAGTGTAATCTGCATCTGAATTTCTCTTTCACTCAAAATTATCATTAATTGAATTTGATAGACCAGACCATGAAGCGTGCAACAAAATATCTCAAAATCAATTTTAATAGCTTATTAATGACATTCTCTTGGATTTGAATTAAAACAGTGTAAATAATCAAAAACCGTGAATATAGAGTCAGCCGTAAAATAACCAAATGTATTATCATCCAATAAAACACTATTATTAATCCAAACTAATATATATGAAGTAATTCAAAGACTCTACAGATTTTTATAGTGTATTGGCATAAGAATATAATTGGCCAACAATTTTGAATAAGTCGGAATTAAAAATCATCATTATTTCATCATCACATTATTGGCTGATTTAACTCAAATTACGGTGCAGATTATCACATTTAATATATTGTTCAGATAAATATACCATTACCTGTTTTAACTTTACGATATTTTTCGTTGTTGTCCATTGTGATTCTGTCACCTTTATACTAGGCTAAGGAACTTTGCTTTGTCGCCCATTGTGTTTTTGGAACAGCCAGAATCCAGATAACACTGTTGTCGTTGCTTAGCCTGCCACCACTCCTACATGATAAAAGATTTTTGTGACCTATTTGTTTTTATAGGTCCATGATTGTTAGTGGCAGAATATTTTGAAAAATAATTTTGTGGAGACCCAAAACTATTTATATATGTTCCTTTCGGCACCCAAATCTGTTTAACTTTGAGAGATTTTATATTTGTGCCTTTTGGAACACAAATTGGTATAGTTTTCACGTGTTTAGGTCTATACGAACAATTATTGTGATTGCGTCCAAATATTCTACAAATTTTGCACATTGAATCTACTTGATTAATATCATTTCTAACATTTTTTGATTGATTATACCCAAGTCCTTGTCAAACTGCATTAACAGTTTGTTTCCCTAATAGCATATTCAACGATTTTTCACTTTTTGAAAATTTATCTAAACTCATTGACAATTATTGGATTTGTGTTTTGAGTGATTCATTTTCGTTCAATAATTGTGTGCACTTTTTAATAAAGTTTTCTCTCCTAGTATTTTCACTCTCTTTCAAAATCAGAATTTCATTTTCAAGTGATTTTATATTAATTTCTTTTTTTTAATCTCTTCTTCGAATGTTGGATACTTATCACACTTAGGGATACTACTTTGATAGGTTTTAACTAATTGGTCAAGTTGTTTATTTAAATCTATCAAAGTATATTTTTGTGATTCAAGTTTGGCATACTTCTCCCTAAGTCGTTCAAAACAGTCATTTACTTCGTGGAAATATATAAGTAATTCAGAGTGAGTGAGTTTTGATACCTCGCTTGGTTCGTCATCGTCGATATCGGTTATATTACCTTAAAGGCACATATCTGCTTTCTCACTCTCACTGCTAATACTTTGATTATCTTCATCACTTGTATTCCACATGGCTGTAAAACTTCTCCTTTTTTATTTCTTTTCAAAGTCGCGTCTATTTTGAGGACAATTGGGCTTGATGTGTCCGGGTTGGTTGCACTTGTGACAGATCATCTTCTGTTCTTCTGAGTAGTCTAGTGCTTTGGCTATTCTACTTTTCAATTTTTGATTCCGAGCTGGATTTCCGTATTTGTAATTCCACCGTTTGAATTTCTTTATTATCAGCTCCAATTCTGCTGCTCCATCATCATCACCATCACGTTCTATTGTTCCTTTAAGAGCTATTGATCTCTTTCGAGTGTCACCTCCTTCACGCTCTTCCTTGAATTTCATTTCTAGCTCATAAGTTGTGAGATTTCTGATGAGTTCTTCAACTTTTATCTATTTTAAATCTTTTGATTCTTGAATAGCAGTCACTTTGGCTTTAAAACTTCATGGAAGGACTCTGAGGATTTTTCGGACTATCTCCAAGTCTGTGTATGATTTTCCGAGAGCTTTTGATTTGTATACGATATCGTAAAGTCATCCACACCTCTTTGAAATTTTCTTCCTTCGCCATTGTGAAGTTCTTGTATTCGCTGCTTAGCATGGCAAGGCGAGATTCTTTGACTTGAGATGTTCCTTCGTGACTTCTAGTGTGTGACATATTTTCTATGCAGTTAGACAATGTGAGACACGATTAAATTCAAATTGATCCAATGAATAGATAATATATTCATAGCTTTAGCATTAGAATTTTGTAATTTATTTTCTAGTTCTGTCCATTGATCCTTTGGTTTACCTATTTCCTGATTATCTATAATTATAGTTGGTGCTCTGTAACCTATCTCAAAAATATTCCAAGCATCAATGGTTTTCAGAAAAATTTTCATTCTATTTTTTCAGTAGACGTATTCACCATTGAACATTGGTGGTCTAACTATGTACCGACCCTTAGCAAAAGCAGTATTAAAAGAAGCCATTATAAAAATTCAACCTTTTAAAAAAAAATTGGTTTTTGAAAAAAAAATCAATTTTTTTTTAAAAAACAAAAGCTGACTTCTATTCCTAGCTTTGGTACCACTTGTAGGATCGATTTCACCCTAGAGGGGGGTGAATAGGGTGATACTGCTTGTGACGACCCGGAATTTTTAAGCAATTTAAATTGGAATATTTAATTGATTTTAATATTTAAAAGTAAAATTTTAACTTGAATTACGAATATCACTATTTACTTGATAATTAAATTATTGGATTTGATAATTTGAAAATTTGGTAAGATGTTGAATTTGGAGTTTTAAGCTTATTAAAAATAATTAGAAGACTTACAAAATTTATATTGGTAATATTGAAGATAATAGAATTTTTCAAATTTAATTTAATAGTGGTTTATTCAGTTTTGAAATTTCATCGTTTAAATTTAATTTAAAAATAGCCTTTCGAGGCACAGTCTCGGAATCCGACGAAATCAGTTCCATTGAGTCCGTAATATTGAATTATTACCGGATTTCAAATTTCGTTATGATTGGAGTTGTTATGTAAGCGTACGATATATAAACGCGCTGAGATTTAAATCGAAAATTTAATATTTTAATTCGATTCAAAAAGCTATCTTTTCCATATGATCGAATTAGGACTCGAAACCTTTTCTATTGTGTTCGGAATAGGGGTTTAACATTATAAACGCCTAGTGCCACGTCTCAATAAGAATTCGAAATTTTAAGATGTGTTTATCAAGACAGTTTGAATTTAAATTTAAATTATATATGTTTATCCTGTCAACTTCAGTCGAAATTATATCACATCAGCTACTTCCCTTTGTTAAGCCACTGTAGCCAAGCTTTCCTAACACGCATCTTTCAACTTTATATCGCGTCCTTTTCCTTCCATCTTCTTCATTTCAAAACGAAAGAAATGTAAATAAATGGCCGTGGAAATCAACTGAACGAAATTTATTTCGTTCGAAAAAGAAAAAAAAAAGAGTGGGGGGCGCTTCCCCTATTCAAACCAAATCGAGGTTTTATAATCAACGCAGGCAAATCGAATTCGCGACCTAGAGGGGTGATCTCGTGCTTTGGTAGTAGGGGAGTTCGACCGAGTTCGTTGATGAAGGGGTTGGCGTTCGATTCAGGTGGGTTCGGCGAGGGTCGACATGAGGGCCGGTCGTAATTAGGGTTTTGGAGACGGCCGAGTTTGCAATTTGGGGTTGTTGCGTACGCGTAGGCTTCGTGGAGGAAGTCGCGACGTTCGTGAACTGTAGTTGCGATGAGTGATGATGGGAATCAGCAGCATCGCGAGGCAAGGAGGGTCGGCGACGAGTCGCGCGAGGGAGGCGGCTGTCGAGCAACGTTCGTATCGTGATCCCGGGTTATTTGTGAGGTATTCCTTTGTTGATATTTAACTAAAAAAAATGTTTATACACATTTTAAGTTTAAAATATACAATCAGATACTTATAGGAAGAAATACATTTGTAGACAGGAAGTATATGTATTGATCTATATAGTAAAAATATATATATATATATATGGGTGCAGTTTCAATTTGAATGTATATACACGGCTATTTTATTTTGATTATATATATGTAAGTTAGAAAAAGATTGGATACGGATAAGATTTTGAAATTTTATATGTATATGAGATTTCCGAAATAAGAGTTTATAAAATAAACAAATAAATAAATTCAAAAAAATGTTTAAACTAGCTTATTTTAGATCTTCAAAGGGGAATTTAGTTTAAATGAAACAATTAACTAATTAAATTTATTGAATGGTAGTTGATTATTCAATCGGTTCAAATATTAATAAAATCATCTAATATGTTTACTCAAGGTCTAAATCGTGAAGGAAACAAGCCGTTTAGAAGTGGATTGCAATAATAGCAAAGGTGAGTTAATCTGACTCGGTTAAATTTAAATTTAAAAGATTAAATTTAAATAATTGTTTGAATGGTTGAATTGATTGATGTGATATAGTATAGTATAATTTGAATTTGGCATATTATATTGTGCTAACATATGTGGATGCAGGAAAAAAATACAATTTGGAGGGATCCAACTGGACCCCTCAACATTATTATTTAATATTCTTTGTTTGTGATTACTTGATATTCTATGTTGAATATATTGGAATATTGAATGATATGATTGGATTGGATATATATATTGGTCATAATGAATTACCAAAAATATATAAATTGGACTTTGGAAAGAAAATAAAGGAAGTAAATTTGTAAACGAAATAGTCTTAGAAAATTTGATAAATTAAGAATGAATTGAAAAAGAAATAGAAATATGTTAAATACTGATAAATAACTTCGTGTATGAAAAGAAAAGATTTTGAATAAACAGTAATTGATGAATTGTAAAATTTTGTAATACTAATTTAAATGAATAAAGAATTAATTTAAAACTTAAAGTTTTAAATTTATTTAAAGGAATAAGAAGTAAATTGAGAAATCTAAATTGGTATTTCAATTAAAAGTATTTTAAACCATAATTAAGGAATAAAATATGAAATTAAAAGATTTTTGAATAAATGAAGTAAATTGGAAATCAATTTGGGAATTGATTTAAGAGTTTGAAATTGGATATTTGGAAGAATAAATTCTAGATGGGAATTTATTAAAGAATTGAGAAAAATTGTTTAAAAATAAATAGTGATTTATTTTTAAAGGTTGTGAAGAGAAGTATATTTCCTTGGATAGCCAAGTACGTTTTCAAAGTAAGTTTTAAATGAAATAAAGGCTTTAATGTTATTTTACAAAGTATGTTCATGGAAATTTATTATTTCTAAATATTTAAATTCTAAAGTAAATATTTATTCATATTTATTGCCGTAGTGATAATTTATAAAGAGGGACTTAGTAATTCTGTTTTAAAGGTGAAAACATAGTTTATATTTACAGAGTAACCTTATTTTCAAATATTCATATAGTATATATTTTTAATCAATTATTAAAGTATTTTTAATTTAATTTTTTTAAAGTAAATTCTTAAGTAAGAAATTTATTATCGTAATAATTATTTCAAGAGTGATTTGGTATTTTGTTTAAAGAAGAAATCTAATGTGTAGTTATAAGGTAACCTTATTTCTAGAGTATTATTTTGAATTAAGTATTAAAGTAATTTTTTTATATTAAATGTTAAATATATTTTACAATAAAGTGTTTTAAATTATTTTTAAATCTAAAGTTTGTGCTTGGGAATTCCAGTGGAAATAGAAATATTTGGAATTTATCCCAAGAAAGGCAGATAGTTTGAAAACTATTTTCAAAAGGGTTAAAAGTGAAATTATATCTTGTTAAGATATTTTGAGACGAATAAATAATTTAGGAAATTATTTATTGGTTGATGGTTTTTTGTGAATATTAATTGATAGTTAAATTACCGACTATCAATATTGGACCAACACGTTGATCGTTTTGAAGAGACCGGAATCGAGATTTATTTCTCGAAAATCACTTCGATCCGGTTTGTACGTTCGTGAAAAACGATTTTTTTGAGCAAGACGGGTGTGTAGCGTGGAACTACACAGCCGGTTAGTAGCATATATATATATATATATATATATATATATATATATAAGAAGATGTATATAGGGCGATCAACACGCTTGATCGCTAGCGCCAAAGGAAAGTATGAACATCAACACATACAACTTAAAGAAACATACATTAACAAAACAGAAGATGCAAATAATCTCCACTGAACAAAAAAATCCAACTGTAGTAGGAGAACTGGGTGGATCATGGAGCAGCTGGTGATTATCTTGATGGGAAGGCTGAGCTACTGCCAAGAGATTCAACTGGAGAAGAGCTGCGTTGTGGGATGCGGAGTCTGAATGGAGCCGACAAGCTACGACATTGCTTGAAACAGAAGACACAGGTGGGATCAATATATGTCTGAAAGCGGCAGAGTCGATCTTTAGTATTTATTCGATTATGCACTAGGCACCATTGGAAAAAAGCAATTCGAGGTGGAATAGGGCACTTCCAAAGTCTAGGGAAGGAAAAGAGGCATCCAGGATAATGCAGAGAGGAATAGCAGGAGGCCACCGAGAAACCGGAAGCGGGCGCCGGCGCCCAAACGAAGCGATCTGGTTGGTTAGAGAGGTGAAGGGAATGAAGGATGCTGGCTGCGGAGATAAGGTCAGAAAAAGTGTCAGGGCTAAATAGAGAAGGTGGATAGAGGGAATCCGGTCCACGAGTGGCACAATCACTTAATGAAATCAACGGGGTATTCGAGTGGGGGAAGAGGCTCGGCAATGATTTGGAAAGGGGGAGTTGGCCGAACCAAGTGTCGAGCCAAAAAGCACAGTTGTTGTCGTTTCCTATGGCCACATGGAATAAGGATTTAACACGAGGGATGACTTGAATCACCCCAGACCAAAAAGGAGAGGTTTTTTTACACGGGGGACGATGGAGGATAAGATGACTTTTGGACTGATAATGAAGGGAGAGAATCCAGTCTTTCCAAATGAAGTAGACTTGTGAGAGAACCTTCCAAATCCATTTAGAAAGCAGAGCAATGTTGCAGGTTCTGAGGTTGGTGATGCCAAGACCACCATTGTTCAGAGGCAAACGGATAGAATCCCAGCTGATCAGTCTTTTGGCACCACCACCATTCCATAGGAAGGATCTTCTGACCCTATCCAGATGATTGATGACCCAGGAGGGGATTTTGTAGAATGACATCCAGTAAACTGGTATGGCTGAAAGGACTGATCTAACTAGAACAAGCCAGCCCGCGGAAGATAGAGAGTGAGCCTTCCATCCCATTAACCTAGAGTCAATCTTGGAGATGAGGGGGAACCAGTCGGATCTATGGAGTTTGGTAGGTCTGAGATTGATGCCAAGGTAGGAAAGCGGGAAATTTGAAAGCTTACAATTGAGCATCGATGATATGGGAGGGCCAAGATGATCCGAGTTTCCCAGCATGATGATCGAACTCTTACTGAAATTGATGGATAGTCCAAATATGCGTTCAAAGGTATAAAGGGCCTCCTTTAGGCAGTGAATATAATTTTCTTGGGGAGAGACGAAAATGATTGTGTCATCTGCGAATTGCAAATTGGAAACCGACAAAGACGAATCCGGGAGAGCAATATTGGAGAAGAGGCAGTTGGATGATGCCAGCTTGATCATTCTGTTGAAGACATCTACAACAAGGACGAAGATGAGGGGTGAAAGGGGGTCACCTTGTCTCAAACCCCGAACCGATTTTATGTGGCCCCCGAAACACCGTTAATCGAAATTTATGAGAGGCTCGAAGTGAGAATATGTTTGATCCAATTGCACCATTTTGGGGGAAAACCCCTGTTAGACATTAGGGCAAGAATGAAGTTCCAGTTCACCATGTCGAAAGCTTTAGAGAAATCAAGTTTGAGAAGAACACCAGGGGTCGAAGAGTGGTGGCAGGTGGAAATGATTTCTTGAGCTGTGGCAATGCAATCCATAATGTTTCTCCCAAGTATGAAGGTGGACTGTTCAGCTCCGACCAGGAGGCAATAACTTGTTGGAGGCGGTTTGCGAGGACTTTAGTAATGATTTTAAAGGTAGTGTTGAGAAGGCTGATGGGACGGAAAGAGGGGAGGGAAGTAGCACCTGGGATTATAGGGATGAGGATGATGCTCCCATAATTAAGTCTCGAGATAACCGACGGGTCCGATTGGAATTCCTTGCACATTTCTAGAATATCAAATTTAACTGAGTTCCAGAAGTGCGTAAAGAAAAGAGGGCCAAAGCCAGCAGGGCGCGGCTCTTTGTCATCAGACATCTCGCTAAGGGCGACCCAGATCTCTTCCTCAGAGAATGGGTGATCGATAAGGATGTTGGTGGGGGAGGGATAAAGGAGCGGCCAGTTGATGTCGGGAAGCGGTGCTGATTGTTTACCAAGGATATCTCTGAAGTAGTTGGTAAACAGGCAAAGATGATCCGCAGGGTCAGAATAAGAGGTGTTGTTGTGGTATAATTCAGAAATCAGAAGCGATCTACGACGTCCACTGGCCAGGCGATGGAAGAAGGTGGTGTTTCTGTCTCCATCCTTTAACCATTTATCCGTTGACCTCTGTTTCCATCCGATTTCTTCTTGCTTGATAAGTCTGTCCAGATCTAATTCTAGAGCCTGCAGGCGAGCTTTTTCCGAGTCGAGGAGGGGATGAGATTCTTCAATGATGTTCAGATCCAAGATTTCATCTTGGGTGGATGAGATGCGCAAGTGAAGGGACCCCCAAATGGATCTAGCCCATGGTCTGATGATCTTTCTGAGGGAGCGAAGCTTGAACACTATTCTGCCGGAGGCCGATTGGATATCCGACGGCTGGGACCAGATCTGGTTGATGAAGTTGTCAAAGGAGGGTTCCAAGAGCCACAGACGCTCGAATTTGAAGGGGCGCCTGCCAAGTGGCTGAGTTCCAGAATCCAAGATGAGAGGACAGTGGTCAGAAATTATTGAGGCGAGGCCCGAGACCGAGGAAAGAGGGTAAAGATCTTCCCAAGACGAGTTGTAAAGAAATCTGTCAAGTTTCGCTAATGCGGGATCGGCTCGACGATTTGACCAATTGAATTGGCGATTGTTAATGGGAGGATCGATTAAGGAACAAGCATTGATGAAGGCATTGAAAGAGTCTGAGTCCGGTGAGTTGCAGCCAGAGTTTCGATCTGCCGATGATCTGGTAGTGTTGAAGTCTCCCCCAACAATCCAGGGGCCGTTGAGGTAGGATGCAAAAGAGAAACATTCGGCCCAAAGCTCATTCCTCTCTTGAGTGCTTTATGGGCCGTAGATATTAGTGAAGAAATATATAGTGCCAGTTTGGATGTGACAGAGAGTTACGTGGAGAGCGGAAGCGTGGGCAGAAGTATTACAATGGGACCATACTGCTTCGTTCCAGGCGGTAATAATTCCGCCTCTGGACCCATCGGCATTTGTGTGGGCCCAACCCGTTAGGGTTGGCCCACCTAGATGTGAAATGATAGAATGGGGGGATCGGACAATTTGGATTCTTGTATGAAGAGGATGTCTGCTTTATGAGGGGATAAAGTAAGGCTAACTGCGTGCCTTTTAGATGGGTCCCCCAAACCCCTTACATTCCACGAGATTATTTTCATAGGGAATGGGTCGATCTCACCGATTCCAGTGTTTGCATGGCCGTATAATGTTCATCACTCAAACTCACACCCATACAACGAGCCATTTTTTTATTAAGACTTTTATTATTGGAGGAAAAAACAACAGTTTTAAAGAAGCTACCAGGTGGGAAAGCTGCTCGACTGATTCTGGAGCTACGACAGACGAGGGCAGGTGTGATCCGTGGGGAGCTGAGTTCGAGCAGTACAGGCATCGGCTGAGCCTGGGGAGAACTTTGGTTGACCGGGTGGTGCTCTTGAGGGGGGGTCGGAGCAGTATTAGGGATAGTTGGATCAACTGGTTGTGTGTTGAGATGTCGCAAGGAAGAGGCGGGGGGATTGGGGCTCACTGATGGGGTGCCGTTTTGATCATCCGGCCAGGGGGTCCGGCATTGAGGGCCATCAACCTCCGGTGACTCAACACGGCTCTGGGCAATCTCCGGGAGAGGATAGGAGACTGCAGGGTCAAATAACATAGCGTCAAATCTAGCTGCAACCTCGTCAGATGAGTAGATGGGATCGCCATAACCACGGAAGTCGATGTCATAATTCGCTCCCAAGAACATACTTTCTGGTCTGGGAGTAGGGTGGGCATGCTCCCACTGTTCCACCATGAGAAGATGGTCAACATTGTTGAGGCGCACTACAAAAGAGCAAGGGTTGCTTACTCCTTTAAAAAATTGTATCTTGACAAAGAGAAATCTGTGGTCAAAGTTTGCCCAGTCATAGTCATCAAAAGCAGTGAAACGACTGACAGGGCCAAGCGCCTCCCTGACCGTGTTCGGGTTGTTTCTGAGGAATTCCGAAAAACCACTAACACGGGCCCAAGTCGGCGGATCAAGCTCAGGGGCTTGGTGTTCCAATTCCGACCATTGCTGCAATAAAACTGAGTCACCAGGTTTCGTAAGGGTTTTCATCAAGAGGGCTTGGTTGCGGATGTCGGAGGAGGGACAGGCGAAAATGAAACTGTTTTCAGAAAGGATCCAGAGAGGCCATTCATTGCACTGGAAGGTTGAGGAGAGGGCGAGGTGGAGTGATTCGATGGAACAAAATCCATCGATGATCGTGGCTGTGAGATAGAGAGAGGAGTCAGCCATAGAAAAATTTTAAGGGAGAGAAGATTTGGGATGCATGGGGTCGGGATTAGGGAGATAAGAGGTTTTAGGGAGATAAGAGGGAGCGGTTCGAGGAGACTCATGATGAGGTGAATGTTGATTGGCGTTACGGTTCCCAAGCTGAAATGATGAGTGTAGGGCCCGACCTGTGTGCTTGACAGAGATTTTATGTTTGTTTTTTGTGGAAGTGGCAGTGTCGAATTTGATTTGAGCCGAAAAGTTGCTTTTTGTTTTCTCGGGACAGTGCGACTGTGCATGCCCGAAGAAACCTCACAGGTAGCAAATCTTGGAGTCCCAACAAACACGTGCCACGTGTCCCGCATCCGCACATCTGAGACAGCGGCCCTTCAATTTCAAAAACTCAATCGTTGCGCGGGTGGAACGAAATTGGGGAAGAAACCGGCGACGACGCCGGGACAGGGGGGTTGGGTAGGGCGGCGGGTTGGAACACAGAGCTTGGGCATAAGATTTTTTGTGGGAGGAGGAGGGGCACTGGTACGGCGGCGATGGACCAAGAGATGGTTGGACGAAACTGGGGTCAATGGGGGACGACACCGAGGATCGAAGGTTAGGGGCCAGCGGGGCCCGAGGCAGAGAGGAAGGGAGGGATTTGTATTTGCTGGGGACGAAGGAGATTAGAGGAGGGGCAGACGGCGATGGAGAAGGAGAGGGGCGATAGGAGGGAGCAGAACGGGGCGCCATGGAAAGTTGATTGATTGTGAAGAACGATTTTGGATTCGAAGATGGAGCAGTGAAGTGCAAGGGCTAGTCGCTACTAATCCTTAGGATATTTCCAAAATGGATGTAGTAGGAATAGTGCCTTCGGTTCTGTTCGAACCCGGGACGGACTTGTATGGATGAATGCTTGCGAAAACATCGTCAGGTGGACGATGGGTATTCTAAGGGATATGTTCTATAAAGGTAACGCTTAGCCTCAAGCCTCATCAAATGGGAATGGTAGAAAATTAGGGGATATGCAGCAAGGCTTCGTGGGTAGCCCCCACTGGAGGGTGAGGTCATCCCTGTCTAGATGTCCCTTTTATTTCGGCTTAGTGGGTTGTTCCTGATCCCAACCGTAGGGTGATCTTGCTCGGGACTGTCCAGTAAGGGATGGTTCTGGTCTTGTGTTGCAGGGGAGTTAGGGTGGCTCCTCGGTACGCTGATCTAGACCAGGTACTGTGACAGGCAGTACCCCAGTGCCTAGCCATTAGTTGGAATCCATTTTCCATATGCACCCGTACGATTTTGATTGTGCCCAACTATTGCTGAAACGTGAGATGCAAGCATTTCAGCTAGATTCTATTTTACTTTCTATAGACACTATTATAATATCAGAGGACTTTAATAGATGTTGGGCGAATTCTCACCCAGAAGATCTCGAGGCCAAGGAATCACAGTTTCACCCGGGTTCGCAACCACATCATTCGGCAAACACATGGCTCGATACAAGCATGGAAGTCAATCCAGCATTCCCACTCGGCATAAGCTCATCCGGCATTCTCATCCGGTCAAACCTCATCCGGTCCTCCACCAAACAACCGGTCCAGAGACCACTGCCGAACCAAACCATCTCCGCTTCACTACCGAACCACACTTTCCTCAACATACCACCGAACCAACATGCCACCGGACCATAGCCTCTTCTCCACAACCGGTCCAAACAAGCACCGAACCAAGCTTCGCCTACCCACCTACCGAACCACCTCACTACCGAATACACACCTACCACCGGACCACTCCTACCACCGGTCCAAGCTCCTTGCCGAATGAGGCCTCGCCGAACCAGATAACTACCAGGCCAGATTGCTTCAGCCCGGGCCCACCAGCAGCTATATACATTCAGGACCCCTGCCCCCAGCCTCACTCTATAAATAGAGGGGCAGGGGTACAACAATGGCAGACAAGTTTGAGAGCTCAAGCACGGAAGGAACTTTCAAACTACTTTCATACACTTGTACACCAAGCATTGTACTTGTAATCTGAAAAAAGAAGATAATAACATATAAAGTGGACGTAGGCACGTTCTGGCCGAACCACTATAAATCTGCGTGTCTTTTACATTTCAGCCCCTGCCTTTTTCATATTTACATAACTCATCTAAATCATTAAGAATCACATAAAATCAACTAAATCACACGACTTGGAGGTGTTTGCCCATTTTTTGTGCAAACATTTTTGGTGCTTCCACTGAGAACTTCGAACTCGAAGCTTCAGCTTCCCTCATTCAACCTTCTTTCCCAATAGCACCTTTCATTGCCTAGGAAACATGACTTCCAGGCCAAGAAAGGACGCCAACAAGGGAAAGAACGCCGCAACTAGCAGCGCTCCAAATCCAGTAGATCCAGATCAAGAGAACCGTCCCACTACAGCAGTAGTGCCACATGTAGACCAGGCAATTCCAACAGCCCCTGCCGCGGAACAACCGGCAGTAATCACTAGAGCAGACCTAGACAGAGTTGTGGTGGAAGTGACTAACCGCTTCGCATCCCAACAAGAAGCTTTGGTGAACCAACTCATGTCACGCTTGAGGGATGTCGAAGAATCCAACCGCAACACTGAATCATGGGATGAATCTCAATCTGGAGGATCTCGGAGACAGCAAAGGTCTTCCCTCTTCGAGGAAGCCATCAACAGGAACAACAATGATAGGGGCCGCGCCCGGACTCAGCCCGAACTCCGACTCGATGAAGCACTTGGAACCGAACCCAGTGGGGGAGGCGCCAGGCGAGGGTCGGATGTGGCTGAGCCAGTCATGCCACCTAATCATAGAAACCCCGCTGAACGGAGCCGAGCTAGAACCCAGCCCGAAGTTGACCCCATGGAAATGCTCGAAACAGAACCCCGCAGGGGAAGATCAAGGCAGGGGGCAACTGTAGCTGGTCCTAGCATGCATCCGAGCAACCAGAGACAACCACTGGATCACGTCAGAAGTGATAGACTATACCATCCCTACAGGTCATCTGGACGAGACCGATCTCGCAGGGAAGAACCAAGTTCATTTCTATCCGCTCCAAATTCTGATGAAAGAATGGCACGACTATTCAGAGAATGCGTCCAACGGGAGCAAAGGGACTGAGGAATAGGCGCTAGGGTCATCAGCCCCTTTACCCGCAATATCGAAACTGCCATCACCCCCCGGGAATGGAAAATGCCAACCATGGAACCTTACAAGGGAACTTCCGACCCCATCGTACACTTACAAAGATACACCCAGCATATGCTCATAAGCGGAGCAACAGAAGGGGTGCTGTGTAAATGCTTTCCGCTATTCCTAGCAGATCTAGCTACCTCCTGGTTCTGCCATCTACCCCAAGGATCTATCAGCTCATGGGAGATGTTGAAAGAAAGGTTCATTAGCCAGTTCCGCATCCATGTAGAACAACCCAAGGATGCTTATTCCCTATCCAATGTTAAACAGAAATCCGGAGAGACACTGCAACAATATCTAACTCGGTTCAACGCCGCAGCGGCCGCAGTCCAAGATGCCGATGAGAAACTCACCCTAATGGCCCTCTGTAGCGGTGTACATCCAGATACCAAGTTCGCAAGAAGACTAACTAAGGAAAAACCAGCTACTTTACCTGATTTCTTCCATGAAGCTGGAAAGTATATGAGACTTGAAGACGCCGCCACTGAGAGGCAGTCAGGGCAACAAGGTAAGACAACTTCGGACAAGATTCCCGCTGCAACCAAGGACATTCGAAGAAATGAATCTAGAGACAATGTTGGGGGCAAGAAGGTTGAAAAACGCCAATATCGACCAGGACCGAGATTTGACTCCTACACTCCTTTGAATGAAACCATCGAAAACATCTATCTAGCCACTCAGGGCGAACTCGGATACAAGCGCCCCCCGCACAAGAAAGAATCTGATAACGCCCTCAAGTCTGGAAAGTTCTGCCGCTTCCACGAATCCCACGGACATGACACCAATGAATGCCACCATCTCCGGGACTTGATCGAAGAACACATCAGGAGAAGAAGGCTGGAATGCTATGTGAAAGGTCAGAACAGGACTCCAACTCCTGCCAATGAGAGCTCAAAGCGACCCCTCCCAGAAGTAAGCGGAGGGAATCGCAACACCAGTGGCTCTAGTCAAGAGAAGATAGTGGTCCATACCATCTCGGGAGGACCACACATCGCCGACAGAAGCTGGGCAGAGATGGAAAGATACGGCAAGTCACTTAGAAATGCTGAAGGCTATGTTAACTCCATTATGGAAGAACGCCACCCGAAACGGAAAGAGAGTGAGGACATCGTGTTCAGTAAGCGTGATTTAGAAGGAAGACAGTATCCGCATATGGATCCCATGGTCATCTCTGCCTGGTTCGGTCCAGCTAAAGTTTTCCGAATTCTAATAGACACAGGAAGCTCCGTAAATATCCTGTTCAAGCATGCTTTCGACAAAATGAAGCTGTCAATGAAGGATGTGTCTCCCTGCAACAAACCCCTGCACGGTTTCACTGGAGATGCGAAAATGCCCCTCGGGCAGCTTGACCTCTTCGTCGAAATAGGAAGTCATCCCCGCTCCGTTGTACGAAAACAAACGTTCGTACTAATAGAAAACCACTCGGCCTACAACGCCTTCTTGGGAAGACCAGCCTTGTCTGACTTCCAAATTGTCCTAGCCCCGTGGTGCCTAAAGATGAAATTCCCTACAGATGACGGAATAGGAGAAGTTGAAGGAGATCAAGACGCCGCTCGAGATTGCTATGTAACTGAACTTCGCAATAACCATAGAAAGAATAAAGGGAAAGATGCAGAGACTACTCTCTGCATGAAAAGCTTGGAAGCATAGCAACTAAAGAAAGCCCCTCCTCTTCGATACACCAGCGATCCTTTCAATGAACTAGACCCCAGGGATAAGGAGGAGGAGGCTACCGCTGAGCCTGCAGAGGCCATGGAATTCGTATCTGTAGACAAACATGATTCAAACAGACTATTGAAAATAGGATCTCAGCTAAAAACAGAATTGAAGGATCAACTCGTCGACTTTCTCCGCCACAACTTAGATGTATTTGCGTGGACACATGCCGATATGACAGGAATCTCCCCAGACATAGCATGCCACATGCTGAACATCGATCCCACCAGGGCACCGATAAAGCAGAAAAAGAGAAGCATGGGAGCAGAACGATCAGCAGCCCTCGACGAGGAAGTAAAGAACCTACTTGCTAATGACTTCATGCGAGAAGCCATCTACCCCGAGTGGATAGCTAACCCGGTACTAGTAAAGAAAGCTAATGGGAAGTGGCGAACATGCATTGATTTCTCCAACTTAAATGACGCTTGCCCGAAGGACTGCTTCCTGCTCCCCCGAATCGATCAACTTGTGGACAGCACTGCCGGGCACGAACTTTTATCTTTTATGGACGCATACTCCGGATACAACCAGATTCCCATGCACGCTCCCGATCAAGACCACACTAGCTTCATCACTGACCGGGGATTATATTGTTACAAAGTCATGCCTTTTGGACTCAAAAATGCCGGAGCCACCTATCAGCGCCTCGTCAACAAGATGTTTGCGGAATTAATAGGACGAACTATGGAAGTATATGTGGATGACATGTTGGTAAAGTCCAGGAAAGCGGACGATCATGTAAGCCACCTGAGCGAGATGTTTCAGGTACTTCGCCGATATGGAATGAAGCTGAATCCTCTAAAGTGCTCCTTCGGAGTGTCATCGGGAAAATTCTTAGGGTTCACTGTCCATTCCAGAGGAATTGAAGCAAACCCTGAACAAATCCGGGCTCTAAAAGAAATAAGGATACCTTCCACCCGAAAAGAAATGCAGAGCTTAAACGGAAAGGTAGCCGCCCTAAGCAGATTCATTTCCAAAGCAACTGACAAGTGCGTCCCTTTCTTCGAAGCTCTCAAGAAAGACAAAGGAAAGTTCGAGTGGACCGATGAATGCTTAAAAGCCTTCCTTAACCTGATCGAACACCTTCAGAAACCACCAGTACTCTCAATTCCAAACGAAGGCGAAGAGCTATACCTATACCTCGCTGTATCATCTCATGCTCTAAGCGCTGCCCTGGTAAGAGAAGAAGACCGCACACAACGCCCGGCGTACTTTATAAGTAAGAGATTTACAGGGGCAGAAGCCAGATATCCTAAACTTGAGAAATTGGCATATTGTTTATTGATCGCGTCACGAAAACTACGACACTACTTCCAATCTCACTCCATCAGAGTTCTAACCGATCAACCATTAAGACAGGTGCTCCATCGTCCCGACACTTCTGGACGACTCCTCAAATGGTGCATTGAACTAAGTCAGTATGACGTCACCTACCATCCTCGCACTACTATCAAGGGGCAAGCCCTGGCCGATTTCATTGCCGAATTCACTACCAACGAAGGCAAGGATCAGTTTGAAATAGCAAAAAACATCAAGTGGAACCTCTTTGTAGATGGAGCATCGAACGAACAAGGCTCGGGGGCAGGTATTGTGATAATCACCCCCAGAGGAAGAAAGCTGTACTATGCATTAAGGTTGTAATTCGCGGCCACTAACAACGATGCGGAGTACGAGGCAGTAATAGCGGGATTGGAGCTTGCCTTAGAAATTGGAGTCAATTCTTTATGTCTTCATAGTGATTCTCAACTTATCGTAAACCAAGTACTAGGAGAATTCCAGACACGAGGAGAACGACTCACAGCATATCTAAAGAAAACCAAACTGCTGCTCGACCAATTGGACCATTATCTAATCAAACACATTCCTCGAGAAGATAACCAAGAGGCCGATGAACTAGCAAAGCAAGCTAGTATGATGAATAGCACCATTTCCGAAGCACTAGCCATCTCAAGGCAGCTAGCCCCAAGTTTTGAACAAGTGAATCTGATAACTGCAATTGAAGAAGCAACTTGGATGACTCCTATCCGGAAATATCTACTGGACGGCACACTACCAGACAAACGTGATGAAGTCAGGAGAATTTTGAGGAAAGTTCCCCGCTACACAATACAAGAAGGCATCCTCTATCGGCGTGGCTTCTCTAGCCCCTTGTTCAGATGCGTCGCTGGAAGGGAAGCCAAGGAAATCTTATTCAACATCCATCAAGGTAGTTGCGGAGATCACACTGGAGGGCAGACTCTGGCGAAGAAGATACTCCGATATGGATATTACTGGCCCACACTAAACAAAGACGCCTTAGACTTCATCAAGAGATGCGACAGATGTCAGAAATTTGCCAAGATTCCTCGACTACCCACAAATGAGATTACTCAAATGACCAGCCCTTGGCCCTTTGCTGTATGGGGAATTGATTTAATTGGCGAACTGCCAACGGGCAGGGGCGGGGCCAAATATGCTATAGTGGCAGTCGATTATTTCACCAAATGGGTGGAAGCGGAACCCCTAAATAAAATATCTTCAGCAAAAGTTATCAACTTCTTGATCAAAAATATTCTGTGCAGGTACGGATTACCACTCAAGATCATATCAGACAACGGACTCCAATTTGACAGCGAAGAATTCGCCGACTGGTGCCAAGAGCATGGAATTCATAAAAGCTTCTCATCAGTAGCTTATCCTCAGGCAAACGGACAAGTCGAAGCTATCAACAAAATTCTCAAAACCCTAATCAAGAAGAAACTCGAAAAGTCAAAAGGCGCTTGGGTGGATGAACTTCCTGCGGCACTTTGGGCCTACCGCACATCATTCAGAACATCAACGGGACATACCCCTTTCTCTTTGGCATACGGATCGGAGGCAATGCTCCCTGTTGAGGTTATTGTTCCTTCCCACCGTAGGATCCACTACAATCCATAAGAAAACGAAGAACTCCTCCTCATGTCTTTGGATCTGATTGAGGAAAGGAGAAACGATGCAGCACTCAAAGCAGCAGCTCACAAACAGAAAGTGGCAGCACTATACAACTCCAAAGTCAAGCATCGCGTCTTACAAGAAGGAGATCTTGTTCTCAGGCGAATCTTTCCGCGCCCCGGGGCACTGGACCCCATCTGGGACGGACCATATGTAATTCATAAAGATCTCCACAACGGAGCTTATATTTTGTCAACAGTGGACGGAGAGGTGTTCCAGAGGGCATGGAACATCCGACATCTCCGTCGATACTTTTCTTAACTTGTACTGCCTATATGAAGTGAATTAACAAAGAGAATCAGTGGACGTAGGCGTTTTCATGCCGAACCACTTTAAAAATCTTGTCTCTTTTTAACTTGTTCCTTTATATCTTGGCTGCTTGTTAAGCTTTATCCTTTCTGTTGAACAAAATCTTATGGCATCTCCACTCAAGACGCACCACGGCCTCATCTGGACAAGGCCTAACAGGTACGCTACGATTCTATGCACTCGCCAATGAGACTCTTTTGCTCCAGCATCCCTCTGCTGCGGGTTAACTCATTGCTCGCGCCTGCCCTCAAAGCCAACTGTAATGAGCCGATTATAAGTCATCATAAAGGCCGACTATAGCCGATGGCAGCTCATTACGGCGTTCGGCTCGCCGGCAACCGTGAACCTACATTAAGCCCCAACATAAGGTGTGGCCAGCCAGGGGTAGTTCACGGCCAACGGCACCCACGCTAGCCGGCCACGGTAAATCGAATAATACCCACGATTACGGACCATAATGGTTCGGGTAGTTACCATGCGCGATCTCGGCTCCGATGTGTCTTAAGTGCGGCTGTGGTAAAAAAGAAAACTCCCGGCGGAGGCGTAAGATGGGTGACAAATGTCTCCAAGACCCACAGCTAGGGAAAGTGACTACAAAACCCGTTTGCCACGAACTTAAGCACATCGACGGCCTTCCGTGACTGGAAGTTTTACTTTTTCTATATTTCCATTTCATTTAAATACTTTTCTCCTATCCTGTATAACAAACTCTAAAGTACAGGAAACCGAATAGGGAGCATTCACTCATGATAATCTAAGCCCGCGTACTGGGTGGCAAGGTACTCAGATATATTCATGATCAGTTACACAAGATGCTCAAAACTACCGCCTACAAATAAAACATGAAGGGCGGTACTCTCTTCTCTTGTACATAGATGCATAACTATAGCTTATTCATATGTCACACCAACATTGCAAAACATGAAATTATATTTCAAGCAAAGGCTTAACATCAAACACAACTAAAATCACAGGCATATACATGGTCATACTTCTCACGCAGCACATCAAAATGACAACAACGTTTAAACATAACAAAATCAGCTTATATTATGAAATCACACCAAGTTATTCTCTGCAAATAATGTTATTACAGTCATATCAATGTTTTGGACTAACGTAAACAACAGTAAAAAAGAAATAAAAAGCGGCCGAATTCGGACGAGTAACCAGCTGCGTCCACACTCCATCACCGACTTCCCAAGCCTATTTGGCCGCAGGGCCGGAACCCCCAGCATGTTGATCGGAAGTTCCACCTGTCCAATTCAAAAGAGGAATCCATTAAACAAACGACAAACGATCAAGTTATGGAAACCCAGAAAGAAAAGGAAAAGAGAAGAATGACTCACCAGCGTCCGCCGCTTGATCTTCATCCTCCAGTTGTACACCCGCTTCCTCCGCAGCAAGCAACCGCATCCCCTCCTTCACCGCCGCTTGCTCCTCTTTCGAGAACTGAGCAGTGACCACATCCAGGCTAAAAGCCGCTCCACCTTCCTTACCCGCATCGACCCTGGCCTCCTCTAAAACCCGAAGATATATCTTGGCCATGACCCGGGGATAGTCATCCATCCAAGACAAGCTGCCCTCCTTCCAAGTGCGGAAGTACATGTCCTGCAGCATCTCGTCCATCATCCCCTCATTCTCCTCGAACTCCCTCACCCGGGCTTCGGAAGCCTGCAACTTGGCGACAGCGACATCCCTCTCTGATCGGTATCTCGAGCAGTCAGCCTGGAGAGACCTCCTCATCTCCTCCATCTCCTCCATCTTCTCCTTTAACTTGACTTGAGCCATCTCCGCGGCCTCAAGCCTTCCAGACAACTCCTCTACCTGCTCGAGATCCGCATTCCGAACCTCATCCACTGTCGCAATGGCCATGTCAATCCGCTCCTTACAGGCGGCCTCCATCTTCCGTAATTCCGCCCTACTAGCCTTTTCCATGGTCTCTTCAGACGCCTGGAGGCTTCCTCGTGCCGAGAAATCTGAACGGCTTGACCGGCAAGCTGTTCGGCCTGATCAGCCACCTTCAGCCGCAACCGAATATTGGCACTCCCAATCTCCTCCCCGGCCTTGACCAATTGAGCATGATACTTCATTAACTTCTTGGTCTCTTCAGCCACCCGATCGATATTAGCCTTGGCCTCGTCTCCCATGGTTACTACCCGAGTGGTAAGCAGATCAAGATCTAGAGACTTAGCCTCATCTAACACTCGTACCATGGGGTTGCGGGGAAGGAGGTGTTCACCCGTGGCCTCATCAAATGAAACATCCCGAGAGCTTGGATCTAAATCAGGTTGACCGGCAAAGGGGTCACGGGGCACGTCAGGACGCCTTATGCGGATAACTGTAGGATTCTTGGAAGGAGGTGGAGGGGGGATAAACTCCGTGCTCTCCTCCGTGGCATCACGAGGAGGCTGAACAGGAAGCTGCGGACCAGGGGAAGGCTCAAATAAAGAGCGACTCCTCTTCTTTTTCTGAATGCCCTCTTCGATGACCCCGAGAAGAGGACGGTATTTGACCACGTCCCCAGTACGACCAGTGGGAGGCTTCGCAGAAGCTCTCATCAACTTGAACTGTTCGAGGCGGTGTCGAACGTCCGACGTTTTAACCACCTGGCCTGCCCCTGGAATAAAGAACAAGTGTTACGAACATACGATGGTCCACAACTCAGGAAACATGTTAAGTAAAAAGAAAGAAAAGTTTGAAGGCACGTCTATTATACAAACCCTGCGGAGGAGTGGGGTACTGCAATAAGTCCTGAATCTCATTCCAGGACGGGAGTGAACCATAAAATATTTCTAAGTCCTTATCGAAAATGGAATTGACAGAGGACAAAAGTTCACCTTGCACCGCCGAAGTCACCCTGGCTGAGGAACCCCTGGGGGATAGATCGGCACCAGCCCCGACCTTGCCAGTCTCCTTCGCCTTCTCCGCTCCCGATTCCCCTTCCGATTCCCCGAAGGCCTGGCGGAGGGCCTCATCCAGCTCAGAGTCTTGCCCGGAAGTTAAGGCACCAGCACCACTACCACCCTGACCATCTCCATCTCCTCCGCCTTCCGACTCTCCTTCCATATCGCCTCCTTCGCCCTCTTCCACACCTTCCTCCTCTGGAATGATCGGGCAAGTACTGGGAGAGGGGCCCTCCGATTCTTTAAGCTTCTTGCCCCCCGCGACGGGATGCTGTGCAAAGGGTTTTCTCTCACCACTCTTCACCGTGACCCCCTCCTTAGCTTTAGCAGCCTTCTCCTCAGCCGTGTCCCTCTGCTTAACAACGGACTGGAGCGGCTGGATCCCAGGAGGGTAGCGTTCCTGATCAGGAACGAAGCCGACCTGTCCCACGCAGGAATGGCCTTTATTCCAGCAGCCATCCGCGCCAAAGAATCATCTTCCACGACGGCAATGCCACCTGTCGCTAGCAAGAAATAGAAGCGGGTCAGAAGAATCACTACAGTCAGAACATGGAAAATATAAATGAAATTAATCTTACAGCCGGAAGTGAAAAGGCGGAAAGAAACAGAATCGTCCTTGACAAAGAACCATTCCTTCTTGAACATGGTGAACTTTGAATATAAGTCCAAGACCGGTTTGAAGGGCACGGCCGCTTCCAGACTAATATACGGAGACCCCTTCTTGTAGCCCCTCAAGTTATGCAAATACCGAATTTCCCGATTAGAAGGAGGGCGCCCGTATCTCCTTTGGAAGATGACGAAGAGGCTTACCAGAATGGCATAGGGGTTCGGCTGAAGCTGGAATGGAGCTACTTTCAAATATGTGGTAAAGCTGACTATCCAGGCGTTGATAGGAGGGATAGCACCACACATGCAATGGTACCTGCTGTAAGCGAAGTAACCTTCGGGGGGATTATACGGCATCACACCCTCTCCCGGCAGCTGCATGAGAGCCCTGTCTATCCCAAATGAACGAGAGATGACATCAAGTTGCTCCTCCTTTAGGGAGCTAGGAAAGCAATCGGGCGGGGAGACCAGAAGTTCCTGTGGACCATATCCGTCCACCAACGACCTCGGAACAGGTCGATGCTGCCCAGATCCTGATTGGGCTGGGGGCACGGAAGAAGACTCGCCTATATCTTTGGATTTCCGCCTATCTGATCGTGTTTCCGCCTTCGAGACATTTATCTGCATACACAGAAGCAAAAAGACAGGTTGTTAGAACAAAGAATACAGAGATGTAAGCAAAAAAGAATGCATAAGTCCGGAATTCTGCTAAAACATCAAGTTCATTCGGCAGTGCAAGTAAGTTCATTCGGCAGGGAGATAATAGGTTCATTCGGCACTAAGAGTCATTCGGTATACATGTCATTCGGCACTAAGAGACATTCGGTATACATCCATTCGGCACTAAGGCCTAAGGCCCATTCGGCATTTGAAGTCCTTCGTACGTATTCGGCATAAGCACATTCGCTATCAAGTTCATTCGGCGAAAGGGGATATACCTGATTCGGCAAAAGCTTGGTTCGGCAAAGGGTTGGTTCGGCAAAGGGTTGGTTCGGCTATGAATTGATTCGGCTCTCTCTGATTCGGTGAAGAAAACCTAAGGGGGTATAGCCCCTATATATAGACTGGAGGAGCACCACCGGACCATATGGTTCGGCATACCAGACCACCCATATGCCGAATGAAACGTCCATCCGGACCAACCAAACACCGAGTGACGTCGTCTCCACCAGCGAAAGTCAGAAGCGGGGGGCACGCGGAGCGCCTCACTCAGATAAGTACCGAACTCCAGAACTAACTAGTAAAATAAGGATTATGATAACGATGAATAAGTCGTAAATATCTCACTAACATGGATTAATAATTTACACGTGTACGCGACCACGAACGGTCCATAGGCACGCTCTGAATGACCATTAACCCTATCGTCGTGAGAATCTACACTTTGACATCCTTTTTTTTAAGCTCATCGGTTAAACGAATATTTGATTCTGATAACTAGAAAATGGCTAAGCCACTTACACATGTACGGGGTCGCGAACGATCCCTAGGCATGCTCTGAGCTGGCAATAAACCACCTTGACAAACGATCCAGGGACCCCCTCTAACGTGAACCTGCAATCGATAATGCTAAACCCCCTCGGGGCACACTCTCTCGCCTCGAACGGCACGATTCACTTCATCTCGAACATTTTGATCACGAACGGTCGTTATTTGAAATCACACTAAAGCTATAAATTCCTTTGCAGGACATCAACGAGATATGAACATCCAGCCCATGGCATTACAAAACAAGCCTTTCTACCACAAGGAAACAAAGCGCGACACATGCAAGCACGTGCCCCACTTTGGGGGGCAAATGTTGGGCGAATTCTCACCTAGAAGATCTCGAGACCAAGGAATCACAGTTTCACCCGGGTTCGCAACCACATCATTCGGCAAACACATGGCTCGATACAAGCATGGAAGTCAATCCGGCATTCCCACTCGGCATAAGCTCATCCGGCATTCTCATTCGGTCAAACCTCATCCGGTCCTCCACCAAACAACCGGTCCAGAGACCACTGTCGAACCAAACCATCTCCGCTTCACTACCGAACCACACTTTCCGCAACATACCACCGAACCAACATGCCACCGGACCATAGCCTCTTCTCCACAACCGGTCCAAACAAGCACCGAACCAAGCTTCGCCTACCCACCTACCGAACCACCTCACTACCGAATACACACCTACCACCGGACCACTCCTACCACCGGTCCAAGCTCCTTGCCGAATGAGGCCTCGCCGAACCAGATAACTACCAGGCCAGATTGCTTCAGCCCGGGCCCACCAGCAGCTATATACATTCAGGACCCCTGCCCCCAGCCTCACTCTATAAATAGAGGTGCAGGGGTACAACAATGGCAGACAAGTTTGAGAGCTCAAGCATGGAAGGAACTTTCAAACTACTTTCATACACTTGTACACCAAGCATTGTATTTGTAATCTGAAAAAAGAAGATAATAACATATAAAGTGGACGTAGGCATGTTCTGGCCGAACCACTATAAATCTGCGTGTCTTTTACATTTCAGCCCCTGCCTTTTTCATATTTACATAACTCATCTAAATCATTAAGAATCACATAAAATCAACTAAATCACACGACTTGGAGGTGTTTGCCCATTTTTTGTGCAAACAATAGAAAATTGTTTTAGCTATCGTAAGGTAAAAACTCGACATGTTTATTTATGGCGTGGTCTTACGAGATGCTTTTGTTTTCGAAGGAGTTTTGAAACTTTAATAATCAATTGGGTGTGATTTTCTCACGCTGGTATTCCAGACTGACTCGGGTGTTATTTAACTGTAATGCTCGGGTCAGACCGAGTATTATAGGATACAGGAGATGCCGTGGAGCTCAGGAGACGATCTGGATGACGATATGTACATTCACACTCGTTTTATATTTACATTTTCCGTTGTTTGAGTTGTTGTGTATCTTGAGTTATTGTGTATCCATTGCATGATATTGATGTTAAGCTGTGATTGATGTACTCTGATGATGTAATATATAAACAGAGATATTTGATTTTTGAGTAAAATTATTGATTATCTATTATATTTTATTCCGCTGCGATGGTTAGATTATGTTGTTGTTTTCTATTTTCTTCTTCTACCTCTTCTTCTTTAACCCAAATGGTTCGTATTTCTGTACAACTTGAGTTGATTTAGGTAGAATAGTGTTGACTCAAGGGGTACGGATTTGCGGGCTTTACAGTTGGTATCAGTGCTTAGGTTGGAGATAACCTTGGCTCTGGTGAGAATTACTCATTTAAAATAGAGTCTGTAGTACTCTATAATGAGTTTGAGAGTATTAATAAATATGAGCACGTATTTGATAGTGAATATAAATTGTTTTAATATTGTGTTGATTGGTTTATTGAGTGGCATATGAACCTTCATCGGCACAGTCTGGACAACTGTATCGAAGGGGTTTCTAAACACTTAAAAAGAACACTTGACACGATATTGTTTTAAATATGGGTGAATGCAACAATTTTACCCAAAATATATTTTTAATATAAAGAATAGTTTTTGTAAACTATTTTAGCTAATATATGGTTGCTTGGATGTTAGAAATGATGATATTAAATTATTATCATCGGTGTGTAAAAAAATATTTAACTAGAAATTGAAATATAACCGAAGTTTAAGAGAATAAATTCATTATAAAATGAAAGTTATAAATATGAATTATAAATGTAAATTGAAATATAATTAAATGAGAATTGGATGAGCATAAGCCATGCAAATGAAGTAATAGTCAAAATTGATTCAAGCAGGATTTGGAAATTTAAAATTCCGGAGATTTTGAAAGTGTTTATCGAAGTGCTTTGGAGATAAATGATAACATTATTGTTTTGAAGGTATTTCTGAAAGGAAATTGTTTTAAATAGGTTTTGAAAGTGATATAGCATTGAAACCACTTGGATTATTGGAAAATAATTCTGATGATGACGGCCGCATCATCAGTATTCATTTTCGAATTTCTAAGTGACGGATTGCTGCCAAAGATTTATTTATTAAGAAAAACTAGTTGTTTTTGAAAATTTCAAAGGAAATTTGTTGGGGATAAACCAGGAATGGTATGACTTTCGAGAAATGTAATTTGAGATGATTTTTAAATCATGAAGGAAATATAAGCTTTGAATGTTGGAATTAACTTGGATTGGGAAATAAAAATTTAACTGGATTGAAATTAATTGAATAAGCTGAAAATAATATCCAGTTATATTCGAATTTGGTTGAAATCGAATAGAGATTAAATAAATCTGAGTTAAAGTAAAATTGAATTGGAATAAGAATTCAATTGAGCTATTAAATGGGATTAAGTTGGATAAGAAATAAATTAGAGAGGAAATTAGATTGAAATAAATAAGTTAGAATAACTTGTAAAAGAATTAGAAATCCATGGAAATAAAAATATGCTTGGGTTATAAATAAACATAAGGCTTGAGTTAAAATAAAAGAAGAATATATTCAAGCCTATGATGGATGTAATTGTGTAAATTATAAGTTGTGACTTATACATTGAAAATGAAATACAAAATCCAAAATAAATATTGTTTGATGAATTGAAGAATAAAATGAAGATCAAAACTTGAATTATAAAATAAATTTAACCTAAGAAAATTTAATGAAGTGATATTTGAAATTGAAAATCAAGTATTGGATTATAAATAGGGTAAGAACTAATTAGATAATAAATTAGTTAATGAAATGTGTAAATGGGATTCAATGTAGTAAAATAGAAGTTGAATAATAAGCTAATAATAAAGAAAATATAATTGGAGAGGGCTTTGTAATTAATTAAATGAATCGAGTATGAAATTGAATTGTGAGTTAATAAAATTGGATGGTAAATTTAAAGTGAATGGTGGATTCAGAACTTGAGCTACAAATAAAAATTTAACTTGAAATGTTAATAAATTAAATATAATCGGAAATGTATCAAATAAAATAAATTGGATTGAAATAGTAGTAGTTTGAATTGTAAATAAAATCCAAACAAGTGAAAATAAATTTGAATCGAAATAGAATTTGGTGGGTTATAAATAATATTTAAGGAAATATAAAATTCAAAATGGATTGAGTGGATAAACTAATTATATTGAATAAATAAATGGATGGAATAAATAAGAATCAAATGGAAGTGAACTTAAGTTTGAAGTGAAATAAATTGAGTAAATTAACTTAAATTGAAAATAATTAGAAGCTCGACTATGAGTAAAATTGGAAGACCATTAAATTAAAGCTTAGTTTGAATTAATTCGAGAATGGTTAGAAATGAGCAAGCTTGGAATGGGTCGAGCTAAATAAATGGTCGTGAATGAATTAAAATAAAATGGAAATTTAATTGGTAATGAAGATGAACCACCCTTGTTAATGGTTTTGAACGAACTAGTTTGGTTAATAAAATAAAATGCAAGTGAATGTATTCAAAATTAAAATGTAATGAAAATGAGAATATATGGGTTGTAAATAAATTTAAAAATGGAATAGAATTAAGTATAAATTTAGTTGAAATCAATTTCAATTGATTATAAAACATAAATACTTATTTATTAACATAAATCTCGTTGAAATGCATGGAATAAATTGTCGTTGGATGTAAATGGAAGTTATTAAAATGCCATGGATGGAGAAGTTATTAAAATGCCATGGATGGATGGAAGTAAAATGAACTGATTTTGAGATCAATTGAATTAAATATGAATTCAGATTGCTTAATAATAAATTAAATGTAAGTTTGTGAGTTTTTAACCATTCGGATTAAGTGGAACGATATATGAATTGGTTGTCAACAATTAAGAATTATGATGGAACATTGGAAATGAAACAGAATAAAGTATAAATTGAATTGATATTAATTTTAAGTAGTTATAAAATAGAATGGATATTCTATTAAGTGAACATCATTGAATTTGCATAAAATGGTCGTCGTTGACGCAAATGAGATTGTATAAAATTCTTTGAGTTAATATAAGCAATGAAATTGATTTTTGAATCAATTGAGATAAATATGTGTTCGTTTGGATTAAAATGAATAGAATGTAAGAAATGAAGTGTAAACCATTTAAATAGAATGAAATTGATGGGTGATTTAGTTGTAAACAACTAAATTTGTATCGAAACTTTATTAATTTGATTTTGGAAGTGTTTAGTGTATATTGTTTATATTATACATGTGTTTAACTACTGAAATTAAGTGAAATGCTATAAACTTTGTATATTTGTCACTTACATGTTTAAATTGAGTAAGCACAGGTTTTTGGAAGCCGTGTTGCTGGATTTGGGTTGCATTAACTGCTAAATAATAAGCCGCTTGCTTGAAAATTCTAAATAAAGTACGCCTACGCAATAAAAATAGGAAATATGAACTGTTTTTTGTTTTTCCGATCGGGTGGGTCGATGAATATATATTTAGCTCTTTTGTCATATTGCAAAAGCTCCTCCGTACAAAGGGGACTCTGCCAAAAAATTTCAGAAATTTTGGGAGTTAGAAAATTTTTGGATAATTTTGTTAACGACAAAACGGTTTAAACTGGAAAATTGAAATAAATTAGTAAATGAAACTAATTAAAATAATGATATGAATTAGTAATAAATGACAAATAAAATTTATATATTTAGAGTTAAAGATAAATTGAATTCATATGGAAATGAAAGAATTAATTTAAATAAAAATAGATATAAACTAAAGTGGGAGATGAAAATATATATAAGAACATATCAAATGCTTATACTAACTTAAGTAAGGAATGGTGAATTCTTAAGTGAAAGATTGATACTAGAAATATAATCTAAGTTAATATTTGAATGAATAAATACTGACAGTTTGTAAGAAAATTGATATGATGTTTTGGAAATATTATGATGGGATATTAGTGCTAAGCAGGATATGCAGGTAATATAAAGGGAAAAGAGAATTGATTTTGATTTTGGAAGATAAATTTGAATTGCCCGACAAAAATGTATGTATTTAAATTTTGATATAAATTTGATTGGGATTTGGAATGAGCCACTTGGCTTTTTGTTTTCTTTTTGGATTTGGGAGGCCGTAGAGCCATTCTATAGTTGTACCGAGCTAGCCGCGCAAGGGAGACGCTGACGAAATTTTCCGGAAATTTAGGGAGTTAGAAAAATTTTGAGAAAATTTTGATAATTCAAATTTGGTTTTAAAATTCAAACTTGAATGATTGGGCAAATAGGATTGCTTGCAAATTATGGAAAAGTTGAGAAGTAGAAAAAAATAATAATGGCTCTTTAATAAAAGAATATGTTATGGAAAGTTAATTAAACCATTTGGTTTTGAAAAATAGTAATGGGTATGGGACCATTCTTCCTAACTAGTAATTTCGGGGACGAAATTCTTTTAAGGGGGGAGGAATGTGACGACCCCGAATTTTTAAACAATTTAAATTGGAATATTTAATTGATTTTAATATTTAAAAGTAAAATTTTAACATGAATTACGAATATCACTATTTATTTGATAATTAAATTATTGGATTTGATAATTTGAAAATTTGGTAAGATGTTGAATTTGTAGTTTTAAGCTTATTAAAAATAATTAGAAGACTTACAAAATTTATATTGGTAATATTGAAGATAATAGAAGTTTTAAAATTTAATTTAATAGTGGTTTATTCAGTTTTGAAATTTCATCGTTTAAATTTAATTTAAAAATAGCCTTCCGAGGCACAGTCTCAGAATCCGACGAAACCAGTTCCATTGAGTCCGTAATATTGAATTATTACCGGATTTCAAATTTCGTTATGATATGAGTTGTTATGTAAGCGTACGATATATAAACGCGCTGAGGTTTAAATCGAAAATTTAATATTTTAATTCAATTCAAAAAGCTATCTTTTCCATACGATCGAATTAGGACTCGAAACCTTTTCTATTGTGTTCGAAATAGGGGTTTAACATTATAAACGCCTAGCGGCACGTCTCAATAAGAATTCAAAATTTTAAGATGCGTTTATCAAGACAGTTTGAATTTAAATTAAATTATATATGTTTATCCTGTCAACTTCAGTCGAAATTATATCACATCAGCTGCTTCCCTTCATGTCAAGCCACTGTAGCCAACCTTTCCTAACACGCATCTTTCAACTTTATATCGCGTCCTTTTCCTTCCATCTTCTTCAGTTCAGAACGAAAAAAAATGTAAATAAATGGCCGTGGAAATCAACTGAACGAAATTTGTTTCATTCGAAAAAAAGAAAAGAAGAGTGGGGGGGCCGCTTCCTCTATTCAAACCAAATCGAGGTTTTATAATCGACGCAGGCAAATCGAATTCGTGACCTAGAGGGGTGATCTCGTGCTTTGGTAGAAGGGGAGTTCGACCGAGTTCGTTGATGAAGGGGTTGGCGTTCGATTCAGGTGGGTTCGGCGAGGGTCGACATAAGGGTCGGTCGTAATTAGGGTTTTGGAGACGGTCGAGTTTGCAATTTGGGGTTGTTGCATACGCGTAGGCTTCGTGGAGGAAGTCGCGACGTTCGCGAACTATAGTTGCGACGAGTGATGTTGGGAATCAGCAGCATCGCGAGGCAAGGAGGGTCGGCGACAAGTCGCGCGAGGGAGGCGGCCGTCGAGCATCGTTCGTATCGTGAGCCTGGGTTATTTGTGAGGTATTCCTTTGTTGATCTTTAACTAAAAAAAATGTTTATACACATTTTAAGTTTAAAATATACAATCAGATACTTATAGGAAGAAATACATTTGTAGACAGGAAGTATATGTATTGATTTATATAGTAAATATATATATGTATATAGGTGCAGTTCAATTTGAATGTATATACACGGCTATTTTATTTTGATTATATATATGTAAGTTAGAAAAATATTGGATACAGATAAGATTTTTAAATTTTATATGTATATGAGATTTCTGAAATAAGAGTTTATAAAATAAACAAATAAAAAAAATGTTTAAACTAGCTTATTTTAGATCTTCAAAGGGGAATTTAGTTTAAACGAAACAATTAACTAATTAAATTTATTGAATGGTAGTTGATTATTCAATCGGTTCAAATATTAATAAAATCATCTAATATGTTTATTCAAGGTCTAAATCGTGAAGGAAACAAGCCTTTTAGAAGTGGATTGCAATAATAGCAAAGGTGAGTTAATCTCACTCAGTTAAATTTAAATTTAAATGATTAAATTTAAATAATTGTTTGAATGGTTGAATTGATTGATGTGATATAGTATAGTATAATTTGAATTTGGCATATTACATTCTGCTAACATCTGTGGATGCAGGAAAAAAAAACAGGTTGGAGGGATCCAACTGGACCCCTCAACATTATTATTTAATATTCTCTATTTGTGATTACTTGATATTCTATGTTGAATATATTGCAATATTGAATGATATGATTGGATTGGATATATATATATTGGTCATAATGAATTACCAAAAATATATAAATTGGATTTTGGAAAGAAAATAAAGGAAGTAAATTTGTAAACGAAATAATCTTAGAAAATTTGATAAATTAAGAATGAATTGAAAATGAAACAGAAATATGTTAAATACTGATAAATAACTTCGAGTATGAAAAGAAAAGAGTTTGAATAAACAGTAATTGATGAATTGTAAAATTTTGTAGTATTAATTTAAATGAATAAAGAATTAATTTAAAACTTAAAGTTTTAAATTTATTTAAAGGAATAAGAAGTAAATTGAGAAATCTAAATTCGTATTTCAATTAAAAGTATTTTAAACCATAATTAAGGAATAAAATATGAAATTAAAAGATTTTTGAATAAATGAAGTAAATTGGAAATCAATTTGGGAATTGATTTAAGAGTTTGAAATTGGATATTTGGAAGAATAAATTCTAGATGGGAATTTATTAAAGAAATGAGAAAAATTGTTTAAAAATAAATTGTGATTTATTTTTAAAGGTTGTAAAGAGAAGTATATTTCCTTGGATAGCCAAGTACGTGTTCAAAATAAGTTTTTAAATGAAATAAAGGCTTTAATGTAGTTTTACAAAGTATGTTCTTGGAAATTTATTATTTCTAGATAGTTAAATTCTAAAGTAAATATTTATTCATATTTATTACCGTAGTAATAATTTATAAAGAGGGACTCAGTAATTCTGTTTTAAAGGTGAAAACATAGTTTATATTTATAGAGTAACCTTATTTTCAAATATTCATATAGTATATATTTTAATCAATTATTAAAGTAGTTTTAATTTAAATTTTTTAAAGTAAATTCTAAAGTAAGTAATTTATGATCGTAATAATTATTTCAAGAGTGATTTGGTATTTTGTTTAAAGAAGAAATCTAATGTATAATTATAAGGTAACCTTATTTCTAGAGTATTATTTTAAATTAAATGTTAAAGTAATTTTTCTATATTAAATGTTAAATATATTTTACAATAAAGTGTTTTAAATTATTTTTAAACCTAAAGTTTGTGCTTGGGAATTCCAGTGGAAATAGAAATACTTGGAATTTATCCCGAGAAAGGCAGATAGTTTGAAAACTGTTTTCAAAAGGGTTAAAAGTGAAATTATAACTTGTAAAGATATTTTGAGACGAATAAATAATTTAGGAAATTATTTATTGGTTAATGGTTGTTTGTGAATATTAATTGATAGTTAAATCACCGACTATCAATATTGGACCAATACGTTCATCGTTTCGAAGAGATCGGGATCGTGATTTATTTCTCGAAAACCACTTCGATCCGGTTTGTACGTTCGTGAAAAACGATTTTGGTTTCGAAGATGGAGCAGTGAAGTGCAAGGGCTAGTCGTTACTAATCCTGAGGATATTTCCAAAATGGATGTAGTAGGAATAGTGCCTTCGGTTCCGTTCGAACCCGGGACGGACTTGTATGAATGAATGCTTGCGAAAACATCGTCAGGTGGACGATGGGCATTCTAAGGGATATGTTCTATAAAGGTAACGCTTAGCCTCAAGCTTCATCAAATGGGAATGGCTGAAAATCAAGGGATATGCAGCAAGGCTTCGTGGGTAGCCCCCACTAGAGGGTGAGGTCATCCCTGTCTAGATGTCCCTTTTATTTCGGCTTAGTGGGCGGTTGCTGATCCCAACCGTGGGGTGATCTTGCTTGGGACTGTCCAGTAAGGGATGGTTCTGGTCTTGTGTTGCAGGGGAGTTAGGGTGGCTCCTCGGTACGCTGATCTAGACCAGGTACTGTGACAGGTGGTACCCTAGTGCCTAGCCATTAGTTGGAATCCATTTTCCATACACGCCCGTATGGTTTTGATTGTGCCCAACTATTGTTAAAACGTGAGATGCAAGCATTTCAGCTAGATTCTATTTTACTTTCTATGGACACTATTATAATATTAGAGGACTTTAATAGAAAATTGTTTTAGCTATCGTAAGGTAAAAACCCGACATGTTTATTTGTGGCGTGGTCTTACGAGATGCTTTTGTTTTCAAAGGAGTTTTGAAACTTTAATAATCAATTAGGTGTGATTTTCTCACGTTGGTATTCTAGACTGACTCGGGTGTTATTTAACTGTAATGCTTGGGTCAGACCGAGTATTATAGGATACAGGAGATGATGTGGAGCTCAGGAGACGAGCTGGATGACGATATGTACATTCGTACTCGTTTTATATTTATATTTTCCGCTGTTTGAGTTGTTGTGTATCTTGAGTTGTTGTGTATCCATTGTATGATATTGATGTTAAGCTGTGATTGATGTACTCTGATGATGTAATATATAAACAGAGATATTTGATTTTTAAGTAAAATTATTTATTATCTATTATATTTTATTCCACTGCGATGGTTAGATTCTGTTGTTGTTTTCTGTTTTCTTCTCCTACCTCTTCTTCTTTAACCCAAATGGTTCGTATTTTTGTACAACTTGAGTTGATTTAGGTAGAATAGTGTTGACTCAAGGGGTACGGATTTGCGGGCTGTTACACTGTTAATTATAAAACTTATTGCGGAAGCTTATAAAATTATTTCAACATATCAAAATTATAGCCGCACAGATAATAGCAGAATAATAAAAGCAGAAATAGAACGACGCAGAATTTACCCAGCTTCGGCAAAACCCTGCTACGTGCTGCCCCAAGGTTTCTACTAGAAATTAAGTAGTCACACGCTTACACACGTAAACTCATGACACCCGCTACTGACTAACCTAACTCTATGCTTAAAACCCTACCACAACTTAGCCGCTGAGTTGCGAATTCTCAAACTATGCCACGTAATTTGTCCCCTAGTCACATGATAAGTAATTACAATGGTTTAAAGAAGAAAATACAAAATAAAAACAATTTGAAAAACAATTAAACACCAAAGCCCTAAATTTTCCTTTTTAATATAATCCAACACTAAAAAGAGAATGGGCCGGCTCAATATAATTTATCACTAAAATACACGGCCTCCTTTTTCTCTTTTATCAATGTCGGTCGTTCCTTCTTTCATTCGTTCCTTTTAGCTTCTGAAATTAGGGCTTGTGCTATCGAAGAACCCGATTTATTGTTGAACGATTACAATTGATCTTTTGATTTGCATCGGCAATCGACCGTCTCTTCACTTTGCTCACAGTTCCTTCAATTTGCATCGAGTTCGAATCAAAATTGGTATGTAATTTTCTTTTGCTTTTTTGGTTTTGCTTACTTGAACTCGATGCTTGCAATTTGCCCATGATGTTACTTATTTATATAGGCTTCGAGATCCTTGATTTTCGTTTGTATACATCTATTTGAATTCGTCTTCGGCCATTTGATTATTCTTGAACGATGGTGATTTATCTGAATTCTTCAATTCATATAATTTCCTTTCTTGATACTCACGGCTGTTAATTTCTGACTTGGTCAATTTCTTGGCCACCACGGTTTCGAATTGATTTTGCTGATGTTGATTTCGTTCATTGTTTCCTTTGACTCCAGTCAGTTTGTCTTTGACTGTTGTATCAATTTGTTGATGATGCTCGACTATTGAACTTGGTGGTCTTGTGTCATCTGATTACAACTCTGTGCACATTGCATTTCATGGTTGCTGTGTTGCCATATTAATCCCTCTGGTCGTTTGTGTTCATTCCTGATAGCACTTGTTCTGTCCACTGGTTCATTATAGTTTGATTTGGGTTATTGTGCACTGACTTAAGTTCGAGCCTTGTTCATGTCGATGTTTACACTGCTGCACTGTGTATGAACATTGTCTTGTGTCTTTTTTGCTTGATTGCATGCTCATGCTTGTTTATTTGCTCTTGCACTCCTATGTGCACTGTTCTAGCTTGTAGTGTGTTGTACTTCTGTGTAGACTTGTTTGCTGGTGCATATGTTTCATTTGTTGCCAGACCTTCATATACATTTCGAGTCGTGTTGACATCACTGGTGCACTGTTTGGTTCAAGTGAAGTTCATTTGAACTGTGTTTGTATTGTTGCCATATTGGCTTGTTCCTTCGTGTCGGTGAAACGTGTATGTGATTATTTATGCTGCACTGAGTTGTTTTCATGTATGACTTGAACTTTAGTTGAGATTTATGGTCTTGAGATTGTAGTTGAGTTTGAGCAATTTGTTTCAGCTAGAGTTGTATTTCCTTGTAATGTTCATTTTCACAGTTGCATACATGTTGTATCTTTTGGAGTTTAGTCGAGGCTGCATATATGTATTGAGCTGGTACATGTTTGTATACATGTGTATATACATATGCATATATATTTGTGCATTGTCAAGTGATGCATCGTTTGGCCATATGTATTTGATTGCAGTTTTGCCCCTGTTTAGTTTGTGTTGTACTGATTTTGTATTTGCTTCAATTTAGTTTGATTCACTTTGAACTTCATGTTGATTTTTGAAATCACATCTAAGTTGAATCCAGCTTAAAGCTCGGGTTTGACCTTGTGCTGATATTGTGATATTATTTTTATTGCACTTCAGTTGAACCCAGTGTTTTGGGTTTGACCTGTGCTCACCTGTTCCTATAATTTTATCAAGTGTATATATCGGTGTGCACGGCCTTGTGGCATATACAGTGATACACTGTGTATACCACAAGCTGTTCGTGTATGATGAATTCAAAATCAAATGATGATGAACAACCCAAATAACTGAGGCAAATATTATTTTCAAAATCCACATTTTATTTTATACTGCAAAAATATTTTATTTTCAATTTTGCTACGTCAATGTATATTTCTATAGATTGCTCAGATGCTGGATTCACATTGGAATAAAGTTGAAGATCAGTACGAGTTGAGTGAATGAGTGATATGTAGTGAGGTGCAATGTAAATGTGAATTGTAATTTAATCAAATTTGTATTGTAATTGAAATTGTGTATATATATAGTGAGAGCTTGAAATTTGTACTATTCAAAAATTGTAATAAATATTTGTTTAGATAAAATTTCTGTTTGAATTCAAATTCTGTGTTATTTATTTTATTTAGCAAATATTTATTTAATCTATGAAAAATAAAATAGTACATTAACAAATACATTTAAATGAATATATATATGTTTATTATCTTCAAACAAAAATCATATAAAAAGCATATAATCGCATATTCAACAAGAGCCGTGATACCAAGCAAGTATAACTTAAAAATATATGTATTGAAAAGGTCGGGATCAATCACATGCAATCAATTGAAAATCAGTGGCCAAAGCATAGCAAGTGAAGAATTCAAACAAAATATCAAACGATAATTAAGGGAATTGATCCCTGTTTAAACCCAATCATCATCGGCAATAAAATAATTCGAGTTCAAACAATATCACAGAGCATAGTTTCAGATCAATAAATCAAATCGCAATCGAGTTCAAGCAAATTAACAAGAAAAGTATCAAACGAAATCACATACCTGATTATTGAACTCGCCAAAATTGAAGCAGCCGATTGCAATTCAAAGAAACAATTGATAGACAAAGCAACCCATAGATGCTATATTGGATTTGAATCAGATTTTGGATCAATCTATATCGATTGACTAGATTGCTAAATCATCTATTCGATCGAGCATCCGAAGTCGGCGTCTTCAAATTTCCAAAAATCCCTAATTTTCTCATTAAGAACGCAGCTATTTTTCACCGCAAATACAAGGCCAAAGTAATAAAAGGATAACGGGGAATGGTTTTTTACTTCAATCTTTTTGGACTGGTTTCTTAAATGCTATTGGGATTTAAATTTTAAAATTAGGGTTTCATTATTATTACTAGTTTTTTATTTTTATATTATTTTTAAACTTTTGTAATTTTCTAGTCCTGTGACTATGGGATGAACTACGATGGTATAGTTTGAGAATTCGCAACTCATTGGCTGAGTTGTGGCAGGGTTTTGAGCGTAGAGTTAGGTTATTCGATAGCGGGTGTCATGAGTTTACATATGTAAGCGTATAACTACTTAATTTCTAGTAGAAACCTTGGGGCAGCATATAGGCAGGGTTTTGCTGAAGCTGGGTAAATATGTGTTGTTTATTTCTGCTTTTAATATTTTGCTATTATCTGTGCTGCTATTATTCTACTATTATCAGTGCTGCAATTATTTTATATATTTCCACGTTAAATTTTTATAATTGATAGTATCACCCTATTCACCCATCCTCTATGGTGAAATCGATCCTACACATTATGGATACCTACCATACTACTCGGCAACTCTAGTCTGCATGTGAGCTTCCCGATCCTCTCGATAGTTAGGAATGGACTAAAATATCTTGGTGCCAATTTCCTGGACTTTCCAAATTGTATCACACCCTTCATCGGTGATACTTTAATGAAAACTATCTCCAACTGAGAATTCTAAATCTTTATGCCTCTTATTTGTGTAACCCTTCTGTCTAGACTGAGCTTCACCCTTTCTTGAATCAACTCAATCTTCTCTATCACCTCTTTGACCAGATCCGGACCTAAGACTAATCTATCTCCAGTCTCCAACCAACATGCTAGTGATTTGCATGGCCTTCCATACAAAGCTTCAAAAGGCGCCACTCCTATACTAGTTTGATAGTTGTTATTATAGAAAACTCAACCAAGTGTAGGCGATCTTCCCAAGATCCACCAAAGTCCAATGCACAAGCTCTTAAAAAATCCTCGAGTACCATATTGACTCTCTCTGTCTGCCCATTCGTTTGAGGGTGATACGTAATAATCATCTTGAGCTTCGTACCCAACACATTCTGTAGACTCTTCAAAAATTCATTACTAAACAAAGCATATCTATCACAGACTATACTACCTGGAATTCCATGCAAACTAACTATATTCTTCACGAACAACTTAGGTAAAACAGGCATCGTCCTGGTTAACTCAACTGGAATGAAATGGGTGCTCTTGGTTAACCTTTCCACTATGACCATATACTTTCATTTCCCCTATGCGACCTTAGCAACACGTTTATAAAATCCATCGATATCGAATCCATTTCCAGACTGGAATCCCCGAAGGTTGGAGAAAACCACTCGGCTTCTAATGTTCGTCCTTCACTTCTAGACAGTTCGCACACTGCCTAACCCACAGGCCATCATCCTTCTGCATACCTTTCCAGTAGAAGCTTCTCTTCATATCCTGATACATCTTGGTTCCTTCAGGATGAGTCATAAATTTAGGTCGACGACATTCCCTAAGAACTTCTTTCTATAAGTCCTCAATGTCCAGAACACACAACCGTCCCTTCTTTCTCAACCATTCCCTCTGCTCAAGACTAAAATCCTTTAGATCATTGATCTCCAACCCAACCTTAAGTTCCAATATTCTCGACCAATAATGGGTCCTCTTTCTGCTTGTAAGCAGTTCTTTCAATCGGCACTGGTCGAACATCTAAAAGGACAACATAGCGATGCTCTGACTAGAATTAAAAGTTGATCTTAACTGCGCACTACAAGTAGTCAAAGCTTATAAATCTTTCAATTCTATTAACAGGGCTAACACCACATTCTGATGTTTTCTGCTAAGAGCATCCGCTACTTTATTTCCTTTCCCAGGTGTATACTCTATACCAAAATCGTAAGCTGCTAAAAACTCCAACCACGATTCAACTCCTTCTGAGAGGATAAATATCTTAAGGACTTATGATCGATATATAGGTCAAATCTATCACATAAGAGGTAATGTCTCCATGTCTTCAATGCAAAGATTACCGCAGCCAACTCTAAATCATGAGTAGGGTATCTCACCTCATGCAATCTAAGCTGTTGTAAAGTGTAGACAATGAGTTTACCCTTCTGCATCAGCAAGGCTCCTAATCCAGTTCTGCATACATCGGTATACACCACCAACCCTTGGTTTCCGTCTAGAACCACTAACATAGGCCATTGGTCAACAATTGCTCTAACTTGAGGAATGCTTCCTCACATTTGTCAGACCAAATAAACTTCATGTCCTTCTCGGTTACTTAGGCAACGGCGCTGCTATCCGTGAGAAATCCTTAATGAATCTCTGGTTATAGCCAGCATGTCCAAAAAAAGTTCTTATCTCTATCACCATCCTGGTCTCTTCCAGTTACTAACAGCTTCGTTTTTATCTGGATCAACTGAAAAACCCTTCTTCGAAACCACATGACCAAGAAACTAAACCTTTTTCTTTCCAAAATGACACTTGGAAAACTTTGTTTTCAGCTGATGCTTCCTCAATGTCTCAAGCACTACTTTTAGATGATCTTCATGCTCTCTTTCGGCTTTAGAGTATACTAAAATATCATCTATAAATACCAATACGAACCTATCCAAGTACTCTCAAAAAACTCGGTTCATCAAATCTAGGAAGAGGGCCGGTGCATTCGTTATAGCATTACTAACCACTCGTACGAGCCATACCTAGTCCGGAATGCAGTCAACGGGATACTTCTCATTGGCACTCTTAACTAATGGAAACCTATCGTTAAATTCAATTGGGAAAATACTCTGGCTCCATGAAACTAATCAAATAAATCGTTAATTCTGGGTAAAGGATACTTATTCTTGAACATCTTCTCGTTCAACTTATGATAGTCGATACACATCCTTAACGACCCATCTGGTTTCTTCACGAACAGCACGGCCGCACCCCAAGGCAGACTGCTAGGTCATATAAAATTTCTCCCTTCTAGATCCACTAGCTGCACCTTCAATTCCTTCATCTTGGTCAGTGTCATCCTGCTAGGTGGTCTATTGACAGGCTCTGCTCCTAGCACCAGATCTATCCAAAACTCAATGGCTTGTTTCAGTGGTAGTCCTATAAATGGCTCAAAACTATCTACAAATTCTCTTGCTACACGAACCTGACTTAACTCTTCTTCTACTTCCATAGCGCTCAATAGAGTACGCGCGCTCCAATCAGAATCCTCCACTGAAAATATAATTTGGTTATGACTATCAAGGTGCCTCAACGATATTTCTCTATCTCGGTGAAATATCCTAGCCTCGTATCTACCCAACCAATCCATACCAAAAATGATTCCAAAATCTATTAAATCAAACACATACGTACTGCATGTAAACATATGACCTAACCTATCAAGTTCTAACTGGTCACATCTCATCCCCACGTTTGTATATCCTCCAACCGAATTCGCTATCTTTAAGGAAGTAACAAGGTATGTGGTTTCTAAGCATAACCTATCAACCAAACACTTAGATATAAATGAATGTGATGCATCAGTATCAAATAGTATCCTAATTAATATACCTGAAATTAAAAGCGTACCTTCCATCACGGTCTTCCCTTTCTAAACAGCACTTGGCATAGCAGACGATGGTCCAGCAGTAAAGATTTTTTCCATTGTCCGCCCTGACTGGTTCTGGACACTGATTCTTATAATTCCTAACCTAGTCGCAGTTAAAGCACTTCACGCTCTTCTTGTCTTTGGCCTTCTTACCCTTGCAAGTTCCACATTCATGAGCATAATGATGCTTCTTATCGCACTTAAAGCAAACCAAATTAGCCTTTGCCTTCTTGGTCGCTTATCCCTTTTAGGTTCCCTTTTTCTTAATGGACTTCCTCTTCTTGCCAACAGAACTCTGAGTTTCAACCTGCTTCTCCTTCCCATAAGTAGCAAGCATCTCCTCATGTCAGATTGATATTTCCACAACAATATTACAAGGATCACGAAGATGTGGCAGGGTTTCCCTAGCAATCTTGGGTCTCAATCCCCAAATAAACTTCTCATTACTCTTGATGATATTGTCAATGGCATCATATCCATACCTGGATAAATCATCAAACTTCATCGCATACTCAATCACCGACATCTCGCCAAGCATCATATCCATGAACTTCCTTAACAATGCTGACTTGGCAACTTCAGACAAAAACCTTTGCTTGAATCTCCTTCAAAATACCACCCAATTCAACTCTTTCTCGGGAACTCCGGTAGTAACACTATTCCACCTATGAAGCGCTGCTCCCTGCAACTGTCTAGAAGCAAGCCTCCTTTTCTTCTCATCATTCGACCCCAAGTCAGCGAAGATTCTCTCACAATTCAAAAGCCAATTTTCCACTTCTATAACATCCTTCGTTCCTAAAAACAGCTTACCACCAAGACTAGTATAATCTCTGCTCAACTTAGCATAGTTGTTTCCAATTGGAGCCACGGGATTAGCTCCTCCAACATTCCCAGCTACTCCAGTAGCTTCTCCAGCTTGCACCAGATTGACGAAGAACTGATACATCATCCCCATATCTATTGTCGGATTTCCAGCACCTACGTTGGCATCTGCATTTTGATTAGCATTTTCCTATCGACCCGGGTTCCTCCTAGTATTGCGTCGAGCATTTCCATTAGTTGTAGTGCTTCCTCCACCGAGATTTCCTCTTCCATATATTTCCTCTATATCTTCCTTTCTCATAAATCTTCATACGAGCCTTAGTAAGATACAGAAGAGCGGTCTAAGAGAGAGAGGAATACATACTTATATGTATATAAGTACAAGTACATTACTATAGCATTAACCCAAACCCCGGTCTTATTTTCTCATTCATTGGATTATGTTTTGAAAAATCATTTTAAATTTGAAATTACTTTTTAAGTTTTCATAAACCTATGCTTCGATACCAACCTATAACATCCTCTACTTGGAGGCCTAAAACTAATGGATGTGGATGATGCAATCATCCATTGTTATTAATACTCAATGACCAAATGTGGTAATGGTAGATACATTGATACAACAGAAACACATGGATATGAAAAAAAATTATTCAACAAATTTCCCATTTCATTTCAATCATATTTCAAATTCATTACATAATCCCAAATTCGAGAACCATGTTCAAAGGAAATATAAGAATTACAAACTACGCCAAGAGCGACATATGAAGATGCCCCTTAGACGATCAAAGTATATATATATATATATAGGTTACTAAACAACTTTTCCTTTACGTCATAACACAGTGGAATCGAATAGAAAAGAACTTCTTATTAGCTAGCTTGCCTCTTGCACGTCTCTGGAAGCTTATTCCTCTAAAGGAGAACATGAAAACCTCAACTCTCAAACTACTAAAAATCAATTGAGCACACGAGAGCTTAAGGGGAAAAACATAAAATTCAAGTCAGACATAAAGCCTGGTATGAATAATAATCTACCATTTCGAACCATTTAGATATCTAGTGAGACCACACCGCTTAGTGGAATGGGTTTTCCCCTCACTAGTATCTTACCCAAAAATTTATAATAACCGCATAATGTGCTTCTACATCAACAATGGTTAAAAACATAGTAATATTCAATATCATGATTATATGCAAACATTCAAAATATCCTGGATTTTTTATCCCCATTTAATTGACCATCTATCTCGGCTATAGTTTCTAAAGTCACTATTAACCTCCTAGTTTTCATGGGCTGACTAATAACCTTTTTGTAGCTTAGGGACTATCTGTCCGGTTTTGTAATTTTCATGTGATCACTAAGAAGTTATTGGTATTAAGAATCTATTGGTCCCTACCAATAACTGCATTCAATTATTTCATGGGTTCTCCCCAAACCTATTGGTATCTCTAATAACTTCCATCATGTCATAGTTTATGGGTTGAATATGAACCTATTGACTTCTATCAATAACTTTATACGGATATAGTTTTCTTGGGATCACTACGAACCTAATGGCCTTTGCCAATAACTCTTTTCAAACCTAGTTTTCATGAGCTTACTATGAACCTGTCTAATCTGACAACTTCTTTGATCGGTCTTTGGCATCCTATTTTCTGGTCTACCTAACCTATTAGATGCAACTCTATTCATTCAGGAGTTAACTAAAGTTATATTCACTACTTGTTCAATCTAGCTATTATTCTGCCATTACTCCCTAAAATACTGTTATCCGTCCATTATATAGTGAATATGTTTATAGAAGAAGCACATATAATAATTGATCATGACATAATAATAATACCAACATTTATAGTTTAATATCCTTGAAATCATACCCGCATGAAACATGGTTAATCCATTTAACCCATTATTTTTATCAAGTAAAGCTTCTTCTAAAACTCCAAACTAAGCCATTTAAAAGCTCTTTTATATTACATGGTTTTTCCTTTAAAAATGAGATTGGGTTCTTTGTTTTGAAAACTAAGGCTTTTGAAATCCTAGACCTTTACTTCTAAACCATTAGAGTATATCTTTCAAAAGCATTCGAATTTTCCTTTCAAAATACTAAGCATATGATTTATTAAACATAGTAAAACATATCCTTTCGAAACGATCAAAACATTTCTTTCGAAAGTATTAAAGTATCATTTGCAACTTATAGAAGCATAGCTTCAAAATCATTTGAAAGTGCCTCTTTCGAAACCATTTAAAAGTACATCTTTCGAAGCCATTGGTTTTGATCTTAAATATAACTTTTGGTTAAAAGTGAACATAAGAGAAAGTAACTCTTTCAAAACCATAATCCTTTAAGTAAAAGAGTTTGGGGAAAACAGATGGCTTCGGAGCCATCCTTTCAAAAGCTTTAATCTTTTAAGTAAAACAACTGGATGGATAGCTTCGAAATAACCTTTTAAAGCCATTGCCTTCGAAACCTTTAGTATAAGTGGCTACCATAGCCCTTTCGAAAGCATTGGGAAGCGGCTTGTTATATTTATAAAACAAAATCTTGCCTTTTGAGCTCACTGAAAACTTCTACCTATTCGAAAGGTATGTAGATGGCAGCAAGGTTTTGACTAGGTTCAAAACTACCATTTCGAAAGTTCCATTTTTATAAAACATAAAAACGCGGCAACACATTCGAAAGTTATACTTTAAAACAAAATGGCGGCAACCCCTTTGAAAGCTATATAAAAGTAATTCAACCCTTTCGAAAGCATCCATTAAAAGCAAGGCAAGTGGCATCTCTTTGGAAAGCAAAACAAAGGCCATCGAAAGCTATTCAAAATGGCCTCGACACCATCGAAAGCATGGTTTCGACTCTATATATGATGTCTTTCTCCAATCCACTACATACCAAAGCATTGATGCCATGTGCAGAGGTTTCGACTTGGTTGGGGATGGAGGTATGGGGTCGAAAGGTTGCAGCTACAAGTGGCGAAGCAGTAATTCTACGCAAAACTGTTTCGCTGCCTTTATAAGTAAAAGCTTTTCAACTAACTTGCCTATTCTGAAAAATATAATTGGCTGCCATAAACTTCACCAAAATCTTTTCTTAAAGATTGCCGAATTCATCTAGAATTAATCAAAATAGTTAACAAAGAAGCCCTTCCCTTTAACAAGACAACTAATACATTTAATTCCCACAACTTAATTAATTTAATTTCCATAGTAAATTAATTAGGAAAAATCCTTATAACTCATCGTAATTCACTTTTATTACGTTATTTAACATGTATAAATTTCGGACCCAAATTCCTTTTTATTATAGCCAAAATAAATTTGTAAACCCAATTAATCATTTCTTCTTTGTAAAATTCATAATAAATTATCCATAGCTTGGATAATTATGAAAGTTTAAATCCATCTCGAAAATAATGTTTTACACAACATATTAAATCCTTATGGCATTCAAAACCCAATATATAAGATTTTAGCCATAAATCAAATAAACAACTTATCAAACATACTTGTTTGAATCAATCACATCTTGAAATCTAAGCATATCAACATTAGAATCATCATAAAGGTTTTAAACTTAAAACCCAAAATCAAATGCTCCTTAAAAAAGAAAATGAGATGATTTTGATTATATTCACCTTGCTTTGGATAAAGAACTTGAGATTTGATCTTGCTTAATTCTCCTTTCTCGATTCCTCAACTCTTACTTGATTTTTAATCCACTTTTCCCCTAGGTTATGATCGGCTTGAGCTCATTGGTTTATGTTTCTAAAATTATGAACTTGTGAAAATGAAAATGGGAATAAGGGTTTAGGGGTTAAGGGTTATGGTGGAAAACTATTGCCCATAATACGCTTACCTTATTCTCTTATTAGTTAACTTATGAAACCATTTCCATAAACTCATTCTTTTAAATTTTTATCTAGTTAAGCACGGCCTCTAATAAATATTAAAATCTAAATCTCCTTATCACTCTAATCTTTACATTATTCTATTTAATTTATCTAATTAAATCTTCTAAATAATGTGATTCAAATTAGAGGTGTTACATGCCCACAATTTCTTTTTCTAGGATCACCTGAACCTAATGGTTTTGCGGGCTTACCAATAACCTATATCTTTCTTGTATATTCCTTTTGATGTGTAACCTCAGTTTAATCTCATCTGTGACAGGCCATGTGCACTGGAATTTTGGACTAATTTTAGCTAGGAACTAATAGCTAAAGTATAGGGCATGACCGTACACCAGTCTGGTCTGGCCATCTAATACCCTTGTCATAAAATTAGGGTTAACTACCATTTTTATATATTTCCTGTCATAGGCTTAACTACCTTGTCTAAACTTTCTTTCCTCATAAACATCCTTTATAAATGATTTACCCCAGAAATCATACTTTTATAAAACAAGAAAATCATATACTTTGTTTTTCTCAAAACATTTAAGCCATTATATATACACACACTTTACATAAAACAATGTTGTTGAAACCTACTAGGATTATATATCCCTCCAAAGTAAGTTAAAACCCCTTTTTAACTTAAAAGATCTTAGGCCATAAAGCTAAGGTAAACCATTTGAAACCTTTGTTTAAAACTTTAAACAATCCCTTTCGAATCCTTTGTAAGTACCCCTTTCAAAATAAGTTAACTATTTTACCTTCATACACAATGCCGAAAGGCAAAAATATACCTTTCGAAACCTTCAAAAATAGAACTTTTGGAACATTGAGAATAACACTTTGAAAGATTTATTAAAACCATAGACATCCTCTTTTCAAAACACTTTAAACTTGTCATTCGCAAGCATTGGAAATCTTCCATTCAAATATTCAAGTAAACCTTTCAAAAATGTTGGGGTACCTTCCCTTCGAAACCTTTCGAAATCATTAAAACTCCTTACTTAAAACATTCATTTCGAAAGCATTAGGTCCAAGTAAAACTTTATGGAACGTAGCTTCAAAACCATTTATTTCGAAGCCTTTGGGTTTAACTTTCAATATATCTAAAGGTCTTAAAAGAACTTGGGCGAAAGCATTACTTTCGAAAGCATTATTCCAAAGTAAAAGAAAGTGGATTGTAACGAAATCAACTCCTTCCGAATGCATGGAGAAGCGGCTTCAAAGTTTAAAGGCAAAAGTATCCTTTCGAAAGCATTGATTTGACGAGTTGAATGCGGCTGCATGGGTTTCGAATAAATTCGAAAGCTTCACTAAAAAATAAAAAGGCAGCAACCCGTTTTGAAATCCCCTTTATTACAAAATAAAGGCATATTTGACTAAGTCGAAAGCTAATATAATTCTTTTGAAAGCCTTATTTGTAACCAAAATAGTTCCAAGTTTATAAGATATCCTTCTACCCCTTCGAAAACATGGTTTGAACTCCATACATGCTGCCTATCTCCATTCCACTATGTACCAACGCATTGATACCATGTTTATTGTTTTTGACTAGGTTAGAGGTCGAAGTGTGGGGTCGAAAGGTTGCAAATGGAAGTGGCAAAGCAGTAAACACTTACAAAACTGATAATTAGCTTTTCAAATAATTCCTTCTCAACTAACTTGTCCTATTTGTCAACATATAATTGGTTGCCAATTCTTTTACAAAACCTTTTACTAAAATTTCTGGCTAATTCAATAATTAACAATTAAAAACATTTAGCTAATTAGCCCCTTCTCCTTTTAGAAGCATATAAAACATTTAAGTCCCACACCTTGAATAATTTTATATCCATAATATTATGCTTAGGAGAATTCTCTAAATATTTCTATAAACCACTTTTAATATATTTTCTAACATGTTTAAATTTCAGACCCAAGGCTATCATATTTTTGCCGAAAATAATTTAAACCCATTTTCACCATTTTCTTTCCTAGAAAATTCATAATAAATCCATAAAATCTAAGTAAACTATGAAACTTAAAACCCATCTAAAAATATTGTTTTCGACCTTATCTCGAAAATGCAAGTCATATAGATGTCGTTTAATAAGTTTTTCAAATCAAAACTTATCATATAATCTATGTGAAGCATCATAATCAACCCGCAAGTATATACATCTATTTAAACCAAAAAATTATGGCATATAATTTGCAAAACCAAATATGATCTTAATTAGAAACCGAAACAATAAAAATGAGATGTAAGCACTATTATTCACCTTAGCATGATTGTTCAGAAGGTAGAGATTTGCTCTTAGATTAACTCGCTTAAGCTTCCTACTTGCTTTCTTGCTTATCTTCCTCTTGTTTTCTTCTAATGGTTGCCTGCCAAACTCTATGTTTAGTTTTGTTTGTGAATGTTGGAAATGAGAATGGGATAATGGCTATGGGTATAAAAATATAACATATTCCTATTTTGCCCTTATCTTATTACCTTTACAAACTTTATTTTAAATTTTCATTTTTTTATTCATTACTTAGGGCACGGCTACCATATAATTATACAAATCTCAACCGCTTAACCACTTTAATCTTTACATTATTTAATTTAATTTATCTAATTAAATCTCTTGAATAATGTTATTTAAATTTAGGGGTGTTGCATCTGGAGTGTGCAAAATAAAGCACTGCATTCATAGGAATAGCTCCACCATAATATGTGCTTATCTTATTCTCTATTATGCTTATGAGCAGTACAATGAGGCTAAAATGCATTTGTTCTTTAAATGCCTTTTTGTAGGATCTTTTGGGACTGCCATGATGATCTAGCTTAAAGGGAGATACACTTGCGGTAGTGCTTCTCAAGTTTGGTTTGATGTCCGTGAGCAAACAAGATGGAAGTCCCTAAATGGTTATGCAACACTTAATTCTTTAAGATAGATTGTTTCCTACATTTGGAATGAAAGGAATAAAAGACTGTTCAACCACAAGACAATTAAATCCAACGAATTAACATATACTTGTGTAGCACAATTTAGAGAGATAAGAAGAAGGAACTATATGAGGCTTCCCCTAATTGAGAGTGATTTTGAATTACTCTTAGCATGGAGTGTTTGATGATTTCTACGTCCAAGTGATGCGTTCATTGAAAATTATTTTATATCTTGGAGTGCTTGGAAATTTTTTTGCATTATGTTTTGTTCTTATCATCCTAAACTTTCCTTGAGAGTTTTTTGGCAAAACTTCAAGTTGTTTTTCTTCTTATTGTTCTAACCTTATTGTAACTTTGTTTATTTTTCATTGAAAGGTGGATGGGCCACTATAAAAGCCGACTATCTTGAAAAAAATACATATGCGTATATTCCATGTAATTAACACACACAGATATACACACATGCATACACACGTGTATATATGTGTGTGTATGTACGTGTGTGTGTAGGTTTATGCATGCGTATAGTTATAAATTTCAATAACCATGTTTTTTGCGTATCATCTTGACACTATTGCAATACACACACATAAATATCCGTTGTATCATTGAATAATCATATAAAATATCACAATTCAGTTAAAAAACATATTTAAACATTAAATATGATTTAATATATTCACAGTAGCATAAATACTATCTTGAGCAAAACTTTTAACAAAGGATTTATTGATATATGATTTAATATAAGAGAATATTATTCATAATACCACAAATGCGATCTTGTGCAAACCTTTAACAAAGGATTTTAAAAAAAATTATTTACCCTATTACGTAATGCATCTAATCCAATATGTTGTATGGTGATATATTATGTGAATTACTTGTATTTTTACGAGTGTTTATGACAACATTTTTCTTGACAACAAGTGAGGTTTATTATTCAAGCATAACACTCAGTTTGATATCATGAAATTTTGAACTCAAGACCTCTAGAACCTAAGACTAGAGCATCGTACAACTTAGCGCTTAAGCTAGTGGTCCTTGATTAGATGTTTGTGATAATATGATATTATGTTTTGCCAATTTGGTAAGTGCAAGTTACTAAGTGCAAGTATAAGACTTAAGTTTACAAAGTACATTGTATTATACGTTAAGTATCTTATGTCATACATAGCGTTTGAATTGAGTATTTTTTTCTATTTGACATCTTGGGGTACTTTGTATGGAGGTAGGTCATAGAGAGTAATTTTAGTCCTGTATGCTTTGTTTTGGTGGAAGCACATAGAGCTTTACGAGGAGATTATATACTCAATATATGTGGCAAAAGTATGCCTTTATGTGATAAAGTGTATTCGATGAATATTTATATGATGCAAAGTGCTCATCTTATGACCGTATAATCTAGTATTTGGTGTTTCTTTGAAGTTTATTATATTTGGTGATATTTTAGTCAACTATATTTTATACCTGGACAATGATATATTTTATAGGAAAATGTTATCATATTTTTAGGATATTCGACAGGAATGTTACACTTTTGGTATTATAGCTGAAGGTTAGACTGTAACCTGAAGAACAATGTTAGTTAAGGAGTGTATTATTAATTAAATTAAAAATAAAAGTGAGATGAGTGATGCCTATGACAACGGAGTAAGAATATAGGTGCAATATGAAATGTACATGCTCGTGGAAAGCTTTTCCAAAAATGTTTACATTTTTAAAGTGAATTTATCGACTATAGTAGTTTACATATGTAACTAGTCGGCCTTTTTATGTCTAGTTTTTCTTTGCTTTGTTTCATTGTGAGTCATGGATGCATAGATGCTTAGTTAGGCTGTTTAGTTTATTAGGCTTATGCTTTAACAATTATCCTATAGTTATAAGATTATAAACCATTAAGTATAACCTTTATAAACAATTATCAAAGAAAACAAATGATATTAAATATTTTTTTCTTACTAAAAAATATGGAAGGTTTAAAATACACAAAACAAGTGGGATGCAGAGCCATATTTGACAGTCGCATTTAAATAGTTAACATAGAGTTTGGGATAAGAGTTCAACTATTGGAAGTTGTAAAGGATATTTCTCATGTTTGGCGTACTATTGATAATGGGAGTTAGTCGGTTGTTATTGTTGAGGCATGGTTAGAGTAGCATGAGTTGGCTTTCAAAGAAATGCATGTAGTCAATGCACAAAATGTGAAGTTGATTTCTTACCTATTGAGTGGTAATGTCGTTGCTTAATGGAAAATGACAAAGGCCAGTATGCGAGTGAGAACAATTGAGTTGGAAGAATTAAAAAGGAAGTTTGAGAAGATGTTCATTCCGTAAGCGAGCTAAAGAAGTTATTTCATATGTTCATTAACTAAGATAAAACAAATGGGTGATTATCAATTATTATACAAATAAGTTTGGAAGGTTTTCTGCTTACGGTGAGTGAGTTGATTATCACTTAGGTGTGAGGAAATCAAAGTTTGTCCGAGGTTTGATAGCACCAGTCAGGACTTATTTGATGATTAACATGGTTAGTACCCTTGAATATGAGTTAAACTCTACTTTAAGGTTGGACAACAACCCGAAGAAAGAGCACAAGTAGAAGGTAAAAGAGTGTTTCGTCGAGAGAGGAATGCTCTAAAGTCAAAAGAGACGAATGTTTATCCCTTTAGGTCAAGGAGGTTTGGTTGGTATAGGTCAGTGAGAAGTAGTAAAGACAACTTGTGAAGTTGTAAAATGAATATATGTGTAGTTTTATTTTAAATTACATAAAGTAACAACTGAGTTAATATGATTTTGACTATTTTACATAAAAGTCCTATTATAAAGTCTGAATTGAAAAATACACAAAGAAATACACATAAACATAGTAATTAACTATATTAGAATACAAAATAAGATACATATGTAAGGCATACAATTTCATATCTTTACAATTTAAAATCAGCAACTTGAAATCCAGTTTTGACTTAGAAAGGAATTCAATTTTAAATTTGTGGTTTTACCCTAAGGAAATTTTTAATTGAAACAATGTAAAGAATAACCAAAATAATCGATAATCAAAATAACTAAATTATGTATAATACTTTTGTTTTATTTCATGAAATAATTTTAAGTTTGATTTTAATCTAAATAGTACATTCAATTAAGATTATACACAAAAATTACTTTCAAATCTAAAAAAATTACCTTCATCTCTTTTCAGTATACTTTAATATATAAACAATAGCAATTAATAGATTGAATAATGTAACGCCCCGGAAATTTTCGACTTTCGAAAATTCAACATCGATACTCACTTTATCGACTGCCGAGAAATCGAAGGCCGGAAACCCGAAATGTTATGGTTTTTAAGAAAAAGAAAAAGACAGAAGGGAGAGAGATAAGAAGAAGATAGAGAGAAAAGAGAGAGGAAAGAAAATAGAGAAAATAGAACAGAGGGAAAAGAAAAAAATAGAACGGAACAGAAAACAACAGAACAACATTAGAATCTCACAATTCGCAGCGGAACAACATATAATAATAAATGAATAATCTTTAAATAAAGAACTATATCAGTTATTACATTTTTTACATTACATTTCATTACATCATATCATCAGAGTGTACAACAACATACAACAACAAACAGTGCAGCGGAAAAAGAAATACTATATAACTAGTAATACGCCATGCCATCCATCTTGCCTCCAGCAACTCCAGAATATCCTGATAAACCTTAACTCTCGACTGCCCGTGTGGAAATTGGTGGGCACCCAGAGTTTAGGAAGGAAAACAATAAACTCCAAGTCAGTCATGTGACTGGTGTGAGAACTCAAAACAGTTTATTTATCTTTAAAAATCAAAATAGAAGAATATTTTTAAATTCAATTCGCAATGCTTTTAAAAATGAGACTACCATAAGGCCTCCCGCACACACATACAATGCAAACGCAGAATCGGAGGAGATTTCTCCTTATGATAGTCAAAGATGCTTGATACGCATTAAAAAGAACATTTGATATTATTACTAGTGCATAGTGTAGGAAAAATTCATTTCGAAAGTAGAATATAAATCTTAGCCAACATAGACATTTCGAACTATGCCTACTATAGCTACCATCCAAACAGTGGGGCGCCACCATAAGTGAATGATAGGTTCTACAACTAATACCGTACAAGTCACGTATTGTTTCTTTGGATTTCCAACGAATGATCAGGCCAAGGAACTTCCCATTGCCACATGAGAATGCCTCTAGATGGACATCCCCGAGAACCAAACCGGATCTCTACCAACACAAGGCCGGGTTACCCCTAACTGAGTAACAACTGACCGAATATGCCATCCCCCGGTCCTTTGGGACCTTTTCACCGAGCGCTCGTAATCAATTCACACAATCATAACAAAGTGTTTTCAACATGAGTAAGTATCTGGGCTCCATACCATGATACCACCCTTTTCCAGAAGGAAATGCACATATCCTAAAGGGCGCTACCCCTCATAACCTTGCTGCTTCTTTCCTGTTTTGACCATTCACGGGGTGTGAGGCTCGACGAAGTCACGTCCACAAAAACATACTTTATACAAAAGCCATGCTTTGGGTCAACAAATGATCATAGAAATGATCACAAAGATAGACGATCAAATAAACGATCCTATCACAAATAATCAACACAATGATCATTTACAGCAACACTCAGCATGTCACATTACCAAATTGGGAATATATCGCTGATAACATTCAACTACATAACCTCTGAGCTCGTACGTCTCAGAGAAGGGTGTTAAGCTAAAAGAATAAATTCTCCGCCACCAACAGAAATATATTTGAAAGAAATCTTCTTAATATCTCAACTTGTAATGTCAGACATACAATCCATACAAGTCTGTTCCGGGCTCGAACAAAACCGAAGGCACTTCTTACCAAGCCCTTGCAATCCGGGTATTCACAATCCCGATCGAATTTCCCATCACTTAGGGAATCTCTATACCAGGAGCTACCCAGTGCAGAGACAATCGATAGGTCATCCTATCGCTTTTGCAAATACTCGGTCTTCAACACCGATCTTCAATGCAATTCACAACGACGTATCACATATTCGAAATGGGTTATACGACCCCATGGTCCTTTCCCGGTTAACCCGAATAGTGAGCGCGTATTCAAAAATAAGTGTGGCATTCACATTCAAACAAATCACATCAATTACCCATTCAAAGGGAAATATTGATAGTCGGCTATTGAACTATCAATTGATATGCACACATCACCAGTTTCCAAATAATTTTCCAAATTATTTATTTTCCAAAATATCTTTACAAGATATAAAATTTCACACTTCAAAATAATAAATCAATATTTATTTTTAAACAACTTCCCTCTTCATTCATAAATTCCATAATGAATCTATATTTCACAATATCCATGCATATACGATTTCAATTATTCATTTCAATATTCCTTTTCAATTTATCTTCAAAAAGATAAACTCTCAAAATATTCACTTTATATTGGAAATCATTTCCATACTTATTTATTCATAAGTAATTCACAGATTTTTTTTATTTTCAACACTTGGAAAATATTCAATATACTTAAATCGAGATTAAGTACATATTTCATTCTTTAAGGAAATCATTCTCTTAAACATATTTATTTGGGCCAAAACGAATGTTGCGTAGAACATCGTTACGACAACCCAAAATCACTAGTATAGGGATTCGAAATTAAAATAGATATATAAATCCCAATACTATACAAAACATTTCCTTTCGGAAATCACTTACTATAACAACAGTGTTATAGTCCACTATTTCCTTTTATTTCTCGAAAACGTTTATTTCAACAATGAATGTTGAAATCTATGGTTTCGAATCTCAACACATTTTAAAACATCGTTAGATTGTTTTAATTCAATTTAAAATATCACATTCAAAACAATTTCTTTAACATATTATTCACTATTCAAAAACGTGAATATACTACGTTAACAATTTTCATCCTTTTATTCCTTTTATTTTAAAGGATCATTCACAGTCAAAAATGTGAATATAACTCCATTAATAGGTTTCAACAATTTACTTATCAAAATAAGTCGTTTGCGAATTTATAAAACAACGTTTATAAATTCCATTTCTAATTATTTATAACAACTTCCTTTTATAAATTTTCTTTATTAACCCATTCGATTTATAACTCAATTATAAACTAAAGGTTCATATTATAAGTTAAATACTTATAATTTATTCGTTCACAAAAATCGTTCCTTTAAACTTCATAATTATAAATCTTATAACTTATAAGATTCAATTATTTATCCAAAACCATTCTTTTAATGACTTTATAAATTTTATAAACCTACTGTTTATAAAATTCCATTTATAATTTCACCGTTTATAATTCTATAAATTTCATTCAATTTATGAAATTCATTTTCACTTCATTCAAACACTTATAAAAACTCGTTTTATAATGTCAATATTCCAATTTATAAATATCCATTTATAAATCTCTTAATATAAATCAATTTATATTGTTCTTTAAAACGTCTTCAAATTCCTTTATAATTTCACCATTTTGATTTATAAAATAATCAAATTTTATAAATCCTATATTTTTAACTTTTTATAATAATTCAAAAATCCAATTTAAACTATTTTATAAAATCATTAACCCTTATTTCTCAAAAATCAGCTTTTAACTATATTTCACAAAAACCAAAATTTTATAACTTTGAAAATTATAACGTTTATTTATTTAACATGGATCAATTCCAAAAATATAGTATATTTTCAAAAATCACTTTTAAAAATCATTTTTAAATTTTCAAAGTTTGGTCCAATGATGCTACATACCAAATAGCCAATCACGACAACAACGATATCATATATCGATATGATAATCAACGAATATCAAAATATCCATAATCAAATAAATACTGTTGAAGAATCCAGTTCGATCCCCCCAACCTGTTTTCCTGCATCCACAAACATTAGCACAATACTAATTTCGCTCTAGTACGAAATTATCGCGGTATATGGGATTTAAAATATTATCCGCTTAATGGACGGCGCAATAGGGTCTCATCCGCTAAACAAAAAATGCGGGAAATCAATAACTCCAATATATACATATGCCAATATATATATATTGCTATTATATATAATACCAATTTCACTGTTTATGAAATATTCGCGGTATATGTTTTTTAATAAATAACATCCGCTTACTAACGGCGTATAATGTCTATTTTAACAATCAATAGATAACAATCATCATTCAAACATGCATTCAAATATTTTAAATCTAACTATTTAAAATAAAATCGAAACTGATTCGATTGAGTGAGAAATTCTCACCTTGGTTTTAAATTCCGTTTTAGCGATTTATTTCGAATAAAATTAAACGGACGTTTAATTTTACCCAAAATTCTCACTAACTCCAAACGACTCCAATCCAATTTCATCGCGTAGTGCTCGTCCATACGATTCCAACGCAACTGGTTTCGCGCGTTTTCGACCTCGTATGAAAAAGATATGAATTTTTGAAGTTTACACGACTTAAAAGATAATTAATTTACAACTTAAATTTTATATATATAAACCTATATTTAATCCTAGCCCTTGGATCCTGCATTCCATCATCCTGACCGTAGAACGCACCCCCCTCCCTCTTCCTTCTTCGTGCGCACGGCTACAGATAGAGGCCGAACAAAGAACCCATTAGCAAATACTAGGGTTCCAAATTACTCCGCCTATACTCGACTATACTCGATCATACCCTCACCATCTTGAAGCCCTCCACCACCACAACACTCACCCCCAACCACCTGAAGCTCGGCCCCCTGCACGCATGGAAAATCGTGCCTAAAACGAGCACGAACGCGGCCCCGTATCTCACAACATACAACTCTATTCGCGATCTCCACCGTTGAACTTGTAGATCTTGATGCCCTCTTCATTTCTCTAGTTGAAAGTTTGTTGTAATTGTTAGTGGATTGAAAGATATTTGGGGAGGAAGGTCATTGATTTTCGGCCGTTGTTTCTAGGGTGGCGGCTGCACGTTGAATTAGGGTTTTTCTTTTTTTCTTTTTTTTTTTTGATTTTTAAGGTGTATTTATAGAGAATTTTCGAACACTATTCATCCGAAAATTCCGAACTCCGATTTACGCGCCGTAACCAGCGTTTCTAGGGTTTACCCCGCGTTCCGGACATAATGGAACAGGTTTCGGAAGCTAATTCGGACATCTGTGCGAGTTATGGCTATAAACGTTCAATTTAAATCAAACCGATTTAAACGATTTTCTAGGCGTTTTAATTTGTACCGGACAAACGGTAAATCCAATTGACACGACATTTGAAACCTTATAATAATATCACATTACGGATCCAATGAAACTGGTTTCATCGAAATCCGAGATTTTTTGAAAAATGGCTATTTTAACTCGCCAAATTAAAATTAAAAATAAATCGATGCGTTTCGAGCTGCCACGATCAAACGATAACTCAGATTGACACGAAAATTGAAATCCTGTGATAATTAACTATTACGGATCCAATGGAACTGGTTTCGTTCAATTCTGAGACTGTTCAAAAATTGACTATTTTCACTAGTCGATTTAAATATTAAAATATTCAATTTTCACAAATAAACTTCTAATTCGATTTTAAAAGTTCTAAAATATCGTTCTAACTTCAATATGATAAAATAAAATTTTACAAATCATTTTCAATCATATTTAACTCAATTTTCAATTATTTCCATAATATAACGTATTAAATTATCGATTTAATTATTCAATTAAATCCAATAATTCAAATAAAAATTTATTTGACTTATAAATTCACTTATTAATATTTAAAATTAATTGAATATTTAAATTTTAATTATTAAAAATCCTGGGTCGTTACAAATAACATATATAAATTCATTGTACAAGAAATGAAACCTAACCAATATAGACAAGATATTACATACTGTCATGTTGAGTTGAAAACACAGGGGATCTACTTATTCTAATAATACATATGATATATCAAAAGGAGAATCGATTATTATCTTAAGATGTGACCGAAAAGATCACACTTTGAACGAAGTAAGATTCCTAAATCCAATGAATCACCTCAAGAAATTGCAACAATCTGAAGCACCACTTTTTTATTTATTTTATTTGATGTTCGAATTGAGGAATTTATTTCCATTCATAAAGACATAAATTTTTGTCCATCAAGGGAAAGGAGGAGAGCAAGAAGACGAATGAATTTTCAAGAAGAAAATGGAAGAGAATTTCTTTTAAAGGAAAAGTAGAAACCTTTCAATTCCCTCCTTTAAAATATTTCCTATTTAATTCCTCATTAAATCTCATCAAATTCTATCCCCACTCACCATGCATTTCCTGCCATAAAGGAGGCATGTGGACCTCAAAAAAATTTGAAAACCACTTGGCAGTTAATTTATATATATCCAATTTAAATATTCTATTGATATCGTATATCATTATGCGCATTTAAAACTTTTATATACATACTTTATTAAATACTAATGGTATTCAAACAAATAAAATAAAATTTAATAATCAATGTTTCATAAATACTATACATTTTAATTAATTTACAACATATATAAATTCATTAAATCATGTGGATTTTTGGATTATTCATCGTTATGGTCATGCGACTCAAATGTGCAAATTAAATCAGCGACTAATAGCAAGCAATTAGAATATTCATGTTTACATGTCATCTTATATAGTGGTATGACATTTTGGACAAATTTATCACTTACACATCTTTTCGGTAAAATCCAATTTTACTTATTATTAGTAGTTTTTGGTAATAACGGTTATTTACACCAATTCTCTTTGTCAACACTTAATCGTTATGGAATTTCATTTTTGGTCAAAAGTCCATTATTGTTCACATTCAACTTGATTAGTCCAGACATAAAATTCTTGGCTCAAAACATACTGCTTTGGTAAGAGACTTTGACTTTAAGATAACTATAGTTGATTGTGATAGTTACCTTGTGTTAACAAGAAATCTTGTCAACACCCCAAAGCAAGGTTAGAGGAGGGAATGACCCCTTCGAAACCCCTTTTAAATTAGTTGGAGTAATCTAAGGTCATAACCTAGTATGAACAAAGGTATTAACTGAGTCGAAAGGGTCATATTCCTTTGAAAGAACCCCCTACGAAAGGTATAAATGTGCATGTTCTCTAAATAAAACATATATAAGTAGCGAATCGGACTCTATGCATTCGAAAGTGCCACGCATTTACTTTTTTGATATTTTTATGAATATATGGAATTGGGTCTTACAATGAAGTGAAATCCTTAATTTGATTAAGAAATTAGGGTTTACAAACTCAAGAAAAGTACAACCGTGGAAGGAATGAAATCGGATCCTCTAAAAATGGCACCCCTATAGTCTTATTTATAGGCGCAGGTTAGACCCCCTTCGCATCAGTCCTTTTAATTAATCAAAAGGATGCCTTTATGACCTTCCACCGCTGTTGAGTTCAGAGTGCCTTTTTAATGTTGCTTTTGAATAAGACTTAGATGCCTTCGACTCCATTGATAGGTATATGAGTGAGTCTTTTTCTATTGTAGATGCGTTGGATAAGCATAAAAGGATGTCCCAATGTGAGCGGAAGGTACATATCCAATACTTGCAAAAGGTGATGCTACTTTGGAATGCTTTCATTCTTATGGTTGCAGAAGCATTCTTTGAGGGTTGTATGGCAAGTGGTGTTGACTCCTACAGAAGGGTCAACTGCTTTAGAAGTACTTACTTGGTTGGTTACGGAATGCATTCCTGTTAACTCCTTTAGAAGCGTTGGACTCCTTCAATACTTGTAGAAGGTAGCTTTCCCTAAGGTAGTTGTTTCTTAGGGAAGGTATCAGGCTTCAATTAATGTGGATTCTTATTATCTGATACCTTCGAAAGGAACTTTTAATACATGCGAAAATCTTTAATGCATGTGGAATCAATTATTGCCGAAGGGATCAACTGAAGTGGAAGAGTAGCCTTAACCCCTTTAGACCCCTTTGGAAGCCCATAATTCATTTATCACTTGCAAAAGCATCTGTTCGACTCTTTCAAAAGGCCTTTCTATCACTTTTGTTCTTCATGAAGCTCTCCTTCATAATCATTTGTGCTCCGACAGGGTTGAAGTGACTTTTGGTAGTAAAATTTGCCCCTCACCCCCGGCGAAGGGATTCTCTTTACTTTTGAAGTCAACTGTTTTGATATGGCACCTTCCATTGATTCGGTATAGAACGTTCCTACAAATTGGTGTTGCTGAACTGATCTCGACCGTTCGCCTGAATCTGATCGGATGGTCATCCTCCGATCCATTCAACTTATAAACTACACTACTCATTTTTCCTCTATCTTTACCTACAACTAAAAATTTCTAAAACAAGAATTATATTCTTAAAATTTTCATCGATCTCAAAATTTAAAAGGCGAAACTCTCGGACTTGACATGAGTATTTACGATTTCAAATTAGAAACTAGTTTTGTTTGCCCAATTTTAAATTAAAATTTCTAGCATTTAAGTCTATTTTACTATTTTAAAATTTGAAAATGATTCGAGTCAATCAACCATGTAGGATGCGAATTCAAATCCATGGCGCCAATTCGGGTTTGAAAGTGAATTTGCCTAATTTAGGGTTATTTGCTGTTGTTGGATGCGAACTCAAATTCGAAACCCATTATGCCCAAATTTAATATAGCTTGAAGGATACAAATGATCCACCCATCATTCTTTGGAATCTAATTCTCTCACCCTAACACAAGCCATTTCTAGGTCTCGAATGATTGCAAAAAGGAAACTAAGAGGATTAACTTCCACAGGCTCTGCTCCTAAGAAAGCCAAAACTACCGATTTCCAGATTTCTCATACCCCAAAAGCAGGTGAATTTACTGGTGCTGACAGGGCATTTGAGGGTCCTAACACTAATTCCACTTCTTCTGTGGGTGATTTATTCTATAACAATAGATCAAACTAAAATGGTTCCTTCAAAGGATGACTTTATATCTCATATTGTTGTATTTGATTCTCCCAGCTTTATTAACCAAATGCAGAAGGATTTAGGCACTTTGATTCCTTCCTAGGATTTGAATCCCTTAAGACCCTTATCACTAGTGCCTCCTACTGAATTTGAGAATATCGTGCAGTCGATTATGCACTCTTTATCGTTTTCTACTGTTCAGCCACCCACCTCTATACCGGGTTCATTGAGTCATTGTCGATTACTAATCGAACAACAACTTCTGGTATATTCGATACAACTTGATTTTCATATTACTATTTTTTATACTGAATCCTGACTCCTATCATGCTTTTCCTCTTAGATCACAAAAAGTTGGTACTCTCTTTAGAAAGATGTTACTATGTCCTCAGCTGCAACATCAAAGCTCAGGGAAGAAGTCTTGACTTTACACAATCAGATCACTTACCTGACTACTGCCAAAGATAATGCAGTGAGGAAACAAAAATGGTTGAGTACGTCTCTTTCTCAGGCAGAGTCTTCAACTTCTGATGAGAGGAAGGCTAAACAGATTTTAGCTGATGAATTTTCGGCTCTTAAAATGACTTTGAAAGAGTCGGAGGATGAAAAACCCAGGGCTAATGCGAGACATGTTTCACTTAAGAAGGAGTGCACTTCTCTTAAAAAGAGGTTAGAGAAGAAAAGGGATTCTTTATCCAAAGCTATCGACGCTATTTTTTAGGCTAAGAAAAACGTGTCTTGATTTCTAAGCACTTCTCTTAATGATATTATTGTAAATTCTTATGTGGATGCGCTCATGATAGCCTATTCCAATAAAATAGAAAAGTGCCCAGATTTAAGTTTTCCTTCTCTTGACCCTGCGCTAATCAAAGATTTCTAGCTAAGATCAAAGAAATGGAACAATGGGTTGAGGTTCATGACAAAGAGGAAACTGATGTCACCCAGCTCCTATCTTTTGAAGTTCCTCCTATGGAAGAGGATTCTGACTCGGATGAGGAGGAAGACAAAGAGGGCGACAAAGCCGTCATTGATGAATATGACAACGACATTGATAATGATGATGTTAACAATAATGATACTGACAAAGGTTAGGGCGATGGCGATAATGAGGGTGACTATGATGACACTATTGGTGGGGATGGTGGCAACACTTTCAAAGCTCCAAGTGATAAAGACAGATCAATAAATGTTAATCCCGATCCTATTGTCCATGAAGCGGTTCACACTGAATGTCCTAGCCTATTTGATTTTTACGAAAGGGTGCTGATTTTTGTGCCGGAGAATAAGGGAAGAAGCAAGCTTTATAGAACTCGATTTCGGTTTCTCATGTATGGAATTCATTATAAAAATGGCTATCATTTTCAAGATAACACTATCCAATATCTTACCATTTTAGATAAGATTTTTTATAAGACAAAGCTTGAAAAGAAATAGGTGGAAATAAATGGCCTGTGCAGGGAGTTAGATAAATAGTTAAGAGAACACGACGCATTGTCTGATAAGTACTACAGGCATAATAAAAGCACTGCAGTATTATCGTCTTTCAAAGATCAAGAAGTGGCCTCTCGATTGAAAAGGGCACGTCTTCGTTATGACAAACTTTTGGAGGAGAACAAAGAATTGATGACACTCTTTTGGAAGTTAATCGAAGACAGAGACATCTTAATAGAATTTTTGTACAAAGCTTATTGCAGATATCCAACTGTGGATTACTCATACTTGGGTGATTTCGGAGGGGGCCTACTTAGATACCTACGAAAGAGATACTTGGATAAACAATGGTTTGATCGCCACTCAGGGGCTTGTAGGAACTTACCATAGGTCTATTCAATTCCTCATACATTGTGTCCTAAAAAACTAAATAATATAAGGATAAGTTCATTTTTGAGATATTTAAAAGATCAATCTTGTATGAACCAGAAGAAAATTTGTAATCTTGTAATTATATTGATTTATAGACCTTATTGTGTTAGTCTTTTTATCCTTAGTTTTATTTTATTACGTTATTAAAGAGTAAACGTCTCTCAAACAGCCCTTTTACTCAGGATTACTTAAGAAAATTTGTCAAGTTATGAAGAGATTGCTTAGAAAAGTCCTCGCTCTTGAAATCCTCAAGATTGGCAAGATATTGTTTTCTTAGAGATCTACAAAATCTTTACATGCAACATCTCCTACTTCTATTTGATTTTCTAGGCGAGATAAAAGGAACAGCTTATTAAGGAAATTCGAACATATCACACAAAATTAATTTGTGGTCGTGATAGTCCCCCAGCCGGAGAATGGGATTATAGCAAATGCCCCCTAATTGTTACCCCAAAATGATTTAATGCCACTTTTGAATCAACAATTACTCTTTCGTCCAACACTTTAGACAAAGTTAAAATTGTTATTTCTTGATTTTAAGTGTGATAGGGAAAAGAAAGAACTTGATTACAACAATGATATTTTACCATCTATCTCATTTCTTTTTGAGTTGTATCCCTTAGTATTGTAATAAAAGAAATGTGTTCTTTGGGTATTGATATCTTTTTCGTTTGTTTGAATAGGAAACATAGTTAGAGACTGCGTCACTTTTGTTAGATCCTTCATCTCGTTTCACTAGTCTTTCGGATAGATTGATTGCGGAAGAGGAGCTTATCTAAAGATCCTTTGTCATTCTCGAAAACATTAATTCACCTTTCAACTTAGTTGAAACTGTGAAACTAAGATAAGTGCAGCTGTTTCCATTATCTCAATTTAGTGTTGACACTTTCGAAGCACTATTTTGCCTTTTCGACTTATTCGAAACCCACATTAGTTAATTAGAATGTAGCTAATATCACTTTTTCAATACAAGCATTGTCGAAACTTCTCGATATCCTTTCATTAGTGTCAGCGCTACTTTGTTTCAAGTCTTTCGACTTAATTGGAGTATGGAATTTTGATAATGTTTATTTTTAAACAGATATTACATGGATAGCTATGCTTATTATAAAATAGAGTTAAAATATGTGGGTTTGGACGTTGTCAAAGGGTAAGTCCAGGTGAATGTGTGCCATAAAATGGGGGATGTTGATAATGTTTTCCACACTATCGAAAGCTTAATGATTCACACAGTTCTACTTAACTTTGATCCTCTGAAGGAATGGAACCAAGTGCTATGGCGGGTAATTGAGCTATTGTAATAGGCTTCCAACACCTTCAAAAGGTATTAGTAGTTGAATAAGTCATAACCTTGATGAAATTATATCACCTAGCAGGATCATGGATATTAAAAGAACCTCTAAGAAATCTGACAAGGATATTTTTTTGGAATTAGAACTTTCTTCAAAAATGTTTGAGGCAGTTTCAAGGCATTCTCTCAAAACTTCTCAAGATAAAGTAGATGTGATCCTCGATGATTTTGGGATTATAGGGGTTGAAGCTATCCCTCTTGGTGATCAACGACACAATTCAAAATCCTCCCGAGAGATACTTTTATTATACCGCCATTCATATTTGGCATGGGGGTTTCATCCCATTTCAAGAGTTCTTGTCGAGATTCTTAAGTCATCTCGGCATTGCTTCTATCTAGCTATCACCTAATATATACACATACCTTGTCTTTTTGGAGCACATGGCCCTAGAGTCGAGAATTCCTTCTTTGAATGCTAAAGTTATTAATTATTTAGCATGCCTTGTCAAATTCAGTACTTTGAACATCTACATTTTCCGGACTAATCCCCTAAAAAGTTGGTTTCAAAGGGAGTAAACATATTTAAGGATTGGGAAACACTGTTCTTCTACGTCAAATGCTTTCCAAACATTAGTGGAACCTTTTCTTCTCCCCATAAGTAGACCATTGCCATTATTTTTATTAACTTGTTCTCTTTAGCTGGATAATGTTTTCTTATTAGGCCCTGCTCCTAAGGATCTTGACAAAGAAGGCAAGAGACTCGTAAAGTTGGTGACTGCTGTTTCAAACCATATTGGGAATAGACTTCTATTGTTGACTCCTAGAAACCTCTAGAAACATTCCCTCGTACCAGATGGCCAGAAGATTCTTGGACAACCTCCTCTTATCCAACGCACTTCGAAAAGCAAACGCTTCTTAGCTTTGGGTGACCCTAAAATAATTTCATCCTTGTCCAATTTGTCCAGATCTACCCAATAAACTTAAGCGTATTATTTGTAACTTGTTTCCATGTTATTCGTTAAATCGTTTTGCTGATCTATGCCTTTTGGTTTCAAAAATCGCTCCTCTAGCTGAATTAATTACAAATGATTCACCCCTCAATCTTTGGAATCTGGTGCTCTGTCCCTAACACAAGCCATTGCTAGGTCTTGAATGATTACAAAAAGGAAACTAAGCGGAGTAACTATCGTAGGGTCTACTCTTAAAAAAGTCAAAACTATCGATATCCAGTCTTCTCTTACCTCAAAAGAGGGTGAATTTGCAGGTGCTAACATGGCATTAGAGGGTCCTAACCCTAATCCCACTTCTTCTATGGGCGACTTACCTTCTGTAACCATTGATCAAACTAAAATGGTTGCTCCAAGGATGACTTTATATCTCATATAATTGTATATGATTCTCCCAGCATTATTAACCAAATGTAGAAGGATCAAGGCACTTCGATTCCTTCCAACGATTTGAATCCCTCAAGACCCTTGTCACCAGTTCCTCCTACTGAATTTGAGAATGTTGTGTTGTCGATCATGCACTCTTCATCATTTTCTACTATTCAGCCACCCACCACTGTACCAGGTTCATCGAGTCATTTTCGATCCCTTAACGAACAATAACTTCTGGTATATTCTATACTACCTGATTTTCTTTTTACTATTTCTTATACTGAATCATGACTCGTATCTTACTATTCCTCTTAGGTCACCAAAAGCTGGTACTCTCTTTAGAAAGATGTTTCTAAGTCCTCTGCTGAAACATCAAAGCTCAGGGAGAAGTCTCCACTTTACACAATCAGATCACTAACCTGACTGCTGCCAATGATAATGCAGTGAGGAACAAGAAAGGTTGAGTGTTTCTCTTGCTCAGGCAGAGTCTATAATTTCTGATGAGAGGAAGACTAAATAGATTTGAGCTGATGAAGTTTTGTCTTTGAAAATGACTTTGAAAGAGTCCGAGGATGAAAAAGCCAGGGTTAATGCTAGACATGTTTTTTTAGCAAGGCCAACCAGTTTTATAGTGGACCATCACTTTTATTACGAACATAATAAAAGCATTTGGGTACAAGAGTAAGGTAGAAACACTTAACTACTAATGAAAAGGAATATACAGCACAGGATTGTGACTAAGGCTATCAATGGATGCAAACTGATGCGGATATGGTTGTATCCGCGTCGAATCCGCATCCGATATTCATGGATATCTGAGAATTAACATCCGTATCCGCATCTGAAAATAAAAAGCAGATATTTTGTATATTCGAAAATATCCGAAATATCCGCATCCGAAATTGATTAAGATTTTTATTACACTAATATTTTTGAAGCAAAACAATCACTTTCTCAAATGACAACACACACACTACAATATTAATCGGTTTATCAAATGACAAAATGGAAACATACATAATATCAAACAAGTTTACACGATATTACATCAATTCAAATGATAAAATAGCAACATACATAATGACAAAATGGCAACACACATAAAATTTCGGATCGGATGGGTGTTTTTCGGATACGGATATTCCCATTTCCGTATCCGATTTTCTTTTTGGATATCGGATATTCGCATCTGCTTTTTGAATATCGGATAATATCCATTTTTTGGATACGGATCCGGACGAATTTCGGATTTTTCGGGTATCCATTGACAGGCCTAATTGTAACAGAGGCGACACAACTACTAATAGAAATGGAGCGACTCTGTCTCCTCAGAAGAGGAAGAAGCACCATCATTAGCAATCTCCTGGGCAGATACCCGAGGAGCAATACAAACAATATGGGCATAAGGTCGAAAATGCAAAGCAAGACATGGGTCGTAACCCATAGAATCAGTAGGATATATAAAGATAGGTCCCAAGTAGAATCAGCTAACATGACAGCATTCCCACATGCACGTTGACCAATCATGCGAGCACCAATGAATCACCTGAAATACTGTAACGAAGGCATCTGAGGTCCAGCTGATTATCGAAGACAAATTAAAAAAAAGAATTCACCATGGGGTTATATCTCATGTCAGATTTGAGATCAATCCAACACCCTTTGGACTCATCCCAAACAATGTACAACCTAGGAGTCCCTGTAACATACCAAAATTTATTAATTTAAATTTGGTAAATGTCGAACTTTTATCATATAATTTAAAAGGTTACAAAATAAATAAATAATAAGTGATAAATTAAGTGAATAAAAATTTCTTTTGAGTTTAAAATTTGATATACTAAAAGCTTTAAAATCATTGGAATCTAAATTTTGTACATATTTGTGAATATATATGTATGTGTGCATATATGGGAAAATTTTGAATTTATATATTGAATTTGATTTTTAAATTTGAATTTAAATTTTAAAATAAATGTTTTAGTAAAATAATTTGGATTTTATATATATATATATACGTAGTATGTTATCAATTTCAAAAAACGTTCTCTTTTTAATAATGTGTACTAATATAAAGCTAATATTTTTAGTGGGAAATATAATTTAAATACAATTTATATAATGTAAATTATTATGTTAATAAAGAAAAAAAATTAATTAATTACAAGTGTTAAACTAATAGTGTCTAAGGTGACAAGTGTAATTCAAGGGAAGAAAAAATTAACAAGTGTCATGTTATCATTTCCATTTTCCTTAGAAATTTATAGAATAGAAAATAAAAATTATATATGCAATTCATCTTCTACTTTTATTCTTTTATCTCATCTTTAAAAGAGAAAACGGATCTGAGAAGAAAAAGAAGAAAAAATTTCAAGTCCTCAATTCACAAACCAGAAAACAAATTTCCAGGAAAAAAAAGAGTTTCTCTACTATTCAATCAGTAAGAAATCTGGAAAAAAAAAATATTTTTAATGATTGAAATAAATGAATACAACATGGGATTTAATACAACAACATCTAATTTTTTTTGTAGGAAGAATCAAGGATTAAAAGCATTAATCTATTTTGGTTTCTAGCTGCAGAAAATAGAAGAGTTCTCTGTTTATTAAGAATTGACTGTAAGTAAGTTAAAATTTTGGTCACTGATTAATTAAATGCATGAATATAACAAGAATAATTATTGATCTTTAACCATCAATTTGCAGATCTAAGTTTAAAAAGAATTAAAGTAAGAAAAGAAGAATAGTTGCAGGCCTCTATCTTTTTTAAAAAAAAAAAGAACTGTCAATGAATTATGGAAAAAAAAAACAAGTGAGTTAACTTGTGTTTCCTCAAATCTTTGGTTGTTGTGTGGATGTTGGATGATGTAGGGAAGTTAAAATTTGGTTTGCATCTTGAATATATGAATGAATGTTTTGTTTTTGCATGTTGATTATACAAATTTCAATCTCTGGTTTTAGTTTCAAGAAAAACAAAAGTGGAAAACCTGTCAACAATCCTGTTTCTTTCCCTCTGTCCCTCTTTCTTGTTGCATTTGAAAAATTAAACAAGTTGGAGTTTGTGCTTTAAGCTTGCACCATGTTTTAGTAACAAAACTAAACAAGTTTTGAAATTTGACTAGGTTTCAGTAATTAAATAAAGGCAAATTTGAAGTTTCTTTTTTTTAAAGAAACTGTAAAAACAAAACAAAAGAAAAAAAACAGTTACATTTGAGTTATAGGTTTACAGGTAACTCACATCAAATTTTAAATCCTTCTCTTCCTCTTTACTTTTGAAAAAGATTGTAAACAAGTTAAAGTTTTGTTTAAACCTGCATTTTAACCCCGAAAAGAACTAAAGCAAATTTTATAAAGATTTTCTTCCTGGAAACAATGAAGAACGGCCACAAAATTCAAAATTTCCAGAAATTTGAATTTCAAATATTTTAATTTATATAATACCATGTGAATCTACTTCAAAGGTGATGATTTTAGAATCAAAAATTTAATTTTTTCATTGAACATTCCTCTTGGAAATGGAGGTTGAACTGAAAATGAATTTTTAAGCAATTCTAGTGACCTATGGAATTTTAGGCGTCGAGATTGTTGTGGCAGCATGATTTAATGTTCGCAATCATCAAAAAAAAATACTAGATTAATTTATAAACCCTTAGAACTTTGATTCGAAAGCAAACTAGGGTTAAAAAGGCTTTTTCTGTTCACGCTAGAAACCACGGTGTTGCACCTTCCACAGATGACTGGACTCCACGTCAATGGTGCTAATCGAAGCGTGACACGATGACAAGGCTAGGGTCCAAGTTTGGTGGCCGATAATGGCCTGGGAAGGCGGCACGAGGCAAATGTTCAGATGACGTTCCTGATTTTTTCTGGTCGAAGGTCTCGATTCACATTTTTGAATTGTTTCCCAATTCTGGGTGTTCGTGGTGTCTTGGGGGATGCACGGCGACTCGTGGTAGCCGCAGTACCGACCAGCAACGATGAAGGTGGTCGTGCACGTGTACGTGCTTGGTTGTGTGTAAGTTGTGAAACTTGGGAAGGATAAGGGAAAAATTCAAAGCAGCTAACGGGTAAGATGGGTTTGAATTCGAGTATGGACTCGAAGTGGTTTAGAGGTTGTTCGAATTTGTACTTAGAAAAATTTTGGAAAGAAAAAAAATAACAGCACTCGGATCGAATTTTGAAAATCTCGAAGCAAGTTGGATGAAACCTTGGGGAAGACTCGAAGGGGCTTTGGGGAAGTCAGCATACAAATAAAAACAATAAATTTCAAAACTTTTAAAATTTTAAAACTCATGTTTTAAAAGATAGTTTTGATTTGGATTTAAAACAAATTAAAGTTAAGTAAGACATTTTTTCAAGATAGTTTTGATTTGGATTTAAAACAAATTAAAGTTAAGTAAGACATTTTTTTAAAGTAATTTAATTTTTGTCACATTACTTATAAAAATCAGTTATAAAATGTAGATAAAAATGATGTTAAGATGAAATGTTTTACAAAATAATTTTGATCTCTCTAGACAATTCACGTGATGAATTTAAATTAGATTTACAAGAAAAGTTACAATGGTTAACAAAGATAAGAATGTGTCCTTTGAATTAAATAGGTAATTTATGATTTACTAATATAACAAAAGATTTAATTAAAATAACTATTTAAATTAATTACTTAATATTTAATGATTAATTAAGGATTAATTTATTAAGATAATTAATTAAGGAAATAATTAATTAATAAGAGCAATTAAGATTTAATTAATGAACAATTACGGATAAATTAATTAGGGTAATTAATTAAGGAATGATTAAACTGTGACGATGATTAAAGATTTAATTAATTTTAATTAAGGATAACTAATCATTGATTAAAGATGATCAATGAAATTAATTTTGTGATTAATTACTTAATTCACACTTCATCGTAGTTGTATATGATTGATAACTATTGTATGATGGGTATTGATTGATATCTCTGATTGTAATTGTGATGCTATGTGATATGAATTACTTTGTGCTAAGCAGTGATTCTGAATTTTCTACGTGAATTGAAAACCCTTTGGCCCGTAAAACGGCACTTGAATTTTGATGCGACAGGGAGTCGGATTCCAGTTGGTTATCCGAAACCCACATCGAACCTGTGAATCTTTGTGAATGACATATCCACATGTTTTAAATTTGACGCTCACTATTCGGATTAGCCGGGAGAGGACCTTTGTGTCATATAACCTATTCCGAATAGTGATACAATGAAATGGATAGCAATTGAAGATGGTAGTGAAGACCGGACGTCTTCGAGAATGATAGGATAACCTGTCAAATGACTTCGCACTGAGTTGCTCGGGTATAGAGTTTCTCCATATGTGATGGGGAGTCCGATCGGGATTGTGGATGCCCGGATTGCAAGGACTTCTTTGGAAGTGCCTTCAGTTCTGTTCGAACCCGGAATAGACTTGTATGGATTGTATGTCTGACATTACATTTTGAGATATAAAACAGATTTCTTTCAACTACATTTCTGTTGGTGGCGGAGAATTTATTCTCTTTGCTTAACACCCTTCTTTGAGACGTACGAGCTCAGAGGTTATGTAGTTGAAGGTTATCAGTAATATATTCCCAACTTGGTAATGTGGCATGCTGAGTGCTGCTAATCATTTGTTGATCAAAGCATGGCTTTTGTGAAAAGCGTAGCTTTGTGGACGAGACTTCGTTGAACCTCACAACCCAGTAATGGTCGAAAAAGGAAAGATGCAGCAAGGTTACTAGGGGTAGCGCCCTTTAGCGTATGTGCATTTCTTTCTGGATAGAAGTGGTATCATGGTATGGAGCCCAGATACTTAACTTATGTGGATATCGCAAATATATATATATATATATATATATATATATATTACTTTGTGATTGTTGTTGGGGCCCCGGATAAAGGTTGGTTATAACCGGGGGATGGCATACTCGTGTCAGTAGTTACCTAGTTATAGAGGTAACCCGGCCTTGTGTTAGCAGAGATCCGGTTAGGTTCTGGGGACATCCCTCCAGAGGCATACCCATGTGGCCCAGGAAGTTCCTTAGCCTTACCATTTGTTGGAAATCCAAAGAAAGAATACGAACCCTGTACGGTTTTAGTTGTGTAACCTGCCATGCAGCATGGCGGTAACCTGCCACAAACCACGGTAGCTATAGTAGGCATACGATGAAATGTGGTATGCCGGCTAAGATTAATATTATACTTTCGAAAATATTTTCTAAACTATGCACTAGTAATAATATCAAAGAATTTTTTTTCCGTATCAAGCATGTTTGACTATCATAAGAAGAAATCTCCTCCAATTCTGCAATTGCATTGTGTGTGTGGCGGGAGGTCTTATGGTAGTTTCATTTTCCAAAAAAAAAAGCATTGCGGATTTCAGTTTAATTTTTTTTTTTGTTTCTTAAAAGATAAATTGTTTTTGTTTAGTCATACCAGTCCCATGACAGACTCGGAGTTTATTGTTTCCTTTCTAAACACTGGGTGCCCATAATTTCCACACGGGCAGCCTAGTAGCTGGTCTTCCGTGTTTTGGAGCTAGCTGGATTTTGAAGTCTTAGGGTTTGGAGGCTGCTGGTTTTTGAAGGTATTTAACTTGGAGATATTTTGAAAACTTTTGGATCTCAAGGTTCTTAGTTGGATGTTCGCTATCATTTCATTTCTTTAAAGACTTTCTTGGAATGCAATCACATGCTGTTCTATTGTGATGGTCTATTTTGAAGTAGTGTTGTATATGTATAAAAATACTCTGATGTTGGTGATGTTGATGCAATGAATATTGCGGTGATGTTGTATCTGGGATATTGATGCTAGCAGTTTATTTTGTTTCCGCTGTTTATATTCATCTATTGTTGTTATAAGCTCCATCCGAACTGAAATTTGACGTTTGAATCTCCGGCAGTCGAATACAAGTGAGGTATTTGATGTCGACTTTTGAACGCTGAATTTTGAGTCGTGACAAATGGTATCAGAGCTAAAGGTTTGGTAAGAAATTTAGCTATGGAGTATAACACATTAGATGGCTCATTAGAGATTGGGTGAAGTATACCCTAGAATGAGTATAAACCGAGACTAAAACCCCAAAATTTTCTTAGTCTATTTCCTTTAACTGCTGATATTCCTTAAGATATCTCGTCCGAATATCTAAATCAAGTTTCTTACTAATTACAGATAGTAAGAATGAGCGTCCGAAGAGGTAGAGCTAGGGTTCAAGGGAATGCTACAACAGCTAGTCAAGTTTCCCCTTCAGCAGAAGCAGTTATGCCTACTCAGTATCAGCCGAATCTGGCTGATTTGTATAAGAGTTTCTCAAGGCTTGGTGGTAGGTCGTTCACCGGCAAAGAGTCGATTATTGAGGCCCAAGCTTGGATCAGATCATGTGAAAAGATCTTTAAAGGGCTTAAGCTGCAAGATGATCAAATGCGACTAATTGCTTCTTGGCAACTGCAAGATGAAGCCTCAGCCTGGTGGGAAACTGTCACTGTAGATGAACCAGAAGAAGAGTTTACTTGGAGTCGATCTAAGGAGGTGTTTGAAAAGCGCTATATGCCGTCGGCAGGAATTTCCCGAATGTATCAAGAATTTCTGGACTTAAAGCAAGGAGGTTTGTCGTTTGAGGAGTACTTAAACAAGTTCGACGAATTATCCCGTTTCGGGCCGAAGTTGGTGAACACGTATCTAAAGAAAAATGAAAGGTTCGTTCGTGGGATGAACAAGAAGTATCACGAAAGGATGACAGCACACGTCGAAGAATCTTTTATGATCTTATTGATATGGTATATAGGTATGCCACCCTGGATATGCAGGAGATTCCAAGGTAAAGCGGAAATTCAAGTAATCAGAATTGGAAAAAAAGAAAGTTTGGGGGCAAGAAGCCACATCAAGGCAAGGATAAGAAGAGCAGTCAAGGGAATTCGGCTAGAAATGTAACTTGTTACAATGGCCAAGAAAAGGGGCATTATTCAAACAACTGCAAAAACCCGAAGAAGCAAGTTAAGAAGGAACAACCTGCGAAGAATGATCAAGGAGTTAGAGAATGCTATAATTGTCACAAGCCTGGACATGTTGTTAAGAATTGCCCAGTGATGAAACAAGCAAAGGTGGCAAATGTTTATGCGATGAAGGAAGACCCTACAACTTCAAAAGCAGATAAAGGAAAAGGTGTTCTGGAAGGTAAACTTACTATTTATGATAAAATTGTTAGAGTTTTGTTTGACACGGGTGCTACACATAGTTTAATCTCCCAACAAACCGGAAATGAATTAAAACTTAAACCTAATTTTGTCGATGAGCACATTTGTTTGAAAAACCCAGTTGGTGGTCCTGCAAACCTTTGTCTACGATGTAGAGACATTCCTATCTCGTATTCTTGTTACTGATTCCCTATCAGTCTCTTTGTTCTTGATTTTAATGAATTCGAAATTTTACTCGGAATGGATTGGCTAGCAAAATACGAAGCCAAATTAGATTATAATAATCGAACGATCTCGATCAAAACAGACTATGGAAATTTTATTGAAATCTCTTGTGAGGATCCGAGTCCAAAGAGAGATAAATTGATGTATACTTTGGGATATCCTGAACCCAGTCTAGAGTCTATACCTGTTGTTCGGGAATTTTCCGACGTATTTGAAGAAGTGAAATCCTTACCCCCACACAGAGAAATAGAATTCTGAATTGACTTAGTACCCAATGCCCGTCCTGTTGTGACGACCCAGAATTTTTGGATGTTTGAAATCGGAATATTTAATTAATTTTAAATATTCAAAGGAGTAATTTAACTTGAATTCACATATCACCAATTTTTTGGTAATTTAATTATTAAATTAAATAAGTTGAAGTTGGATAATATGTTGAATCTTCAGTTTTAAGCTTGTTAAAAATAATTTGAAGGCTTATAAAATTTATATTGATAGTACTGAAGATAGTAGAAGTGTTAAAATTGAATTTGGAAGTACTTTGTTCAGTTTTAAAAATAAATCATTTAAATCGATATTTAAAAATAGCCTTCCGAGGCACAGTATCCGAATTCGACGAAACCAGTTCCATTGGATCCGAAATATTGAATTATTTCCGGATTTCAATTTTCATAGTATTTGAAGTTATTATGTGAGCATACGATATATAAACACGTGGAAATTGTATCGAGACAATTTACATTCATATATATTATGTTCTTACTTATCAAATTTCCCTTTAGCCGAATTCCCATCACCATCACTGTAATTTCCCTCAAATCCTGTCTCCTTTTTCTCAGCTTCTAGTACGATAATGTCTATTTCTGTTCCCTTCGTTATTATTTTTACCACGCGAGTGTCCTTCATCTTTCAGAAAAGGAAATAATAATGTCGCTTCTTTACATTACAAAATCAAAACTAAATATCTGTTTGAAATCAAAAACCCCCTTCTCAAATCAAAATCAAAATCGCAACTTCTCTTTCCCCTTTTCTGTCTTTAGAGCTGGAGCTATCGATCGAGGCGATCGAGTGAGGGTCGGCGGCGATGTGAGTGTTGGAGCATGAAGGGGGTTTGCGAGTCGAGACGTGGCTACGCGCGCGACCTAAGTGGTGACGAGGTAGGGATTCGCGGTGGCTAGGGCAAAGAATTGAAGGCTGCGGCGAGGTTGCGAGTGAGGAGCTGGACCAACGCAGCGGTGATATCGCGTGGGTTTGGGTTGGGAACATCAACAGGTTGCGGTGGAGGGGGGGATCTTGTTCGAGTTCGGTGTGAGGTATTATTATTTTTCTTGAATTTATCTGTATATATTACATAAAAAATTTACTTACAGTAAAAAGGAAATCTTAAATGTCAAGTAATTTTTGAATTTTAAGTTGTCCTCAATTTAATTTTAATGTAAACAGGAAACGAAAACATTATTTTTACAGTAAGATATAGGTTATGTTTTAATTTAAATTGATAAACAGTAAAACAGAAAACAAAATGGATAAGATTTGAAAATTGAAATTTTAAATGTTGAAGAATTTATATATAGACAGGTTTGAAATATAGGAATTTTAGGATGTTGTAAAATCTTTATAAAATTGGGATTTTAAACCTATACAGATATTTGATAAGTAGTGTCAAAGAAGAAGAAATAAAATAAATATACATCTCTTAATTTTTTTATATTACAAGTTTATTTTAAAAATAATAGAATTGGTGACTAAATTATTTAATTAACTCATTTAATTATTGGGCTACTAAAGACAAGGGGTATTTATTGTAAAGGACAAAATATCCAAATAATTTATCCTCAAGGACACATGCCTATAATTTTATCCTCAAGGACAGGCCCAAAGCCCATTTTTTCTCAAATGCACAAATCTCTCTTCCCCGTGCCTATTCAATCCCGTTTTCAGCTCCGACCACCTTATCCTGCGTCAACGCCATCTCCTCACCAGCGCCGCCGCCTCCTCACCAGCGCCACTATTGCCACCTCCTCCTTCACCCGTTTTGCAGCAACCACCTTGTGCCACCTTCTCCACCCGTTTTGTGTTCACCATCGCCGCAGCGTCACCTCCTCACCAGCGTCGTGCAACTACCCCATGTCATCTCCTCCACCCGCCAACGCCACCCCCTCACCAGCACCATGCTCTTAAAAGCTGATACTGATACCAGTTTTTAGGTATCAGTTTTGAAATTTTAGGTATCAGTTTTCAAATTTTAGGTATCAGTTTTTAAATTTTAGGTATCAGTTTTGAAATTTCTTCTGATGCAAACCCTACAAATCGCTTCCAAATACCACACACTATACCACCACCTTCACAGTTTCGTCAAACCAATAACCCATCAGAAATTTTCCACCACAAATCCATACTATTTCCTAAACCACCACAAATCCACTGATACCACATCGCATACAAAACTGATACCCAAAACTGATATTATGTTATTTTATTAAAACTGATACCATCGCATACAAAACTGATACCCAAAAACTGAACACAGTAGAATGATTTCCATCCTCTCGTCATCGCTTCCTCCTCTCGTCCACGGTCTCCTTCATCGTCTTTTCGAAATCCTCACTCACGTGCTTGATCTCCATCCCTAACTTTTCATAGTCGCTCTCCGCTTCCTCACGTGCTCTTTTCTTCTCCGCAAGCTCCTTCATCTCAGATTTTTTCACAGACTCCATCTTCTTCCGAATTCGTCTCTCGAGCTCGAACTCCGCGCGCAGGTCCTTGATTTCTACCAAGGTGTTGTCGAGATCTGAGAGGTCGACGTCTCGGTCGGAGTTTATCGGGTTGGAGAAGGAAGCGATGGTGTGGGTTTTGTAGCAAGATGTGGAGTTGGAGAGGCAAGTTGCAGTGATTTGTCCTTGAGGATAAAATTTTAGCGGGCTGTCCTTGTGATTAAAAAAGCCCTAATTTTTGTCCTTGAGGAAAATTTCCTGTAAAGACAATTTGTTGAAGAAAATTTATTAGTTTAAAAATTTTAAATTTACTGGTCTATGTTAAAAATAAATTAATAAGGCGATTAGTTTGTCCTATTAACATATTTAATTTATTTTAGTTTCTAAAACTAAATTATTAAACGAAATTTAGTTTAAATGAAATTATTTGTTAATTAAATTAAAGTTAGCAAATGGAAATTATTGGTTCGATTTATTCGGATATTAACAAAATGAATCCAATGTTTATTCAAGGTTAAAGGTCGTGAAAACAAGTCGAGATGGATAGGATGGCAAATTTAAAAGGGCAAAAAGTGAGTTAATCTCACTCAGCTGAATTTAAATTTAAATGATTAAATTTAAATAATTGTTTGAATGGTTGAATTGATTGATGTGATATAGTATGGTATAATTTGAAATTGGCATATTATGTTGTGCTAACATCTGTGGATGCAGGGAAACAGGTTGGAGGGATCCAACTGGACCCCTCAACTTTTATTTAAAATTATTTAATATTCTCTGTTCTGATTATTTGACATTCTATAATGAATTATGTGGAAGTATGGAATGCTATGGCTTGGTTGATATAATTGGGTATAATGAATTACCAAAAATATAAATTTGATTTCGGAATGAAAATAAAAGAAGTGAAATTGCACGTAAAATTCTAATAAATGAATCCGGAAAATAGAAAGGAAAATTTGAATAACAGGAAGTTGATGAATTTTATAATTCAGTGTTATTATTTAAAAGAACAAAACATTTATTTAAAAGCTAAGATTTAAATTATTGAAAGAATAAAGAAGAGATTGGGAGAAATCTGGGATTTGTATATTTCAGTTAAAAGTTTTAAAATCAAATGGAAAATAATAGTAACAACAATAATTAAGTCCATACTTAATGAATTTTGAAATGAATTAAGTAATTAAAGAAACTCATTTCAAATAAATAAATTGGAAATCAATTTGGGAAAATTGATTTAAGTGGTTGAAGTTGGAATTTCCTCTGGATAGTCAAGTACATGTTTTTTTTTTAAAACGGTAAATTTTTAAATATAAATTAAATGTTTTAAAGTTGTTTTTAAAGAAAGCGAGTTTTGTAAAATTTATTATTCCTAACATTTAAAGTCTAAAGTAAGTATTTTCTTTTAATCAATTTTAGCAATAATTATTAAGAAGTAACGTAGTATTTTGTTTTTAAAAGTAGAAATCTAGTTTTTATATTTTATTAAGTAATGTTATTTTCAAATGTTTATATAGTATGTATTTTTAGTAAATCATTAAAGTAGTTTTAGCTTAAGTGTTTAAAAGTAAATCCCAAAGTAAGTATTTTTGTTTAATCTATTATCGTAATAATTATTTGAAGAATGATTTGGTCTCTTGTTTAAAGTATTATTAAAGATTAAGTATTAAAGTAAATTTTTCTAAATTAAATGTTAAATATATTTTACAATAAAGTGTTTTAAATTATTTTAAAAATCTAAAGTTTGTGCTTGGTAATTCCAATGGAAATGAAAATACTCGGAATTTATTCTGAGAAAAAGAAGAGAGTTTGAAAACTGTTTTCAAAAGGATTCGAAAGTGAAATTATATCTTGTAAAGATATTTTGAGATAAATAAATAAATTTGGGAAATTATTCATTGTTGGATGGTTGTTTGTGAAGATAAATTGATAGTTAAATCACCGACTATCAATATTGGACAAACTGTGTTGATCGCTTCGAAGAGACCGGGATCGAGATTTATTTCTCGAAAACCACTTCGATCCGGTTTGTATGTTTCGTGAAAAATGAGTTTGGATTCGAAGATGGAGCAGTGAAGTGCAAGGGCTGGTCGCTACTAATCCCGAGGATATTTCCAAAATGGATGTAGTAGGAATAGTGCCTTCGGTTCCGTTCGAACCCGGGACGGACTTGCATGGATGAATGCTTGCGAAACATCGTCAGGTGGACGATGAGCATTCTAAGGGATATGTTCTAAAAAGGTTACGCTTAGCCTCAAGCCTCATCAAATGGGAATGACTGAAAATCAGGGGTTATGCCGCAAGGCTAGGTAGGTAGCACCCAAGCAGGGTGAGGTCATCCATGTCTAGATGTCCCTTTTTATTTCGGCTTAGTGGGCGGTTGCTGATCCCAACCGCGGGGTGATCTCACTCGGGATTATCCAGTAAGGGGTAATCCCGGTCTTGTGTTGCAGGGGAGCGGGCGTACTCCTCGGTACGGTGATCTAGGCCCCGTACTGTGACAGGTGGTACCCCAGTGCCTAGTCATTAGTTGGAAATCCATTCTCCCTACGAGCCTTGTACGAGTTTTGTTTGTATTACCCACTCTGTGGCTAGTAGCTGGAATTTAATCATGTAACAATTTCGGCTATTTTATAAGTATTAGTACATAGATCCTATTATAATATCAGAGGATTTCTATAAAAAGTGTTTTAGCTATCGTAAGGTAAAAACCCGACATGTTTATTTGTGGCGTGGTCTTACGAGATGCTTTTATTTTCAAAGGGTTTTTGAAACTTTAATAATCAATTGGGTGTGATTTTCTCACACTGGTATTCCAGACTGACTCGGGTGTTATTTAACTGTAATGCTCGGGTCAGATTGAGTATTATAGAATACAAGATATGATGCTGTGGAGCTCAGGAGACGAGCTGGATAACGATATGTACTCTCGTACTTGTTTATATCCATACATTCCGCTGTGTTGAGTTGTTGTGTATCCATTTGTATGATATTGATGTTGAGCTGTGATTGATGTACTCTGATGATGTAATATATAAACAGAGATATTTGATGTTTGAGTAAAGATTATTTATTATCTATTATATTTTATTCCGCTCTGATGGTTAGATTTTGTTGTTATTTTCTATTTTCTTCTTCCACCTCTTCTTCTTTAACCCAAATGGTTCGTATTTACTGTACAACTTGAGTTGATTGTTGTAGAACAGTGTTGACTCAAGGGGTATGGATTTGCGGGCTGTTACACTTGGTACCAGAGCTTAGGTTGGTGATAACCTTGGCTCTGGTGGGAATTACTCATTAAATAGAGTCTATAGTACTCTAGAATGAGTTGGAGTGTATTAATAGATATGAGTGCGTTTTTGTTAGTGAATATAATTTGTTTTAATATTGCGTTGATCGGTTTATTGAGTGGCATATGAACCTTCATCGACACAGTCTGCGCAACTGTATCGAAGGGGTTTCTAAACACTTGAATAGAACAATTGACACGGTATTGTTTTAAATGTGGGTAAATGAAATAATTTTACCCAAAATATATTTTGATATAAATAAAAGTATTGTAAACTATTTTAGCTAATATATGGTTGTTTGGATGTTAGGAAGAATAATATTAAATTATTATCGTCGTGGGTAAAAATTTAACTAGAAATTGAAAATATAACCAAAGGTTGAGGGAATAAATTCAATTATAAAAGAAACTTATAAAATATGAATTATAAATGTAAATTATAAATTGAAATATAATCAAATGAGAATTTGTATGAGCATAAGCTGTGCAAATGAATTATAGTTAAAATTGATTTAAGCAGGATTTGGATATTTAAATCCCGGGGATTTGGAAGTATTTTGAAGATAAATAATAATATTATTGTTTTGGAGGTATTTCCGAAAGAAAATGTGTTTTGAATGAATTTTGAAAGTTATATAGCATTGAAATCACTTGGATTATTGGGAAATAATTCTGATGATGACGGCTGCATCATCAGTATTCATTTTCGAATTTCTGAGTGACAGATTGCTGCCAACAATAAATTTGTTCAGAAAAGCTAGTTGTTTTTGAAAAATCTTAAAGGAAATTTGCTGGGAATAAAACCAGGATTGGTTTAAATTTTGAGAAGTGTGATTTTGAGATGTTAGAGATTTCAAAATAATTTGAAACCAAAAGTCGGGTGTTTAAAAAATTCTGATGAGATAGTTGTAAACTTATAAATTGAGATAATTTTTAAATCAGGAAGGGAATATAAGCTTTGAATGTTGGAATTTAAATTTAAAGAGAAAAGTTAAAAAATGAAATTAACTTGGATGGGAAATAAAAATTTGACTAGATTGACATTAATTGGATAGGCCGAAAATAATATCATGTTGTATTCGAATTAAGTTGAAATCAAATTGAGTTAAATAAATCCGAGTTAAAGTAAAATTGAATTGGAATGAGAATTCAATTGAATTAATGAATGAAATTAAGTTCTTACCTGAAAAAATGGAAAATAAATTGAGTGAGGATTGGAATTGAAATTAATAAATAAGAATAACGTGTAAAAGAATTATAATGCATGAAATAAAATATGCTTGGGTTGTAAATAAGTATAAGCCTTGAGTTAAAATAAAAGAAGAATATATTCAAGCCTATGATGAATGGAATTATTTAAATAATAAGTTGTGACTTATAAAATTTGAAAAAGTAGGATAGAAACCCAAAATAAATATTTTTGATGAATTGAAAAATAAAATGAATGATCAAAGCTTGAATTATAAAATAAATTTGAACTTAAAAAAATTTAAATGAAGAGATTTCGAGATTAAAATCAAGTTCTGGATTATAAGTTGGGGAAGGACTATTTAGATGATAATTAGATAATGAAATATGTAATGAGAACCCAATGTAGTTAAATAAAGTTGAATTGTGAGTTTATGATGAAGTTTGGAAATAAAATCAAGTTGTAAATCAAATTCGACCTGGATCGATTGTAAAGTAAATGTAATTGAATTGTGGTAAATAAATTGGGTGGTAAATTGAAAATGGATAGTGGATTCGGAACTTGGGTTATAAATTAAAATTTTAACTTGAAGTGTTAACAAATTAAATATAATTGGGAATGTATAGAATAAAAATGAAGTTGGATTAAAATAGTAATGGTTTGAATTGCAAATAAAATCCAATTTGAGTATAAATGAGTTAAGTACGTGCTTGGATATTGTTTTGATAAATTGAGAAGGTGAATTAAAATCAAATAGAATTTGATTAAGATGAGAATCAAATGGAAGTGAACTTAAGTTTCAAGTGGAATAAATTAAGTAAATTAACTTAAGTTGAGAATAATTAGAAGCTCGACTACGAGTAAAAATGGAAGACCATTAAATTAAAACTTGGTTTAAATTAATTCGGAAATGGTTAGTAAAATGAAAATGAGCTGAAGTATATATAATTTTTTTTTGAATAAATGGAAGTGAATTAACTTAAGCTAATAGATGGAAGACAATTGAATTTAATTCAACTTAAACTAAGTTTAATGATATTGGATTAGAGTTAAATCAAGTGAAAATAAATTTTAATCAAAATAAAATTCGGTGAGTTATAGATAATATTTAATGGAATGAAAAATTCTCAAATAAATAATTGTAAACCATTTAAAATGTTAAGGAATTGAAATAACTTGGAGACAATATTAACAATTGAATGTTTTCAAGTTTAATAGAATAGTTTTAAATGAAACGCTAATGATTGGGTTGAGAAAAAAAATTAATTGGAATGTGTCAAGCTAAATAAATGGGTGTGAATGAACTAAAATAAAAGGAAATTTAATTGGTAATGAAGATGAACCTAAGTTGTTAACGGATTTGAATGAACTGGTTTGGTTAATAAATGAAATGCAAGTGAATGGATTCAAATCTGAAATGTAATGAAAATGAGAATATATGGATTGTGAATAAATTTAAAAATGGAATAGAATTAAGTATAAATTGAGTGAAATAAATTTAAATTGGTTATAAAACATAAATACTTATTTATTCACATGGATATCGTCAAATTTCATGGAATAAATTGTCATTGGATGTAAATGGAAGTAATTGAGATGCTATGAATTGATAAAAGAGAAATGGAATTGATTTTGAAATCAATTGAATGGAATATGAGTTTGTTTGGGTTAAAATAAATTGAAGGTAAGAAATGGTATTGTAAACCATTAAAATTAAATGAAATGGCGTATGGATTGGTTGAAACAAATGCGTAAGTGTTAAAAACCATATAAGTTGCTTATGAACGTTGTTTAGTTACATTTCTTTTAATATTCATGTGTTGTAATTGTTTAAAAGAGTGAAATGTTAATAAACTTCATATATATGACACTTACATGTTTAAATTGAGTAAGTACAGGTACCTGGAAGCTTTATGGCTGGATTTGGGTTGCATTAACTGCTAAATAAATAAGTTGTCTGCTTAAAAATGCTAAATAAGGTACGCATACACAATAAAAATAGGAAATATGAACTGTTTTTGGTTTTTCCGACCGTGTGGGTCGATGTATATATATTTATCACTTTTATCAAATTGCAAAATCTCCTCCGTACAAAGGAGACTCTGCCAAAAAATTTCAGAAATTTTGGGAGTTAAAATTTTTTGAAAATTTTGGAAAATTTTGTTAACGACAAAACGATTTTAAATTGAAAACTGAAATAAGTTAGTAAATGAAACTAACTAATAGTTATAAATGGAAAATAAAATTCAATATTTAAAATTAAAGATAAATTGAATTCGTATGGAAATGAAAGAATCAATTTGAATGGAAATAAATATAAACTAAAGTGGGAGATGAAAATAAATATAAGGAACACATAAATGCTTATACTAACTTAAGAAGGGAATGGTGAATTTTTGATTGGGAATTGATACTACAAATATAATCTAAGTTAATATTTGAATAAATAAATACTGACATTTTGTAATAAAGTTGATAACAAATTTTGAATACTGTGATTGGATATTAGTGCTAAGCAGGATATGCAGGTAATACAAAGGGAAAAGAGAATTGGATTGATTTCAAAAGATAAAAATTTGAAATGCTCGACAAAAAGGTATGAATTTAAATTTGGTGTGAAATTTGATTGGGATTTTGGATTGAGCCACTTGGCCTTTTCTTTTTGGATTTGGGAGGCCGTAGAGCCATTTTGTAGTTGTACCGAGCTAGCCGTGCAAAGGAGACGCTGGCGAAATTTTTTCGAAAATTTAGAGAGTTAGAAATTTTGATAATTCAACATTTGGATTTAAATTAAATTTGAATAGTTGAATAAGTAAAGTTAGTTGGGAACTATAGAAGGTTTTGGGAAGTTGGTTGAAGTAATAGTGGGTCTTTGATAAAAGATATGTTATGGCAAGTTGATAAAACTGATTGGTTTTGGGAAAAAGTAAACGGGTATTGGAACATTCTTCCAAACTAGTAATTTCGGGGACGAAATTCTTTTAAGGGGGGAGGAATGTGACGACCCAGAATTTTCGGATGTTTGAAATTGGAATATTTAATTAATTTTAAATATTCAAAAGAGTAATTTTAACGTGAATTCACATATCACCAATTTTTTTGTACTTTAATTATTAAATTAAATAAGTTGAAGTTGGATAAAATGTTGAATCTTCAGTTTTAAGCCTGTTAAAAATAATTTGAAGGCTTATAAAATTTATATTGATAGTACTGAAGATAGTAGAAGTGTTAAAATTGAATATGGAAGTACTTTGTTCAGTTTTAAAAATAAATCGTTTAAATCGATATTTAAAAAAAGCCTTCTGAGGAACAGTCTCGGAATTCGACGAAACCAGTTCCATTGGATCTGAAATATTGAATTATTTCCGGATTTCAATTTTCGTAGTATTTGAAGTTCTTATGTGAGCATACGATATATAAACACGTTGAAATTGTATCGAGACAATTTAAATTCATATATATTATGTTCTTACTTATCAAATTTCCCTTCAGCCGAATTCCCATCACCATCACTGTAATTTCCCTCAAATCATGTCTCCTTTTTCTCAGCTTCTAGTACGATAATGTCTATTTATGTTCCCTTCGTTATTATTTTTACCACGCGGGTGTCCTTCATCGTTCAGAAAAGGAAATAATAATGTCGCTTCTTTACATTACAAAATCAAAACTAAATATCTGTTCGAAATCAAAAACCCCCTTCTCAAATCAAAATCAAAATCGCGACTTCTTTTTCCCCTTTTCTGTCTTTCGGGCTGGAGCTATCGATCGAGGCGATCGAGTGAGGGTCGGCGGTGATGTGAGTGTTGGAGCATGAAGGTGGTTTGTGAGTCGAGACGCAGCTACGCGCGCGACCTAAGGTGGTGACGAGGTAGTGATTCGCGGTGGCTAGGGCAAAGAATTGAAGGCTGCGGTGAGGTTGCGAGTGAGGAGCTGGACCAACGCAGCGGTGATATCGCGTCGGTTTGGGTTGGGAATATCAGCAGGTTGCGGTGAAGAGGGGATCTTATTCGAGTTCGGTGTGAGGTATTATTATTTTTCTTGAATTTATCTGTATATATTACATACAAAATTTACTTACAGTAAAAAGGAAATCTTAATTGTCAAGTAATTTTTGTATTTTAAGTTGTCCTCAATTTAATTTTAATGTAAACAGGAAACGAAAACATTATTTTTATAGTAAGATGTAGGTTCTATTTTAATTTAAATTGATAAACAGTAAAACAGAAAACAAAATGGATAAGGTTTGAAAATTGAAATTTTAAATGTTGAAGAATTTATATATAGACAGGTTTGAAATATAGGAATTTTAGGATGTTGTAAAATCTTTATAAAATTGGGATTTTAAACCTATACAGATATTTGATAAGTAGTGTCAAAGAAGAAGAAATAAAATAAATATACATCTCTTAATTTTTTTTATATTACAAGTTTATTTTAAAAATAATAGAATTGGTGACTAAATTATTTAATTAACTCATTTAATTATTGGGCTACTAAAGCCAATTTGTTGAAGAAAATTTATTAGTTTAAAAATTTTAAATTTACTGGTCTATGTTAAAAATAAATTAATAAGGCAATTAGTTTGTTCTATTAACATATTTAATTTATTTTAGTGTTTGCGTCAAAATTGACCACAAACACCCGATATCGTTGAAAGCAGCCGTTTGTGGACACAAATCAGCAACAATCAATATAAGACTCAAATCTAAACAGCAGCAAACGCAGTAACTCAGAAATAACAATAACAAACACAGGGTTTATAGTGGTTCGGCAATCTTGCCTACGTCCACTCTGAAGTTTATGACTTTATTGATATTCTCTTGATGATTACAGTTGATTACAGCAAGTTACAATGGATTATAGCTCTGAAACTTAAATGCAACAGCGATGATCAGGTGTAGAATTGAATCCGGTAGAGTTTGGGCGCGTCAGAATTCCGATCCCCTTTTCTGAATGACCTGGGGCTCTATTTATAGATGTAGGAGGCTGATATTTCGCCTAAATTTAGGAAGACCACTTCTGGCACGTGAGGGGGCACATGAGCCCAACCTTAGGGAATTTGGGCCCACTTTAGGATGATTCGAAGTACGTTCGAATTGATCAAGAATTCATCCAATCGAGGAGAAACTTGGCGTGGATATTCTTCAACATGTATACAAGCTCCTGTGAAAATTTCATAACATTTGGACTTGTAGATCGCGAGATATCATCGATTCGAATTAGCGTTTCCTGAACTTTTCGCTCCATTCGAATCGATCAATTCGAATCGATTGATTCGAATCGATCCAAGCACGCGCTAGTAGGTTGACGTGGCGCGCATTCTTCGAGTCGATCCACATTTTTTGCCGAGTTGATAGAGTCGTCGCTTGAATTTCGCCGCTTTGACTTAATCGATTCGAAGGCTTTGCTTATGCATGGATTCGAACTGAGACTCGTTCGTATCGATCATATCTCACTTCAGCTGATCGGTACGAAACGGCAACACTGGTTGGATTCGAAGAGAGGTGTCTTCATGGATTCGAAGGTCAGCAACATCTATGGATTCGAAGCAGGGGGAACATGATGGATTCCATCATGTGTTACAGCGATGGATTCGAAGGAAGGTAATAGGATGGATACGAAGCCTGGCCACCTGATGGATTCGAAGGAAGGTTGGGCTTATGGATTCGAAGGACTTCCAAACTTGATGGATTCGAAGTAGATGGGTACGAACCGATGGATGCGAACATGATTTCTGGCCATGGATTAGAACTAGGGTACATCTTATGGGTTCGAACAAGGGCTATCTCCTCCATCTTCAATCGATCATATCTTGCGTGTATGAACTCGGATTGACTTGAGACTTGAAACATCGGCTCTCGCGACTTTGCCTGTCATGTCTTATCAATTATGGCCCGATCCGGACTCGGACAAAATTCATCGATATCCATAGCGAAGTGGAATGCAACCAATCTCTGAGACGAACTGTCTCTTGTTTTCGACCAATCTTTCGGTATCACGGCTTTGCCAAAAAGCGGGTAGCATTTGCCCCCCAAAATATGCCTTGCGGTAGGAAGGCGTGTTTTGTAATGCCATGATCTGGAAGTTCATATCCTATAGATGTCCAGCAAAGGAATTTACAGTTCTATGTGACCTCAAATAACGACCGTTCGGGATCAGGATACTTGAGATGAAGTGCGACCTCAAATAACGACCGTTCGGGATCGGGATACTTGAGATGAAGTGCGACCATTCATGGTCAAGCGCCTGACTTCAAATGACGATCGTTCGAGATCGAGCCATTTGAGGTGAAGTGCGACCGTGCGCGGTCAAGTGCGGACCTTAAATGACGACCTTTCGTGATCGAGCCATTTGAAGTAAGATGAGTTGTGCCCTTCGGGGCGAGTCGTCCCGTTCGAGGCGAATTGCGACCGTTCGCGATCGTGTGCCGTTCGAGGCGAGTTGTGACTGTTCGAAGTCGGGTGCCGTTCGTGGTGAGTTGTGATCGTTCGCGATCGTGTGCCATTCGAGGCGAGAAAATGTGCCCGGGAGGGCTTGGTATTACCGATACCAGGCTCACGTTCGCGTGGGTCCCTGGATCGTTTGTCAGGGTGGTTTATCGCCATCTCAGAGCATGCCTAAGGATCGTTCGCGACCCCGTACATGTGTAAGTAGCTTAGCCATTTCAGAATCATCAGAATCAAATATCTATTCGACAGATGAATTTTAAAACAGAAATACCCAAACAAACCAAGTTCAAATGTCCAAATCAACGCGAAACAAAAGCAAAGAAAAGATGTCAAAGTGTAAGTTCCCACTACGAAACAATCAATGATCATTCAGAGCATGCCTGGAGAACGTCCGCGATCTCGTACATGCGTAAATGATTTAATTGTGTTAATGGAAGCTTACGACTTGTTCATCGTTATTTTAATTAATTGATAATCAAACGGTTCCTTGATTCAGGGTCGCCTCTAGCTCATGTATACGGTGGTCGCTCTGGTTCCACCACTGGAGTTCGCCTCCTCACATATTGAAGGAAAACACCATTCCTGATATGTCCTTCTAACTCGTCCTTCAGATGCCTACAATCATTAGTGTTATGACCGTTTAATTCATGAAATACACAAAACTTATCTGGTCTTCTTTCGTCATAAGTTGGATCCCTTCGCATTGGTCTACGATACGGAACATGCTCCTTGGTATCCTGATAAATTCATTCCAGACTCTCATTCAGCTCGGTGTAAGTGATGAATCGCGGCTCCCTTTGTTGCCGCTTTGACCTGTCGTTATAATCCTCAGCCTTTCGTTTTCCTTTATCCTTGCCTGATTCCTTTTCGAAAGGCTTTTTGTCTTTAAGCACATAAACTTCTATTCCCTCTCCTTCTTCTCTTTCTGCATTCGCATCCTCTAATCGCAAAAACTTTTCTACCTCGTCGTAGAATTCAGCTAGATCCACAGGCGGATCTTTGGTCAATGAATTTTTGAACTCTGTGCCGTCAGCTACTCCGGACACAGCTGCCATTACCACCATAGATGGATCTGCTCGATCCACCGAAGCTGCTGCTGTATTGAATCGCGTTAGATAACTCCTCAAAGTCTCTCCGGCATTCTGCTTTAAAGTTGCCAAAGTCATCACATTCTTGGGTCTTGTAATGTGAACCCTGAATTGCCCCATAAATCTCTCAATTAAATCATTCCATGTTCCGATGGATCCATTCTCCAATTGTCTAAGCCACAATGCTGCGATATCCGCCAAGTACAATGGAAAGCACCAGGCCATAACCTCCTCTGATGCCCCTAGCACTTCCATATGTCTCATATATTTCGTTAGATGAACCGTGGGGTCCGTTCTCCCATCATACATGTCCAATGATGGTAACTTGAAATCCGGTGGGTTCCTAGCTCGTCTGATTGCTGGAGTAAAAGGACTCCTATTAACATCCTTCAAATCTTTATTTACCAAACCGCCTCTCATAGCTTTTCTAACCATCTCCGCCAATCTGTCATTGTCTCCGGGATGCAATCTTCGTTCACCACTTTCAACCTGCCCCCCGAGTTCACGAGGGAACTCTGGGATCTGCCCCCTTGACTGAGCGTTCACTCCTCTGCTACTCCCAGGTTGCGCATATGCTCCCCTCTCTCTCCGAAATTGGATCAACGTTCTCCATGGGTGTGCCTCCTAATCCAGGTGCTACGTCAGATGGACCTACTCCGTTCTGAACTCCATCCGCTTCCCTATTCTGTGCTCCAAGCTGTCCTATCTATTGAAATAAACTTTGGATCAACTCCTCTTGTTTCTTCATCATTATCTCCATCTCGTCCCTTGTGATGAAGATCGACGGTTGATTCGCTCCTGAAGAAGCCTCTTGACTTCCTTGGTGTTCACTTCTCTCTGGCCTTTGTTTCTTACTTGTTTGTCTCGTCATGGTTTCTCAAATCTGAACTTTCAAACTCTCTGAATCAACTTCTAATTGATAGATTTCCTGAGTTAGCCTTCTCAGTGAAAGCACCAAAATGTTTGCGTAAAAATTGACCACAAACACCCGATATCGTTGAAAGCACCCATTTATGGACACAAATCAGCAACAATCAATATAAGACTCAAATCTAAACAGCAGCAAACACAGTAACTCAGAAATAACAATAACAAACATAGGGTTTATAGTGGTTCGGCGATCTTGCCTACGTCCACTCTGAAGTTTATGACTTTATTGATATTCTCTTGATGATTGCAGTTGATTACAGCAAGTTACAATGGATTTTAGCTCCGAAACTTGAATGCAACAGCGATGATCATGTGTAGAATTGAATCTGGTAGAGTCTTGGCGCTTCAGAATTCCGATCCCCTTTTCTGAATGACCTGGGGCTCTATTTATAGATGTAGGAGGCTGATATTTCGCCTAAATTTAGGGAGACCACTTCTGGCACGTGAGGGGGCCCACGAGCCCAACCTCAGGGAATTTGGGCCACTTTGGGATCGATTCGAAGTACGTTCGAATCAATCAAGAATTCATCCAATGGAGGCGAAACTTGGCGTGGACATTCTTCAACATGTATACAAGCTCCTGTGAAAATTTCATAGCATTTGGAATTGTAGATCGTGAGATATCATCAATTCGAATTAGCGTTTCCTGGACTTTTCGCTCCGTTCGAATCGATTGATTCGAATCGATCCAAGCACGCGCTAGTAGGTTGACGTGGCGCGCATTCTTCGAGTCGATCCACATTTTTTGCCGAGTTGATAGAGTCGTCGCTTGAATTTCGCCGCTTTGACTTAATTGATTCGAAGGCTTTGCTTATGCATGGATTCAAACTGAGACTCATTCGTATCGATCATATCTCACTTCAGCTGATCGATACGAAACGGCAACACTGGTTGGATTCGAAGAGAGGTGTCTTCATGGATTCGAAGGTCAGCAACATCTATGGATTTGAAGCAGGGGGAACATGATGGATTCCATCATGTGTTACAGCGATGGATTCGAAGGAAGGTAATGGGATGGATATGAAGCCTGGCCACCTGATGGATTCGAAGGAAGGTTGGGCTTATGGATTCGAAGGACTTCCAAATTTGATGGATTCGAAGTAGATGGGTACGAACCGATGGATGCGAACATGATTTCTGGCCATGGATTCGAACTAGGGTACATCTTATGGGTTCAAACAAGGGCTATCTCCTCCATCTTGAATCGATCATATCTTGCGTGTATGAACTCGGATTGACTTGAAACTTGAAACGTTGGCTCTCGTGGCTTTGCCTGTCATGTCTTGTCAATTGTGTCCCGATCCGGACTCGGACAAAATTCATCGATATCCATAGCGAAGTGGAATGCAACCAATCTCTGAGACGAACTGTCTCTTGTTTTCGACCAATCTTTCGGTATCACGGCTATGCCAAAAAGCGGGATAACATTTAGTTTCTAAGACTAAATTATTAAACGAGATTTAGTTTAAATGAAATTCTTTGTTAATTAAATTAAAGTAGCAAATGGAAAATATTGGTTCAATTTATTCGGGTATTAACAAAATGAATCCAATGTTTATTCATGGTTAAAGCTCATGAAAACAAGTCGAGATGGATAGGATGGCAAATTTAAAAGGGCAAAAGGTGAGTTGATCTCACTCAGCTGAATTTAAATTTAAATTTAAATGATTAAATTTAAATAATTGTTTGAATGGTTGAATGGTTGAATTGATTGATGTGATATAGTATGGTATAATTTGAAATTGGCATATTATGTTGTGCTAACATCTGTGGATGCAGGGAAACAGGTTGGAGGGATCCAACTGGACCCCTCAACTTTTATTTAAAATTATTTAATATTCTCTGTTCTGATTATTTGACATTCTATAATAAATTATGTGGAAGTATGGAATGCTATGGCTTGGTTGATATAATTGGGTATAATGAATTACCAAAAATATAAATTTGATTTCGGAATGAAAATAAAAGAAGTGAAATTGCAAGTAAAATTCTAATAAATGAATCCGGAAAATAGAAAGGAAAATTTGAATAACAGGAAGTTGATGAATTTTATAATTCAGTGTTATTATTTAAAAGAACAAAACATTTATTTAAAAGCTAAGATTTAAATTATTGAAAGAATAAAGAAGAGATTGGGAGAAATCTGGGATTTGTATATTTCAGTTAAAAGTTTTAAAATCAAATGGAAAATAATAGTAACAATAATAATTAAGTCCATACTTAATGAATTTTGAAATGAATTAAGTAATTAAAAAAACTCATTTCAAATAAATAAATTGGAAATCAATTTGGGAAAATTGATTTAAGTGGTTGAAGTTGGAATTTCCTCTGGATAGTCAAGTACATGTTTTTTTTTAAAACGGTAAATTTTTAAATATAAATTAAATGTTTTAAAGTTGTTTTTAAAGAGAGCGAGTTTTGTAAAATTTATTATTCCTAACATTTAAAGTCTAAAGTAAGTATTTTCTTTTAATCAATTTTAGCAATAATTATTAAGAAGTAACGTAGTATTTTGTTTTTAAAAGTAGAAATCTAGTTTTTATATTTTATTAAGTAATGTTATTTTCAAATGTTTATATAGTATGTATTTTTAGTAAATCATTAAAGTAGTTTTAGCTTAAGTGTTTAAAAGTAAATCCCAAAGTAAGTATTTTTGTTTAATCTATTATCGTAATAATTATTTGAAGAATGATGTGGTCTCTTGTTTAAAGTATTATTAAAGATTAAGTATTAAAGTAAATTTTTTCTAAATTAAATGTTAAATATATTTTACAATAAAGTGTTTTAAATTATTTTAAAAATCTAAAGTTTGTGCTTGGTAATTCCAATAGAAATGAAAATACTCGGAATTTATTCTGAGAAAAAGAAGAGAGTTTGAAAACTGTTTTCAAAAGGATTTGAAAGTGAAATTATATCTTGTAAAGATATTTTGAGATAAATAAATAAATTTGGGAAATTATTCATTGTTGGATGGTTGTTTGTGAAGATAAATTGATAGTTAAATCACCGACTATCAATATTGGACAAACTGCGTTGATCGCTTCGAAGAGACCGGGATCGAGATTTATTTCTCGAAAACCACTTCGATCCGGTTTGTATGTTTCGTGAAAAACGAGTTTGGATTCGAAGATGGAGCAGTGAAGTGCAAGGGCTGGTCGCTACTAATCCCGAGGATATTTCCAAAATGGATGTAGTAGGAATAGTGCCTTCGGTTCCGTTCGAACCCGGGACGGACTTGCATGGATGAATGCTTGCGAAACATCGTCAGGTGGACGATGGGCATTCTAAGGGATATGTTCTAAAAAGGTAACGCTTAGCCTCAAGCCTCATCAAATGGGAATGACTGAAAATCAGGGGTTATGCCGCAAGGCTAGGTAGGTAGCACCCAAGCAGGGTGAGGTCATCCATGTCTAGATGTCCCTTTTTATTTCGGCTTAGTGGGCGGTTGCTGATCCCAACCGCGGGGTGATCTCACTCGGGATTATCCAGTAAGGGGTAATCCCGGTCTTGTGTTGCAGGGGAGCGGGCGTACTCCTCGGTACGGTGATCTAGGCCCCGTACTGTGACAGGTGATACCCCAGTGCCTAGTCATTAGTTGGAAATCCATTCTCCCTACGAGCCTTGTATGAGTTTTGTTTGTATTACCCACTCTGTGGCTAGTAGCTGGAATTTAATCATGTAACAATTGCGGCTATTTTATAAGTATTTGTATATAGATCCTATTATAATATCAGAGGATTTCTATAAAAAGTGTTTTAGCTATCGTAAGGTAAAAACCCGACGTGTTTATTTGTGGCGTGGTCTTGCGAGATGCTTTTGTTTTCAAAGTGTTTTTGAAACTTTAATAATCAATTGGGTGTGATTTTCTCACGCTGGTATTCCAGACTGACTCGGGTGTTATTTAACTGTAATGCTCGGGTCAGACCGAGTATTATAGAATACATGATACGATGCTGTGGAGCTCAGGAGACGAGCTGGATGACGATACGTACTCTCGTACTTGATTATATCCAGACATTCCGCTGTGTTGAGTTGTTGTGTTTCCATTTGTATAATATTGATGTTGAGCTGTGATTGATGTACTCTGATGATGTAATATATAAACAGAGATATTTGATGTTTGAGTAAAGATTATTTATTATCTATTATATTTTATTCCGCTGCGATGGTTAGATTCTGTTGTTGTTTTCTGTTTTCTTCTTCTACCTCTTCTTCTTTAACCCAAATGGTTCGTATTTACTGTACAACTTGAGTTGATTGTTGTAGAATAATGTTGACTCAAGGGGTACGGATTTGCGGGCTGTTACAACGTAAGTCGCAGGATGGAACCTAGGGAAAGAATTGAATTAGTCAATCAAACTCGAGATTTGCTAGAAAAGGGATTGATTCGCCCTAGTGTTTCTGAATGGGGTTCAGCTGTCGTGTTTGAGGCTAAATCGGACGGATCTTTGAGATTGTGTGTAGATTACCGCAATCTCAATAAACAAACTCTCAAAAACAAATTCCCTTTACCTAGAATCGACGATCTATTCGATCAACTTCATGGAGCTCGATTCTTTTCTAAAATTGATTTAGCTCAGGGATTCCATCAACTGTGAATAGCTGAGGATTGTGTTCATTCAACTGCTTTTAGGGGTCCTAATATGTTCTACGAATGGTTTGTCATGCCCTTCGGACTAACCAACGCTCCCGCGTACTTCGTAGATTTAATGACCCGAGTGTTTCGAGAAGTATTGAACAAATTTGTCCTTGTATTTATTGATGATATCTTGATTTACTCCAAAACTAAAGAAGAGCATGCTGAACATCTCAGAATTTTTGTGGAGATATTGAGGAGGAATATCCTATTCGCTAAATTTTCTAAGTGTCACTTTTGGGTCAAAGAAATCAGATTTCTCGGTCGTATTGTTAATGAAGAGGGTATTTCTGTTGATCCAAGAAAGATTTCAGCAATTCTGGATTGGAAGCGACCCACTACTCCTGGAGAAGTTCGAAGTTTTCTGGGTTTAGTGGGATATTATAGAAAGTTTTCTAGGATTTTTCTAAGTTGGCGAGTCCATTTACTAAGCTAACAATGAAGATTGCTAAATTTGATTGGACTCCAAAGTGTGATGCTTTCCAGGAATTGAAAAGGAATTAACTACCGCTCCCGTTCTCGCTATCATTAACGGGAACCAAGGGTTATCTGTCTATACTGATGCTTGTGGAGACGGTTTGGGTGCAGTACTAATGCAAAATAGGAAAGTGATTGCCTACGCGAGTAGACAATTACGCCCGCATGAGAGAAATTACCCAACACATGATTTGGAGCTTTTAGCTGTTATTTTCGCATTGAAAATCTAGCGACACTATCTTCTGGGTAAGAACCTTTTTCAGCTTTCTTAATGATATAAGAAATTTAACTTAACTAAATAAATATACTTAATGAACTATTTCTGTTTTAGGTGAAAATTTTGAATTATTCACCGACCGCAAATATTTGAAAAATCTCTTTACCTAGAAAGATTTAAATCTACGGCAACAACGATGGTTAGAATTTCTAGCATCATATGACCTAGTTATTCAATATACGCCCGGAAAGGCCAATGTAGTTGCCGATGCTTTAAGTAGGAGGCATGCCATTCTTGCATATCTTGTAGTTACTCCTACTCTCCTCGAAAGGATCGCCAGTAAGCAAAAAGAAGACCAGTTCCTCCATGGAATTTGTAAAAGAATTCATCCAGGAGAATATTCTAGTTTTGCAATTGATAATAATGAAGTTATTAGGCTGAAAGGCAGGTTATGTGTGCCAGATATCCCTGAAATAAAGCGTGAAGTTATAGATGAATGTCATAAGCCAAACTCAGTATCCATCCAGGAGTTAATAAGATGTATAAAGATAACAAAAGAACTTTCTGGTGGAAGACAATGAAAAGAGATATATCTATATATGTGAGTCGCTGTGCTACCTGTCAATAAATTAAAAGTGATCAGAAGAAGATAGCGGGTTTACTCCAGCCTTTGGAGGTGTCCAGGTGGAAATGGGATCAGGTATCGATGGAATTCATCGATGGGTTGCCCCGCACTCGAAAGGGAAATGAAACAATCTGGGTTATTGTGGACCGCTTGACTAAAACAGCCTATTTCATCCCAGTGAAATCCACCCGGACAGTAGCAAGTTTAGCTGAGCTGTATGTCAAACAGATTGTCCGTCTCAATGGTATACCGAGCAGTATAGTGAGTGATCATGACCCGATCTTCAATAGTAGATTTTGGGAGGCATTTTAGGCCACGTTGTGAACAAAACTAAATTTCAGTACTGCTTATCATCCACAGTCTGATGGGCAGACTAAAAGGATAAATCAAATATTATAGGATCTTTTGCGAGCTTGTATTCTTGACTTTGGTAGATCTTGGGAGGACTATTTACATTTGGTCGAATTTTCATATAATAACAACTATCAAGCCAGTACCAAAATGGCTCCTTTTGAAGCTTTATATGGTCGTCCGTGTCGATCACCGGCATGCTAGATTGAGTCCGGTGATAGACTCGTTCTTGGACCAGAATGATTAAAGAAGCTATTGAAAAGGTTGATTTTATCCGAAAGAAGTTAATAACTGCTCAAAGTCGCCAGAAGAGTTATTACGGCCATAGATGAAGAGCTTTTGAATTTCAAATTGGAGATTCCGTTTTCTTGAAAGTATCTCCAACGCGGGTGTGTTAAGATTCGGGAAGACTGGTAAGCTGGCACCACGATACATTGGTCCTTTTCCTATTCTGGAAAGGATTGGTCCTCTAGCATATCGAGTGCAGCTACCTAACTGGTTATCCGGCGTACACAATGTATTTCAGGTTTCACATCTTCGAAAGTACGTGCCCGATCCAGACAGTATTATTGAAGAGGCAGCTCAAGCAGGATCTAGAGATCACACCAAATTTAACAGTTAAAAGAGAACCAATTAAGATTGTGGATCGTGACGAAAAGAAATTAAGGAACAAAATTGTAAAACTAGTTAAAGTGCAGTGGAGTGGTGATCCAAAGGACTGTACTTGGGAGACAGAAGACAGTACGCAAAAGTCTTATCCCAATTGCAGAATGGATATCTCGACTTAAACTAGTAAGCCATTTCTCTATCCTTTTCTGAATTCGTATATTCTTTGTTTGCTTTTCTCTCTCTTTCAAATTTCGAGGACGAAATTTTCTTAAGGGGGGAAATCTGTAACATACCAAAATTTATCCATTAAATTTGTAAATGTTGAACTTTTATAATAGGATTTAAAAAGTTACAAAATAAATAAATAATAAGTGATAAATTAAATGAATAAAAATTTCTTTTGAGTTTAAAATCAATGGAATCTAAATTTTATACATATTTGTGAACATATATGTATGTGTGCATATATGGGAAAAATTTGAATTTATATATCGAATTTGATTTTTAAATTTGAATTTAAATTTTAAAATAAATGTTTTAGTAAAATAATTTGGATTATATATATATGTATGCATGTATGTATGTATGTAACATGTAATCAATTTCAAAAAACATTCTCTTTTTAATAATGTGTATTAATATAAAGCTAATATTTTTAATGGGAAATATAAGTTTAAATACAATTTATATAATGTAAATTATTATGTTAATAAAGAAAAAAAATTAATTAATTACAAGTGTTAAACTAATGATGACTAAGGTGACAAGTGTAATTCAAGGGAAGAAAAAATTAACAAGTGTCATGTTATCATTTCCATTTTCCTTAGAAATTTATAGAATAGAAAATAAAAATTATATATGTAATTAAGTTTTATTCTTTTATCTCATCTTCAAAAAAGAAAACAGATCTGAGAAGAAAAGAAAAAAAAATTCAAGTCCTCAATTCACAAACCAGAAAACAAATTTCTAGGAAAAAAAGAGTTTCTCTGTTATTCAATCAGTAAGAAATCTGGAAAAAAAATTGTTATTTTTAATGATTGAAATAAATGAATACAACATGGGATTTAATACAAAAACATCTAAAAAAATTTTGCAGGAAGAATCAAGGATTAAAATCATTAATCTATTTTGGTTTCTAGTTGTAGAAAATAGAAGAGTTCTCTGTTTATTAAGAATTGACTGTAAGTAAGTTAAAATTTAGGTCACTGATTAATTAAATGCATGAATATAACAAGAGTAATTATTGATCTGTAACCATCAATTTGCAGATCTAAGTTTAAAAAGAATTAAAGTAAGAAAAGAAGAATAGTTGCAGGCCTCCATCTTTTTAAAAAAAAAAAGAACTGTCGGTGACTTTTGGAAAAAAACAAGTGAGTAAACTTTTGTTCCTCAAATCTTTGGTTGTTGTGTGGATGTAGGGAAGTTAAACTTTGGTTTGCATCTTGAATATATGAATGAATGTTTTGTTTTTGCATGTTGATTATACAAATTTCAATCTATGGTTTTAGTTTCAGGAAAAACAAAAGTGGAAAACCTGTCAACAATCCTTTTTCTTTCCCTCTGTCCCACTTTCCTGTTGCATTTGAAACAATAAACAAGTTGGAGTTTGTGCTTTAAGCTTGCACCATGTTTTAGTAACAAAACTAAACAAGTTTTGAAACTTGACCAGGTTTCAGTAATTAAATAAAAGCAAAGTTGAAGTTTCTTTTTTTTCTAGAAACTGTAAAAACAAAACAAAAGAAAAAAACAGTAACATTTGAGTTATAGGTTTACAGGTAACTCACATCAAATTTTAAATCCTTCTCTTCCTCTTTACTTTTGAAAAATGTTGTAAACAAATTAAAGTTTTGTTTAAACCTGTATTTTATCCCAGAAAAGAACTAAAGCAAATTTTATAAAGATTTTCTTCCTAGAAACAATGAAGAACAGCCACAAAATTCGAAATTTCTAGAAATTCAAATTTCATATATTTTAATTTCTATAATACCATGTGAATCTACTTCAAAAGTTATGATTTAGAATCAAAAATTTAATTTTTTCATTGAACATTCCTCTGGGAAATGGAGGTTGAACTGAAAATGAATTTTTGAGCAATTCTAGTGATCTATGGAATTTTGGGCTTCGAGATTGTTGTGGCAGCATGATTTAATGTTCGCAATCATCAAAAAAAATACTAGATTAATTTATAAACCGTTAGATCTTTGATTAGAAAGCAAACTAGGGTTAAAAAGGCTTTTTCTGTTCACGCTAGAAACCACGGTGCCGCACCTTCCACAGATGACCGGACTTCACGTCAATCGTGCTAATCGAAGAGTGACACGATGATGAGGCTAGGGTCCAAGTTTGGTGACCGATAATGGCCTGGGGAGGCGGCGCGAGGCAAATGTTCAGAAGACGTTCCTGATGGTTTTTGGTCGAAGGTCTCGATTCACATTTTCAAATTGTTTCCCAATTCTGGGTGTTCGTGGTGTCTTGCGGGATGCACGGCGACTCGTGGGTGGCCGCAGCACCGACCAGCAACGGCAAAGGTAGTTGTGCACGCGTACGTGCTTGGTTGTGTGTCAGTTGTGAAACTTGGGAAGGATAAGGTAAAAACTCGAAGCAGCTAACGGGTGAAATGGGTTTGAATTCGAGTATGGACTCGAAGTGGTTTAGGGGTTGTTCGAGTTCGTACTTAGAAAAATTTGGAAAGAAAAAAAATAACAGCACTCGGGTCGAATTTTGAAAATCTCGAAGCCAGTGGGATGAAACCTTAGGGAAGACTCGTATGGGCTTCGGGGAAGTCAGCATACAGGGTGGTTTGCTCAAATAAAAACAATAAATTTCCAAACTTTTAGAATTTTAAAACACATGTTTTAAAAGATGGTTTTGATTTGGATTTAAAACAAATTAAAGTTAAGTAAGACATTTTTTTAAGTAATTTAATTTAATTTAATTTTTGTCACATTACTTATAAAAATCAGTTATAAAATGTAGTTAAAATGATGTTAAGATGAAATGTTTTACAAAATAATTTTGATCTCTCAAGACAATTCACATGATGAATTTAAATTAGATTTACAAGAAAAGTTACAATGGTTAATAAAGATAAGAATGTTATCTTTTGAATTATATAGGTAATTTATGATTTACTTATGTAATAAATGATTTAATTAAAATAAATATTTAAATTAATTACTTCATATTTAATGATTAATTAAGGATTAATTTATTAAGATAATTAATTAAGGAAATAATTAATTTATAAGAGCAATTAAGAATTAATTAATGAACAATTAAGGATAAATTAATTAAGGAATGATTACTATGAAGATGATTAAAGATTTAATTAATTTTAATTAAGGATAACTAATCATTGATTAAAGATGATGAATGAAATTAATTTTGTGATTAATTAGTTAATTCACACGATTGATTCATCGTAATTGTATATGATTGATAACTATTGTATGATGGGTATTTATTGATATCTCTGATTGTAATTGTGATGCTATGTGATATGAATTGCTTTGTGCTAAGCTGTGATTCTGTATTTTCTATGTGAATATGAAAACCCTTTGGCCCGTAAAACGACACTTGACTTTCGATGCGACAGGAAGTCGGATTCCAGCTGGTTATCCGAAACCCACATCGAACCTGTGAATCTTTGTGAATGACATATCCATATGTTTTAAAATTGACGCTCACTATTCGATTAGCCGGGAGAGGACCTTTGTGTCATATAACCCATTCCGAATAGTAATACAACAAAATGGATAGCAATTGAAGACGGTAGTGAAGACCGGACTTCTTCGAGAACGATAGGATAACATGTCGAATGACTCTGCACTGAGTTGCACTGGTATAGAGTTCTCCATATGTGATGGGGAGTCCGATTGGGATTATGGATGCCCGGATTGCATGGACTCCTTCGTAAGTGCCTTCGGTTCTGTTCGAACCTGGAACAGACTTGTACGGATTGTACGTCTGACATTACATTTTGAGGTATAAAACAGATTTCTTTCAAATACGTTTCTGTTGGTGGAGGAGAATTAATTCTCTTAGCTTAACACCCTTCTCTGAGACGTACGAGCTCATAGGTTATGTAGTTGAAGGTTATCAGTAATATATTCCCAACTTGGTAATGTGGCATGCTGAGTGTTGCTGATCATTTGTTGATCAAAGCATGGCTTTTGTGAAAAGTGTAGCTTTGTGGACGAGACTTTGTCGAACCTCACAACCCGGTAATGGTCGAAACAGGAAAGATGCAGCAAGGTTATTGGGGGTAGCGTCCTTTAGGGTATGTGCATTTCCTTCTGGATATAAGTGGTATCATGGTATGGAACCCAGATACTTAACTTATGTGGATATCACAATTATATATATATATATATATATATATTACTTTGTGATTGTTGTTGGGGCCCCGGATAAAGGTTAGTTACAACTGGGAGATGGCATACTTGTGTCAGTAGTTACCTAGTTATAGAGGTAACCAGGCCTTGTGTTAGCAGAGATCCGGTTAGGTTCTCGGGACGTCCCTCCAGAGGCGTACCCATGTGGCCCAGGAAGTTCCTTAGCCTGACCATTTGTTGGAAATCTAAAGAAAGAATATGAACCCTGTACGGTTTTAGTTGTATAACCTACCATGCAGTGTGTCGGTAACCTGCCACAAACCATGGTAGCTATAGTAGGCATACGACGAAATGTGGTATGCCGGCTAAGATTAATATTATACTTTCGAAAGTATTTTCTACACTATGCACTAGTAATAATATCAAAGAATTTTTTTACCGTATCAAACATATTTGACTATCATAAGAAGAAATCTCCTCCAATTCTGCGATTGCATTGTGTGTGTGGCAAGAGGTCTTATGGTAGTTTCATTTTCCAAAAAAAAAGCATTGCGGATTTCAGTTTAAATTTTTTTTTTGTTTCTTAAAAGATTAAATGCTTTTGTTTACTCATACCAGTCCCATGACTGACCCGGAGTTTATTGTTTCCTTTCTAAACTCTGGGTACCCATAATTTCCACACGGGCAGCCAAGTAGCAGGTCTTCCGTGTTTTGGAGCTAGCTGGATTTTGAAGTCTTAGGGTTTAGAGGCTGTTGGTTTTTGAAGGTTTTTAACTTGGAGATATTTTGAAAACTTTTGGATCTCAAGGTTCTTAGTTGGATGTTCGCTATCATTTCATTTCTTTGAAGACTTTCTTGGAATGCAATCACATGTTGTTCTATTGTGATGGTCTATTTTGAATTAGTGTTGTATATGTATAAAAATACTCTGATGTTGGTGATGTTGTTGTAATGAATATTGTGGTGATGTTGTATCTGGGATATTGATGTTGGCAGTTTATTTTGTTTCCACTATTTATATTCATCTAATGTTGTTATAAGCTCCATCCGAACTGAAATTTGACGTTCGAATCTCCGGCGGTCGAATACAAGTGAGGTATTTGATGTCGACTTTTGAACGCTGAATTTCGGGTCGTGATAGTCCCAGAAATGGGAGCAATCATAGGAGCAGCTGAGTCAATGGTAGGAACCACAAAACCAATGCTGAAAGGGGAGGCGGGCCTAACATCGAGACTAGGAGGAGAATCCGGTCCTAGAATAGGCAATCAGGAATGTAAGGTTGAGAGGCAGAACTGGAAGCCTTATGGACCAATTTCTTAAGCGATGGACGAGGCAGTGAAACTTTGGGACCCGACGAGAAGATGGCAGCATGCTTGCATGCGGCGGCAAGGTGGCCAAAGGAATGGAATATGGTACAAATGTCAGGAATCCATCCTTAATGAACACGAACAACCACAACAGCAAGTTGAACACTAATAGAGGAAGGGAGGGGCTTATCTGGGGTAATTTAAATCAGTGCCTTCGCACACCAATTTCTCATGTGCAACTATACTGGAGTCAAAGCATTTCAATTTGCCTACAATACAAGCATGCCAATTCAAACCAATCAAGGGTTGTAACATAGAAGGAATATGTGAAATGTAAGCCCAAACGAGAATAGAAAGAACCTGATCACGAGCACTGGCTATTGTAGGAGACCATGGAGTAATTATAAATGGTTCTCCATCAAAAAGGTAGGCTCATCCTCAAGAGCATGTCAACGGTCCTCGGCATAGGGAAACTTAAGAAAATACATGGAGTCGACCAACAACAAATGCAAATCACCTTGAAGCTTCAAGCCCTACGGCAAACTTTGTCGCATCATGAAGTTGGTGACTAGGATCCAAAAAGGATCCAACCAAATAATTCGACCAATAGTCCTTACCATCTTGCAACACAATAGGAGGTGGAATCATAACTCTGTTTACCTCCATAATTTTAAAATCAATTGGTTTGTAATCGCCCGCATTACGGAGTAGAGATGAGAATGGTGAAGTCCAAGATTTCAAGCATGATGGGGCAAGAATTGCAAATAGACCACTTGCACCCAGACCCGAATCTACGTTTTTATCAACGATAAGTTGCTCGGCATTTTAAAAAATGCTACCAATGCATATGCCAATACTAGGGCCAGCTGCTTGAGATACCAAATCATTTCGAATAGTAGAAACACTAGTAGTACGAACATCTTCATCGTCAATAAACACGACATTCGATTGCTCTATTCCCTTACACTGATCACCACACATAGCGATAGCAATTAGGGTTGACAATGGGGTGCTAGGAATAAACAGAGCTTAATAGAAATTTGCAGAACTAAAGGTGGCATTTTAGCAAGTGATAAAACAAGGGTGGCACAAGGATTCACCATCGTATATTAGAATCAAGGGATGCAGAAGCTAATGACAGACCGGGGTTGGATGCGAGGAAGGGGGAAATTGATTTTAGGTAGATTTAGCAGCATTGAACGTAGCGGGGTAGAAGTGCTCATGATAGCCTATTCTAAAGCTATCATGTTTCACTTAGGAAGGAGTGTACTTCTCTTTAAAATAGGTTAGAGAAGAAAAAGGATTCTTTATGCAAAGCTATCAACACTATTTCTGAGGCTAAGAAAAAAGTGTCTCCGTTTTCGAGCACTTCTCTTAATGACATTATTGTAAATTCTTATAAGGATGCGCTCATGATAGCCTATTCCAGCAAAAAATAGAAAAGTGCCTAGATTAAGTTTTCCTTCTCTTGACCATGTGCTAATCAAATTATTTCTGGCCAAGATTAAGGAATGGTGCAAGCGATTGAGGTTCCTGACAGAGAGGAAATTAATGCCACCCAGCTCCTATCTTTTGATGTTCCTCCTGCGGAAGAGTATTCTGACTCAGATGAGGAGGAAGACAAAGAGGGAGACGAAGCCGTCATTGATGAAGATGACAACGATGCTGACAATGATGATGATAACCATAATGATGATGACAAAGTTTAGGGTGCTTGTGATAATGAGGGTGGCCGTGAGGAAATTGTTGGTGGGGATCGTGGCAACACTTTCAAGACCCTAAATGATAAAGACGGATCAAGAAAAGTTAATCCCGATCCTATTGTTCATGAAATGGTTCAGACTGAATTTTCCAACCCGTCTGATTCTTAAGAAAGGGGTGCTGATTTCTGTGTTGGAGAATAAGTGAAGAAGCAAACTTTACAGACCTCAATTTTGGTTCCTCGGGTATGGAATTCTTTATCAAAATGGCTATGATTTTCAAGATAACACTAGCTAATATCTTACCATTTTAGATAAGGAAGAATACCATACACCTTTATAAGACAAAGATAGAAAAGAAACAAGTGGAAATAAATGGCCTATATATGGAGTTAAATAAACAGTTAAAAGAACACACAGCACTTTGATTAGTACTATAGGCATAACAAAAGCACTGCAGTATTATCGTCTTTCAAAGATCAAGAAGCGGCCCCTCGACTGAAAAGGGCACGACTTTGTTATGACAAGCTTTTGGAGGAGAACAAAGAATTGACGACACTCTTTTGGATGTTAATAGAAGATAGAGATATATTGGTAGAAATTTTGTATAAAGCTTATTGCAGACATCCAACTGTTGATTAATCATACTTGGGTGAATTTAGTGGGGGCTGCTTAGATACCTGTAGAAGAGATACATGGACGAACACTAGTTTGATCCCCACCCGAGGCTTGTCGAGACTTACCATGGGTCTACTCAACTCCTCATACATTTTCATAAGAAAAACTAAATATTATAAGAATAAAATCATTTTTGAGATGTTTAAAAGATCAATCTTATATGAATCAGAAGAAAGTTTGGAATCATGCAACTATATTGACCTATGGAACTTACTGTGATAGTCCTTTTATCCTTAGTTTTATTTTATTACTTTACTATAGAGTAAAAATTTCTCAGGCAGCCCTATTACTCGGGATTACTTAGGAAAATTTTTCAAGTTACGAAGAGATGACTTAGAAAAGTCCTCGCTCTAGAAATCCTCAAGATGTGCCAGATATTGCTTTCTTACATATCTTAAAAAGCTTTACATGCAACATCTCTGACTTCACTTTGATTTTCTATCCGAGAGAAAAGGAAATGCTTCTTAAGGAAATTTGGACATATCACACAAATTAATTTGTGGTCATGATAGTCCCCCAGTTGGGGAATGAGATTATAGCAAATGCCCTCCAGATGTTACCCCAGAACGATTTAATGACACTTTTGAATAAGCAATTACTATTTTGGCTAACTCTTTAGACAAAGTTAAAAAAGTTGTTTCTAGGCTTTAAGTGTAATAGGGCAAAGAGAGAACTTGATTATAACAATGATGTTATACCATCTATATTATTTCTTCTTGAGTTGTAACCCTTAATATTTTAATAAAAGAAATCTGTTCTTTGGGTACTATTTTTTTGTCTGAATAGGAAACACAGTTAGCGACTACGTCACTTTCGTCGGATCCTTCGTCTCGTTTCACTAGTCTTAGGTATAGATTGATTGGTGAACTTGAAATGAGTAGCTTATCTAAAGATCTTTTGTCTACCAAATTCTAAAGCAATACTCAAGCGTTGGAATGGCGTAGGTAATTTTTCTTCAAAAGGTTATCACCAGAAGCCTTAACGATCAAATTACTAGTCTTGAAGTGGATATTAGGAAGAAAGATGTGATGGTTTCTCAATTGAACCTGTGCAGTTAAAGCGCTCGGCGGATTCAATGTGGCGGAAGTGCAAAAAGTCATACCAGGGATACAGCGAGGATAAAGCAGGATATAGCATATGACCCTAAAATAGCATATAAAAGTCGTACTTAATGCTTTATAAATATATAAATGGTAATTAAATGAAAAATTAACATTTAATTGAATTATAATTAATACATAAATAATATTAAATAAAAACTTGTACGAATATACTATAAATAAATGTAAACTGTTATATAACATAATTGAATTTAGTAAAATATCAGAATATTTTCATTTCTAAAAATATATTAAAAATTCAATTAAAAAAAATTAATTTCATAATTTTTATAATGTATAAATGTCATTTTTCAGTTCATTTCTTTTAAAGAAGATATAGCAGAATATAGCGGGAATAACAGGATATAGCGAAAATAGTGGGGCTTAAAGCGGAAAAGCTTTATTTGGGGCTATATGAAAAAATCGTAGCGGCAGAAATCCACTTTAAGATATAGCAGGGTTATAACGGGATAATAGCGGGGCATTAACTGCACAAATTGAAACGTCAAATTAAATCAGATCCTTCGATGGACTTCGATCATAAGATGTCCAAGCTTTACCGATGGTAAGTGATTTGGAAATAAAACTAAAGGATAGTCAAGCACAGTGTAAATCATTGGAATATATCATGGGAGGTGATATTCCGAACATTAATTTACCAATTTCTCTGATCACTCCAACTGTTAGGAAATTAACAAGGTCTTGTTCCTTAGCCATTGAAAAATTCCCCACTACGGCAAACCTTTCCCCGGATTTGGATGAAAAAATGGTGGGCGAATGGTGCACAAAAGTCAAATTTGAAATTATAAAATATTTCAACAGTCAACAAAAAGAAAGATACTCTCAACGTATCAATGAGTATGGGGCCAAAATTCGAAAACTTGAACACGAAAGGTATCTTCTTCAAAAACATATTGATGTATTGGAAAGACATAATAAGACCTTTAGAGAGGCAAACGACACTTTCAATCGTGCTCTGAAGCCTCGTATCAAGTCTATCGATGATGCTAATGAGATTAGGGAGAAAGAAAAGAAACTTTTTGTGTGCTAATTTGCAACATTGTCGATCCCTTAATTTCTAAGAATCTAGATAAGATTGCACAAGACCTTTGAGGCACATACTTGTTTTTGATCTTTTGGTACAAATATCTTATGTATTGTATAATATAATTTGTAAATAATTTTGTAGATTATGTAAATATCACCTGGCTTGTAGCCCTTATATGTACTTGTACTGTTGTTACTAAATTTTCTACTTGATAACTCTAGCAACGGTTCTTTTGTATTTTTTGAATCATTTGGTCTTCCTCATCAGTATTATTTTCCTATAAACCATAAAGTAAACAACATTTCATATCATTCATTTTAGATTTATGTAATAAAATGATCAGTAGTTTGTCTATATTGTTGGAGATAGTATTAGAATTCCTGATAATATAATTCCAGAAAACTGAATCTAGGAATAATGGAGATTAATAGATCGTCATCTGAAGACAATAAGTGATGATAAATCCACAGTTAGGAATGATAAAAGATTTGAAATTCTTGTCTGACAATAATAGCAATCCTAAGATCCAACTTTGGTAATGATGAGAGAGGACCAGAAATTAAACTTTAGTTATATTAATAGAAGATCGGAAATATAATTATGGAATTAATAATAGAGGGCCAGAAATCCAAATCTGGCATTAATAATAGAAGTTTAGAAACCTGCTTTTGGAAATAATTGTTAAAAGACCAAGAATAATCGTCTGTAATTAAAATAGCCCCGAAATAATTATTTGGAAATAAGTCGTAGAAGACCAGGAATCCTCATTTGGGGGCAAATGATAGGATATCTGGAAATAATAGAAAATCTAAAACCAAGACTCGGGTTGATAGGTGTAGTCCAAAAGTTAGTAGTAGAAACTTAAGACCCGGATTCGAGCATTGATAAGTGAAGTCCAGAAATCATCTTCTGGATTTAGTGAAAGACCATGAATTCATAATAGAAGAGCCGAAATCCAGATTCGGGTATTGATATGTAAAGTCCAGAAGCCATCTTTTGGAAATTAGCCGAAGGACATAAATTCAAATCCAATAGCGAATGTAATCTAGGAATTATCATCTGAAAATAATAGAAGATTAGAAATCAGTTCCTGGAAGTAGAAGGAAAGTTTACAAATCATTATTCGAATAATGGAAGTTCAGAAATTCTCATCTGAGCCTTTTGATCTGTAACACTAATTGGACTTTTATTGTTCGAATCTTTTGCTTTGTGTTACCTTTTTGGTTCCACGTACCTAATTCTTTTAACATGCGCCATCCTCTAGGCTTCGTATATTTTTAATGCTCTGTGTGCCACTCCTTCGGCTTGAATGTCCAACAGTTGAAGCAATCCACTTGGCTTCCAGTGTTCAATCTTTGCCTATTGACAATACAAGCACTGCTTTACCCATAAGCCAATATCCCACTTTATACCTTTCCAGAAGAAACTCCTCTTCATATCATGATACATCTTAATTCCTCTTGGATGAACAGAGAACTTCGAACGATGGCATTCCACCGAGACTTCTTTCCTCGTGTTTCCTACACTCGAAACACATAATCTCCTTTTCTTTCTCAACCACCCACTCTGGTCAAGACTGAAAATTTTCAAGTCATCGCTCTCAGTTCCATCTCTCAACTTCCTGATCCGCTCAGCTGATACTGGATCCTCCATCTGTTTAGAAGCAATCATTTCGATCGTCACTGGTCGAACTTCCAAACAAGACGGCACTATGGTTTCTCCGCTAGACCCTCCCTCGGATCTCCACTGCACTCCACAAACTACTAATGCTTCCAAATCTTTCCACTCAGCAATCTTCGCTAACACTGCATTCAGATGCTTCCGGCTAAGTGCATCTACAACTTTTTTGCCTTTCCATGGTTTGTATTCAATCTCAAAATCATAAGCGGCAATAAATTCCAACCATCTCTGCTGTCTCATATTCAGACCTTATGAGAGAACAAATACTTCAGTGAATTATGATATGTATATAACTCAAACCTCTCCCCTAAAATGTAATGCCTCCACACCTTCAAAGAAAATATACAGCCAATTCCAAATCATGCGTCGGATATCTGACCTCATGCGATCTAAGCTGTCTAAAAACGTAGGCAATCACTTTACCTTTCTGTATCAGCATAGCTCCTAATCATGTTCCACACGAAACTGCATAAACCACCAAATCTTGATTCCCTTCTACAACAACCAACACTGGTGCATGGGTCAATAAGTGTTTCAAACTCTGGAACGCTTCCTCGTACTAATCGGTCCACACAAACTTCACATCCTTTCTTGTTAGCATGGTCATCAGTGCTCTATCCACAAAAAATCAATAATAAACCTCCGATAATAACCAGCTAATCCAAGGAAACACTTTATCTCAATCACTTTCTCGGGTCTCTTCCAACTATTCACTGCTTCAATCTTAGTCGGATCTTCTGACATCCCTTTCTTTGAGACTACATGACCAAGAAACTTCACTTCCTTCTTTCAGAAATGACCCTTCGAAAACTTCGCCTTTAGTTGATGCTGCCATAGTGTCTCAAGCACCACCCTAAAATGAACTTCATGCCCTCTTTCATCCTTAGAGTATATCAAGATATCATCTATAAAAACCTGTACGAACCTATCCAAGTGCTCTTGGAAAACCTGGTTCATCAAATCCACAAAGAAAGCTGGTGCATTAGTCAGTCCAAACGGCATAACTAACCATTGGTACAATCCATATCTGGTCCTAAACGCCGTCAAAGGTATACTTTCCTCTGATACGCTGAACTTATGGAAATTTCTTACCAAATCCAACTGGGAAAATACCTTGGCTCCTCTCAACCGATCGAACAAATCGTCAATCCTTGGTAATGGATATCGATTCTTTATCGTCCTCTCATTCAGCTTATGATAATTGATATATAGCCTTAACGATTAGTCCAGCTTCTTAGAAAACATTGTGGCTGCTCCCTAAGGTGAACTACTCGATCTGACAAAGCTCTTGCCTTCCAGATCCACCAACTGCACCTTTAACTCCTTCATATCTATTGGGGTCATCCTGCTTGGCGGCCTACTCACTGGTTTGGCTCCTGAAATCAAATCTATCTGAAACTCAATGGCTCGTTTCAGTGGAAATCCTACTACAGGTTCAAAAACATCCACGAATTCTCTAACCACGAAAACTCGACTCATCCCATCTTCCAACTCCATAACACCTAACAAAGCATTCACCTCACCGCTAGAACCTTCTACGGTTGCTACAATCAGGGTGTCCAAGTGATATTTTCCTATCATGGAAAAATATCCTAGCATCGTACTCACTTAACCAATCCATTCCAAAAATTAATTTCAAAACCCATAAAATCAAACCATGCAAACTGCAAAAAATAGTATGACCTAACAAGTCAAACTCTAACTGGTCACATCTCAACCTTAGAGTTGCATACCCTCCTTTTGGGTTCGCTGCCCATAAGGAAGTAACTAAATATGTGTGTTCTAGATTAAGCTTATCTATCAAACATCTAGATATAATAGAATGTGATGCACCAGTTCAAATAGAACGTCAACAGACATATCATTAATCTGAAGCGTACCTCCTAAAACTGCCTTTCCTTTCTTCTGAGCTATTGGATTCAAAGTAGGAGGCTCCAATGCATACACTTTGCTCTTTCATCCTTAGTGGGCTCCTTGCATTGACTCTTATAGTGGCGAATCTGGTCGCAATTGAAGCACCGGACATTATTCTTCCCAGCTACCTTCTTTGCCTTTCCAGCACGATACTCATTAACAAAATGTCGTTTCTTGTCGCACTTAAAACAAAAAACCTTAGATCTATCTTTCTTAGTTGCTCCACCCTTCTGAGCACCCTACTTAGGAAAGATTTTCCTCTTCTGATTCTGCCCAACTTGGATCTCCTTAGCCTTACTCTTCTCTAGAGAATCAAGAATCTCCTCATGCCTTAAGGCCATCTCCACTACAAAATCAAAAGGATCTCTAGTATGAGGTAATGTAGCCCTAGCTAACTCAGGCCTCAACCCCCTGATAAACTTCTCATTCCTCTTCATCACTGTATCCACTGAAGCATACCCATATATGACCAACTACTCAAACCTTCTAGCATACTCCAAAACAAACATCTCTCCCTACTCTAACTCGGTAAACATTTTGATCAAAGCTGACTATGCCATCACAGACATCAACCTCTTATGAAACCTCCTTTTAAAATCTGCCAATGTCAAGGTTTCCTCATCCACACCCGCCATCACACTTTTCCACCTAAACAAAGCTGCTCCCTGAAGCTGTCTCGAAGCAAGCCTCTTCTTCTGCTCATCATTGAGCCCCAAGTCCGCAAAGATTCTCTCACATTGCAACAATAAATTTTCTACCTCTATAGCATCCTTTGTCCTTAGAAATGGCTTCCTTCCAAGCTTAGCGTAATCTCCGCTCAACTTAGCATAATGGTTAACTACCGGAACTTATGAAACTCCTGCTCTTTCAACATCTCCTCCTACCACTCCAGCTACAATTTCAGCTTGCATCATATTCACAAAAAACTGATACATAGCCCTCGTATCCACTTGAGGGACTCTAGCACCTACATTCTCTGCTTGTGTCTAACCTTGGGTCCTCCTCACATTAGGTCTGGCATTCCTATCGGTGCCCTCCCCTCCTGGGTTAACTCTTCCTCTTTTACCATCAATATCTATATTGAAACCTCATGAGATATAGAAAAATAACGTAACAAAGATAGGAGACCAGAGATAAAGCATATACTTATACATAGAAAATACAAGTACGTTACTATAGCATTATCCCATACACCAATCTTACTCTAATTCCTTAGGGTTATGTTTTCAAACCATTTTTAGTTAAAAAAAATCATAAACCCATGCTCTGCTACCAAGTTGTAGCACCCCGTATCTAGAGGACAAAAGCTAAGTGCTACAGATGCCATGGTCATCCATAGTATTAACTTATGGTGATAAAATACGGTAATGCTAATGGTATCCATAATATCAGAAGCACTTAAATATGAGAAAAATCATAGATTTCAAAAAAAAAAACACTTTACTGATTACATTTCAAAACAATAACCCATATCCAAGTTACATAATCCCATGACGTTTCCCAGATAAAGATCAATTATAGTCATTACAAAAATATGCCAAGAGCGATGTAAGATGATGTCCCCTTGGTTTATCAAAGCAATATAGTCATAACTAACTTAATACACACAATAGAAATAAATAGAATAAACTCTAACTCTAAATTAGCTATCTGTCAGCCATCTGCTCGTCTCCGGAAGCTTTATTCGCCAAAATTAAAACCTATAAACTTCAACCCTCAGCCTACTCAAATCAATTTTGAGCACCCAAGAGTTTAACGGGAAACAAAAAACTTCGAGACTGACATAAAGCTTGATATGAATAATACTGTTACATCTCATGTTAATGATATTAAGTGAGACCACACCGCTTAACGAGACGGGTTTTGCCTGACTAGTATCCTTTTTAAAACATACATCTTGTAAATCTTTTCCTGCAACCAAACTAGCTAATCAACTGCTCATAACAAAAATATAGTAATAGCAATATTCGTTATGCTAAAAATAGGTAACTAATGAACTATCTGTCCACGGGTAATAAATGGACCATTTGTCCAAAAACTAGGCTGACTACTCGCAAACTGGACCAACTGTCCGCAAACTGGAATATTTGTCTACAAGCTGGACTAACTATCCGAATCATTTTCTTAGGGTTATCTCCCCTTCATCCATTTCCATGAAAACATTTTCAAAATAATTTAACCTTTTAAATCATACTTGTACAAGGAAAATATATTCTTAGGTTTATTCTATGATTTTACCATGTTATATATTCTTTACTCAAAATAGTGTTGATGAATTTTAATGAGGGCTAGCTATCCTTCCTAAACAAGTTAAAACCCTTTCTAACTTGAAAACACTTAGGCTATACTGCCTAATTAATACATTTGAAACCTTTGTTTAAAATCTTTAGACAACCCATTTGAAACCATTGAAAGTACCACTTTTGTCACCATTGAAAGTATCTCTTTCGAAACCAAATAAAACCCTTTACTTTAACTAGGCCGATAGGCCAAATTCTTCCTTTCAAAGGCATAGAAAAACGTTCCCTTCGAAAGCTTTAAAATATTAGACAACCTTCTTTAAAACCTTTACTATTTTCCTTTCAAAAATATAGAAAAACCTTTCCTTTTAATCCTTTCGAAACCCTTGAGAAACCACCCCTTCGAAACCATTCATTAAAACCTTTCGAAAGCATCAAAACTTAACCCTTTCAAAAGCACTTGGATTCAATTTAAAACATATGGAAAAGCTGTCTCTTTCAAAACCATTAAAGCTGTCTCTTTCAAAACCATTTAGGTTATAACTTAATATGAGAAAAAGGGTTGAAAGCTTCTGTTTTGAAACCATTTTCCTATGTACAGAAGTGATGGTGTCAAAACCATCCCTTCGAAAACATTAGCGAAGTGGCCAAATTTAAAAAAAAAATAACCCCTTCGAAACCCTCTGGATCGAAAGGTACAAACGGCAGTTAAAGGTTTCGACTTAGTCGAAAATAGTTTTTAAAAACAAAGGTGCAACCCAATCGAAACCCTTTCCTTTAAAACCATTTGACCTGGTCCAAAGCCAACCTAGTCGAAAGCTATTCAGTCGAAAGCAAGCAGGCATATTTTTCTTTTAAAAGCAAAGTAGTGCCCATACACCTTCGGCCATGGTTTCGATCCTTTACCTTTCGTCTATATCCAATTCATAATGTACAAGTTCCCTGATACTATGTGCATTGGTTTCAATAGTGTCGGAGGCAAAGGTGAGGAGACGGAACTTGGTGCTAAAAGCATCGGAACAGTGAAAAACAAGTTTATTTGTCCTTTTAAACTATTTCTTTACACCTAACCTGCCTTATTTGTCAAATTACGATTGGTTGGAAGTTTCTCTTTTCTAGAGTACTGCCAACTTTCCAAAATTGACAATCTAAATTTATTTACAAAAAGCCTCCTTCTCCTTTTAAAAGTATATAAAACATTTAAGTCTCATACTTTAAATAATTTTATATATCCATTAAAACAGTTAGGAAAATTCTACAAAAATTTGTGAAAATCTCTTTAATGTGTTTTCGAATATACAAAAATTTCAGACCCATGCCTTTTGTTATTTAACCGTAAATAATTTATTATCCAAATTAACATTTTCTTTACTAGAAAATTCATATATAATCCCAAAAAATTCTAAAAATTGTAACCTATCTCTAAAATATTATTTCTAATCTTCATAAAATTCACAAGGTGTTTGGATGTCATTTAATAGGGTTTTTAATCAAAATATGTCATAAATCTATAGGAACAACCATAAATCATCAACAAGCATATATAATCATTTCATCATTCAAAAACATGGCAAATCAATGCATAATATTTCGGATTTCATCTTAAAACTGAAAGCGAAAGAAATATGAGATGTTAACATTATTCACCTTAGCTTTAGAGATTAAAGAGATTGAGATGTGAATCGATTTGATTTGCTTAAGCTTCTTCCTTAGCTTTCCTTTATCTTTTTCTCCTTGCTTTTGTTGATGCTGGCCGGCCTTAAATTTTTTTAAAATTTTGATGAATGAAAATGAAGGTGTATAGGATACATGGCCATGGATTATGGACATAGAAATTTCCTCTTTCCTATTTTACCCCTGTTCTATTTCATTTTATCTCTTGTCTTAATTCATTCTTTAAATGGCACGACTACACCTTAATAAAAATCAAATCTCAATCCCCTAATCAACACATTATTTATTTTATTTAGCTAATTAAATGTCCTAAATAATGTAACCAAAAATATGGGGTGTTACAATGATCATCCCTATAAGAGCTCTGCATTGGTTTCTTTTGTGTATATTCATCGCATGATAATAATGGTAAGGTCCTCCCAAATTTCTTTCATACTTGGGCTCTTTATTTTTAGATGGCCAGTAATTGAGTTCCACTTTTGTTAGTAAGTAGATGTTCTCGATTGATGTAGTCAAGTTGCATTCCTTAGGGAATCTTGATTTAAAACCTATCTTTCGAGGTTGATTTCGAGATCTTTTGTTGCTTGATTCAGGAGCTTCACCCTCGATGACCAATTTCCTTTTTAGAATCTTTCGAAGCTCATATGGAGGTAATGGTCCACTTGTTTCTGTATTCCATTTTTGAGCAAATGTGTAGTAATCGGCCACCATCTCCTTTTCAAATATAGTTCCCTTAGCATAGAATTGAATGGCTTTCCTCATCTGAACAACAAGTCATCACCCTTAGATATTGTTTCCCCTAGAGCAAAGATGGGTGCAGGCCTAACATGAAATGGGTTGATGCTCCAATTATCGAGATCGTATAAGTATGCTTGCTTTTTCTCATTTACTATCCTTAGTGCTTCCATCCTAAGCATTTGCAGTAGGTCACTTCAGGAGTCATTGCTGATTTGATGAGTTGTACTTGCTACTTGTGGTTTTGAAGACCCGTGTCGTGATATTTTCCATTCGTGGTTCATCATAGTTGCCAAGGGAAGGTGTATAATAGCTTGAGTTGGGGAAAGGTGGTGTTGGTAATTCAACGAAGCTGGAGATTTGAGCCCTCCTTCTAGTGCCAAAAATGTTAGCAAGAAATCTTATTAATACCCCCAAAGCAAGGTTAGAGGAGTGAATGACCACTTTGAAACCCATTTAGAATTAGTTAGAGTACTCTAAGGTCGTAACCTAGTGGGAACAAAAGGTATTAACTGAGTCGAAAGGATCACATTCCTTCGAAAGGAACCTTTTCGAAAAGTATAGATGTGTGTGTTCCCTAAATAAAACCACATATAGGCAACGAGTCAGACTCCATGCATTTGAAATATCCATGTATTTATTTTATTGATAATTTTTATGAATACAAGGACTTAGGTATTATAATGAAATGAAATCCACAATTTGATTTAGAAATTATGGTTTACAAACTCAAGAAAGCTACAAGTGCGGAAGGAATAAAATCGGATCTCCCAAAAATGGCACCCCTAGGGTCTTATTTATAGGCATAGGTTGGACCCTTTCGCATCAGTCCTTTTGACTTAATTGAAAGGATGCCTTCATGACCTTCCACCGATGTTGCAGAGCGCCTCTTTAGTGTTGCTTTCGAATAAGACTTGGATGCCTTCGAACCCATCGGTAGGTATAGGAGCGAATCTTATGCTATTATAGATGTGTTGGATAAGCATGAAAGGATGTCCCAACGTATGCGGAAGGTACATATCCAATACTTGCAAAAGGTGATGATGCTTTGAAAAGCTTTCATTCTGATGGTTGCAGAACCATTCATTGAGGATGGTATGGCAAGTGGTGTTGACTCCTATGGAAGGGTAAACTGCTTCGAAAGTACTTACTTGGTTGGTTACGGAAGGCATTCTTGTTGACTCCTTTGGAAGCATTGGACTCCTTCGATACTTGCAGAAGATAGCTTTCGCTAAGGGAGTTGTTTCTTGTGGAAGGTATCAGGCTATGATTATTGCGAAGGCTTATTATTTTATACCTTTGAAAGGCATTTTTAACACATGCGAAACTCTTTAGTGCTTGCAGAACCAACTATTGCGAAAGGGATCAACTAAAGCAGTTTGACCCCTTTCGACCCCTTAGGAAGCCCATAATTCCTTTAATAGTTGCAGAAGGATTCCTTCGAATCTTTCAAAAGGCCTTACTATCAGTATTATTCTTTATGAAGCTCTCCTTCATAATCATTTGGGCCCTGATAAGGTTGAAGTGATTTTTAGCGGTAACACAAAGAGAAGATAAATTCTTTATTGAATGGTGTTTTACTACCAATGCTTCAACACAAACTCAACTATAATCGTTCAATGGATGACATGCATGATTTAATGCCCACGTTGAAATTCAATAGTATTCTCAATTCGAGAGAACCGGTAATACCTTCACTTCAGGATTCTCATTTTGACCTTAGTTATATTAACCAACAAAATAATCTTGAGCGATTTCTTCCAGAATTATCAATAACTTTCAATATGTAACCCTTAGTACCCTCAATGGTCGTGAGTAATATGTGGATCAATAATAGGATAGCATTATGCACTCTAGTCTCAATGAATGTATCAATATCGATCTTAAAAATCTACAATAGAATGACTTAGAATAATATGTCACTTTAATGTGATAAATTTCTCATGATTACAACACATTGTAGTTACTGTCACATAACATATCATTTAAGTATTTTCTATATAATATACTTTACTTAATTAATTATATCACAATATAAATGTATATAATAGAAAGAAAACACCTTTTATTTTAAACAAGATTGGTTACCTTGTCATATATACGTAAAAAATTATATAATTGCCTCTAGTGCATACCCCTAACTCTATCAGATAAGTGATCCTACATCGGTTACTTCTTAGAGCAGTAATACTTTTATAGTGTATACTGATGCAAGTTGTTCAGGTTTGAATGTAGTGCTAATGCAAAATGGTTGAGTTATAGCATATGTTTCTCGAAAGTTCTAAGCATATCAAGTTCGTTGTGTTATACAAGATTTGGAGTTGGCTATTATTTTTTATGCTTTGATGGGATAATTTGATCCATTTTTAATCTTACTGAAATCTCTTAAATAAAGTTCTAATGGCTTCCCTTACCTATTTTCGACAACTTTGCTTATTTAATGTCCAGAACCACTAGCTCTAATGGTAAGTGGTATGACACTCTAAACCAAGGTTCTAGAGGTCATAGGTTCGAACCCAAAAGATATAAAAATGAGTGTTTTTCTTGAATTAAGTACCCCTATCATGCTCAAAAAAAACTTTTCTCATTTCAATGTCTGGTTTTTTATCATGAAATCATTTGGCTAGGTTTAATATTTTCAACACTTGTGCACCATTTTATTACATTATATGAATCATGTAAAATAATGGAAATACTTTAATGATTCTGAATGTTCTTCCCTAAACACTCATAAGTCTATAATAAATGGATCGGCTCAATCCAAATTAATTCTAAATAATTACTTCAATAATCGCTTCTTCTTCAATTCAGCTTCCAATCAATCTGAATCTGACCCTTAATGATTTGTATCAACTTGCAAAAGGTTTGTGGAGGTAAAATAATTATCTTTAACATGTCAAAGGATCTATATGACCGATATCAATCCCTACCTTATGTGATTCACTTTTAGTTTAACCCATGAACTACAAAACAATGTTAAATATAATATAAGCACATATGATGGGTGAAGAGTGGTAACAAGAGAGTCACTAACCGATTTTGAGAAATATTTCCTAACATAGTAGACTCAACAAATGAAAACACCCCAAAGTAGGTGGACTTCATCTGTATCAAGCATAGCTTTGTTGTCGTCACTGATCGCCGTAAGTTACGATCGTCACAAGTAACGGTCGTTGCAGTTACGCATTTTGTTTTTGCCATCAGACCGCAATACACCAAATCCCTAGGTTAATTTCACTCCTATTTAGTGATATATTTAGTGATATGTAAATAAGGATTTCGGAATCAAAAAGAAAATTGGGTTGATATTTATGAGGTAGAAAATGAGGTAAAAAGAGGGAATAAATGTTTATATTTTTGATTTTTGAAAGTTAATTCGGGCACTTTCTTTATCTGACCATGGATAGGGATCTTTTCTTAGTATCTCTTAAATGTATAAGTGTTACATTACTCAAACAATTATTTTACACCTACTTAACTATAACTATTTAATTCATTCCAATGCAAATGATAATGTAATACATATCAAATGGTTTAACATCATTGATTAACTTAATTGATATTAAACAATAATATAATAATACAGGTCATTATGTTATAATACATTACGGAAGATAGTGGTTTAATACTAGATAAAGCTCAATATGAATGAATTAAATACAAGTATATTCACAACTTAGCATTCCTATTACTCATAGTTCGGTGGTAAGCTAGTTGCTAAATCTTTCTACCAAACATGAAAATGTAAACTAGGAACACGAGCTTTGATATAAAATAATAACATCGTACCCAAGGTTACCTGTATAATATGATAACTATGCATACACATGAAATAAAATATTTATTATAAGTTTAGAGTGTACTAACAATCAATATATGTCACCATCAATTCATCACAACACTTCACAAGATTATCCATTCTTTCATTAATTCCAACCTATCATAATAATATACATATTTTGTGCACAAAAATCACAAGCCACACATATACAAACTACACCAGGTAACGTCCACACCATGTCATTGTGGCTACCAACTTATTGAATAACCTAGATTTTCATTCCACTTATAAGAGCATGCAGTAAGAGTATAAAAAGCAACTTAGAATTAACATCGTGGTGTGTTCTACTTTGGATCGATACAAAATACTGAATTAATAATCAACTCGGTATTCGTTCATACCCAGCCTCTTACCTACGTACATTCATAATGATAAGCCATAATTATGATAAAATATAGAAAATAAGTATTATGTAGTATCTATCGCACCCATCGTAAGTTCCTTAATTGTTCCTCTTTATGATTCATCTAATCATCCAACAAAAGGGTCATATAATTTGTTGACTATCATCCCAGTTCATTTACAAAGAACTAGGATCAAGTCTACCTAGGAATCGTTCTCAAATCCACTCCAAAGTCATCTTTTAATTTCCGTCATCTTTAGTGACATCAAAGATATTTTCATAGTGAAAACCCCATGTTTCCACATTAAGCATACCAAATTATAATCGTTTTATTATCATTAACTGCATAAAAATCTCTGCATGCTTCTCCCATAACTCCGTTATGTTTTACGAATAAGTGTTGTGCGTCAACCCCGAAAAACCCACATATTTCCGTGCGAACATATCAAATCACATTCAATAGACTGGTAGGGAATACCTGTAAGTCAACATAAAATGCCTCGAAGTAACCCATATTCCCATGATATCAACACACAATAGTTCAAATATTCTTTGTAGGATGACATTTTTAAATCAGTATCAAATTACAACATGTTGATGGATTCTAAACATTTGTTAAGTATATTATCAATACCAGAAGTCTCTCTCCGTGTGAGAACATAACATTTCATACCAATCAGCCATCTCATATATACGTCAGTCACCTTAGGAATGCCCCTTGTCACCCCCTCATTCTTCTTGGAATATTACAATCATTACCTAGCACAAGCCATTGGGCATCAATAGTTCTTCCTAGAATATCACAATAATCGCCTTAATTAAAAACTTCTAGAACAACAACCTTAGTAAGCACGCTGTTCTTGGAATATCACACTAGACAAGGTTGTTTTACCTGAAGAATGTTGTCAATGCACCTAGGATATGTACAAGCACATCAGAAAAGATTGATATTTGTAGCATAATGTAGAAACTTAAATTTAGCTAGTGTCGACAACAATTAATGTTCCTAAATGTGTCTTTTTTATTTTATAAAATTTGAAAACCGTATTTATCTTTTCTTCATACTTAGATCGGATAATCCTAGCCAGTAAATGATGTCATTTAAATTATATTTATTTCTTCAATCTTTATAATCAATTAATTTAGTTTATAATTCTTCCTAAATGCTATCTACACTTGGAAGAACCTCACAACACTAACTTTGATAAGAACTCCATTTATCTCATTAAAATTTCCTTTGGCGTTTAGAACATGTGTCAAAGTTTTCACAATTGCAGCCGTTGGTCGATTATGGATCGAAAATACTGCTTTCCACCAATTGTCGAAATTTCTCAATTACAACCATCACACAATGTATACACACTATACATTTTTTAAAATTCCTACCTATTTACTTTGTTGTCTTGATAAAATCTTCTCTTTATTGAATCATGTGTTATTTTCTTTTTTTTAAATCATTGCTTTTATATTTTAAAATTAGAATATAGTACACTACACCAAGTGAGAATAACTCGCCAAAAAGTTCGCTACCAAATATTAACAGTTCAACATTGATGCCACTACCAAATTTTTTATATTTGGTTTTACAGATTACTTTTTCTTACCAGTTGAGTAATTTTCTTCTAGGATATTCTTAAGGAAGTTAATAAATCTGATAAAGAATGAAAATGACAAGGGAATGTATACTTACATAGGCCACAATAATAGAGTTTAGGGTGTTCCCTAGGAAAAATTATATAATTTGATTTTATAACAAACTCTTATAGAGAATCTTGTTTGAAACAAAGTAAGCTTCTAGGTTTACTTTTCAATTACATGTATTGTTATATTGGATATAACTAATGTTTTATGTACATTAAATATATATATATATAACTAAATAAATAAATAAATATTTAAACTATCGCAGTTGTGAATGGTTCTCAGCCATGAGTATTGAATCGTGATTAGTAAATATTTATCTATAAATGTTCCCAGTGAAGATATGTCGAGAAAATGATATCGATACGTTCGTTAAGACTGATATGTGTAATGCTCTCCGTACATAGACAATGAAATTACTCATAGTTCTTGGGGACACAAAGGTATTACGTACTTTTGGTTGTTTGGAAGAATCACAGAACAACTCAATGAGAGTCCTCAACAAGGTAATGCAACTAAATCAAAATAGAAGATTTTGTGTAATGACGTGTAGTGATCTTCAAACTTGAGAGTAATATTGATCATAAGTAACTAAATTTTACTTTGATTATGGCTAACCACATGGGATCATAATCATGCTAAGACCATAGTTGGGTACACGTACTACTTGAACTGAAACACTCCTTAAGTGGATATTTATCTCCTTAATTGTAGAGGATTGATATCACTATAATTGGTAGTCAACTTAAGTCAAAATCTATGGCTAGAGTAAAATGATTTTTCAATAAATGTAATCGGATTGAATCAAGGACTTTAAAGTAGTCTACGCAATCAACTATGGATATTACTAGAGTTTTGGTCCATTAACCAAACTTTAGATATCTTAGTGATATGGTGAGGATGAAAAGAAAACATGCACAAAATATGATTACAATGTGCAGCTTAATAAAGATTAGAAATTGGATTCTTCCTAAATGATTTATAGGCAACTGAACTCATGCCCAACATTGTACTTCAGTAATTAAAATGTTTAAATATTAATTAAGGACCAAGCACACACAAAGTAGTCAACAGAACCAAGTTGTTAGCTAATTTCCGAGTTCAACTAATTCAAAATTAATTTATAAATGTTATAAATTAATAATAAAATTAATGCAATTGTGTTGTATTAAATTTTTATGGAATTTTAATATTTAGTTAAGGCCTTAAAATTAATTAAAATAATATATAATTGTTAGATATTAGTTTAATTTAATATATAGGGTTAAGTAATTAATTAAATAATTTAAATATGTAGTAGATTAGTTAGTTCCGACATCATAAAAGCCCTATAAAGGGTATGGCTGGGAATATAATGGGATAAGTTATAGTTTTGACTTTGTCTATGGCTTTAGATTAGATATTGATTCAAAATGAAGTGGAAGTGGAAGATATTTGAGCTTATGGTGGCAATAAATAGCTCCACCTTCTCCGATTCAAAAAAGATAAAAAAAATCTATAATCTTGGCCTCCATAAGCGATGCAGAGCATACCTTAATTCGATCAAGTCGAGAGTGTCGATCCTCCTCCTTGAGTCGCTCCACCTCTAATCACTCTACCATCTTGAGTCGCTCTGTCGTGCCCCTTAAGTCGCGCGTGCGAGAAGCCCCAATAGGTCGTGAACGACTCATGCCAACTCGCGAACAACATGACGCTTAACCATAAGTCGTGAGCGACATATTCAAGGTCGTGAGCAGACCAAAATCGCCCCCCCCCCCCCCAACTTTGCAGCGACATATCTAGGGCAGACGCAAAGGAGAAGGTCGCGAACGACCTTATTTTAAGTTGTTGATGATTTAATAAGTCACTACCGAGTTTCCCCTGAACCAAAATCGCATGAACGAGTTTCCATAGGTCGTTGCCGAGTTATTATAAGTCGCGTGAAGCATTTTTAGGTCGTTTGTGTTGTAATTTTGTTAAGTCGAGAGTGTGTTGTACTATAAATAGGGGTATATGCGTCATTTGTAAGGTTGTTGAAATTTGAATAAAATTTGGTTTGTGCTTTGTGCCTTCATTTTTAAATTGGTAGTCGAGTGTTAACTCCTATCTCCACTTCGGTATTCGAGTGCGCTCGAATCAACGAACGTTGAAGCCAATTCGCGGAATCAAGTGCGCTTGATCAGCGCTCAAAGAATTGTAGATCTTTCTTCACGGAATCGTGCGCGATCAACGCATCGAAGATTGCTAAAATCCGGTATCTTCGTGATCAACGGATTTGGGCCTTTCGGTATTCTTGAATCCATCGATTTTTCGTCGATTCGCCGATTATTTCCGCTAATCGTGTGAGATCCTGGACGGATTCGATTTACATCGTCGAATTCACTTCCCACGCTGCGCCAGTTTGGTATCAGAGCTAGATCGCAAGAAGTTTGCATTATTTGGAGACTTGGGTTTCGAGAATTAGAGGTTTGGAGATCGGATTTGCAAATTGTTGAGAAGTTTGATCTTCATCGTGTTCATCGTGAAGTTGCAACAAGTTGGGAGTTTCGATCCATCTCACTTTGGATCAAAGTTCGGAAAGTGTTTGAAATTTATTTTTGAGTTTGCTTGAAGATCAATCATGCCTCCGAGACGAGCTCAACGTCATAGCAATATTAATGCTTTGTATGGAAGAGAAGAGGCCGATGAAATGGAACAACGAACCAACGAGAGTTTCACTGAAAAGTTGAATGAAGGAATTGGTCGATTAGAGAGAATGATGCTTGAAATGAATCAAAATCGAAGAAGGGTTTCACCTGGATCGAGCCATGGGAGAAGTAGAGTTTCACCACATTCAGATCGGGAGAGAAGAGAAGATCATGATCGTAGAAGTGCTGACAATCGTGATAGGAATGAAGATCGAAGAAGTGGTGGTGGTAGAGAGGTTGGTGGTCGTGATCGACATCGATATACTTCAGATTTTGATGAGGACTTTGATGGTGATAGGGGAAGTGTTCATTACCGAGATAGAGATCAAACACGACGTCAGTATCGAGATGTAGAGGATGATCGTCGATGGGAATCGGGAATGAAGATGGAGATTCCTGGATTTAAAGGTGGAATGGTTGTAGAAGAATTCTTGGACTGGTTATCTAATGTTGAGGAGATCTTTGATTTCAAGGAGGTTTCGAAAGACCGTCGAGTGAAGTTGGTTGCTACTAGGTTGAGAGGGAGAGCTATGGCGTGGTTGCAGCAAACCAAACTTACGCGAGAACGGATGGGGAAGTCGAAGATTGTGGATTGGGAGAAAATGAAGAAATTAATGAAAGCTACATTTTTACCTTACAATTATCAATCACTCATGTATCAGAGGTTGCAGAACTTGAGGCAAGGGACGAAGACTGTTAATGATTATGCTGACGAGTTTTATCAACTGATTGCTCGAAATGACATTATGGAGACAGAGGAACAGTTGACTGCTAGGTTTGTTGAAGGTTTGCGAATGCAAATCCAGGATATGGTTAATATGTTTGATCCGAGATCTGTGGCGGAAGCGCACCAGAAGGCGATAGCTTGGGAAAAGCTAGGAAGACGAGGAGGTGGTGTGTTTACCAATTCCAATATTCAAAGCAAAGGTGTTAGTGGGAGTTCCAATGTTTCTAAAGCCGTTAGTAAACCAGTTGTGAAAGAGGTTGAGAAGGCAAAGGTCAATAGCAGTTTTAAATGTTACAATTGCCAGGAAGTGGGTCATAAGAGCAACGAATGTCCAAAGCCAAAGAAGAGAACGATGATTGCTGAAGTTGAAGGTGAGGATGTTGGTGAAGGTGATTCTAGTCCAGTGGAGAAAGATGAATAGGATATCGCATCGGGAGATGAAGGGTGTAATCTAATGATGAGAAGGTCTTGTTTAACACCCAAACAAGAGGATGAGGCTAGTTGGTTGAGGAGCAACATTTTTCAATCTACATGCACTATTCTGGGAAAAGTTTGTAAGTTTGTGATTGATGCAGGAAGTTGTGACAATATTATCTCTACTGAAGCTGTGAGGAAGCTGAAGTTGAAGACGGAGAAACACCCTAATCCTTACAAGTTAGCGTGGCTGAGAAAAGGAGGAGAGGTGAAGGTGGATAGGCGAGTTCGAGTTCCATTTTCTATTGGAAAGAAATATAAAGACGAGATCTGGTGTGATGTAGTGGAGATGGATGTTTGTCATTTGCTTTTGGGAAGACCGTGGCAGTATGATCGAGCAGTGCAGCATGACGGTCGAACCAATAGTTACAGTTTTATGTTTGAAGGCGTTAAGATTATTTTAGTTCCAAAGAAGAGACAGCAAGGAGAGAGTAAGTCTGAGGAGATTGAGGAACTGAAAACTTTATTGACTTTGAAAGAATTTGTTGAAGAAGTAGAGGAGAGTCCCGAAGTGTTTTTTTTGATTGGACATGAAGCTACTGAATCAGTTGAAGTTTCAGAGGAAGTGAAGCCGGTATTAGAAGAATTCAGTGATGTGTTTCCGAAGGAGTTTCCAAAGGAATTACAGCCGTTGAGGGATATTCAACATCAAATTGATCTTGTGCCAGCGTCAGTGTTACCTCACAGGCCACATTACCGGATGAGTCCGAAGGAGCATGAAGAAATGAGAAGGCAGGTGGAGGAGTTGTTAGAACAAGGGCGTGTCCAGGAGAGTTTGAGTCCATGTGCCGTGCCAGCCTTATTGGTACCGAAGAAGGATGGAACGTGGAGGATGTGTACGGACAGTCGGGCACTAAACAAGATCACTGTGAGATACAGATTTCCTATGCCGAGGTTTGATGATTTGATTGATCAGTTGAGTGGGGCTGTTGTGTTTTCCAAGATTGACCTGAAGAGTGAATACCATCAAATTCGTATTAGACCGGGTGATGAGTGGAAGACTGCTTTTAAAACCAAGGAGGGTTTGTACGAATGGTTGGTTATGCCATTTGGTTTGTCAAATGCTCCTAGTACTTTCATGAGAGTGATGAACCAGATTTTTAGACCATTTGTTGGGAAGTTCGTGGTTGTTTACTTTGATGATATTCTGATTTATAGTAGGAGTACGGAAGAACACATTCAGCATTTGCGAGAAGTATTGTTGATTCTACGACAAGAGCAGTTTTATGCAGCAACAAAGAAGTGCGTGTTTATGACGGACAGTGTTTTATTTCTGGGGTATGTTCTGTCAAAAGAAGGAATTCAAGTGGATGAAAATAAAGTGGAAGCTGTCAGGAGTTGGCCACAACCGAAGACAATTACGGAAGTGAGGAGTTTTCATGGGTTGGTGTATTCTTATCGAAGATTCATTCCATACTTTAACAGTGTGATGGCACCAGTAACCGATTGCATGAAAGGAAAGAAGTTTGTATGGTCAGAGGAAGCAGGGGTTGCCTTTGAGAAGATCAAGACACTCTTGACGACAGCACCAATTCTGGTACTGCCGAATTTTCAGTTGTTGTTTGAATTGCATACTGATGCTACGAAATTGGGAATTGGTGGGGTATTGAGCCAGAATGGAAGACCAGTTGCTTATTTCAGTGAAAAACTATCTGGAGCCAAGTTGAGATATAGCACTTATGATGTAGAATTTTACGCGATTGTTCAAGCCGTGAAACATTGGCGACATTACTTGTCTCAGAAGGAGTTTGTTCTTTACACTGATCATGAGGCATTAAAACATCTACAAGGGCAGGACAAGATTTCAGCGAGACATGCTTCGTGGATAGCATATCTACAACAATTTACTTTCGTGGTAAAACACAAATCAGGGGTGACAAATCGTGTAGCGGATGCTTTGAGCAGGAGAAATCACTTGTTGACAACGTTGAAGGTTGAAGTGACAGGGTTCGAATTATTTCCAGAGTTGTTTGAGGAGGATCCTTACTTTGCAAAGTTTGTTGAGAAAGTTAAGGATGGGAGTACTGATGAATTTGTGTTGGTTGATGGATTCTTGTTCAAGGGAAATCGATTATGCGTACCAAACTGTAGCTTGAGAATGAAGATTATTAAAGAATTACATGAAGAAGGCCATGTAGGCAAAGATCGTACAGTGCAGTTGATTTCTCAATCTTATTTTTGGCCGACAATGAGGAAAGAGGTAGGGAGATTTGTGGAGAGATGTCATATATGTTATGTTTCGAAAGGAACAGCGACGAATGCGGGATTATATATGCCGTTACCTGTGCCTACCAGACCATGGGTTGATATCAGCATGGATTTCGTCTTGGGTTTGCCTAGAACTCAAAGGGGAAATGATTCTATATTTGTTGTAGTGGACAGGTTTTCGAAGATGGCACATTTTATAGCCTGTAAGAAGACAGCGGATGCAGTTCGAGTGGCTCAATTATTCTTTAAAGAGATTTATCGATTGCATGGATTACCGGAGACCATTATTTCTGATAGGGATACTCGATTCCTAAGCCACTTTTGGTTGAGTTTGTGGAAGATGGTCGGAACAAAGCTGAATTTTAGTAGCGCTTACCATCCGTAAACTGATGGGAAAACGGAGGTGGTTAACCGATCGTTGGGAAATTTACTGAGATGTCTTGTGAAAGATAACTTAAAGAGCTGGGATATGAAGTTGTGTCAAGCGGAATTCGCACATAATCATGCTGTTAACCGGAGTACAGGTTTCAGTCCGTTTCAGATTGTATGTTCAAACTTACCAAAGGGGCCGTTAGATTTAACGATAATACCACAACCAAAGGGGACAGTTAAGCGGGCTGCTAAATTTGTTGATGGGTTAACAGAATGCCATAGAATCGTTCAGGAACGATTGGAGAAAACGAATGAGAAGTATAAACAAATGGAAGATAAGAGACGAAGAAGTGTTGTATTCAAAGAGGGAGATCTTGTATATGCCGTTTTGACAAAAGATCGTTTTCCAGTGGGAACTTATAACAAGTTGAAAGCCCGAAAGATTGGACCCGTAGAAATTATAAGACGAATCAATGAAAATGCTTATAAGTTGAAGCTGCCAGAGAATGTTTAAACTTCTGATGTGTTTAACGTGAAGCACTTAATTCTGTATTATGAGGAGGAACCTATCAAAGATGACGAGAGTGTGAATTCGAGGACGAATTCCTTCCAACAGGGGGCGGACGATGCAGAGCATACCTTAATTCGATCAAGTCGAGAGTGCCGATCCTCCTCCTTGAGTCGCTCCTCCTTGAGTCGCTCCACCTCTAATCACTCTGCCATCTTGAGTCGCTCTGCCGTGCCCCTAAAGTCGCGCATGCGAGAAGCCCCAATAGGTCGCGAACGAATCATGCCAACTCGCGAACAACCTGACGACTTAACCATAAGTCGCGAGCGACATATTCAAGGTCGCGAGCAGACCAAAATCGCCCCCCCCCCCAACTTTGCAGCGACATATCTAGGGCAGACGCAAAGGAGAAGGTCGTGAACGACCTTATTTTACGTCGTTGATGATTTAATAAGTCACTACCGAGTTTCCCCTGAACCAAAATCGCGTGAACGAGTTTCCATAGGTCGTTGCTGAGTTATCTTTAGTCGTGTGAAGCATTTTTAGGTCGTTTGTGTGTTGTAAACCGTTTGTGTAGTAATTTTGTTAAGTCGGGAGTGTGTTGTACTATAAATAGGGGTGTATGCGTCATTTGTAAGGTTGCTGAAATTTGAATAAAATTTGGTTTGTGCTTTGTGCCTCCATTTTTAAATTGGTAGTCGAGTGTTAACTCCTATCTCCACTTTGGCATTCGAGTGCGCTCGAATCAATGAACGTTGAAGCCAATTCGTGGAATCAAGTGCGCTTGATCAACGCTCAAAGAATTGTAGATCTTTCTTTACGGAATCGTGCGCGATCAACGTGATGAAGATTGCTAAAATCCGGTATCTTCGTGATCAACGGATTTGGGCCTTTCGGTATTCTTGAATCCATCGATTCTTCGTCGATTCACCGATTATTTCCGCTAATCGTGTGAGATCCTGGACGGATTCGATTTACATCGTCGAATTCGCTTCCCACGCTGCGTCAATAAGAGAATTAGTGGAAGCCTTGAAGCTAAGAATTACACACCGACTTCAATGAAAAGAAACAATGATCTAAAGAGGAACAACTAGCAACCAACATGTCGACAACCAATAGATTTAAAAGGTCTGGATTTATTTTACATAATATATATCAAAAAGTATATGTCTTATACATGTTTATTTTCAACCAAATAAAAAATTATATTTTTCGAAAATAGAATGATGATGATAAATATATACGTAAACATTACTCTCAAGGACGCCAGTTTTTAATTTTTTGTTTCAAGGATGCACACTTTTTCCTGGCCTACCTTCTATTACACACACTTTTTTCAAACCCGTTAAAGAAACCATTTTCCACTTCATTCGTCATTAAAACAATATAAGGCTTCAATAATAAAAAATAGAGAGATCTATGAAAATCCGATTAAAGTCGACAAGTTCATTGATGTCAGAGTCAAATATTCCATTGTCGAAATGGATATTAAAGCCTATCTCGTCAAATTCCAAAAAGCCTGATTTGACACCTCAATCGAAACCTAAATCCAAAAAAACTCGAAGATTGAAGTAGAGATTTGCTAAATCGAGACCAAAAAGCAAATGGAAAAGTAAAACGTTCAAGAAGAAGAAAGAGAAAAAATTCTAAACATCACTGATGAAGTCATCCCTTCAAAGGTATTGCTTGCTGTAAAATTCGTTTTCAACCATCAAATGCTTAAATGACGCTTAATAATAGTATTATTGATTCGAAAACAACATGAATAAATTACATGTCAAATGTTATTTGGATATATCATTTCTATTTTTAAAACGTAGTAGATTGTTTTATGCTAAATGATAGAATGATATAGCATTTATACTGTAGAAATATATTAATATTATTTCAATTACAAAATGAAATTTCAATATAGCATTCTAAGTACAAAGTCCCTTTAGGATGTAAATAATATACAAAATGATAGTTTAATGTAGCATTTTATTCATGAAGTCCTATATCATGATTGTTATATGCAAAATAAAATTTCGGTTTAGCATTTAATTACAAAGTGCTTTAAGATGTAAATGATATACAAAATGATAGTTTAATGTAACGTTTTATTTGTGAAGTCCTATATCATGATTGATGTATGCAAAATGACATTTTAGCATAATATTTTAATTACAACGTCCATTGGGATGTGTAGGACATAAAAAATGATAGTTTGTTATCGCATTTTATTTATGAAGTCCTCTATCGTGATCGTTGTATACAAAATGACATTTCAGTATAGCATTTTCATTAAATAGCCTACTAGGATGTATAGAATATAAAAATGATGGTTTGATGTAGTATATTATTGATGAAGTCCTTTATCGTGATTGCCGTATGCAAAATGACATTTTAGTATAACACTTCAATTACAAAGTCTATTAGGATGGATTGGATATAAAAAACAATAGTTTACATAGCATCTTATTTATAAAGTTCTCTATCATGATTATCGTATGCAAAATGATATTTTTGTGTAGCACATTAATTACAAAGTGCATTAGGATGGTTTGATATAAAATATGATAGTTTATGTACCTTTTATATATGAAGTCCTCTATCATAATCGCCATATGCAAAATGACATTTTAGTATAACACTTTAATTATAAAGTGCATTAGGATGGATTGGATATAAAAAATGATAGTTTATGTAGTATTTTATTTATAAAGTCCTCTACATGATCGCCATATATAAAATGAAATTTTTTAGTGTATCATTTTAATTACAAAGTGCATTAGGATGAATTGAATAAAAAAAGTGATAGTTTACATAGAATTTTATTTATAATGCCCTTTATCATGATTGTCGTATGCAAAATGACATTTTATTATAGCATTTTATTTACAAAGTCTATTAGGATGGATTGGATATAGAAAATGATTGATTATCTAGCATTTTATAAAGAATTCCTCTATCATATCATCATGTACAAAATGATAGTTTAATGTAGCATTATTTACAAAGTACTCTTCCATGATTGCCATATACAAAATGACATTTTACCATATCACTTTAATTACAAAGTCATTAGGATGTATATAGTATAAAACATGATAGTTTAATGTAGCATTTTATTAATGAAGTCCTCTATCATGATCACCGTTAGCAATACGACATTTTAGTGCAACTTTTTAGTTACAAAGTTCAATAGGACAGATTGGATATAAAAAATGATAGTTTTTATAGCATTTTATTAATGAAGTCTTCTATTGTGATTGTCGTATGCAAAATGATATCTTAGTGTAGTACTTTATTTACAAAATCCATTAGGATAAATTGGTCATAAAAAATGATAGGTTGTGTAGCATTTTATGTGTGAAGCCCTCTATCATATCACTGTATACAAAATGACATTTTATTGTCGCATTATAATTACGTAGCTCATAAGGATATATAGGATATAAAAAATAATAGTTTGATGTAGATTTTATTGATGAAGTCCTCTATCGTGATCGTTGTATGCAAAATGAAATTTTAGTGCAGCACTTTAATTACAAAGTCCATTAGGATGGATTGGATATAAAAAATGATAGTTTATGCAGCATTTTATTTATGAAGTCCACTATCATGATATTTTAAAATGCTATTTTACTGTAGCATTTTATTATAATGTATATGATATAAAAATGATATTTTACTGTAGCATTTTAATTACAAGGTCCATATATGTAGTATGATAGTTAAACATAGTATTTAATTACTATACCTATAGATAACATTTAAAAATTTATGTGTGCAGAAATCCAAAGCAGCAAAATTAAAAAAGATAAAGAGATCAAAAAAAGAAAAGGAACACGATACTGACCAATATCGATGTAGTATAATGGCCATGGTTAAAGTTCTTCAAAAAATTAAAAAAGGCAGAGGTTTTACAGCTGGTCAAGTAGAATATATTGAACAAACTCCTTTTCAAAAAAATTTATATATTATATATAATGATTTATTAAGTATGAAAGAATGTAGAAAGTCGGTTATCACATAAGATTATATTATTGATACATTTTGTATTGAAGATGAAACCTTTAAAATCGGTAATAGAAGTTTAAGAATTTTAACAAAAGATATTTTTCTTGTTTTTGGTTTACCTTTACCGAAATACAACATATTTCCACTACCAAAAACTTCTTTTCAAACTATACCTGATACCTATAAAGATTTTGTGCTAAGAAAGTTGGAAAAGATGAACACATAACAAAGGAAAGTACCACTACAAGAATAAAGCAAGTTTTTGAAACTCAAGAATATTAATATGAAATAAATTTGCCAAAATTAATAGTAATTCTTGCAATGATAACTTTTTTCTTCCCAGATAATCAAAGGCATTTACCATGGAATTACATATAGTATATTATTGGTGAAGAAAAACTTTTTGAAGCGCCATGGCCATTGTCGATTCAAAATTCACTACTGAGAACTTTGAAAGTATTCAAGTCCAGACCAGGTATATGTCCAGATGATATATGTTCTTGCAGGTAAGAACATAATAAGTTGTTCAAGTTATGACAATTTCATAGAGCATTTTTATTCTTATATTTATTTATTTTATATTACAATTTTTTGTTCAAGTCTAAGGTATTTAAATTTGACAAGCACCATTGTCCAAGTGGTTAAGTGATTCAGCTTTGGTGCGAGAGGTCACAAGTTCAAAACTTGCGTAGTACGATTCGAACGTTTATTGACATGTGATATGTTGTTCTGGTGATATGTTGTATATAAAGTACAATTTTTAAAAAAGATATTCAAATCTGCAAATGATAGTTGCACATATCATTTTTTTGTTATCTTAGTTTTTACACTACAGTCATTTTTCCAAGTTAATGGCATACAAATTTGCAAATGGAAGATTTGTTTCTTATGTTAATTTTTTACATTACACATTTTTTGTTTACCATAAAGATATTTAAACTTGAAAATGATAGTTGCACTTATCATTTTTTTGTTATGTTAATCTTTACATTAGAGTCTTCCTTTTTTCATGTCAATGATATGCAAATTCACAAATGCTAGTTCCACATAGCATTTTTCTTACATTAATTTTTACATTACATTTTTTAATGTCAATGATATACAATTTTGTTAATTTTTGTTATCCCACCTTTTGGCAAGGCCGTGACACCAAGGAATTGACTGGAAGCAAAAGTCGGTTCGTCTCGAAGATCGGTTATACACAGGTTCACTATGGATGTCGGTAAATTTTGTCCGGGTCAGACCAAGCTACAATTGATATGACATGAAAAGCAAACTATGAAAGCCAACGTTCCAAATTTTAAGTCAATCCGAGTTCATATGTTCAAGATATGATCGATGAGATTTAAGTGATTCCTTTGTTCGTATCCATCAAACAACTAGAGAAAACTTTCCTTCGTGTCGATCTGGTTCGAATCCATCAGATATGCACGGCTTCGTGTCGATCAGGGGAGCACGAGTTCGTATCCATATAGGGAAGTGTTCTTCATATCCATCCTTCCTCATACTGCTTCGCATCCATCATCTTTAGCTTGTTCGCATAGATCAACTGATGACCACTTCGTATCCATCGAAACCAAGCCAGGACGCTACTTCGTATCGATACAAATAGAGCAGTTGCGATTGATACGACAGGGCAATTGCAATAGATACGAATAGAACAGAGCCATGGCAATCGATGCGAACAGATCGAAACCAGATCGATACGAAGTCGATAGCCATGCATGCATCGATATGAAGTACACAAGCAGGATCGATACGAAATGAAGCATGGTCTATCGATGTGAACAAGACCAAGTCATATCGATACGAACGAGGCAAAAACACTGGGAAGACTCGATCGATTCGGCATGGACTTCGGATCGATTCAAAAAACAAGCGCCACGTCAACAAGCAAGCACGTGCTCCTATTGATGCGAAACCATCGATACGAAGGAGATTGATGCGAAGAGAATAGCAATCGAAAAGCCCAAACTTGCATCAATCATAGCTCACAATCTACAAGTTCAAATGCTACCAAATTTTCATAGGAGCTTTCATACGACATAATGAATGTTCATGCTCAATTTCGACTCGATTGGGTCAGATCTTAATCGATACAAAATTCGTTCGTATCGATCACGGACCAATTGCAAATGACATAAGGTCAATCGTGCAGGCCCATGTGAGAGAAGGAGTCTTTCGAGATTTGGGCGAGAAACTCGCAGCCTACGCCTATAAATAGTAGCCTAGAACCTATAGAAAAGGGACTTTTGGCTCCTCGATGTCCAGACTCTACCGGAATCACTGTTGTATTCGAAATTCACTGTTGTACTTGAAATTCTCTGTTGTAATCCGCTGCAACCAACAAGCAAATCTAATAAAGAACAACCATTTCATAGTGGATGTAGGCAACATGTCGAACCACTCTAAATCTTGTGTTTCTCTGCTACTTTCTGATTATAATTTGGAGTGTTTGTTAGATAATTCTCGTTTTACATTTACTTTCTTCATTTTAACTCTTCAAACACTTTCAAAGAGTGTTGTGTCCAATTTTTGCACAAACACTTTGGTGCTTTCACTGAGAAAATATAGTTTTTCTCCTACTCGTTGGATCTACTATCGATATCGGATTGCATAAATCTAAGGAGAAGATCCAGATCTCAAGTTCAAAGTTCTTCCATCCTTTTCAGATTTGCATCAAGTCTAGGAATGAGCTTCACTATTCATCATGGTAAACACAAGGACCACTTCTTCCATTGCAGATCCAGAAGGACAGGATCGACAAAATCCCATGCAACTACCTCCGACTGATCAGAATGTTACCGGACCATCATATCTGCAAGGCCTTGTCACTAGAGAAGAGTTTCAGATGCTACTACAAGAGCTGACATAGAGCCGTCGGCAACTTACTCAATAGCGGCATGCCAACGCAGAATTGACCAATCAGTTGAATCACTAAAGGCGTAGGAGATACAGGAGGGCTCAGGATTCCTATTCATCTACTAAGAGTTCAGCTTCTTCAGACTATCATCACAAATCAATGCGCTCACGGCTAGATGGGAGTTATACCAAGCTACTAGACATCAGCACACACTGAGCCTTGGGCAACCAAGAGTTGGCCCATCCACCAGCCATCAGACTGGACCCTCCTCCCGAGGAGTTACTATTCCATATCATGTTACTAACAACCGCACTACCGTCGCTGCTAATAAGCTGGGAGTTGATACCCCAAACCGGACAAATCCGATCCAACACTAACATAATCATGAACCTTATATCCCTGAAGACTTAGAACAAAGGAGGCGAGACCTTGACCTTCGACCGCGTCCGGCCCAGCCTTGCATTGTGGAACCCGACCACACCTTGGCCCAGCATGCTCAAAATGTCCAGATGCCGGATATACCGAAAATGATCCATCAAATGATCCGTGAAAGTCAGGGTCTCACTAACGACGACTAGGGAATCTCCCCAAGTCATACCCCTTTCACTGATGACATACTCTATGCTGAACCACCTCGGTGATTCATGATGCCAACCCTACTCGTCTATGAACAAAGCTCAGATCCCAATCAGCATATTTTGAAGTATGAATGGTCGATGAATGTTGCACGAGCTGACGATGTAGTTAAATGCCAAAGTTTTCCTATCTCTCTTGGGTGTATAGCTAACATGTGGTTTACCCGTCTGCCACATCGATCTATCTCATGTTCTGATCAGTTGGCGATAAAGTTATTTGAGCAGTTTCGGATGCATGTAACGAGGCCGAAGGATGTTAAAACTGTCTAGTGTCACTCAAGCTCCTGGAGAGATACTCAGACATTATTTGGAAAGATTTCATGCTATGTGTGCTGATATTAGCAATCCCAATGATAACTCTATTCTAATTGACCTAACTAAGGGAATTGATCCCGATTCAGAATTCAGCAACTGGCTGGCCGGAAAATCGCCTGTGTCATTGAACCATATCTATTCTAAGGCAGCCCAATTCTTGGGAAGGGAGGATGCGAAATAGTCTAAAAAAAAGGATGACGCAAGGCCCATTGTGGAAGGAATCTTGATTAATGTAGCCGTTAAACAACCCTTGGAGAGCTCCAGAAAAGTGCAAATGAATATTCAAAATAAACAGAATCGGCAAAAGGGTGATGAAGATTGAAATAAGAAATGGGATCAGAATCATGGTCCACGACGTAGGGCTCCCATGTACCTTCTCATCGCGTGACATACTATGATCTGAAGATAAATTCCATACTACTTGCTGAATCCTTGGATTTACTAGATGAGAAGCGTGAAGAGGCTGATTTAAGGGCAGCCGCATACCGAAGTCGAGTCGTCAATTATACAATGCCAAGGTCCGACGCCGAACCTTTGAACTCGACGATATCGTCCTCAAAACAATCTACCCGGTTCCTTTGCACATGAAACCAACGTGGGAAGGGCCATATGTGATTGCACGATGGCTTGGAGATGGCACATTTAAATTGTCGATCATTGATGGTCTTACTTTGCCAATGGCTTGGAACTGTGAAAGCCTTCGTCGCTACTGCACATGGTAGGCTTTAATTATTTAGTTTACTTTTTGTTTGCAATTTGTTTCTACATTTTGAAATTTGAATTTGTAATAAGGCTTTGACGTATTCTCTTATTTCAGCAATAAAATGCAATCTCTTTGAGCCAGAGCTATGATTTATTGAATGCATCATACAACTATCATTGTGCATGGAGAGCTAAATTCCACCCGACGGTGGGGTTTATTCAAATAGGAAGTAACTGTGATACGACCGGTTACTCGCTAAGTTAAACCTTAGCTTTGGGGAAACTCGCCACACTAAAGCCAAAAAAGGATTAATACACAACAATTCTTTAACTAACTCCAGTCTCCCAGAGTGCGAGCTGGAGTATAAACCTATAAATATGGTCTGGAAGAGGGTGGATCCACCCACCTAACGACTACGCCCATATCTTGACCAAGTTTGAGGAGGATGGACTCGTCCATCTAACGACCTTGTTTGTTAACTTAGGGTGGATATGAGTCGACCATCTACGATCTTGATAAATTCGTCGTTCCCGGAGTGCGAATGAAATCCTAAAGCCTAAACAAATGTGACTGACCATCTATCAGCCAACTCCAAGTTCCCAGAGTGCGAAATAGAGTATAAACATCAACTAACTCCGGATTCCCAGAGTGCGAACCAAAGTGTCAACATCAACCAACTTCAGGTTCCCGAAGTGCGAACTAGAGTATAAACGTCGACTAACTTTGGATTCCCAGAGGGCGAACCGGAGTATCGAACACAATTAACTCTAAGTCCCTAGAGCGTGGATTATAGAATAAACATCGACTAAATCTAAATCCCCAAAGAATGGATGAGAGTTTAAACACTAACCGGATACGAATCGATCATTCGTAACACAACTTTGAGTCCTCAAAGTGCGGTCAGAGTGTAAACGTAACTCGGGTGCGACTGACCACCCATAAAATAACTTAAGTCCCCGGAGCATGGACATATACTTAAAACTTAAACATGCGATACCGACCGCCGACACACAAATGCAAATCTCCGGAGTGCAGATGTGATCATCAATAAGTGAGCGAGTGTGATTCGACCACTCGACCTTCACTTGTTTTAGCATCAATTCAACGACATTAAGCTCAATGTATTGGAGGCGAAATGTAATCGTTAGCCGATCTTTACAACTCATCCCTGAAATTAGGGGCATAACTTATGTGATGCCCCACATCTATGCCCATGCTAGCCAAGGACACTACGGTGTAATGCCGTCAACTAGCATGGAGAATAAGGCTGGATAGGAGCGGCCATCCGTTGTTAGGCCTTACACTAGTATTGGTTACCACGATAGGAGTGGTATATATTTTTATTTTTCATCTCTTAATTATTTTACTCCGATCGACATATCCAATTCCAGTATAAAACGAACTACGATGGTTCATAATAGTTTAGGACAGTATATATAATAATAATATAGATAAACTAAATGCGGAACACAGATAACAAAAATCTCATATATATATATATATATATATATATATATATATATAACTGATGTCAGTTACAATACATGTGATACAGTACATATGATACAACTACAACTTTCGACTCTGGAAGTTACATATACAAGTATATTAACGTATATAATATACATGAATACATATCTTCCTATACAATTACACTGACTACTATAAATGACGACGACTACTCCAAAAGATATGAAAACACTTCATAGCTCAACCAGCAACCCAAAGCAAGATATCTACTACCTGTAATACTCGGTCTGACCCGAGAATTAAATTCAAAGAAAGTAATACACGGGTCAGTCTAATTCAAACTCAGTTATTAGTGCACAGAAGCAATAATAACTAAGTAACAAATAGACGACGGTCACAATAAATCTCGTCTATCCGATCCTTAAATAAAGAATTCGGATAATGATAAATATAACACGTGACAGTGTTAAACAACAAATTAGCAAATCCAAATTATCAACGAAGATAAATTAAAAAGGTTACCACTGAAGATAATTTAGAAAACAGCAGAGCTGCCTAAACGGCAATTAACAACAAAATCTAATTATTAAATAAATAATTAGAAACTCATAATCTAATTACCAAGAAGATAATTAGATATCAACAAAATCATCAAATTAAACCAAATCAAAATACAATTCAAAATATTGAATTGGACACACGAAACAATTCAAACAATTGAAATATCAATTAAAATGTCAGTTCGGGTAGGGCTGCAGTACACGCACGCGTGTATTGCCTCGCCACTACAGCATATGGAATACGAAAAAGATTAATAAATCAAAAGCAAATAGAATATCACTAAAAGCAATACCGTGTGGCTGCAGTACATGCTTGCGTGCACTGCATTGCCACTACAGTGATGATGTACACGAAAGCTCAATGGAAATTTCACAAACGAGCACAAGGTCAAACCCGAGCGACAGACTGGATTCAACACAGATGAATTCAAAAAAAACAAACATAATGCAAAGGTCAAGTCACTGCTGTCCTGACTCAACTCAATGCAACAGTATAAAGAAATACACTCGGCAAAGCTCAGAGACCAATGCACAAAAATTCACAAGTGGTACTGTCTCGAGGTAAATAGCCTCAAATAACACTGGGCAGTGCCATCAGAGATGAACACTTCATATTTGCAGACCAGATTTTTTGTGACACAAGTACTAACTCAACCAAGTCAAGTGGATAACCAATGCAACAACTCAGGTCAATGAATACAGCCTCTACAAAAATCAAATATACAATTACAACTAAGTTCAGTTGAAATTGGACAGAACAATTTTGAAAAGTATCTGAATCAAATGCATGTACAGGAATGCAATCCTTACATATGCCTAATACTATGTGAAATAAATGTGCAGTGAAGAACAACAGCAAGTGTTGACCCATCATCAACAGAATGAAATGCAACAGATTACGTTGACTACAGCATATCAAGCATACAAGTCCGATGCAAACAATGGCAACAAGACTTAGTTCCTAGATGCAACCAAGAAGCTACAGAGCTCAATACTATCAAGACTACATGAATCAAACTCGAAGCATCACTCACGTGCAACTTCAGCTATAGAATGTATACATATAGTCAGGTAATGACAAAGACAAGGAAACGCAAAACTTCCAGATGAATAAAAGCATCGTGTAGCAGTTTCAAGAAATGATCAACAGCAGTACAGAGAATCAAAACGGTAGTGACAAGTTCGAACAAAGCTCAACAGCACTAGATCAAGCTACAACAAATGTACCAGTCATTGAAGTTCCAAGTCAAGGCCGAGGTCATCAGAAAATTCACGAAACCAAAATGCCAGAAATCAAAAATTGTGATAGCCAAAAAAATCAACATCGAAAAAATCATTTCGAAACCGAGGCCAAAATTATCACATTTTAAAGTAATCGAAATAGCAGTTTTCACAAAATCAACCTATTTACAACTAGCCAACAGAGAGTCCAAATCAACAGTTAATGGCTGAAGTCAAGAAGAACGACAAGGCCGAAATCAAAAAGAACGACACCAAACAAAAATCAAACTTCCGAAGCTACTATATTGAACTAGATGTGAGGGTCACTCACCTTGCTTCGATGCAAAACTAGAGGAGCCGAGCACAAGATCGTCGATCGACCGTGTGGTTGAAGTCGGCAACCATGGAATACACGAAACCCCAATTTTTCGAATGAACGAAGAAAATGGACGAGCCGCCATTTATTATTTTTCTTTCGTATGTTTTAGTTTGCTTAGATTAGGGTTTTGAATGAACGAAGGGGGAACGGGTACATACTTGAGACAATTATCACAGCACCAATTAAAACATGGCCCAAGATTATTTATAAAGCCCATACCCTTTTTAATAAATTTTCAAAAGAATTTCAATCCGTTTAAAAATTCCAATATCAATTTGTTAGCAATTTTTAATCGTCTAATGACAATAACTAACTGGTGTAAAACTCCGGGTTATTACAGACTCCCCTCCGTATAAAAATTGTGTCCCGCAATTTTCATAATTAAAGGCGTCGGTAACAATTATTTTTCTAACCTAAACTGGTTAAGCTAGAGAAATAAAGGTCAAGAACACAAATGCCAAAGAAATCTTTTAATTTCATAAAAGAAGTTCACAAACTCTCAACAAAATCTAACTATCAAATAGATAATCAGAAAACAACAAAACTGAATAAATGCAATTATCAGCAATATTCACTTATCAATTAGATAATTAGAATACAAAACCACAAAACAGCAATATCTAATTATCAATACGATAACTAGAAAATAGCAATATCTAATTATCAATAAAGATAATTAGGAAACACAAAATCACAAATCGCAAAACCACAAACATCTAGTTATCCACCAGAAAATCAGAAAAACACGAACTCCATAATCAGCAAACTCTAACTATCAGCAGAGATAGATAGAAAACAACAATTCAATATAATCAACATAATCTAGAATCAATTAGGGACTAGAAAATCTCATAATCAACAAAAATTAGCAGTTATCTAATCATCAAAAACGATAGTCAGAAATCCCAAATCAACAAATATCTAATTATCAAAAACGATAATCAGCATCAACAAATATCTAATTATCACAAACGATAATTAGAATTCTCAAATCAACAAATATTTAATTATCAAAAACGATAATCAAATCAACAAATATCTAATTATCACAAATGATAATCAGAATCAACATATATCTGATTATCAAAAACGATAATCAGAATCAACAAATATCCAATTATCAAAAACGATAATCAGAAACAACAAATATCCGATTATCAAAAACGATAATCGAATCAACAAATATCTAATTATCACAAACAATAATCAGAATCAACAAATATTCAATTATCAAAAACGATAATCAGAATCAACAAATATCCGATTATCAAAAACGATAATCAGAATCAACAAATATTCGATTATCAAAAACGATAATCAAATCAACAAATATTCAATTATCACAAACGATAATCAGAATCAACAAATATCCGATTATTAAAAACGATAATCAGAATCAACAAATATCCAATTATCAAAAACGATAATCAGAATCAACAAATATCCGATTTTCAAAAACGATAATCAAATCAACAAATATCGAATTATCACAAACGATAATCAGAATCAACAAATATCTGATTATCAAAAACGATAATCAGAATCAACAAATATCCAATTATCAAAAACGATAATCAGAATCAACAAATATCCAATTATCAAAAACGATAATCAGAATCAACAAATATCCGATTATCAAAAACGATAATCAAATCAACAAATATCTAATTATCACAAACGATAATCAGAATCAACAAATATCCGATTATCAAAAACGATAATCAGAATCAACAAATATTCGATTATCAAAAACGATAATCAGAATCAACAAACATGCAATTACCTGTAGATAATTGGAAACAACAAATATCTAGAAATCAATTAAGATATTCTAGAAAATCAACATAAAAGGTGGAACGATCCCAACAAATGGCTAGTTTTAGCTACGTCACACGTTCATCAACATATGGCCGAAGCCTACCAAGTACCGTCAACATAATTTTGGCGCCCAACAAATGACCTGAAAGTCCAACATATGACCCGAAGGTCCAACATATGACCCGAAGGTCTGGTACTGCTATTGACCCGAAGGTCCAACATATGACCTGAAGGTCCAACATAGTGGCTCGAAAGCACACGAAAATCATCAAAACAGCAAATATTTCAATTAACGGGTCTGGAATTAACTAAAATAGCAAACGCACATGTCTCATAACCTTGATTTTTACAAAAGCGTTTAATTCCCTTCAACGTTTCCTTGAAAGTGCAAAATTGTGTATTCCAAAAATAACATTTCACCTTCTCAAACGGACAAGTCCGGAATTAAGCGAATCAGTAAAAGAAAGGGGTGATAGTCCTCGATTTTGCTGAAACATTTAAATCGCTTCATCATTCTTTTTAAAACACAAACTGCAAAAATTCTGAAAACAATTTCATTTATTTTATAAAAGTAATAATTTACATTCTCAATTGGACAAGTCCGGAATTAAGCGAATCAGTAAAAGAACGGGGTCATAGTCCTCAATTTTGCTGGAACGTTTAAATCGCTTCCTCATTCTTTTGAAACGTAAACTGTAAAAAATTTGAAAACAATTTTTATTTTGAAATAATTTTTAAAATACGTGATTAAAACAGCAACATCGGTAGCAACTTCGACATGGAAATTGCACTTCTCAAAATACCGTGAATACGGACAACAAAATCAGCATTGCAGGATAACCGCTTGAAAATCCACTTTAAAATTGACGATTACTGAAGTCAAAGCGACAGTAATTTTTTTTTATACGTCAAAATCTCATCAAAATAATTGGCATCAAAACATAATACCAGTGAATTTTCATTCATCAAAAATGTCACAAGAATCTTCTCAAAGATCAAAAAAATGTCATACTCTTTATTTTTATTCACCCAACCATAAATATTGACAATTATATCAATGCCAATCACAAAAGTTAATGACATACAAATTCACCAATGCACAAATATTGATAACACATATCAATGTAAATCACGAAAATCGATGAAACACAAATTCTAGAAATCATCAATGGAAATCCAGAAATCACAAAAAGGGGGAGGCCTATCACAAAACGGGAGCATGAAAACTCACCAACACGTGTATCACAAAATGGAACGCTATTCCATGGTTGCTAACCATTAATTTTGAGCCGAAGCTCCATAAAACGGCCCGAAAACCATGGGTCGCTACCCCACCAAATTGAGCCAAAGCTCCACAGAAACGGGGTTTAGTCTCCCTCGTAGACAAAGAGACATCGCACATTTGCTAGTCTAAATCACAAAAATGATCATCAGCGATCATCAAGAAGTGTCAACTACAGTAAGCTAGTAAATATAAAGGCTTAGCTTCATGTCCCATAACCACTAGCTTAACTTAAATATTTACGAACAAATTGTAGATTTCCACTAGAAAATTGTCACAAGAGATTCAATCGAACAGGTCCAAGAATTAACCAGCGAAGTAAACGCAAGCGTTTCATACCACATGTTTTACTAAGCCATTTAATTAGATTTCTCATACGAGTGAGGTAAAGGTTTATATGTACTAGTAGATTGGAAAGCGGTCTTATAAACAAGCTTGATATTGAAAATAGAGTTGAAAACGTCTTAATAAAAGAGTTTTGATATTTACTACGAGTATTGAAAACCTTTATATTGTAAAGTGACAAATCACAAAAATTATTGTAGAAACAATCAATCACCAAAATTCACACACGAAGACGTGAATTAATGTAACGATCCATAAAATTTTAATAATTTTTAATTGGTTTTATAACGTATTTAATTGAATTTTAAGAAATTTAAATAATAATATTTTGAGGTAAAAATTTGATATTTGGATTACGTCCAATTAAACATAGCAGATTTTAAATTTTCCATTTATTTTACCAAAGTTTATTTCATTGTGAAATTCTATTTAATTCAAGCTAGCCAATAATTGCTGATAATAAAATATTTTTCAAACCTGAATATTCTTTCATAGAAAAATTCTAGATCCTCTCCTGAGTGAGATGACATCTTCCGTTTTTCGAAATTTGAACACCTGTTGCTTCGTTTATCTTAATTCTGACAGAATAACAGCATTTTCCGGTATCGATTATCGACTTTTGATCGGGTGATCGTACTGCCAATATCTGTATACCGTTTTGATCGCCTCATCATGCTGATCCCAATGGTATATTTATTTCTGTATTTTGAAATCTGGTACGTGGCGGAATATGTAAAGCGTGAAACCGTATCGGTATCCGTTTTAAAAACCTTTTGTTTCTTTTCAACTTGTGACGTGCTGCCCAAACAAAAATAAATGCTGCATTAATTAGTTGGCTGAAATTTTGGGTGACCGTTGCTAGTACATAAAAATTTGTTTTATTTCTGCCTGAATTCCGGGCTGATTTTTCACCGTTCCTTTCGTTTCACTTTAATTGCTTTAATAAATATGTCAATGGACAGACGTTACCTTCTCATCATTACACTTTATTTCATATGGTACGTTTCTTCGTTTTTTTTCTCTGCTCATTTCTTTTATTTGCCTCTGTCTGCTCCTTTAATCCCTCTCTCCCTTCCCAACTTAAATCTAGTTTTGGTTACCTGCACATTATTTTACGCCCCCTTCATGAATTTGCTTGTACCAATTCACACCTCCTTTTCATTTCTTCCCCCTCACCACCTTCAGATCCTCTCACCTTCTTTTCTCCCTCTCTCATGTTTTCGCCCATGCTGGTATAAAAAATAATAATATTACAAAGCTTATTTGTCTCTCCTGACCTCATCGGCTTCGGCCTCAAGCCAACATCTCCTCCTTCCGCCACGTCACAACCCATCACCTGCAGCCGAAACCGACCAACCTTCCTCTGGCCACCGCCCTTCTTCCCACTGAGCCCACCGTTGCTCCAGCCTCCGTCTCACCGAGCTCCGCCCCAGACCAAGCTCGAACTGCAACGAAACCGACCCTCCTTTATTGTTCATCACCACCCTTGCCACAACCGCTCGTTCGCCCTACCCTCCATCACCGCAACCTTGCACCGCCTCCCTCCGGCTGTAGCCACCATCACTCCTCCGCGCAACCGATCTCCACGTTCCAGATCTTCCCATCGCCGCTCCTTCTTGCGTACAGGGTACCTATATATATATATATATTATATTATTATTTTTTATATTTATGTATGTTAGATTTATGTATGCGTGTTGCTTGTATATGGGATGGCCTGTGCGTATACATATCGGCCAGTTTCGATATTGGGGTGGTTGTTTTGGCTGTTTAAGTAGTACAGTTTCGTATATATATAGTTTGTGTATATTTAGTTATGCTATATTATGTTGTATTCGTGTCTTTATATATTTATTTATTTGTATATATACAGAATTTCATATTTTAGTTATATGAATAAGCCATGAGTTTATGTTGTGTATAAATTTCAATATAAAGTATTTTATATATTTATATAGTTAGAGAAGTGGAGTATATTCTATCGTTATATTATTTATATTTGGTATGTTTAAGTGTTATTATATATATATATATATATATATATATATATATATATTATAAACGTATAAGCGCGTATATCTATTTGTGAGTATAATATGTTAGGTGTTGTGCTTTGCAATTTTATATATATTGGGTGAAAACTGTTATTTTATAGCTTGCTTGTTAAATATAGTTTTCAACAGTTTAAATTGAACACATAAAGTATAAGCAGTTTCAGGCATTCATCAAAAAGATGTTTAAATTCGATATTGATTTTATAATAAACATTTGAGTTTAAATTTCAATACGTATGTAAAGTTATATTGATTATACATAATACTTATATAAGTATACCCTGTGATGTGAGTTTATGTCAGTAGGTACAAGATATTAAAGTATATATAACGTAGGTCATCTGCTTGTATATGTGACAGTATATTTTAGTTAAGTATATAGTTTGTTGGATGGACTTATAAGTAATAGGTTTGTAGGGTATTTTAAGTTACATGAAAAAGTTGTTTGTCGTGGTATTTTTATATATAACCTATTTATTTGTTGGAGCATATGGGTCCTGTTTTGAAAAAAAAATAAGGTTTTTAAAGTTCTAAAGTTATTTATTTCTGTTACAGTACTTATATATTAGGTATACATCTTATTTTCTCAGGTCTATATATATATTATGTTATACTTACATTAGTGATAATAGTTGAAAGGTAGATATATATATATATATATATATATATATATATATATATATTTCAAAATTATATTATATAGATATGTTATTTTATTTATGTGTTTTATTCAAACCAATGATTTTGAAATATATTTAATTTAGTTCACGGTTAAATTAATATTGATTTGAAAATAAATGTAAATTATATATTTCCGTTTCCTGTCAATCCGATCTGATCCGTTTTCATCGATTCCTATTATTAGCTTGGTTGTCCGCTCGAATTCGTGCCAATTGCGACTTGCTTTGAAAATCGTCAATTAGATCGGTCATTTCGCATTTCAAATCATAGCTTGTTATGTTGTCTATCTCCTCTCTAGCCTCGAAAGGTGAGCAACCACTCACGATTAACGTTCTTTTATTTATTAAATTTGATTTCAATTGAAACGACAATTGAAATATGAAGCTGTAGTTATTTAAATTGTTATATATGATATTATCTATAACTGTTCACTTATGCGATATGACACCATATCCTATCGTTTATATTTATTTTGATGATATATGCCTATTATTATTATTATTATTTTCATATCTGTTATCACTCTGCAAGTTCCCTGTTAGTATAGAAATCATTATGGGTTGAAATGATACATACCCGCACGGACTTTAGAATAGGGGAAAATCGTTATGAGTTGAAATGATAAACCAAAGCGATTTTCATTTAATTGAATTTGGGATTACGGGTTGAAATGATATCCACCCGTATATATTTAGTGTACAGGTTGAAATGATAAATATCCGTAGCACTTAACTATATGATAGGAAATATATACAGACACCGTTGGTCCATATAAATATTTTGAAAATAAATTTCTACAGTTGAAAAGAAATATATGGGATTTAATAAATATTGGTTCTTAAAATATTATATATATAAATGGAAATTTTATATATAATATTATTGAGATTGATTTAATCCATATAATATGTTTGAGTATTATTTAAGATTTACATTTCAAAATTTACCGTTGTAAAAAGTTGAATAATTAAGATTGGGAGATAAATTTGGGTTTATTAAAAAAAAAGGTATTTAAATAAGGATTTATTTAATTAAATCGATTTGAAATTATTGAATGGAAAATTTGAAGGTATGATTTTGTAACTGGAGTTTTGATTTAAGTGATTTAACGAATATTTCACGTTTAATAAAATTTTAAAAAAAATACTGAGTAAAATGTAATCTAAGGTTACTTAAATGATATTGAATCTAATAAGGGAGTATTTCAAGACTAAATAATAATGAGGTTAAATCGAGATCTATATGAAACTGTTATATAGAACATTTAAATATTAAAGCCTTGAACTACATTGGAATTTAAATGGTTTATGTTGAAATTCAGATCTGCATTTGAAATCAACGCAGTTGAATTTGTTATTTAACAACTAAATTGAATTAAAGCGAATTTAGGTTGATCCAAATTTGAATTTATTATTTAGAAAACTAAATTGAATAACAATTTAGTTGGAGTGTTGAATACTTAAAGTTTTGAAATATATTGAAATATAAAGGGGTATTTTTATGATTACAAATCCGAATTTGAGATCGATAAATTTAAATGTTTATTTTAGGGATTGAGTTGAATTTAAATTGATAAATTGAGATTGAATAAAATTTGAATGGGAAGGTCGGGTTGATGTTGAAACGATTTGTTAAGTTGAGGGAATCGAAAACACTTTACTGTATAAATTATTTAATAAATATAAATACTATTTTGGGAAATATAGAGATATTTGAAGTAAAAATGATATTTGGTTTTGAAGTATAAATTAAAATGACCATGGTGTTATAGTGTATATTTCTACCTTGTAGAAAGTTCCATGGACCCTTAGAGGATGGTTATCCCAAACATCCTTTAAGTTATTTGTATTTCAGTTGATATTTCACTTGAATTGGATTTATTGATATAAGAATGTTAATCCTGACTCGAGTGTTTTGTGTTTTGCTTTACGCTCGGGTCAGACTGAGTGATACAACATTTGAGACTCACTTTCGGAGTTGGAGCCTTGCTTGAAGATCCAGCTATCTATCCTTTCAGTCATCCTGTTGATTTGTTCAGAGAAGTCACCTGCGCATACTGGAGACTTCACTACATCTAAGATATTCAGTTGTATTTTATTTCTAACTCCAATGTATATAGTAGTTTCATGAACTACTATTCTTTATTTATTCCGCTGCATTATATTACTCTGTGTCTGTGATCTGTGATGATTTATTTACTATATATGTTAAGTTTTGCTAAATTTTAATTAACAATTCGGTATTTTGTATTATTCAAGTCGGACATGTATGGTTTTATTGTCGATTTGAATGGTCCAAAATAGCGGGTCGTTACAATTAATTCCAAAGAAATCGATATCAAATCCATCAAAGTGGAAATACCTAAAAATTCCAAAAATAGAAGTTATCAAAGTTGACAATGGTGATAAAAACTAATCGGAGAAGAAGAATCGATTAACACTTGGAAAAACAAAGCAAAACGAGCATAAATAGGCAAACAGGGAAATGGGAGTGCAATCTCTCACTCAATTTGCAACCGGTCGAGCACGGACGCTTGGGGATTACGCCCATCGGCTACCCGGTCCTATTAGCTCATCGATGCATCACCAAAAACATGTTCAAACATCAAAGTTAGGATCTTTAAAGATTTGAACCCAAAACACTAAAAATTGGAATATTCACAAAACCAAACCAAATCAAAATCAAATGCACATGAATAAGTGTTAGGAATTCATACCTAACAATCAAAGATAATCATGGACTTAGATGTGAGATAAAACATCGAAAAATAGTTGTAACACATGTTCTATCTAAGTTATGTTTTTTATTATGTCAATAAACCCCAGGCTCTAATACCAAGCTGTGACGCCCCACCTCTATGCCCATGCTAACCATGGACACTACGGTGTAATGCCGTCAACTAGCACGGAGAATATGGCTGGATAGGAGCGGTCATCCGTAGTTAGGCCTTACACTAGCATTGGTTACCAGAGGTAAATAGCCTCAAACAACACTGGGCACTAACATATGACCAAGTGCAAATGCAATATGGACCTGACAGTACACAAGTGATACTATCTCGAGGTAAATAGCCTCAAATAACACTGGGCAGTGCCATCAGAGATGAACACTTCATATTTGCAGACCAGATTTTTTGTGACACAAGTACTAACTCAACCAAGTCAAGTGGATAACCAATGCAACAACTCAGGTCAATGAATACAGCCTCTACAAAAATCAAATATACAATTACAGCTAAGTTCAATTGAAATTGGACAGAACATTTTTGAAAAGTATCTGAATCAAATGCATGTACAGGAATGTAATCCTTACATATGCCCAATACTATGTGAAATAAATATGCAGTGAAGAACAACAGCAAGTGTTGACCCATCGACAACAGGATGAAATGCAACAGACTACGTTGACTACAGCATATCAAGCATACAAGTCTGATGCAGACAATGCCAACAAGACTTAGTTCCTAGATGCAACGAAGAAGCTACAGAGCTCAATACTATTAAGACTACATGAATCAAACTCGAAGCAGCACTCACATGCAACTTCAGCTACAGAATGTATGCATATAGTCAGGTAATGACAAAGACAAGGAAACGCAAAACTTCCAAATGAATACAAGCATCATGTAGCAGTTTCAAGAAATGATCAACAGCAGTACAGAGAATCAAAATGGTATTGACAAGTTCAAACAAAGCTCAACAGCACTAGATCAAGCTACAATAAATGTACCAGTCATTGAAGTTCCAAGTCAAGGCCGAGGTCATTAGAAAATTCACGAAATCAAAATGCCAGAAATCAAAAATCGTGATAGCCGAAGAAATCAACATTGGAAAAATCATTTCGAAACCGAGGCCAACATTATCACATTTTAAAGTAATCGAAATAGTAGTTTTCACAAAATCAACTTATTTACAACTAGCCGACAGAGAGTCCAAATCAACAATTAATGGCCGAAGTCAAGAAGAACGACAAGGCCGAAATCCAAAAGAACGACATCAAACAAAAATCAAACTACCGAAGCTACTATATTGAACTAGATGTGAGGGTCACTCACCTTGCTTCGATGCAAAACTGGAAGAGCCGAGCACAAGATCGTCGATCGACCGTGCGGTTGAAGCCGGCAACCATGGATTACACGAAACCCCAATTTTTCGAACGAACAAAGAAAATGGACGAGCCGCCGTTTATTATTTTTCTTTCGTATGTTTTAGTTCGCTTAGATTAGGGTTTTGAAGGGGGAACGGGTACATACTTGAGACAATTATCACAGCACCAATTAAAACATGGCCCAAGATTATTTATAAAGCCCATACCCTTTTTAACAAATTTTCAAAAGAATTTCAACCCGTTTAAAAATTCCAATATCAATTTGTTAGCAATTTTCAATCGTCTAATGACGATAACTAACAGGTGTAAAACTCCGGGTTGTTACGACTTAAGTGTCGATCATTGACTAAAGAAGTACCGCATCAGAGTTCAGCTTAGTGTTCGGTCATGACTCGTAGCCGTGATTCCAGGACTTAACAAATAAACTCAAAACTCGATCCAAAGGTCAAAACTTCAAAATTTTGCTGAACAAGAATTCAAACACTGGAACACTTAAGCAAATAAACGATAATTGAGTTGAAAACAAAATAGAATTTCATTTCAAATATTTATGGAAGGAATTTATGTACAAGTTATTTTCAAAAATCCTACTAGCGGGGGTCGAATCTATACACGGCCCGTAAAAGTAAAACAAAAGCATATTCCTACCTATCTACTAAAAATGAGCCAAGAAAGCATATCTACTCTTTCTTTTTTCTTGGTTTCTTCTTCGGCGTAGACCCACTAGAGCTGCCACTGGGTTTCCTCTTTGATCCTTTGCCTCTCGGCGGTTGATCTCCTTTGGGAAGGAATATATCGATTTCCTCCTCCAAACTTAAGTGTATGGGAATGCTTCCAACAGGCAGAGTCAGAGTGGTCGGGTCCACTATAGGAGGCGGAACAGGCACATTAGTGTAGACAACAGTGCCACCAGGAGATATCATTTGTGACAGAGCCGGGCAAGGGCCCGCCATTCCACCTCCAAAGCTGCTAGTCCGGGTAGCTGCTTCCATTTTGGTGTTAACCTCCGCCGAAGTATTTGTACATCGCCGGAAACGCTCGTGGTTGGGCCTAAGGAGCTGGTTGCATATGCACTTCCACTCATGACAAACGGCAAATCCGAAAAAGGGTCACTGTGATGACTGAGAAGTTCCTCCATCGTCTATTCATCGAATGGAAGTGTGCTCCCTTGTACATCATCTATAGGTGTAGTGGCTGATGTTGTGGTCGCTTGCGTAATTATCGCCTCTTGCGCATGATGCAACTCTTGAATTGCAGAAGGCGCAACCAATGTAGCTCCAATCACTGAAAAGAGACAAAAGAAAAGCTATTAATAATCACTTCAAATGAAGCTCCCGATCGTGAGCAAGCATAGAAATGTTTAGAGTACCTTCCTCAGTTCGACTCGATAACGGCTGAACGGCCTTAGAAATTTGCTCGCTAGATTGAGATAACTACGACTGATTAGGGTTGTAAGCAGGAACGAATGAGAATCAACCGTAGAAGTCGGTTCAGGCTAAGTCGGCACAAGAGATTCAGGACTTGTGTCGTTGTGCTCGACACTAGAACCATCTCTGACCTTCAAGTGCTGAGCGCCAAGCTTCTCCTTCTCATATAAAATCATGGCAACGTGGAGAACTTTCTGTTCGTCTTTGTTCAGCACTCAGTTCTCAAGCTCGAATTCAACAACCGGTTCACCCTGATGGACAGCCTTTTCATTTTCTACTAATTGGCCCTAGGCATTGTATAGATGTGTCGGATAATTTTCAAGCCAGGCTAGGTTCCTATGCTTCAAGACGTTAGCATTCTAAGTAATGAGGAGATCTTCAATGTCACCCTCTAGCCTGGACTTCGCCATTTGGACTTTCTCCTCGACCTCAGTCTCCAACTCCTGGACCATAGCCGTAGCTGCATCCCGTTCGCCTCGAAGTACTACGACCTGTTCACATGTTTCCTGGGTTGCCCTATTTGCATCACCCTCTCCTTTATGATTTCAGAAAATTTGGCTTTGAGCTCGTTAAGTTCTTTCAGAGCAGCATCCTGTTCGGCTGTGACAGTGGTGTTTCGGTGGCCCATCTCCTCCACCGAGGCAAAATGTGTTTCCCGCATACTCTCTATCGCTAGGTTTGCCTCATCGGCCGTCTAGGTGGCCGCGATTTATGATTTCCGAGTGGAGGCTTCGTCGTTAAGCACCGGTCCTTCTAATCGAGTTCGGTTTCTAATTTCTCTATGGTTTTCGCCCGCTCAAAGGCCATGGCCGACTCTTTTTCTGCTGCTTTCACTCACTCCTTGTACTGGGTATAGATGTCATGAATGCAATCATGCATTGTGTTTTCAGCCTCCGATGGGATCTTCTTTAAATGAGGGAGGAAGATGAAGCCATCAAAGCATATATTTGGCAAATATTTCTTCAATTGGGAAATTCTAATAGCCCTTTCCCCAGTAGTTTCAGTGATATTATGCTCATAACAATGGAGTTTCAGCCTCATATCTGTGACGTTGTGATTCAGGCCTAGAGGTTTGAGAAGATGATTTTTGGCGAGGAGGCTTTGGTGGTTGTTTTCCATGGCCTGAATGTTGTGTGGGGGCTCAAGGAGGAGAACGTGATTGGGATCGATGTTCATAATCCCTATCTCTCTGTCTCTCTCTCTCATAACGATCTTGACTAGAGTAACCGCGATCACGGTCTCTTTCATTCTCCCTCCTATGAGACTCATAGTAGGAGCTAGATGATTGTCGCACAGAGCGGAGACTTCCCAACATGGTTTCTCATCTAGTCATCGTATCTATAAAGAAGAAAGAAGAATAGAGTTAGTAATCTCATGAAGTAAGCAGTTTGTGATCAGAAATCGTGTAGTGCCGTGAAGTGTATACATACGTGCAACCCCCCGACCAACTGGAAATGTCTGTCACGCTTGTGGAAAGAGACTCGCTCTAGTCTAAAGCACTCTGAAGCTCCTCCAATACGGCATCATGTTGAAGTGATACATAATCCAGGATTAGGATATCGGCAAGCCCTTCAAAAAGGTTCTCCGCTTGCAAGGGAGGAGCCTCTGAAATTCCAATACCAGGAACAGGCAAAGACACGATTATGGCTTTCCATCTCGAAGATTTGTGATACTTATGCACTACAGCCTTGCCTTTTCTCCTTCCCTCAAGACTTTGAAAGCCATCAGAAGGCCCGGCTATGGGTTCATCATCAGTGGGCGTATTTTCTTCCTCACCCTCTTTGGTTATTACGATCCCGGGCGCTCTATGTTTAGCCCGTTTCACCGTACCCGCCCTCGGCGTTCCTTCAAGTCTTATGCCCTAATTTCGCTCGATTAGCCCGACGTTCCTCAAGTTTCTATCTGTTAGCACTGAGTCTATGTCCCCCATTTCACTTGGCACTTCTTGAAGGACCCATACTATTTCTTTAAAATGTGCGTCTTCACGTCATGGAATTACGGCGGTAAAAGAAAATAGATATGAGATTCATCATCGGTTACAACAAATTCATGGAGTACTGAAGAAAATTGTATCACTTATGTTTGGCTAACCATCGACTGGCGAATCCTGGAGGGCGTCGAACATAGAACGGTTCTATCTTAAAAGAGCTGAGCCTGGTCCAAGAGCCTGTCACCATTTGACAGTTCCAAACTTCCCCCAGGAATGTGAACGATGGACAATCTCCCCGACTCTTAATATTAAATAGGTATCTGATTTTGATCGAAGTCGAGGGTCGGAAAAGATGCTCCATGAATACAACGAACAAATAATTCAACAGCACGTACCATTAGGGTGTAGTTGTGAGAGGGCAATTCCAAAAAAAGCCAACACTTCCCGAATGTACTGGTTGAATGGGGGAAGTATTCCAATAGTGCATGAATGTCGATTGAAAGTAGTAAACCCCTCTGGGGGAGCATGTGGTCTATCTCTTGGCTCGGGTAACAAAACATCGACTAATGATAAACCGTGCCTTAAGCATGTTTGTCCCAACATATCTTCAGAGACATTGGACGGTATAGAGTCTTGTGGATTCGTAATAAAAATTGTCCTGGCAGGTCGTTCGAAGCTAGGTCGATAGCCTCGGTCGCGATGGCCGGCAACTGTATTATTAAGGAAGATGGACTCTGAGTTTCCTACTGTTGAGAACTTGCAGATTCCATAGCTAATAAACTTATCAAAAACCATCATTAGATGATAATAAGCCCATGTGTTCCCCAATGTGAAGTGTGTGAATGTGTTGTGCAGTGCAATGCTACGTAATATTCAAGAAAATTCGCAGAAATAAAAAGTAAGTGTTTAAACGACAAAACTTCGAAATTCAATTGGAGTGACCATCATCGATGACCATAAAAATCATGCCATCCGAACTTTAGAGACCGATCCAAGTTGAAGTTCCCTAAAATTTTGTTAAGTTACAGTTCCATCGACGAGCTTCGAAGGGCAGTCAAATATGCAGTTTAGCAGTTAAGTCTAATTATGCAAGGACGAAGCTCATCGGAGCCAAATGTTTAAATTTGCATGAAGTTCTTATCCATCGAAGCCAAAATTCTAATCATTCATCGCAAAAGCCTTAGCTTCGTATCGGTCTCAAACCACTTGCTTCGTATCGATTAGAGCCTTAACTTCGTATCGATCCGAAGCTCTCATTTCGTACCGATCAATATGCTTTTGGTTTCGTATCGATCAAATCGCACTGGCTTTACGTCGATCGAGTTGCAATGAAGTTTTGTATCGATCCGGAGTTTCCATTTTGTATCGATCAAACATTTGATGGTTTCGTATCGATCTCAAACCACAAAATTCGTACCGATCTAAAACCGTAAAATTCGTATCGATCACTTGTTGAGGGTTTTATTTCCATTGGAGGTTGATTTCATGTCGATCGACTCCAATCGATACGAACTTCTATCACTCCAGATCAACACGAAGTTCGTTAATTTCATCGCTCGATTGTTCGCCAACACAAATCTCAGGTTCAGGATCGATACAAGGCTGAGCCCCTTCTTCTCTTTCATTCATACGAAGTTAAAGCCGTGTATCCCTGCATGCCTCTTCTTCCCCAAACGTCCTAAATGCCATTACCATTCTATTAACCTCACTCTAACCCAATTCTGGCATCGACGACGCCGAAATCGACCATCTTCGTAGACGGGGTGACATCAAGTTTCAAGCCTCGTCATTTCTAGATGGATTTAGTTTGTTAATTACCTAGTTCGAACGATTTGAGTTAAAAGAATAAGCGCTGAATGATGTGGGACGAAGCCGGTTCTTGTTTCTCTTTTGTGTTGATCGATGCGAAGGCAGAAAGAAGAATGAATGCAAGCGGAATTTTTTTCTAAGCAGAAATGTATTTATATGGACTCGAACTCAGGGAAACAAAGGCGATTCGTCTCCCGGTCACTGTGACCAATTGAAACAGTTTCTCCTCTGATCAACATGAAGAGAGCTATTTGTATCCATTAACTGTCGACTGAAGTCATAGCTATTCGTATCCATCATTTATCTATCGATGCGAAGAAGCCCTCTTCATAGCGTCCTTCATCCATCTAACGCAATAGCCATTCGTATCCATTGGTTCCCATCGATACGAATGTCATTACCAAGCCATGTTTGGATTATTTGACTCCATCGATACGAAGTGACAACTTCGTGTCCATCACCTTGAAGACACCCAGAATTCATATTAATCGATATGAAATGTTTAAAAGAACCAACCGATTTGTATCGATTACCATCGATATGGTGAAAAAAAATTCAACATTTTACATCGATCTAGGAGAGGATCGATATAAAGGGACACTTCAAAACAACCATCCAGCGTTGTTACAACTCGAATTTCACATTGATTCAGGAGAGGATCAATATGGGATTTGATTAAAAAAACTGAAAAACTGACAACGACTCGCGAATGTGCAAACGTTAACGGGAGTCGGGCTAGCATACACTCATGTATAATGGACTAACATCAAATTTTTAAAATTCACATGAATTGAATATTCGTTTGGTAATGATTACAACAACAAACAATAGATCACTATCATACAACATTCAATAGCAATAGTACACGGTACAACAACTGGTAGTTGACAGTTCATGATTTATATTTCTAATGGATCAATCAAAACTCATAGCTTTCGACGAGAGGACGACAACCATTCAGACAAATCCGGTAAAATTATCAGAAGGAAGATTGTGACTTTTCAAAGCATGTCATGTTCATACAAGACGTACTTTGGAGGGCAAATGTTATCCCGCCTTTTGGCAAAACCATGACACCAAGGAATCAACTGGAAACCAAGGACAGCCCATCCCGAAGACCGGTTATACGCAGGCTCACTATAGACGTCGATAAATTTTATCGGAGTCTGGATCAAGCTACAATTGATGAGACGAGATGAACAATGCTATGAAGGCCAGTATTCCAAATTTCAAGTAGATTAGAGTTCATATGCTCGAGTTATGGATGATCAAGTTTCATGGAAAGCGTGCTAATTTCATAACCATGCACTTCGCATCCATAAACAATCGACCATTCGTATCCATCCACCACATAGTTTCGTATCAATCAATGAGCATCATTTCGAATCCATCAAGCAAACAGGAAGAGACCGCCTTCATATCGATCTGGTCCGACTCCATCAAGATGAACATGATTTCGTATCGATCAATGGAGCACAAGTTCATATCCATAGACAGTGGTATTCTTTGCATCCATGATCTCCTGCCTGTTCACATCGATCAACCGACGACCACTTCGTACCCATCGAAACCAAGCCAGGCCGCTACTTCGTATCGATACGAAAAGAGTAGTTGCGATCGATACGAACAGGGCAGTTGCAATTGATACGAATAGAACAGAGCCATTGGAATCGATGTGAATAGGGCTAAACCAGATTGATACGAAGTCGATAGATATGCATCGATATGATGTACACAAGCAGGACCGATACGAAATGAAGAGTAGCCAATCGATGCGAACAAGACCAAGTCAGATAGATACGAACGAGGCATAAACATTGGGAAGACTCGATCAACTTGGCATGGACTTCGGATGACCCAAAAAACAAGCGTCACGTCAACAAGCAGGCACGTGCCCAGATCGATACGAACAGAGCAACACGAAATGGGACCGATGGGAATTCAACGGTCTACATAAACCCGAACTTGCATCAATCATAACTCACAATCTACAAGTCCTAATGCCACCAAATTTTCGCAGAAGCTTACATACAACCTAAAGAATGTTCATGCTCAATTTCCACTCGATTGGACCAAATCTTGATCAATACGAAATTATTTCACATCGATCACGGACCGAATGCAAATGACATGGGATTGATCATGTGGGCCCGCCCATATGAGAGAAAGGTTCTTCCTAGGTTTGAGCAAGATATTTGCAACCTACGCCAATAAATAGCAGCCTAGAACCTGTAAAAAAGGGACTTTTGGCCCCTCGACGTCCAGACTCTGCCGGAATCACTGTTGTATTCGAAATTCACTATTGTACACGAAATTCTCTATTGTAATCCGCTGCAACCAGCAAGCAAAATCAAATAAAGAACAATCATTTCATAATGGACATTGGCAACACACCGAACCACTCAAAATCTTGTGTTTCTCTGCTACTTTCTGATTATAATTTGGAGTTTTTTTTAGATAATCCTCTTTTTACATTTACTTTTTTCATTTTAACCCTTCAAATACTTCCAAAGAATGTTGTGTCCAATTTTGGTACAAACACTTTCATCAATCATAACTCACAGTCTACAAGTCCGAATGCTACCAAATTTTCACAGGGGCTTACGCACGACATAAAGAATGTTCATGCTTAATTTTGACTCGATTGGATCAGATCTTGATCGATACGAAATTCGTTTGTATTGATCACGGACCGAGTACAAATGACATGGGATCGATCATGTGGGCCCGCCCATGTGAGAGAAGGGGTCTTTCGAGATCTAGGCGAGATACTTACAGCCTACGTCTATAAATAGCAGCCTAGAACCTACAGAAAAGGGACTTTTGGCTCCACGATATCCAAACTCTGCCGGAATCATTGTTGTATTTGAAATTAACTGTTGTGCTCGAAATTCTCTGTTGTAATCCATTGTAACTAGCAAGCAAAATCTTATAAAGAACAATCATTTCATAGTGGATGTAGGCAACACGCCGAACCACTCTAAATCTTGTGTTTCTTGCTACTTTCTGGTTATAATTTGGAGTGTTTGTTAAATAATCCTATTTTTACATTTACTTTCTCCATTTTATCTCTTCAAACACTTCCGAAGAGTGTCGTGCCTATTTTTGATACAAATTTTTTTTTACTTTAATGTTTTTCATGTCAATGATATTTAAATTTGCAAATGAAATTTGCATATAGCATTTTTTTTCATATGTCATTTTTTTTATTTTACAGTATTTTCTTTATGAGTACGTGCATGTAATCGAGCCAAAAGCAGAGTACGACAAAGATTTACCAAGGATTGGAAGATGGAATATCAGCAGTCTTAAGAATGTTATCACAAACGACACACTGAAAAATATGAACAGTGAAAAGGTTATTTATTCATTCAGTATTTCATAATGTAAATTTATTATACCAGTTTCATCTACTATCATCCATTTTGTAATCTTAATACGTGATTATGATATTAAACATATTTTTGAGAACATTAGAAACATAAGTGACAAGGAGAAAGCTCTTTTGGAACAAAAAAGAACCAAAATCTCAAAATGCAACAAAATAAAGTGGAAGATAGAAACGAAATAAAATTTCAGAGCAAGAAAATAAAATATACTCTCTTCAGAAGTTTGTAAAATACTTGGAAGAAAAGCTTACAAAGACACGGGATGAATTGAAAATTGAGAGAGCTAAAAGAAGAAAAGAAGAAGAAATGATAAAAAATTGGAAAATGAAATGATCAAATTGAAATTAAAATTCCATCAAAATAAAGAAGGAGAAGAAAACCAAAAAGATGAGAAAACATAAAGAAAATGAAAAACATATTGAACCTCCTTCCTTCGATCTTAATATCACACAACAAATAAAATTGATTTAAGAAGAGAGAAAAGAAGAAGGCAGAACAAACAGAGAAAACCAAAGAAAAAATGCAAGAATTGAAAAGAAATCCCCAAGCTCAATGGTAAAAATGCTAAGATCGAAAAAAAAACGAAAGAAAATTGATACTGAAGAAAAAATGAAAAAGAAGTAGATGACAAGAAAGAAGCACCAATGAGAGAGAGTGAACCGAAGCCTGTAAATGAAATTGAAATTGAAAGATGAACAGAAGAAACAAATGAAAAAGAAAGTACAGGATTAGGAAAATAGAAAGAGAAAGAAAAAGAGAACGGACAAGATGAACAAAAGGGGAATGAAGAAAAAATTAAAAAAAGTGGGATTGCAGAAAAAATGAAGAAATTGAAAGTGAAGAAGATAGTCATGGGACAGCTGATGACCATTCTGAAGATACTGTAACACTAGTGGATGTCGATGCATACTCAACAACATGGGAAGAATATTATTCGCATAGAGACGGTACAAAAAGTAAAATTCTAGGACTACATGAAGAAAACAAAAAACATAGTTCTTTCATTTTTCAAAAGAACTGAAACTGAAAAGTAAGCTTTATTATACCATAACTTTATAACTATATTACAAATTACATAAAATAATATATGCTAACTTCTTAATTATTTATTTGTAAAAACAACACGATGGCCTACGTAAAAGATAAAGGAAATAAGGGAGGAATTACAATTGTGAAATCAATGCTTGAAGCTACATTGTTTGAACAATTAATAGATCCACGGGTATATTTATCTTCCAAAAAAATATTTTTTAAACTTATAAAGGAAATTCAAATGCAATTACAGATTTAAGGTACAGTAGATGGTTTTTTGTATAAAAAAACATGACAGTTATATATAGCATAGTATTTTTGAAAGTCCACTGGGAAATAATGGTTATATAAAATGCTATATAAAGATAGCACTATATTATTAAAGTCCACTACCATGTTTTAATTATGTAAAATGATAGAAAAACATATCATTTTATTTTTAAATTCCTTTACCATGTATTAATTGTGTAAAATGATAGGTAAATATTGCATTGAAATTTTAAATACTATAGCATGAAGTTCCTTTCAACCAACGCATCAAGTATTTCAGGTTTAGCTTTAGCAAAAGCATAAAGGATTATTACTTATTGTGAATATAATGTATACTTTATTGTTAAATAAATGCAAGACCATGGATCATTAGAACTTTTCCAAGAGACTTTACCATTAAGTGCACACAAACCAAATAAGCACAATATTGTTTGGTTGTGCTGAAATTTTCTTTATATCGTATAATTTTAAGTGAGAAAGTGAGGGCACCATTTAAATGCTACATAACATAAAATATATACTACACTAAATAATTATCTTTATTTATGTCAAAATTTTGATTATTTGTTTATTTAAAGTCCATTAGCATGTAATACTTATGTAGAATGATAGATAAACATATCATTTTATTATTAAAGCCCACTACCATGCATAAACTATGCAAAATAATAGATAAAAATAACATTTGTATTTTAGAACTCCACTAGCATATATTAATAAGCAGAGTTATACAAATTATTTACTTTTGCATAAAGCATAAAAAAAATTTGCCAATCAAATTATAGGTTGGTTTGTCCAAAAGCAAGAGCTATATCCGCACAATTACATCTTCATCACTGTAATGATGGTAACTCTAAGTTTTTGTATAATAATGTTAAATTTAAAAATAAAATATTCTAACAGTTAATTAAATGCAGAATGTTATCATCTTAGATTTAGAGAAAGTAATACAAGATCTAGTTCAACCAGCAATAGAAGATATTGCCCTAATGAATTTACACAAACAATTTTCTTTCTGTTGCACTATATTAACCACTAGACGTTGTTGACAGTGGATTATGTTACATTACAATAGACACATTATGACTCAAATAAACCATGAACCAGATCAATACAAGAACCAAATCCTAGCTTCAAACAAGCTCTGATTGTGGTAAGTAAATTTGGTATAAAACATCATATGAAAATTATGTAAGGAAAAAATGTTATATGCAACTATAATAAGTAAATCATTTTCTTCTTTTGCAGAGAAAGAATATTGAATGGTTGTTCAAGAAAAACTGGATGGAAAACAAAATCATGAACAAAGATTTTGGAAGAAAAGTAATAAAACAACCACAATGCCAATGGCAAGAACCAGGCTTATAAGTAAAATGCCACATTATTTTTGCATTCTTAAGGAATTTTATAACAAAATACACAAAAAAAAACATTTACAATAAAAATGACAGCATAAGTTGTAAAATATACTACTATCTTTATAATATGCTAAATAATTATTGCTTACCCAGTACTTGCATTAAAATTGCAGAAATGATTGTGCATGGTTTGTGATGAAAAATATGAAGTTACTGGATATCGTAGAGCTTCTAGAAAATTATGAAAAGGAGGAATCGAAAATTTCAAAGCAAAAATAGTATTTTAGATTCTCAACAATGCTGAAAATAGGAGCATAACGAAGCTGCAGGAAAACAAAGAAGCCCGATTTTTTTAGTATTTGATCTGATTTGTACACGAAGTTAACTTCAAATTTCTTATTAATTTTTCTGGTATCGTTCTAAAATACATGTAAGACTTATGTGAATATTTGCACTGTCAGAATGTATGTACTATGATAACATCATTTGAACTGTCATACTGACATATGTCATTGTTTGCACTGTCACTTTGTATGTACATATCATATTATTTGCATTGTCGTATTGTTTTCACTATCATATTGCTAAAATTATAAATTGTTGGGTACTTACATTTGTTGATTTATTTAATAATAACAAGTAAAATGCACAATGATAAGAGCATTGTTATTAACTTGTATTATACTGAAATGCTGTGTATAACTATCATTATATAAAAAAATTGGTGTGAAACATATGTATCGGGATTTATTTTTTAAATAATTACTACTGACTAACATAAAAATGATAAAATAGATGTAAAAAGCATCAGGCTCAAGCAAAACATGAAAAAAAATGCAAGTAAATACTTAACCATATCTTTGTCTATTAATATCATTGTTTTTGGTAGAATATCACAACCAACTATTTTGTAATGCTCCATTGGTTCCCTTTGAACGAGTAGTGGCACTGGAGGGTGCATTCTCATCTTCTTCACAACTGATTTTAGAAAAGTAAGATTACCAATTTCATTTTGTTCTATTTTTTCTTTCTTATCCATGATTCTTCTTCTTACTTCATCGTGTTCCTTCTTCATTTCTTCTGGATGTCTCATTAACTCTATCGTTGCCCATTCTATAGCTATGGAAGTTGTGTCTGTTCCAGCTACAAATATATTCTAAATTAAAGCATAAAAATCTAATTTTCAACAGAGAGCATTACCCATTACCCATAATATGATCTCAGTCTAATAAGGAAATAGAAGCAACAAAAAATATGTTATCTTATGAACAAAATCAGATATGTCAATGTCAAAAAAAAATATTATTAATAGATTTAGCTGAAACCTGCTAAAAAGGTATAAAGTTTCTTACAGTTAAAAGTATAATTCTATATGCAACTAGCATTATATTTTTAATTATTATTCTCAATGAAAAAAATGTTATCCAGCTGAATAGGCGTAACAAAAAGTATTTTCAGACATGAAAAACCATATATTACACCTTTCAATTATATATTATTATGCACGATACAAACACTAAACTATATAACTGAAACGATATATACAACTAGCATTATACTGTAACAAACAATAATATAACCACAAACACAGTCAACAGCCAAACTTAAACCAAAAATAAATCAGACAGCATTTATACAATATTCAAACAATTAACAAATTAGAATGGTAAACGCAGATGCTAGTTTAAAGTATCGTTACAATATAAAAAATAGTTATTAAAAAGAAACTTATAGTAAACTTTAGGTTTTCGAAGAAGCAAGACAATTCCTTTTGTTGTGGCATGTTGTGTGATGACCCGCCTTTCGACTCATAAAAATCAACACCGATACATCCTCGGTATTCATGTACCACAAATTCAAGTTCTGGAAAGGTAGATTGATCAAGGGTAAAAAGAAAATAACACAGAATAGAGTAGAAAATAGAATCTCACATGAATGGAATAATCATATATTATTAACCACAAAATCTTTTACAGTGGGAAAATTTGAATACAATATCAGAGTCTAACCTACGTTTAGCTTGGACATTTATAAATTCTTTGTCCTAACAAATGCTGAAAAACAACAACAAAAATGCAGCGGAAAAATAGAATATGTCCATACGTTGGTGAAGATCTCCAGCTTTCCTCTAGAAACTCCAAGCGTCTTTAGCTAAACTTGAAAACTACTCAGATCTAACCCGAGTATTAAAAATTCCTGGATCAGGTTTGATAACCCAGCATGAGAAAACTTAAATTATAAATGCATATGACAATGTCATAGATTAGATTGATGCCAGTCAAAACCATTGAAAAGAAGGGTATTTCGTAAGACCATGCCGCATATAAAAACACGGACAACTTTTTACCTTATGCTAACCAAAATACTTTATACCAAAACAAAATTGATATTATCATTAATGACATTGGTTTGAAAACACTTTTCAAATAAATATATATACAATTAGGAATCAACACCCTGATAATGTCAAACGGTGTATATGATACCAAATGGGTAGCTAAAATGTTTGCAAAGCATTACATCAATTTTAGGAATACGACCACAACCTTTTGTATTGGAATTGGATTTCCAACATGATAGGAAACTAGGGGTCATTTCCACCGATGCGAAATCCATACATAACATCCTAGTCCCAGGTGACTATTCACTTTTCTCAAGCAAGCCTCTGTACTACATTGTTACGCTACTATGGAACTATTGGAAATGCGGATTACGGATCTTATGGCTGGATTAACACTAAAGGGGGATGAATAGTGTTTAATGGATTTTATGGAATTTTAGAAATATTTTCAAATTAAACACAAACAGATGCAATTCACAAACACAGAGACAAACACAGAACCAGACACAATTGCAAGTAGTAAATAAAAGCGGTAAAGGAAAGAACACACTAGAATTTTGTAGTGGTTTGGAGTTACTATACATTCGGTCCCACGCAATTTCTTATGCGGATTTCTTTTCAAATATAATATCGATATTACAACCTCAATTTCAAGGCCACGAGATACACCTTCCTGTCCCTGAGTCTAGGGCAAAGTCTCTTGATTTAACCAGGCTATAAGATCACCTAATTGATTTACGGGCTAAAATCACACCCAATTGATTTACGGGTCACTTTCACACCGTTTCCAATCACAATTTGATAGACAGAGACTCGATGCACTTCGATCCTTCGATCTTTGATTACAAATGATCCTGTAACTATGAATAGCACCGAGATCTTTGAGAGAGAGTGGCATAGAATCAAACTAGAGATGATCGAGTTTGATTCACTTAGGATTTTGGTAGAATTTTGTTAAAGCATTTGAAATAGAAGAGAATATTTGAGTGGAGAAGGAGTGAAGAAATGAAGAAAAACTAACTTAAAATTCATTGAAAACAACTGGTATATATAGGAGAACAATGGTCAAGTCCATTCGCGAAAGGTTATTATGAATAGACACTTCTTTTGAAAATTTGAATTTGAAATCTACGGCTACCACGACGACATGGAGGGTATAGGTATGTAGACATGCCTATGTTATTTTTGAAAATTGATTTTGCTTTAAAATGATTTCTGTTCTAAAACTTGCCAAAACAATTTCTAAACTTCGTAAACCATTTTGAATATAGTTTGAACTTATAAAAAAGTTTTAGAAAGTAATCTTAAAATATATAATCTATAATATAAAATTAATATTAAATACTAAGTACAGACTTCTTTAAAATATATTTTTGATATTTAAAGCAAAAATATTAAAATCAAGTGATAGTTTAAAAAACAAGAGATGATTTTGAGATCAAAATATTAAAGGATGGTAAGAATAGATTTTGAATTAAGGCAAAAATATTTAAATTGATAGAGACGACTTTAAAAAAGATAGTTTTTGAAAAAAAATAGTTAAAATAAATTATTTCGAAAATTTCGTGGATTTCATTCCGCTGGAGAAGGTCGTGGGTTCCATCCCACTAAAGAGGTCGTAGGTTCCATCCCACTATTAAGGCGAGAAGGTGGATTCCATTTCACAATTAAAATCCGAATAAAGATTTTAGTGCTATTAGGGAGTTTAAACATAAATTAAGATTTTATTAGTTATCTTGATATCTTGAACTCTTGATACTCATGAGTCTTCAGTCTTAATTTCTTCAATCTTGAATTCGTCAGTCTTGAATCTCTATACTGTACAGTCTTCATTCTCCGTACCTGCATATATATATATATATATATATATATATATATATATATATATATATATATATATCTTGCATATACATATATATCTAGATAAAGATATTAGTATTTATATTTTATAACAAGTCCTAAGGTTGTTGTCATCAAAACCATCATCTCAGGAACTAACAATCTCCTTTTTTTTGATGATGACAACCTATGTTTATAGATATACTCCACCAAACTCTGATTCTACTCTGACTCCCCTTTATTCCAACAACTCCCCTTTAATCTACAAACTCCCCCTTAATCTAAGCCTAACTAACAGCCTAACTAATAGCCTAACTATCCTATTTTATAATTCTCCCCCTTTATCATCAACAAAAAGAGTATTTGATTTATTATATTCGATGTGACACTTATCCTTTTCAAATTTAATTTTGTAGCCCTTGTCATATAGTTGACTTATGCAAAGTAAGTTGTGTTTTAGACTCCAACTAACAGAACATCAGAAATAGTAGGATTTTTAGAGTTACTGACATTACCGATGCCAATCACATAACCTTTTGAATTGTCTCCAAAGTTGACTAATCCACCATCCTCATAAATTACGTCATTCGGTATCTACGGATTACCAATAATGTGTCTTGAACATCCACTACCAAGTATCCATTTGTTTTTCTTGATTTGCACCATTTTCCCATAGAGTGTTGATTCTTCAAAAGCCATATAGCACATATGTTCCTGCATAATACACCAATTCGGTAGATAACTTGATTTTCTATAATAAGAATATGTAGACTTATGAGACAATGATGATTGGACAGTTTTGGACTGGTGTTAACAGAATCTCCAACAATTGCTATTTTAAACTTTCTCAAAAATTTAGATTATGATAACTTTGAAAATCAATGCTCCAATACCAAATGTTGGAAATGCGGATTACAGATCCTAAGGCTGGATTAACACTAGAGGGGGGTGAATAGTGTTTAATGGATTTTATGGAATTTTTGAAATCTTTTCAAATTAAACATAGATATATGCAATTCACAAACACAGAGACAATCACAGAACCGGACACAGACGCAAATAGTAAAGCCGCCAGCTTATACCTTTTGACTAAGTCAAAAGGTGAGCCCTCATCCTTCCGACTAAGTCGAAGGATAGGGATGATTTAAAAGGTTTTGATTTCGAAAGGTTTCGAAGGGGTTATCTTCAATGATTTCGAAAGGTTTTGAGTTTCAATGATTTCGAAAGGTTTTGAGTTTCATTGCTTTTGAAAAGTTATAAATGGTTTTATAAGAGGGATACCCCAGGCTTTCGACAAAGTCGAAAGGTGGAAAAGGAACCTTCCAACAAGGTCAAAAAGGAACCTTCCGACAAGGTCGAAAGGTATGATTTTATGATGCTTTCAAAAGGAAGGCTTATGAATGAGCTAACTTTGGATGTTTATTTGCTTTCGAATGGGGCTTCATTCGAAGGGGTTTAAAGGGCTGTTTTAGACATTTTTCCTCAAGTAAAATTTTGCTAATTTGAAGGGGTTACTTCGAAGGATTATAGCATAAAATACTTATCTTTGTTTGAAAATTAAAGGGGAACCTTATATAAATTGGATGTTATTAGACCTTGGGGACACCGGGTGGGTTTAACGTTTTCGATACATAGTTTGCGATTACAAACAGAAATATACTTTCGAAAATATATATTGGGGCTATGAATGTGTTTTTATTAAGTTTAGCCTCATTGGGGCTACCAATGGGAATAGGTTAAACAGATGGTATACCTAGGAAAAATAAGTAATCATGGGGATCATGAATTTTAAATAATCATGGGGATCATGATATTTTAAATTGGCCAAGTATTGGGTTCTTGGTTAACCTAGGAAAACTATGGAATGTGCGGTGGATAACCCACATCAAATTTCTAAAGTAAAGAACGTTTTTCCAAAGGTGATTAGCCTCGGGTTCTGGCACCCAAGGGTTCATAGTCATCCTAGGAAAACTATGGAGTGTGAGGTGGATAACTCACATCAACTTTTATAAAACAAAGTATGATGGATAATCTACATTTATTTTAAATGGATTTGGGATTGATAATCTTACTAAATTATGACGGATAGTCAATTTAAAGATTTTAGAGAGGAACTCTAATAAATTGATTTTAGATCGAAAATCTAACATATTGCTTTTAGATGGAATATCTAATACATAGGTGGATGGGATATCCAATGTATCTGATTTATGGCTTTATTTCATATTATGTTAAGATTAATCATTTTGGGTGCAGGTGCATAGTGAATGATTTGCATGTTTTGTTTTAGATATTAGTGAGGGAAAAACCTATTCCGCTAAGCGGCGTATTCTCACTAGCTATCTATTTATGATAAGAGATGGTAAAGGATTATTCATACCAGACTCATTGTCTGACTCCAAGTTTATGTTTCTCCACAAACTCTCGGGTACTCAAAATTAATTTGAGTAGTCTGAGAGTGGGAGACTGACTGCAACATCCGTAGCAGTTAGTTCTGAGCCTCTGAAAGTAGGATGTTACATATAAAATGCTATACACACATAGCACAACAGCATAAACTAGCTTCCAGAAATTAATAAAAAGTAGTATGAATATTGAAATATAAAAAAAATACAATCTAAATTGATAATGATAAACAAAAATAAAATAAGAAATAAAAGCATACTTTGGAAGAGGAATTTACTGCGCTGGACGAACCCAAATCAGCCATCACTAACCAAATAACCTGAAAATAAAAAATACACTTATAAAAAGAAGATCCAAATAATCGAGAGCAAGATTTAGAGCTATAAGCAAAGCACGCACGTAAGCAGAAAGAAAAAACAATGAATGAGAAAATAGATTGAGAGAATGAAAAGGAGGATCGATCTAAATTTGAGGAGGAAATTGAAGACGATGACTTGATTTTGAATTTTTGAACATTTCTTTCCTTCAGCCCAAAGTTTAAAGCCGGCATCCCTGAAACAAAAAATAAACAACCGCCTTCATGTGCCTAAAAAACATGAAATATTTTTCCTTCCTCTTATTTATCGCTATATATATATATATATATATATATATATATATATATATATATAATGAAGTATTTTATTTTCAGTTTTAACAAATAAAAGGAAAATTCAATTTTATTATCAGATTTTAAAAAAAATCAACTCTTATTCTAGGGTATACTAATTAGAAAAATATAAAATTTTAATTTAGTCTTAAAATAAAATAAATACAATTATTATTTTTGGTTTAAAAATGGTATTTCAATATATGATTTAATTAGTCAAATCATTTTAAATTTTAAATTTTAAATAAATATACATAAATCAACCCATATTACACGCACATTGGCCTTATATATATAATATTAATTTTATAAACCGAAAAGGAAAAAAAAATTCCATGGCCAAAATAAAAAAAAATATATTCATAATACACACACACACATTTATTTTACTAACAGTTAGATATGTATGTTTATGCACACATACGCGCGCGCGCGCACACACACATATATATATAATGCATGGTATCACCCGAGATCTCCTTTTCACACTTAAACGGGACGAGACATCAAATCTCCTCCATATCTTCCTCGACACTCATCTCGTCCGAGAAATTCAAATCTCACCCGAAATATGGATCAAAATCTCAATCCGAAATCTCACCCGAAATCATAAATTTTTCTTATTTTGCATAATATTTTTTACTTTCATATTGATTCAAAAGAAACTACTCAATTCAATTATAATTTACCAACTTCTTGAACATATCTTTTACTTTTTATCTTAATGAGTCATAGCGAAAGGTTTCACTTCTTTGTTATGTTCAAATAAAATGATATTATTCAATCATTACCAAATCAATTAAGTTAATCAAGCTAATACTCTTCTCAAAATATTCCTTTTTCCATGTAAATCAAGTATGTTACCACTTTTATTTATACTAAGAAAGTTATAACTGTTAAAAAAATTTGAAACATCAATTTTAGACATATAAGTACATCCGAGATGTTCTCGAGATGCATTATAAGACTCGAGATATCAATCCGAGACGTACACCCGATACGAGATAACTTGTGTAAAAATTTCGAGACGAAACGTGGCCGATCCGATATTTAAAACCTTGATATAATGCATATGTGTGTGCGTATGCATATGTGTATATATATGTATGCATATGTGTATGTGTGTGTATATATATATGTATATATGCAAATGTGTATATATATGTATGCATGTGTATATATATGTACGTATGTGTATATATATGTATGTGTGTGTGTTTGTGTAATATCACATGTCATAATTTCATAATGAAATTATTTTGTTAACCTCTTGACATTGTTCCCTTATTTATAACCATAAACCACAATGGTTATTCATCCTTACATGACCTAGATGTTAATGACCTAGGTTAGTTTATAATAATTGTTTATAATATTTGCAGTGTTCTCATTATAAATGTGATCATTTAACAAATTAGATATGATAACAAAATTAAAGATGAACTAAAAGTATGACACATATATAAATTTAACATATAATATATAAACATATATGCATTAAAGTTTAAGATAAAATTAATCAAATTAAATTAAAATGACAATCTCTTTTATTAATGATCATTAAATACGATTTAGTGTAATAAATTATTCGCACAAAATAAGATCTAGTTAAAAAAATAAAGAAATTTTCGCATTTTACCCCACTGCCAATGCACCTGATCCAAAACATGACGCATGTAATCTCCCAAGGCAATGTGGTGGAAGTAAAAGTTAGTCATTACATCACATCGAGTTGGTAATCCGAGCTACATCGGTCTGATTCATATCCAAAAAAGAGAAAGTAATGCTAAAGAAAAGAACCATATTTGACTATGAGTATCCATTGAAATTAAGGATCTAAATAAATGTATAAACTATTGTACTCTTGCACTTCCTATATATTACATTACTAAGAAAACGAACTAATTTAAAAATCAGCAAGTGCATATTTTTATATTTGTCTAATATAAAAGTTTCAAAAAACACTAACCAGTTTGTGTTTAAATTAGGCCAAAAGACTTCTCGACATAGGCTAATAAGTTTCTAGAACAACACTTCAGAATAATAGTTTTTAAGGAGAAAAGGCAAAAGAAGTTATTATATTTCTAAAGGAAATGGTAAATGATAAATGTCCTTGAAACTAATTACTCTGAAGTGATGTCCTAGAATCTTATTATCTTGAATCATGAAGTCCTTTAAGTGAAAATCTCCTTATGTTTTCTTATATATTGTAATTTGTTAAACACAAATTGGTTTAAGATTTGCGCTTTCCACGAATATGTGTCATTGTTTTATATACTCATGTATATTTTATCAAATAACTTTACTTTTCTATCAACTTTACTTTTCTATCCTTATTAAATTATAGTAAATGATATAACTTTTTAATCAAATTAAATTTTATTAACTAACAGGCTTTTTAGCGCTCCGTTTAAAATTAAGAATTGCTATTATTATCAAATTACCTGACAAACCTTTTAAATCAAATTTAAAACATTAGGAAAACCAAAATTAATTTGTGTTTCCTTAAAATTGTATTCAAAGCTTATGGAGCATCTAACAACTGCATAAAAGATAGGCATTTTTTGAAAACTGCCTTTTTTATTTAACATAATATGTAAAAACTCCTCTTGCTTTTTGTATTGTAAATTAAACCCTAGAAATTCACAATGATAAAATCGAATGCAATTCACTACATAAAAATTTAGTAATTTATAATACAGAAAAATAGACACAAGGGCAAACTTAAAAAAAATAGGATGAAAGACAACAAATTTGTTTTTTAGCTGAAGGACAATGTTGGTTATAACTAGCATGTTGTGTAAATGTGAAACTGAACATAATGCTAGATATAACTAGCATTTTGTATAGTGCAAAAGTTGAATATAACGCTAATTATAACTAGCATTTGTTATTCGACATAAAAATAAAACTTGATGTCTTTCAGTTCAATTTTTTTTTTTTCAAATTTGTCCTTTACCCTAATTCTCTCTTTATAATATATATATATATATATATATATATATATATATATATCCAAATCTTGAAATTAAGTTGAACAATAGTGATTCAAGTTGCTTACAATTGTAAAATGCAACATTCAATGAGGCAAAACAATGCATAATTGTTAATAATTTTAGAAAATGTTAGTATGTTTATATTATTTGGATTCCTGAAATATATTATTTTATAAATATAATCCAACTTATTTTAGTGAAAACAAATGAATTTAAAATCATTTTAACAATGCAACGATCAAAGTTGCATTGTTAAAATGCAACGCTCGAAAAAGCAGTTGGTGATAGCATAGTAGAGCAAGCAATGGTACATTTTATTAAAAATCAATAAAATAAAATAAAATAAATAAATAAATGGAGCATGTTTGACATTTTCATAAAATTTTGGAGGACGTCTTTACATTTCATAAGTTTTGGAGCAGGAGATTGGTAGAGTCATAAGGCTATAAAGTCTTTTAGTATTTTTGAACAACGCTAAAAAAAAACCACTTGCACTCAAAAGCTTCCTCTAAACTCTAATGCATATTTCTATTCCAGATAGCTAAACAAGTACCCACTCCTTATATACAAATTCCAGTGCACGCTTCTATAAAATTATACGCCTTCTATAAAAGTATAAACTGTAACCCAGCTCTTAACAGATTACTCTTTGGTTCAAAATTCAACTTGTGCACGTTTACAATAACACTATTGGGGTACGTTCTTAATGGATGAAAACAGAGAATTTGAATAGGGCTTTTGACTGAAAAAGTTGAATGAACAGAAAATGCGTTTGACGCTTCGAATGCAGTATTTGAACGGGGTATTTAAGTTATAATTTTAATTTAATTGATTTACAGTTTATTAATTGATTTTTTGTTTTTCAATAAATAATATATGTTAATAATTTACAAAAATAAATAAATTGTAAAGTTATAAATTATTCGAATTCAGTTAAAACCAAGTTCATTATATAGAGCAATTTGATGTGATCGCAACGCAAAAAACCACGTCTCAAACGGACCACATTTGCACAAAGAATTTTATAAGTTTTTAAAAATTTAAAATTAAATTAAATATACTTAATAAACATCAGTTCATTCTTCAAACAGAGCATATTGGTAAGTCAGCGTGCCTTTCTGTGGATCAACTTCCGTTGGTGCCCGACGGGAACAAAATTTTATCCCCGTTCATTTCCTCACGAACGCAACCAAAATCTTTATATTCCTAATTTCAAGATATTATCCAACTCTACAACATAGACAAACTCGTTTAGTCAGCAATTTATTCTATCGTACAGGTCAAAACTTTTCAACAGTTACCATACATGTCAGTGTTATATATCAAGTAAACCGATGATGAGCAGCACTGCAAACAGCAAACAAGGTAGATTTGTTATTATTATGTTCAAAATAATAATAATAATCAGAATTGCGGTTCATCCCCGAGTACTGAATAAAATTACAAAAGAAACAACCCATGATCCATCACAGTTTCACAGTTTCTTTTTCTTGCACAATTTCACTAGAGATACTGAGATTGGAAAGGTAAATGGATAAAAAGGACCATTCTCTCTCTTGAAATAAAATATCAAAAAGTTGCAACCCCACCATTCGCGCAGCAGACGTTAATTATGAAGTGCAGTGAGCACAAGAAGCTCTGATAATTAATCTCCAGTCCTTTCTCGTCTTCTTCTTCTCCATACACACACTGCATTCATAAAAGGAGGAGATGAAGAAGGATGAATTTCTAGAGAGAAGCACAAAGAAGGATAAAGAAAAACCTCAAATCACAACCTCTTGATTGTGACACCACACTCTCTCTCTCTCTCTCTCTCTCTCTCTCTGTATATATATTCCTTTTCATCACTTCATACATTTCCTTCAACTTTTATACCTTATTTATTGAATATCCTTTTGCGAATAAAAAAGAGAAACGGCTTTTGTTGAAATAAAACAATACATAAGTATGGGTAGGCATTCTTGTTGCTACAAGCAAAAGCTGAGGAAAGGGCTATGGTCACCTGAAGAAGATGAAAAGCTGTTGAAATTTATCACTAAATATGGTCATGGTTGTTGGAGTTCTGTTCCTAAACAAGCAGGTAATTTCATTCTACAAGAGAGAGAACGGGAGAGGGAGGAGTAGGGAGGGGGGGGGGGGGGGGGGTTTGGGGGGTAAGCGCATGTGTGTCTGTGTGAAGAAAACAATGCAAGAAAACCATGAACTTTTCAGGTTTGCTTTATCGATATATTTACATTTCAGGTTTGCAAAGGTGTGGAAAAAGCTGTAGGCTGAGATGGATAAACTACTTGAGGCCTGATCTTAAAAGAGGTACATTTTCACAAGAAGAGGAGAATCTCATTATTGAACTTCATTCAGTATTAGGCAACAGGTAATTCATACTTTGTTAAAGAAAGTAAAGATTCTAACTATCCCCGGAAAAAAAATGATAATCCTTAAAAATTTCAGGTGGTCGCAGATTGCAGCACAATTGCCAGGCAGAACAGATAACGAGATAAAGAACTTGTGGAATTCTTGTATAAAAAAGAAGCTTAGGCAGAGGGGTGTTGACCCAAATACACATAGACCGATAAAGCAGAGCGATGAAATCGGAGATGAGACTGCAGCAAATAGTAACAAACCTTCAAGCTCAAACAAACTCAAACTAATCGCCGCAAGCTTTGAAAATACCTCAATATCACCTCTTTCTATTCCTACTTTAAATAACTCTTCGGTGACAACAATGGATTCTGAAGAGTGTTTTTGGTTCAACCAAAATATTAACCTAGAGTTTACTAATATAAATTCTAGTATATTGACTACTGAAAATTCACCAAATAATGGAATTCAATATTGGGATGTTGTGAATTCTAGCGATTACCCTCGTAATCACACGATGCAAGATAAAAACGTGCAACTAGCAGTAGATGAAAATCCTAATGAACTAAAATGGTGTGAATATCTTAATGGTGCATATCCAATATCAACTGCGCTTCAAAAAAATACTCAGTATGTGTATGGAGATGTCAAATGTGAGAACCAATTTGGTACTGGAAATTTCAATTCTTGGCAATGAAACAACCAACAATCTCAGCAACAAGGTTTTGGATTTGATACAAATAGCAGTAAAAAGAAATTTCGATTGGTAGGGAGGGGTGAAGGAGACATACACAATTCTTATGTGGATAGTTTGAACTGGAGTAAATTGTGTGCAAATTTGTTCACGTTTTTCTTTTTCTACTTCATGTAAATAGTTTTCAGGACATGGGAATCAAGTTATGGGTTTCTTATTGAATGTATTGTGCAGAGTGAAAATCAATGCAAGCCCACTTGTTGCAATAATGCATAAAAAAGCTTGTCCTGGTTGTATTTGTCGCCAATTAACTTTTCCTTTTCTTTTTATTTGACTTTTTCCCTCTTCTGGGTTACGCAACAACTAGCAAAAACTGCATTTATTTTAACTGTGAATATAAAATTTTACTCGACTATTTTGCTTTCAGTTAAACGATTTAGCTACTGGTCCAAACGTATTGTCTAAGTTCGTTATATGATGGTCTTTACATACTGGTATTAACTAGTCTAAAAGTAATCTAGTGCATATAATGTAAAACATTGAAAAGAAAGATTACAAAAGGCATGGAAAAACATAAAAATCAACGACTATGGAAACAAATCTTTGAAAAGAAATATGAGGATCTTCACTTTCAACTGTTATTAGAAAGAAAGTGACCCACCATCTTATAGCTAACACAGGCTATGCTGATGGCCCATGTAATTCCAGGCATTATGTATGGTGTCATATTCTACGAAGATGGATCCCTACACTGTGTTTAGTCCAAAATGTGAAAGGTCGGAATTATCTGACCACTTGCATTTATATCCCATTAATATCTCTGTTTAGTCATTTTACGCTCTAATGTTAACCAAGTAGATAACACCTACGGATGAACGTGTCTTTTGAAGAATTTGGCCATAATGTAAAAAAGAAACCAGCTATTTCTATCTCTATTTCTATTTCTATTCTCAAAGAGTGGTTAGTGGTCCATCAGTCTAGTGGATACTAAAGGCGAAGAAATTTTCATTACAAACAAGAACTTTCTACAGCTTTGCATATTGAGCATTTTAGTCCGTGACTTCCAAGCAATTATTAAGCATAACTAACACATTAAAAAAGGATCTGGGACTCTTTCTCCGTAAAGGTAATTTTCTGAACATCACCTCATGGTTCACCAGAAACTTTCATTACAAACAAGAACTTTCTACAGCTTTACATATTGAGCATTTTAGTCCGTGACTTCTAAGCAATTATTAAGCATAACTAACACCTTAAAAAAGGATCTGGGACTCTTTCTCCGTAAAGGTAATTTTCTGAACATCACCTCATGGTTCACCAAAAACTAAGAGATCCAATCAATGATGAGAAGATGCAAATACATAAAAAAAAAAAACAAGACGCACGCAAATACATATATGTGTGTGTGTGCGCGCGCATGTGCGCGCGCGCACTTATACACACATAAGTATATGTGCGTGCGTGTATATATGCATGTGTATATAAACACAAATGCTATATGTGCGCGTGCACGCGCGCATCCGCATGTGTGTTGTGAGGAGGGGGAAGGGGTGTAAAAGCTAAATAGGCCCCCATGCTTTATAGTAAACATGATACAGAGAGGCGGGGACACAATGAGGAATAAGTGAAACAGTTCTAGAACATATAAATGAACATTTAGCCCTTAATAATCTATTTTTGTTCTGTTGGTTAAACAGTGCATGTGATATGTTGTATTGATTGTCTTCCACTAAAACAAGGAAAAATAATCCTAATATAATGGTCCATGAGCATCAACATATGAATGTGCCAGCGACATATATTTAATGAACTTTTATGTTTGTCCATTAAAGAACAACTAAATAATAACAATTTGCATTTTACAATTAACTAGATAAAGGAAGGTTTTAATAGACTTGTAAATCGGGACAAGCAACCAAAAACTTGGTCATATCTAATAAGTACGTAAATTTGATATTTTGAGATTATGATGTTATTAGAGTATCGATGCCATCGTAAGTCTATTTAGAAAATAATTATTGTTAATTTTTCTGTGTTAAAGTTTAGAAACATTTTTTTATACAGTATTTCAAAGATGAAAGTTGTATTAAATACAAAGATTTCATATTAATGCTGATTATGAAAATTTCATCTAGAAAATATTAGTGTTATAAATACACATGTATATGTGTGTATCTTGGTTATGGAAATTTGCATTCATTTAATGTTATCATCTTATAGGTGAGTATATTCTAGATCTTCATTAGTGTTTTCATGTTAAACTCGTGTTTTCATGTTAAACTCCTGCATGTTTATATTGCTTATGTATCTTTGATGATATGATTTGAAATATATTGAAAAAGATCTTAAGACAGTCACTCTGTTGACATAAAAATACCATTGAGATCATAACGTTATTAAATTGAGTATAAATACTTGAAAGCATCAAAATTACAAGTATAAAAGGAACTTGATTATGTTATGATACATGTCAACAACTATGGAAAAATTATGATTGTCATAGGAATGAAGTTGAGAGTACCCAGGAACCCTGTGCACGAGGCTCCCGTGCGATAGCAGGCTCTAGGGAGGTCAATTGTACGCAGCCTTTCCCTCGCTTTGCGAAGAGGCTGTTTCCAAATTTACACAAGAAGTGCATAATTTGTTTCATGATTGCGAGCATATTTTGTAGATATAAAATATGAGATAACGAAAAAGACATACATTTAATTATAGCGATTATAAGATTTATGAATATGGAAAAATATCTACTTTGGAATACATGTATGAAAGTGGAGTATAAATTGTTTTCAAGTATCGAAAATATCTGTCCTGAAACACATGTATGGTAAAAGATGATTTATGTGTTGGGAACGGACATGCTGTACAATATTGATAGGTGGATATTCTAATGCAATGAAAATGAAAATTATTTATTTATGCATATGCATGAGGTAAACCACCGCCTCTCAGATCTCCCCGGCTGATTCTACCATAGAGGCCCATGATAGACAATAACCCCCCCCCCCCCCCTCCCCCGAACACTATAAAACATTATGTCTGGCATATTATAGTGTATAAGTGCATACTCTATGAGTTATATATGCACGATAGGATAATAATACAAGTTGAATTAAGTATTGTCGTAATGCGCGCAAGTTTTATATGCTCATTGTCTTTATATATGTTGAGTTGGTGCATGTTTGTATATTCTTACACGTTATATGTGTCAGATGATAAAATATTGCAAGTACATTGAGTGTAACTAATCTTGGTATGTTACTTCGTATGCGGGAAAGCTATTTTGTTTGTGATGGGTCAAAATTTGGTACCAATCTACGTACTTTGGTCAAAGCGAATCAATGATACTTGAGTGAGGAAGTTCCTTAGTCAAGTATGCTTGTCTTATGTCCATAAAAAGTCGTGTATGCAAACTGGGATTTATTCAAGTCCTTAGTCGCAAAGTCATAATTTCAATTTGACCTAACGGCCATGAAAGTCTCAATTCTAAGCTTTTTATTATACTAAAGAGAAAATGAAAAATGCGAGAGGTATACAATTCGAAATCCGTCCATTTCTAATAGATGGTACATGCTTATTTATAGACAAATTGAACCTTTAGATTTTTTACATGTGGCATTTGTAGGAAATGAAAGGCCGTGATTTGCTGAGCTGCCACATTATCGATTTGACATGTGGCATAACTCTTTTTTTTTATTTCTTCACGATGGTGTGGCATAGTTGGTGCAACTATGAAATGCTATGTGGCCGATGGAAGCGTTGTTTTTGGATAGCTTTATCAACATGCGATGGCTATTTGAATCTTGATATGTGATAGCTATGCATTCTTCAACATGAGATGACTCTTTTATCTTCAATGTGCGATAGCTATATGGTTTTCAATCATGCAATGGCCCTAAAACCTTTATCAAGTGATAGCTGCGTAGACGTCAACATGCGATAGCTCTAAAGTATTCACTATGCGATAGTCACGTAGACTTCAACATGTGATAGCTCTATGATCTTCAACATGCGATAGTCACGTAGACTTCAACATGCGGTAGCTCTATGATCTTCAACATGCGGTAGCCATCAACCTGCTAAGGCTTCGTATTATCATCTTACGGTAGTTTATACTATCAACATGAGATAACATTCAACCTGCGATTGCTTTGTATTATCATCACCTTGCGATAGCCTATACTACCAACATGTGATAGCTTTCAACCTGCGATGGCTTTGTATTATCATCTCGTGATAGCTTATAATATCAACATGTGATCGCCTTCAATTTGTGATGGTTTTCTATTATCATCTCGCGATAGCCTATATCATCAACATGCGGTAGCCCTCAACTTGTGATGATCTTTTTTTGTTAATTCGTGACAACTTCCTTTTATCTTTAACATTCGATAGTTTTACCCATTTCAACTTGCGACAGCTCTTCGCTATTTTCGGTCTATGATGGCATTATCTTCATCGAGTGATATCATTTAGTCATCCTTAAGAGAATTCTTGGGTCTAAGACTTGCCTCTCCCAAAGCCCTAGCATTCCGCTCACGAAAAGTTTTCTTATGTGTTAGTTTAAGTAAACTTCTGTTCTTACAGTGCTCTTTTCTTCTTTTTAAGTTATTTCATCGTCAATATCACTCACTCATCATTTTCGTTATATATGTTCATACATGTGTGTTTATTCGATGCGAAAGTTGAATACGTATCATTAAAGAGTTATTCTTCAAAATTGGTTCTTGAAAGTATGAAAGTTCCCTTTTTGCAAAGCCTTTTTTTAAAGTGGTTTTCAATGGAACAAATTAATTTTATTCCGAATAGATGTATGTGGCTTTGTTGGAAAGCTCTTCATTCTCGTTTGCCACCTTAATTGAGAATTTTAACTCATCCTTCGACAACTCTTTCACTATCTATTTTTCTCGAATTGAGGTCTTGGCTTGGCCCAACAGCGGAACTAAAGGCTTAATTGACAATCACTATTTGGATGGATGTTTCGGTCCGGCCCGTCGACAGGACTGAAGGTTTTTTTACCATCTCTCTTGGATGGGTATTTTGATCGGGCCCAACGGTGGAACCAAAGGACGGGACCAAATGTTTAATTGACCATCATTCTTTGGACGAGTGCTTCGACCGAGCCCGATGATGGAACCGAAAGCTTTCTGACTATCTCTTTTGGATGGATGCTTTGGCCGGGCCGACGGTGGGGCCAAAAGCTTAATTGTCCTCTTGCAGATATGAGGTATGCTTCTGTTCGACGAATCTCGCCGATCTCTTCAGATTAGAAGTTCCGTTGAACATAACACATCCCATTTCATGGGCTATTATTCGAAAAGGACGTAATCTTTGATAATCCATTCTATTCATTCAATGTTAATAAATATGATTTCAAGTGTTCAGTGTTTCATGTCCTTGTTATCACATTTCCATCCGGTTTGCTTAATCCGTAAAAATTCCTAAAAGAATTACCGCATGAATGACTACTGGACCTTCCCAAATTGGGATTGATGGGTCGTCTGCTAGGTCCTTTGTATTGGTCATTACCCTTCTTAGTACCAAATCTTCTTTTGAATCCTCTCAAAAATTGTAATATTAGGAAATTCTTCGTTGGTATTCAGCTGTTCGCAAGGCGGCTTGGTCTCTTTGTTCGTTTATCAAGTCGAGTAATTCCTTTATTTCTTGATTTGATTCTTAGGCGTATGCAATCCTTCGGCATGAAGGGACTTCAACTTCGATGAGTTGTATTGCTTTAAATCCATAAGTTAACGAATATATGGGTATGCCCTATGGTCGTCCTCATGGAAGTTCTGTACAACCATAGGACAAGGGAAAGTTCATCTACCTAGTTTCCCTTTGTCTTCCCTAAATGCTTCTTTAAAATACTATTTATGGTCTTATTTGATGCCCAATTTATATGGTAATCATAAATGGATTATTATGTGGATGTCTAACTCCCTACAATTCTTGTGAAGTTATCAATGGGTGCGAATTTGAACATAACTTTTGTAAGCTTTCGTCGATGGTTCGTCGTTTATCGAGTAAATCCCTTCCTTCGCCTCCTGTATGGCCATATATATCAGTTCCGTGTGCCTTTACTCATTCCCGCAATATGTGTCACCATGAATCGCATCAATGCGATTTATTGGTTGCAAAAGATCCTGTGTGAGTTCATTTTCTAAGACATTAGCATTGTTGGGTTGAGGTTTCTCACTATGAGAGAATTTGTGGTTATTCTTAACAAATTCTTTGAGTGTTTCTCTTCTGATCTTCTGATCATGCCTTGTATAATCCCAGCTAGAACACGTCAATCATCTGTTTTATGTCCATTCGCCTTGTGGAAGACACGGTAATCTCCCTATTTATTCGGCTATAGGTTTATTCTTGACTTGAATAATGTGGGATATTCTATTTCATCCTTGGTCACAACATAAATGTAGGAAATATGTTGGTTCAAATCGATAGAATTTGCTTTTTAGAGTTCGTCTCATTTCCCTTTCTTACTTGAAGCCGTAAAGCCTCTCATTTCTCTCTAATTCCTTTTGTCATGGAAGATCTCGTCCATTCAGACAAACTTGTCTGCTTGAAAGTGGAAATCTTGCAAATCCTTTCATTCATGGATATGGAGTTCCTTCCAGAATGGAGTATTCTCGATTAGCCCGAATTTCAGAGTAATTAACTTTTTCACATCACTTACTTTCTCGGCTTTGTTTGTTTCAACGTTAAATCTCTTCAAGTAATCTCTCAACAATTCTCTCGGCCTTTGCTTTATGTTGGCTAGAACATTTGCATATCAATGGTTGACTCTTTGAAAGTACAAAATTGCGTTGAGAATTCACAAACAAACTGTTCCATGAGTAGATAGTCTTTTCACGATAGCAACGATACTATTTTCCAGCTGCACCAAAGAAAGTGGTAGGAAACAATCTATATTTACTGCTCCTGGAACATCATGCAAGTCCATTTGGCTTTCAAAAACCATTAAGCGGTCATCCGGGTCAGTTGTACCATCGTACTTGATCGAGAGGATTTTGACATACGAAGGTAACGGAACTGCCATGATTTCCTTAGTAAACGGTGCTCCCCTAAAGTTATTATTCACCTTAAGGTCCATCGTTCTTTTTCCCTTTAGGTCCACCATATCCTTTATCATTTTACTCGTCAAATCCTTTAAATGTGTTCCATCGTCTCTATAATCCTCCCGCTCTGGTTTGTATTCTCTTCGAGAGGTCGAGCTAGCGGACTTCATGAGAGGAGATCTTGGTTCCTCGTATATCCTTTGAGTTGGGAGATTATCCGCCTGAAAATCTTTCCCTGAATCTATATAAGGCTTGACAGGAGTTTTAGTTGATTTAATTATTTTTGTTTCATCCCTTTTCTGTGGTTCCAAAATGTTTTTCTCAATATATTTTCCTTTTAAGATTGTCGGTGTTCCTTTGGGAGATTCAACTTGCTCCCTTCGTTTCCTTCCGTTTTTTCGAAAACATTGTTGATAACATTTAGGAAACAAGCAATTCTCATTCACTCATGCATGACTTGGAATTTTTTCTGCATAACTTTAATGTCACTCTTCATTTGTTGCTTTTATTGGTTTCTATGCTTGCCCTACCTCAATGTTCTCAACAATGAACTGAGCGGCCACATTTACTTCAAGTTTGGTGTGATGCATAGCCTCTTCTTGTAGTTGCAAGTTAACTTCCTTGGTCAATCTCAACATTTGTAATAATATGAGAACTAATAAGCAATTTCTTTCGCCATAAGTTCAACTCTCGGTGAAAGCACCACAAAATGTTAGGTCAAAATTTGGTAGAAACTTATGTGTTTTGTTCGAAGAGAACCAATGATACTTGAGTGAGGTAAGTTCCTTAGTCAAGTATACTTGTCTTATGTCCATAAGAAGGCATTTATGCAAATTGGGATTTATTCAAACCCTTGATCACAAAGCCACAATTTCAATTTGATCGAACATCCATTAAAGTCTCAATTCCAAGCTTCTTATTATGCTTAAGAGAGAATAAAAAATGAGAGAGAAGTACAATTCAAAATCCGTCATTTTCTAGTAGGAGATACATGCTTATCTATAACTAAATTAGACCCTTAGATTTTTGACATGTGGCAATTGTAGGAAATGAACGGCCGTGATTTAATGGTGGCACATTACCGATTTAACATGTGGCATAACTTTTTTTATTTCTTCATGATGATGTTTCATATTTGGTCCAACTATGGAATGTGACGGGCAATTGGAGCATTGATTTTGGCAGCTTAACCAAATGCATTAGCTATTTGAATCTTGACATGCGATAACTATGCATTCTTCAATATGAGGCAACTCTTTTATCTTCAATGTGTGATAGCTATATGGTTTTCAATCATGTAGACTTCAACATGCGATAGCTTTATAATCTTCATCACGCGATAGCATGTAGACTTCAACATGCGATAGCTCTATAATCTTCATTATGCGATAGTATGTAGACTTCGACATGCGATAGTATGTAGACTTCGACATGCGATAGCTCTATAATCTTCACCTTGCGATAGCTATGTAGACTTCAACATGTGATAGCTCTATGATTTTCAATATGCGATAGTTACAGACTTCAATATGCGATAGATCTATAATCGTCAACATGCCATAGCTATGCAGACTTCAACATGCGATAGCTCTACAATCTTCACCATGTGATAGCTATGTAGACTTCAACATGTGATAGCTCTGTGATCTTCAGCATGCGATAGTTACATAGACTTCAACATGCTATAGATCTATAATCGTTAGCATGCAATAGCTATGTAGACTTAAACATGCGATAGCTCTATAATCTTCAACATGCAATAGACTTCAACTTACGACGGCCTCGTATTATCATCATCTTGTGATAGCATATACCATCAACATGCGATAGCCTTCAAGCTGTAATGACTTTGTGTTATCATCATCTTGCGCTAACCCATACTATCAACATGTGATAGCCATACTATCATATGTAGACTTCAATATGTGATAGCTCTATGATCTTCAACATCCAATGGTTACATAGACTTCAACATTTGATAGCTCTATGACCTTCAACATCTAATGGTTACATATACTTCAACATGCGATAGCTCTGTAATCTTCAACGTGCGATAGCCTTCAACCTACGACGGCCTCGTATTATCATCTTGTGATAGCATAAACTATCAACATGCGATACTTCAACCTGTGATGGCTTTATGTTATCATCATCTTGCGATAGCCCATACTATCAACATGTGATGGTCTTCAACTTGCGATAGCTTTGTATTATCCTCTCGTGATATTATATATCATCGACATGCGGTAACCCTCAACTTGTGATGATCTCTTTTTGTTAATTCGTGACAACCACTTTTTAACTTCAACATTCGATAGTTTTACCTATTTCAACTTGTGACGGCTCTTAACTATTTTTGGTCTTTAATGGCATTATCTTCACCTAGTGACATCCTATAGTAATCCTTAAGAAAATTCAGAGATGTAACGGTTTGGTTATTAGATACTCAACTTGATTCTTTATAGAAGTCAACACAACACATTTTATGAATTATGGCAAGGTTTTCGTTTAAACCTAGCTGTTGCATGATTTTCTCGCAAGAGATAACAGGCCGGCACACTAAGCTTTCAACACTATTGCCCCGTAACACTTGACCCCGACGACACTCAGTCCAACCCATCATCCATGCAAATGCTCCATACAACAACCCTCGAAGAGTTTGGGACCAGACAACCAGCCAGTTTACAACTTTACCAAGAAATCTCGAGCCCCGCGCACAAATCCTTTGACTTGCCTTCCCGTCGAAGCACTGCCCGCAACATGGACGTCTCTCCCTTGCTCTCCCTTCCGAGCCCCTCGATCTTCACTTGAAAGACCGGCCCGCCCCGCCATGTTTCTTTGTCTTGACTCGACAAGTCTCTGGCAAAAGCGACTGGTCGTCTCTGCATAAAGAAGCAACAACTTTGCACTATTTAACTAGAAAGATCGGCACAAAATGATGAGGTGCATCTGATAAAAACATCACTGTGCAGCAACCAGCTCATGTCCTTCTTTGTCCACAAGGCGACAACATCACCATTCAACAACAGCATTTTGTCCATATGCCACATCCTAACACAAGCATGCCTCAGAATGAAACACCAATTTATCATCATCCAAGCCGTTCACTTCATCTGGCATCCTTGTTAGGCTGCATCTAAACCTTACAGCGCCATCAACAACTACGAGGATTCATTGATATCGACGTGCAATCTGAGCCGTTCGAAACCGATCTCAACAATTACAAATACATCTTTGCATGCACTCCTACAAGGATCGATTTTTCATCTCTTGCACACATTATTGTCTCTTGTAATTTAGGCTCTTGTAACTAAATCAAAAACAATAAATTCAACTATCATTGTTGACGTAGATCAACTTGATCGAACCACTCTAAATCTTGTGTCTCGTTACTTGTATTATCATTGATTACCTCTTCTTTTTCCATTTATTAAGCACGATATTAGCAACTTACGTCCATTAATATCTATTTCAACCTATAATTTCGAGGTCTGCTGAAAATATAGTCAACGTGGGCATTTTGTGGAGTGTGTGGAAGTCTAGCTAAAGTGGATGTATCGAATATTGAAAAACCAACATTGGACCTAAGATTTTTGACCGTGTATTCATTTGTTATGCTTTTAATATGCTGGTTTTTGGTATGAACTTAGATGTGTAAAATAAGATCAAAGCTTTTCTGACCTCCCAATTTGAGACAATAAACTTAAAAGGCTAATGTGATATTGGGCTTTCGAATAAGAAATATTGAAAACGGTTTCTCCCTAAAGTCGGTCTCATTACATTAAAAAAATCATAAAATGATTTGATTGTTTTGATGTGATGCATGTGCGATCTCCCTAAAATCTAGCATACATTTTAAGTAAAATAAGGGACCTAGTGCATCATAATATGGATATGCTATAATTATAAGAATGTCATGTTCCTCAAAAATTATATTGGACCTAATATTACCTATGTTGTGAGTAGATTAACTAGATAAACTCACAACTCTCATGGTGAACAATGTAACATGTAAGATTTGAAGGAACTTGTATGGCTCGTTCATAAAATGATTGTCAAAGAAAGTAGTTATTGAAACTTCCAAAGAGATTGATCTTAAGCCTAGAGTAGAGAAAGTATGGTGGGTACTCGTTTATGGTCAAACAAAATTATTGATTACCTTTGCACTAAATTTTCCTTTTCATTTTTTATGTTAAGTTACACACTCTTACAAATCCATAATCAATCTTGGTGATGTTTATGTGATGCGGCTGATGGATTCTTTTGTGGTAGGTTGGGCCTTTCTTCTTTAATCGAATACATAATTAGTATTGATGGTGCATTTAAGAAGCACTTGATGTTAGACTAATCTAATATTGAGTTTGCCCTTATTAAATCCACAATCAGCTTTGATGGTGCTTTTGAGATAAACTTAATGAATTTATTGAAATTAAGCTTCTTGTTCTTACTCATAATCAGCTTTGATGATGCTTTTGAGATGCATATTATGGATTTCACTAATTTTTATGAGAATGAATTTTCTGCTCTTATTGAATCCATAATCGATATTGGTGGTGCATTTTAAACACACTTGATGGATTCAACTGAATTATTTGGGATCATTTCATATTGCTGCTATCAAATCCATAATTAGCATGGGTAGTATTTTTGAGATGCACTTGATGGATTTTACCAATTGGTTCGAGATTGAGCTTTTTACTCTTAATGATTTCATAGTCATGTCATTTGGTATTAAAGAGATGCACTTAATGGACTCAACTACTTGAGTGTGAGTCCATTAAGTACTTAAAGAGATTGAGCTTTTTGCTCTTGATGATTTCATAGTCATATCATGTGGTATTAAAGAGATGCATTTAATGGACTAAACCACTTGAGTGTGAAGGTAGACCATCTTCTATGAGAGATTGGGTATCTTTCTAGAGCACACATGAGTTCCTAAGTGCACGCATGGGCATGAAAAGCGCACATTTTGTATCGTGGAGTTTGCATATATCAAAATTGTAATATTGTATCGTGGAGTTTGCATATATCAAAATTGTAATATGTGTTGTGATGTATAAACTGAAATCTTTGTAAGTCCAGAGAAATTCACTATTTAGACTAAACTGATCGACTTAAATCTTTATAGTTTAAAAGAAATTCATTAATTAGAGTAAGTTGTAAACTCACTTTTTTATGTATTGATTCAATCGAAAGATATTGATAATTACGTATGAAGCTTTTTCTTTGTCCAGAATGTTCATTCCTTATTGAGTTTCTTGCAGATAGTGGTGTTGAATAACGACAAATAAAACTCGATTCTCTTTAGGATTGAAAAGTCATGTTCTCTCATCTCCCAATCCTTTTGCACTTCCACTTTCTATTCTTTATTGGTGACAACCGTTTCTTGTTAAGATTTCATATTTATTAATTTTTATTAGTTTGTAGGAGATGGAGAAAAAAATTACACGTTCATTTCATCATCTCTTATTTTTCAAAGATTACGCTGCACCAAGTTCATCTTTTTCATCCTTTTCTCTAATTCGAAAACTAATGAATTCTTAGGCAATGGTTTCTGCAGTTATTCAAATCTTTCAGCCTTAAATGCACAAGTTCAAGTCTAAGTCTGAGTGGTTATTGTGTTAGTTAATCATGGGAGGCGGAAGACGATTATTAATTGCACCGCCGTGCTGAATTTTGCTTTTAAGGCAGTGACCCGTCCACGGCACGATGAACTTTCATCTTTTGCTCCTTACCCTTCCCAGTTCCCACTCCATAAATTCCATAAATAGATAATTTCCAAAATTATTTTGGAGTCAAAGCGCTTTACTTTTTATTCTAAACCAATGTGAAATGAATAATCTCAGCTGAGAATTTGACTGAGATCAAGAGCAAAATATGACTAGGATATTCGCCAAGAGTGAAAACCATGCAAAAAAAAAATTGAAACAAGAATTGGTTGGCTCATAGAGCTTCTAAAGTGGTCTCTCTTAATCACTAAGATTTGAAACAGCAGTGTTGCTCAAGTAGATTTAGGTGTTAATGTGTACTTCAAACTCGATAGGAAAAAAATAAAGCGTTAATAGTGTTATCATAAGCACACTTAAAGTAGCATGCAAGCAGGGAAGAAATGGATATGCATATCGATAATTTAAAAAGTTTCGACTAACCTTTTAGGTTAAACATGGCAAGTAAGATGATGCTCCACATACCATTATGAATCAAATGCCTGAAACTTGTAATTAAAGCATGCAACAATATTTTAGGATGAAGAGTGCATCAAGTAGACGCATTACAGGGAATTATATTCATACAAAAGTTCAATTTACCTGAAAAAACTGTTGGTCAGCAGTAAATACCACAAATTTGAGCATTAGGTCCCTGAATATTTGTAACAAATGGATTGACTCGAACCCATAGAACAGAGAACAATGATGCTAGAAGAAGAGACCAGACGATCACGACAGTTGGAATTCGATTTTTTCTAACTATTAAGCCTTTTAAAAACGGATAGAGATGAAGCATCACCAAAAATGAGAGGAACAATTTAGCGCATAAGGGTCCCCAGCTCGAGTAACCGGTTTTTGTCGCAGAGGAAAACCCAGCTATAATCGCCCACATATTGATAAGGATTATTGTTGTTGGAAGAATTAAAAGAGAAGTCCATCTGAAGGCATATATGCCTGGAAAACTGTTTTCAGCATATCTATCCGTCAACATTGTCATAACAAATTTATTTCCAAGGAAAAGCTTGAGTAGTCCGTAAATAACTGCAAACAAATATGCTGAAACTCCTCCAATCAGACTGAATTGTTGATAGTTCCACCACTCGTATGCAGGAATCCCACTCCATCTGATCTCTAGAATTCCACATGCAAATGTCGAAAAGAATAGAAGCATAAGCCAGAGTGTTCCAACAAGACTAATCTGTAAACAATGAACGAAGTTATTATGTTCGCAAAATTGATATGGAGTTTGTATGCATATGCAAGTGCATGATGTAATATATGCACACTTGAATGCTGAGTGTTTAATGTTGTGTGACTCCCACATTAATTGGACCAAATAACGATCTACATGAACAATATCATTAGAAAATCCCAGTTATCAATTATGGTATTATTCCCAACTGAAAAATTAAATTATTTCTTCTTGTGCCAATTACTATGCTATTAAATAAGAATAATTTAATTAAGTATATATAGAACAACAACAATTGCATTTCTTAAGTATATATGGTGGATATAACTATTGAATTTGTTTGCACCAAAATTGGGCAAACACCCTTCGGAAGTTTTTGAAGAGATAGTAAATGAAGAACTTGAATTAAAAATAAGGACTATCTAACAAAACTCCAAATCACAGAAAAGTAAATTGCACAGAAGACAAGGATTTAGAGTGGTTCGGCTATGCGCCTACGTCCACTATGAAGCTTTATCACTTTATTCCTTAATACTTGAAGATTACAAGTGTTTTCAAGCAAATTACAGCAGAAAATGGACTTAAATTCGAAATTATCAGCAAAGGAGGTGGTATGGAGTGATTCCGGCAGCGTTTAGGCTTATTTTTCTTCCCCAAATTCTCCCGTCCCTTTTCTGAATGACCAGGGGCTCTATTTATAGGTGTGGAAGGCCAAATTCCCGCCTAAAGCTCAGGGAGGTTGCCTGGCACGTGAGGGGGGCCCATAAGCCCGCGTTCTCGAAGCCCGTGCCCAGTTTGGGATCGATTCGAAATGAATTTCGAATCGATCAAAGAAGCATCCAATCGAGGCGAAATTTGGTGTGGACATTCTTCAACATGCATGTGAACTACTGTAAAAATTTCATGGGATTTGGATAAGTGGGTTGGAAGTTATGATCGGTTCGAAATTGGTGTCTTCGGCCTTCTGTTGGTTCGAATCGATGAAGTGGTCTCGTTCGAATCGACCTGTTTGATTCGAGTACTTCGAACCGATCCCAGGGCGCCTCTCTTCGAGTCGATCCTGTCTTTTGCGTGTGGTTGGATTCGAAGTGAGTCTTCGAATCGATGGGGATGGTGTTTGTTCGAATCGATCCAAATGTGTTACCTTGGATCGATTCGAAGTTGTCTTAGCATGTTGGATTCGAAGACAGCGCGATGCCGCATGGTGGGCTTGTAGTCTTGTGAAGATGGATTCGAACTAGCGCGTAGTTGATGGAGTCGAGATATAGCTGCTTTGGTGGATTCGAAGTAAGGTCTAGGTCATGGATTCGAAGTAGAGAACGTCTGATGGATTCGAAATACATGGAGTCGAAGCGGTAGCGTGTCTTATGGATTCGAAGTTAGGAGCACTCTGATGGATTCGAACTTACGTTCTTTTGTTGGGTTCGAACTAGTTGGTTTCGAACATTATGGGTTCGAAACAAATGGTTTCGAACTAGTTGGGTTCGACAGTGATGGTTTCGAACCGAGCGACGTCCATCTTCCTTAACTTGAATCCGTCATAACTTGAGCATATGACCTCGGATTGACTCGAAACTTGAATTGGTGGCTTCTATGGCCTTTCTTGTTATGCCCTATCATTTGTGGCCCGATCCGGACTCGGACAGAATTCATCGATATCCATAGCGGAGTGAAGTGCGATCAATCTCTGAAGCGAACTGTCTTTTGTCTTTGATCAATCTTTTGGTATCACGGCTTTTGCCCGAAAAGCGGGATAACATTTTGCCCCCCAAAGTACGTCTTGTGGGCACATGACGTGCTTTGAATAGTCGCCATGTTATTCTGAAGATTATTGTTTTCTGTTCGTTGAAACTCACTAGAGAATTGTCGTAACCTTGCCTTGATATGGTTGATTGTGTGTGATTGCGCTTGGTCATTGGCTGTCGTTGTTGCAACCGGGTGAATATTTGGTCCCTGTAAATGTTCGAAATCAAATGTTAGTTCGATACGTGTACACGTTTATTAGCTTTCGTCCTTGTTAACGTCGTGCGTTCACGAGTTATGTTGGTTTTTGCTTGCTGCCGAATTCTGTCCCGATTTTCTCCTGGAATGATTTTAGACTCAAGTCAAAGAGTGTTTATCAGTGGTTGTTGATGGATTCGAAGTTATGATTGTATGAATTAATGGCTCTCGAATCGTCGTTGTCTCTGATGGATTCGAAACTTCTGATGGATTCGAAACTTTTGATGGGTTCGAAACTTTTGATGGATTCGAAACTTCTATGGAGTCGCAACTTTTGATGGATTCGTAATTTCTATGGATTCGAAACTTCTATGGATTCGAAACTTTTATGGATTCGAAACTTTTATGGAGTCGCAGCTTCTGATGGATTCGAAATTTCTATGGATTCGAAATTTCTGATGGATTCGTAATTTCTATGGATTCGAAACTTCTATGGATTCGAAACTTTTATGGAGTCGCAGCTTCTGATGGATTCGAAATTTCTATGGATTCGAAATTTCTTATGGAGTCGAGACTTCTGATGGATTCGAAACTGGTCGTTCGAATCGATGGGAGTCGAAGTGACACCAATCCCTTTTTGGAATCCATATAAGTACACGAGGCTGACTCCGTTTTCACTTTTTACTTTTTACCATTGCTTTAGCTGTTTCTTCGAATCGACTTTCCAGAGCCAAATCATACGAGGGGTTTTTACGAATCGATCAAATTCCTTCAGGCTTCCACTTGTAACCAAATCAAATCAGGTAACCAAGGGGTCGATTCGAATTGAGAACGATAGAATTGGAACTTTTATGGCATTGTTTCATCCCTTCTTCTGGAAATTTTGGAGAGTGGTGAGATTTGAACGACGTAGGTCGACTCCACGGAACTGAGGAATGCAAACATTTGAGTCGTGTCGATCAGAGTACTGTCTTTCACTGTCTTCGCATCGATCCAGGGGTGAGCGATTCGAGTTGGCTTTGAGCGTGCAACTTCGAATCGATGACTGCAGGAGAACAAGAAAAAAGGACTTGCGGTGATCGATTCGAAACGGCGACATTCTGATCGATTCGAAGGTGCTCACTACTGGTGGGTTCGAAACAATGATACGTGCATCGATTCGAAGGGGCTCGACTCCGATTGGTTCGAAATCAGGTGAAACTCCATGGATTCGAACCGCTCTAGGTGGATTCGAAGGAGCTCATCTCCGATCGGTTCGAAGTCAGGTGGGGTTTCATGGGTTCGAACTGCTCCTCCGTTTCCAGGTTGCGTCGAGTCGAACTACGTGGCATTGGAGCGCACCGACTCGGAGTTCATCGATCTGACTTGTGTCGAATCGAGTCGATCGATTTTAGCGTTCTTGTTTCTGGAATTTCCACTCCTTCGATTTGTTTCATCCTCTGAACTATGACCAACTTTAAATCGGATTTTAACGAACTTAATAATTTCTTTCGCATACTTGATTCCGACGAGCTTTGGCCTTGCATGACTAAAGTTGACTTGACCTGCCTTCTTTTGAGAGCTCGTCGATGGCACCATAACTCAAACACATATAACGAATTCATACTTGAGTTGGCCAGTAGTATTGGAGTGACGTGAAAGTGACGGTCAGCGATGACGGTCGCTTTCGTTTTTTGACTCCGAGGGTTTGTCGTTCGGACTCCGCGTTCCAATCCCGTAAAATTTGTTTCAGTTATGCATTTCCACTGCACGTCACATTCATATACTTCACACCGGGGAATATACGGGTTTTCTCTGTATTTGACGCTGCCTTCTCGTGAGTTAGTTAATTATGGCGTCTTCGGGTTCTGAACAACAAGAGTTACAGAGCTTGCTCCATCCAGCGCTAGAAATTCCAGAGATTCTTCCTGAAGTGATAGATCCTGCTCCGGACGAGTTGCCGGAGGCCTTACTTATCGAGGATCCCATAGACTCCGTCCGATCCAATATTTCTGGAGCATTGTTAGGCCGGATATGTTTGAAACATAACTTGTCCCTGGATGACGTTTTGCTTCCTGGAGTTGAGGATAGACCTCACAATCCACCCGAGGGTTACACTGCTTTCTATCGTCATGCCTGTGCGGCCGGAACCCTTCCTCCGTTTAATCAATATATCAGGGAGATGCTGTCGTTTATTGGAATAGCTCCCGGGCAACTTCACCCCAACGGGCACGCGTTGCTGAATAGTGTTTTCATATTATTCATGGACTGCCTTTTTCGTCCGCCTAAGCCAGCTGAGATTAGACACATATTCAATTTCAAGAGTAGAGGTGATAGTCCGTCTTTCACCTTTCTGGAAGCAGTTAGAAACTGCCAGGTTGTGACGGGAGCCTGGACCAGACTTAGTTACTTTAAGAATGAATGGTTTTTCGTCCGATGCCCTCCAGGATTCGCTAGGCGATGGCTGTCCAGACGTGAGTGCCGCAAAATACGTAAGCCTTCTTTAATAGTTATTGTCGACATTCGAACTGACATCAGGTGTTTTCATTACAGCTATCATATCGAGGCCGGACGGCGGTCAATACAGAAGCGTCATCCGAAGTTTACAAGAGACTCCGGGTGACTTGCGGCACATTGACTTGGTCTTAACTGATGATAACCTAAGGATGCTGGGCTTAATTGAGACGAACCAAAGTACTGTCGTTAAGGGGTTGGCGAAATCGGCTCCGAGGGCAAAGAAGAAAACCGGTGCAGCGATAAGAGAGATGAGCGATGATGAGAGGACGCCTAATGACACTGGACTAGCGGCTGGCTTTCCCAAAACAGGAAAAAAGCAGAAAGGCAAGGCTGTTGTTCCTAAATTTAAGAGACAGAAGTCTGTAATCGTGTCTCGCTCGATCCCTGGGATTATTTCTTCTGACTCCGCTATTTGTCAACCAGGAAACATTTTCGCAGGTCTGGATGACGTTCCCATCCCGGAATGCGTTTCTCTTTATCACGAGTCCGGGTCGGTTGAGCTTCGGGAAGCGTTAAACATAAGCGAGCTTTTACCCGTTAGTGCAGCCGATACTTCTGGTTGGTCGGAGGCTTTGCACATTTGCATACACCTTCATGACACTACATGACCGCTTTACTTGCCATATCTAATTTGCCTGGCCCTTAACCGAACTGCATCTCTTTTTCAGGTAATATGGCTGGCCGTCAGACTACACTGGACAAACTCCGGAGAGTTCATCACCCCCCAACCTATCATGAATCTCGGCGTGGGGGCCCTGATCGCGATCGCGACCGGAGGCAATATGGCCAGGATTACCACGCAAAGGATCATCATCGAGGTTACTCTAGCCAGGAACGATCAGACAGAGATCGTAGACATCGCTCCCCATCTCGATCTCCTCCGCAATCCCGAAGTCATGTCCAAACATCCGAGCCTCTGCGACATCAGCCATCTTCGCAGGCTTCGAGGCTTGAGCCACATCGTTCTCGAATCGGGGTTGCGACTTCCACGTCTGCGGAAGAGACCCTTATTGAGTCTTCTGGAGAAGGGGCCATCAGGCTTGCTCAACTGAGGAAAGATTTTCCAGAAATCTGCTTTGATGCTTGTATTTTTCCCCCCAATCTTAAAAGAATTCCCGATGATGCCGCGATTACGGCGCTCAGCTACACCCAGGACTTTTTCGCTCAGTACAAAGAATGGTATAAAGCGGCCGTTAAGGCTTCCAAAGCTGCCTTCGACCGGGCCCAAGTCATCGAGAAGCTAGAGGCCGACTTGGCTCAAAAGAGTCGTATTGTCGACATACTCCAATCTGAGGCGGAATCTTCCCGCAAGGCCGAAGTCGAGTCGTTACAGAGGGTTGATGAAACATTGGTCGAGATGGCGAAAATGCAACAGGCACATTGTACATTAGTTGAAGACTTAGGCCACCGATACAAGAATGTCGAAACTGAGCGAGATGCGGTAGTCAGGGAACTAGAAGAGCTAAAGGCTAAGTTTGCCGACATGAATAAAGAAAAGGACGACGCGAATGTGGCTGCACAGGAAGCGTGTGAGCAGGCTGTATCTTTCCGAGCTGAGCGCGATGCGGCAATTAAGGAACTGGAGGTGCTAAAGGCTAAGTTTGCTGATATGAATAAGGAAAAGGACGACGCGAACGTGGCTGCGCAAAAAGCGTGTGAGCAGGCTGTATCTTTCCGAACTGAGCGCGATGCAGCCATTGCAAGGGTTAAGGAGGTTGAATCGGAGGTGGAGGAGAGAGTCCAAGCGGAGAGGTTCAAAATGGAGGCCGAATTCGACGATCTCTTGGACACATATAATGCCAATGTACTGGAGTATAGAAACCTCTCCTGGCTAGGGGATTACTCGATGCCTCTCTACAATGCTTGGAAGAAATTGGTGGAAAACAAGAGGATGTCTTGTCCGGATTCGGTATTAGATGAGTTTGAGCTTGAGTCGCGTTTGCTCAGCGAGGATGAGAGGAGGACTCTTCATGAAGCAATCGTTTCCGTTGAAAAAGAAAGACTTGGAGTCCATCAAACGGAGGTTTGTGAAGGTTCGGGCATTGTGCGTCATAGCGAGAATACTGAAGTCCCCATTTCGACTTCGTCCGGAGCTGTTGCTGTAGTTGATTCGCATGCTATTCCAGCCTACAATCCGGACCAACCGGAAATGTCTTCGGGCACGGCTCTCGCCCCCGAGCTTGTTCAGGCTCCAAGGCAAGGTAAAGCGGGTATTTTGACTACTCTCTTTACGTCTTAAGACATTGGTTTTCGAGGGAATTTCTTGGTCTGACAGCTCTACTTTTTGTTGTTTAGAGACCGAGGGTGTCGCACCCGTGCTCCCTGTTCCTTCGGCTTTATATCCCACGCATGGAGTTGTTGTCACTGGGGCGATCTCAACCGCCGCCATGGTTGGTGACATAGGAGAGGGAGGATCGATGTCATTCGACGTTCAAATGTTTGAAGAGCTATTTGGTCATCCTCTCGATCCCGTGCCTGACCTCTCTTTTGCGACGAGCGGAGCTGCTCCAGTTTCTAGTTCGATTGTGACGACCACTGGCGTACCTAGCGCAGCTCAACTGTCTCGAGAGGAGGAGATTTTGGCAGAGATAAGTGCCGAGATGGCCAAGACAGTGACAGTTGGTCCCGGAGGTGACGCCGTTCCCCCAAGCTTATCTTCTCTAATGATGATTTCTCCTGGTGGCACGGTAATCGTCTCGAGTGTCGCTGAACATGTATCTGTTACTGCTCCCATGCCTTCGGTTCGCCCTCATAAAAGGATCTCCATCCCTTCCAGTTCTGAGGAAGATGTCGATATTATGCCAGACCCGGAGGACGTTCCTAAGAAAGGCAAAAAGTCTCGCAGGAAGCCAGGCAGTGGGTCTACCGGCTCGACTCCGAGGAAGAAGCATCGAAGGAAGAAAGAGTGAGCCCTTTGCTTTGTCAAGAGTTTACGGATAACAATTCTTTTGTCTTTTCTCTTGTTCTTTTTTTGGGCCATGTGTATGTGTGGATTCGGCCTCCACTTAATCGAAGCATCTTTACCTGCCATGTAATCAAACCTGTTTTTGTTGGCCGATGAAATGGGAAATTATTCTTTTCTTCTTACCTAAATGCCTTGTAGCGTTTGTTTTGTATCCGCTCAGTATTTTTACAGCTTCGTGTCGTGACTTAATGAATGAGTCGGATTCTGATTATATTATCACTTAAGCCAGTGATTAACACCCAGCTTTTTGCCCCTTAGTTGTGGGGAATAATACTCATATTCTGGTGGCTGATTGCGTTTATTGCAAGCCTTTGGGCACACGCCCCCCTTTTGAGGTCTCATGACGATTTGAGATCGATAATCTGTTCCGCATTCCAGGATTCTGAGTGTTATTGATGTTTGGAACACAGTTCGCGCTTTGAGAATCTGGATTAGATGCCTATACCCCAATTCACACTCTGGGAAGTTGGAGTTCGTTCGCACTCCGGGAACGATTTGTTGGATGTTTATATTCCAATTCATACTCTGGGAAGTTGGAGTCCGTTCGCACTCTGGGAACGATTTATTGGATGTTTTATACTCCAATTCATACTCTGGGAAGTCGGGGTCCGTTCGCACTCTGGGAACGATTTATTGGATGTTTTATACTCCAATTCATACTCTGGGAAGTTGGAGTCCGTTCGCACTCTGGGAACGATTTGTTGGATGTTTATACTCCAATTCACACTCTGGGAAGTTGGAGTCCGTTCGCACTCTGGGAACATTTGTTGGATGTTTATACTCCAATTCACACTCTGGGAAGTTGGAGTCCGTTCGCACTCTGGGAACGATTTATTGGATGTTTATACCCCAATTCACACTCTGGGAAGTTGGAGTCCGTTCGCACTCTGGGAACGGTTTATTGGATGTTTATACTCCAATTCGTACTCCGGGAAGTTGGAGTCGGTGAAAGGATTATCGTGTATCGATCCCTGTGAATGCTGGTATTGTATTCTGCCCCCGAGCTCGGGTCTCACTCAATGAGCGACAGGTCGTATCACAGTTACTCCCTGTTCGAATAAATCCCACCGTGTGATGGAATTTAGCTCTTCGTGCAACGTGATATAATGTGTTATTTTCAGTGAATCACAACTTTTGGCTCGAAGAGATGGCATTTTATTGCTGAAACGAAAGAAACATGACAAAATCAGTTGCCTTATTACAAATTCAAATTTCAAAATGCAAAAACAAAAATGCTGAAGAAGAAATTGATAAGAAATAGATAAATAAAGCCCGTCAGATGTAGTAGTGACGGAGGCTTCTGCTATTCCAGGCTCTTGGTAAAGTGAGGCCATCAACTGTTGATAACTTGAATGTGCCATCTCTGAGCTTTTGTGAAATCATATACGGTCCTTCCCAATTTGGGTTCATGTGTGAAGGAACCGGGTAAATTCTTTTAAGTACCAGGTCGTCGGATTTAAAAGTTCGTGGGCGGACCTTGGCGTTGTATATTCGAGCGACTCGACCTCGATATGCAGCTGCTCTCACATCGGCTTCTTCTCGCTTCTCATCAAGCAGATCTAGGGATTCAGCAAGCAATATACCGTTTGTTTTCGGGTCGTAGTTTGTCACACGGTGAGAGCGAACTTCCATTTCGACTGGAATAACTGCTTCAGAGCCATAGGATAGAGAAAAAGGGGTGTGTCCGGTCGCAGTTTTGTGAGTCGTTCTGTACGCCCACAGAGCCATTGGTAGTTCATCAACCCATTTGCCCCCAGCTTTCTCCAATCTTTTCTTCAATATAGACTTGATAACCTTATTGACGGCCTCGACCTGACCATTTGCTTGTGGGTGCGCTACTGCTGAGAATCTCTTATGGATGTGAAATCGCAGACAGAAGTCCTTGAATTCAGCACTGTCGAATTGGGCTCCATTGTCGGTGATAATAGTATGCGGGAGACCAAACCGGCAGATGATGTTGCGTACCACGAAGTTGATCACCTTTTTTGTTGTTATCGTTGCAAGGGGCTCAGCCTCAGCCCATTTGGTGAAGTAATCAACCGCCACTACGGCGTACTTTGCACCCCCTTTAGCTAAAGGCAATGCACCGATTATATCCATCCCCCACATTGCAAATGGCCACGGACTGACCATTTGGGTTATTTCAGAAGGCGGGGCTCTAGGGATCCGAGCGTGTCTCTGGCATCTATCGCATCTTTTGGCATAATCCATAGCATCGCGGTTAACGGTAGGCCAATAATATCCGTATCGAAGTATTTTCTTGGCAAGTGCTTGCCCCCCAGTGTGATCGCCACATTCTCCTTCGTGCACCTCGCGCAACACTCGCTTGATTTCGTCATGTGCGATACACCGGAGAAGAGGAACAGAGTATCCTCTTCGATACATAACTCCGTTTTGAATGACAAATCGTGACACCTTTCGGAGAATCTGTCTTCTTTCACTTCGCCGTTCGGGTAGTGTGCCATGCTCAATGTAATCTTGATAGGGAGTCATCCATGATTCCTTCTCGGGGGTAGCTTCAAATGTGAATTCGTTCTCCGTTCGATCAATGCTTGGATAGGATAATGTCTCGACGGGGACGAGTCCCAAGTGTTGAGTTTCGCCTGTACTTGCCGACTTTGCCAACGCATCAGCTTTCTGATTGTGCTCTCGGGGTATGTAGAAAATGGCATAATAATCAAACTGGTCTAGTGTTTCTCGGACCCGGGCTAGATAAGCGGCTAGTCTTCGATCCTTGGCCTGATATTCGCCCCGAACTTGGCATACCACCAATTGAGAATCGCAGTATATCTCTACCGCGATAATTCTTAGGTCTCGGGCCAACTTCAACCCGGCGAGCAAGGCTTCGTATTCAGCTTCATTGTTGGTTGCCCGGAAATCAAACTTTAAGGCGTAGCAGATGGATCGGCCCTCGGGAGTCTCAAGCACAATCCCTGCGCCCGAACACCGATCGTTGGATGCGCCATCAGTGTACATTTTCCATACATATTCGGGTGAGTCACTAGTTTCAGGTAAGTCTTCAGGAACAGTGAATTCGGCAATGAAATCTGCTAAGACTTGACCGTGTATGGCTCTCCTTGGAACATATGCGATGTCGAATTGACTCAGCTCAATGTTCCACTTTAGTAACCTGCCAGATGTCTCGGGTCGTGTGAGGACCTGTCGTAGTGGTTGATCGGTGTACACAATGATAGGGTGAGCCTGAAAATATGGACGGAGCTTTCTCGAGGCGATGACTAGGCAGTATGCCAACTTTTCTAGCCTTGGATAATTTTTCTCGGCCCCGGCCAATCGTTTACTGACATAATAAACTGGTTTCTGTGTTCGGTCTTCCTCCCGAACCAATGCAGCACTAATAGCGTTTTCAGATACAGCCAGATAAAGGTATAATTGTTCATGATCAACAGGTTTTGAAAGAATCGGTGGTGTGGAAAGATGCCGGACTAGCGATTGAAATGCGTTTTCACATTCCGTAGTCCATTCGAAGTTTCGCCTCCCTTTTCGGATTAGGTCGAAAAAGGGTATGCATTTATCCGTTGACCTTGAGATGAACCTACTCAGCGCTGCAATCTTTCCATTGAGGCTCTGAACCTGTTTCATGGTCCTCGGGGTTTGAAGACTCCTGATTGCCCATATCTTTTCGGGGTTGGCCTCTATTCCCCGGGCGTTGACGATGAACCCAAGGAACTTTCCGGAAGCAACCCCAAAATGACATTTTAACGGATTTAGCTTCATCCCATACCTCCGGAGGACTTTGAACATTGATTCCAAGTCCTTGACATGATCAGTGGAGTACCGTGATTTTACCAACATGTCATCTACATAGACCTCCATGGTTTTCCCGATCTGGTCGGCAAACATTCGGTTGACTAAGCGTTGATAAGTTGCTCCGGCATTCTTTAAACCAAAAGGCATGACCATGTAGCAATATAGTCCTATGTCAGTTACGAAGCTCGTATGTTCTTGATCAGGCACATGCATGGGTATCTGATTGTACCCAGAGTAAGCATCCATGAAAGACAATAATTCATGTCCGGCCGTCGAATCCACAAGTTGATCGATTCGAGGAAGTGGAAAACTGTCCTTTGGACAAGCCTTATTTAAGTCAGAGTAGTCGATGCACGTTCTCCATTTTCCATTTGGTTTGCGGACAAGTACAGGATTGGATACCCACTCCGGGTACAAAGCATCTCGGATAAACCCATTCGTCTTCAATTTATCGACTTCTTCCTTGAGGGCGGCAGATCTCTCTGGATCCATACCGCGTCTCTTTTGTTTGACCGGGATGTACCGCGGGTCAATATTTAAGGTGTGGCTCGCGATGTCCGACGAAATTCCACACATATCGGAGTGCGTCCAGGCGAATACGTCTAGATTCGCTTGGAGAAATTCGACCAATTCCTGTTGAGCTTGCAGGTTTAGCTGAGACCCAATTTTCAAGACCTTCGAATCGTCATCGTTATCAATTGGAACATCGATTGTCAGCTCGGCTGGGGAGGCCTGACTTTCTTTGGATTCATCATTATCTTCAGTGTCTCGAGGGTCAAGATCCTTCTGGAATTGGTCGTGGTGCCCGGGCCGAGGCCCAGGCGCTAGTTGTCAATCGTCGACAAAGCGGACGTGGAGAGATTCCCCCACGCCCTTTCCCTTTTCCCTCTTTTGTGCTTCTCGTAGTTCAGCAACGTAACAGGCTCTCCCAGCAGCCTGGTCCCCTTGAATGACCCCAATCCCGTGGTCAGTTGGGAACTTTAGAGTCAAACACCACGGGGCAATTGCTGCCCTAAATTCTGCAAGGGCTGGTCGGCCCAAAAAGGCATTATAGGGTGAATGGATGTCCAGGACAACAAACTGTAACACTCGAACTCTACGGCGTTCTCCGTTTCCCAATTCTACTGGCAATTCCACCATTCCGGTGGGTATGTTAGCACTTCCATCGAAGCCGTGGATCCTATATTGACAAGGCTTTAAATCTTTGTCTTCCATTTTCATCTGATCATATGCCCTTTTGAACAAGATGTTTACTGAGCTTCCACTGTCTACCAGGATCCTCTTCATCCAAGCAGGACCAACCTGGGCGGATATGACTAGTGGGTCTATGGTCGGGGCTTCGACTTTGTCAGCATCTCGGCTTCTAAATACGATGTCATCCGTCATCGTCTTCTGTTGCTTAGCCGGAGTTCCTTCATAAAGTGTACTGCAGCTTTCAAAACTTACGTGTCTGATCGAATTGGCGTATGATTCCATTTCCCTCCAACTTCGATCTGCTGGATGAGGGCCACCACTGACTGTATTTATGACCAATCTTCCGCCTGTACGAGCGGGCTCTTCTTGTCTTTCTTGGTTCTGTGCACGATTTTGGTTTGACGGGCCCGCACTACCGGCTTGCGGTGCCCGCACAAATTGATCCAGCTTCCTCTCTCTGATCAGTTTCTCAATAAGGTCTTGCAGATGCCTGCAATCATTGGTGTTGTGTCCATAGCTTTCGTGAAATCTACAAAACTTCCCCGTTTGGATCTGTTTCTCCGATGATGGCTTCGGAGTCGGCTTCTTATATTGCATTGCATTACAGGTTTGTAGATATACGTTTTCTAACGTCGTATTCAGCGGTGTATAACTTTCAAACATTTGCGCCCTACGTCGCGGGCCGCGATTCTGATCCTGCTTCTTACTTCTATTATCGCCGTTCCTTGGCTGGGTTTGCTTGTTCTGAATATTCAACTGCACTCTTCCTGAGCCCTCTCCTGACTGTTTAACGGCCACATTGCTTTGAATCCCTTCATTGCTGGGCCTCGCATCGTCCTGCTTCCTAGATTGTTTCGCATCCTCACGCCTCAGGAATTGGGCGGCTTTGGAATAGAAACGATCCAACGACGCGGGAGGTTTCCCAGCTAGCCAGTTTCCAAAATCAGAGTCGGGATCAATCCCCTTAGTCAGAGCCATCAAGATTGAATTATCATTGGGGTTAGTAATTTCTGCACAGGCGGCGTTGAATCTTTCCAGGTATCGCCTGAGCGTCTCCCCAGGGGTTTGAGTGACACTAGATAAAGTGTTTACGTCTTTAGGCCTGGCGATGTGCATACGGAATTGTTCGATAAATTTGGTTGCCAATTGGTCAAACGAGGAGATAGACCGTGGTGGTAGTCGTGTAAACCACATTGTCGCAATCCCCCCCAAGGAAATAGGAAAACTACGGCACTTCACTGCATCATCAGCTCTGGCAGCAGTCATCGACCATTCATACTTTAGAATATGTTGGCTAGGGTCGGAGTTTCCTTCATACATAGGCAGAGTCGGCATTCTGAATCGCCGGGGAGGCTCAGCATACAATATGTCATCTGTGAACGGGGTGTGACTTCGAGAGATCCCCCAATCGTCATTTGTTAAACCTTGACTTTCGCGAACCATTTGGCGGACCATAGCTGAGAGATCAGGCATTGCCGCATTCGACGGGTGTCGAGCCAAAGTGTGGTCGGGTTCCACAGTGCGAGGTGGGATCGGGCGCTGTCGACGATCCGAATCTCGCCTCCTTGGCTCAACGTCTTCTGGGATATTCGATCCTGGGGCACGTTCCTGTGGGTGGTAGTTCGGACTGGAGTGATTTCGGATGTCAACTCCTGTGTCACCTGCGGTGGCTTGGTTATCTGCAGTGTGCTGTGGAACAGCGCCTCCTCGAGAGGAAGGTCCCGTATGAAAGCTAGCAGAGGGGCCAACCCTTATTTGTCCAACAGTTAACGTTTGCCGGAGACCAGAAGCATGACTTCCGTCTAACCTGGGGCGTGTAGATCTGCCGCCATAGTCGGATGAGGCAGAGCTTTCCGTGGAAGAATGCGGAGCATGGTCCCTCTTTGATTTCCTTCGCCCTTGACGATTTAGTTGGTTAGCCAATTCAGCATTGACACGCAGCTGCTCAGTTAGCTGTTGTCGGCTTTGAGTTAATTCCTGGAGTAATGCTTGGAATTCTTGCCTTGTAACTGGACCTGACTGATTTGCTTGCCCAGCGGCATCCTGATTGGCTGACTGTAGCTGTGCGGGATTCTGCCCATCCCGGCCTTCTTGGTTACCAACGTTGGAAGTGGTTCTCGTACTAACCATCCTGAAGGTTGGATTCCTGTCCTAGATTTTTAGCAAATCTGAAAAGAATAGAAGGAATCCGAATTTGAGGTCTGGATCTCCCTCTTAGATTTATGCAATCCGGTATCGAAGATAGATCCACGGAGCAGGAGAAAGAACTGGTTCCTTTTCTTTCTCAGTGAAAGCACCAAAATGTTTGCACCAAAATTGGGCAAACACCCTTCGGAAGTTTTTGAAGAGATAGTAAATGAAGAACTTGAATTAAAAATAAGGACTATCTAACAAAACTCCAAATCACAGAAAAGTAAATTGCACAGAAGACAAGGATTTAGAGTGGTTCGGCTATGCGCCTACGTCCACTATGAAGCTTTATCACTTTATTCCTTAATACTTGAAGATTACAAGTGTTTTCAAGCAAATTACAGCAGAAAATGGACTTAAATTCGAAATTATCAGCAAAGGAGGTGGTATGGAGTGATTCCGGCAGCGTTTAGGCTTATTTTTCTTCCCCAAATTCTCCCGTCCCTTTTCTGAATGACCAGGGGCTCTATTTATAGGTGTGGAAGGCCAAATTCCCGCCTAAAGCTCAGGGAGGTTGCCTGGCACGTGAGGGGGGCCCATAAGCCCGCGTTCTCGAAGCCCGTGCCCAGTTTGGGATCGATTCGAAATGAATTTCGAATCGATCAAAGAAGCATCCAATCGAGGCGAAATTTGGTGTGGACATTCTTCAACATGCATGTGAACTACTGTAAAAATTTCATGGGATTTGGATAAGTGGGTTGGAAGTTATGATCGGTTCGAAATTGGTGTCTTCGGCCTTCTGTTGGTTCGAATCGATGAAGTGGTCTCGTTCGAATCGACCTGTTTGATTCGAGTACTTCGAACCGATCCCAGGGCGCCTCTCTTCGAGTCGATCCTGTCTTTTGCGTGTGGTTGGATTCGAAGTGAGTCTTCGAATCGATGGGGATGGTGTTTGTTCGAATCGATCCAAATGTGTTACCTTGGATCGATTCGAAGTTGTCTTAGCATGTTGGATTCGAAGACAGCGCGATGCCGCATGGTGGGCTTGTAGTCTTGTGAAGATGGATTCGAACTAGCGCGTAGTTGATGGAGTCGAGATATAGCTGCTTTGGTGGATTCGAAGTAAGGTCTAGGTCATGGATTCGAAGTAGAGAACGTCTGATGGATTCGAAATACATGGAGTCGAAGCGGGTAGCGTGTCTTATGGATTCGAAGTTAGGAGCACTCTGATGGATTCGAACTTACGTTCTTTTGTTGGGTTCGAACTAGTTGGTTTCGAACATTATGGGTTCGAAACAAATGGTTTCGAACTAGTTGGGTTCGACAGTGATGGTTTCGAACCGAGCGACGTCCATCTTCCTTAACTTGAATCCGTCATAACTTGAGCATATGACCTCGGATTGACTCGAAACTTGAATTGGTGGCTTCTATGGCCTTTCTTGTTATGCCCTATCATTTGTGGCCCGATCCGGACTCGGACAGAATTCATCGATATCCATAGCGGAGTGAAGTGCGATCAATTTCTGAAGCGAACTGTCTTTTGTCTTTGATCAATCTTTTGGTATCACGGCTTTTGCCCGAAAAGCGGGATAACAGAATTAACCTCCAAGAGGTAGCTCATCTAACAAAACATCATAATGAGAAACTAAAGATGCAAGGCTTGAGTTAAATGGAAGCAACAAATAATCTTGCTAATTATCTATTGAGTTGAGGCACTGTATTTTGTTCATAGCCTCACAATGCTTAAGCTTTGTTTTTTAGCACTTTTTATAATATTAAGCAGTAGATGCTCCACCAATAATAATATAAGCGAGGTAAAAGTACAAATCACATTTATCCAACAGTTTACAAGTTTAATCCATTTTACCTAGTCTACAACGACACGACGATGACAACCAGAAAAAGAAAAGAAAGGGAGTGAAAGGAAAAGAAAATAAGAGAATGATATTAAGTTAACACACAGCCATGTGTAAGGCGCAGAGTGAACGGATCCCGTCCTAATATAGCTAATTAATGGAGAGAATCAAACCCAAAGGAGATATTCTCTCAGAACCCTCAAAACCCCTCTTTGGTTTGGGTTTTTTGTGTGTGTGTGTGTTTGTTTGGGGGGGGGGGGGGGTCCTTAAAGGATTGGGTGGAGGGGAGGGTCCCAGGGAGGGAAGAGGGACTCGGGTCGACCGGCTCCCCGAACAGGAGTTCTAGTATGCTAGTAAACAGAGGCGAGCGAAGGGAGAGGCAAGAGTAAACAGAGGCATCAGAGGCTACCAAAGACATCTGCATCATCTCAAATCTTATTAAAACCTATCTTTACATCCTGCGAGCTCATTGGCCACAAATTTGATTGTAGAAGTTCAAAACTACCTTCAAAATGGAAGCATACCTGAGGTACAATAAATTTTCCAGTAATGAGACAAATTGCTGGTAGAGTACAGTATGCAATCAATGGAATGGATGAGAACGGATAGACTGTAGCATTAATATATGCCATCCTTTGAAGTAATCTAAGCCTTTTTCCATACCAGATTGGGCAGTGCCTACTAAAAAGAATCTCAATCGAGCCAAGTGAGCACTGAAGAACTTGATTTAGTCTATCTGGAAGGTTGGATAATCCAATTGTTTTGAATGCAGGATATGCTGGCATGCAATATATAGACCTCCACCCTCTAGCATGCATTTTAAGACTTGTATGTAAATCTGAATTCAGAGATCCATACATCCAACCTACCTGTTATAAATGACATAACTTGCTGAAAAATATGTATCAAATTTTCGGAAATAGGATGCACATTATCCGAAAGCTTGAAATAATTGTGTGCAGTGACTTGTATATCAAAAAACATTGACAAAGATGAGCGGAAAGTTCATATAAAGAGTCGGTCTCAACTCAGTTGGCAAAGCTGATTTCAAGTTTAAACAAGTGAATTCAATTCAGACCAAGTAAATTAGATTTTACAGAGTTGAGTGAAGGCTAATCACGCAACTAAAAAACATGTGCACCCTCTAGCATGCATTTTAACACATGGACCTACATATGCGTCATAACACAGAATTTACCAACAAACTCTTAGATAGGAAACTAGACCCCATACAGTGACATGCAATGGTAATTTTATGTGTTAAAACACAGGTATCGTATGCATGTATCTTATAATGCAGGATTCATATAGCGTTCAAAGAGGTCATGCCAACTGTGAAATGATGTACAAGGCTAAAAGTATCAAAAACAATTACAAGTTCAGCAACTCTGTTGTATAATTGGACAAACATATATTAATATTTTACCTCTCTTCCCCATGCAGTGCCTTCTTCATACTTAGAACTTATAACCCAAATAGCCTCTTTAAGGCGATCCTGATGAGAAAGCGAATTCGCAAAATTGACAGACTTGAAAACTATAGATGCAGTTAAGCTTAGTGATTCGCCAAAAATATTTTTTAAGCACGTAATAGCACGATCGTCCGGTTCATAGTTACTTGATTGTGCACCATCAACATTAAAGTTTTCATCTTTCAGAATTTCGGAAATATATTTACATCCTGCACGAAGATCATTTTCATGCAATCTATATATGACTGATTTTTTATTTTTTGTTCCCACAGATGGTAAGTAACTGTATAGTGCTTTCCTATTAAATATGCATCCAGTTCCAACACAGAATGGCCCCTGAATTCCATCAAGTCCTTTCATGTGTATCTGAAATGCATACAAATCTTCTTCGTTACTTTTGCCATTGAAAAGGAATTTTCAATGTGATATAAATAATAAATGTTATGTGCATGGAACGTTTGAGTAAACAGAGGCAGTAACTCACATCATAAAATACATTGTTGTTAGAAGTGTCTTCGTCACTTGAATCAGTAGCATCAAACCTTTGTGGAAATTGAACAAAGCAAGCTTTCCTTTCCATATTAGGATCCATCATAAAACACATTGCTTCAAGTAGAGCTTTGCTATTGTTTATATACTGATTACAATCAAGATTCAAAATGAAATCACCATTTGTCAGCACCGCAGAAGCTCGAACCTGTTTGTCATATAAAGCCAAGTTTGTAAATTATTGGTAGTTTTTATTTTTTCCAAAGAAGCTTTTATTAGCAATACATCAAAAGAAAATTCCTTGAATGCTGTAGAATAATATACCAATGAATTCAGCGATCCAGCAACACCGTTGTGTTCATAACCAGGGATTTTCTCTCGAGACACATAAACAAGTTGAGGCAGTTCATTACCCTCACTATGGCCCAATAGTATCTACATATACATACATACATACATACATACATACATACATACATACATACATATATAAGTAATCAATAATAACAATTATAAATAATCAATAATAACAATAACTGATATTTTTAAGTAACATAAGAGAATTTGAATAAATAAAACCTGTATCATTGCTGGATGATTTTCAGAGTTATTTCCAGGCCATGGTGTTCCATCTCTCATTATCCATCCATCAACTGGAGTAATTTTAAATCGAGCTACGAGGCAATTAATTTGGACTTTAAATTCCTCATATTGCCGCTAGACGAAAATGAATGGAAAAAAAAAATGTCTTGAGTAGCATACTCCAAATTTGCTAAAATATAAGACAAAAATATTAAGCTAAGTTAGGCCCTATAATAATATGAAAAAGTCACTTAGCATAGCTTCTACCTTCATTGCTCTTCGTTCTTTTGGGAATGTTGGTGCAACTTTGTATTTCAAATCGATCTTCTTCGAGAAATAACATTCAGGAGATCTAGGCTCAATGTTAAATTCTCGACAAAATGGGACCCACTTTTCAGCAAACTGACAAGTCTCTGACAGAATCTCGAGAGTCAATAAAGCTGCTTCATCGTCCGAGACATAACAAGTAATCCTATCTGAAGGATAATCTACTGCCAAAATCGACAGTACTGTATTTACTATGGGGATTGGAGAACTTTCTTGATGATCTTTCATATTCAAAAACACATCAATACATGCAAGTGTACAATTTTCTCCTGGATAATCATATCTGCAAATAGACGAACTTAATTTAAAAGCATGACAATTCAGTAATCTAAGAAGTATACTTTAAAATGTAAGACTTAACTAGTCAAATATTATAAATGTAAAAAATTGCATGTTACCTCAAACATAAGCGGTCGGTGTACGTTTCTCTATTAACAGGTTTTAGTTTTGGAAGCTGGTCAAGAGTCCATGATAAAGCAAACCAAACTTCACATATGACTGAAGTTAACCAAAGTCCATAAGCATTTAAGACAGGATTGATAAGTCTATAACGAAAGAAAAAAAATAGTGCTATTAGGCGAATTATAAGAACAGCTCTATATGGGTTAATTTTTGATGAGGGAAGGGAGACTTTTCTTGACATAAGCTGGCGACATTCTTCATCCCTGTTAAATCAAAACAACTAAATGTTGCATTTACTTCATCATAAAACTAATATCAGTTATGTTTTGAAATAATTAAAACAGTGGTTTTTGTATTACAATGCATGCCAATGAACATTTTAAATTGTGATTAATGATGATAATTTTCATACTTTTCAAGTTGGTCCAAATCCACTTTGATTTGCAAACAAGAGTCAACTTCAGATACATCTTCTCTTTCTCTATAATGAGTTCCAACGATCCTAGGCTGAGCAAGTGATTTATTTCTTCCTGCCATGGAACCATAAAATAGGTTGACCAAAATAATCAGACAATATGAATCATATTATTATCTACGAAACTACCCAAAGAGACAAGACCTAGTCAAATTTCAGTTAGGTCAGAGATTTCTCATAATAAAAAGTTTAACAACACAGGTAAATTCCTGACACATGTTTACTTTCTTTAAATGTAACAGAACAAAAGAAGAAGAACAACCTTTCTTTCTTCCTATAATACCAAAACACGAATATGAATGACTGCTGTTCTTTTTACAGCGTGAAGGTTTTCTGCGGTTCACCTGAAAGAAACAAAAGCTTATTTTTTTTGCAGTGGATAATTATAAGATATAACTTAGTTACTTACTTGATCACTAACGAAACTTCTTTCTGAAATATCAGGACTAAAAGTCACACGCTTTGTTTTAGATGAATACTTCTCTGATGGAATACTTTCGGGGCTAGAAGTGCTGAACTGTAATTCATCTTTTCCTGATAAAATGGTTTCTGGACTTTTTGAATCAGTGGTATAACATGTAGGAGAAGAGCCCAGACTACTACCATTATATTCAAATAATTCTTCGATTCCTTCTACAACCTATAAAACAAAATAGAATCCATAAACTTTTGTAGTTAAAAAGATTATCCATTAGTAATTATAATAGACGTATTTCAAGGTTACAAACCCGAGTATCCATTATAGAAAATTTTGCATAGAAGACATAAACAGATTTTCTGCATTCAATGCATCTTCAAATTTTGATGTTCAAAGGTTAGCCACATTCACTGCAAGTAATAAGAAGGTTAGCTTTTGGCCATATAATTTTATCAGATTTCAAGAATACCTGGATGTTGTTACTTTAAGCTGCAAAAGATATACAAAAATGTTGTGAATGACATTCTCGTTCTTATAGGTTTTGTGCATTCCCTCGTCTAACACATACTCTCATTGTTATCTCCGTTGGACAACCTTTGGTAGCTTTCCTTTTCTTTTCTCTTACTTATTTTACATAAATATGCTATTTCCATCCCTATATTGTTTTCTTAGCTTGAATAGCTAGGTCGCCTTTAATAATATTTGCAGTATTTTTGATGCCACTCTTTTGTTAAAAATGCAAACTTTCCAAAATTCTCTTTTAAAATTTTAGTATAACGCGTCAGATGACTTTAATACCCAACTTTTATCATAAGCCGGTCTGGTATGAATTCTAATTCTTGTCAAGGCAAAAATATTTTATTTTTTCTGTTTTTTTTTTCCTCGGTTTTTCTCTATTCTCTTCATCAATACATAATTTCATACCTTTTAAAATTATTCATTCTCCACACGGGATTTTACTTGATTTAGTCTTGATCTTAATGTAGAATAAATTTTTATTTAAAATATTTATGATTAGTTATTATTTTGTAAATTGTTTTTGAATCAAAATAATATTTTAAAATTATTTTTATGCATATTTCTTTAAACAAGAGACCTTGAAGTCACTTCGAATTAAAATTTTCTAGTGTATCTTATTTAACAAATTTAAATCAACTATTTCATTAAAACGGATTTTTATTTTTTTCAATATATTTTGATTAAATATTTCTTTAAAAAGAAAATTATTATAAGGACATCATCCCACTTGACAAAAAATTATAGAATCAAAATTAATTTCCTTTTCATTGAATACAACACAAATATTTCCTAGTCAACAAATATTTCATTGTTTTTCTTCATTAGTTTATATTGAAAAGAACTCGTCAACTGTTTAAAAGATATAGGTATTCCTTTGTTGTATCTTATGATTTTCTAATTTGCTTAAGATCTAAATACTAGCCGCAAGTTATCAAAGATAACATATCTCAACGGTAAATCGAGAATACCATGTTATATATATATATATATATATATATATATATATATATATATATATATATATATATATATAATGTTTTATGCATATGCTTAATATATTAATTATCAAAAAGGAAATTATCAATATTCTTGCATGTGTTTTTCTTTTTCAGAATGTTTTAGTGCATTTATTTAACACTAAGTGCATAAGATCTAAGAAGTTTATTTGATTATTGAAAATACAATTCGTTTTTGCATAAATTTCAGATTAACATCCATTTACAACATGAAATTTTATCTTAATGCCCTTTCTAAGGACATGCATGTCATATGTAAACATCAAGTGATAAATAAAGATCAAATGGGTATTGATGGATGGTGATGGTAGTTTATATAAGAAAGGTATAAAGAACATCATGTTATACAGTATGTTAATTAGGAATGCAGAATCAGAAATATATTTCAATATTAATATTTTTTAATGTTATTTCGTTCAAGATGTATACATGTCAAACTAAAATATTATTACTTTTAGTGGATGGTGAGGATAATATATACAATTAGGAGAGATCGTAGTGTACATTCACGATATGTTTACAATATTTATGTAGTGTTCTAATCAAATGTTGGAAGCTACGGTTCAAATTATTTCAACTCCAAAGCATTGATTTTTCATTAACTTTTGTATTACTGATTCAAATTCTAGTACATTTTTATTGAGATCTATAAGATAGTTGCAGTTACAGGGCATGAAAATATGCAATAACGACCATGCACATTTAGAGTTGTTATCTGCTGGTAGTAATCGAATTTTAGAACCGATTAAATTATTTAAGAATTTATTTTCTATTAATTTTATTCATGCATTCTTAAATAAAATCGACTAAAATTTTATTTATTTTATTTAAGATTATATTTTCTTATTTTATTAGAAAATAAAACACACAAAAATATAGTTGCAATAAACTTTGGGTTTAATTAATGAATGAAAGTTTCGAACATCAGTTATCCTAGTGCCTGATTTTCCTAACAAAGAATAAATACCATATTAAATAAAAGATTTGTTTTTATTAGACTAGGAGGCGTGAGATTGCAAACTATTTGTGGTGTTGATCAGATGTTGGAGCTGATTCTTTAATATCGATCGTTCTAAATTGTCATGAATTTTCTTTATGCATTTGTGTTGAAAATACATTTTCCTATTTTATAGGCATCAAACAATATGGAATTACAATTGTTAGAAAATAAATGGGTTGGCTATAAATTGGAAATTTTGAATTGAGTTTTATCCTAATGTCGAATTTTCCTTGAAACAAACCAAAATTAATAACATGTCAAAAGAAAATTATTTTTCAATCAAATCAGAATGCATCATCATACATTAAATGGGTACGATATTCTCACAACTTGTTTTTATGGTTGGGACCAAATGTTAGAACAAATGATTTCAAATTTCTTCAATTCACTAGCTCCGGTTTTTATTTCTTCTCTTTGCATTTTAAGAGCAAATTAGATGTGTTTTCATTGAATATTATGTTATCTAATTTCAAAGGGACTAAAATATAAAAAGATAATATGAAAACATCATTGCAAAATATATGGTTTTATTTGCGAAATGAATATTTTAAATAGTTTTTTTTTTCTAATGTCTAATATTCCTAACTCAAAGGTTGGAACAGTTGGTTTGAATCCTTCTCATTTGATAGCTAAGATTTTTCTTTTTCTTTTTTGTACGACCGAACGAAAAAATATCCACTTACAATTACCAACCAAACACAAAGAATACGGAATTACAATCAAGAACAATAATGGTTTTGGTAAAATGAAACGAATTTTACCATAATATCTGGTTTTTCATGCGACCCAACATGTAGTAATACTATGCTGAAACAAAATCAACTTCCTGTTAAATGAGGATGCATGTTATTATATATCTAGTAGCTATGACACACACATATGAGCTAGGATCAATAGCCCTCTTTATTTAGCACGTTTGTAACTCCTTGATATCCGCCGCAAGTTTATATTTAAATATTTGGTCCATGTGACAGGAGAGGAAAAAAATAAAGTCGGCAGATATCGGGGCCACGAAATGATGCTAAATAAAGGGCCGAAATTACCATCCACCTAATTATATACTTTATTTATAGAAACTATCAGAAACCAATTTTTCTGTTCGCATTCACATGTGTAGCTTTTATAACTAAATATTTAGTCTTTTAACATTGTCTTTTATAATATAATTGTGCAATGCCCATGGGTTACACAAAGGTATTAATGGATGTTCTACACTACAAAATAATAGTGTATCCCTGCTTTGGATTAGTGTGGGGTTCACATACTAAAATTAAAGTGCACAAGCTTTACAAAATATGCAATATGTGCAGAGCCTCTACACTCCAAGAGTAGGGATACAATATAATTTTGTAGCTTAGAATATCTGATTCCCTACACAACACTCTTACCTTGATAGGCATCTATATTTCATCCAAACCATTAGCTGCACTTAATAAACCATTACATGTATCTAAAAAGAAAACAAAACTTCTAAGACAACTTCTTCAAGGGTTCCTCCAGAAAGAAAACTATTTCCAGGAACTTTACAGCCATTTGATTTAAAAAACTACAGCAAAGCTCGCATCTTTCTGAAATTTACATGATATACATCTCTACTATCAAATAAAAATCAAGCAATCAGGTACATGCTAAGAAGAAAATGAACCTCATAATAATGTCATGCGATTCCCTTCTTCGCTTGAAATAAGATGAGTGCGCTGAATATTTGACAATGATAAGAGGAAAAAATCGCAAGTAAACTAAAATTGGCATGCTTTTGAAACTGAATGGAGGAAATATCGGAAGCTATTGAACAAGTATTTTTGGGTTTTCAGTAGCCGTGGGAATGGGACGATTTTTTTATTCAGTGGAAATCAGCTCACGGTGACTGCGCTAACTGTGTCTAATTTGTAGGACAGCGGGCCGTTTCTACGTTTTTTTCATTATTCCATCGTCCGCTCCATTTTTGTTCCACCGTCTTTGTCGTCCCTCCGCTCTTCTCGTATTTTGTAATTAATGTTGAGAATTCAAAATACGAACCAAATGAACCAAACGAACTTTAAATTTTAAATTTACAGGACATTAACTGATATGAGCACCTAATCAAAGGCCTTATTATATACAAGTGTTAATGATGGTACGCGCACGCACGTGAATGCTTTTTTACAAGTTGTATATGCTTAATAAATCAAAGAGAATACGATCTATATAAACATTTAGCCATATCTTTACGTTTAAACACGTGAGCAGGTTTGAATTTTTATTTCTAAATTTTAAACCTAATTTTTTTATTAGCTTGAATTTGTATTTATATTATTAATTAATAAAGAATGAATATGTAAAGAAAGTTTATTTCTTAGATCGTATTTTTAAACGATATTAAGATTTGGTGATATTTGAAAATTGGTGTTTTGAATTTTTAAAAAAAGTTTAATTGTCAGATCTATTTTTAAGAGATAGTGAGATTTGATAATATTTATAAAGGGACGTTTTTGAAAGTTTGCGCTGACACCAAAAAAGTGTGACACAAAAGTATTACAACTGTTATTAAAAATTTGAATTGGGAGCAGTTCTAGAACGATCGACACTATTGGATCTAGAAACATATGGTTGCAGGATTTAACAGTGGATATCACGGGGTAAAAAATTTGTGTGGTTATGATGTTCCCCACTTGAATTCATGTGTTTTTCGCCGATCAAAGTAGAATTGTTGTTTAATTAGTTTCCACAAACATAGTTTTCAAATTACCCTAATTACCCTCCATCTCATTCTTAGATTTTGTTTAATTTAATTCAACAATCTCATGGCTTCTTTAATACAGCCGGATCCTCTTGATATTCCAGTTTGAGATGATCAAATTTCAATTGATATTTGCCGAGGACCCGAAGTTTTTTTTAAGAGATACAATCGTCCTTTATTGCGAGTATAAATATTTACAAGTACCCTGCCGACCTTCGTATACCTTCGGAGCCAATAGTATACAGGTAATGCGTTGCTGTCGTACCCGGTTGATATAGAACGATCGTCAATATTGAAAATGCGACAAATACAGCATATAACTTGTCATATATCTCACAATGCATGGACAATGTATAATATTACAGATAAATAAAAAGAAACAGTAATAACAATGTGAACTAATCATCAAAGTATAAGATCCACAGAGTTATACCTCAATAGTCATAGAGTTATACAACAGAAACAAACTCAATAACTGTCTCAAATACAAGCACATAAGCAGTCACTGCTAAGGCACCCTAACGTTGCACATCGGAATTAGCGTAATAATCCATATACGTAAATAATACAAGATAACTCCATCCTGCTCGTCCTCCACATAGTCATTACGTCACCTAGACATGTTATCTAGTCTAGACCCAAGATAATAATAAGCAAAGCATAAAAGCTTAGGTCAGACAACAGTCTGGTGTCAGCGGTAAACGAATCTCAAAATACTATACAAGTAAATATAGTAAAGAACAATGGTACACGTATTGTAACAATCCTGTTCTCAAAGACGTGATATTGGACAAATTTAATTATAGTGAAAGTATTCAAATTCAATTTTTTTTAGTAATTGGTATTTTGGGAATAAGATTTTATTAATTGAAGTCTATTTAATAATATATTTTGCTTTAACAAATTGAATTAATCAATAAAATAATTTTCAGAAGATATATTAAACTGGATAAAGTGTTATTGTTAAATAAAAAACATTGTAAAGTGTAAATAATTCGTATAACTGAAACAGATGAAAAGAAGTTTTATTTGATGTTCAATCAAATCAAAAAATTGACGAAGACTAATAGATTATTTATATTAGTTCAATGCATAATTAAACAGAGTGAACAAATATTGAATTGAACAAAAATTGTGTAATTTGAAAATAGATTTTATCGAGTGAAATGTGAATCAAAATAAATTAAACTAGAATAGATTTACAAATTTATAAAGGAGTCAATTAAAAGAAAAACAATAGTAATAAGCCCAACCCATTTAAATCTAAATCACTCCTTTTCCTAATTCTAATTATGACTGTTATGGTAATGATTACCGTTACCATTTCACAAATGCCGTTAACATGCCATTTTTACTGGTAAACAAAAATAGCTTACCGTTACCGATAATCTGGTAACCGTTACACTGGTAATGGTAAATTACCGTTTTCCTAAAAAAGATTACTAACATAACACGTATTCACACCATAACGGTGCTTCATTATACAATTTATAGTGTTACTTAATAAAATACATAAATGAGAAAACAGTGAAGTGTATTTAACATTATTTCACCTGATTAATAATCTAAATTTAATCATTTGTTTGGTTCTAAATGCCTATAATAAAGCATATTACATGAATATACGTGTATTATAAATTGACTAGTAAAATTACCGTTACCGTTGGTATTGAAGAAATGTTATAGAAAATTGTAAATTTACCGTTACCATATCGATTAAACTGGTATACCGATTTCACTTAAAAATGCTAACCGATTGGTCGGTAATGGTAGGGTAATGTAACATTAACATCGCAGCCCTACTTGTAATTACTTATCCTGCTCTCCCTTTCCCAAACTCGTTCTCCTCTTAGCGTGCCCTAACCCTCAAAATCACACGAATTAAAAACATTCAAAAAAAACGAAGAGTGAAATCAAATCGCGATTAGAGTCGCGCAAGACCCAATCGCGTTCGTGCACCGCAAGGATGAAGGAGAAGGTCGTGCGCCTCAAGGTGCGACTGGGGTCGTTCGAGCATGGAGGTGAGGTTGCATGGACCTAGGGCATGCGATGTGTGATCGTTGGCATCAGATGGCACATGTCGATGGAGTCGGGCGAGGTGCAGTTGCGAAGGAGGTTTGGAATGAGGCCGCGACGTCATTGACGCAGGCGGTGGTGGTAGCAGGCGCGAATGTGGAGGTCGATTCTCTCGCGTGCGTAGGTGGTTGACGCGAAGGTAGAGTGATGGTGTTAAAGGCTGGCGAACAAAGGTCGAGGTCAGATTTCGTTCATGCAACCGCAGGAAGATGAGTGTTGAGCGCAAGCTTCTAATTGTCGTCCCGGAAGAGGAAACTAAGGCCGAGTGGTTGGTTTTCCGCCCTTAGTCGGTGAGTTATTTTTATCTCGCACTTCTATATCTACGTAAATGAATTTTCTTAGGCATGGCGTGATATGGTCGTTTGGGTGATTATTGTTGATTTTTAATTAGTAAATTAGTCAAAGTATGAATGCATGTGATGAATTGTCTTATATTTTGCACATAGTGGGGTAAACTTGATTGGTTTGGAATGTTGATTTCTTGAACGACTTGATAGTGTAAATTTATAAATGTACCTCATAACTCCGTTTGTTTGTGAATTAAAATTTGGACAAATTTTCAAAAGAGACCAATATTCAAAACCATTTGCAGATATAGGCTAGTTTTGAAACTAATTGCAGAAATATGCTAGTTTTGGCCAGCTCAGCGATGAGCTGGCCTTTTTAAATATATATATATATATATATATATATATAACGGGACGCACTTCAGAAATGCGCCCCTTTATATTTGCACTGGCGCATCTGCAAAATGCGCCAGCGCAAATCTTTCTGCACAAAACAGAAAGCAAAAGGCAATATACCCAACTCGCTTTGATTACTCAAAACAAAACAGTCTAGTACAAACTCCAATTCTGAACCTTTCTTCCATTCAGCTCAAAAATTGATCAATATCTACTTAAAATCTCCAAAATATACAAGGATTACTAGTCGGATTACTTCTATCAGCTACCTGGCATCAATTTGAAGGTAAAAACTCAAACCCTAGCTCAATTTTTGGGTATTTTCATATTCTAACTTTCACATGTACATCTTTTCATTTTTATGCTTTATTATGTCATTAGTATTTGTGTAGTAATTGATTGTTCTAAAATTAATAATGTTTTCTTTTTTAGAAGTATGTTGGATTCCATCCCAATAATTTGCTACTTTGATTGAAAATTGTCTATAAAAGAAAACAATGCACCGGGATATGTTGGTGGTAAACAAAAAGGTTCGAAGGTTAAAATTTTTTGCTCCTATCATGAACTAAAAGAAACGGTGTATAGGGTAACAAAAATTAATTCACAAGAATATGATGTAAAACTAGTAAGTAAGTGAGTTACTGATTCTGGATCTTCTGCTATCGACGTAAATGAATGGAAAAAGGTTCGGAATTGGAGTTTGTACTAGACTGTTTTGTTTTGACTAATAAAAGTGAGTTGGGTATATTGCCTTTTGCTTTCTGTTTTGTGCAGAAAGATTTGCACTGGCGCATTTTGCAGATGCGCCAGTGCAAATATAAAGGGGCACATTTTTGAAATGCGCCCCTTTATATATATTTTTAAAAAAAGGCCAGCTCATCGCTGAGCTGGCCAAAACTAGCCTATTTCTGCAATTAGTTTCAAAACTAGCCTATATCTGCAAATGGTTTTGAAAATTGGTCTCTTTTGAAAATTTGTCCTTAAATTTTTATAGTATATCGATACTTGTGTATGTTGTGTGATCGGAGTTGTCAAAAAGTAACTCGGATCTCTAAAAAAAATTATGGAATAATATTTTTTTAGAGCGATGTTGGCTCTAGAAGATGCAATTTTCATGTATTTATTGTTTCAATGGTTTAAATGTTTTTAAAAGATTTTCAAAATGAGAATTTATTTATTTTGATCCTTATTGAAATTTAATTTATATAATATATATTAAAATTATATTATATTATTAACTTAATTCTTATTTCAAAATTTCTATCTAAATCTTTTAAAAATGAGAAATATTTATTTACAAAACCTTTTTAAATTTTACCATTTTAAGTATATAATTTCGAAAATGTTTTAGAGGCAAAAGATAAAATATGGTATTAATTTATAAAAGCTATTATGAAAGTAATAATTTCAGTTTCAGGTGATTTTAGGTATAATAAAGGTTTAAATGATTTTTAAAAGTGTTTAACCTTTGTAAATAAACAACTCTTCTTTAAAACGTGTTTATAGATTTAAAAGTGATTTTGGAAAAATTATATCTTAGTGTATATAAAATTAGCTTAAAACTTTTTATTTCATTTATTATGGATTTGAAATTTTAATGAGATTTCATGCTTTTCTATGAAACAAAGAATTTTAATAAACAACCGAATTATCGGATTGATATGGGACATTTGAATAATTCCTTCACTTCTTATTATAATTTGTTAAATAGATTTTGAATGGAATTTACTAGCTTTTAGTAAATACTAGAATTCCACTTTCTGGTATGGATTAGTTAAGTTTTAGTAATTACTAAAGCAAAAGTAATTTACACTTTGAGTCTTTCAGGTCGATAGATCACCAAGAGAAGATGACTCATTTTTCGTCGACCTAAGAGTCAGTACATTCTTGGATTTAGGTAGTGCTTGACAGAACCACTTGGAGATGTGTTAGCGACGTAACAAAACTGCTTGAGAGGTGTTAGCGACCCAACAAAACCGCTTGGGGAGGTGTTAGCGACCTTGTCAAACTGCTTCGACGAAACTGTTTGGAGAGGTGTTAGCGACCTTATCATTGCTTTCGAGAATAAAATTCCCTTTCTTTTATGAATTTGAAGATTTTGAATTGTTATCACCGTAATTTTTATGATAGTCCATTTGAGATTCGATATAGATTTATGGAATGGTGATTTTGATTGATATGTCTTGTTATAATTATTTGGTTTTAGGCATATTTTTATGATGGCTTATTTTATTGTTAAGCCGTATATTTATGATAATGGAATTATAAAATGACGATTTTGATTGATATGCCTTATTATGATTATTTGGTTTACGAATATTTCTATTATGGCTTATTTTATTATTAAGTCATATATTTATGATATCAGTATCTCGCCATTTTATTAGATATAGTCTGATCCATTTAACTCGGGTCAGGTCGGGACTCTACAAGTACATGAACTCGCTGACTTTTGGATTTGTGCTTGTAACGATCCAGAATTTCTTTTAATTAAAATTTGTATATTTAATTAATTTTAAATATTAACAAGTGAAATTTATAAGCCGAATAAATTTTATTTCGAATAATTAGATTTAATTCGATAATTAAATCAATAATTTAATAGTTGAAAATACAGAAATAATTGAAATTTGGGTTAAATATGATTGAAATTGATTTGTAAAATTTTATTTTATCATATTGGAGTTATAGCAATGATATAGAACTTATAAAATTGAATTTAGAGTTAATTTGTGAAAATTGAATATTTTAATATTTAAATCGACTAGTGAAATTAGTCAATTTTCGAACAGTCTCAGAATTGGACGAAACTAGTTCTATTGGATCCGTAATAGTTTGTTATTATCGGATTTCAATTTTCGTAGCAATCGGAGTTTTCGTTTGACCGTGGCAGCTCGAAACGCATCGAAATTGTTTTAATATTAATTTGGCGAGTTAAAATAGTCATTTTTCAAACAGTATCGGATTTCGACGAAATTAGTTTCATCGGATTTGTAATGTGATATTATTGTATGGTTTCAAATTTTGTGTCAATCGGATTTACCGTTTGTCCAGGGCAAGCCAAAACGCATAGAAAATTCGTTTAATCGATTTAATTTAAAATCGAACGTTTATTGTTGTAACTCGCACAGATGATCGAATCGGTCTCCGAAACACATCCCATTGTGTCCGGAACGTGGGGTAAACCTTAGAAACGCCAACCGGCACGCTTCGTTTGGAGTTCAGAAAATCCAGGATGAATAGTGTTTTGGAATATTTTCTATATAAGCACCTCAACAATTCATTTTGCAAAAGAAAATCCTAAACCTAATTATCAATGGCCGGCCGCCTCCTACAGTTTTAAAGGCCAGAAATTGTCCATTTTCTTCCCCTCCGATCTCTCAATCCACAAAGAATTAGCCTTCGAGTTCTAAAACAAAAGTGTAGAGGACGAAGAGATCTCGCTATCCAACGGTGGAGATGGGATATGGTGGAGCGTGGAGGCTGAAAAGGGGCCGCGTTCGTGACCGGTTGCACACGAGTTTCGAGGAGCGTGATGAGGCCGAATTGCATGGGGTTACGGCCGAAGATAGTGTTTGTGATGGCCTTTGACGTGGTATACTTTGATCGAGTTCTAGGTGTTCGATTTGCTTGCAAAATTGAAACCCTAATTTCGGCTAGTATTGGGTTCTTGCGTGATTCACCTGGGAGAGTGAACGGGGAAGAGAAAGAATAGTGGACGGTCTGGATTTGGGTTGCAGGAAGACACGGCTGTGATTAAATGAAGGTTGAAAATAATTCGAAATGTAAATTGAATTATATTATAAATTCATGAATGTTTAAAATACCGTAACTTTTTGCTACGAGGTCAAAAACGCACGAAACAAGTTACGTTGGGTTCGTATGGACGAGCACTACGCTATGGAATTAGATTGGAGTCGTTTGGAGCTAGCGAAAATTTCGGGTAAAATTAAACGTCCGTTTAATTTTATTCGAAATAAAAGCTGAAAACGAAATTTAAATCAAGGTGAGAACTTCTCACTCAATCGAATTGTTTCAATTTAAATTTTAAATAGTTAGATTTAAAATTGTTGATTATATGCCTGAATGATATATTGTTATCTATTGATCGTTAAAATAGACATTATGCGCCGTTAGTAAGCGGATGTTATTTATTAAAAACATATACTGCGAATATTTCACCGTATAGTGAAATTGGTATTATTTATGTACTTGGAGTTGATTTCCCGCATTATATAGCGGATGAGACCCTATTGCGCCGTTTATTAAGTGGATAATATTTTTATGAATCCCATATACCGCGATATTCCGTATTGGAACGGAATTGGTATTGTGCTAACATCTTTGGATGCAGGGAAACAGGTTGGAGGGATCCAACTGGATTCCTCAACTATATTGATTTATTTACAGATATTATGATATTTGTTGATTATCATATTGATATATGATATTTGGATGTCGTGATTGACTATTTGGTGTTGTTGTATCATCAGATCCATTTTTAAAAGTTTAAAAATAATGATTTTGATTTTAAAGGGATTTTTAAAGTGATTTTTGAAATTATACGTTTTATTCAAATTTTGAATTGATTCATCTTAAATAAAATAAACGTTAAAATTTTAATATTTTAAAAATATGATTTTTGTGAAATATAACCAAAAGGTGATTTTTGAGATAAGTAGTTGATAAATTTATAAAATAGTTTAAATTGGGATTTTTGAATTATTATAAACAATTTATATAAAAGTTGTATAAAATTGATATTTATAAATTAAAATATAGAAATTATAAAATGAGCTTTTATAAGTGTTAAAATAAAGTTTGAACCTAGATTCATAAGTAAATAAGAATTTTTGATTTATAAATTATTGTTGATATAAAAGAATGGATTTGTGAATAAATGAATTATAAGTAATTTACTTATAAACCGGATTTCGACATGTAAATGGAATATAAATAGAATTGGTTAATAAAGGAGATTTATAAAATGAAGTTGTTATAAAATATAGAAATGGAATTTATAGACATTGTTTATAAATCCGAAAATGACTTATTTTGATAAGTTAATTATTATCGCTTATTAAAGGAAATATATTCACGATTTTGGACAGTGAATATATTATTAAATAAAATGGATTTATTTTGGGAAGTGATGTTTTAAATAGAATTAAAACGATTTAAAGATGTTTTAAAATATATTATGAATCGAAACCATAGATTTCAACATTTATTGTTGAAATAGACGTTTTCGAGAAATAGAAGGAAATGATGGACTATAACACTGTTGTTATAGTAAATGGTTTCCGAAAGGAAATGTTTTATATAGTATTGGGATTTATATATTTATCTAAATTTCGAATCCCTATATTAGTGATTTTGGGTTGTTGTAACGGTGTTTTATGCAACATTCGTTTTGGCCCAAACAGATGTGTTTATGAGAATGATTTCTTAAAGAATGAAATATATACTTAATTTCGATTTAAGTATAGTGAATATTTTCCAAATGCTGAAAATAAATAGATTTGTGAATTACTTATTAATAAATAAGTATGGAAATGTTTTTCCAATGTGAAATGAAACGTTTTGAGAATTATCTTTTTGAATATAAATTGAAAATGAATAATTGAAATCGTATATTCATAAATATTTTGGAATGTAAATTCACTATGGAATTTATAAATGAAAAGGGGAATTTGTTTAAAAATAAACGTTGATTTATTGTTGAAGTGTGGGAATTAATTTACGGATTTGGAACGTAAATATAAAGTAAATCGGTAAGGATTTATTTAATTGGTTTAAATGAACCATGTTGAAATGAAAGTATTTCGCATAAGGAAAATGATTGAAATTTGTTTTCAAAAGTGGTAAAGGTGAAAAGTGATTTGAAAATTAGTTTTCAAATGTTGAAGTGTGGAAAATATATATATCTTGTAAAGATATTTTGGAAAATAAATAATTTGGAAAATTATTTGGAATCTGGTGATGTTGAGCATGCCTATTGATAGTTAAATAATCCGACTATCAATATTTACCTTTAATATAAGTGTTTGTTGTGATTGCTTGAATTTGAATGCCACACTTATTTTTGAATAAGCGCTCACTATTCGGGTTAGCCGGAAAAGGACCTTGGGGTCGTATAACCCATTCCGAATATGTGATACGTCGTAATGGATTGCATTCGATGACCGGTGATGAAGACCGGATATTTTTGAAAATGGAAGGATTACCGTTGAGTTGCTCTGCATCGGCTGATCTCCGATATAGAGGTTTTATCACCCTTAGTGACGGGAAGTCTGGACGTGATTAGAAATTATCCGAAATGCAAGGACTTCTTTGTAAGTGCCTTCGGTTCTGTTCGAGCCCGGAACAGACTTGTACGGATTGTATGTCTGACATTACAAGTTGAGATATAAAGCTGATTTCTTTCAAATATATTTCTGTTGGTGGCGGAGAATTTATTCTCTTAGCTTAACACCCTTCTCTGAGACGTACGAGCTCAGAGGTTATGTAGTTGAAGGTTATTAGTGATATACTCCCAATTTGGTAGTGTGGCATGCTGAATGTTGCTGTGGGATGATCATTGTTTGATCATTTGTGATATGATCATTTGTTTGATCATTTATCTTGGTGATCATTACTTTGATCATTTGTTAACCCAAAGCACAGCTTTTGTATAAAGCGTGGCTTTGTGGACGAGACTTCGTCGGACCTCACACCCCGGAAATGGTCAAAACAGGAAGGATGCAGCAAGGTTATTAAGGGGTAGCACCCCTTTAGTGTATGTCATTCCTTCTGGATAGAGGTGGTATCATGGTATGGAGCTCGGATACTTAACCTATGTTGTTGCTGCAAATTTATTGTTTTGTGGTTGTTGGAAATCGAGGATCCTCGGATAGATCGGTTACGATCGGGGGATGACATATTCGTGTCAGTAGTTACCCAGTTAAGGGTAACCCGACCTTGTGTTGGCAGAGATCCGGTTTGGTTCTCGGGTCGTCTTTCCAGAGGCGTACCCATGTGGCAATGGGAAGTTCCTTGGCCTGACCATTTGTTGGAAATCAAAAGAAACAATACGATCCTGTATGGTTTTAGTTGTATAACCTGCCATGGAATGTGGCGGTAACCTGCTATTGAACATGATAGCTATAGTAGGCATAAGTGCGGAATGTCTATGCTGGCTAAGATTTATATCTTTATTTTCGAAATGATTTTTTCCTACACTATGCACTAGTAATAATATAAAATGTTTCTTCTTAATGCGTATCAAGCATCTTTGACTATCATAAGGAGAAATCTCCTCCGATTCTGCGTTTGCATTATGTGTGTGTGCGGGAGGCCTTATGGTAGGCTCATTTTCTAAAAAGCATTGCGAATCTATTTTAAAATTATCATGTTCTTTGTTTTAAAGATAAACTGTTTTAGTTCTCACACCAGTCACATGACTGACTCAGAGTTTATTGTTTTCCTTCCTAAACTCTGGATGCCCACCAATTTCCACACGGGCAGTCTAGAGTCAGGTTTATCAGGATATTCTGGAATTCAGGAGTTGCTGGAGGCAAGCTGGATGGCATGGCATAATACTACTATATAGTATTTCTTTTCCGTTGTTTGTTGTTGTTTGTTGTTGTACACTCTGATGATGTAATGTAATATGATGTAATGTAATAACTGATATAGTTCTTTTGTTTAAAGATTATTCATTTATCTATTATATGTTGTTCCGCTGCGATTGTGAGATTCTGATATTATTCTGTTGTTTCTGTTCTGTTCTATCTTTTTCTTTCTTCTTCTATCTTCTTTCGTCTTCTTTAACCCTAAAGACTCGTAAATTTGTTCCTCTTTCGCTGGGTTGTTGTGGAATGTTGCCAGCTCAAAGGAGTACGGATTTGCGGGCTTTTACAGTGCTAGTACTGGAGTATACTATTTTGATATTTTGAGTTTACTTATTAATTGTATATATAGATACTTGATACAACCTGTTATGTATATTATTTAGTAGTTATCATGTACCCGTACAATATCTTAGATGCGACGTAGTTATTTATTTAGGTCTAATACTAATATTTTGTAGACTCTCGTTTTATTATATATATGATGATGTATATTATTTTGCCATGATCAGTAGTTTTGATTTTCATTTATTCATATTATAAACTGCTCTGAATATTCTAAACATGTGTGTCTATTACTTTGTATTGGTACTGCACACATCAAAATTTTTCGTTCAGATCCTTAGAAAGGTAATAAAGACATGTCAGTATTAGTCCAAAGATATAGTCACATTAGTCGCCATTAACCAGCCGTATTCTTTGTGTTATTAGACGACATTAATTGCCATGTTCTTTAATAATATAGGTATAGCGGTGGAGTCGTTGCAGCTTGGCATTAAGCTGTGTTTGGAGCATTATAACATATAATTGACACGAGATCTAAACCTAGTGAGACTTAAAGTCTCGTCCGTTGGGTGTGCAGGGTAGAACTTAGAAATTATTCTTATTTAGGAAAAAAACATAAAGAATTATTGTGAATACTTATCGAGACATAATTGTAAATTTTTCTGAAGTACTTTACATATTATTATTATGAAAATGATTTTAAATTTAGAACCCACTGCTGTAAAGAGCGAGATTTAATAAATAGCATAAATGAGACCTTAGATGACTTAGAATTGAATTGTTGTGTCATGATCTGTTAGTGATCAGAGTTGTTCAGCGAAAGCTGGAAGATAGATTTCTACTTAAGGCAGTTGTTTGTTTATTTGATTAGAATGTATGTTGTTTGCGTCATTGTTTGTTTTGTTTATTCTTAGTTTAAAATGTGGAATTGAATATGACATCGTCTCTTAAAAAAATTATAATCCCATTTTAATCTGGACGAACCCAATTAATAATAAAAGCCAACGGTTTCCCCAAAATAGAATCGCTGAGGAATAACAAAAATGTTTAAGCAAATATGGCTATAAAATATAGAATGATAAATAATATATAACTAATTAAATTTGAAATTGGAAAATATACTTAACAAATAAAATAAGGAATAATAAAAATTGATTTTTGATGGATACTTGGTTGTTTTAAAATTGTAAATGATTGTGCGCAATTAATATTGAATATGAATCACTACTGATAGTTAAAACCCACTCAATAATAACAATAAGAACTTGCGTTATATTCAGTACTGTAGTTACTGTAAGAAATATTGAAAATTTAAATTTATATAAAATGAAATGTTAATTCATATGTGTGACTAATTAAATATTGAGATGAATTAAAAATTTGATGTTTGCATGAGGTATATATTGGTGAATGTGTGTGCTATGATATTGTTGTTAGTAAATTGTTATTTCTATATAACATTAAGATTGTTTGAAAGAATTTTAATAAAAGCAAGCATCTATTTGAATTAAAAATCTATTTGATGTTGGATACATATATATGGAATTTGATTATGTTTATTATAGGCAAGCAAATATTTTATAAAGGCATAAAGTATTAAAAGATATATATGTATACCATAAAAAATTTTTATGTTAAATTGCATATTGAGTGCTTTAAGGATTCTGATCGATGCGCATGATCAACGTTATCGATAGGAATTCCTAAACATTAGGATGAGACATTCAGATACAGTGTTTTGGATAATAAAATGTTTTCAATAATAATACATAGGAAGTATATAATATTATTGTAAAGACGATGGATTTTGAAATAAGTTAAATATTATATAAATTAAAATGGAGGATAGTTTGGAAGGATTGTTATAAAGGAAAAATAATATTTTAGAGATATATAAATTATATTTTTGAAGGAGATGCCTTGGGATATTTTGATAAATAAAATGAAGTATCTAAAATGAGAGTAGGATTTATATTTTAAATAAATTGGCATTTGTAAAATCTTATATATTCATTTACAAAGATCACTACAAGAGAGAATGGCTATTCCAACGGCACCAAGCCGTTGTAGCCGTTGGAAAAGCCGTTGGAATAGCGTTCACGCTTTCCAACGGCTTCCAACGGAAGCAACGGGGTATTTCCAACGGCTACCACGGCAAAAAGCCGATGGAAGCCGTTGCAATAAAATGACCAAACAGCCGTTGGTAGCCGTTGCTAATCTGGGTGAATTTTTTTTATAACAATAAGTCATTCGCCTTCCAGCCACACATAATCAATATATATCCATTTCCACTCAATTTCCACTACATTTCACATATATATCACATATCGAACGCATTATACTACAAACAATATAAACAACCAAAAATTAACATCAAACATTACATTTTCAAACCAAACTACAAGTCAATATGTACATAAACAACAAAACCCTCACCAATACCAACTCTAATCCATATTCAAGTCAAAATATACAGTGCAAACACTTAAACCTCACCACCTCAAAGTCAATATATACACAGTAACCATCAAACAAAATCCTCACCACCTCAAAGTCAATATATACAATAACCAAACACAAAGACAATAATCATCATACCTCTCAACACTAGTACAAAAAGTGCATAGTGCTTCGCCTCATTTGCATCGGTTGAAGTAAAAACTGATGCAAATAGAACTATTTGCATCAGTTCTATCTTAGTAACCGATGCAATTGGTACGTGGAAAGCAATAGGTAATAAAAAAAATCAAATTTGCATTAGTTCTCACCAACAACCGATGCAAATAGTTTTAATCGCATCGGTTTTAAAGTCAACCGATGCACCTACATGTTGATGGCAATATGGAATTTAGGTGGGAAATAATGAAAAATTGACTCCAAAGTTACTCCTTTAGAGAAATGTAGTCCTTCCTCCTCAATAACCCACTCCGAAAAAAGATTCTTCTCCTCCTCAGAATCCTCGGTGCCAAAAAATTTATTTTTTACTTCTTTTCTTCTTCAACAAATTAAACGAGATGCTAAAATAAATGGCGGAGGTGGGAATCAGAAAATAAATGGACCCGCGCTTCAGATCCGACTCCGGAGAAATGATCATCTTCGGCTATATGTTGGCTCTTCCTCCTCATTGATCGCACAACAAATTGGATACCGTCGACCACCGTTCATCTTCGTTTCTCGGGTCAGTTTGAAATTTCTCGCATCCAAATCTAATACTTATATGGGATTTGCTAAATTCCTAACTATGATTCAAGCCCAATTCTAGAAAATTGGAAATGGTGACGTTTGAATTCCAAATTGTCAAATCAGATTCGTTTGATAATGTTTTGGATATCCATTAAGTATACAGTTGTTACCGAATGTTTTTAAGTTGCTTCTTGATGTATGTATATATAACATAATTGTTGAATAGGGTCTGGGTTTGCAAGTTGTGAGCAATCGAGATGATGCAGATTTTATTTTAGCACATGGTACTGAAGCAATTAGAGTGCCATATGGGGATGCAATACCTAAAAAATTAGAAGAGCTCGAATAAATCTTAGAAATATGCGCCTAGAGAAAAATCCCAATGGTGGTAGCAAATCCAGATTACGTTACAGTTGAGGCTAGAAACCTCCGTGTAATGCCAGGTATGGTTGACTGCATTTTCAAATAAAATGCCATATGATTCAAATTGTATTTCAAATTGTATTTTCATATGCTTCTTCCCCTAACATTACATGCAAATTGTATTTCGGCTTCTTATCATGTATATATAGGCGAATACAGGATTGATGTCAGCAATAAGGACAGAAAAATAAAAATACATCTCTTATCATATTTTGTATTTGACTGTGCATGCATTCTACTGCTATTTGTATAATGTTATTTACTAGAAGGGATCACTGTAGAATATAAATGATTTTCCCACATTCATTCCCATTAAAAACCATTGTTGAATGAAGCTTGTTAGCCGCTTCTTTATAACTAAATTCTCATGATCATAAGAAACGGAATCATGGGTAAAGCTATGGAAATGAATATTTGTTGGAATATTTAGAAGAACCACAACAGTAAACAGTAACATTGTAAATATATTTCTAAAATGCCAAGATTTTTGGTGTGCGTGTTTTAAAACATCCAATGCTCAAGTGGTTTTGTTAGTTGTTTCAATTTTCTACAAATTGCAGTCCAAACTCAAGTTCCTCATCCTCAATCTATTTATGTCATTTTTTTTCTCATTTTCTCTTAGAAATCGACTAGAGCAATCAATATTCTAGGAGTTGCAGTGGTCAGACAGAGCGGAAAGATTTGCGCACAATGGCTGCCAATATCAGCGATCTGTTTAGCCTATACAGTTTAAAGTAGAAGCTCAGAGCACTCGTTATGAAAACAAAAAAGATATAAAACTTAAGGATATAAATTAATACTAATGAAAACAACTGTAGGCTAAGGTCAATCATGTTAAACGGGCCAATTGATTAGGAAACAACTACACAGTATACCACAAAACTTGATCATTTTAGATACAAAAAAATTATTTTCAGAATTAGATCTTGAAAACGTCAACATTGACTAGGAAGCACAATTTCATGAAGTCCAATGCCATGAAGTGTTTTCAACATGCATCTGCAAAAGAAAAGTCAGTATGATTAGTACTGCCATACTCGTGCAAAAAATGGTTCATCAAAGTCACTAATACTCACACATTTTGGGCCATGCAAGTGCTTGTATCAACCTTTAAAAATAGCACAGAAAAATTTAGAAGTACCAAGGCTGGAACCCTTCTCGGTTACTTCATGAATTTGTAACTTTACCACACATTTATTTTAATCGTAGCGATAACACCTCTAGTGTTTACCTTGGTCCAGGCACAGCCCTGATAAAACATCATTATATAATTCAGAAATGGATGATGCATCATGCTTGGTAAGTAAAAGTGAACATAACTTTGATGTCACCTAAACAATGCAGTAGTTAATTAGGCATAACATAAATCTTTGCCTTAATGATGTAGAAAAAAAGAAGGAAAAAACATTACTATACATTACCACAATCATAACCGAAATCAAATTAACAGAGGAAAAATCAAACAAAATCCTCAATCTATTTATGTCATTTTTTTTTCTCATGTTCTTTTAGAAATCGACTAGAGCAATCAATATACTAGGAGTTGCAGTGGTCAGACAGAGTGGAAAGACAGAGTGGAGTTGCCTACTCAGTTTCAAATTGAGCTGCAAAACTCAATTGCAAGTTTTGCAACTAAGCTTACAACTCAGTTTTGCATAACTTAGCTTCAATTCAATTTTAAAACCGAGCTACAAACTCACTTTTGAAACCGGTAAGTCAGCTTTGCAAAACTTCCTATAGCTCAACCATTTTAATTAAAACTTAGTTTCACTTTCTAAATGCAGGCACTAGCTATTAGTGAAAGAGGAGGACAAGAAAGAGTTGGAAGTTAATGGTGATGACATAGCAAGCTTATAAAATCTTGAAAGTGGTCTTATTGCTAGAGTTTTGTAAAATTTACTTGACTTGTGTACTCTAATTTTAAAGAGTAGTTTCAAATTGGTGGACGATGTAATTTATATATCAGGGCAGTATGCTTCATTTTATGTATGAAGGTTGGGAAATACATGGTGACGATTGATATTCTTCAAACTCTTCCAATAAAGGCATTTTGTATTTTGGTGTCAAAGAAACATTGGCTTCTGAAGTTGAGCTTCATCCTAATTATCCGAGGTGGTGATGTGTTGTTTCTACATCCAAAGAGTGAGCGTTCAATTCCTCCATCTCATGTGCATGGTCTGGATCCTCCTTTTCAGGTTTCACTCTTTAACCCTGTTACTGGTTCCCAATTCCAACTTCCACCTGTAACGGCTTCGGTTATATGATATTTTAATAGTGACGGCCTAAGAACAATATGCTCTTGTTTAGTCTGAATTATTTTATCTTTGTATGATCGTATTGTATTAGTAAATTCCTGTGTTGACTCAATGGTAATGTCTCATACAAAATATATCAAAGTTCTAGCCTTGATCGTATATGATCGTATTTTATCAAAGTTATAGCCTTCATTCGTCCACTGCATTAAGCATCTAATATCCTTTTTTTTTATTATTCCAGGCATGAGAAGAGGCACTCAAACATACCAGCACACGTTTCTCCCTATTTCCGTGTTAAGGAAGGTGACCATGTGATCATTGGCCAGTGCAGATGATGTGTTGATTTTGTGCTTATTTCACTTGTTGTCTTACCTTTTGTTTTTACTTGGTATATACTTAAAGTTTGGGTTAATTGTTCGTTAGAGCATGTTTGGCAACTCTTTATAAGTAGTGAAAATATTTTCTAAGCAAGTATGTTGGAATAATTGCAATGGTTGATGTTGTTCAATGGTTGTGGTAAGGCAGGTTTAGGAAGTGTGCTGAAATAGCTTGTATATGGCAGTGGGTACTTTGTTGTCGGAGAAGGTTGTAGGTAATTGTATGTTGATGTAGTAGAAGTATTTGGTTAGTGAAGTGATTCAGGGAGGTGGAGATGGTGATGATGTTTTGGTTAGTGTAGAGGAGAACAGAGTTGAAGCAGGTGAAGTATGGGGGTATTGGTAGCAGTGCAGTGTGTTTAAGAAGGTTGCTGTTGAAGGAGTGTTGTATATGGCAGTGGCAACTAAATGAATATAGAAGGCAGTTTTTTGAAGATGGATGGTAGTGTAGCTATATTTGGATGTTGAAGACTGTTGAAGTAGCAGTTTAGGTTGGGATGGTTTTGGTAGTGGCATAAGTTTGTATAGTAGGAGAGTTTGTATAGAGTGGAAAAGGTGATGGTGTAACACAAGGCGGTTGCAGCAGAAATATGGAGTTTCAGGTTTGGGATGCAGGTTGAAGGATAATGTATTTGGTTCTTAAGTTTGGTTGGAAATGGGTTAGAGTTTGAAATACAGAGTTGTAGGAGGATATGTGTAGTTTGCAGTACTGTTTGGCAATGGTGTTTTCAGCTGAAGTTGTAGATGATGGAGGGAGGATGGTTAGGGGTGAGGGTTGTTGCTGTGTGTAGTTGTGGGTAAACTTTCAGGAGAAGTTTGGAGACAGTGGAAAGGTAGGTTAATGATGGTTGAATGCAATGTAATTGCAAAATGTAAAATGAAGAAGGGAGAGTTGTGTTTGGTGATGATGTATAGATGACAGTGGTATATGCTATTAAGTTTAATTTGGTATTATGTTATTCAGTTTAGTTTGGTGATGATGTATAGATTATTAACACTTTAATTGATATATGTTTATTTTGGTATTATGTTATTTATTTTGTATTTACCATCAAATTTAATTTTGAATGATTGTAATATTGCATGCAATAATTGTTTGTTATAATCAATAATAGAGGGATTAGTTTGCATCGGTTTTCAACAACAACCTATGCAACAAGTTCCTTCGTTGCATTGGTTTTCATTACAACTGATGCAACATGGGGGCTATGTCCAAACTACCAACCATGATATTTTGCATCGGTTGTTAGTAACAACCGATGCAAAAATGACCGTTTTGCATCGGTTTCAGAACTGATGCAAAAGTGTTAAGCCTGTTGCATCGGTTGCATATGCATCGGTTGTTGAACTGATGCAAAAGGGGGGTAAACAACCGATGCAAATGGCCTGTTTTGTAGTAGTGCAAGCATCATCCTCACCACCAGAAGCACCAGACGACAAAGGGAAGGAACCATGCCTATGCGCGTACTCCGCTAAACGATTCAGCTACTCCATTTGTATAGCGCGAAGACTCTTGTTCTTGTAGCTGCTCAACCATGTCTCTAAGCTCTTTTATTTCTGCTTTGTCACACGCCTTTTGAGCTGCCCGAACCTACAAATAGAATGTGAGATGTTCACATTTGTATTATAATCATTTTCTTAAGCAATGCATATTTTAAAATATAGAAACTTAAATGACGTGATCTTAAGCAATGCATATACCACAAGGAAATGCATATTTTGTTAAATGATAATGGTGCATGATGGTAAATCACGTATATGTTAGATTTAACTCAGGTAGAAATCATCATATGTAGCTAGTGTATCTAAAGGTTAATTTATTAAATATAGTATTGCAATGTTTATAAGATTACCGCTTGGTTTCCATAGCCGTAGCGCCTATTCCGCTGCGTCGAATTTATGATAACGTCGAAAATATTATCTTGCTCCTCTACCGTCAACTCATCGCGATCCGACTCTGAAAGCAGCTCTGCCCATGCCTCCTAAAACTTTTCCTAAAATAAAAAACAATTACAGGTTAAAAGTAGTAAAATATGATTTAAACTTATCGACATTAATAAAATAAGATTTAAAATATGCATACATATGCAGCCGTCGCCTTATCATCCTCATCCCACTGATATGTAATATTGCCAGCATTGTCTGCTTGTCTTGATGCGTGGGTGTGGGTAAATACCTCCATCATAGACACATGACGTCCAAGCGATCTTTGTTGCAATAAATAATTTATATATTTTAATTTTTCATATCTAATTATTTAACTGATTAATATACAAAATGTAATAACGGTTTAGATTCGTAATTGATAAATTTACGAAGTCCTCACGGTGATGCTGAAAAGACTTGGATCCGCCACGATGCGTTACAGGATTCCTACTTCTATTGGCGGAGTTCCTCTCCGACTCCACCTGCAATTTAAATTGAATAGCAGATTAACTAATTGCGAAATAATTAACTATATATTTGGTAGATTTACCTTGAACTTGTCGGTCTCTCACCAACTCATCCAAGAATCCCATACGGAAGCGCTCATCCAGTTCGGTTTCTTCTCCGATTTTTTAAGAGCTGACATTACCTCCCTGAAATTTTTGGCGACCTTCGAATTCCAGTGGCGCTGGACCATGGCGACATCGGGTTCCGCCAAGTCCACTTGCCCATGTACAAAGAGAAAATATTACTAATTGTTCATTTATACTTATTCATATAGTAAAGTGGTATAAACTCACTAGAAAATCCTGCCAGATGGCCTCCCTGACTTGGTCAGGGATCTTACTCCACTTAGGCCAGCAATCTGTCATCCTGCTCATATATGATTGCTTGGAAATGCCAAGCACAACTCCTGAGGGCTCCAAATCAAATCCCCTATGTTAAATGTAAAACAAAGCTTTAGACAAGTATATATATGTATGAACAAATTTATGTTGTTATCATTTTAATTTTGATACTTACGCTCCATCAGCCTTCAGCTGCAAATATACAAGTGGTCGGGCCGGAGGCTCACCACTACTCTCGCCGGCCGAGCGAGAAGAGCTACGACGTCTGGAGCCTGACATAATACCTGTTGAAAATATTTATTTTTAATTATAGACATAAATAAAATGATGATGATATATGGTGCATGTAATAAAGTCATTTTTAATTGGTAGTGCGCATGTAATGATGATGAGTATATGTGATGCGTGTGCGTGAATAATTGTAAAAATTACCGGATATTACTCAGCCTTCGTCGTTTTCTGACTCAGACTCGGTCTCGTGTTCTATATCGTTTTCCTCTACACTCTCAAATGCTTCGACTAATACATTTATCTCATCATTTAATTGTCCAAAATCAGTTTGATCGTCTACAATTGTGATTTCAACATTTTCCTCGATATCTGCTTGATAGGCTTGTTCTTCTGGAATATTCTTTCCATCGAATGTAAATCTCGTCTTGGGTTTAAAAACCACAGACCAATCCGCTTTATATCTTTTTAGAGATGGATAAGGGGAGTAATAAACTTGTAGGGCTTGTTTGGCTAGTACAAAAGGATCGTACTGCTGATAACGGGAGGTATGTTTTATTTCTATAAGATTATATTTTGGATGCACGTTAATACCAGAACCTGAAACATTGCTGAACCAGTTGCATCTAAACAAAAAAATTTCCTCTGCGGGTCTTATAAAATATGTCAATTGCAATATCTGGGTTAACACGCCATAAAAATCATGTATATGATTATTAGGATCATCACTGCCTTTAACAAATACACTGGTATTGTTTGTTAATTTTTCAACACCGTATTCTTTGGTGTTGAATTTATATCCATTAACGAAAAATATTAGATATGTTTTAACTTTTCTTTTTGGTCCCAACGTCAAATGTTTTAATCCTTCATCGACCACATTATTTGTAGGATCACAAATGTAGTTTGAAAACCAAGTAGCGAAATTTTTGCTTAAATCGCCGTTTGGATTTTGTGATTCATAAACACTGCAAACAAAAACATAATATATTGACTTATTATTAATTTACACATACAATATTAAATTAAATTTATCAAAACTTTTAGTTTGATAATTACCTAATAAATGGTGCAACTTCTGGACAATTAAGAAGAATATATGTATGTGCTACATGGTAATCTCTATCATCTAATCATACTTCTACAGATTTTCCAGCATGTCGACCATGTTGTTTAAAAATAGATAACATTGCTTCAGAAGAAGAATCTTGTTCAACGGCCTCATCATTACGCGCAACACTTTGAAATGATATATTCACATGATCATTGAAATAATGAGAGAAAGAACGATGCTTTTCTTCGATATATGATTTACAAATCGAACCTTCAACTCGAGCTTTTTGTCTCACTTTTTTCTTTAAATGATTTAAATACCTAATAAAAAATATTTCATATCAATATTGATTTTTTTTATAGTTAAATTAACATTTACATACTCGGTATTAATAACATACCTCTCGAATGGATACATCCATCCATATTGCAAAGGACCTCGAAGACGTGCTTCAAATGGAAGATGAACAGGTAAATGCTCCATTACATTTAAAAAAGCTGGAGGAAATATTTTCTCCAGTTTGCAGAGCAGTATAGGGATTTCTACCTCAAGTTTACGAAGACGGTCAACTCTCGTAGTTGAACAAAGCTCCTTATAAATAAACTAAGTTCTGTTATCACCTTCCAAACTTTTACGGGCAACAATTCTTTGAAAGCGACGGGTAAGAAATTTTGCATCATTACATGAAAATCATGGCTTTTCATCCCACTCAGCCTTCCGTTCTTATAGTCGACACATCTACAAAGATTAGATGAAATTCCATCAGGAAATCGTAATCCTTCCACCCATTTTAACAGTACTTTGACTTGGTTGTTATCTAGTTCATAACACGCTTTGGGTTTTTTAGTGTCATTTGGCTTCATATGAAGCTCAGGATGATTACATATTTCTTCTATATCACGTCTGGATTTTAGATCGTCCTTAGTCTTGCCCTTAACATTCAAAAGTGTATTAAACACATTATCGAATACGTTTTTCTCATTATGCATCATGTCAATGTTATGACGGATTAAGAGATTTTTCCAATAAGGCAACTCCCAGAATATACTCTGTTTGCACCAATTATGAAACGTCGATTTACCTTGGATTTCAGTTTGCTGTCCGGTTTCATGTATCTTTGGTTAATCTTTTACAAGTTCATATATATCTTCACTTGACCAAATCGTTGGTGGTTGTAAAGTCTCATGTCTATTAGCTATGAAGTTTTTTTGTCCCATCTAAAAGTATGATTAATATGGAGAAAACGTCGATAAAAATCAAACCATGAAATTTTCTTCCCATGCCGTAAAGAAAATGCTCGTGTTTCTTCCATACAGTAAGGACAAGCAAAACGACCGGTCGTACTCCAACCCGAAAGCATTGCATATGCAGGAAAATCGCTAATAGTCCATAACAAAGAAGCGAACATCCGATATTTTTTTCTTTTCGATACGTCGTATGTTTCAACTCCTTCATACCATAATGTTTTCAACTCTTCGATTAGTGATTGTAAGTAAACATCGATACCCTGTGTCGGATCATCAGGGCCAGGGACGACAATTGTGAGAAACATATATGGAGTTTTCATACACATCCATAGGGGTAGATTGTAAGGTGTAATGATTATAGGCCAAGATGAATATCTAGAAGCAAACTGAGAAAACGGTGAAAATCCATCAGTGCACAAACCTAGTCTTACGTTACGGCTCTCCGCTGCGAAATCAGGATATTTCTTATCAAAATACTTTCATGCTTCTCCATCAGATGGTTGTGTTAACGTACCTTCTTAAGGTGTTCTCACACTGTACCATCTCATATGATACGCTGTTACAGATGATGCATACAACCTTTGAAGTCTAGGAGTAATAGGTAAATAATGCATACGCTTGTATAGAACTTCTTTTCCTTTTTTCCCTTGGTTTGTATCTTTCTTCATTACATATTTTACAATTCCAAAGACTGGCATCATTTTTCCAAAACAACATGCAACCATTTAGACATGTATCAATTTTTTGATACGGCAAACCGAAAGATGAAACAAGTTTTTTCACTTCATAATAATTTTCACACATTAAATTATCTGATGGCATATGACGTTTAGCAGCTTGTACAACAGCCGTAAATCCAGCTTCTGTGAGGTTGTACTTTGATTTCATTACAATGTACTCTGCAATTGCCGATATTTGAGTGCCGCTAGTACATCCATTCCAAAGAGGTTTCTTAGCAGCATCCAATAAATCATATTTTTTCCGCTCCAACATTTGGTTCCTCTTCGACGTTAACATCGTCGTTATTAATTTCAACAGTGGGGAACATTGATCGTGCTGCATCTTCAACCATATGTTCTATGAGATTCGTCGTACTAACTTCATCACTAATGACCTCTATTGACTGTTATTCGTTACGTGTTATAATTTCTTCGTGACGATCCCACACCAAATAATTGGTTACGAAACCATATTGGCGCAAATGAATCCTAACCATATACGGTACTAAATGCTTCAACAATTTGCACCTACTACATGGACAACGAATTTCTACGTTGTTTCCAATATTACTTGAAGCAAATTCGATAAACACATTTACCTCGTTAAGAAAATGTTTAAGCCTCCCATTTCTCTTCTTTGATACATCCAGCTCCGATCAATAAAATAATTGACCATTTTTCCTACTGTAAAACCTATGATCAGTAGTAAAAAAATTATTAATCAAATTCGATAAACACATTTAGATTTTACTGTTTTTTATAATCCATTTTTGTTTACATACAAAGTTATATTTCTTGATATTTTGTTCACATATTTGTACCTTTTGTGTGATGGTCGGTCATCCTACTTCCCATTACAAACACAATAGTAATTACATTTTTTAAATCATATCATTATAAACGATTTATCAAAATTTCGGCAGCACTTCCCCCGTGTTCCTTGTATCGTACACATATGCATGTACACAAGGAACGAAAAGGAAATGCCGTCGAAATTTTGTGAACCGCTTATAACGATATGATTTACGAAACGTAATTACTTTATAGTATTTGTAACTTGTCCAATACAGGGACAAATCCAACAGATATTGTATCAGATGAATATGAATATCTGTTTTGCAATAAAAACAAATATTCATACAACGATCATATACAACACTTGTCAGACGGGGCCAAAAATTCACTAAGGAATTTAAATTTTGTTTATATGTTACCGTTTTTATTAAATATATAAAATAAAGCATATTATGCATTATTTTATTCATATTCTACTATTTTACTAAATATATAGTAAATTATATGATTTTTACTATTTCATAAAATATATAATTCATGTGTATATATATACACTAAATTATATACTTATTTATCTAATGCTAATTTAAATCAATCCTAACTAGTCTAATGCTAATTCAAATGCGCAGTTACACTAAATTATAAACATATGTATATATATGTGCATAATATATAAACACAAACAATTTGGACATTTGGATGGTAATAAGTGTAATTGGCACTTAGTTTGGTATAATAAACAATCAATAGGCCATTAGATACAACTATAACAACAAATTAACACAAAAATAGAAAATTTTAAAATTTTAGGGTTTTAGGCAAAACCTGATTTTGGCGATTTCTTTGGATAGAGAGAGGGTGCTGGAGCTGAGTGATGGCGTCGGAGCGGCTGCCGGTTGCGTGGGGAAGCTGGGAGGAAGAAAGAAGGAGGAGTGGAGGAAGGGTTTTTGGTGAATTTGGGGAAGAATGGAATAATGTTTCAGTCTCGGCCTGGTTGCAGGTATACGCGATTATTTCCAACGGCTTCCAACGGCCGCAAACAGCTTTATTTCCAACGGCTACCCGTCGGTGGCCGTTGGAAACTCCCGTTGGCGGACGTTGGAAACTTGTCGTGGTTATATACTGTATTTCTAGTAGTGGATGCATGTTAAATAAATTGTGTGTGGCATTTTTAAATGATTGTGAATGTTGTACCGTGGTTGCAATATATGTTAGAATTTATATTAGAATAAAATGTAAAGTGATATAAAACTTATTTATATGAATTTTCAATTTAAGTGAAGTTTAAAATGGAACTAAAATCATTTATGAGTGTAATATGTTATTGATTGTCAAATACTTTGATTTGGTGGATAAATATTTTTCTCAAATATGACTTTGCAAAATAAATGAGGTTTAAGAGTACTTTTATAAAGCAAGATAAGAGAATTCTTTTTGGTTTTAAATATATATAACTTCTTGTTAGAAGTTGGCTTTTCCAAGTTATTAATTTTCAACAATAAATATTTAATTTAAAGAAAAGCAATGATTGGATTTTCTTGATTTTTCATTTTTATAGAGAACAATTCATTAGGAAATGATTTTTTTTGAATAATTTAGATGTGAATTAATAATATTTATATACAAAATAAATCTTTGAAATTATTTTACATCCTCATTTAAAAAATATTTAGTGAATTGAATATCTTGAACACCTCAAAATGTTTAGTATTTTAATAAACTGTATAAGGTGTTTATATGTTGAAATGGTCTAAAATGTTTGTATAAACTATTTTCAAATTAGAAAATAAGAATGTAATTAAAGGAAATTATATATATATGAATTGAAATTTCGATTTAAAATTTCTAAATGAGAAATTATAATTCGGTAGAAGTTGCGATTAATTGAATACAATATTACAAGGAAATGATTTATTATTTGAAATATAAATACTAGTTATTTTGAATTTTTTATAAAATAATTGATTCTCAAAAATTTCAATCCGATAATCATTTTAGAAAAAATGAATGATATTATGCGGGATAGTAAAATGATAAAGCTTTGGTTATTTGGATAATAATAATAATTGTTGTAAAACAATGATTTGTTCTAATTATAAATCATCGTGGATTATGTGACTTATTCAAAGCATGTCTTTGGTTTTAAATTCATATAGCAGCATGTATTCATGTTTGAAGCCATATCGCAGCATGTATTCATGTTCGAAATCCATATAGCAACAAGGCTGTACTGTATGCACTGAGTGTTCATATTGTTTTAGTTATTAGTGTTTGTACAAGTGAAATGCGAGTAGTAGCATGTGATACTTTATATATTTACAAGCACATGGGTGTAATGTTTCACTTAACAGTGAACATGGTGGATGTTTTAGTGGCCTGTGTTTATGATGTCTCACTTGCCTGAGTTTTATATTGTTTTAGTATGGCAAATTCAGTTTGCCTCTTATTGTGTTTAGCCTATGTTTACATGTTTTCTTGCTTTGAATCAAACGGTAGTATTCATAATTGATGAAATATATATAGGAAATTTTGAAATAGTAATAAAAAATGGTATAGTAGTATGGGCTTGCTTGCTGTAAATACATGCTTGTACTTGCTTTGATATCTTAGATATATGATTGGAAATGAAAACTCTAAAACAGCAGCAGCAATACTGTGCTGTATTTATACTAGCAAAATGAAATTTCTATTATTTTGATGTTGATATGTTAAAATGCAAACTTTATAGTCAAAAATAAGCAGTGATGGATGCATACTTCAAACTCTTCAAGGTTAAATAATTTGAGTTATAATTCTTGACTGGTTTACATACATAAATGAATATAGGTGAGTGTGTACCTTTGTACATCAAAATATATCTTAATGTCCATCTATTGCATAAAAATGTAGAACACACCGAGTTCAAATTCACTTTTAGATTGAAACAAGTTTTAAGTATACTCCTGTTAACATCAGAATGTTAAAAACTACTTACTCTCTTTTAATAAAATGAAATACATATTCAATCTCAATTATAACTCCAGTTAATTTCTTGCTTATCTAATTTATTTAGAATAAGTTTCACATTTCTTTTAAATGAATGTAGAATAATGGATAATTAGATCACCTTTTTAGTCTAAAACCAGAGTAGAAATTTACCTATGTAATCTTGCCATATATTTAAAAATGCTGATAAAATGAGTTCTCATTCCATACTTATTGTTAGACTGTATTCATTTGTTTAGACTACTGTGTTCTGAATCTAATGATTGAGATATGATGAGTGAATTTCAAATTCCACCCGAGCAAACCTGGTCTATTATATGGAGTGGAAAAGGGGCTACTGCTGCTGTGCAGCAGCACATTCGTTAAATACACACATATGCGTCATCCAGATTCATATATGAAAATGAAATAGATTGTTATATTTTATACGTGAATTTATATGTTGTTTGAGTAAAAGTGTAGGTACATGAAGGCCACATGCATTGATTTTGTTGCATATTTGCTTTCACTTGTTTAAATAATGAATTACTTGCTTTAAAATACAAAACAAAGTTATACATACGAATTAAAATAAGAAGGGTTAGAAATATTAATATATATTGTATTTCTGACTATGTGGTCGATGCATATCATATATAGTATATTTGTGAAATTGCAAACAATTCTCCATACGAACGAGATTTTGCTGAAATTTTCCAAAAAATTCTAACACTTAGAAATTTTTTAATAAATATTTCGTATGTAGAAAAATAAAAGTTAAGAAATTAGTCTATTTTAATTTATAATAAATGATAAGCTTGGTTCTTATATTAACTACTTAGAGAATTAAGCATTTTTTAATTTGATTGTAGATTTCGAATTCAGTTAATGGTGTGTGTGAGTGACGTCTTCCTATAAGAAATTGCGAGAACGTAATTTTCACAAGGGGAAGGTCTGTAGCAATCCTGTTTTCGAAGACGTAATATTGGACAAATTTAATTGTAGTAAAAATATTTGAATTCAATTTTTTTGGTTATTAGTATTTTGGAAATAAGATTTTTATTTTATTGAAGTCAATTTAATAATAGATTTTGTTTTAACAAATTGAATTAGTTGATAAAATAATTTTCAGAAGATATAATAAAATGGGTAAAGTGTTATTGCTAAATATAAAATATTTAAAGTGTAGATAATTTCGTATAACTGAAATAGATGAAAAGAATTTTTATTTGATATTCAATCGAATTAAAAATTTTAAGAAGATGAATAGATCTATTTATATTAGTTCAATGCATACTTAAATAGAGTGAATTAATATTGAATTGAGTAGAAATTATGCAATTTGAAAATATATCTTATCGAATGAAATGTAAATCGAATAAATTGAAATGGAATAGATTTACAAATTTATAAAGGAATCAATTAAAAGAAAAACAATAGTAATAAGCCCAGCCCATTTAAATCTAAACCACTCCTTTTTCTAATTCTAATTACTTAACCCGCTCTCTCTTTCCCGAACCCTTTTCCCTTTAGCATGCCCTAACCTTTAAAATCATTCATGAAATAAAAACATTAGAAAAAAATTGGAGAGCGAAATCAAATCCTAACTAGAATCATGTGAGACCCAATTGCGTTCGTGCACCGTAAGGACGAAGGAGGAGGTCGTGTGTAACAACCCGTGAAATTATTATTTTGAAAAATAATGTTTAAATTTAAAAATATTCAAATATAAGATTTTGTAACATTAATAATGGTGTTTTGAAGAATAAATCATTTTGGTAATCTTATTTTGAATAAATATTTACCAAAATATACACTTTGGAAAATATCGTTAAAATGATCGAAAATCGTTTTTATCAGTCTTGGACCCTTTGACATCATACACGGAGCTGGATACATATACTCCTTTATATGTATGAGTGAGAATATGCAATAAAATTATTTATTTTATTTTTGAAAATAAAATGTCTTTATGACATCATTAATGATATCACTATTTTTGAATAATTGATTTTTGAATTTAAATTGAGTTTGAATGATTTAATAATTATTTTTAAAGTAAATGAAGCCCTTATAACTATTATATAATGATAAAAATATTATTTTCAAACTTTTTTTACAAAGGTATGTATATTAACTAAAAGTGAAAATATGACCGAAAATCGAAAACGGATTTCGTAAAGATTCAACATAGAAAAGTTGTACAACTTTATGGATCATTATGGCATATATATGCACATATACATATGCACATACATATACATATACACATGCACATAAAAACACATACACAAACACATATACACAAATAAAAAAAATAAAAGATAAAAGAAAATATCATGATATTATTTATAAATATCATGATATTTTCCCACCAAAGTCAACCATCAACTTATTGTTACATGCACACTTGAATAGGCATATGAGGGGGTAATGGGGGCACTTTTGGCCGTGGGTAGTGATGTAAGGGAGGAGTATGGAGGTTATGAAATGATGGTGTGTTTGTACTTAATATCATGATATTTTATCCCTTGCATTTGCCAATAAATATCCACCATCCATCTTCACTTCCATTCACATTTCCACCTTCATTTTCCTAAGCTTATTCATCTCTTTATACCGCTTATTAATGGCTTCCTACCTTAGGAAATTTATAGAGAAAAATATTGCAAAAAAGTAACTAAATTGTATAGTAATTATATTTAATCCAAACACCTCAAAACCAAAGCAAAAATCCTCCTTTCTCCCCTTGAAATGGTCACACACCCCACCATCCACAATCGAGCCTTCCACCCCTTTGCAAGCCAAGGCCGAACCCCTTTTGAAGCATTAGTGCAAGTTTCGTGAGCTTCAATTTCGAGATAGTGAAGCTATAATCGTTTTAAAGTTAGAACAATCGAATTGAAGGTGAGAAAACTCTATTTATATTATGATATGGATGATGATACGATATGTTTGGAATGATTGGTTGTTATGTTTTGATCAACAAGTTTTGATTTTGAAAATATAGTTGTTTGGATGTGTAAACAATTCACGTTTAATACACGTCGAAATTACACGACGAAATCACTTTCCAGAATGAATTATAAAAGTGTTACAAGATAATTAAACCTCTTTGAATTGGTTTATAAATAGTTTATAATCGATAAAACTCAATTTGCTGAAGTTTTGAGAAGTATTGAAATTGGAGTCAAATACAGGCGCGTCGCGTAACGGTAGTTCGCGATTTCGCGCCGTAAAAGTTTAAATCCGTTTATATGGTAGTATCAGAGTTGGAATTCTTTAGAATAAGAATTTTTCGAACGGTTAGAATCATAGTTTTCAAACAAAAGAAAGGTATCGATATTTCGTTTAGTATATTCTAAAATATGAGCAAAACAAGTTTTCAAAATAGTCGCGATTTGGCATTTGGAATCCGAAAAGAAAATTGCTTTGAAATGATATTATTAAATCTTTAAAAATATGGAATAAATTTTATAAATACAATAAAATGTTATAGAAAGGATTTGAGTTATGAAAATGGACATTCAAATGATAGAAAAGTTATTTTGATCAAATAAGCTTTGAAAACACTACTTGCAGCACTTCTCTTAGCAGTTTTAATAACTTATACAAATTACAGTTTTAACTTAACTATTCTTTCCCGAATCTTTTACAAACGTTTTCAAATAAATATGTGTTTTAAATAAAAGTTGGAAATTTTATAATTATTTTAAAAGTGTTTAAATAAATGATTAAAAGAAAAGCTGTTATAAATAAATGATTTAATCTTGGCTCTAATAATCTATGAGCAGACCCAATTCTTCTACTCATGAGATCCGGATGTGGGATGCTTAAACCAAGGAGCTATTCATGAGCAACCAATGTCCTAGCTCACCCAGCCTCTTCCTTGGCGAGGAATAGAGATGGTCAAAATGTTAGAAATGAGATGAGTGTAAAAGATTTAGTTTCCATGACTAATTTCTTAACCTGGGTTGTATAAAAATAATCTTCTTATACTTGGTGCTAAATTATGAGGAAGGAACGTGTACTATTCGTGTGAATTTAAAAGGTGATCTCATCATTGTTCGACGAATAGCACTTGTTGAATACGGACATTATTATTGAGTAAAATCAGTATAATTTTTATGAATCCTTTTTATTTAATATTGTTTTCCAACATGATTATGAAAATTAATTTGGTGGTTTCCAAAGTTAAAGAGAGGTTTAATAATCTCGTATATGTCGGAAAAAAAATGTTATATCTCTAAAAGATGTTTTATCGATAATTGGTTTGGATCGGATTTGGGTGATTCCTATCTCAAAAACCAATTCGAACCAATGTATGTTTGAAAGTGAAAACATGATAAAGACAATGATTTTGAAGATGGAGATCTTCATAATGAAAGGCTACTTGCCACTAGCCCCTCGATTTTCATATTATATACATATGGTGGCGGTAGTACTTAATTTTGAAAATCTTTGATGAAAGGACTTCTCGCTACCAATCTTAGGGGTGATTCCCAAAACAGGATGTAGTAGGAGAGTGCCTTCGGTTTGTCCTGTTCTTAGACAACTTGTATGGACGAACGTTTGACATTGCATTTCTAAAATACATGTACATTGATCTCTACAAACGTACATCTGTTTGGTGGTGTAGGAGGTAACCTCTCTTACATTTAGCACCCTTCTTTAAGACGTACAAGCTCGAAGGCTATACTTTTGCGAAAATCAATAGTGTGTTGTTAGAAATGGCAATGTGGCATTCAAAGAGGGATTTGTTCTATGAAAGGTAAAACGTTACCTTAAGCCTCGCACATCGAGAATGACAAAAATAGGATAGATGTGGCAGGGCTAAGTAGGTCGCTCCTATTAGGATATGGTCATCACCTTTCTAGATTACCTATATATTTTGGGTATGTTGTGTACGGTTTGGGATCCCAGTAAAGGTCGGTAACGACTGGGGTGATGTCATATTCGGTACTATATCTGGTAAAGGTAGGCCAGTTCTGTGTTGGTAGAGGTTGGAGCCTCAGGTCCACCCCTCTAGAGATGTACTGTCGGAAGGTAGTTCCTTACCTTGTCATATATGGAATCCATTCTCCAATACGAGCCTTTATGGTTTTAGTTATAGAACCTAGTGTGCTGGAATTTAATTAATGTAACTATTTCGGCTAAGATTATATATTTATTTGAAAGAGTTTTCAAAGAATGTCATTAAAAATAATATCCCTAATTTTACGTAGCAAATGTTTTGGTTATCATAAGGTAAAAACCCGTCCGTGTTTATGTGCAGCGTGGTCTTATGAGATACCCTTTAGTTTCAAAAGTATTCGTTCTTTTGAGTGTTCTCACATCAATCTCATGGCTGACCCGGAGTTTATTTTATTTTCCTTAAACTCTAGGTGTCCTATTTTTTCGGGCAGCCAAGTAGTTAGGTATCTTAGAGCATTTTGGGAGGAGCATGGACCATGAAGCTGGAGGGTCTTATGTAGATAGTTATCTATTTTGTGCTGTTTTGTGTATAATTATCTACCAGCACCTATAGGGATAGGTAGTTATAACTGTCCCTAGCTGGGTTAGTACTTGCTATGACTTTGATATCTCATTTTGAGAGTAATTGTATGTACTATTTATATGTATAACTATAAGTTGTTTTAAATACGTTGTGAGATTCTTTTTTGTTCCGTCTTTTATCTTTATTTCTTTTAAAACCCCTAATAATCGACCTCTCCGGCACTTGGATTTTCGACATGTGAATATCGAGGATGTATTAGTGTTGATTTCCGAGGGTCGAGGAGGTGGGTCATTACATTTGGTATCAGAGCCTAGGTTGAGCGAACACCTGAGCCTAATGGGGGTAAAGTCGCATTAGAGATAGAATTAGTAATACCCTAGGATGAGAAACTTATTAGAGATAGAATTAGTAATGCCCTATAATGATTTTAGTCAATGAGAGTACGTATTTAATTTTTTTTCCAAATAAATATATTCGACTTTTATGCCCATTTCCTAAGATAGTCTTGTCTGTATTCAAAATTTTCTCTTTACCATATCCATATACTAAGAAATGATTAACCGAAGAGGACATAAAGGAGTGATAGCAGCACAACGGCGAGCAATGGCCGAACTCCAAATGCTGCGGTAATTGAAGAAGTAATAGTTCTTGTGCAACCTCAAGTTAACTTTGCCACTCTTTGCAAAGATTATACTAGCATGGTTGGAAATCCATTCAAAGACACATAATTTATTATTGAAGTTCAAGCTTGGCTTCAATCCTGGGAGAAAATCTTTAAAGGATTAGACATCGATGATAATCGAAAGAGGTTCTTGACCTCCTAGCAATTGAAGAATGGGCCTTTAGCTTGGTGGGAGTCCATTACTCCTAATGACTTGGAAGATAATTTCTCTTATGCAAGGTTTAAAGAAGTTTATAAAGAATAATACGTGCCCTCTACTGGGAAATCCCACCTCTATAGAAGTTTCATGGATCTGAAACAAGAAGAGATGTCCATGGAAGAATATTTGCATAAATTCAATGAATTATCTTACTTTAGGCTTGGACTGATAGACACGCCTTTGAAGAAAAATGAGATGTTCATTTCTGGGATGAAGGAACAATATCAGGATAGGATGACTACTCTTGTAAAAAGAAACTTTGCAGATTTAATAGATATGGGTTTTCATTATGAAGCTTTGAACAAGAAGAATCTGGTCGCAACCTAAAACAACAATAGCAACAATAGGAAGTTCAATAACAATGAAAAGAAGCCATGGCAAGGCAAGCCCATAGGAGGATCTCAGGAAAACCGTTTTAAAGATGTTGAGCATTTTAATTGTGGAAAGAAAGGCCATTATTCAAAATACTGTAGGAGTCCCAAGGTTCAAAAGCAGCAGCAAGGAACCGTCTCTCCTATAGTTAGAATAGTCTCTACCACAACTGCAATCAGATCAGGCACTGGAAAAGCAAATGCCCATTGATGAATAAAGGAAAGCAAGCTAAGTTTTATGCTATTAAGGACGAGCCTTCAACCTCTAAAGATGTAAAGGGCAAGGGAGTTCTGGAAGGTAACGTCTATGTTAATGAGAATTTAGTTAAAGCATTATTTGATATTGGGGCTTCCCATAGTTTTATTGCTAAAGGGTTGGTTGATAAGTGAAAACTGATCACAAAAATAGTAGATACCCCTATATATGCATCTACTCCCATATGCGGTACAACTAATCTTTGTATGATTTATGAAGATGTCCGAGTTACCCACCTTGCCCATAATTTTTCATGCGATCTGTTTATTCTTGACTTTATTGGGTTTGAGGTTTTGCTCGATATGGATTGTTTATCCAATGATAAAGTTGTCTTTGGTTGCGTTAAAAGGATGATATCTTTATGACCAAATTTGGGAAATTTATGGAAATATCTTATGAAGAACCTAGTCCGGTAAGAGATAGTTTCATGTATGTGCTAAATTCATCCCAAAAATGTTTAAAGACGATACCAATTGTTAAGGAGTTTCAGGATGTCTTTGAAGAGGTAAAAAGTTTGGCTCTACATCGAGAAATTGAGTTTCGTATTGACTTGATTCCTGGTGCAAGACCTTATTCACTCTATTCGGAGGATGGCTCCGAAAGAAAAGAATAAGTTAGCGAACCAAACCGATGAGTTGTTAAAGAAAAGACTAATTAGACGTAATTGCTTAAGTTAGGGTGCAACAGTGGTTTTCATTGCAAAATCTGATGGCTTCCTAAGACTTTGTGTGGATTATCAAAACCTGAATAAGAAGACGATCAAAAGTAAGTATCCTCTACCCCGCATAGATGACTTGTTTAATCAACTTCATGGTGCTCGAGTATTCTCGCAAATGGATCTGGCCATAGGATTCCACCAGCAAGGATAGCTGAAGATTGCATTCCATTAACTGCATTTAGAGGTCCGGATTGTTTTGTGAATGGTTGGTTATGCCTTTTGTGCTGACCAATGCGCCCGCTTATTTTGTTGATCTCATTAATAGAGTATTCACAGATGTGGTCAAAAAATTTTGTGTTGTCGATATTCTTATCTACTCAAAGATCGAGGAAGAACATGAAAGACATTTGGAGATTGTATTAAGGATATTAAGGAGACATATGCTTAAAGCCAAATTTTTCGAATGTCATTTCTAGGAGAAGGAGGTAAGGTTCTTTGGACATGTAGTGTCAGGGAATGGAATTTCAGTAGACGTACGAAAGATGTAACATCCCCTTACTTGGAGGCCCAAAAGTAATGGCTACGGATGCTGCAGCCATTCATAATTATTAATTCTCGGCGATTAAATATGGCGATGCTAGATACATTGATACATAGATCATAGAAATATGGAAAAAAATTAACAATTCAAAACTTATTTCCACATTCAAATCAAAACACTTGACGTTCATTACATAATCCCAATAATGTAACCACATACAACAAAATATAATTATTACAATCATGCTAAGTGCGACATATGAAGATGCTCCTTTGGTTGATCAGAGTACATAGTAAGTCCCACAAGTCTGCCTTTACAAACAAAACACACAGTGGAAAAGACAATTCTAAATAACTATCTGCCACTTGCAGGCCTCCGGAAGCTTTATTCGTCAACGAAGAAAACCTGAAAACCTTAAATCTCAAACTACTCAAAATCAATTGAGTACCTGAGAGTTTAAGGGAAAAAAATACTTCGAGTCAGACATAAAGCCTCGTATGAATAATAGACTAATATCTCAATCATTTTAGATATCTAGTAAGACCACAACGCTCAGCGGAATGAGTTTCCCCTCACCATTATCCTAAAACCATTTTAAAACTGTATTCTGTGCTCCTGCGTCCACAATGGTTAAAACATACATTTTCAAAATATTATGATGATATGCAACTTAAAACAGTTAGGATTTTCCATCCCCAGTTTAATCTAACTCCTTGTCGTAATTATAGATTCTCCGGTCACTATTAACCTTTTATTTTTCATGGGTTTACTAATAACTTTTATATAATTAATGAACATCCAGTTCCTTTCATAATTTTCATGGGGTCACTAAGAACCCATAGGCTCTTGCCAGTTAAATTAATTTATTCATGGGTCCTCCCAAACCTATTAGTCATTCCAATAACTAATCACCTTATCCTAATTTCTATGGGTTGACTAGGAACCTATGGATTCATCTAGTAACTCACTTCACATCCTAGTTTTCATGGGTTGAACAGGAACCTACTGATGCTTCCATTAGCCACTTTCTTATCCTAGTTTTCATGAGTTGACTAGGAACTTATTGACTGATGTCAATTCTTAATTCAGATATAGTTTCATGGGTTCACTACAAACCAATTAGCCTCTGCTAACTATCCTCAATGTATAGTTTTCATGGGTTTACTATGAACCTGTTGTTACCTCTAATAACTACATTATCATAGTTTTCATGGGTTTATTATGAACCTTTTGGTTACCTCCAATAACTACTAAGTTTAAGCATACTATATATTTTTTTGGTCACCCTGACTCCTTGGATGCAATTCTACTCATTCAGGAGTTTTAGCAATTTATATTCACTACAGAGTTAACCTAGCTGGTTCTTCTACCCCCTTTTTCCCAAAATATAGTAATGGGTGATCATGTGAATATATTCATATTTGAAGAAGCAAAACAACAATTTAACAATACCACTCCTATGGGTTTAAGGTCCTTGAAATACTTTTCATATAAAACATAATTAACACCTTTAACTTATATTTATAAAGACCATACTTCTTCAAAATTACATATTTAAAGTCATCACAAAACTCCTCTATATAAGCTGTGGGTTTTCCTTTAAAAATTTGAGTTAGGGTTTAAAAACCTTTCGACAACGTTGAAAGCTTCTACTTTCAACCCCTTCGAAAGCTTTACTTTCGACTCCTTCGAAAGAATAAATCATATCTTTTAAAATAATAGGCTCAAGCCTTTTTAATTATATAAAACCATTCCTTCGAAACCTTTCGAACTTGTCAAAGTATCATTAAATAAGAGCAGAACCTTTCGAAATCAATGAAGGTCAAACCTTTCGAAACCATTGAAAATCAAACCTTTCGAAAGCAATTGGTTTGTGCTTAAAAATATTACTTTGGGTCGTAGTGAAAATAGGTGAAAGTATCTCTTTCAAAATCATGCACTATTTTATAAAATATTAGTGAATTTTGATGGTGTCGAAACCATCCTTTCGAAAGCATTATAACATCTAGGAAACAATTAAATCTTTCGACAACGTTGAAAGCTATTGCTCTCGACCTCTTCGTAAGGTTTGGGAAGTGGCTTGTTTTTATAAAAACCATTAAACCTTTCGACAATGTCGAAAGCTCCTACTTTTGACCATTTCGAAAGCTTTGAACAAAAAATAAAGGCGACAACTTTTTTTTTTCAAAATCCAGTTTGAAACAACCTTTCGAAAACATAGCTTCCGCCTATGTCCAAAGCTCCTTTAAAAACTGTCCTTTCAAAACCATAACTTTCGACCTTATTGGAAGCTCTTCACAAAACCAACCTTTCAAAATCATAGCTTTTGACCTTGTCGGAAGCTTTTTTAAATAGGCAAGTGATTTTCTTTTTCAAATCAAAGTAAACTAAGGGCCCATCTCCTTCGAAAGCAACCCTTCGACACCATACCTTCCTACTTGGTCCAATTCACTACATACCACCTGAATGATCAAGTGCATTGCTTTCGACCTTGTTGGTCATTGAAGTCGAAAGGTCTTGGTCGATAGGTCTGAGTCGAAAGGTTTTCCAAAAAGGCGGAATCACCTTGTTCTAGGTAAAAGCCGATTCTGCCAAAATAAGTGAACTTTTTGTAACAAACTCGCCTACTTGTAAACATTTGATTAGCTTTCAGACCTTTTAAATAATTTGGATAGTATTTGCCTCATTTTCTCAGATCTAAAATCAAATTAATATTTAGCAAATAAGCCCTTCCTCTTATAAAAACAATTAAATCATTTAAGTCCTCCTTTAAAAATAATTTAATTTCCATATTAAATCACTTAGTAAAATCCCCAAAAATTCTTGAAACTCACTTTAATCATGTTATCTAACATATCAAAATTTTAGACCTAAATTCTTAATATATTTTCCAAAATAAATTTATAAAACCAAATAACCATATTTTCCTTTGAAAATTTATAATTATTCTCTATGGCTTGAAAAATTATAAAAATTGAAACCCAAATCCAAAATTATGTTTTCTATAAAATTAAATTTTCCCATGGCATTTACAAATCATCAAGCCTCGATTTTACCCTAAAACCGTGTGTATTCTTTAAACAACCTTGTTTAAACCATACAATTTATAAATCAAGCATATCATCATTCAATATATCATAAAACATATTTACCCTTAAGTCCGAAACCATATGATTATAAACCAAAATAGAGATGTAGAAATTATTATTCACCTTAGATTGGATAAGGAAATTAAAGTTTGATTAAGATTGATTTCTTCAAACTGATCCTAAGCTTTACTTTAATTTTCTCTTCTCTTCTTAATGGCCGGCCTTGTTTGCTTCTTACGGTTATACATTTTTTTTGAGGTAAAATGAATGTGTATGACTAAAGAGAATAATATAATGGTGGGAAATATGGGCGGCTATTCACCCTAATGCCCTTATGTTTAATTACTTAACCATTTATAAGTTCATTTAGTTAAATAAGTACGACCACTAAATTTTATTAATCAACCTCAATCTCCATATCTACATTATTTTATTTTGTTTATTCTATAAATCTCCTGAATAATGTCATCATTAAAATTAAGGGGTGTTTCAGGCTCCCCTCCTTAAAGAATTTCATACTCAAAATTTAGTAAGGACTAACTAGCAAACATAGCAATCATCTCTAACATATCCTAACAACCATACTAGCCTACCTAACTAGCAATCAATATATATAAATTTAATATAGACATACCATTAAGCAGATCAGGATAAGCCCCTCTTATCCTGTCCTCTGTCTCCCAAGTACAGTCCTTCTCGTTGTCGCTCGACTGAAATTTCACCAACCTTAATGTCTTGGTCCTTGATCTTCTCATCTATTGCTACAACCCGGACTAGTTGTCTAACCAAAGTTAAATCAGGCTCTACCACTAAGTCCTCTAACTCTATCTAAGGAATGGTGGCCTCTAGATCATGCACGAACTTGCGAAGATGAGACACATGGAATACATTATGGACACCTACCAAACTGCTCTACAACTCCACTATGTACGCGAGCTTTCCAAACCTTCCTATAATCTGGAGTGGACCAACATATCTCGGGGCCAACTTTCCCGACTTTCCAAATCGTACCACAACCTTCATAGGTGATGCTTTAATGAAAACTTTGTCTCCCACTGAGAACTCTAGGTCTTTACGCCTTTTTTCTACATAACTCTTCTGCCTGGATTGAGCTTCCTTCATCCATCCTAGGATTAACTCAACCTTTTTCTATGTCTCTCTACCCGAATCCGGACCTAAGACTAATCTATCTCCAGTCTCCAACAATCAGCTGGCGATTTGCATGGCCTTCCATACAAAGCTTCAAAAGGCATCATTCCTATACTAGTCTGATAACTACTATTATAGGAAAACTCAATCAAATGTAGGTAATCCTCCCAAGATCCACCAAAGTCTAATACACAAGCTCTCAGTAAATCATCGAGTACCTTATTGACTCTCTCTGTCTGCCTATCAATCTGTATGTGATATGCTGTACTTATCTTGAGCTTGGTACCTAATCCCTTTTGTAGACTCCTCTAAAATTCGCTAGTGAATAACGCATCTCTGTCACTGACTATGCTACTAGGAATTCCATGAAGTCTAACTATGTTCTTCATGAACAACTTTGCCAAAGCAGGTGCCTTCCTGGTTGATTTCACCAGAATGAAATGAGCACTCTTAGTCAACATGTCCACTATAACCCATATGCTTTCATTTCCTCTATTTGACCTCGAAAACCCGTCTATAAAGTCCATCAATATCGAATCCCATTTCCAGACTGGAATATCTAAAGGCTGATGTAACCCACTTGGCTTCAGATATTCGGCCTCCATTCATTGACAGTTAGCTCACTGCCTGACCCACAAGCCAACATTCCTCTTCATGCCTTCCTAATAAAATCTCTTTTTCATATATTAATACATCTTGGTTCCTCCAAGATGAATCATAAACTTCGATTGATGACATCCCTCTAGAACTTCTCTCCTTAAGTTCTCCACATCCGGAACACATAATCCTCCTTTCTTTCTTAACCATCCTCTTTTGTAAGGACTAAAATCTTTAAAACCATCAACCTCATTTCCAACCTCAAGCTTTCTGATCCTTTCAACTAAAACTTGATCTTCTCTTTGCCTAGAAGTTATCTTCTCGATCAGCATTGGTCATACTTCTAAACAAGATATCATGGCAGTATCCTGACTAGAACTAGCACCATAAATGACTAAAGCTTCTACATCCTTCCATTCTGCCAACTTTTCTAACATCAAATTATGATGTTTTCTATTGAGAGCCTCTGCTACCTTGTTTCCTTTCCCATGAGTATACTCTATACCAAAATCATAAGAGGCCAAAAACTCTAGCCATCTATGCTGCCTCATATTTAACTCCTTCTGAGAGAATTAGTACTTTAATGACTTATGATCGGTAAACAATTTAAATCTCTCTCCCAAAAGATAATGCCTCCAAATCTTCAAGGAAAAAATTACCACTGCCAACTTCAAGTCATGAGTAGGATATCTAACTTTGTGCAGTCTAAGCTGTCTAGATGCATAAGCAATAACCATGCCCATCTACATCAATATGGCTCCCAATCCAGTCCCACATGCATCAGTATATACTACCAACCCTTGGTTACCATCTGGAACTACTAACACTAGCGCATTGGTTAACAAATACTTTAACTTAAGGAACACTTCCTCACATTTGTCAGACCAAACAACTTCATGTCCTTCCTTGTCAAGTTAGTCAAAGGCACTACTATTCGCGAGAAATCCTTGATGAATCTCTGGTGATAGCCAGCAAGTCCAAGAAAATTTCTGATCACGGTCACCGTTTCTGGTCTCTTTCGATTGTTCACAGCTTTGATCTTATCTGGATCGATTGACAATTCCTTCTCTGAAACCACATGACCAAGAAACTTAACTTTTTTCTTCCAGAAATGACACTTTGAAAACTTCGGTTTTAGCTGATCAGCGTCTCTAGCACCACTCTAAGATGAATCTCATGCTCTCTTTCATCCTTTGAGTATACCAAAATGTCATATATAAATACCAACATGAACCTATCCAAGTACTCTCGAAAAACCTGGTTTATCAAATCAACGAAGAAAGCAGGCACATTTTGTCTATCCAAATGGCATCACTAGCCACTCATACAAACATACCTAGTCCAAAATGTCGTCAAAGGAATGCAATCCTCTGCCACTCTCAACTGATGGAACCCCCATCGCCAAATCCAATTGGGAAAATACTCCTGCTCCACTCAGCTGATCAAATAGATCATCTATCCTCCGTAGATGGTACCTATTCTTGATCGCCCTTTCGTTTAACTTAAGATAGTCGATGCACGTCCTTAACGACCCATCTTGTTTCTTCATGGACACCACTGCCACTCTCTAAGGAGAACAGCTTGGTCTGATAAAATTCCTTCCCTTCAAGTCCACTAGTTGCTCCTTTAATTCCTTCATCTATATCGGTGTCATCCTGCTAGGTGGTCTACTGACAGGTTCAGGTCTTGGTACAAGATCTATTCAAAACTCAACAGCTTGCTTCGGGGGTAATCCAGTAATCGGCTCAAAAATAACTATAGACTCTCTAGCGACACGAACCTAATTAAGGTTTCCTTCAACTTCCGTGGCACTCAGCAAAGCACAAACGCTCTTACTGGAATTATCCATTGAGAAAATGATTCTGTTATGACTATCTGGGTGCCTCGATGATATTGCCAATCCTAGCAAAATATCCTAGCCTCAAACTTACCCAACCAATCCATACCCAAAATGATCCCGAAATCTACGAAATCAAAGATATACAAACTGCATGCAAACGTATGAACTAATAAATCAAGTTCAAACTAGTCACATCTCATCCCAGGATTTGCATGTCATCCTATTGGATTTGCAACCCTTAAGGAAGTAACAAGGTATGTGGGTTCTATACATAACCTATCAACCAAAAACTATGATATAAATGAATGTGATGCTCCGGTATCAAAAAGTACCCTTACTGGTATACTCTGAATCAAAAGCTTACCTTCCATCACTGTCTTCCGTTTCCCTGCTGCAGTAGGTCTAGAAGAAGACGGTGGTCCAATAGCAAACACCTTCCCTCTGTCCGCCCTGACTGGCTTTGGAAACTGGTTTTTATAATGCCCAACTTAGTCATAGTTGAAACATTTCACATTCTTCTTCTCTGAAGGCTTCTTTCCTTCTCCAGTTATGCATTCGTGGGCATAATGGTCCTTCTATCACACTTATAGCACACTAAATCTGCCTTTGCCTTCTTGGTAGCATCCCCTTTCTGGGCTCCTTTCTTCTTGATGAATTTCCTTTTCTTATCTTGAGGGCCCTGGGACTTAACTGGTTTCTCCCTAACAGACACAACAAGCATCTCCTTACGGCAGATGGCCTTCTTCACCACCACATGATAAGGTTCCCTAATATGAGTCATAGCTATTTTTCCTAGCTCTGTCTCAATCCTCTAATGAATCTCTCATTTCTTCTAATATCAGCGTCAACCAAGCATAACCGTATCGAGATATCTCATCAAACTTGGCAGGATGCTCGATCATAGACATCCCTCCTTAGATAAGATCCATGAACTTCCTCATCAATGCCGATTTGGCAACCTCAGGCAAGAACCTCTACTTGAACCTCATTCTAAAATTCCATGTCAGGTCTTCCTCTGGAACTTCAGCGGTCACATTGTTCCACCAGTGAAGCGCTAACCCTTGCAACTATCTAGAGGCTAGCCTTCTCTTCTCTCCATCCTCCAAACCTAAATCTGTAAAGATCCTTTACAGTTCAACAACCATTTCTCAACTTCAACTGCATCCTTCATTCCAACAAAACGGCTTCCCACCTAGACTGGTATAGTCTCTGCTTAGCTTGGCATAGTTATAACTAGCTGGAACTACATGATTAGCTCCTCCAATGTTACCAATAGCTCCTGCTTGCAAGAGACTAGCCAACAACTGATATACCATCCCTGCATCTACTGGCGGATTTCCAACAACAACATTGGCCTTCGCATTTTTGTTAGCATTAGCCTATCGACCTTGGCTTCTCCGTGTATTAAGTCGAGCATTTCCATTATTAGTGGTGTTTTCTGCACTTAGATTTCCTCTTCCGTTTTCAGTTCCACATCCTCTTTCTTGTAAATCTACATACGAGCCTTAGTAATATACAAAAGAATGGTCTAAGAGAAGGGAATACGTACGCAGATATATACCTATATATCAAACACAAGTATGTTACTATAGCGTTAACCCAAACCCCAATCATATTTTTCACTTCATTAGGATTATGTTTGAAAATTTTTGGTTTATTTTATATTTTATCATAAACCTATGCTCTGGTACCAACTTGTAACATCCCCCTACTTGGAGGCCCAAAACTAACGGCTACGGATGCAGCAGCCATCCATGGTTATTAATTCTCGGCGACCAAATGCGACGATGCTAGATACATTGATACACAGACCATAGAAATATGGAAAAATTTAACAATTCAAAACTTATTTCCACATTCAAATCAAAACACTTGATGTTCATTACATAATCCAAAAAACATAACCATGTTCAACAAATATAATTATTACAATTACACCAAGAGCGACATATGAAGATGTCCACTTGGTTGATCAAAGTATATAGTAAGGCCAACAAGTCTGCCTTTACAAACAAAACACATAGTGGAAAAGACAATTCTAAATAACTATCTGCCTCCTGCATGCCTCAAGAAGCTTTATTCGTCAAAGAAGAAAACCTAAAAACCTTAAATCTCAAACTACTCAAAGTCAATCGAGTACCTGAGAGTTTAAGGGGAAAACAAAAACTTCAATTCAGACATAAAGCCTCGTACGAATAATAATCTAACATCTGAATTCTTTTAGATATCTAGTAAGACCACGCCGCTTAGCGGAATGAGTTTTCGCTCACTATTATCCTAAAACCTTTTTAAAACTGTTTGCACCAAAAATGGGCGAACACCCTTCGGAAGTTTTTGAAGAGATAGTAAATAAAGAACTTGAATTGGAAATAGGGACTATCTAACAAAAACTCCAAGTCACAGAAAAATAAATTGCGCAGAAGACAAGGATTTAGAGTGGTTCGGCTATGCGCCTACGTCCACTATGAAGTTTTTTCACTTTATTTCTTAATACTTGAAGATTACAAGTGCTTTTCAGCAAATTACAGCAGGAAATGGACTTAAATTCCAAATTGACAGCAATTGAGACAGCATGGAGTGATTTTGGCAGCGTTTAGACTTGTTCTTCTTCTCCAAATTCTCCGACCCCCCTTCTGAATGACCGGGGGCTCTATTTATAGGTGTGGAAGGCCAAAATCCCGCCTAAATCATGGAGAGACTGCTTGGCACGTGATGGGGGACCCACAGGCCCGCGTTCTTGAAGTGCGTGCCCAGTTTGGGATCGATTCGAAGTGAACTTCGAATCGATCAAAAAATCGTCCAATTGCGATGAAACTTGGCGTGGACGTTCTTCGTCATGTAGACAAACTTCTGTAAAAATTTCATGGGATTTGGATCAGTAGACTGGGAGTTATGATCGATTCGAGATGAGGCATCTCGGTACGCTGGTTAGTTCGAATCGATCCTCTGGGTCATTCGAATCCATATGTTTCGAATCCATATGGTTCGAACCCTTAGGTTCGAATCCATATGTTTCGAATCCATATGGTTCGAACCCATAGGTTCGAATCGAACCTGTTGTATGAGGGGGCGGTGACGCTTCGAATCGATGGCTCCAGATCGATTCGAAGTTGTTTTTAACGTGTAGGGTTCGAGGACAGCATGGATTCGAAGCTGTGATGGACTCGAAGCTTGTGATGGACTCGAAGCTTGTGATGGACTCGAAGCTGTCATCGATTCGAAGCGTATTTAGGCGGTGATGGATACAAAGTTTGATGGATGGATTCGAAGTACAAATTGGCTTGATGGATTCGAAGGAAGGCATTGGCTGATGGGTTCGAAACAGATGGTTTCGAACACGATGGGTTCGAATATGATGGGTTCGAACCGAGCAATGTGCACCTTCTTAACTTGAATCCATCGTATCTTGAGCATATGACCTCGGATTGACTTGAAATTTGAATCGGTGGCTTCTATGGTCTTTCTTGTTACGCCCTATCAATTGTGGCCCAATCCGGACTCGGACAGAATTCATCGATATCCATAGCGGACTGAAGTACGATTAATCTCTGAGGCGAACTGTCTCCTGTCTTTGACCAATCTTTTGGTATCACGGCTTTTGTCCAAAAAGCGGGATAACATTTTGCCCTCCAAAGTACGTCTTGTGGGAACATGACGTGCTTTGAATAGTCGCCATTTTATTCTGAAGATTATTGCTCCCTTTTCGTTGAGACTCATATACCGTATTGCCGTAACCTTGCCTTGATATGATTGATTACTGTGTGATTGTGCCTAACCGTTGGCTGTCATTGCTATAACAGGGTAAATATTTGATCCCTGCGAATGTTCAAAATCGAACATTAGTTCGTTATGTGTGTACATACATTAGCTCCGCCCTTATTAACGTCGTGTGTCCATGAGTCATGTCGGTCTTTGTTTGCTGCCGAACTCCGTCCCGGTTTTCTCCTGAATCGATTTTAGATTCAAGCCAAAGTGTTGTTAATTAGTGGTTTTTGATGGGTTCGAAGCTTAGAAGGATTCGAAACTCCTGATGGATTCGAAGCTTAGATGGATTCGAGGACTCTGATGGACTCGAAGCCCTTGATGGATTCGAAACTTGGATGGATTCGAAGTTTCCTGTGGATTCGAAACTTAGATGGATTCGAATCAGTGATGGATTCGAGGACTCTGATGGATTCGAAACTGGGATGGATTCGAAAGTGGTCGTTCGAATCGATGGGAGTCAAAGTGACACTAATCCCTCTTGGAATCCGTATAAATACATGAGGTTGACTTCATTTTCACTTTTTACCTTTTACCATTGCTTTAGCTGCTTCTCCGAATTGATTTCCCAGAGCCAAATCAAACGTGCTTTTTCACGAATCGACCAAATTCCTTCTAGCTTCCATTTGTAATCAAACTAAATCAGGTAATCAAGGGGTCGATTCGGTTTTGAGAATGATAGATTAATCTTTTTTGGCATTGATTCAACCCCTTCTTCTGGAAATTTTTGGAGAGTGACGAGGTTTGAACGAAGTAGGCCGACTCCATGGAACTGAGGAATGCAAACCTTTGAGCCGTATCGATCAGGGGTGCGCGCTTTGAGTTGGTTTCGAATGTGTAGCTTCGAACCGATGATTGCAGGAGAACACAACAAAAAAGGCGTGCGGTGATGGATTCGAAACAGTGGCATTCTGATCGATTCGAAGGAATGATACGTTCATCGATTCGAAGGAGTTCAACGCCGATGGATTCGAAGCTAGGTGGGACTCCGTGGATTCGAACCGCTCTTGATGATTCGAAGGAGCACGATTTCGATGGATTCGAAGTCAGGTGGGGCTCCGTGGATTCGAACCGCTCTTGATGGATTCGAAGGAGCCCGACTTTGATGGATTCGAAGTCAGGTGGGGCTCCATGGGTTCGAACTGCGCTGATTCGAGGTTCATCGATCTGACTCGTGTCGAATCGAGTCGATCGATTCGAACGTTTTTGCTTCTGGAACTTCCACCTCATCGATTCGTTCCAATACCTGAACTACGACCACTTTTAAATCGAACTTTAACGAACTCACTAAATTTTTAGCATATTTGATTCCGACGAGCTTCGTCCTTCGCATGATCAAAGTTGACCTGACCTGTCTTTTTGTGCTCGTCGATGGCACCGTGACTTAAACACATATAACGAATTCATACTTGAATTGGTCAGTAGTATCCGAGGGACGCGAAAGCGACGGTCAGTGATGACGGTCGTTTTCGTTCTCTGATTCAAAAGCCTAGTCGTTCGGACACCGTGTTTTACTCTTGTAAAATTAGTTTTAGTTATGTATTTGCACTGCACGGCATATCCATATGCTTCACACCGGGGAATATACGGGCTTTCTTCGTTTTTAACGCTGCTTTTTCGTGAGTTAGTTAGTTATGGAGTCTTCGGGTTCTGAACAACAAGAGTTACAAAGCTTGCCTCCTCTGATGCTAGAAATTCCAGAGATCATCCCTGAAGTAATAGATCCTGCTCCGGACGAATTGCCGGAGGCCTTACTTATCGAGGATCCCATAGATTCCGTCCGATCTAATATTTCTGGAGCATTATTGGGTCGGATATGTTCGAAGCATAGCTTATCCCCGGATGATGTTTTGCTACCGGGAGTTGATGATAGGCCTCACAATCCACCCGAGGGCTATACTGCTTTTTATCGCCACGCTTGTGTGGCTGGAACTCTCCCCCCGTTTAACCAATATATCAGGGAGATGCTATCATTCATTGGAATCGCTCCCGCACAACTTCACCCCAACGGACACGCGTTACTGAACAGTGTTTTCATCTTATTCATGGACCGCCTTTTTCGTCCGCCTAGGCCAGCTGAGATTAGACATATATTCAACTTCAAGAGCAGGGGTGATAGTCCATCGTTCACCTTTCTGGAGGCAGTTAGAAACTGCCAGATTGTGACGGGAGCCTGGACCAGACTCAGTTACTTTAAGAATGAATGGTTCTTTGTCCGATGCCCCCCAGGATTCGCTAGGCGATGGCTGTCCAGACGTAAGTATCGTAAATCGTGTTAGCCTTCTTTAATGGTCATTGTCAACACTTGAACTGACATCAGGTGTTTTTTCTTGCAGCTATCATATCAAGGCCAGACGGTGGTCGATACAGAAACGTCATCCGAAGTCTACAAGAGGTTCCGAGTGACCTGCGGCACATTGACTTGGTCTTAACCGATGATAACTTAAGGACGCTGGGCTTAATTGAGACGAACCAGAGTATTGTCGTTGAAGGGTTTGTGAAATCGGCTCCGAAGGCAAAGAAGAGGACCGGTGTAGCGATAATAGGAATGGGCGATGATGAGAGGACGCCTACTGACACCGGGCTAGCGGCTGATTTTCCCCAAGCAGGAAAAAAGCGGAAAGGCAAGGCCGTTGTTCCTAAATTTGCGAGACGGAAGTCTGTAATCGTGTCTCGCTTGATTCCTGGAATTATTTCTTCTGACTCCGCTCTTTGTCAATCAGGAAACATTTTCACAGGACTGGATGACGTTCCCATCCCGGAATGCATTTCTCTTTATCACAAGTCCGGGTTGGTTGAGCTCCGGGAAGCATTAGACATAAGCGGGCTTTTACCCATTAGTGCAGTCGAAACCTCTGGTTGGTCGGGGGCTTTGCACATTTGCATACACTCTCATGACACTACATGACTGCTTCACTCGCCCTATTGATTTTTCCTGGTACTTAACTGAACTGTATCTCTTTTCCAGGTAACATGGCTGGTCGTCAGACTACATTGGACAAACTCCGGAGAGTGCATCACCCCTCAACCTATTATGAATCTCGTCGTGGAGGCCCCGATCGTGATCGTGACCGGAGGCAATATGGCCAGGTGTATTATGCAAAGGATCATCGCCGTGGTAACTCCAGCCAGGAACGATCAGACAGAGATCGTAGGCATCGCTCCCCATCTCGATCTCCTCCGCAATCCCGAAGTCATGTCCAGGCATCCGAGCCTCTACGACATCAGTCATCTTCGCAGGTTTCGAGGCCTGAGCCACATCATTCTCGAACCGGGGTCGCAACGTCTATGTCTGGGGAGGAGACCCTTATTGAGTCTTCTGGCGAAGGGGCCATCAGGCTTGCACAACTGAGGAAAGATTTTCCAGAGATTTGCTTTGATGCTTGTATTTTTCCTCCCAATCTTAAAAGAATTCCCGATGATGCCGCGACTTCGGCGCTCAACTACACCCGTGACCTTTTTGCTCAGTACAAAGAATGGTACAAAGCAGCTGTTAAGGCTTCCAAAGCTGCCTTCGACCGGGCCCAAATCATTGAGAAGCTAGAGGCCGACTTGGCTCAAAAGAGTCGCATCGTCGACATACTCCAATCCGAGGCGGAATCTTCCCGCAAGGCCGAGGTCGAGTCGTTACAGAAGGTTGATGAGACATTAGCTGAAATGGCGAAAATGCAACAGGCACATTGTACTTTAGTTGAAGACTTAGGCCATCGATACAAGAACGTTGAATCTGAGCGGGATGCGGCAGTGAAGGAACTAGAGGAGCTAAAGGCTAGGTTCGCTGACATGAATAAAGAAAAAGACGACGCGAACGTGGCTGCGCAAGAGGCGTGTGAGCAGGCTGTATCTTTTCGGGCCGAGCATGATGCGGCAATTGCAAGGGTTAAGGAGGTTGAATCGGAGTTGGAGGAGAGAGTCCAAGCAGAGAGGTTCAAGATGGAGGCCGAATTCGACGATCTTTTGGACACATATAATGCCAATGTATTGGAGCATAGAAATCTCTCCTGGCTAGGGGATTACTCGATGCCTCTCTACAATGCTTGGAAGAAATTAGTGGAAAACAAGAGGATGTCTTGTCCGGATTCGGTATTAGATGAGTTTGAGCTTGAGTCACGTCTGCTCAGCGAGGATGAGAGGAGGACCCTTCATGAAGCAATCATTTCTGTTGAAAAAGAAAGACTTGTCGTCCATCAAACGGAGGTTGGCGAAAGTTCGGGTATCGTGCACCATAGCGAGAATACTGAAGTCCCTGTTTTGACTTCACCCGAAGCTGCTGCCGTGGTTGATCCACAAGCTATTCCCGCCTACAATCCGGACCAACCGGAACTGTCTTCGGGCAAGACGCTCGTCCCCGAGCTTGTTCAAGCTCCAAGGCAAGGTAAAGTAGGTATTTCCCTTTACGTCTTAAAACATTGATTTTCGAGGGAATTTCTTGGTCTGATAGCTCTAATTTTGGTTGTTTAGTGACCGAGAGTGCCGCACCCGTGCTCCCTGTCCCTTCGGCTTTACATCCTATACGTGGAGTTATTGTCACCGAGGCGATTTCAACTGCCGCCATGGTTGGTGATATGGGAGAGGGAGGCTCAATGTCATTCGATGTTCAAATGTTTGAAGAGCTATTTGGTCATCCTCTTGACCCCATGCCCGACCTCTCTTTTGTGACGAGCGGAGCTGCTCCAGTTTCTAGTTCGATCGTGATGACCACTGGCGTACCTAGCGCAGCTCAACTGTCTCGAGAGGAGGAGATTTTAGCAGAGATAAGTGCCGAGATGGCCAAGACAGTGACAGTTGGTCCCGGTGGTGACGCCGTTCCTTCAAGCTTATCTTCTCTAATGATGATTTCTCCTGGTGGCACAGTAACCGTCTCGAGTGTTGCTGAACAAGTATCTGTTATTGCTCCCATGCCCCTGGTTCGTCCTTATAAAAGGATCTCCATCCCTTCCAGTTCTGAGGAAGATGTTGATATCATGCCGGAACCGGAGGATGTTCCAAAGAAAGGCAAAGAGTCTCGTAGGAAGCCAGGCAGTGGGTCTAGCGGCTCGACTCCGAGGAAGAAACACCGGAGGAAGAAAGAGTGAGCCCCTCGCTTTGTCGTGAGATTTACGGATAACAATTCCTTTGCCTCTTCTTTTGTTCTTTCTTGGGCCATGTGTATGTATGGATGCGGCCTCCACTTAATTGAAACATCTTTACTTGCCATGTAATCAAACTTGTTTTTGTTGGTTGATGAAATGGGAAGTTACACTTTTCTTCTTACCTGAATGCCTTGCAGTATTCGTGTTGTATCCGCTCAGTATTTATATAGCTTCGTGTCGTGATTTAATGAATGAGTCGGATTCTGAGTATATTATCACTTAAGCCAACGGTTAGTACCCAGCTTTTTGCCCCTGGTTGCGGGGAATAATACTCATATTCTGGTGGCTGATTGCGTTTATTGCAAGCCCTGAACACGTGCCCCCCCTTCTGGGGATTCATGACAATTTGAGATTGATAATCTATCCTGCATTCCAGGAATATGAGGGTTATCGATGTTTACACTCCATTCCACGCTATGGGAATTGGGAGTTGATATTGATATCTCGGCCCGTATTTCGGGAACTTCGAATTGTTACTTGTACTTTGATTCGCGCTTCGGGAATCTGGATTAGATGTTTATACTCCAACTCGTACTCTGGGAAGTTGGAGTCCGTTCGCGCTCTGGAAACAACTTATTGGATGTTTTATACTCCAATTCACACTCTGGGAAGTTGGAGTCCGTTCGCGCTCTGCGAACGACTTATTGGATGTTTTATACTCCAATCCACACTCTGGGAAGTTGGAGTCCGTTCGCGCTCTGGGAACGACTTATTGGATGTTTCATACTCCAATTCACACTCTGGGAAGTTGGAGTCCGTTCGCACTCTGGGAACGATTTATTGGATGTTTTATACTCCAATTCACACTCTGGGAAGTTGGAGTCCGTTCGCACTCTGGGAACGATTTATTGGATGTTTTATACTCCAATTCACACTCTGGGAAGTTGGAGTCCGTTCGCACTCTGGGAACGATTTATTGGATGTTTTATACTCCAATTCACACTCTGGGAAGTTGGAGTCCGTTCGCACTCTGGGAACGATTTATTGGATGTTTTATACTCCAATTCACACTCTGGGAAGTTGGAGTCCGTTCGCGCTCTGGGAACGACTTATTGGATGTTTTATACTCCAATTCACACTCTGGGAAGTTGGAGTTAGTAAAAGGATTGTCGTGTATCAATCCCTGTGAATGCTGGTATTGTGTTTTGCCCTCGAGCTCGGGTCTTATTTAGTAAGTGACTGGTCGTATCACAGTTACTCCCTATTTAGATAAATCCCACCGTGTGATGGAATTTAGCTCTTCGTGCAATGTGATATTATGTGCTATTTTCAGTGAATCACAACTTTTGGCTCGAAGAGATGGCGTTTTATTGTTGAAACAAAAGAAGCATGACAACATCAGTTGCCTTATTACAAGTTCAAATTTCAAAATGCAAAAAACAAAATGCTAAGGAAGAAATTGATAGAAAGACAAATAAAGCCTGTTAGGTGTAGTAGGGACGGAGGCTTCCGCTATTCCAGGCTCTTGGTAAAGTGAGACCATCAACGGTCGATAACTTGAACGTGCCATCTCTGAGTTTTTGTGAAATCATATACGGCCCTTCCCAATTTGGGTTCATGTGCGAAGGAACCGGGTAAATTCTTTTGAGTACCAGGTCGCCGGATTCAAAAGTCCGTGGGCGGACCTTGGCGTTGTATATTCGAGCGGCTCGACTTCGATATGCAGCTGCCCTCACGTCGGCTTCTTCACGTTTCTCATCAAGCAGATCTAGGGATTCAGCAAGTAATATAGCATTCGTTTACGGGTCGTAGTATGTCACACGGTGAGAGTGAACTTCCATTTCGACCGGGATAACTGCTTCGGAGCCATAGGATAGAGAAAAAGGGGTGTGTCCGGTCGCAGTTTTGTGAGTTGTTCTGTATGCCCACAGAGCCATTGGTAGTTCATCGACCCATTTGCCCCCGGCTTTCTCCAATCTTTTCTTCAATATAGACTTGATAACCTTATTGACGGCCTCGACCTGACCGTTTGCTTGTGGGTGCGCTACTGCTGAGAATCTCTTATGGATGTGAAATCGCAGACAGAAATCCCTGAATTCAGTACTGTCGAATTGGGCTCCATTATCGGTGATAATAGTATGCGGGAGACCAAACCGGCAGATGATGTTGCGCACCACGAAGTTGATCACCTTTTTTGTTGTTATCGTTGCAAGGGGCTCAGCCTCAGCCCATTTGGTGAAGTAATCAACCGCAACTATGGCGTACTTTGCACCCCCTTTAGCTAAAGGCAATGCACCGATTATATCCATCCCCCACATTGCAAATGGCCACGGGCTGACCATTTGGGTTATTTCAGAAGGCGGGGCTCTAGGGATCCGAGCGTGTCTCTGGCATTTATCACATCTTTTGGCATAATCCATAGCATCGCGGTTAACGGTAGGCCAGTAATATCCGTATCGAAGTATTTTCTTGGCAAGCGCTTGCCCCCCAGTGTGATCGCCACATTCTCCTTCGTGCACCTCACGCAACACTCGCTTGATTTCGTTATGCGCGATACACCGGAGAAGAGGAACAGAGTAACCTCTCCGATACATAACTCCGTCTTGAATGACAAATCGTGACACCTTTCGAAGAATCTGTCTTCTTTCACTTCGTCGTTCGGGCAGTGTGCCATGCTTAATATAATCTTGGTAGGGAGTCATCCATGATTCCTTCTCGGAGGTAGCTTCTAATGTGAATTCATTCTCCGTTCGATCAATGCTCGGAGAGGATAATGTCTCGACAGGGACGAGTCCCAAGTGTTGAGCTTCGCCTGTACTTGCCAGCTTTGCCAATGAATCGGCTTTCTGATTGTGCTCTCGGGGTATGTAGAAAATGGTATAATAATCAAACTGATCCAGTATTTCTCGGACCCGGGCTAGATAAGCGGCTAGCCTTCGATCCTTGGCCTGATATTCACCCCGAACTTGACATACCACCAACTGGGAATCGCAGTAGATTTCCACAGCGATAATTTTCAGGTCTCGGGCCAACTTCAACCCGGTGAGCAAGGCTTCGTATTCAGCTTCGTTGTTGGTTGCCCGGAAATCAAACTTTAAGGCGTAGCAGATGGATCGGCCCTCGGGGGTCTCGAGCACAATCCCTGCGCCCGAGCATCGATCGTTGGATGCGCCATCAGTGTATAGTTTCCATATATCTTCGGGGGAGTCACTAGTTTCGGGTAAGTCTTCAGGAACAGTGAATTCGGCAATGAAATCTGCTAAGACTTGACCGTGTATGGCTCTCCTTGGAACATATGCGATGTCGAATTGACTCAGCTCAATGTTCCACTTTAGTAACCTGCCAGACATCTCAGGTCGTGTGAGGACCTGTCGTAACGGTTGGTCGGTGTATACAATGATAGGGTGAGCCTGAAAATATGGACGGAGCTTCCTCGAGGCGATGACTAGGCAGTATGCCAACTTTTCTAGCCTTGGATAATTTCTCTCGGCCCCGGTTAATCGTTTACTGACGTAATAGACTGGTTTCTGCGTTCGGTCTTCCTCTCGAACCAATGCAGCACTAACAGCGTTTTCAGATACAGCCAGATAAGGGTATAATTGCTCGTGATCAACAGGTTTTGAAAGAATCGGTGGTGTGGAAAGATGCTGGATTAGCGATCGAAACGCGCCCTCACATTCCGTAGTCCATTCGAAGTTTCGTTTCCCTTTTCGGATCAGATCGAAAAAGGGTATGCATTTATCCGTTGATTTCGAGATGAACCTGCTCAGCGCTGCAACCTTTCCGTTGAGACTCTGAACCTGTTTTATGGTCCTCGGGGTTTGAAGATTCCTGATTGCCCAGATCTTCTCGGGGTTGGCCTCTATTCCCCGGGCGTTGACGATGAATCCAAGGAACTTTCCGGAAGCAACCCCAAAATGACATTTTAACGGATTTAGCTTCATCCCATATCTCCGGAGGACGTTGAAAATTGACTCCAAGTCCTTGACATGATCAATGGAGTATCGTGATTTTACCAACATGTCATCCACATAAACCTCCATGGTTTTCCCGATCTGATCGGCAAACATCCGGTTGACTAAGCGCTGGTAAGTTGCTCCGGCATTCTTTAAACCAAAAGGCATGACCACGTAGCAGTATAGTCCTAGGTCAGTTACAAAGCTTGTATGTTCTTGATCGGGCACATGCATGGGTATCTGATTGTACCCGGAGTAAGCATCCATGAAAGACAATAATTCTTGTCCGGCCGTCGAATCCACAAGTTGATCGATTCGAGGAAGTGGAAAACTGTCTTTTGGACAAGCCTTATTTAAGTCAGAGTAGTCGACGCACGTTCTCCATTTTCCATTCGGTTTGCGGACAAGTACAGGATTGGATACCCATTCCGGGTATAAAGCATCTCGGATAAACCCATTCGTCTTCAACTTATCGACTTCTTCTTTGAGGGCGGCAGATCTCTCTGGATCCATACCGCGTCTCTTTTGCTTGACCGGGATGTATCGCGGGTCAATATTTAAGGTATGGCTCGCGATGTTCGACGAGATTCCACACATATCGGAGTGCGTCCAGGCGAATACGTCTAGATTCTCTTGGAGAAATTCGATCAATTCCTGTTGTGCTTGTAGGTTTAGCTGAGACCCAATTTTCAATATTTTCGAATCGTTATTGTCATCAATTGGAACATCGATCGTCAGCTCGGCTGGAGAAGCTTGACTTTCCTTGGATTCATCATTATCTTCAGTGTCTCGAGGGTCAAGATCCTTCTGGAATTGGTCGTGGTGCCCGGGCCGAGGCCCAGGCGCTAATTGTCAATCGTCGGCAAAGCGGACGCGGAGAGATTCCCCCACGCCCTTTCCTTTCTCCTTCCTTTGCGCTTCTCGTAGTTCAGCAACATACCAGGCTCTCCCGGCAGCCTGGTCCCCTTGAATGACCCTAATCCCGTGGTCAGTAGGGAACTTTAGAGTCAAACACCACGGGGCAATTGCTGCCCTAAATTCTGCAAGGGCTGGTCGGCCCAAAAAGGCATTATAGGGTGAATGGATATCCAGGACAACAAACTGTAACATTCGGACTCTACGGCGTTCTCCGTTTCCCAATTCTACTGGCAATTCCACCATCCCGGTGGGTATATTAGCACTTCCATCGAAGCCGTGGATCCTACATTGACAAGGCTTTAGATCTTTAGCTTCCATCTTCATCTGATCATATGCCTCTTTAAACAAGATGTTTACTGAGCTTCCACTGTCTACCAGGATCCTCTTCATCCAAGCAGGACCAACCTGTGCGGATATGACCAATGGGTCTATGGTCGGGGCTTCGACTTTGTCAGCATCTCGGTTTCTAAATACGATATCATCCGTCATCGTCTTCTGTTGTTTAGCCGGAGCCCCTTCATCAAGTGTACTACAGCTTTCAAAACTTACGTGCCTGATCGAATTGGCGTATGATTCCATTTCCCTCCAACTTCGATCCGCTGGATGAGGGCCACCACTGACTGTATTTATGACCAACCTTCCGCTTGTACGAGCAGGCTCTTCCTGTCTTTCTTGGTTCTGCGCACGATTTTGGTTTGACGGGCCCACACCACCGGTTTGTGGTGCTCGCACAAATTGATCCAACTTCCTCTCTCTGATCAGTTTTTCAATAAGGTCTTGCAGATGCCTGCAGTCATTGGTGTTGTGTCCATAGCTTTCGTGAAATCTACAAAACTTCCCCGTTTGAATTTGTTTCTCCGATGATAATTTCGGAGTCGGCTTCTTATATTGCATCGCATTACAGGTTTGTAGATATACATTTTCCAATGTCGTATTCAGTGGTGTATAGCTTTCAAACATTTGCGCCCTACGTCGCGGGCCACGGTTCTGATCCTGCTTCTTATTCCTATTATCGCCATTCCTTGGCTGGGTTTGCTTGTTCTGAATATTCAACTGCACCCTTCCTGAGCCTTCTCCTGACTGTTTAACTGCCACATTGCTTTGAACCCCTTCCTTGTTGGGCCTTGCATCGTCCTGCTTCCTAGATTGTTTCGCATCCTCACGCCTCAGGAATTGGGCGGCTTTGGAATAGAAACGATCCAACGACGCGGGAGGTTTTCCAGCTAGCCAGTTTCCAAAATCAGAGTCGGGGTCAATCCCCTTAGTCAGAGCCATCAAGATTGAATTATCATTGGGGTTAGTGATTTCTGCGCAGGCGGCGTTGAATCTTTTCAGGTATCGCCTGAGTGTTTCCCCAGGAGCTTGAGTGACACTAGATAAAGTGTTTACGTCTTTAGGCCTGGCGATGTGCATACGGAATTGTTCGATAAACTTGGTTGCCAACTGGTCAAACGAGGAGATAGACCATGGTGGTAATCGTGTAAACCACATTGTCGCAATCCCCCCCAAGGAAATAGGAAAACTACGGCACTTTACTGCATCATCAGCTCTTGCAGCAGTCATTGACCATTCGTACTTTAGAATATGCTGGCTAGGGTCGGAGTTTCCTTCATACATGGGCAAAGCCGGCATTCTGAATCGCCGGGGAGGCTCAGCATATAATATGTCATCGGTGAACGGAGTGTGACTTCGAGAGATCCCCCAATCGTCATTTGTCAAACCTTGACTTTCGCGAACCATTTGGCGGACCATAGCTGAGAGATCAGGTGTTGCTGTATTCGAAGGGTGTCGAGCCAAAGCGTGGCCGGACTCCACAGTGCGAGGTGGGATCGGGCGCTGTCGACGATCCGAATCTTGCCTCCTTGGCTCGACATCTTCTGGGATATTCGGTCCTGGGACACGTTCCTGTGGGTGGTAGTTTGGACTGGAGTGATTTCGGGTGTCAACTCCTGTGCCAACTGCGGTGGCTTGGTTATCTGCGGTGTGCTGTGGAACAGTGCCTCCTCGAGAGGAGGGTCCCGTATGAAAACTGGCAGAGGGGCCAACTCTTATTTGCCCAACAGTCAATGTCTGCCGGAGGCCAGAAGCATGCGCATGACTTCCGTCTAGCCTGGGGCGCGTAGATCTGCCGTCATAGTCGGATGAGGCAGAGCTTTCCATGGAAGAATGCGGAGCGTGGTCCCTTTTTGATCTCCTTCGCCCTTAGTGGTTTAGTTGGTTAGCCAATTCAGCATTGACACGTAGCTGCTCAGTTAGCTGTTGTCGGCTTTTAGTTAATTCCTGCAGTAATGTTTGGAACTCCTGTCTTGTAACCGGACCCGACTGATCCGCTTGCCCAACGGCATCCTGATTGGCTGACTGTAGCTGTGCGGGATTCTGCCTATCCTGACCTTCTTGGTTACCAACGTTGGAAGTGGTTCTCGTACTAACCATCCTGAAGGTTGGATTCCTATCCTAGATTTTGAGCAAACCTGAAAAGAATGGATGGAATCTGAATTTGAAGTCTGGATCTCCCTCTTAGATTTGTGCAATCCGGTATCGAAGATAGATCCACGGAGCGGGAGAAAGAACTGGTTCTTTTTCTTTCTCAGTGAAAGCACCAAAATGTTTGCACCAAAAATGGGCGAACACCCTTCGGAAGTTTTTGAAGAGATAGTAAATAAAGAACTTGAATTGGAAATAGGGACTATCTAACAAAAACTCCAAGTCACAGAAAAATAAATTGCGCAGAAGACAAGGATTTAGAGTGGTTCGGCTATGCGCCTACGTCCACTATGAAGTTTTTTCACTTTATTTCTTAATACTTGAAGATTACAAGTGCTTTTCAGCAAATTACAGCAGGAAATGGACTTAAATTCCAAATTGACAGCAATTGAGACAGCATGGAGTGATTCTGGCAGCGTTTAGACTTGTTCTTCTTCTCCAAATTCTCCGACCCCCCTTCTGAATGACCAGGGGGCTCTATTTATAGGTGTGGAAGGCCAAAATCCCGCCTAAATCATGGAGAGACTGCTTGGCACGTGACGGGGGACCCACAGGCCCGCGTTCTTGAAGTGCGTGCCCAGTTTGGGATCGATTCGAAGTGAACTTCGAATCGATCAAAAAATCGTCCAATTGCGATGAAACTTGGCGTGGACGTTCTTCGTCATGTAGACAAACTTCTGTAAAAATTTCATGGGATTTGGATCAGTAGACTGGGAGTTATGATCGATTCGGGATGAGGCATCTCGGTACGCTGGTTAGTTCGAATCGATCCTCTGGGTCATTCGAATCCATATGTTTCGAATCCATATGGTTCGAACTCTTAGGTTCGAATCCATATGTTTCGAATCCATATGGTTCGAACCCATAGGTTCGAATCGAACCTGTTGTATGAGGGGGCGGTGACGCTTCGAATCGATGGCTCCAGATCGATTCGAAGTTGTTTTTAACGTGCAGGGTTCGAGGACAGCATGGATTCGAAGCTTTGATGGACTCGAAGCTTGTGATGGACTCGAAGCTGTCATCGATTCGAAGTGTATTTAGGCGGTGATGGATACAAAGTTTGATGGATGGATTCGAAGTACAAATTGGCTTGATGGATTCGAAGGAAGGCGTTGGCTGATGGGTTCGAAACAGATGGTTTCGAACACGATGGGTTCGAACGCGATGGGTTCGAACGCGATGGGTTCGAATATGATGGGTTCGAACCGAGCAATGTGCACCTTCTTAACTTGAATCCATCATATCTTGAGCATATGACCTCGGATTGACTTGAAATTTGAATCGGTGGCTTCTATGGTCTTTCTTGTTACGCCCTATCAATTGTGGCCCAATCCGGACTCGGACAGAATTCATCGATATCCATAGCGGACTGAAGTACGATTAATCTCTGAGGCGAACTGTCTCCTGTCTTTGACCAATCTTTTGGTATCACGGCTTTTGTCCAAAATGCGGGATAACAAAAACCATATTCTGTGCTCCTGCATCCACAATGGTTAAAACATACATTTTCAAAATATTATGATGATATGCATACTTAAAACAATTAGGATTTCCCATCCCCAGTTTAATCTGACTCCTTGTCATAATTATGTTTCTAGAGTCACTATTAACCTTTTAGTTTTCATGGGTTTACTAATAACCTTTATATAATTAATGAACATCCAGTTCCTTTCATAGCTTTCATGGGGTCCCTAAGCACATATAGGCTCCTGCCAGTTAACTTAATTAATTCATGGGTCCCCCTAAACCTATTAGTCATTCCAATAGCTAATCACCTTATCCTAGTTTCCATGGGTTGATTAGGAACCTATGGATTCATCCAGTAACTTACTTCACATCTTAGTTTTCATGGTTAGCTAGGAACCTACTGATTCTTCCATTGGCCACTTTCTTATCCTAGATTTCATGGGTTGACTAGGAACCTATTGACTGATGTCAATTCTTAATCCGGGTATAGTTTTCATGGGTTCACTACAAACCAATTAGCCCTTGCTAACTATCCTTAATGTATAGTTTTCAAGGGTTTACTATGAACCTGTTGGCTACCTCCAATGACTACATAATCATAGTTTTCATGGGTTTACTATGAAATTTTTTGATACCTCCAATAACTACTAAGTTTATGCATCCTACATTTTTTTGGTTACCCTGACTCCTTAGATGTAATTCTACTCATTCGTGAGTTTAAGCAAATTATATTCACTATAGAGTTAACCTACCTGGTTCTTCTACCCCCCCTTTTCCCAAAATACGGTTATGGGCGATCATATGAATGTATTCACATTTGAGGAAGCTGAACAACAATTTAACAATACCACTCCTATAGGTTTAAGGTCCTTGAAATACTTTTCATATAAAACATAGTTAACACCTTTAAATTATATTTATCAAGTCCATACTTCTTTAAAATTACATATTTAAAGTCATTACAAAACTCCTTTACATAACTCGTGGGTTTTCCTTTAAAAATTTGAGTTAGGGTTTTAAAACCTTTCGACTACGTCGAAAGCTTCTACTTTCGACCCCTTCGAAAGCATAAATCGTATCTTTCAAAATGATAGGCTTTAGCCTTTTTAATACTTCAAAACACTTCCTCCAAAACCTTTCGACCTTGTTAAATTATCACTAAATAAGAGTAGAACCTTTCGAAACCAATAAAGGTCAAACCTTTCGAAACCATTGAAAATCTAACCTTCCGTAAGCATTGGTTTTGTACTTAAAAATATTACTTTGGGTCATAGTGAAAATAGGTGAAAGTGTCTCCTTCAAAACCACACTTTATTTTATGAAATATTGGGGAAGTTTGATGGTGTCGAAACCATCCTTTTGAAAGCATTAAAACATCTCGAAAACAATTGAACCTTACGACAACGTTGAAAGCTCCTACTCTCGACCCCTTTGAAAGGTTTGGGAAGCGGCTTGTTTTTATAAAAACCATTAAACCTTTCGACAATGTCGAAAGCTCCTGCTTTTGATCTCTTCGAAAGCTTTAAACAAAAAAATAAAGGCGTCAGCTCATATTTTTCAAAATCCTCTTTGAAACAACCTTTTGAAAACATAGCTTTCTCCTTTATAAACTATCCTTTCAAAACCATAGCTTTTGACCCTGTCGAAAGCAAGCATAGCTTTCGACTTTGTCGGAAGCTCTTACAAAACCAACCTTTTAAAATCAAAGCTTTCGACCTTGTCGAAAGCAAACACTGCTTTCGATCTCGTTGGAAGCTTTTTTAAATAGGAAAGTGATTTTCTTTTTCAAATCAAAGTAAACTAAGGGTCCATCTCCTTCGAAAGCAACCCTTGGAAAGCAACCCTTTGACACCATACCTTCCAACTTGGTTAAATTCACCGCATACCTCCTGAATGATGTCATGTGCATTGCTTTCTACCTTGTTGGTCATTGAAGTCGAAAGGTCTTGGTCGATAGGTCTAAGTCGAAAGGTTTGCCAAAGAAGGCAGAACCACTTTGTTTGGGTAAAAGCTGATTTTGCCAAAACAAGTGAACTTTTTATAACATACTTGCCTATTTGTAAGCATTTGATTGGCTTTCACACCTTTTAAATAATTTGGATAATATTTGCTGCATTTTCTCAGATCTAAAATCAAATTAACATTTAACAAATAAGCCTTTCCTCTTATTAAAACAATTAAATCATTTAAGTCCTCCTTCAAAATAATTTACTTTTCATATTAAATCACTTAGTAAAAATCTACAAAAATTCCAGAAATTCTCTTTAATCATTTTTTCTAACATATCAAAGTTTGAGATCCAAATTCTTAATATATTTTCCAAAATAAATTTATAAAGTCAAATAACTATATTTTCCTTTGAAAATTCATAACAATTCTCCACGGCTTGAAAAATTATAAAAATTGAAACCCAACTCCAAAATTATGTATTCTATAACATAAAATTTTCCCATGGCATTTACAAATCATTAAGCCTGGGTTCTACCCTAAAACCATGTATGTCTCCTTTAAACAACCTTGTTTGAACCATATAATTTATAAATCAAGCATATCATAATTCAATATATCATAATATAGATTTACCCTCAAATCCAAAACCATATGATTATAGAAATAAAATAGAGATGTAGAAATTATTATTCAGCTTAGATCGGATAAGGAAATTGAAGTTTGATTGAGATTGATTTCTTCTAGCATGATCCTAAGCTTTACTTTGATTTTCTCTTCTCTTCCTAATGGCCGATCTTGCTTGCTTCTTATGGTTATAAATTTTGTTTGAGGTAAAATGAACATGTATGACAACGGAGAATAGTACGAGGATGGGAAATATGGCGGCTATTTACTCTAATGCCCTTATGTTCAATTACTTAACCATTTATAAGTTCATTTAGTTAAATAAGTACGGCCACTAACATTTATTAATCAACCTCAATCTCCTTATCTACATTATTCTATTTAAGTTATTCTAATTAAATCTCCTGAATAATGTTATCATTAAAATTAAGGGGCGTTATAAAAGATTTCAGCTATACAAGATTGAAAACAACCACAGACTCTGAAGGATTTCCACAGCGTCTTAGGATTGGCAGGATATTATAGGAGATTTATTCAAGACTTTTCAAAGATTTTCTCCCATCTAATAAAGTTAACTATGAAGAATGTTAAGTGTAACTGGAAAAAAATGTGAGGAAGCATTTAATGAGTTAAAGAAAAGGTTAATCAGTGCTCCTAGCTATTGCTAATGAAAGGAGCAGTTTAACCATATATACTGATGCTTGTGGAGAAGGAGTAGGTGCAGTTCTGATGAAACATGGAAAAATTATCGCTTATACTAGTAGACCTCTAAAGACTCATGAAAGTAATTATGCGACACACGACTTGGAATTATTAGCCGTTATATTTGCATTAAAATGTGGAGGCATTATTTACTGGGTAAGATTTCCTTAATGTTTATTTTAATAAACTTTAATTGACCTTACTAAATAATATTCCTTCTTTAAATTGGTGAAAAGTTCGATCTCTTCACAGATCACAAATCCTTAAAGTTTCTTTTCACTCAGAACGACTTAAATATGAGACAACGATGTTGATTAGAATTTCTCGCGTCATATGATCTTGACATTTTATATACATATGGGAAAGAAAATGTAGTAGTAGATGAGAGTCGAAGACACGCTGTTATAGCTTATCATGTAGTGACTCCGACTCTCTTGGAAAGAATTGCCAGCAAGCAAAGAGAGGATTGGCATCCAAAGAAGATAATGGAGGATATAAGCGAAGGATGGGATTCAATCTGAAAATAGATAACCAAGGGATACTATGATTAAATGGGATAATTTGTGTTCCTAATGTTGACAGCTTAAGGCAGGAAGTATTAACTGAATGCCATCAATCCAAGCTTATTCACCCTAGGGTTAACAAGATGTATATAAGCGTGAAATGGACATTTTGGTGGAAGGGTATAAAGAGGGACATCTCCATTCATGTTAGTAGATGTGAAAAGTGACCAACAAAAGACTGCTGGACTACTTAAACCTCTTGAGATTCCAACTCGGAAGTAGGACCAGATATCAGTGGACTTCATTGGTGGCTTACCTCGATGAGGAAGGGAAATGAAGGCATTGAGGTTATTATATATCGACTGAACAAAAGCGCGCATTTTATCCCGGTAAATCCAACAAGGACGACCTTGAGCTTGGCTGAAATATACATGAGAGAGATTGTTTGATTACATAGAGTTCCGATCAGCATAGCAAGTGAGCGGGACCCGACTTTTACAAGTCAGTTTTGGGAGGCATTATAGACAGGTTAGGAACGAAGCTGGATTTAAGCACCGCATAGCATCCTCAAACTGATGGACAGACCGAAAGAGTAAACAGAGTCTTGAAAGATCTTCTATGAGCTTGTGTCTTAGATTTTGGAGGTTCATGGGAGAGCCATCTTCATTTAGTGGAATTCTCCTACAACAACAGCTATTAGGTAAGCATTGATATGGCACCCCATAAAGCTTTATATAGTCATCCATGTAGATCCCTAGCATGTTGGATCGAAATAGGTGATCGGTTAGTACTAGGACCCGATATGATCCGAGAAGCCTCAGAAAAGGTAGACATGATTCAAAAAAAGATAAGAATCACAAAGTAGGCAGAGGAATTACACCGATAAAGGCATAGGAATTTGGATTTTTCAATAGGAGATTTTGTATTTTTGAAGATCCCTCCCATGAGGGGGTAGTGAGATTTAGAAGAACAGGGAAGCTATCACCTCGATATATTGGTAATTTTCCCATTCTTGAGTGGATTGGTCCATTAGCCTATCAAGTAGAATTGCCAGAAAGATTATCGAATGTACATAATGTTTTTCACATATCCCATTTATGGAAGTATGTGTTTGACCGTGAATAGATTATAGAGACGACAACATAAGAAGATTTGGAAGTGGAACCAAACTTAACAATTATTATACAGCCTAATCGAATAGTGGATCGTGATGAGAAGCAATTAAGGAGAAATGTTGTGCGATTAGTTCAAGTTCAATGGAGTGGTGATGCTAACGATTGCATATGCGAAATGAAAGACAGAATGAAAAAGGTTTATCTTGAGTTTAGGATAGATGTGTAGCCTATATGTATGTATTGTATCGTCATAGTGTACTCAGCGCTTATGGTGTAGTCATATCGTATCTTTGTATACATTTCATCATATATATATATGTGTGTGTGTATTCCTTTTTTGATATGATAAATAAGAATGGTAAACTTATTTTTGATATTGAATAAAGATTTTTTATTTCCATTGTAAAACCGACAAAATGTCGGATTCCAATAAAGTAGGAGAAATATTCGTGAAATTTGTTTAAAGGATAAATAATTCCCTTTAAATATATATATATATAATCAATATCAAACTAATTTGATAATAATAGTAATTTAATTTATAATGGTTTGATAAATATATAAAACTTGTTTTATAAAGTTGACAAATTTCGTCGCATATCGATAAATCGATGTCATATTTTTATAAATAGATTTGGATATTGTTTTATATTATTTTATAATTCAAATATGCTTGTTTTAATTATTTAAATGTAATAATAAATTTATTCCGATGTTTGGTCTACATGGATAAATTGTTTAACAAAAACGTCAAAATATGACCGTAAAATGTTTTGTCAAAAATCAACGTTTTGTTCGAAATAAGTTTCCGCAATGTTATCGCACCTTTGTTAACATTTTTTAACATTTATATTACACATTTCAATAACTAACATGTTTCCTTTTACTAAATAAGATTAGAAAACTTTTAGAAGTCATTAGTAAAAGTAAGTGAGAATTAATAAAATTAAGAAAAGTAAACATCAAATCACATCAAATTAAAGCCAACATAATTATGATATTCTTTACTTAATCTTTAAGTGAAAAAAACATAAAGTAAGGATGTGAAAGATGATGTTAAGTATTTAAAAAGTGGAGATTGCTTTAGGTTGAAGTAATGTTTGTTTGGTAACTTGATAGAGGTTATTTTAGTAAATTTACCACTTTTTTCTTTTTCTATAAATACCCACTTCCTTCTTCACTTTCATTCACATGTTTTCTTCTTCTTTTCTCAAACTTCTTCATCTTCTTCCTCTTCTCTTTTATGGATTCCAAGACATAGAAAAAATTAGAAAGAAATAATGTCAAAATGTTTATAAAATATTCAAAAGAAATCAGTTCATTCTCTTTAAATCAAACTCCTCTTTTCTCCATATTTTACCTCTTTTTCTCTCGGCCATAACTTCTTAAAAAAGGAACCAAAACGCAAAATAGTTTTTTTTCAAATCGTGTATTTTTCTAATGGCTACAAATTTCATGGTGACCACTTTGTCTCATTATAAAGATAACTATGTCAAAAATTCACATCATTCCAGTACATTCTTTGGCCTAGTTTTTAAGCCAGAGAATATGCCATTTTGTTTTGATCATAACTTAATTATAACCTATTCAAATTAAGAAGTTATTTTTTTAATTATATGAAATTCCAGTGGCTATAATTATTATCTTGGTTACTTTTTCTAGTTTTGAGGTTTGCTATACCTAAAACTCAATTATTTGACGTGCATTTTTGGGCTTCATTTTTGTCAATCCGACAATACCATTTCTTTATTCTATCATATCTTCCTCCATATTAATCAAAATCTAGTGATTCTTTTTTTTTAATTCAAGGGAAAAGAATTTGGAAAAAAATTTCAGGTAATAAGTTTTTCAAATTTTGAGAGTAATAGAGTCAAAAACAAGAGAGAAGATGACCTATTTTTTGGGTCCAATTTTGAGAATTCAAGGTCAATGCTCTACCACTTCTTCTCTATACTTTCGGCCCATCTCCATCTCAAGCCTTGGCCGAGCACTTCGAAGGAAGGGAAAGTTGTTTGCTAGTGTTTAAATGGAGCATGGATTAATTATTGAAGTTTTGGTTGATTAGAATGTTGGTAGGAAGTTAATCGCTTTGGTTTATGGTGAGAAACTCTATTTAGCATCTTTATTTATATATATACATGTTTGATGTTGTGTTATGATTGCTATGAATGCTTATATATGTTTTGATCATTAAGTATTGATTGTTTGATATGATTGTTAAATTATTTTACCAAGTCGCGTTAATACACGTCGATAAGCACATAGGAAATCACTTTCCTTTTGAAAATTAAATGGTGTATATGAAATGCTTAAACCTTTTGAAAATAGTTTTAAAATGAGTTAGAAATATTTTATAAACATTTAATATGTTTAAAGGAATAAATATAGAAAATAAATATTTTATCTTGTATAGTTTAAAATATGTCCAAATCAATTTTTCAGAAAAATCGCGCTTTTTGTAGTGAAGTGACCAAAGTTTAAAATTGATATTTTAAATGTTTTAAAAATATAAAATAAATTCTAATAATATTTTAACATGTTTTAAAAGTAATTTAAGTTGAAAATATGGATATCTAAATGATATAAAAGTCGTTTTGAAGAATATAGCTTTTAAAACATTATTTGCTACACTTTTCGCAACGCTTTTCGAAGCAGTTTTTAATAACTTTTGAAACATAGTTTTAAACTTAACAATTCTTTCCTATATATTTTGTGAATGATTTTAAAATAATAATTAATTCATTTAAAGATGATTTGGAAGTTTTAATGAGAGTTTGAATAAATGAGTAAGAGGAATTGTTTGTACCACTTAAAGAAAAAGTGAAGAAGAATGAATATAATAACAAACTTAGTAATGCGAAAACGACTAGTACATTTGTTCCGCTTGTGAGATCTAGGAAGATAAAGCAAGGTGTTTAACTAAGGTTAGGGATGGAGCAACCAGTGCCCTGAACTTACCTGGTCTATGTTTTCATTTCTTAAGTGACGCGTGGAACAGACCGAAAGGAAAGTCCGAATGCTCTAAAATAAAAAGATTGTATTGAGTTTCCGAAATAAAAGAAGATTGGTATTATCCAAAAAATTGAAGTAATCTCCAAAATGAATAAATTACGACTTGGAATGCATAGAGATAATATTTTTATACTTGGTATTAAAACCTAAAGAAGGAACTCATCCTATTCGTGGAATTTAAAAGATGATTTCACCGTTATTCCGCCCATAGCACTTGTGGAATAGGGAAACTGATGTTGAGTAAAATTAGAATGATTTATATGATCCTATTTACTCAAAAATGTTTTGTAAAAAAATTGATTTAGGGTTTGTCGTAAACGATGTCTTAAATAACATTGTTTTTAACCCGCCTAAAAGTTAAGGAATTTGGATTGAAAGTTAAGTAAAGAAATTTGAAATATTATCCAAAGAAAAAAGAATGAATTGCTTAGAATTACTCTAAGACAAAATAAAGAGATTTTGAAATCATCTGAAAATCCCTTCAAACTAATTTTCGAAATAAAACATACTGAAGATAAAGATCATTGAAGAAAAAGATTTTCATCATGTAGGATTACTTTCCATTAGTCACTGGAGGTGAAATTTACCATATTTTAAGTGGCAGTAGTACTATGTTATGAAAATCTTTGATTTGTAAAAATATGATATGAAGTTAAGAAAGAAATCTTTTATAAAGATTTAATAAATGATTTTGGAATATTTTCCCTACGTTAAAAGTTATAGCTTGAATATAAGAAATCATTAATTAAGATTTAATGAATGATTTAGAAAGGTTTTTCTAAGTAAAAGAGAAATGATTTGGAATTATTGCAGGATTTAAGAAAGGTTTAAATAAACCAAATGATTTGATAAATGAGGCTTAATGATTTCATATATTCTTAAAAAGAAAATAGAATAAATTAAAAAGAATGTATCTGAGAAAGATATTTATAAAAGACAAAGAAATTGATTGATGATTGATATCCACTTATGAACTTAACATCTTTTAAATCGATAATTGGATTTCGAAGGAACCGTGGTCGGATTTGGGTGATTCCTATCTGAATACCACTTCGAACCAATGTATACATTCGAATGTGAAGAAATGTTGAAGATGATGATTACTGAAGACCATGGATCTTCATAGCGTGAGGACTGCTTATTGACATGCTCTGGGTAGCTCTCAGTATAGAGTTATTTATAGTGGTGGTCTTCTTGTTGTGGAGATTTTTTGGATTGCAAGGACTACTCGCTACTAGTGGTAGTAGGGGAGTGCCTTCGGTTTGTCCTGTTCTTGGACAACTTATGTGGATGTTTGTCTGACATTGCATTTCTAAAGATTACATACATTGGTTTTTACAAACGTAAATCAGTGGTGGCGGAGAAGGCAACTTCTCTTAGCTTAACACCCTCCTTGAGACGTACGAGCTTAAGGGTTGTATTTTTGTGGATGGAAATTAGTAGTCAATGGAAATGGCCGTGTGGAATTCAAAGTGATGTGATATGTGATATGTGAAAAGGCAATCGTTGCCTCAGGCTTCATCAATCGGAAATGACCGAAACAGGGTTAGATGTGGCAAGGCTAAGTGGGTCATTCCCAATTAGGGTATGATCATCTCCTTCTAGATATATTTCTTCCCACTATGACGTTCGAGATGTAAATTAATGTGGTTTGTATGCTCGAACGCCCGGTTTAAAGGTTGGTAGTGACCGGGGGATGAAATATTCGGTACTATCTAGCTGTAGAGATAGTTCGGTCTTTTGTTGGTAGAGGAGCTTTGTGATGGTTCCTCGGGACATCCATCTAGAGGTGTACCCATCCGAAGGTAGTCCCTTCACCTAGTCATTTGTATGGAAATCCATTCTCCAATAAGAACCTACGATTTTGTTTGTGGAGCCTAGCATGCTGGAATTCAATAATGGTAACAATTTCGGCTAAGATTAATAAGTTTATTTGCAAATGTCTTCAAAGGAACGTCATTAGAAATAATATCAGACGTTTTGATATATAAAAGTGTTTTAGTTATCATAAGGTAAAAATTCGTATGTGTTTATGTGTGGGCGTGGTCTTATGAGTTACTCTTTCTTTTCAAAGGATTTTATTTAAAAGGCTAATATATGACACTTACATTTATTATTGAGTTTTTCTCACGCTGGTTCATCATGCTTGATCCGGGTATTTTCAATACTTGGATTAGATCCGAGTAGTTTCAGGTTTAGTTGATGACGGTTGGAGTTTCCAGAGGAGAGTCGGAGATATTCATCTACGTATGGACATATTCTATTAACCGCTGTGCTTTGTTAGTTTTGTCAGCAGTTGTAAGGACAAATATTTATAACTGCTGAATTTAGGTTAGACTCTGATATATGCATTTTAGAAGTTTTCTTCTGTAAAGATATTTGTTCAATATTATATATATCATTCCATTCGTGTGAGACTCTGTTCTGTCTATTTTCTTTATTACATATTTCCGTGCAACTTGGGTCGGACATGAGTGGTTTATTGTCGGCTCAAAGGATACAGAATTGTGGGTCATCACACAAGCCATGCCGATCCATCTACCTTCTTCTATGCTAAACCTTCCTTTGCTTCGATCATGCCGACCCCTTGCATATCCAATCATACCGATCCATCTACCTTCTTCTATTCCGAACCCTCCTTTTCTTTGACCATGCTGACCCCTTATCTATCCAATCATGTCGATCCTTATGGCACTACGAAGCCATGCTGATCCCTTGTTTGTCCAAGCCAAAATCCATATTTCAAGCAACCTACGTCGTTTATCGACCAATTTTTCTCAATTCTGGCTTCATATAACCATATGTACTTTACTTCCGGGTCCTATAATTATTGCTCTGTGGGCATCGTTCTTGATAACGGTTGAATCTATCTTATGCATCAGTTCAATATAACCGGGTTAAGATACCGGGTTACCCTTTCCCCTCAAAGTACGTCTTATGAGTAACATGACTTGCTTTGAATTAAAACAAGTCTGAATTGTTGAAAAGAGGTTCATTTATCTTTCGAGATGATTGTTATTCCTTTGTCAAATCATTTTTCCAAGGCATCGAATTCTTCATTGACTTCCATGACGCTTGATTGATTTTTAATAATATAAATCCAGTGCCATATTTCACCAACATATATAAATCCGGTTATGCAAGACTTATAAAAAATTTATTATCTGGTCCAACCTTGAACTTGAAAATTTCTGGTTTGATTTCACTTTTTGTTGATTTCAAAAGATGAACCTTTAGACCACTCTCGTGCACATTCATATACACGTTTCTATTGTTGGCTCCTGTGACGACCCGAAATTTTCGAGCATTTAAAATCGGGATATATAATTGATTTTAAATATTTAAAAGTTTAATTTTTAACTTGAATTCAAATGTCACAATTTATTTGATGATTAAATTATTAAATTAAATAATTTAAAGTTGGGTAAAATGCTAAATCTGGAGTTTTAAGCCTGTTGAAAATAATTTGAAGGCTTGTAAAATTTATATTGATAACACTGAAGATAATAGAAGTTGTAAAATTGAAATTAACAGTGCTTTGTTTCGTTTTAAAATTTTATAGTTTAAATTGAATTTTAAAATAGGCTTCCGAGATACAGTCTCGGAATTTGACGAAACCAGTTCCATTGGATCCGTAATATAGAATTTTTATCAGATTTCAAATTTCGTAGTGATCAGAGTTGTTGTGTGACCGTACGGTAAGTAAACGCCCTGAGATCTTATACCGAAAATTTAAATACATTTATATTTTTGCTTGGTCAAAATGAAACAACATCAGCCGACTTCCTTTCATATCCATGTTCCTTTTTTTACAACATCACGCAACCCCTTTTCTTTAACAATGGAACGAAATCCCTCTTTTAAAACAAAAATCAAAGTTAAAATAAAAATGGCGACAGAATAATACGAATTGAAATAAATGGCTACCCTCATTTTTAATTCAAATCGATTTGTTCGATTGTTGGGAAACCAGATCGAGAGCCTTGTTGCACGAACATAGGTGGGGTCAAGCGGCAGATCTGGAAGTTCGTGCAAGGCGAAGGGGCACAGGTGGCCGTGTTCGCGCATGGATGAGTAGTGGGTGCGGCGCTTGTTCTTGGAGGCGATAGTTTGGTCGATCGGCCGTTGGAGTTAGGGTTGCTTTTTGCGCTCGATTTAGGGATAGTGTTTGAATCTAAAGCTAGAGTTGGGATTGTGGAGGATAAGCGCAGGAGCAAGCAAAGTTGGTGATGTGCGGTGCAGTGTGGGATACCGCCACCAAGTACCGTAGCAGGGGAGTCGACCGAGAGGTGGGACCAGGCGAGTTGCTTCGGGTGGACGAACGTCGACTGTTGGTGAAGCCTAGGCGGTAGGCGTTGTCATATGTAGTGAGGTAGCATTTTTATCTTGTTTTTTTAAAAATAAATAAATAAATAATATATATATTGTAGATTAGAAAACAGAGAAAAGAAAAAAATAATATAAACACACATACCTTTTTATTTAAACATATATACCAGAAAATAAAATATATGTATACATTTATACATATTTTAAATTATATAGTAGACAGAAATTTTTTGTGTATTGCCTTTGAAAATATAGGATGCGTATAGAACTTGATTTTTAATCAATATAAATTATTTTTATAAGTATATGTGATTTCAAAAATAGTAATAAACATGCATGTACACATTTTGATTTACTAGCTTATTTTAAAAACGTATTATAAGTAATTAACTTGTTTAATAAACTGATTAATTTATTTTAGTCACCAAAAATAAATTTATTTAAGGAAAATTTGGTAAAAACAAGAACTTTTAAAATAAAAATCACTAGTCAGTTAAATTTACCAAATGGAAATTTAATTATTCGATTGGTTCGAATATTAATGAAAATCATCTAATGTTTATACAAGGTCGAAAACTGTGAAACCAAGGCAAAGTGGATTGCTAAATAATAGCAAAGGTGAGTTAATCTCACTCAGCTAAATTTTTAATTTAAATTTAAATGGTTAAATTTAAATAATTGATTGAATGATTGGATTTGGTGTGTTATATTATATATGATAGTATATAGTATATCTTGGAATTGGTATTTATGTTGTGCTAACGTCTGTGATGCAGGGAAAACAGGTTGGAGGGATCCAACTGGGTCCCTCAACATTTATTTAAATTAATTAATATTCTCTATGTGATTATTTGATATTCTATGATGAATTATATTGGGATATTGAATGCTATGGTTTGATTTACTATATTTGGGTATAATGAGTTACCAAAAATATATATATTGGATTTTGGAAGGAAAATAAAGAATTGAATTCGTAAGCGAAATAATTATAGAAAATTTGAATAAATTAAGAATGAATTGAAAAGAAATGGAAGTGATATTAAAATACTAATAAATAACTTCGAGTATGAAAAAGAAAAAGATTTTAAATAAACAGAAATTGACGAATTGTAAAAAAATCAAGGTTATTATTTTAAAGGAATAAAGAATTATTTTGAAATTTAAAGTATAAATTTATTAACAGGATTAAGAAGTAAATTGAGAAATCTAAAATTGGTATTTTCAGTTAAAAATATTTTAAATCATAATTAAGAAATAAAATCGGAAATTAATGGATTTTGGAATAAAAAGGGAGTAAATTGGAAATCAATTTGGAAAATTGATTCAAGTGTTTGAAATTGGTAATTTAAAGAAGAATGTGAGTATATTTCTTTGGATAGCCAAGTATGTTCAAAGTAAAGTTTTAAATATAAGATAAAAAGTTTTAATTTCGTTTTAAAAAGCATATTTTAGGAATTTATTATTTCTAAATATCAAAACTCTAAAGTAAATATTTTTCAAATCTATTGTCGTAGTAATTATTTATAAAAAAGTGTCTTAGTATTTTGTTTTAAAAGTGAAAACCCAGTTTTATATTTTATAAAATAATCATATTTTCAAATATTTATGTAGTATGTATTTTTAACCCAATTATTGAAGTAGTTTTTAACGTAAATGTTTTAAAGTATATTTCAAAGTAAGCGTTTTAAATTATTTTAAAAATCTAAAGTTTTGTGCTTGATGATTCCAGTGGAAATAGAAAATATTTGGGAAATTTATCCTGAGAAAGGAAGATAGTTTGAAACTGTTTTCAAAGGGTTGAAAAGTGAAAATATATCTTGTGAAGATATTTTTGGGATTAATAAATAATTTGGGAAATTATTTATTGGTTGATGGTTGTTGTGAATGTTAATTGATAGTTAAATCACCGACTATTAATATTGGGCAAATGCGTTGATCGTTTCGAAGACACCGGGATCGAGATTTATTTCTCGAAAACCACTTCGATCCGGTTTGTACGTTTCGTGGGAAACGAGTGTGGATTCGAAGTTGGAGTAGTGTAGTACAAGGGCTAGTCGCTACTAATCCTGAGGATATTTCCAAAATGGATGTAGTAGGAATAGTGCCTTCGGTTCCGTTCGAACCCGGGACGGACTTATATGGTTGAATGCTTTCTGAACATCGCCAGGTGGATGATGGGCATTCTAAGGGATATGTTCTAAAAAGGTAAGGCTTAGCCTCAAGCCTCATCAACCGAGAATGACTGAAAATCAGGGGTTATGGAGCAAGGCTAGGTGGGTAGCATCCATTCAGGGTGAGGTCATCCCTGTCTAGATGTCCCTTTTTATTTCGGCTCAGTGGTGCGGTTGCTGATCCCAATCGCGGGGTGATCTCACTCGGGATTACCCTGTAAGGGGTAGTCCCGATCTTGTGTTGCAGAGGAGCTGACATACTCCTCGGTACTGTGATCTAGGCCACGTATTGTGACAGGTGGTACCCCAGTGCCTAATCTTTAGTTGGAAATCCATTCTCCCTACGAGCCTTGTACGAGTTTTGTTTGTATTACCCACTCTGTGGCTAGTAGCTGGAATTTAATAGATGTAACAATTTCGGCTATTTTATAAGTATTTGTAAATAGCCCCTTTTATAATATCAGAGGATTTCTATAAAAAGTGTTTTAGCTATCGTAAGGTAAAAACCCGACATGTTTATTTGTGGCATGGTCTAACGAGATGCTTTTGTTTTCAAAGAATTTTTGAAACTTTAATAATCAATTGAGTGTGATTTTCTCACGCTGGTATTCCAGACCGATTCGGGTGTTATTTAACTGTAATGCTCGGGTCTGACCGAGTATTATAGGATACATGACATGATGCTGGGGAGCTCAGGAGACGAGCTGGATGTCGATATGTACCTTCGTACTTTTTATATATATTCCGCTGTGTTGAGTAGCTGTGTATCCAGTTGTATGTTATTGAACTCTGATGATGTACTCTGATAATGATGTATGTATAAACATATATATATATATATATATATATATATATATTTTTGTGTAAAGATCATTTATTATCTATTATATTTTATTCCGCTGCGATGGTTAGATTTTGATGTTGTTTTCTATTTTCTCTCCTTCTACCTCTTCTTCTTTAACCCAATGGTTCGTATTTCTGTGCAACTTGAGTTGATTGTTGTAGAATAGTGTTGAATCAAGGGGTACGGATTTGCGGGTCGTTACACTTGGTGTCAGAGCTTAGGATGGTGATAACCTTGGCTCTAGTGGGAATTACTCATAGAATAGAGTTCGTAGTACTCTAGAATGAGTTTGAGAGTATTAATGGATATGAGCGCGTATTTGTTAGTGAATATAAAATTGTTTTTATATTGCGTTGATTTATCGGTTGAGTGTTTATGGATTCTGGTCGATATATGGGATGCCATGTTATCGATAGGAATTTCTAAACTCTTGAACAAGATAAACCGACACAATATTGTTTAACTAGGGTAAATGAGATAATTTTACCCAAAATTAATTTTGTATATAAAGGAAATGATTTTTCGTGAATTTTTATAGTTGTATATGAATGTTTGGTTGTTAGAAAGTGATAATAGTAAATTATTATAATTGTATGAGAATTGAATAAGAAATTGAAATAATAACTAAAGATGGAGGAATAAATTAATAAATAAGTGGAATTTGTAAATGTGATTCATAATTGAATAAGGAATTGAAATTATAATTAAAACTAAGAAACAAATTCATAAACAAATGAAATTTGTAAATATAAACTAAATGTGAATTATAGTGTGATTAATTATTAAAATAAGATAAAATTCCAAAGTAATGTTGGAATATAAATTTAAAGGATTTGGGATTTGGAAATTGGAAATTTAGATTCCTTTGAATTTGATAATGATTCTCAAAAGTTGGGAAAAATAAAATATATTTGAGAAATATTTTTGAATCGGATGTGAAATCTAGAGAGATTTGGAATTTTAAATATTTGAAGGGTTTTAAAAGAGAGAAAAGCATTGAACTCTTTACGGTCGCTGGAAAATAATTCCGATGATGATCGCGACATCATCGGTGTTCATTTTCGAGTTTCCAAAAGAGGGATTGCTACCTGAATGTTTTGGATTAATGTTTGTTAGAGGAATTTGGTTCATTTTGAAAATGCAAAGGAATAGTTTGGTTAGATATATATATATATATATATATATATATATATATATATATATATATATGTTTTCAAAATCGAATGTTGAACTTAAGTTTGAGAAAAAATAGTTAAGTTGGATTAAATAAACAAGTTTTAAGATTAAAATTTATAAGTAATTGATTAGTTACTATGGTATGCAAACGAAATGAAATTCAATATTAGTTGATGCTTGATTTAAATATGTAAAATAAGGTGCAAAATAAGTTCAAATGGACCAAAAATAATTTATGTTTGGAAATAAAATTTATTGGTTGACAATGAATTTGTGAATAAATAAAGGGATCAACTATTGAACTTATAAAGTAAAGTTGATATTAATCAGAAGAAATTGGAAATTTTAATCCGGAAATTAAAATTTAACTTAAGTGAATGAAAGTAAAGAAAATATATTGAATTTATCTTGAGATAAGTTAAATAAAATTGAAATTGAAATTGAATTAAATTGGATATAAAGCTAAAAGGTAAAATGATTATAATTGTGAAATGAAAATTTATACCTTAAGCCAGTAGGTGTTATATATATAATATGAAATTGCGATTATATGATGAAATGACTCAAATGAGAAATGCAATATAATCTTTTAAGTAAATAAATAAGTTTTGAACTCATATATTGAGAAATAAAATTTAGTTAAATTTGGATTGAATTGAATCAAAAGTCAGTTGTGTCATGAATGATATTAAATGGAATTAAGTCCTCGCTTAACAAAAATTCAAAAGAATGGTATGTAACTAGATTTAGCTGAAGTTGAGTTGGAATAAAATTGAATTTAAATGAATTCAGTCGAATTATAGATAACATTAACTGGAATAAATTCTACTCAAACAAATAAATGTAAATTAAGCAAGTATTGAATTAGAATAAATAAGCTTCGGAAGCTTATAAAAGAATTGAAAAGCATTGATTTTTTTTATATATAATCCCTAGTTAAAGGTAAGATGTGAATGTGGTTGATTGTAAATAGATGATGAAGTATGAATATTAAAAGTGAGTAGCTTATAAAATTTAAAAAAGGGAACAAATAAGCCGAAATAAAAAAATATTGTATTCTGAGATAAAAATCCAAACTTGGGATATAAAATAAGATTGAACTCAAGGAAATCAAATAAAACGATCTACAAGATAAATGAAAAAGGAAAATCAAGTATAGGATTATAATTGGATGTGATGTTGAATGAAAATTGAATTGGATTAAAATGGACATGGTGTGAAATATAAACAAATCCAATTCAAGCATAAATTGAATGGCCTTATTATTAATAAATTCAACAATGAATTGTTAATGTAAATTAAAATTTAAAATGGATAAAAGAATAAACTAATCGAATGAATTAGTGAAATGGTTGGGATTTGATCAAAGGAAAATCAAATCAAAGATTGTGAATAGGTAATAGAGTTTGGAAATAAAGCTTAGGTTATGGAATTATAAATGAATATGTGTATACATTATTAACTTGGACTATGAATAAATTTGAACCGTGAATGAAAAAATAAATGTCAATGGGATTGGTTGTAAGTAGATGAAAGTATGGATATAAATAAATTTGTGACTTATAGAACTTAGAAATGGAATTGTAAGTGAATTAAATATAAAGCGGAGTTGGTTGGAATTGGATTACAATAGAAATGATTTAAGTTGCAAATAAAATCCAATATGAATATAACGAGTTAATTTCGAGCTTGGATACTATTTTGATAAATTGAGAATGTGAATTAAAATTCAACTGGATTGAATTGATGATATACAAGCATGGAAGGTTATTGAGCTTAAATAAAAATTTGGTGAGTATGAAACAGATTGATTTTAAAATTGATTAAATTTGATATGAGTTTGTTTCGATTGGTAATGGTTAGTGATATACAAAACATAAATTGTGTCGAGCTAAATAAAATGGGTTCGTATGGAACCTATGCACTATGAAATAAAATACCATGTAAGATAAAGTAGAAATGAATTAAAAATAAATCGAGTTGGAGATCAATTTAAAATTTGCTATAAAACTTAAGAAATAAAAATTCTATGAACGGGTAAATGTAAATAAAATTGATTTTGAAATCAATTGAATCGAATATGAGCTTGTTTGGATTAAAAATGCATTGAAATGTAAGAAATTGGATTGTAAACCATTAACATTAAAAAAAAATGGCATATGAATTGGTTGAAATAAATGTCGAAGCCTTAAAATTGTTTATGACAATTATTTAGTATGCATTTTTTTAGAATTCATGTTTTAAGCTATATAAATATAAGTGAAATGTGGAAAATTGTATATATTTTGCACTTACTTGTTTAAATTGAGTAAGTACAGGTACCGAGAAGCCGTTTGGCTGGATTGGATCGCGCTAAATGCTAAAGTAAATAAGCCGCTTGCTTATAAATGCTAAATAAGGTACGCCTACGCAATAAAAATAGGAAATATGAACTGTTTTTGGTTTTTCCGACCGTGTGAGTCGATGTATATATATATTTATATCTTTTGTCAAATTGCAAAAGCTCCTCCGTACAAAGGAGACTCTGCCAAAAAAATTCAGAAATTTAGGGAGTTAGAATTTTTTTGAGAAAGTTTGATAATTTAAATTTAATTTTAAATTTAAAGTTAAATGAATGAAGCAAATAGTTTTGTTTGAAACTATAGGAGAGTTGAGAAGTTAGTAAGAATGGTAATGGGTCTTTTACAAATAAGATAGTTGATAGGATGTTGAATTGTTGGTTTTGGGTAAATTAAACGGGTATTGGACCATTCTTCCTAACTTGTAATTTCGAGGACGAAATTCATTTAAGGGGTGAGAAATGTGACAACACGAAATTTTCGAGCATTTAAAATTGGGAAATTTAATTGATTTTAAATATTTAAAAGTTTAATTTTTAACTTGAATTCAAATATCGCAATTTATTTGATGATTAAATTATTAAATTAAATAATTTGAAGTTGGGTAAAATGCTAAATCTAGAGTTTTAAGCCCGTTGAAAATAATTTGAAGGCTTGTAAAATTTATATTGATAACACTGAAGATAATAGAAGTTGTAAAATTGAAATTAATAGTGTTTTGTTCCGTTTTAAAATTTTATAGTTTAAATTGAATTTTAAAATAGCCTTCCGAGACACAGTCTCGGAATTTGACAAAATCAGTTCCACTGGATCCATAATATTGAATTTTTATCGGATTTCAAATTTCGTAGTGATCAGAGTTGTTGTGTGACCGTACGGTAAGTAAACGCCCTGAGATCTTATATCAAAAATTTAAATACATTTATATTTGTGCTTGGTCAAAATGAAGCAACATCGACCGACTTCCTTTCATATCCATGTTTTCTTTTTTTACAACATCACACAACCCTTTTTCTTTAAAAATGGAACCGAATCCCTCTTTTAAAACAAAAATCAAAGTTAAAAAAAATGGCGATAGAATAATACGAATTGAAATAAATGGCTACCCTCCTTTTTAATTCAAATCGATTTGTTCGATTGTTGGGAAACCAGATCGAGAGCCTTGTTTCACGAACGTAGATGGAGTCGAGCGGCAGATCTGGAAGCTCGCGTGAGGCGAAGGGGCACGGGTGGTCGTATTCGCGCATGGATGAGTAGTGGGTGCGACGCTTGTTCTTAGAGGCGATAGTTTGGTCGATCGGCAGTTGGAGTTAGGGTTGCCTTTTGCGCTCGATTTAGGGATAGTGTTTGAATCTAAAGCTAGAGTTGGGATTGTGGAGGATAAGCGCAGGAGCAAGCAAAGTTAGTGATGTGCGGTGCTATGTGGGATATCGCCATCAAGTACCGTAGCAGGGGAGTCGACCGAGAGGTGGGACCAGGCGCGAGTTGCTTCGGGTGGACGAACGTCGACCGTTGGTGAAGCCTTGGCGGTAGGCGTTGTCATCTGTAGTGAGGTAGCATTTTTATTTTGTTGTTTTTTTTAAAATAAATAAATAGATAAATAATATATATATTGTAGATTAGAAAACAGAGAAAAAAATATATAAATACACACCTTTTTATTTAAACATATATACCAAAAAATAAAATATATGCATACATTTACACATATTTTAAATTATATAGTAGACAGAAATTTTTTGTATATAGCCTTTGAAAATATAGGATGTGTATAGAACTTGATTTTTAATCAATATAAATTATTTTTATAAGTATATGTGATTTCAAAAATAGTAATAAACATGCATGTACACATTTTAATTTACTAGCTTATTTTAAAAATGTATTATAAGTAATTAACTTGTTTAATAAACTGATTAATTTATATTAGTCACTAAAAATAAATATATTTAAGGAAAATTTGTTAAAAACGAGAACTTTTAAAATAAAAATCACAAGTTAGTTAAATTTACCAAATGGAAATTTAATTATTCGATTGGTTCGAATATTAATGAAAATCATCTAATGTTTATACAAGTTCGAAAACCGTGAAACCAAGGCAAAGTGAAGTGGATTGCAAATAATAGCAAAGGTGAGTTAATCTCACTCAGCTGAATTTTTAATTTAAATTTAAATGGTTAAATTTAAATAATTGATTGAATGATTGGATTTGGTGTGTTATATTATATATGATAGTATATAGCATATCTTGGAATTGGTATTTATGTTGTGCTAACGTCTGTGATGCAGGGAAAACAGGTTGGAGGGATCCAACTGGGTCCCTCAACATTTATTTAAATTAATTAATATTCTATGTGTGATTATTTGATATTCTATGATGAATTATATTGGGATATAGAATGCTATGGTTTGATTTACTATATTTGGGTATAATGAGTTACCAAAAAAATATAAATTGGATTTTGGAAGGAAAATAAAGAAGTGAATTCGTAAGAGAAATAATTATAGAAAATTTGAATAAATTAAGAATGAATTGAAAGGAAATAAAAGTGATATTAAAACACTAATAAATAGCTTCGAGTATGAAAAAGAAAAAGATTTTAAATAAACAGAAATTGACGAATTGTAAAAAAATCAAGTGTTATTATTTTAAAGGAATAAAGAATTATTTTGAAATTTAAAGTATAAATTTATTAACAGGATTAAGAAGTAAATTGAGAAATCTAAAATTGGTATTTTCAGTTAAAAATATTTTGAATCATAATTAGGAAATAAAATCGAAAATTAATGGATTTTGGAATAAAAATGGAGTAAATTGGAAATCAATTTGGAAAATTGATTCAAATGTTTGAAATTGGTAATTTAAAGAGGAATGTGAAAAGAAATATATTTCTCTGGAGATAGGTTTTCACTTTTAAAACAAAATACTAAGTCACTTTTTTATAAATAATTACTACGACAATAGATTTGAAAAATATTTACTTTAGAGTTTTGATATTTAGAAATAATAAATTCCTAAAATATTTTGTGCTTGGTGATTCCAGTGGAAATAGAAAATATTTGGAAAATTTATCCTGAGAAAGGAAGATAGTTTGAAACTATTTTCAAAGGGTTGAAAAGTGAAAATATATATTGTGAAGATATTTTTGAGATTAATAAATACTTTGGGAAATTATTTATTGGTCGAAGGTTGTTGTGAATATTAATTGATAGTTAAATCACCGACTATCAATATTGGACAAATGCGTTGATCGTTTCGAAGAGATCGGGATCGATATTTATTTCTCGAAAACCACTTCGATCCGGTTTGTACATTTCGTGGGAAACGAGTGTGGATTCGAATTTGGAGCAGTGAAGTTCAAGGGTTAGTCGCTACTAATCCTGAGGATATTTCCAAAATGGATGTAGCAGGAATAGTGCCTTCGGTTCCGTTCGAACCCGGGACGGACTTGTATGGATGAATGCTTTCGGAACATCGTCAGGTGGACGATGGGCATTCTAAGGGATATGTTCTAAAAAGGTAACGCTTAGCCTCAAGCCTCATCAACCGGGAATGACTGAAAATCAGGGGTTATGCAGCAAGGCTAGGTGGGTAGCACCCGTTCAGGGTGAGGTCATTCCTGTCTAGATGTCCCTTTTATTTCGGCTTAGTGGTGCGGTTGCTGATCCCAACCGCGGGGTGATCTCACTCGGGATTATCCAGTAAGGGGTAGTCCTGGTCTTGTGTTGCAGGGGAGCGGGCGTACTCCTCGGTACTATGATCTAGGCCACGTACTGTGACAGGTGGTACCCCAGTGCCTAGTCATTAGTTGGAAATCCATTATCCCTACGAGCCTTGTACAAGTTTTGTTTGTATTACCCACTCTGTGGCTAGTAGCTGGAATTTAATAGATGTAACAATTTCGGCTATTTTATAAGTATTTGTATATAGACCCTATTATAATATCAGAGGATTTCTATAAAAAATGTTTTAGCTATCGTAAGGTAAAAACCCGACATGTTTATTTGTGGTGTGGTCTTACGAGATGCTTTTGTTTTCAAAGAATTTTTGAAACTTTAATAATCAATTGAGTGTAATTTTCTCATGCTGGTATTGCAGACTGACTCGGGTGTTATTTAGCTGTAATGCTCGGGTCAGACCGAGTATTATAGGCTACAGGACATGATGCTGGGGAGCTCAGGAGACGAGCTGGATGACGATACGTACCTTCGTACTTGTTTATATATATTCCGTTGTGTTGAGTAGCTGTGTATCCAATTGTATGTTATTGAACTCTGATGATGTACTCTGATAATGATGTTTGTATAAAAAGATATATATATATATTTGTTTTTGTGTAAAGATCATTTATTATCTATTATATTTTATTCCGCTGCGATGGTTAGATTCTGATGTTGTTTTCTGTTTTCTCTCCTTCTACCTCTTCTTCTTTAACCTAATGGTTCGTATTTCTGTGCAACTTGAGTTGATTGCTGTAGAATAGTGTTGACTCAAGGGGTATGGATTTGCGGGTCGTTACAGCTCCCGGACGTGTTTGAACGCGCACGGGTCATTTCCAATTTCTGTAATATTTTGTACGTTCATATTCATATCCAAATCCTTACAATTATTTTTTGTGTTCCTTCTCTCTTCTTCTTCTTCTTCTTCCTTTTTCTTTAGGGATCGACATTCACTATACTGACCCATCTTTGTAGCCATGCTAATATGGATCAACGGATTTTAATGCCGACCTCTCTCCATTTATGACTCGTACAATTGTCCTTGTAGCTGAACCCTCTCCCGCACATACATATATATAAGCCTCTCCTTTCAACCTTCCTCAATTTTTCATTTACATGCTTTCACACCGAAACTTCCCGTCGAACCCAAGCTCTTCAAACTTCGGTCTTAAATCTAACCACGAACCAACTAACCCATAAACATGCTTTTCCTTCGTCTTCGATTCAATAACCCCCAAAACTTTGCCGTATCTTAACTCGAACCTCCATATTTCCATATAGGTATGATTTCGTATTAATCCTTCTAATTATACGATTAAGTTACCAGGCCCACGTTTTTAGTGAATGTTTGATCCGTGTATAAGGTGGCGAACGATCTTGGAGTGACTAATGATTATTGGAACAAAGGTTTGGTAGGTTGAATTAGGCATAGGACGAGGAGATAAAACAAGGGTTCTTCGAGGGATTTGAGGGAAGAAGAGTTAGGGACAGAGAAATGAAGGGTTCGATGGTACTAGTGACTCGGAATGAAGGGACCGATATGATGGTTTTTTAATAGAGGGATCGGTAGTTGAGTTAGGAGTTGAGAGAGGAGAAGGAAGTGAGGGTTCGACGAGGAGCCTTGATTGAAGAAAGGCCAAAGGTAAAGAGATGTAGTGATCGGTAGACTATAGCACGGTAGTGATAGGGATCGGTGTTAGTGACTCTGAGTGAGGGTTGAGAAGGTTTTGATGGAGGGACCAATGATTATGGTCAAATATAGGGATCGGCTTAAGAGTACTTGGGAAAGGGATCAGTAGTGAACACTAAGTATTAGCCTATACCTAATAAACTATACAACTTAATTTGTTCCAACAATCACCACTAGTTTGCCTTGCTAACCTTGAACATATGATGTCAATGGACAATCTAACATGCATACTTAAGCTATCAAACTTGAGATCTAACAATCAAATTTATATAGATTTCAATATGGACTAAGTGACAAACTTGCAAATGAACTTAAGTAACAAACTTCATATTTCGATATGCCAATAGTCGATCCCAAAGCTTTCATAGTCGATCAATTTTCTTGCCAGTTGAGACGGTCAGCGATGAAGGTCTTTCTAGATAAACTCCCATGTTTCTTTGTTTTACTTTGTTTTTCTAATTTCAAACTGGTCATATCGATATATATTGCACTGCACTACACTAGTTCACATTTTGGACGGGGCGAACATGTTATTTTTTTATCTCGATTATCTGCTAAGTATAGCTGATATAGATTTCAAATTCTCGTAGCGTTCAGCTGACATGTCTTTTGATTCGACAATGTGACAAATTGATTCTGAAGCAAAGTCAAGTTCCAAAACTATATCCAATAGGCTTTCTCCTAGCCATCGTATGGAACAAACAGAAATTTTCTAAAACATGAGCCAATCATTCCACAAATATTCCAGTCCTTCCAACAGAAAACATAAGCCCTGCCCTTGATGCTGTAGAGGGAGCTATTCTTCTAGATAACCTAGTGGATTCATAGGCTTCTCGAATTAGCGAGGCTTCTCTCCGTCGGCTATGCTCTATTCATGGAATTCCGTTTGGGAATGTCTTGGTTCCTTCATGACATGATAGGCCTCACTTGCCCCCAGCAGGGTACATAGCTTGCAATAAGTTTGTGTGTTGGGTTGGAAGTATATCGTCCTTCAATTCGTTTGTCTGAGAAATGCTAACATATCTTGGGTTAGCCTCTACCCAACGACACCCTAATAGTTATACTTTCATACAAGAGACCTTATTGATGCTTATGAATGTTTTATTTCGTTCGCCTACTCCCAAAGGTAAAAGATTTTTTTACAACTTCAAATGACGGTCGGGAAGCCCTTCTTATCTCTTTCTTAAACCGTCGCCAAACTGCCAAGTTCTGATGGGCTCTTGGGAAAACTCTCATTGTTTAAGCATGAAGGATTGTACATGCGATGCCCTTTCGGGTTTGCGAGATGGTGGTTAGAAGGACATAAGTATTACTTCCCCTTATTTCTCAAATTCATCAATCCAAAACATAACTTTTCCTTTGAATCAACTAACATCCGGAGCTCTGTTAGGTGTTCGTCCACGTCCTGAGGGCGTCGACTTTTCAAGAATTGTTGCTTCCATCCAAGCTACCCTTATGGAGGATAGGGATATCAAACTCCTTGTCACGATGAGTTACGTCCGTTGTTTGGGTTATTGGAAGATGGCCACATTATCGGGCTTCCTAGAAGCGCGACATAACAAAAGAATGTTGTTGAACAACGAAGGGGTACCGTCAACCCCATCATGCCCCTTGTCGAGGGGACTCGGGATGATACCGAGGAAGGCGATATTAAGTATTCTCAAGCTGACAAGCTGAAAGATGTCGATGTAGGCCTCAGGAAAGTTCCAATGATTGAACCATCGCAAGTTGCATAATCCCAAACACCCACAAAAAGAAAGAAAAGGTTGGCGTGCAAGCTTCGTAGAAGAAAAATCGCCATAGATCCAGAGTTTGTTATTACTCTTGTTGAAAATGAATCGTCCTCTCAACACTTGGAAAGTTCGCTAAAAGGATTTTCGAATCTTCAAATTTCGGATGACATCATGACTTATGACTTTCCAAACATCAACATTGAAGGCCTTAACTATCCCATTAGAAGTGGCTAAGGCATTCGACCTTCTGATAAAGGAGAGAAAACGCCGATGAGAAAGGCTATAGTCACCGGTCTATTGGGGGAACACTAGGAAACTCACGATTATATGCACTTCACTATACACTTCTTATTAATCTTTCATGCAACAATTACTAATCCACTCTCATTTGATCTTTATAGGCACAGTGTCACAATCTAGATTCTTCGATCGCCTTAGAAGTTCTTCATCAAACTACCGATCTAGCCGGGATACAGAGTCTACCTAGTACAAGGTGAAGGATAAGGGACGAGATAAGAATTATCACTCAAGGGAATCTTCTTCCTCTTCCAAATGAAAATTCAATCATAGTCATCTCGTCAGGATGAACAGTCTAACTTTCCTGCTTGGAGTGGAGACCGGCCTTCCACTCATGGCCTTCATATCGCTGCATCTCACGAGCAACACTCTGGCTCCTCGATTAGACAAATATCCGCTTGCTACTTCTGATCCGCCTTTGCTGGCTTCCGCTCCTGACGCTTCCACAACAGAAAAATTTGCTGAGCTCAAGGTACTTTTCTAAATATTTGCTTTGATGGTCTCAAATTCCTTCCTTCCATTCACACGATTTTAGGGCATGCCAAGGAAAGTTCTCTTGCATGCGCCAATGATGTATTTGTGTAGCACTAATCATTTAGACACTTGGCTAAAAAAATCTCCAAAGTATCCATTAAACATCAACATGAGATTGACCACCTCAAGTTAGAAGCTATACACGATAAGGACATAAACAAGCATCATGATGTTGAATTGTTAGAATTTAAAACCCAATTTACCGAAGCGGGGAATAATGCTAAGGAAAAGGCAGAGGCAGTAAGCCATTTAGAAGTTTCTCATAAAAAGGAACACGACGCGGCACTTCATCATAGCGGGGCACTTGCTCTATAAAAGGACTCCTTGCAAAAGGAAAAAGATGCTCTAGCTTGCCGTGTCGAAGAACTTAAAGAACTTCTCAAGAAGGAAAGGGAGGAAAAAATCGATGCTCAAAAGGAATCGTGGAAGTACTACGAGGAAGTTGTTGAGGCCAGGAGCTCAAAGGTTAAACTCGACAAGCAATTCGCTAAAATCAAAGCTCTCAAAGAAGAAGCTCTCAAAGAAGGCCGAAAAGAGACGATCGAACAAGTTAACTCCCAAGTGGAAGATCAATCCAGTAGGAATGAGACTAAGGACTTATTCAACCCATTGATTGTTGAATGCAATGCCAAATTCTTGATCCATAATGACTTAAGTTTTTTCAGTGAGGGTTATCTCAAATCACTCGATGAAGCTTGGGAGCATATCATCGAGATGAAGAAAAAAGAACTGGGTGAGGCTGAGCTCAACGAAGAAGAATTAGTGAGGGAAATTCTTCACGGAAACAAACCCTTGGATTTAGCCACTACAAAGCTTTGATTCTTTAATGCTTTTACACCCACCGAAGGAGGAGAACATATTGCTCGAGCTTTAGGGAATGATCGTAATTATTCCTCTCCATCCCAAGTAGTTGGAAAATCAATCTCTCTCGATATGGAGCAAGATCTTGGCTATGATTCGAACAGGCTTGGCATCGAATCCAAGATATTATCTACCATTTTAGAAGGAGGCGTCCCGGCAACTACGGAGAGTCAACCAATTGCTGGTATCATGCTTTAATCCTTAATATATGAAAAGTTTTTTGTTCTTCAAGCGCAATGGTTTTTAGCTAATCTCTCCATTTTAACGAATTTTGCAGGTCTTCTGGGCCCTATTAAGACTCCAAAAGGCTATACCACTGAATCTGGTAGCTGTTGATGCACTGGGACCCGATGCTTATGTCATTGGGGCCCTTGATGATGATAGGATCAAGAATCAACTCCTGGTTGATGAATTTGATGACGTAATGATTATCCATGCCTCGGAATGCATTGATAAGACTAGCATAAAGGAGTGGTTCAAAAAGGAGGAGTTGTTGAAAAGAAAAATTAAAATTGAACTCACCAAAGTGGATGTTGATGATCCTCATCTTGTACCATTGCAAATTATTCCATGGGGTGTGTCAATCCCTGATGAACTTCCTCTTACCTCCACAAGCTCTCCAGTTAAAGGTGGCAAGGCGTCCTGGAAGAAAAGCACAAGTGGCTTTACTCCCAATAGGTCCAAAAAAGAGAGGTAGTCGAAGAGATAGCTGTCGTTTCAAATCAATGTACATAGTATGCATAGTCGTTCCATTCATTAGTTGTGGTTGTATGGGTATGAATCTCGATCTTTTCGAATAACTTGTACTAAAATCTCAATACCTGTTATGTAAGTAAAAGTTTTTATTTTATGTTATGATTCGCACGAACTGTTATTTAAGTAGTTGAACGCTTACATTCCATTTAATGTATTTGTAATTCGTTGCTTGTAAATTCTGGTAACAATTTATTAACTCCATCCCAAGGCCTCCAAGTGGGTGTAGCCTCAAGTCATATAAAACACCAGGCTCAAGCCTTAGTGTTGCGCTATTGGATTCATCGGTTTTTTGATTAACTGTGCTTCTACCCCCGGCATTGATTTGGCGAGGCCAAAAGCCGGAAGGTCGAATTCCATCCTCAATAAGTTTATACCCTCCTATCTATTTCAAGCCGGAGTTTGTGGAATAGAAAACGGTCGAAATCCACTCATCTATTCATTCATGATTATATCCATACTCTAGGGATAAGGTTCAGTTGATAGGTGGTCGGTTCGCACCTAGTTTATGTTTATACTCTAATATGCACTTTGGGGACTTAGAGTTATCTAGTAGGTAGTCAGTCTCCACCTGGTTTATATTTATACTCCAGTCCAAACTCTGGGGACATAGAGTTGTTTCACGGGCGGTCAGTTTCCACCCGATTTATGTTTATACTCCAGTCCGCACTCCGGGGACTTAGAGTTGTTTCGCGGGTGGTAGATTTCCACCTAATTTATGTTTAAACTCCAGTCCGCACTTTGGGGACTTAGAGTTGTTTCATGGGTGGTCATTTTCCACTCGATTTACGTTTATACTCCAGTCCGCACTCTGGAAACTTAGAGTTATTTAAAAGGGCTGTCAAGTCTTTCTTTTTTTTGGTTGATTAATTTGCCCCCTAAAATTGGGGTTTTGATTTAGCGAGCGATCGATTGTATCTCGGTCGCTTTTATTTTTGTTTCAGTCCCATAGTCCAGGCAGCAATTTTTCAATCTCTAGATTGTCGACCACATTCATTCCTTATTACGTATTCCATTCTTTGTATTATGGATGGGAATTATTAAACGAACAAGTTGAGTAAGCTCATCTTCTTTAATTCCCTCAGAAGTTAGCACGATCGTCTGATTCCAAACTCTAGGATCCTATTCAGACACATCGATATCAATCGATTTTGTTACGTAATTGGCATACAATGCAATAGAAAACATAAATACAAAGAAATCTAGAAACTTTATTCATCAAATGGAAAGGAACAACATATACTTTCTTATTACATATTCAAAAAATAAAATGCTAAAGCAAATTCTGAAAATAAATATGACTGAAATGTAAAGGAAATAAACGAAGTGAAATAGCGCCGCAAATGTTCGCTATTCCACACTCTTGGAAGTTTAATGTCATCAACAGTCACTAGCTTAAAAGTTCCTTTTCTAAGCCTCTGTTCAGTGACATATGGTCCTTTCCAAATCGGATTCATGTGTGATGGGGTAGGAAAAACCCATTTCAGGACAAGATCGCCAATTTCGAAGGTTCTTGGTTGAACTCTAGTATTGTAACACCGGGCGACTCATTGTCGGTGTGTAGCTGCCCTCAGATTGGCTTCTTCATGCTTCTTGTCTATAAAGTCCAGAGATTCCGAAAGGAGATCTTGATTTTATTTTGGGATCGTAATAAATCACTCAATGAGAAGAGATTTCAAGTTCAATAGAAAAAACGACTTCTAAGCCGTAATCGAGGGCAAATGGAGTATGGCTAGTCATGGACTTATGAGTGATTCTCTAAGCCCAAAGTGCCATAGGGAGTTTGTCCACCCAATTTCCTCTAGCCTTCTATAAATGCTTCTTTAAAATTGACTTGACGATTTTATTTACAGCTTCAACCTCTCCAGTTTCCTGAGGGTGAGTGACCGCTGCAAATATCTTTTCAATACGATATCTTCAACAAAAGTCTTTAAATTCAGCATTATTGAATTGAGTCCCATTATCAGTTATAATAGTCCGTGGAAGACCAAAATGACATATGATGTTTCAGATGATGAAGTTGATTAATTTCTTTGTTGTGATCATAGCTAAAGGTTCCACCTCGATCCATTTAGTGAAGCAATCAACTGCCACAATAGCGTACTTCGTGCCACCTTTAGACACTAGTAATAAACCGATAATGTCTAAACCCCATATGGCGAATGGCCATGGGCTGAGCATTTTCATGATTTCTATTGGCGGAGCACTCTGGACTTTTGAATATGTCTAGCATTTATCACATCGTCTTGCATAATCAGTGACAATTCGATTTACGGTTGGCCAATAATACCCATAACGGAGTATTTTCTTTGCCAGAGTTTTCCCCCTGGTGTGAACGCCACATTATCCTTCATGAACTTCTTTTCAAACGTGCTTTATCTCGTCATGAGCGATACATCAGAGTAGAGGACCGAGAAACCTCTCACGTACATAAGTTCTTGCAAAATATATCATGAAGCTTTATGAAGGATCTATCACTTTTCATTTCTATTACCAGGTAGGATTCCGTGTAGTAAATAGTCTTTAATTGGAGTCATCCACGATTCCCTTTTAGATCCCACCTCTAGTATTTGATCGATTTCCATCGTGTTTATACTTGGGGTATCAATACTTCGACCGGAACCAAGCCCATCTGCTGTGCATCTCCCGTACTAGCAAACTTTGCCAATGAATTGGCCTCTCTGTTTTGACTGAGGGGGATATGTGAAATGTCATACATCAACAACTCCTGAACTCGGGTAAGGTATGGGGCAAGCTTTTGTCCCTTAGCCTGATAGCCTCCCCTAACTTGATACACCACCAACCGCGAATCACAACAGATTTCAAGAGATTTAACTCCAAGTCCTCTAGCGAGCTTAAGTCCACCAATCAAATCTTCATACTCAGCCTCGTTGTTTTTTGATGGTAAATAAAGCTTCAAAGCATAATAAATTGACCAGTTTTCAGGAGTTACAAGCACAATCCCAACTCCGGAACAATGATCATTAGATGCTCCATCAGTATATAATTTCCATCATACGATAGGGATTTCACCACCTTTTAGAAGACCATCTTGCACAATAAACTCCACTATAAAGTCCTCCAATGCCTAACACTGGATAGCTCTTCGAGGAAGATATGTAATGTCAAATTGGCTGAGCTTAGTGTCCCATTTGAGTAACTTTCCAGACTCTCAGGTCACTGTAGGACCTGTCGTAATGGCGGGTTGATGTAAACATTAATCAGTTGTGCTTGGAAGTATGGACGAAGCTTCTGTGATGCGATCAGTAAGTAATACACCAATTTCTCTATTTTTGGATAGTTTCATTTACCGACGTAATACACCAGGTCTAGATCTGATTCTCCTAACGAATCAAGGCAACGCTTATAGTGCATGCTGATACAGCAAAATAGACGTACAACTCCTCATGATCTTTCAGCTTTGACAAGATAGGGGGTCTCTCCAAATGATTCATACAATCCTACGTCCATTCGAAGTTTCTTTTTCCTTTTCTAAACAAATCAAAGAAGGGAATACATTTGTCGGTAGCTCTGGAGATAAATCGACTTAAGGAGGCAACCTTCGCATTCAAACTTTGCACTTGTTTAGTAGTTCGTAGCACTTGGACATCTTGAATAGCTTGAATCTTCTCTAGATTAGCTTTTATTCCACAAGCATTGACGATAAAGCCCAAGAATATTTTTGATGCAACACCAAATTAACATTTCAAAGGATTGATTTTCATCATATTGGAGGATGTTAAACATTTCTGCCAAGTTTCCAATGTGGTCGCTTGATCGTTATGACTTCACGAGCATATCATCCATATACACTTCCATCGTTCTTCCAATCTAACCTTTAGACATCATGCTCACTAAGTGCTGATTAGATGCTCTGGCATTCTCCAATCTAAATAACATTACTACGTAATAATACAATCCCACATGTGTAACAAAACTAGTGTGCTTTTGATTTGGGATATGCATTGGGATTTGGTTATATCCCACGTACACATCCATAAAGGACAGCAATTCATATCCTATGGTTGAATCAACCAGTTGGTCTATCCATGGGAGGGGAAACTATATTTTGGACATGCTTTGTTAAAATCATAATAATTAATGTGCGTTCTTTAATTTCCATTCGCCTTCTTCACAAGTATGGGATTAGATACTGATTTGGGGTAGAGGGGGTTACGGATGAACCTGTTGACTTTTAGTTTATCCACCTCCTCTTTGCGAGTGGTAGATCTCTTCAGATCCATGTTGCGTCTTTTCTGCTTCACCAGAACATACTTTGGATCAATATTCAATGCATGGCTCGCAATATCAGGTGAGATTCCACATATGTCAGAGTGAGTCCAAGCAAATACATCTAGATTTGTTGGGATAGAACTAGCGAGTTCTTTCATCATTTGAGGGCTGAGTTGTGACTCAATCTTCAAGACTCGTGATGGGTCATCGTGGCTGACTGTGATATCAATTGTTTGCCAAAATTGGTCATAAACCCCAGAAGTAGTGAAAGCACCAGTGTTTACACACAAATCCTCAATATCCAAATATAGATCTTAGTTCCAGGTGATGTAGAGAGTAAAAATGAAGAAATAAAAAATAAAATGAAAGAAAGTAAGTGATGGCACACGATTTATAGTGGTACGGCGTTGTAGCCTACGTCCACTTTGAATAGTTTGTTGTTTATTGATGATTCCCAGCTGATTTACAATAGTACAATCAATAGCACTTAAGTTACAATGGAGTTTCAGTAGAGTAACGACGTAAGAGCTTCCAAAAGTCCTCTTTCCAGTAGGCATAGGAGTGCTATTTATAGGAGTAAATCTGGAAATATCCGTTAAAACTCAAAATACCATTTCTCATGCGTAGGTGGGCCCATAAAATCGATCTGGGGTTGTTTGGGATCGATCCCTGATCGATCCATGCTGTCTTCATATCAATCCAAAAATGGCCCAATGGAGCTGAGATCGATCATGGACGTTCTTGAGTGAGTGAGAAAGCTTCTATGAAAATTTCATAGCATTTGGACTTGTAGTTTGAGAGTTATGATCGACCCAAGATTGCATTTGTCAATGTAGGCTGAAACCTTCATATCGATCAAAAGCTTCGTATCCATCATATTTCATATCCATACCCCATATCCATGCCTTTTATATCGATCCAAGTGTTGCATTCCATCTTGACCGCTTCGTGTCGATCCGAGTTTCACGTAGTGATCCATGTTAAGTGCTCCTTCCCTTGACTGATTCCTTCGTATCGATCGATACAAACACAATCGATATGAAATAGCTTATGTGCGCTTGCTGCTTTTCATATCCATCCTCTGCTCCTTCCATGTGTGTTCTTTGTATCGATCAATAAGTGATCGATACGAAATGCTTCTCAAAACCTCCGTAACCATTTCTTCATATCCATTAGTTTGCTTTGCTATATCCATCCAATCGGTACATATGTATCGATACGAAATACACATCCATCACCCTGAACTCATCCTAGAGTCAACTGGTCAATACAAAGTGGATCGATACGAGATGTATTGATCCGAAGACCGATTGTTCCAAACCAACGCCGCAGCGATTGATACGAAAGTATCGATGTGAACCCATTTCTTTTGAATATTGATTTGTCCATAACTTGAGCATATGAACTTCGATCGACCTGAAATTTGAAAGGTAGCCTCATGTAGCCTTGTTTATCATTCCCCATCGATCCCACCTTGATTGGAGCTTGGTTCAATTTTGACGGTATCCATCATAACTTTGTTTCTAATCGATCTCCAATCCTGATATCCATCTTTTTAGCCAATTTGTTGATATCCCAGCCTTGTCCAAAAGTTGGGGTAACATCAATCGTCAGCTCAATCGGTGCAGCCTTAGTCCCTTTAGGATTCTCTTCTTCATCTTTCGAGTCTATATCTCTAGAGAACCAACTGTGGTGCCCGAGCCAAGGCTCAAGCGCTGGTTGTCAATCTTCGGTATCTTAGATGTGGACAATCTTGTCCCCAACCTTTCCCTTTTCTTGCACTGAGCCTCCCTCAACTCAGCTACATAACAAGCATGTCCATTCGCTTGATTGTCATGCATAACTCCTATACCGTTATCCGTCGAAAACTTTAAAGTTAAACACCATTGGGCAAGAGCTGCTCGGAATTCAGCCAAGGCTGGTCAGCCCAGAAAAACATTATGAGAGTTAACGACCAAAACAATAAACGGTAAGATTCGCACTCTACTTTGTTCATCTTCTCCCAATTTGACAGGCAATTCCACGTAACCAACAAAAACGATCGCGACACCATTAAAACCATGAATACGAGCTTTAGATGGTTTTAAGTCCTTGGCTTCCATTCTCATTTCGTCATATGCCTATTTGAAGATTATATTCACTAAACTTCCAGAATCAATCGAAATCCTTGTCACTAATGCAGGACCAATCGTAGCTGAAATGACCATCGGGTCAATTGTTAGAGCCTCTACTTTGTCTACATCCCTGTTTCTAAACACAATATCATCCAACATTGTGCGTTGCTATTTTGCCGGAGCTCCATCTTCCGTATTCGAACAACATTCAAAATCTACATACCTTATCTCACTAGCATAGCGCTCCATCTCTTGCTAACTCTTGTCCGTAGGGTGCGGTCCACTAGCTATTGTGTTTATCACTAGTCTTCACTGGTCTGTGTAGGCTCTTCAGCCTAGCTGAGCTTGTCCTCGGTTTGGGTCAGATGTCCCTTGTCCGCCATCCTATGGAGTTTTAACAAACAGTTGCAATTTCCTTTCCTGAATTAACTTTTCTATAGCATCCTGGAGGTACCTGCATTCATTTGTATTATGACCAAAACATTTCATGAAACCGACAATATTTCCCAATCTGCTTCTGCTTTTCTGTTGACTCTTTCGGAGGCGGCTTCCTATATTGCATGGTATTGCAAGTAGATAGATAATATTCTCCAAGGATGTGTTTAGCGGCATGTGATTATCATACATTGGAATCTATGTTTTGTCTCCTAAAATCCCTCTTTCGCTCTCAATTCCTGTCTCCGTCTCTCTTTTGTTGATTCGGCTTATTTTAAATATTCATATGGATTTTCCCAAAACCGTCAATAGATTATTTTATTGCAATATTACACTATACTGCTTCTCCATTCGGTCCTGCAACGTTCTTTTTCTTGAAAGACCTGGCTTCCTCCTTCGTCAGAAACTGAGCTGCCATTGAATAGAAGCGCTCCAACATGGCAGGTGGTTTTCCAGTTAGCCAATAACCAAACACAAATTCCGGATCAATCCCTCTCGTCACGACCATGATTATAGCATGATCATTTGGGTTATTGACATCCATGAAGGTGGTATGAAATCTCTCCAAATAATCCATCATTGATTCCCCTGGGGCCTAGATCATGCTGAGGGACATCACATCTTTAGGACGAGTTGCGTGCATTCGAAATAGATCCATAAACTTGGTTGCCAACTCGTTGAATCTCAAAATCGATCGTAGGTGTAGTCTCGTGAACCACATCGTTGCTATCTCGGAAAGAGTTATAGGAAAGCATCTACACTTGGTTGCATCATTGGCTCGCTCAGGACCCATTAACCATTTGTATTACATAATATGCTGCATAGGGTCGGGTTTTTACTTATAGGCAGGCATTGATGGCATGTTGAACCTTCTCAAATATTCTGCATGAAGAACATTATCAGTAAACGGGGTATGGCTTCTTAAAATTCTCCAGTCATTATTAGTCAAGCCTTGGTTCTATCTTACCAACTATCCGACCATTGTCAATAAATCCGACGTCTGGATGGTGATGCCAAGCAATGGTCATGCTCCACCTCACGTGAATGGTATGTTCAATGTCTACAGGTTGTTTCATGCCTTCTTGGTTCATCATCCTCTTGATTCGCACCTTGGACATTTGTCTCATGTCATTCTGACGTGGTACCTGGTCAACATTCGATCGAACTCCACCATCCAAGCTTCCGGGACAACTCCAGTGTGATTCCCAAGGTGCAATGGGGGAATCCCTCCTTTAGAGGAGGGATCAGCACCGATCCCTAGGGAGGGATCAGCACCGATCCCTAGGGAGGGATCGACACCGAATGGTTTTGGTAGACCATATTGGTCTGGCAAGCGGCGCTTCATAGTTTCTACATGATCTCTTTCTACCTTACGATGCATATGCCTGTAGTATTCATCCGATGAGCTTGAACTTTCTGATGCCGAGTAAGGCGTGGGATCCCTGTTGGCCTTCGCACGCAGCTGCTGAGTAATCTGGTTCATCAGGTTAATATTATTATGAATTTGCTGATTTAGCTGTCGATGGCTTTCTATCAACTCTCTCAATAGATTATGAAATTGAGCTCTAGTTATAGAATCAACAGGGTTCTGTACTTCAACCAGATCAACATTCAAATTTGTAGGTTAATTGCTTAGGCCTCCTTATTGAATGTTAGCAATCTCATTTCCATCCACGTTCTATGAAGTAGATCTAGTATGTTTAACCATTATCGATCTACTTACTTAGATTTCGGAAAATCTGAGTAGTTTAAGTAAAATTTTAAAGATAACCACAGATTTCCTTAAGAGTTTTTGTCCAATCCAATTGCAACAAAGGGGATCCAAACAAGCTAAGAATCGGGTTCTCAATAAAAGCACTAAAATGTTTGTAACCTAATTGGTCAAAACACCCAAGAATAGATTTATGTAGAGAAGTAAATAAAGAAAGTAAACTTAAAACCGAGGAATATAATAAATTAACAAAAAAAATCAGAGCAATAATTAAGAACATAGGAATTTATAGTGGTTCGACGTTGTACGCCTACATGCACTATGAAGATTATCTTTATTAATTCACTAACAATTTGATTACAGTACCAAGCAGCAAGAAGCAAGTAAAAACTTGTTTACAATAAAGGCTAATGTAACCAGCAGCGTAAAGATCCCCAAAATGACCCCATAGGCCAGTATTTATAGGTGTAGGTGACCACCAGTCTGTCTGAAACTTTGGCTATAGGACCTTCTAATCCATATGGGCCCACCATAGGGGTGGCTAGGGCCAAATCCCAATAAAGAGGGATTGGTATCGATCCCTTCATTGGTCGATTCTCGGGTAGTGATCCCTGTGGTGGCTTCTTCATGCTTAGATATGTTGACTCTACAAATATCAAGTCATTTGGACTAGTGGAGCTCATGTTATAGATTAATTTTTGGTTCAACTCCACTTGTGAGTTGTTTTCTGCCGAAACCTTCAAGTGGTTATATGCCGATCCTTCTTTCTTTGGCCTTTTGACATGCATTCCCTATGGTAGGTCCCCTAGGATCCATATACGTTACTCTCCAAATCTCAATTGCCTTGGACCTTTAGAACCCAAAATATTGATTGCTAAAGTCAAGAGTGCACTTAGTTTCTAGCACGTGCCGATCCTTCTTGGTGGACTCAGGTATACTAATCCCTTGCTAACTATCAAGCCGTGACGATCCCTCTTATAAGCTATGTCGATCCCTTTCTTATGCATTAAAGCATTCCTTCCCAAGCCAATAAGCCATGTCGATCTATCTACTTTCTTCTATGCCGAACCCTCCTTTTCATCGACCATGTCGATCCTTTGCTTATCCAATCATGCTGATCCATCTACCTTCTTTTATGCCGAATCCTCCTTTGCTTCGACCATGTGGACCCCTTGCCTATCTAATTATGCCGATCCATCTACCTTCTTCTATGCTGAACCCTCCTTTACTTCGACTATGCCGACCCCTTGCCTATCCAATCATGTCGATCCCTGTGGCACTACAAAGCCATGCCGATCCCTTGTTCGTCTAAGCCAAAATCCATATTTCAAGCATCATGCATCGTTTATCTACCAATTTCTCTCAATTCTAGCTTGATATAACCATCTATACTTTACTTTCGGGTCCTACAATTATTGCTCCATGGTCATCGTTCTTGATAACAGTCGAATCTATCTTATGCAATCAGTTCAATATAGTTGGGTCAGGATACCGGGTAACATTTTATTTTTGAATAATTTATCTTTGAATTTAAATTGAGTTTAAATGATTTAATAATTTTTTTTAAAATTCAAATGAAGTTCTTTTAATTATTATATAATAATAGAAATATTATTTTCAAACCTTATTTAAAAAAATATGTATATTAACTAAAAAGTGAAAATATGACCGAAAATCGAAAACTAATTTCATAAAATTCAACATAGAAGAGTTTTATAACATTATGGATCATTGTGACATACATATGCACATATACATGTGCACATACATATAAATATACCTATGTATATGAAACACACACACTATATTATATATATATATATACAAATTAGAAAAAATAAAAGATAAAATAAAATATAACGATATTATTTATAAATTTCATGATATTTTCCAACCAAAGTCAACAATCAACTTACCATCACACACACTTGAGTAGGCATATGGAGAGGGGGTACTTTCGGCCATGGGTAGTGATGTAAGGGAGGAGTATGGTGGTGATGAAATGATGACGTGTTTGCACTTAAATATTATGATATTTTATAAGTTCAACTTACCTATAAATACCCACCATCCATCTTCACTTCCTTTCACATTTCCTCCTTCGTTTTCTTAAGCCTTTTCACCTATTTATACCCTCATTAATGGATTCTTACCTTAGGAAATTTATAAAGAAAAATATTGCAAAAATGTAATTAAATTTATATTATTATCCAAACACCTCAAAACCAAAGAAAAACTCCACCTTTCTCTCCTTGAAATCCATGGCCACACACCCCATTATCCACGAACGAGCCTTCCACTTCTTTGTAAGCCAAAGCCAAGCCCCCTAGGAAGCATTAATGCAAGCTTCATGAGCTTCAATTTCAAGATAGTGATGCTATAGTCGTTTTAAAGCTAGAACAATTGAATTCAAGGTGAGAAAACTCAATTTATATTATGATATGTTTGGAATGATTGGTTGTTATTTTTTGATTAACATGTTTTGAGTGTGAAAATAGGGTTGTTTGGATGCAGAACCAATTCACATTTAATACATGTCAAAATTGCACAACAGAAACTACTTTCCGAAATGAATTATAATAGCGTTACAATATGATTAAACCTCTTCAAATTTAATTATAAATGATTTATAATCACTATAACTCATTTTTGTGAAGTTTTGAAAAGAATTAAAATTCGAGTCAAAAATAAGCGCGTCGCGTGACGGTAGTTCATGATTTCGCGCCGAAATAGTTTAAATCCATTTATATGATGGAATCGGAGTCGGAATTCTTTGGAATATGAATTTTCCGAACTCTTATAATCATAAAATTCAAAATAGTTGTAGTTTGGTGGTTCGGAAATTACTTTGAGATGATATTTTTAAATCTCTAAAAATATGGAATAATATCTATAAATATACTAAAAATGTTTTAAAAAGGATTCGAGTTATAATAATTGACTTTCAAATGGTATAAATTTTTTATTGATCACATAAGCTTTGAAGATAATATTTACAACACTTTTCATGCAGTTTTAATAACTTACACAAATTATAGCTTTAACTTAACAATTCTTTCCCGAATCTTTTAAAACATTTTCAAATAAATAAATTACTATTTCAAAAAATATTTGGAAGTTTATAATTATTTTAAAAATATTTTGAATAAATGATTAAAAGAAAAGCTGTTATAAATAAATGATACAATCTTGGCTCTAAAAGTCGATGAGAAGACCCGATTCTTCTATTCATGGGACCCGGATATGAGGTGCTTAAACTAAGGAGATGTTCAAGAGCAACCTGTGCCTTAACACACCTAGCCTCTTCTTGGGCGATGAATAGATAAAGTCGAAATGTTGAAAATGAGACAACTATAAAAGATTTATTTTCCTTAACTAATTCCTTAACTTGGGTTGTATAGAAATAATCTTCTTATACTTATTGTTAAATTTCGAGGAGGGAACTCGTATTATTCGTGTGAATTTAAAAGATATCTCACCGTTATTTGAAGAACGGTGTTTGTTTAATACGAAAACTAATATTGGGTAAAATTAGTATAATTTATATGAATAATTTTTTACTCAATAATGTTTCCAACATGATTTATGAGAAATGGTTTGCTGTTTTCCAATGTTAAAAAGAGGTTTAATAATCTCGTATATACCAGAAAAGAAATGATATATCTTTAAAAGATGTTTTATCGATCATTGGTTCGGAGAGACCAATATCGAATTTGGTGATTCCTATCTAAAAATCACTTCGAACCAATGTACATTCGAAAGTGAAAACATGATAAAGGCAATGATTTTAAAGACAGAGATCTTCATAATGAAAGGCTATTTTCCACTAGCCCCTTGATTTCCATATTATATACATATGGTGGCGGTAGTACTAAATTGTAAAAATCTTCGTTGTAAGGACTTCTCGCTGCAAATCCTAAGGGTGACTCCCAAAGCATGATGTAACAGGAGAGTGCCTTTAGTTTATCCTATTCCTGGACAACTTGTATGGACAAATGTATGACATTGCATTTCTAAAATGCACGTACATTGATCTCTACAAAAGTTCATCTATTTGGTGGTATAGGAGGTAACCTCTCTTACACTTAACACCCTTCTCTAAGGCGTACAAGCTCAAAGTTTATACTTTTATGGAAATCAATAGTGTGTTAGAAATGGAAATATGGCACTCAAAGAGGATTTGTTCTATGAAAGGTAAAATGTTACCTTAAGCGTCGCACATCAGGAATGACAAAAACAGGGTAGATGTGGCAAGGCTAAGTGGTTCGCTTCCATTACGATATGATTATCACCTTTCTAGGTTACCCTCTATATTTCGAGTATGTTGTGTATGCTATAGGATCCTTGTAAAGTTCGGTAATGACCGGGCTAATGTCATATTAGGTATTATCTATGGTAAAGCTAGGCCGGTTTTGTGTTGGTAGAGGTTGGAGCCTCAGGTGCATCCTTCTAGAGATGTACTGCCGGAAGGTAGTCCCTTACCTTGTCATTATGTGGAGTCCATTCTTCATTACGAGCCTTTAGGGTTTTAGTTGTAGAACCTAGTACATAAAATTTAATTAATGTAACAATTTCGGCTAAGTTTATATATATTTATTTGAAAGAGTTTTTAAAGAATGTCATTAAAAATAATATCCTCGATTTTACGTAGCAAATGTTTTGGTTATCATAAGGTAAAAACTAGTTCGTGTTTATGTGCGATGTGGCCTTATGATATACCCTTTGATTTCAAAAGTATCTTTTCTTTTGAGTGTTCTCACATAAGTCTCATGACCGACTCGGATTTTATTTTCTTTCCCTATAAACTCTAGGTGCCCTATTTTTCTGGTCAGCCAAGTAGTTAGGTTGCTTGCAACATTTTGGAAGGACTATGGAGCATGGAGTTGAAGGTTCCTATGTGGATAGTTATTTATTTTCACTATATTATGTATAAGTATCTACCAGCACCTATAGGGATAGGCAGTTATAGTTATCCCTAGTTGGGTTAGTACTTGCTATGACTCTGATATCTCATTTTTGATAGAGATTGTATGTACTATCCGTATGTATGACTATAAGTTGTTTTGATATGATGTGAGATTTTATTTTGTTCCGTCTTCTATTTTTTTTCCTTTTATAACCCCTGATAATCCGCCCCTCCGGCACTTGGATTTGTGGCATGTGAATAGCGAGGATGTATTAATGTCAATTTCTAAGTGTCGAGGAGGTGGGTTGTCACATCGTGCACCTCAAGGTGCAATTGGCTTCGTTCGAGCATGGAGGTGAGGTTGCAAGGAGGAGATATGTGGTCGTTGGCTTAAGATGGTGCATGTCAATGTAGTCCGGCGAGGTTCGGTTGTGAATGAGGGTCTGGAATAGAGCTGCAATGTCACTAACGCAGGCAGTGGTGGCAGCAGGCGCGAACGTGGAGGACGATTCTCTTGTATGCGTAGGTGGTTGACGCAAAGGTGGAAGAGATAGTGTTAAAGGCTAGCAATCAGAGGTTGAGGTCAAATTCCGTTCGTGTAAAGGTAGGAAGATGAGTGTTGTGCATAAGCTTCTGATTATTGTCCTTAAAGAGGAAGTTAAGGCCAAGTGGTAGGTTTTCCGCCCTTGTTCGATGAGTCATTTTTTACTGACACTTCTATATCTACGTAAACGAATATCCTTAGACCTGTCGTGATATGGTCTCTTAGTGATAATGGTTGATTTTTAGTTATTCAATTAGTTAAAGTATGAATGCATGTGATGAATTATTCTATGTTTTGCATATAGTGGGTGTTGGTCTGGGATGTTTATTCCTTGAATGGCTTGATTGTGTAAATTTATAAACATAACTCATAACTCCATTTGTTTATGAATTAAAATTTTATAGTGTGTCGATACTTGTATATCATCATCAAATCGGAGTTGTCGGAAAGCAATTTGGATCTCTAAGAAATTTTATATTATGGAATAATATTTTATAGAGCGATGTTGGCTCTAGAAGATCCAATTTTGATGGATTCATTGTTTGAATGGTATAATGTTTTTTAAAATATTTTCAAAATGAGATTTTATTTATTTTAATCCATACTGGAATTTAAATTTTAGAATATATTTAAATTATATTATATTATTAACTTAATTCTTATTTCAATATTTCTATCTTAAGCATTTAATGGTGAGAAATATTTATTTATAAAACCTTTTTAAATTTAGTATTTTAAGTATACAATTTAGGAAATGCTTTAGAAGCAAAAGATAAAATGTGGAATTACTTTATAAAAGCTATTATGAAAGTAAAAAGTAGTAATATCAGTTTCAAGTAATTTTAGTTATAGAAGAGGTTTAAATGATTTCTGAAAGTGTTTAACCTCTATGAATAAACAACTTTTCTTTAAAATGAGTTCATGGATTGATTTTGGAAAATTATATCTTGGTGTATATATAATTAATTAAAACACTTTTTTTATGGATTTTAGATTTTAATGAGATTTCATGCTTTTCTATGAAACAAAGAATTTTAATAAACAATTGAATTGTCGGATTGGTATGTGACATTTCGTACAATTACTTCACTTCTTATTATAATTTGTCAAACAGATTTCCAGTGGAAGTTACTAACTTTTAACAAATACTTGAATTTCACTCTCTGATATGGAACAATTAGTTAAATTTTAGTAATTACTAAAGCAAAAGTAATTTACACTTTTGAGTCTTACAATCTTAGGGTGTTCGGATTTTTGGCCGATAGATCCCTGAGAGAAGATGACTCATTTTTCATCGACTTAAGAGTCGATGCATTCTTAGGTTTGGGTAGCGCTTGACGAAACCACTGGGAGAGGTGTTAGCGACCTAATGAAACCGCATTGAGAGGTGTTAGCGACCTTGTTAAACTACTCGTGTTAGCGACCTTGTCAAAATTCTTGGGGATGTGTTAAAGATCCTGTCATTGCGTTCGAGAATGAAATTCCCTTTCTTTTGTGAATTTGAAGATTTTGAATTGTTATCACTATATTTTTTATGATAGTCCACTTTAGACATGATATGGATTTATGAAACGGTGATTTTGATTGGTATGCCTTATTATGATTATTTGGTCTTAGGCATATTTATATTATGGCTTATTTTATTGTTAAGACATGTATTTATGGTAATTTTGAATTATGAAATGGTGATTTTGATTGATATGCCTTATTATGATTATTTGGTTTTAGACATATTTCTATATGGCTTATTTTATTGTTAAATTAATATTTATGATAACAGCATCTCACCTTTTTATTACATATAGTCTGACCTGTTTATTTTTATAATACTAGGGTCGGGCTAAGACTCTAGAGGTACAGGGACTCGCTGACTTTTGGATTTTGTGCAAGTACTGGAGTAGACTATTTTGATATTTTGAGTTTACTTCATGAATATAAATATAAATACTTGAGACAACATGTTACGTATATTGTTTAGTAGTTATCCTCTACCTGATATGATACTTTAGATGTGATGTAGATATTTATAGGGGTCTAATACTGATATTTTGTAGACTTTCATTTTATTATGTATATGATGCATATTATTCCACCGTGATCTGTGGCTCTGATTCTGATTTATTTACATTATATGTTGGTTTGAATAATTTAAACCCATGTGTCTATTACTTTGTATTGATATTGTACATGTCAAAATTTTCAGTTCAGATCCTCAAAAAGGTAATGAAGACGTGTCAGCATTAGTCCAAAGATACAGTCACATTAGGTCACCCTGCACCATCCGTATTGTCCTTGTTATTAGACGACATTACTTGTAATATCTTTAATAATATGGATATAGCTGTGGGGTCGTTATACGAATCATACCTGACCTGTCCTTGTGACTAAAGAGGTAGCATAACAGTATAATGTGCTGCTCTACAATATCATAAAGGTCTATATAGAATAGAATATTGGATGTCCAGACTTCCTTACCTCCAGTACCTACTCCCAATGACATCCATGAGTGATAGCCCACTAAAGAAAACAACCAAAGCAACCATCACATCTATTAAGCAATACTCACTATCACTCTTTCTTATGCTCTGAATATATGATAACTCGTATGGCCTCCATGCCGGTAGTAATGGACATCCCTATTTTTGCTGTACTCTCGTATCACACAACCTACAGCTCGATTTGTGTCCTGTAACCCAAAGCTAGACACTAGAGCCAATGTCACTGGTTTAAGGTATACAGATCCCTCAATTGATGCATGAGCATCCCCACTTACAATACCCCTGCTTCATGTACAATAGAAACATTCCGAGCATCAACGATTCCTTCGCAAATATACATCCGAGCTCTCCTTTGCTCTATTCAGATCCTAGCCCTTCTCTTGCTCAATCCAGTTTCCATTATCCAGGAACTTCCTATGTTCCCCATTATACAGCTTTCTCCTTTACCAAGTTGCTATCTTTGGTTCCTAGTCCCCCACGAGCCAGAAAAAGAAGTACATTGTTTTCATCATGTTGTTACATCACCATCCAACCTGATGCGAACGAGCCAACACCTCCAACATGATCTACAGAACCTCTACTTCATTCCCCAAAAGTTCCACCATCACTGGACTAACCCAAACAACTTGGCACCGACTTGAACAAGTCGGCACCGACTTGTTTACTTAGCTAATCCTTGGCTATCTTTACTTCCTTGCTTCTAGTATTCCATTTCCTAGTGCTTTGGACCCCAACCTATCCATCAAAACAACTCGGCCCTATGTCAAAGCCTTCCACCTTCAAATTCTAGAAACAAATTGGTATAGCCTCCATCACTTAGCCAATCTCCTATCTCTTGCCTTGGGTCACCTTTACTAGCCTTGCTCATGAGTTACTTCACAACCATCGAGCTATCTGACCAACAAGAACAAGTCAGTACTAACTTGTTTACTTAGTGAATTGGAACTTGCAATTTGATCTACTGGCTTCCTCCATATTCTAGAGCCCCCCTTAAGTTTTGTCCAATTCTGACCATCTTTGCTTATTATCTGCCAAATTCACTGACCTATCTTCCTAAACATCCAAAACACTAGCAAATAACATCAAAGCACAACATATAATCATGGATTAACATATAATTATATCCATTCAAGCAAGCAATACTTAGAATTATATTAATTAAATAAATTCTAATCCAAATCTAACCAATCAATGAACATATAAATAAGAACAAGTTCAATTTCAAGCCTATTACTACAAATCATATAATAATTTCTCAATTTAGGTCATAAACATATGTTAACACATGATTAAGTTAGAAAATGATTTTTAGATCAAAAATCATGTTAAAATCTATAAGTCTACCATATAAACATGCTTAGGATAGTGAGAAGGCACAAATCACTCACCAATTACCAAACTCAACTAATTTTAGCCTTGATCTAAAGTGGACAGTGATGAAAAGCAATTCTAATAAACCAAAATGTTGATTTTTATGTTCTAACAAATGATCTATTCATTAATCTTCAATTTGGTTTGATTTAGAGAGTAACTTGTGTGATTTTAGATGAATCTAAGGCTAATGGGGATTTAGGTCCGATTTAGAAGAGAGGAAAACTTTTAATTTGACTCCTACAACCTCTATTTATAGTAATCTTGAACTGGACTAATGAGCTTAATCATGGGCTCAGTTAATTACACACTAATCATGGACAACAACCGTATAAACTTAAAATATGCATAACTTTCTAATCTTAAGTCTGTTTTTATTTTTTGACCACTTTACGTAATGGAAAATCGTCATCTTGCAATGAAACTAGTTTGAGATTCTGATTCGACTTTTATCTAAAGTTATGAACTAAACAAGATTTTTGGGGTCAGAATTGTCATAGGGAAATTTGGAAAAAAACCCTAAGTGCGTAAAATGTCCCTAAGAATCATATCCCAAAACTGTAGAATCATATGACCCCATATGAATAGAATAAAAATATTTTACAATCCTTCGATATGTAAAATACGGGTTGTTACATCACCCCCCTTAAGAATTTCGTCCCTAAAATCTCTAAGTAAGCCAACGTATAAGCAACCATAGTTATCCCGCATGCCTACCAATCATAAGAAACTCTCAAACATCTCAAATAAGTAGCCGTGCAATCAATATTACATGTGAACTTATCCTAGCATGCGAAATAATAGCTTATCAAATATAATATACGATGATGAAAGTAGATATGATAAATAATGGATCTTACCATTCAAAGAGCTCTGTATACGCAGTTGTAATGACCTTGTTTTTTAAACAATTTTAGACATTAAATTAAACAGTGATTTTAAAATAAAAATGAGTAAAAAATTTATCAATAAAAAATAATAACAATAAAATTTAAATTTAGAATACATGTAATGAGGAAAGGAAAAAAGAATGAATTTAGTTTGCGTATTTCAAAAATTCTATTCCGTTTCGGATTTATTTCAAAACTGGTAAATTATTTAATGAAAAATATTATTTTTCGAAATGTAAATATTTTTATGTTAAAATTTTCTAGAAATTTTGTCGAGTAAGTGTCAAAGTTCTTTTCATCAAATTCTAATTTGTCTAGCTCCGTTTATTGCAATTTAAAGATTGTTGCACATTTCGAGTCGGTGTAATTTGGCGGCATCAGTAAATTTTTGATGCAACTGTCATAGCACTACTATTATTGCGCCATATGTTCGTCTTTTCTCGCTGATCACCATGGTATATTTATTTATATCTTTCGATACCCAATTTATAACGTAAAGTGGTTGAATTATAAAATATAAGGAAGATTATGATTAAAATAGGACCCGTACACATATATATTGTGTATATTTAAGTGGTGAGAGAATTGGTCTTACCATGTCACCCTTTATTTTGGCAAACACCTATTCTTTCTCTATCATAAAAATACCGGTCACGTGTACGTTTTGAATATATAGAAAAATACTCATATTTTATTATCATCAAATCACTGTTCATTCACATATTTATAAAATTCTCTCCATATTTTAAACCCTAGATGATCTCCTGCTACCGCTGCCTCACCACTCTTCTTTGCGCTTTCCTTCACTCAATCGCAACTCCGCTACCTCAGCCTCTTTCAACGCTCATCTCCCTCGTTCACGAGTGGCTTTCGCAGCCCCACATTCAGTAGCCTCCATTTGCCTACTGCTCTCCCTCCATCACCTTTCCACCTACCCACTGCTCACGTCACCCCCTTCCCTATCCACGCCACATCAACTCCACCACTACCCAAGAACTCATGCAACCCTCTATATCTCCCAGGCTTCCCTCCACCGCCAAAAGCCTCCTCCACTTCGCCTACTCCTACTACCACCATATATCCTCTATCAGAACAAACTGCTACACCCTACATCTCTACATCTCCACTCACAAAACCTTTTGCCCGAATGCAAAAATCTACCAGAAAACTACCGCACGCAATCTTCCCACCCGTTACCCTCCCTAGCCATCACCGAAGCCGCCGCAGTCACCAGCCACTAACCCTATCACTTTCTACCTATAACAGACCGCCACACCTAGCCTCCACCAGATCCGAGACTCCACCCAAATGTTAATCTCCGTTGTTAGTCGTCTTGAGTCCTTCCCATTGTCATATCCGACGTGCATTGATACAGGTCCGAAATGTATGTGTATGCCGAGGTTTGGAGCCGTCTTATTGTTCGTGTCTTGCGGTTTTCAGATTGCGTAGAAAGGTGAGTGTTAAAAATCATGAAATACTAAAATCTATTACAAGTTAATCCAACATCGTTATGTGACAAAATTATATTTTTGTGTTTAAATTAATATTGGAATTTGAATACCCTTGCTAGTTGAACACCCTAGTATATGATGATTAGTGATTATTGTGATGTATGTTTAGTTAAGTTGATTTAAATATTAACTGCATGTGTAGGCCTATAAGTTGTTAATAATCGAAGATACCGTGACACACACACACACACACACACACACACATAGACACACACACACACATATACGTTTGACCATTGATTATGATATATCCTGTTACCACAGTGTAGATTATTGTAATTGTATAAATTTTCATACTGATCATTCGAACATTGAATAGTGTGATAAAAATCCTTTTGGATGTATTGATACATGGAAAATATTAGCATATGGAGATTTATTGTTTTGGCCAAAAATGTGGCTTTTGAACAAATTGCCATTTTGTCCTTGTTTGCAATTTTTTCACAAATGAATGTGTTTAATTTTGAATTTTTTATATGTAATGACAAAGGATATTTGAAATAAGATAGTTTAAAATTGGGTAGGAAGTTTACGCGTAGATTTTTAAGAAAATATTTAATTATGTACGAATAAATAAGTGATTTGTAAAAATGTGTCATTTTAACTTGAAAATTAATCTGTAACTTAAATACATAAAAATAAAATATTTGGTAAAGAAACTAATATTTATTCGGCCATCTAAGTATTTTTTAGAATTTATTTTAAAGAAAATAGCTTTATGGTAAAATGTATTTTTATAAAAATCATTGTTTTGAGTTGAAACTTTTCTTGTAGCTCCAATATATTATTTTGAGAATATTTAATAAATAGACATATATTTATCTCAATCATTTAATGATTTTTAATAATTTAATCTTTGAAATTAGCTGTTTAAAAATTTGGGAAAAGTATTAAATCAATTTGGAAAAATATAAACCTTTGCTGGAAATTCTACTAAGGTGTTTTAAGAATTCTGAAAATTGATATGGAATTTTTTAACAAATTTTTATAATTTAATTAGTGCAGATTCCGATGTATTTTGTCTATGGAAAATAAAAAACAGTTATGGAAATTTCTAAAACTTTTTCTATAAATTTCTAAAGTAAAATGAAGAATTTATTATGTTGAGGACTTTCTGAAATTATGTATGAACTTCACTATAAAAATTTAAAATAGACAAAACAACATACTTTTATAGAATGAACGATTGGTTATCGAAGAGACTAGGACCAGGTATTAACACCCTCTATCAATATTGGAACCACTTTAATAACTGTGTACACGATGGATGTTATCTAGAATATAGAGGTTGAACCGGTGAATGTTTGCTGGAGTAAAGAAAAGAACGATAATGGATGACCTCAACCCTTGTGTCAATTTGAAATGACTAAAACAGGAGCCCTTTAAACCGAACAATAGGCTAGCTACCTTTAGCGGACATCTTTCCCTTATATTACTTTCTTGAGTCTAAACTTGATAGGTGCACCCATGATCTTGGATTGATGGACGCGGTCGGCCGTTCGAGGTTACGACCAGTCGGGATGGGTAAACTGGTAGAATCCTCCCTTAAGCCTTTCCTCATGTGCCTTATCATATGATTAACCCCGTGCGAGACTACTACCACTTTAGTATTGTACCTACAGGGGACTCACTGGATCCCGATGTTACTGGTTGTGTTACGGGAGCTACATAAACTACAGGTTTAAAATTGAGAGGGATTAATGTAAATTCTTAACGCTATTTTAATATCTGCATTACTGATAAACATTACATATATATATCATATCTACTGCCTACAGATAGTTTAAAGGATCCATAGGAGATGGAAATCCCATGATATCTTTTATGTTATTTTGCCATTGTATACATGATTTTATTAACTTACATTAGAATTTTAGTTCTGACTTGAGTCTTTGTTTCCCATTATGCCTGGCATAACCTGAGTATTACAGTGTTTGAGGAGTACTTGCCTAAAGATGAAGAACAAGTTGGAGACTCCACTTTTATATATATTACTTTTCCTTTCTTATTTCAGTTTGGACATGTAGTAGTGAACTTCTATTTATTTTTGGTTTTCTATTTTTAATTCTAAAATTCAAATGTAAACTCTATTTGTAGATTCAAGAACTACTTATGTATTTATTTAATTTTCACTACGGGATTCTCTTTTAAGATTTCTATGTCTATGATTCTGTGTGTTGATTCTTATTATAAAACACATTGATAATATGTCATTTGAATGGTTTGAATTGTTCAAAATAGTGGGCCATCACAGTGTGTATCGAAGCCAGGTTTAGCGAACACCAGGCCTATGGGATAAACTCATCAGAGATAGATTAAGAAATACCCTAGAATGAGAAGAATCTTTTTTGACAGAGAGTATTTTTATAAAAAAATGAAATGTGTTAAAAACCCTTCTATTTTCAAAATTTCTATCAAATGGACCGTTCTTCCTTAGTAGATTTCACTTTATTAGGTTCTCCCTTAAGTTTAGTTTCTAATTTGTGTTCTAAATCCATCCATGCCCTTATAGGATGAGTAACAGAAGAATACCAGAGGAGGAGGAGGAGGAAATGGCCTATGGAAGGAGTTGTTAAACCAATTGTTCCTGAGGTGAGATTCGCTACTCTTATCAAGGAATATACACACCTAGGAGGTGCTAAGTTCATCGGAGTTGAAGGTATCATCGAAGCACATGAGTGGTTGAAGAGCTTGGAAAGGATTTTTGCTGGATTGGGATTACTGATGCGTAGAGCTATTAGCTGGCAACTCGACAGTTATGAGAGGCTGCCTAGGATTGGTGGGAATCTGTTTCGACCCATACCCCTGAAGTAAATATCACTTTGGCTCAATTCAAGAGAAATCTTCATAATAATTCCACATTCAATAATATTATCTCTTTGAAAAGTAGCTCAACCTTGTATAATAAAATTACCAGGAAGCTTTCATAGCTTAATGGATGTCAAAGGCAGGAAAGATTCAGTTGTACTAGAATTTTTTGGACCTTAAGTAGGAGGACATGACAGTTTCAGAGTATGAGAGGAAATTCAATGAACTGCCCAAGTTTGGCCCCAATCTGATTGACACCCCTCTGAAGAAGAATAAATGTTCATTACGGGCATGCACTAGGAATTTCAGGATCGTCTTATAGGGCATGTACGTGGCACATTCATAGCTCTTATGGATATAGCTATCAGATAAGAAAAACTAAACATGAAGAGGACACCAGCTGGTATGGTCCCAACTACTCAAGTAAACTCCAGCAACCTAGTGACGAGGAAGTTGAATTTTTACCAGCAATAGAAGAATTGGCATAGCATGAATGTAGTTGGATATTCTTAGATGAAGCCCACAAGTGTAACCAGAAGGGACATTATGCCGATAGTTGCCCAGGAATATACCTCCAATTCAAATGGCTAGGAGAGATCTTTGTCATATTTGCTTGCAACCTGGCCACTTTGAGAAAGACTATCCCACTCAGAAGAAGGGCACCCCATTCAGCGTCTTCCCAGTTATAGTTACTAATCCTACAGTGGAGGAGACTAATCCAATGCTTCAAGGTACCCTTTCATTGCACTTTATGCCTATTCATGCTTTATTTGATACTAGAGCTTCCCATAGCTTTATATCAGTAGACTTATGTGACAAGCTTGAACAAGTTTTAATACCTGAACCTGCATATAAATCCTTATGTGTATTGAACCCCATTGGTGGTCCCGTAAACCTAGGTATGATTTGTAAAGGAGTAAGTCTCTTTAAAGTCAAAAACAGGTTCACTGGTGATTTTTATGCTATCGGCTTCAAAGTGTTTGATATATTATTAGGTATTGATTGGTTAACAAAATTTGATGATAATCTTTCTTGCAAAACTCGAATGGTCTCTTTAATTGATGACAACAGAAATTGCTTGGTAATAGAGTGTAAGATGTCTCTAAATCTCATTAAGAGTTTTATTTTCTCACTTTATTCCCATCCAAGTGATCTTAGCATTATTCTGGTTGTTTAATCGTTCCCTGATGTTTTCGATGAAGCGACTTATTTACCACCTCACCATGAAATAGAAAACTAAATTGATCTTGTTCCCAGAGCTAGACTATGGTACTCCCTTCGAGAAGAATGTCACCCAAGGAGAAGATAAAGTTAAAGATTCAGGTTGATGATTTATTGTCTAAAGGTCTGATTATACGCAGTCATTTAGAATAGAGAGCTGCAGTGGTATTCTTATGAAATCCAAGGGTTCCCTAAGGATGTGTATAGACTACTGAGAGTCGAACAATCTTGCTGACAAGAATATACACCCATTGCCTTGTATTAATGACATATTTGACCAACTATATGGAGCATAAGTGTTTTCATAGTTTGACCCTGCCACAGGCTTCCATCAGCTTAGAATTGCGGAGAATAACATTCACAGTAGCTTTCCATACCGAAGATGGTTTCTACGAATGGTTAGTTATGCCATTCAGTTTAACTGATGCCCCAGCTTACTTGGCGGATCTTATGAACAGTGTATTTTGGGAAATTGTCAACAAATTCGTTCTTTTTTTATCGATGTTATTTTGGTCTTTTCAAAGACTATGGAAGAACATAAAGTGCATCTTAAATTCATACTTGGGACCTTAAAGAATCATCAGCTGAAAGATAAGTTTACTAAATGCCATTTATAGCAAGAAGAAGTCAGATTTCTTGGAAATGTGGTATCTAAGAACGGGATTTTTGTTGATTCTGCTAAGATCATCATGATCAATGTAAGTGCTTCTCTAGATTCTTTTTCCTAAATTTTGAATCCTTTTATCTCTTTAAAATTTAAAATTTGCATCTCTTTAGTTTTTTAGGACTAGGAAATTCCCAAAACTCCAACGAACGTTCGTAGTTTCTTAGGCTTAGCCAGTTGTTACCAGAGATTTATTGAGCATTTCTCTCGAATTTACTCACCTATTATAGCTTTGACAAAAAAGGACGTTAAGTTTGTTTGGACTGCAAATGCCAGAAAGCATTCGATGAATTAAAATACAAGTTAACCACTACCTATATTCTCACTGTTCTGAAAGGAAGTGAAGGTTTGACTTTTTATATGGACACTTGCAGAAATGCGCTAGGTGCTGCTTGTATGCAGCATAGAAAAGTCATTTCTTATATCAGTAGATAGTTGAACGTTCATGAAATCGACTATGCAACACATGATATAGAGTTACTAGCAGTAGTGTTTTCTCTAAAAATGTGGAGACACCCTCTTTTGGGAACGAAATTCGAACTCTTTACTGATCACAAATCACTGAAGTACATATTTACTCAAAAGCATCTGAATCAAAGGCGATTTAGATGGCTTGAATTCCTAGCTACTTATGACCTCAACATCAATTACACTTCTGGAAAAGCAACCGTAGTGGCTGATGCTCTGAGTAGAAACAAAACCGTGTTATATCAACTTATTATCTCTCCGAGTCTTATGGATCACATTGCTACCAAAACAGATGAAGATACAAGACTAAGGTGTATTAAGGAAAATGTTCTCAAAGGGAAGTTAATACATGAAGTCGAAGCGGTGCAGAAATTGATAAAGATGGAATTCTGAGAATTAATAATAGAATCTGCGTTCTAAAAGTGGATGGTTTGAGATAAGAAGTGCTTAAATAAAATCACGAGTCCAGATTTTATGTTCTTTCCGAAGCTACAAAAATGTATCAGAATATGAAGAATTTGTATTGGTGGAGGGGGATGAAATGAGATATCTCTATTCACGTAAGTAGATAGACTATTTGCCAACAAATAAAGGTTGATCATCCGAAGATAGCAGGATTATTACAGCCTCTTGAGATTTCAAATTGGAAATGGGATCAAATCACTTTGGATTTTATCGATAGACTACCATGAATAAGGAAAGGTAATGAGGGCATCTGGGTGATTATTGATAGACAGACAAAATCTGCCCACTTTATACCTGTAAAGACAGCTCAAACCGCTTTGAGTCTGGCTGAGATTTATATGAAAGAAATTTTCCAACTCCATGGAGTTCCAACAAGCATAATATATGTTAGAGACAACATCTGTTATCCCGCCTTTTGGCAAAGCCAGAATACCAAGAATCGATCAAGAACCAAGTTTGACTCGTCATGGATATCGATGAATTTTATTCGAGTCCGGATCGAGCTACAATTGATATGACGTGACAAGCAAAGCTAAGAAAGTCGATGTTCCAAGTTTCAAGCCAATCCGAGTTCGTATGCTCAAGCTATGATCGATTCAAGATGAAGGAGATAGCCCTTGTTCGAATCCATAGGTTACACCCTAGTTCGAATCCATAGGCAGAGATTCTGTTCGTATCCATCGGTTCGACTCCATCTAGTTCGCAACCATCAGCAAGCATTCGTTCGGATCGGTCCGGATGTACTACTTCGTATCCATCAGAGCTTACTCCTTCGTATCCATCAAAAGGGTGATGTTCGAGTCCATCAGTAACATCAGCCTTCGAATCCATAACACTTAAAACGGTCGAAAGGAAGATAGACTCGCCTCCATCTGGTTCGAATCCATCAAACTCACGGTCATTCGAATCCATGAAAACACTTCTCTTCGAATCCGTCTAGTATAGTCATCTCATATCGGTCCACTGAAACGAGACAGGATCGATACAAACGAGAGCTTCTTCGAATCCAGGGGTGGTTGAAGCCTTTCGAAGCCATCGAGTCAAGGCGGCGAAGTCTTCAGGACGACTCGATCAAATAGGAGAAAAAGGCGGAACGATACGCAAGTTACGCTCCACGTCATCACGAAGGCATGCGAAGCAATCGATTCGAATGAATCGATTCGAGCGAAGCAACCCGACAAAGATCATCATTTCGCATCGATCATATCACGAGATCCATAAGTACAAATTCTATGAAATTTTCACAGGAGCTTGCTTACACGTTGAAGAATGTCCACACCAAATTTCATCTTGATTGGATGATTTTTTGATCGAACGAATGGAGTTCGAATCGATCCCAAAGTGGGCCCAAATTTCCTGAGGCCGGGCATGTGGGCCCCCTCACGTGCCAGAAGTGGTCTACTGGATTTTGAGCGAAATATCAGCCTCCTACGCCTATAAATAGAGCCCCTGGTCATTCAGAAAGAGGATCGGAGAATTTTCAGAGTAGAAGAACGCCCGGACGCTGCCAGAATCACTCCATATCATCATCACTGCCATTGATTTCGAATTTAAGCTTATTATCTGCTGTACTTCGCTATAAAAAACTTTTAATCTTCAAGTATCAAGCAATAAAGTGACAAAACTTCATAGTGGACGTAGGCGATACGCCGAACCACTCTAAATTACCGTCTTCCATGCAATTTACCATTCCGTGACTTGGAGTTTTTGTTAGATAATCCTCATTTTCAATTTGATTTCTTCATTTATTATCTCTTCAAAAACTTCCGAAGAGTGTCGTGCCTAATTTTGGTGCAAACACTTTGGTGCTTTCACTGAGAGAACCCAGATTTTCTCCTGCTCTTTGGATCTGTCATCGATACCGGATTGAATAAATCTAAGAGAGAGATCCAGATCATCAAATCCAAGTTCCTTCCCTTCTATTCAGATTTGCCAAAGTCTAGGAAAGGATTCTACACCTCAAGATGGTTAGCACAAGAACCACTTCCAACGTTGGTGATCAAGAAGGCCAGGACAGGCAGAATCCCGCGCAGTTGCCATCAACCAACCAAGACATGGCTGGACCTTCAGATTCACACGGCCCGGTCACTCGACAAGAGTTCCAGACATTACTTTAGGAACTAACCCAAAGTCGGCAACAACTGACTGAACAGTTGCGCGCCAATGCTTAGTTGACTAATCAACTAAATCTCCAAAGGCGTAGAAGATCCAGAAGGGATCACGCCCCTCATTCTTCCACTGAAAGTTCTACTTCGTCTGATTACAACGGCAGATCTACTCGTCCCAGGCTAGACGGAAGTTATGCACATGCTGCTGGTCACCAGCAGGCATTGACTGTTGGGCAGATAAGAGTTGGCCCTTCTGCCCGTTTTCATACAGGACCCTCCTCCCGAGGAGGCACTGTTCCACAGTATACCACGGATAACCATGCCACCGCCACTGCAGTTGACATAGGAGATGATACCCGAAATCACTCCAATTAGAACTTCCGCCAGTAGGAACATGCTCCAGAACCATATGTCCCAGAAGACATCGAGCCAAGGAGGCGAGATACAGATCATCGACAGCACCCGATCCCACCTCGCACTATGGAACACGACCACACTTTAGCTCACCACGCTCAGAATATAGCAACACCAGACCTCTCAGCCATGGTAGGCCAAATGATTCGCGAGAGTCAGGGCTTAACAAATGACGATTGGGGAATCTCCCGAAGTCATACACCGTTCACTGATGACATATTATATGCTGAACCTCCTCGGCGATTTAGGATGCCGACTCTGCCTATGTATGAAGGAAGTTCCGACCCTAATCAGCATATTTGAAATACGAATAGTCGATGACTGCTGCAAGAGCTGATAATGCAGTAAAGTGCCGTAGTTTTCCCATTTCTTTAGGGGGAATTGCGACGATGTGGTTTACATGATTACCACCACGATCTATCTCTTCATTTGATCAGTTGGCTACTAAATTTGTTGAACAGTTTCGTATGCACATTGCCAGGCCTAAAGACGTTAATACTTTATCTAGTGTCACTCAAGCTCCTGGAGAGACACTCAGGCGATATTTGGAAAGGTTCAATGCCACTTGTGCGGAGATCACTAACCCCAATGATAATTCAATCTTGATGGCCTTGACTAAGGGGATTGACCCCGATTCCGAATTTGGAAATTGGCTAGTGGGAAGCCTCCTGCATCGTTGGATCGTTTCTACTCCAAAGCCGCTCAATTCTTAAGGCGTGAGGATGCGAAACAATCTAGGAAACAGGATGATGCAAGACCCAGCAGTGAAGGGATTCAAAGCAATGTGGCAGTTAAACAGTCAGGGGAGAGCTCTGGAAAAGTCCAACTGAATATTCAAAACAAGCAAACCCAGCCGAGGAACGGTGATAATAGAAATAAGAAGCAAGATCAGAATCGCGGCCCGCGGCATAGGGCACCAATGTTTGAAAGCTATACACCACTGAACACGTCACTGGAAAACGTGTATCTACAAACTTGTAATGCGATGCAGTATAAAAAGCCTGCTCCGAAGCCATCGTCGGAGAGACAGATTCAAACAGAAAAGTTCTATAGATTCTACGAGAGTTATAGACATAATACCAACGAGTGTAGACATTTGCAAGACCTCAATGAAAAATTGATCAGGGAGAGGAAGTTAGATTAATTCGTGCGGGCGCCACAGGCTGGTGGTGTGGGCCCGTCAAACCAAAACCGTGCGCAAAACCAAGAGAGACAGGAGGAGGCCGCTCGTACAGGCGGGAGATTGGTTATTAATACAGTTAGTGGTGGTCCCCATCCAGCGGACCGAAGCTGGAGGGAAATGGAATCATATGCCAATTCGATCAGGCATGTGGATTTCGAGAGTTGCAGTATGCTTGATGAAGGGGCCCCGGCCAAACAACAGAGAATGATGGCAGACGACATCCACTGGCAGACCCACTAGTCATATCTGCCCAGGTTGGTCCTGCCTGGATGAAGAGGATCCTGGTGGACAGTGGGAGTTCGGTAAACATTTTGTTTAAGAGAGCATATGTTCAAATGAAGATGGAAGCCAAAGATTTAAAGCCTTGTCAATCTAGAATCCATGGCTTCGACGGAAGTGCTAATATACTAACTGGAGTGGTGGAGTTGCCAGTGGAGTTAGGAGTCGGAGAACGCCGAAGAGCTCGAATGTTACAGTTTGTTGTTTTAGATATCCACTCTCCGTACAATGCCTTTTTGGGCCGACCGGCCCTTGCCTAATTCAGGGCAGCGATTGCCCCGTGGTGTTTAACTTTGAAATTCCCCACTGATCGTGGGATTGGAGTCATTCAGGGAGATCAGGCTGCTGGGAGAGCCTGCTATATGCTGAGTTACGAGAAGCACAGCGAAAGGAAAAAGAAAAGGGCGTGGAGGAATCTCTCTGCGTCCTTTCGCCGACGATTGACAATTAGTGCCTGGGCCACGACCCGGGCACCACGACCAATTCCAGAGGGATCTTGACCCCAAAGACAATGAAGATAATGATGAATCTAAAGAAAGTCAAGCTTCCCCAGCCGAGCTGACGATTGATGTTCCAATCGGTGATGATGATGATTCAAAAATGTTAAAAATTGGGTCTCAGCTAAACCCACAAGCACAACAGGAATTGGTCGAATTTCTCCAAGCAAATCTAGACGTATTTGCTTGGACGCACTCTAATATGTGTGGAATCTCGCCGGACATCGCGAACCACACCTTGAATATTGACCCACGGTATATCCCGGTCAAACAAAAGAGACGAGGTATGGATCCAGAGAGATCTGCCGCCCTCAAAGAAGAAGTTGATAAGCTAAAGACGAATGGGTTTATCCGGGATGCTCTGTACCCGGAGTGGGTATCCAACCCTGTACTTGTCCGAAAACCAAATGGGAAATGGAGAACGTGCATTGATTACTCTGACTTAAATAAGGCTTGTCCGAAAGACAGCTTTCCACTTCCCCGAATTGATCAACTTGTGGATTCAACGGCCGAACACGAATCACTATCTTTCATGGATGCTTACTCTGGTTACAATCAGATACCCATGCATGTGCCCGACCAAGAACATACGAGCTTTGTAACTGATCTGGGATTATACTGCTACAAGGTCATGCCTTTTGGATTAAAGAATGCCGGAGCAACTTACCAACGCTTAGTCAACCGGATGTTTGCCGACCGGATCGGAAAAACTATGGATGTTTATGTAGATGACATGTTGGTGAAATCGCGGTACTCCACTGATCATGTCAAAGACTTAGAGTCAATGTTTAATATCCTCCGGAGATACGAGATGAAGCTTAATCCGCTAAAATGTCATTTTGGAGTCGCATCCGGAAAATTCCTTGGGTTCATCGTCAACGCCCGAGGGATAGAGGCCAATCCTAAAAAGATCTGGGATATCAGGAATCTTCAAACTCCAAGGACCATAAGGCAGGTTCAGAGTCTTAATGCGAAGGTTGCAGCACTGAGCAGGTTCATCTCGAAATCAACTGACAAATGCATACCCTTCTTCGATCTGATCCGAAAAGGGAAACGAAACTTCGAATGGACTACGGAATGCGAGGACGCATTCCAATCACTAGTTCAACATCTTTCCACACCGTCGATTCTTTCAAAACCTGTTGACCATGAACAGTTATATCTCTACCTGGCGGTATCTGAAAACGCAATCAGTGCTGTGTTAGTTCGGGAGGAAGACCGAGTGCAGAAACTGGTCTACTATGTTAGTAAACGATTAACCGGAGCTGAGAGAAATTATCCAAGGCTAGAAAAGTTGGCATATTGCCTAGTCATCGCCTCGAGCAAGCTCCGTCCGTATTTTCAGGCTCATCCTATCACTGTGTACACTGATCAGCCGTTACGACAGGTCCTCACACGGCTTGAGACGTCTGGCAGGTTACTGAAATGGAACATTGAACTGAGTCAATTCGACATCACATATACTCCGAGAAGGGCCATACACGGTCAAGTCCTAGCAGATTTCATTGCTGAATTCACTGTTCCTGAAGACTTACCTGAGACTAGCAAATCTCTCAAATACATATGGAAGCTGTACACAGATGGTGCATCCAACGATCGGTGCTCGGGCGCAGTGGTAGTGCTTGAAACCCCCGGGGGCCGATCCATATGCTACGCTTTAAAGTTCGATTTCCATGCAACCAACAATGAAGCTGAATATGAGGCTTTGCTTACTGGGTTGTAGTTAGCCCATGACCTAAGAATTATCGCTCTGGAAATTTACTGTGATTCCCAGTTGGTAGTATGCCAGGTTCAGGGTGAATATCAGGCCAAAGATCGAAGACTAGCTGCTCATCTAACCCGAGTCCGGGAGATGCTTGATCAGTTTGATTATTATACCATTTTCTACATACCCCGAGAGCACAATCAGAAAGCCAATTCGTTGGAAAAGTTGGCAAGTACGGGCGAAGCTCAACAGTTGGGACTCGTTCCTGTTGAAACTCTATCCTCTCGGAGCATTGATCGAATGGAGAATGATTTCACATTTGAAGCTACTTCCAGTAGGGAGTCATGGATGACCCCCTATCGAGATTACATTGAGCATGCTATATTACCTGAGCGTCGAAGCAAGAAAAGACAAGTTCTCCGAAAAGCTTCACGATTTGTCATTCAGAATGGAGTTATGTATCGAAGGGGGTATTCTATTCCTCTTCTCCGGTGTATCGCGCACGACGAAGTCAAACGAGTGTTACACGATGTGCACGAAGGAGAATGTGGCGATCACACTGGAGGGCAAGCACTTGCCAAGAAAATACTCCAATATGGATATTATTGGCCTACTGTTAATCGCGATGCTGTGGACTATGCTAAAAAATGTGGTAAATGCCAAAAACACGCTTGGATCCCTAGATCCCCACCTACTGAGATAACCCAAATGGTCAGTCCTTGGCCATTTGCAATATGGGGGGTGATATAATTGGTGCATTGCCTTTAGCTAAAGGTGGTGCAAAGTACGCCATCGTCGCAGTTGATTACTTCACCAAATGGGCTGAAGCTGAACCTCTTGCAACAATTACGACAAAGAAAGTAATCAACTTCGTAGTACGCAACATCATCTGCCGGTTTGGTCTCCCGCATACTATTATCACCGATAATGGAGCCCAATTCGACAGTATTGAATTCAAGAATTTCTATCAACGATTTCACATTCATAAGAAATTCTCTGCAGTAGCGCACCCTCAAGCGAATGGTCAGGTTGAAGCTGTTAATAAGGTCATCAAATCTATTTTGAAGAAACGAGTGGAAAAGGCCGGGGGCAAGTGGGTTGATGAAATTCCTATGGCTTTATGGGCTTACCGGACGACTCACAAAACTACAACCGGACACACTCCATTTTCTCTATCTTATGGCTCTGAAGCCGTTATTCCAATCGAAATGGAAGTTCACTCTCATCGTGTGACATATTATGATCCGAAAACGAATGCCATACTACTTGCTGAATCTTTGGATCTACCCGATGAGAAGCGTGAAGAGGTTGATTTGAGGGCAGCCGCATATCGGGGTCGAGTCACCCGAATATACAATGCCAAGGTCTGACGGCGAACCTTTGAACTCGGCGATCTCGTAGTCAAGAGAATTTATCCGATCCCTTCGCACATGAAACCAAATTGGGAAGGGCCGTATGTGATTTCACAAAAGCTCGGAGACGGCATGTTCAAGTTGTCGACCGTTGACGGTCTTACTTTGCCGAGAGCTTGGAATAGCGAAAGTCTCCATCGCTACTACACATGACAGGCTTTATTTATCTATTTTAGTCAATTTCTTCCTTTGCATTTTATTTTTGCATTTCGAAGTTTGAATTTGTAATAAGGCAACTGATTTTGCCATGCTTCTTTCATTTCAGCAATAAAATGCCATCTCTTCGAGCCAGAGCTGTGATTCACTGAATGTAACGTACAATATCACGATGCACGGAGAGCTAAGTTCCATCATGTGGTGGGATTTATTCAAATGGGGAGTGACAGTGATACGACCGGACACTCACTAAGTGAAACCCGAGTTCAGGGGCAGAACACTACATCAGCATTTACAAGGATTGATACACGACAATCCTTCCTCTAACTCCAAATTCCCAGAGTGTGGATTGGAGTGTAAACATCAACTCTTGGTTCCCAGAGTGCGAACCAGAGTATAAACACTAACCCCAAATTCCCATAGTGTGAATTAGAGTGTAAACATCAACTCCTGGTTCCCAGAGTGTGAACCGGAGTATAAACACTAGCTCCAAATTTGCAGAGTGCGAATTGGAGTATAAACATCAACTCTTGGTTCCCAGAGTGCAAACCAGAGTATAAACACTAACTCCAAATTCCCAGAGTGCGAATTGGAGTATAAACACCAACTCTTGGTTCCTAGAGTGCAAACCAGAGTATAAACACTAACTCCAAATTCCCAGAGTGCGAATTGGAGTATAAACATCAACTCTTGGTTCCCAGAGTGCAAACCGAAGTGCAACCGCTAACTCCAAATTCCCAAAGTGCGAATGGGAGTATAAACATTAAATCAAGATTCCCAGAGTGTGAGTCGGAGTATAATTATCAACTCTAAGTTCCCAGAGCGCGAACTAAAGTGCAGCCAATAGCTCTAAGTCCCCGGAGTGCGGACGCGTGTTCAAGACTTATGACATATGTGATCATGAGCCAGTCAATGCAATACTTAAGCAAAAGAAAAAAACAATTTCCCATTCCATCAACTAACAAAAAGGAGTTTGATTACATAGAAAACCAAAAAATTTCGATTAAGTGGAGGCCGAATCCACACTTATACATGGCTCTAAAAGAACGAAAGAAGAAGTAAAAGAACTGCTATTAACAACTGCATTACAAGTCAAGAAGCTCAATCCTTCTTCTTCCGAGGCTTCTTCTTTTGAGTCAAGCCACTGGACCCACTACCAGATTTCCTTCGAGATTTCTTGCCCTTCTTCGGTTTATCTTCCGAATCTGGCATGATATCAACGTCTTCCTCGGAGCTGGAAGGGACAAAGATTCTTTTAGAAGGGCGAACTGAAGGCATAGGAGCTGTGACAGGTGTCTGGGCAGCAACACTTGAGATGGTCACCGTGCCGCCAGGAGAAATTACCATTAGAGGAGATAAGCTTGATGGGGCAGTGCCGCTTCCAGAACCACCGTCCGTTGTCACCACGGCCATCTCAACGCTTATCTCAGCAAAAATCTCTTCTTCTCGAGACAACCGAGCTGCGCTGGGTACACTGGTGGTCGGCATGAAAGAGCTAAAAGCTGGAGCGACTCCGCTCATTACGAATGAAGGATCGGGAAAAGGTTTGAGAGAATGACCAATTAGCTCCTCAATCATTTGAGTATCAAATGACATCGAGCTCCCATCTCCAATGTCGCCAGCCATGGCAGCAGTTGTAATTGCTTCGGTAAGGATAGCTCCGTGCGTTGGATATAGGACCGGAGGTACTAGGGGCACGGGCGCAGCACTTTCAGTCACTGAACAAAGAAGAGAAAAAATAGTCAGTCCAATAAATTCACTCCAAGATCGTCATTTTAAGACACGAGGGAAATGTTCGAAGTACCTTACTTGCCTTGCCTCGGAGCTTGGACAGGTTCAGAGACAACTGTCTTAGTGGGAGATAATCCCGGTTGATCCGGATTGTAGGTAGGAACGATTTGTGGATCAATCGCGGCAGTAACTTCGGACGAAGTCGGGACAGAAATTTCAATACTCTCGCCGTGATGCGCAACCCCCGAACCCTCGTCGATCTCCGTCTGCTGAATACCGAGTTTTTCTTTCTCGACGGAGATTATCGCTTCATGAAGAATTCTTTTCTCTTCCTCATTGAGCAGATGTGATTCAAGTTCAAATTCGTCCAGTGTTTCATCTCCTAGCCAGGTGAGATTTCTATGCTCTAACACATTAGCCTTATATGTATCCAGGAGTTCGTCAAACTCAGCCTCCATCTTGAACCGCTCCGCCTGAATTTTCTCCTCCACTTCCGTTTCCATCACCTTGACCTTTGCGACCGCTGCATCGTGCTCAGCCCGAAAAGACACGGCTTGCTTACATGCCTCTTGAGCGGCCGTATTGGCATCATCCCTTTCCTTACTTATGTCGACAAACTTGGCCTTTAACTCCTCCAGTTCTCTAACTGCCGCATCCCGCTCGGCCTCAACATTTTTGTATCGATGGCCCAAGTCTTCTACTAAGGTGCAATGCGCCTGTTGCATTTTTGCCATCTCTACTAGCGTCTCATCGACCTTTTTCAGCGATTCAAATTCAGCCCTGAGGGAGGATTCCGCCTCAGATTGAAGGACCTCGACAATACGATTCTTCTAGGTCAAGTCAGCTTCCAGTTTCTCAATGATTTTGGCTCGATCAAAGGCTGCTTTTGAAGCTTTAACGACCTCCTTGTACCATTCCTTATACTAGGCGTAGAAGTCGCGGGTATAACTGAGTGTTGTGGTCACAGCGTCTTCAGGAATTCTTTTAAGGTTAGGAGGGAAGATGTAAGCGTCAAAGCATATTTCCGGGAAGTCTTTCTTCAGTTGGGAGATTCTGATAGCCCCTTCACCGAATGGTTCAATAAGAGCCTCATCCACAGCTGTGGTCGTAACAATTTCAGTCCTAGAACGATGCGATTCAGGCCTCGAAATTTGTAAAGACGGCTGCCGTCGCAAAGGCTCAGATACATGTGTATGCCTTCTTGGTGGCAGAGGAGAGCGAGAAGGAGAACGGTATCTCCGATCTCTGTCCGAGCGTTCCTGACTAGAGTAGCTTCGGGGATAGTCTCTCACGTGATATTCTTGCCCATAATACCTTCGTTCGTGATCGCGATCGGAATCCCCACAACGAGATTCATAGTAGGACGAAGGATGATGCACTCTTCGGAGTTTATCCAATGTAGATGGACGGCCAGACATAGCACCTACAAAAGAGAAACAACTCAATTAAGCACCAAGTGAAGGCACTACGATGTATGCGGAAGTCATGTAGTGTTATGAAAGTGTATGCAAATGTGCAAAACCCCCAACCAACCAGAAGTGTCGATTGCACTAATGGGTAAAGGATCGCTTATTTCTAACGCTTCCCGGGGTTCTTCCAACCCAGACTTGTGGTGGAGAGATACGTACTCTGGGATGGGAATGTCATCCAGCCCTCTAAAAATATATCCTGATTGACAAGGAGCAGCGTCAGAGATAGTAATTCTGGGGATGGAACAAGACACAACTACAGACTTCCGTCTCTTAAATTTAGGGACAACAGCCTTGCCTTTCTGCTTCTCTTCTGTTCGGGAAAGATCAGCCGCTAGCTCAGTATCTGTTGACGTCCTTTCATCATTGCTCACTTATCTATTACTATGCCGGGTTTTCTTTTCACAGTTTTCTTATTTTTCTTCGAAGTCGGTTTCGCCAACCCCTCAATAACAATGCTCTGGTTCATTCCGATTAAACCCAGTATCCTTAAGTTGTCGTCAGTTAACACCGAGTCGATATGCCTTAAGTCGCTCGGGACCTCTTGTAAGCTCCGAACAATGCCTCTATAATATCCACCGTCGGGCCTCGAAATGATGGCTATAAGAAGGATAGAGTATTAGTACAAGTGCTAAGAATAGCTATTCAAGAAAGACTTGCGACACTTACGTCTAGACAGCCATCGCCTAGCAAACACTGGGGGCACCGAACAAAAAACCATTCGGCTTTAAAATAGCTAAGTCTAGTCCAAGCTCCGGTCACAACCTGGCAGTTTCTGACTGCTTCCAGAAAAGTAAAAGATGGGCTATCACCCTTACTTTTGAAATTAAATATGTATCTAATCTCAGACGGCCTTGGCGGGTGAAAGAAACAATCCATAAATATGATAAAGGCACTATTCAGCAACGCGTGTCCGTTAGGATGAAGTTGTGAGGGAGCAATTCCTAAAAATGACAGCATCTCTCCGATGTACTGATTAAACGGAGGAAGAGTTCCAACCGCACAAGCATGACGGTAGAAGGCAGTGTACCCTTCGGGCGGATTATGAGGTCTGTCATCAGCACTCGGTAACAACACATCATCCGAAGATAGGTTATGTTTCAGACATATCCGGCCCAGCAAAGATTCAGAGATATTGGACTGGATGGAGTCAATAGGGTTCTCGATAAATAAAGCATCCGGCAATTCATCCAGAGCCGGATCAATTACTCCGACGGGAATATCAGGAATTTCAATCGCAGGAGGGGGGCGAACTCTATACCTCTTGCTGTTGGGAGCTTGGAGATTCCATAACTGGTTAACTCATCAGAAATCATCATTAGATGCTAAAAAGCCCATGCATTCCCTAGTGTAAAGTGTATGAATGTGTTGTGTTGTGCGGTGCTGTGTATTGCTTGAAGGGATTTGCAAAATTAACAGAAATATACAAACGACAAAGCTACGGAATCCAGTTGCAATGACCATCGTCGCCGACCGTCATCACTAAACTATTTGTATGATGGAAATTGATTCGGATAGAAGTAGTTATAGTTCCATTGACGAGCTTTGAAAGGTGGTCAAATATGCGGTTTAGTTATCAAGTCCAGATATGCAAAGGTGAAGCTCGTCGGAGTTATGCTAAAAAGGTGTCAAAAAGTTTCGTATCCATCATAGGAGGTTTCGAATCGAACATAGGAGTTCATTCGAATCCATCCAAGCGCCAATTCGAATCGATGCTGGGGGCATATTTCGAATCGATGTTCCGAGAGCCGAGTTCGTATCGATCAAAATAGGGTGTCTTCGAAACGATCTCTAGTTGCCTAGTTCGTACCGATTAGGAAGCCCTCAACTTGACATCAATTACATTCGAGTCGATACCTTCCGTATCGATCATAAAAATGTGATTCGTATCGATCTAAATTTAAAGACTTCAAATCGGCCATTAGCTCATTTTTCGTATCGATCATTTCGAATCGATACGGTCCATCGCCATAGCCATCGGTATGAACTGCGTCTTCTCCATTAAAGCATCCCAGAGATCGATGCGAAACCCAACGAAAAGGACTATCGCCTTCATCAACTCGAACATCGAACCCCCAGATCGATTCGATTTTATTCTGTCCACTCCTTTTTCTCCAAACCAGATCTGGTTTTACCAATGGCCAGAACAGATAATCAACGAAGGAAGGATGGATCTGAGATTGTTTTGTTGCTTGAATTCGTGGTTGGTTACCTGATTTTAAGGAAGGATTCGAAGAGTTGTGAGTTTGAAACTGATCGAATCGATGGCGTGATACAGTTTTATCTTCCCTGATGCTTCGAATCGATAGGAAAAATGGAGGCGGCAGTAAAAAGTGAAAAAAGTGAAAAATGACTGAGCCCACGGTATTTATATGGAACCTAGTAGGCGACCGGGTCGATTCGCCTCCCGGTCTATGTGACCGGCCACACCCAGTCCAACCATGCCTCGATTCGAATGGTTCGTTCGAACCCATCAAGCTCAACTTTCATCGAGGCGAAGTTGCTTCCCGACCTCATCGTTTCGAAGCCGCAACTCAACTCGACTCCACCCCGAAGCTACCAAAGTAAATCGTACCGATTGAGTCATACAAGTCTTTTGCCTCCAGGAGCCAACATTCATCGATACAAATCCAGATCAATCGATACGAATCCAAACAATCTGGATCAATTCGAAGTGTCCACTTCGCAACCATCGACCAAGGGCAGTACAGGTCTATCGATACGAACACTAGTGGTTTTGTATCCACCACAACTCGAGCACCAACATCGATACGAATGAGCATTTCGCATCCAACAAATTGTTAATCCATCAATGCGAAGTCAATCTTTCAACCTTCTATATCGATTCACGAGAGGATCGATACGAAGGAACTCCACAAAACAACGGCCAAACATTGTTACAACTCAAATTTCGCACCGGTTCAGGAGAGGATCGAGGCGAAACTCAATATCACAAACAAAAATGGACAACGACTTGTTAGCATGCAACCTTAGCAAAAGTTAGAACACATTCATGCCAGACGAAGATCAAATTTTCAGCACTGGAGAGAATTGAGCATTCATCCAATCCCGATTGCAGCAATAAACCACTAAGCATGATCATACAACAGCTCGTCAAGACAACACAAGACTACAACCTATGATAAAAGAGCGACTAATGTTCAGAATAAGGATTGCAGTTTTTCAAAGCACGTCATGTTCCCACAAGACGTACTTTGGGGGGCAAATGTTATCCCGCCTTTTGGCAAGGCCAGAATACCAAGAATTGATCAAGAACCAAGTTTGACTCGTCATGAATATCGATGAATTTTGTTCGAGTCCGGATCGAGCTACAATTGATATGACGTGACAAGCAAAGCTAAGAAAGCCGATGTTCCAAGTTTCAAGCCAATCCGGGTTCGTATGCTCAAGCTATGATCGATTCAAGATGAAGGAGATAGCCCTTGTTCGAATCCATAGGTTATTACCCTAGTTCGAATCCATAGGCAGAGATTCTGTTCGTATCCATCGGTTCGACTCCATCTAGTTCGCAACCATCAGCAAGCATTCGTTTGGATCGGTCCGGATGTACTACTTCGTATCCATCGGAGCTTCCTCCTTCGTATCCATCAAAAGGGTGATGTTCGAGTCCATCAGTAACATCAGCCTTCAGATCCATAACACTTAAAACGGTCGAAAGGAAGATAGCCTCGCCTCCATCTGGTTAGAATCCATCAAACTCACGATTATTCGAATCCATGAAAACACTTCTCTTCGAATCCGTCCAGTATAGTCATCTCATATCGGTCCACTGAAACGAGACAGGATTGATACAAACGAGAGCTTCTACGAATCCAGGGGTGGTTGAAGCCTTTCGAAGCCATCGAGTCAAGGCGGTGAAGTCTCCGGGACGACTCGATCAAATAGGAGAAAAAGGAGGAATGATACGCAAGTTACGCTCCACGTCATCACGAAGGCACGCGATACCATCGATGCGAAGCAATCGATTAGAATGAATCGATTCGAGCGAAGCAACCCGACAAAGATCATCATTTCGAATCGATCATATCTCGAGATCCATAAGTCCAAATGCTATGAAATTTTCGCAGGAGCTTGCTTACATGTTGAAGAATGTCCACACCAAATTTCATCTTGATTGGATGATTTTAATCGATTCGAATGGAGTTCGTATCGATCCCAAAGTGGGCTCAAATTTCCTGAGGCCGGGCATGTGGGCCCCCTCACGTGCCAGAAGTGGTCTATCGGATTTTCAATGAAATATCAGCCTACTACGCCTATAAATAGAGTCCCTGGTCATTCAGAAAGAGGATCGGAGAATTTTCAGAGTAAAAGAACGCCCCGGACGCTGCCAGAATCACTCCATATCATCATCACTGCCATTGATTTCGAATTTAAGCTTATTATCTGCTGTACTTCGCTATAAAAAACTTGTAATATTCAAGTATCAAGCAATAAAATGACAAAACTTCATAGTGGATGTAGGCGATATGCCGAACCACTCTAAATTACCGTCTTCCGTGCAATTTACCTTTCTGTGACTTGGAGTTTTTGTTAGATAATCCTCATTTTCAATTTGATTTCTTCATTTATTATCTCTTCAAAAACGTCCGAAGAGTGTTGTGCCCAATTTTGGTGCAAACAACATCTTCATTAGCTATTTTTTCAAAGCTTTTGAGAAAATGTTGTGCACTCAATTGAATCAGAGCACAGCTTATCATGCTCAAAAGGATGGCCAAATTGGAAGAGTAAATTATATTTTTAGAAGACTTTCTTCAAGCTTGTGTTCTTGATTGTAACATCCCCTATCTTGAGGCCCGAAGCTAAGCGCTGCATATTCTCCAATCATCCAAAGTATTAACTTTCGGTGTCAAAATACGATAATGTTAATGGTATCCATAATATCAGAAGCACTTGAATATGAAATAAAATCAACAAGGATTTAAAACAACTTTTCATATTACATTTCAAATCAATATTTCATATTCAGACACATAATCCCAAAACAATTCCCAAGTTTTTGATCAAATATAACTATTACAAAATACGCCAAGAGCGACATATGAAGATGCCCCCTTCGATGATTAAAGTACTAAATGGACGCATAAGTTTTAATACATCACAACAGAAATAAAACTAAATGGCTCCCATATAGCTAGCCTTGCCTCACGCGTGTCTTCAAAAGCTTTATTCGTCCAACCTACTAAACCTGAAAAACTTAAACCATCATTCTACTCAAATTAATTTAGAGTTGAGTTTAAGGGGAAAACATAAACTTCGATTCAGACATAAAGCCTAGTGTGAATAATACTATTACATCTCGGTTTACTGATATTAAGTGAGACCATGCCACTTAATGGAGCAGGTTCCTCCTCACTAATATCCTATTAAAACATATTTTTGCGAATAAAAATCCTGCAATCAAACTGATTAAAGCAATAATATCAATATCATATATGCTCATAAATCATGTAATAAATAGACTATCCGTCCAAACAATATAATTTTGTTCGGATGACTACTAACCATTTGCCGACTCAGGCCTACCAGATAAAATTAATAATCTAACATCTGTTAGAAAAACTTTTGGATGGTCTGTCCTTAACTTACTTCTCCCAAGGTCACACGATCCTAATGTTTTTGCGGGCTCACCAATAACCTATCCTCTTTCTCTGTATATATTCCATTCTATGTGTAACATCATTTAAGTCTTGCATGTGACTAAGCCCTGCAGACTAAAATTTTGGACTAAATTAGCTAGGGCCTATAGCTAATGTATAGGGCATGACCCTATACTAGTTCTATCTTGTATTCTAATATCTGAGTCATTTACTTAGGGTTAACCACCCATCAAAATTATCCTTGAAAACCTTCCAAATTGATTTAACCCTTTAAATCATACTTAAACAAGGAAAACCTACTATTTGCCTTACTCAAATCTCTTTGCCATGATATATGCTTTACTCCAAACATTATTGATGGAAACCTTCAAAACCTTTGTTTAAAACTGTTTGCGCCCAAAATGGTCACAAACCCCAAATATCGTGAAAGCACCAAAGTATGGATATAAATCAGCAATATTCCAAACACAAATCACATATCACAGCAAACAACAAGCAATAATCTAGAAATAATGAATAGAGACACAAGATTTATAGTGGTTCGGCTATCTCTGGCCTACGTCCACTTCAAAGTTTTATCCTTCTATTGATTATCCTTGCTGGTTACAGATGATTACAACAGTAGTAATGAAGAATTTCGAGTACAATAGTCGCATTGAAGTGTAGAATTGAATCCGGCAGAGTATGGACGTCCAATAGCCAAAAGTCCTCTTTTCTGTAGGCTTCTGGATGCTATTTATAGGCGTAGGAGGCTGAGATCGCGCTTAAACTTGGGGAGACTTCTTCTGACACAAGAGTGGGCCCACGCGACCGACCCCACCAAGTTTCGACTCGATCTGTGATCGATACAAAATGATTTCGTATCCATCAAAAAATGATCCAATCGAGCTGAAACTTGGCAGGAACATTACTTACCTTGTATGCAAGCTGCTGTGGAAATTTCGTTGCATTTGGATCAGCGGTTTGGGAGATATGATCGATTCAAACCTGGGTTTTCCGTTGGCTGTCATCTTCGAATCCATCCGTTCGAATCCATCACTTTCGACTCGATGGAGGCACGTGCGCATCGATGACGTGGCGCTACTTCCAAGGCTCGATCCATTCTTCTTGCCTCTTTGACCGCTTCTTTCCTGGAGACGTGGGCTTGCATCCATGATTTATGCTTCGTCCATATCCATAACTTCGCAATGGCATGCTCGTGTCCAATGATTCATGCTTCTCTTCTCATCGATTCCAGGAGTACGCTTCGCATCGATCATTCACGAATTGATCGATATGAAACGACCATGGGGGTTATCGATACGAAGTGGTTGTGATGAAGCGGAGGATGGATATGAAGCTTATCCTTAGGATGGATACGAACAAGACCGTACCTAATGAATACGAACAAAGCCTTACCTGATGGATACGAACAAAGTTATACCTGATGGATACGAAAGTGCCAAACCCTTCTGCCATCGATACGAAGGTATCGATTCGAGACATGCCGTCCCCTTTCCATCCTGACCGATACGAAACCATTGAGCCGAACCCATGCCGATCGATACGAACGGTACCGATACGAATGGTATCGAAACAAACGGTATCGTAATGAATGGTATCGATACGAACACAATCATTGATCGATGCGAAATGCATCGATACGAACCATTTCCTGCACACCGATGGATACGAACAGCATGTTCTTCCTACCTTAAATCGATCATATCTCCTTCATAAGAACTCCGATTAACCTGAAATTTGAAACATAGCCTTTCCTAGTCCTCATCATTATCTTCAATCGATTCCGTCCCGATCGGGGCTCAACCAAATTTCGACGACATCGATTGTAGCCTTGATTCCAATCAATCTCCAAATTTGATATCCATCATTCCTTTTCATTTTGTTGATATTTCAGCCTTGACCAAAAGGTGGGATAACATTTGCCCCCCAAAACATGCCTTGTGGTAAGAACGCGTGTTTTGAATAGTTCTGAATCCGATATCCAAAGTCCATAGCCAACTCCATGTCCCTCCGAACTCGATGATCGAGCTTTTAATCCATCCTTATCCAATAGCCAATAACCGAATCCTGGACCTCTCCGGGTCGATATCCAAATCCATAACCTCTCCGGGCTCTTGCCAATCGCAATCCACACCTGACGACCGTGGTCCAGTGTCCCTGGACGTTGAGCTAACCTCCCTGGGTTCTTGCCAAGCACAATCCACACTTGACGACCGTGGTCCAGTGTCCCTGGACGTTGTACAATGCCATGGCTTAAGTCCTAAGCCGAATCCTGGTCTCTCCGGACCCTTGTTGAGCATAATCCATACTCAACGACCTGAAACAATAATCGATAATATGGGGCCTAAGTCCTAGGCCGAATCCTGGTCACTCCGGACCCTTGCTGAGCATAGTCCATACTCAGCGACCTGAAACAATAACTGATAATATGAGGCCTAAATCCTAGGCCGAATCCTGGTCAATCTGGACCCTTGATGAGCATAGTCCATACTCAGCAACTTGGAAATAGCAATTGATAATACAGGGCCTAAGTCCTAGGCCGAATCCTGGTCTCTCCGGACCCTTGTCGAGCATAGTCCATACTCGATGACCTGAATGAGTCAATTTACCACGTTCGGGCAAAGCGACTCACCCCTTGCCAGGCATAATCCATACCCGATGACCTTTTATCAAAAACCAGATAAAAATCCAATCAAAATCCAATCCAATCCAAAATCCAAATCAAAACCAGGAAATCAGAAATCCAAACCAGCATCCAAAACAGAAACCAACCATCCAAAGGAAAAATCCAAATCAGAAAGAAAACAAAACCAGGAGTTCAATCCAAACTCCAAAACCAAACAAGAAAAAAATCAGTGTCCAATCCAAAAGGATAGATTTCACAAACCATAGCATCGCGGTTTATCACCATTCAGAGAATGCCTAGGGGCTATCTCTATTTCCATACATGTGTAAATGACTTTGCCGTTTGCCAGTAGCTTGTTACTTATTTCATTTTATCCTGGTCAATGGATAATCAATCGACCGTCATTCCTGGGCCTCACATCATCATGGTACGAGGTAGGCGGTGGCTGTTGCTGCTCCACCGCTGCATTCCGTGTCCCAACATACTGCCTCAATTGTCCATTCCTTACATACTCCTCAATTATGTCCTTTAAGTGCCTGCAGCTGTTGGTATCATGTCCATCCAAATCATGGAAGAAACAATGCCTTCCTGATGCCCTCTCTCATTCAGAAGGCTAGTGTCCAGGTATATCTGCTCTAGTGTCTCGTTCAATCCTGTGTATGTAGAGAACTTTGGATCCTTCCATCGCTTCCTAGCTTTTCCAAAATCATCGTCCAACTTCCTCTTTCCTTTATCTTTATCTGAACCTCTACTGGATGGTCCTCCATCCTCAGTTGCATTCACTTTCTTCAATTTCAAATCTGCACATGCATCCTCTTGTCGGAGGAACCTCTCTGCCTCGTGAAAGAATTCGCCGAGATCTAGTGGTGGGTCTCGTATTAAAGATACCTTGAAATCTGAGTCCTCCCTAACTCCTGATACTACCGCCATTAAAACCATCGATGGATCCGGCCGATCCACCGAAGCAACTGCCGCATTGAATCGAGTTAGAAAAGCTTTAAGTGATTCATCTGTCCTTTGCTTTACCGGCGTTAATGTCATTGCGTTTTTTGGCCTTTTAAATGAACCCAAAACTGTCCCAAAAACCTATCCACCAATTCCCTCCAAGTCCTGATAGATCCTTCTCCCAGCTGCCTAAACCACATTGCAGCTAAGTCCGTCAAGTACAAAGGGAAGCATCGGGCCATTACTTCCTCCGATGCCCCTAGCACCTCCATGTGTTTGGTGTACCTCATCAAGTGATCAGTTTGGTCTGCCTTGCCATCATATACCTCCACGCTAGGTAACTTAAACTTATGTGGATTCTGAGCCATCCTTATTTCTCGAACGAATGGACTCTTGTTCACCCCTTCCAAGTCTCTATTGGTCAAGCCACCTCATACAGTTTTCCTGATTATCTCTACCAATCCAGCATTGTCTGTCAAGGGTTGCCCCTCATGCCCCCGAGGGAACTCTGGCACATATTCTTCATGTGGCTCATTAGCAGCAACGTCGGCTCTAGCCTGTTGAACTCCTTCCAAAGGTCCTCCTGTGTTGGATCCTGTGGGCCCACCCCCAAGCCCTTGTTGATTACCTTCTGGCTCTGTATCCTGTCCTCCATTGGGTTCCACAACCCTAGTTCCTTGTCCTGCATCCACAACCGCTGTAGCTGTTCCTAAGTTCTACGTTCCTGCAGCTCTCATCTGCTCAAATAAAGTCTGCATCATTTCCTGTTGACTTTTCAACAATCTCTCTTGCAAAGAATTTTCCATAGCTTCCATTTCATCCCTGGTGATGTAGACGGAAACTTGTCCTTCTCCTGCTCCAGAGGATGCCTCCTGGCTTCCTCGCTGTTGGCTTCTCCCAGCCCTTTGCCTTCTACTATTTTGCTTAGTCATTTTCATCAAATCCAAACTCCTCAAACTCTTCAAATCTAAACTTTGAATCCTATGTAGCGGGTGCTAGTCCTTCTCAGTGAAAGCACCAAAGTGTTTGCGTCAAAAATGGTCACAAACCCCAATTATCGTGAAAGCACCAAATTATGGATATAAATCAGCAATATTCCAAACACAAATCACAAATCACAGCAAACAACAAGCAATAATCCAGAAATAATGAATATAGACAAGATTTATAGCGGTACGGCTATCTCCGGCCTACGTCCACTTCAAAGTTTTATCCTTCTATTGATTATCCTTGCTGGTTACAGACGATTACAGCAGTAGTAATGAAGAATTTCGAGTACAATAGTTGTATTGAAGTGTAGAATTGAATCCGGCAGAGTCTGGACATCCAATAGCCAAAAAGTCCTCTTTTCTATAGGCTTCAGGGTGCTATTTATAGGCGTAGGAGGCTGAGATTGCGCTCAAACTTCAGGAGACTTCTTCTGGCATGTGAGTGGGCCCACGCGACCGACCCCCCAAGTTTCGACTCGATCTGTGATCGATATGAAATGATTCGTATCCATCAAAAAATGATCCAATCGAGCTGAAACTTGCCAGGAACATTCCTTACCTTGTATGAAAGCTGCTATGAAAATTTCGTTGCATTTGGATCAATAGTTTGGGAGATATGATCGATTCAAACTTGGGTTTTCCGTTGGCTGTCGTCTTCGACTCCATCTGTTCGAATCCATCACTTTCGACTCGATGGAGGCACGTGCGCATCGATGACGTGGCGCTACTTCCAAGGCTCGATTCATTCTTCTTGCCGCTTTGACCGCTTCTTTCCTGGAGACGTGGGCTTGCATCCATGTTTTATGCTTCGTCCATATCCATAACTTAGCAACGACATGCTCGTGTCCATCAATTCGTGCTTCTCTTCGCATCGATTCCAGGAGTACGCTTCGCATCGATCATTCATGAATTGATCGATACGTAACGACCATGGGGGTCATCGATACGAAGTGGTTGTGATGAAGCGGAGGATGGATACGAAGATTATCCTTGGGATGGATACGAACAAGACCGTACCTAATGGATACGAACAAAGCCTTACCTGATGGATACGAACAAAGTTATACCTGATGGATACGAAAGTGCCAAACCCTTCTGCCATCGATACGAAGGTATCGATTTGAGACATGCCGCCCCCTTTCCATCCTGACCGATACGAAACCATTGAGCCGAACCCATGCCGATCTATACGAACGGTATTGATACAAATGGTATCGATACAAACACAATCCTTGATCGATGCGAAATGCATCGATACGAACCATTTCCTGCACACCGATGGATACGAACAGCATGTTCTTCCTACCTTGCATCGATCATATCTCCTTCATACGAACTCCGATTAACCTGAAATTTGAAACATAGCCTTTCCTAGTCCTCATCATCATCTCCAATCTATTCCGTCCCGATTGGGGCTCAACCAAATTTCGACGACATCGATTGCAGCCTTGATTCCAATCGATCTCCAATCCTGGTATCCATCATTCCTTGTCATTTTGTTGATATTCCAGCCTTGACCAAAAGGTGGGATAACAAAAACCTTTAAACAATCTCTTTCGAAACCATTGAAAGTACCCCTTTCGAAACCAGTCAACTACTTTACTTTGAACTCTAAGCCGAAAGGCTAAAACATACCTTCCAAAACCATTTATAATAGAACTTTCGAAACCATTGAAAGTGTCCTTTTGAAAGCATTATAAAACTTTAGACATCCTCCTTTAAAACCCTTCAAATTTGCCTTTCGAAAACTTTGGGAACTTCCATTCAAATACTAAAGGTAAACCATTCGAAAACATTGGGGAATCAGCCCTTCTAAACCTTTAACATCTACCTTTCAAAAACATTGGGGAACATCCCCTTTGAAACCTTTATCATATACATTTCAAAAGAATTAAAGTCCTTTACTTAAAACAAACCTTTCGAAAGCATATGATTCAAGCATAAGTTTGTGGAACATAATTTCGAAACCTTTAAAACCATTCCTTTTGAAACCATTGGGTTTAACTTTCAAGATATAAAAAAGGTCTTAAAACAATGGGATGAAAGCAACTCTTTCGAAAGAATTTTCCTAAATAAAAGAAGTGGATGATTTCGAAAACAACCCCTTCGAAAGCATTGGAGATGCGGCTCAGGGTATAAAGCAAAAAAACCTTTTCGAAGGGATTGCTTTGAAAGGTAACATGTGGCAGTGGGGTTTCCACCCCTTCGAAAGCATATTCTACAAACAAAGGTGGCAACCCATTTCGAAAGCTCTTTTCTTTAAAATGCTTGACCAAATTGAAGGCTATGTCATTCGAAAGCAAAGCAAGTGCACTTCCTATAAAAGCAAAACATGGTCTCGACCCCTTCGAAGGCACGTTTTGACTCTATACCTTTCTTTAAAACACTTGACCAACTAACTTGCTTTGTTTGTCAACAATGATTGGTTGCCATTACTTTTTCAAAATCTTTTCTAAAATTGCTGCCGAATTTCAAAGATTAACAATTTAAAACATTTACAAATTGCCCCTTCTCCTTTTATAAACATATAAAACATTTAAGTATCATGCCTTAAATAATTTTATATACTTATTAAAACACTTAGGAAAATTCTTTAAAAATTCCCATAAATCACTTTTAATATCTTTTCTAACATATATAAATTTCTGACCAACAACTAACATATAATAGCCGTAATTAATTTAAACCTAATTTAATCATTTTCTTCATCAGAAAATTCATAATAAATCAAAATTAATTCAAAAAATTATGAAACTTGAAACCATCTCTAAAATATTATTTCTGACCTTATATCAAAATTGCAAGGAATTTGGATCTTATTTGATAGGGTTTTCAATCATAATTCATCATAAAAATCTATACGAGTAAACAAAATTCACCAACAAGCATATATATATATCATTCAGAACATGGCATAATACTTTGCAAAACATATTCGGATCTGATCTAAAACCGAAAATAAGAAAATATGATATGTAACCTATTATTCACCTTAGCTTGTTGTTAAGGAGTTAAGATTTGCTCTTGAATTAGATTAATTAAGCTTCTTCCTCTTGATTTTAGCTTATCTTCCTCCTTGCTTTCTTCTAATGGTGGACGACCTTGATAAATTTTAATTTTATTTATGAACGTGTAAATGAAAGTAGCATGAACGTTTAGGGTATAAGAATATTATCTATTCCTATTTTTCCCTTACTTATTTCATTTTAATACTTTTAGTTCATTAGTTTATTAGGCATTGCTGCCCCACATTATTCAAATCTCAATCTCTTAACCATTTACATTATTTTATTTTATTTACCTAATTAAATGTCCTAAATAATGTTAGTCAAAATTAGGGATGTCACACACTCCCCTCCTCAAGAATTTCTTCCTTGAAATTAAGATAAGGTACTCATCAAAATCAATCATAATGGTAAAACATACTATAAAACAAGTCAGGATAAGTATCTCAAATCCTGCTTTCGGTTTCCCAAGTATAGTCCCTCTCGTCGTCACTCAACAAGACTTTGACTAATCTGACTGTCTTGTTCTTTAGCCTCTTCTCATCTCTTTTGACTATACGAACTGGCTTTCTAACTATAGCCAAATTCGACTCCACTATTAAGTCATCTAACACAGTCAGTGCTATATCAGTTTCTGGATCTCGAATACACTTTCTTAGATGAGAATTATGAAAAATATTATGGATTCCTGCCAAATACTTGGTTGCTCCACTCTATATGCGAGTTTCCAATCCTTTCTATAATAGGAAATTGTCCAATAAATCTCGATGCTAATTTTTTGAATTTTTCAAATCGAATTATACCTTTCATCGGTGATATCTTGATGAAAACACGATCTTCAACTAAGAATTCTAAGTGTTTCTATCTTTTATCAACATAGCTCTTCTGCCTAGACTGAGCTTGCATCATTCTAACTCGAATTAACTCAATCTTTTATGTAGCTTTTCTAAATAAATCGGACCAAGAACTAACCTATCCTCAGTTTCTAACCTACAAAATTGAGATTTGCATGGCCTTCCATGCAAAGATTCAAACGGTGACATCCCTATACTAGTCTGATAACTGTTATTATATGAAAATTCGACTAGGTGTAGATAGTTTTCCCATGATCCTCCAAAATCAAGTATGCAAGCTCGTAACAGATATTCTAAGACTTTGTTAACTCTTTCTGTTTGTCCTTCTGTTTGCGGATGGTAAGCGATACTCATCTTGAGCTTGGTACCTAAAGCCTTTTGTAGACTCTTCCAGAACTCGCTAGTGAATAAGAAATCTCTATCACTTACTATGCTACTAGGAATTCCATGAAGTCTAACTATATTCTTCATGAATAACTTAGCTAAAACATGTGCATTTAACTGGAATGAAATGGACACTCTTGGTCAACCTATCCACTATAACCTATGTAATTTCATTTCCTCTATCCGACCTAGGAAACTCGTCAATAAATTGAGATAGAATCCCACTTCTATACTAGAATATCTAAAGGCTGAAGTAACCCACTTGGTTTCCGATGTTTGGCTTTTACCTGCTGATAGTTCAAACACTGTTTCACCCATAAGCCTACATCTCTCTTCATTCCTTCTCAGAAGAAATTTCTTTTCATATCCTGATACATTTTAGTTCCTCCTGAATGAATAGTGAACTTCGAACGATGGCATTCTTTAGCACTTCCTTCCTAATGTTTTCGACAATTGGAACACATGATCTTCCTTTCTTCCTCAACCACCCATTTTGGTCAAGACTGAAAATTTTCAAGTCATAGCTCTCTGTTCCATCCCTTAACCTTTTGATCCGCTAAACTAGCAATGGATCCTCTTCTTGCTTAGAAGAAATCCTTGCGATCATCACTGGTCGAACTTCTAAACATGATAACATAGCAGTTTCTGTACTAGAACTACTCTTAGATCTCCACTGCACTCTTCATGCAGTCAACGCTTCTAAATCTTTCCACTCAGCTATCATTGCCAACACTGCATTATAATGTTTTCTTCTAAGTGCATCTGTAACCTTATTGCCCTTTCCTGGTGTGTACTCAATACTAAAGTCATAAGCGGCTAAAAACTCTAACCACCCCTGTTGTCTCACATTCAACCCTTCTATGAGAATAAATACTTCAGCAACTTATGATCCGTATACAATTCAAATCTCTCCCCTAACAGGTAATGTCTGCACACCTTTAATGCAAAAATAACGGCAACTAATTCCAAATCATGAGTTGGGTACCTAACCTCATGTGGTCTGAACTGTCGAGAAGCATAGGCAATCACTTTACCTCTTTGCATTAACACAGGTCCTAATCCTATTCCATATGCATCTGTATACACTACTAAATCCCGATTTTCTTCTGGAACAACTAACATAGGTGCATTCGTCAATAAGTGTTTCAACTTCTGGAATGGCTCCTCGCACTTATCGGTCCGAACGAACTTCACATCCTTTCGCGTTGGCTTGGTCATCGGTGCTGCTATCCATGAAAAATCCTTAATGAATCACCGATAATACCCAACTAATCCAACTAAACTCTTTATCTCAATCACTGTCTTGGGCCTCTTCCAATTATTCACCGCTTTGATCTTAGTCGGATATACTAATAGCCCTTTCTTTGGGACTACATGACCAATAAATTCACTTCTTTCTTCCAGAAATGACATTTTGAAATTTTCGCCTTCAGCTAATGTTGCCTCAATGTCTCAAGCACCGCTCTAAGATGAACTTCATGCTCTCTTCCTTCTATAGAGTATATCCAAATATCATCTATGAATAACAATACGAACCTATCCAAGTCCCTCGAAAAATTCGGTTCATCAAATCTACAAAGAATGCTGGTGCATTAGTTAGTTCGAACGACATTACTAACCATTTGTACTATCCTTATCTGGTTCTAAACCCATCAAAGAAATACTATCCTCTGCCACTCTAAGCTGACAGAACCCTATTGCTAAATCCAACTGGGAAAATACTTTGGCTCCACTTAACTGGTCGAACAAATCATCAATTCTAAGTAATGGGTATCGATTCATTATCGTCTTCTCATTCAACTTACAATAATTGATACATAACCTTAACAATCCATCCAGTTTCTTAGAAAACACTATGGCTGCTCCCCAAGGCGAACTGTTTGGTCTGATAAAACTCTTTCCTTCCAAATCTATCAACTGAACCTTCAACTCCATCATCTTGGTAGGTTTCATTCTACTTGGTGGTCTACTCACCAATTCTACTCCTGGTACTAGGTCTATATGAAACTCAATGGCTCATTCCGGCGGCGATCTCACTACGTCAAATACATCTACGAATTCTCTAATAACGAAAACTAGACTCAACTTGTCTTCTACTTCCACAACACCCAATAAAGCATTAACCTCAAAACTAGGGTTTTCTACGGAGTATACTATCCGATCACTCTAGCCAGGGTGTCTAAGTGATATTTCCTATCATGGAAAAATACGCTAGCATCGTATTTACTTAACCATTCCGTACCTAAAATAATTCTGAACCCTACGAAATCAAACACATGCAACTGCAACCGAAGGTATGACCTAACTATTCAACTCTATATGGTCACATCTTAACCGAAGAGTCGCATAACCTCCTATCGGATTTGCAACCCTTAAGGAAGTAACTAGGTGTGAAGGTTCTAGGTTAAGCTTATCTACCAAACAATGAGATATAAAAGAATGTGATGCACCGGTATCAAATAAAACTCTAACTAGTACACCATGAATAAAAAGCATACCTCCCAGCATAGTTTTTTCCTTCTCCTATGCCTTGGCCTCGAGGTAGCTTGTTCCAATGTAAACATCTTTCCTTTTCCATCCTTGGCTGGCTCTTTGCATTGGTTCTTATAGTGTCCAATCTGATCACAGTTGAAACACCTTACTCCTTTCTTCACAACAGCTTTCTTTCCTTTGCCAGTCCGACATTCATGAGCATAGTGTCCTTTCTTATCACACTTATAACATACAACCGCCCTTTCTTAGCACACTTATAACAGACAACCTCTGCCTTTCCTTTCTTAGCAGCTCCACCCTTCTTAGCTCCTTTCTTATGGAAAAACATTCTTTTTTGACTCTGTACTCCTTGAGATTCCTTTGCCTTGTTTCCTTCAAGATAAGAAAGCATCTCTTTCTGCCTCAAAGCCATCTTAACAACAACATCGTATGGATCTCTAATATGCGACAACATGGCCTTAACAAGCTCAGGCTTCAACCCACGAATGAACTTTTCATTCCTCTTAATAACAGTATCAACCGTAGCGTGTCCATATCTCATTAACTCCTCAAACCTGGTTGCATACTCAAGCACTGTCATATCTCCCTGCTCCAATTCAGCAAACTTCCCAAGCAGAGTAGATTTAGCAAACTCTGAAATAAATTTCTCCTCAAACCTCCTTCTAAATTCAACCCAGGTCATGGTCTCCTCATTGCCCCGATAATGACACTATTCCACCAAAACAGTGCTGCTCCCTGTAATTTCCTAGAAGCAAGCCTTCTCCATTGAGCCCCAAAATAGCAAAAATCCTCTCACAATGAATTAACCAATTCTCCACTTCGATTGTGTCTTCAATACCAATAAACGGCTTTCCTCCCCACCAAGCATAATCCCTACTCAAATAGCATAATTATTAACCATCGGAGTTTCTTGATTTCCTCCTTTAGCATATCCTCCAACTATCCCTGCAGCAAAACCTGCTTGCATTATGTTAACGAAAAACTGAAACATTGCTCTCATGTCAACTTACGGGACTCCGGCACCCACATCTGCAACTTGTGCCTGACCTGGGTTCCTCCTAGTGTTTGGTCTGGCATTTCCATTGGTTCTGGTGCTTCCCCTACCAATGTTAACTCTTCCACTGCTAGCCTTCATATCTTACGTCCATGAAAGCTTCATTCGAGTCTTTGTAATAGACAGAAGAACAACCTAAGAAAGGTGGGAGAAATAGAGATAAAGTGTATACTTATATATTGCAAATACTAGTACATTACTATAGGATTATCCCATACCCCAATCTTTTCTGTAATTCCTTACGATTATGTTTTAAAAATCATTTTAAATTCAAAATTTCTTTTCATAAACCTATGCTCTGAAACCAAGTTGTAACATCCCTATCTTGAGGCCCGAAGCTAAGCGCTATAGTTGCTGTAGTCATCCATAGTATTAACTTTCGGTGACAAAATATGGTAATGTTTGTGGTATCCATAATATTAGAAGCCCTTAAATATGAAATTAAATCAACACAAATTTAAAGCAACTTTTCTGATTACATTTCAAATCAATATTTTATATTCAGATACATAATCCAAAAACGATTCCTAGGTTTTGATCAAATATAATTATTACAAAATATACCAAGAGCAACATATGAACGTGTAAATGAAAGTAACATGAGGGTTTAGGGTAGAAGAATATAACCTATTCCTGTTTTGCCCTAATTTCATTTCAATTCCCTTTAGTTCATTAGTTTATTAAGCACAACTACCCCCACATTATTCAATTCCCAATCCCTTAACCATTTACATTATTTCATTTAATTTACCTAATTAAATGTCCTAAATAATGTCAATAAGAATTTGGGTCGTTACATTGATTCTGAGGGATATTGGGAGTCCATGTAACATCCCTTATCTTAAGGCCCGAAGATAAGCGCTACTGATGCTGCAGTCATCCATAGTGTTAACTTTTGGTGACAAAATACAGTAATGTTAATGGTATCCATAATATCAGAAGCACACGAATATGAAATAAAATCAACATAGATTTAAAACAAATTTTCTGATTACATTTCAAATCAATATTTCATATTCAATTACATAATCCTATAATCGATTTCTAAGTTTTGATCAAATATACTTATTACAAATTATACCAAGAGAGATATATGAAGATGCCCCCTTGGATTATCAGATTACTAGATAGACAACCAGTCTTAATACAACACAACAGAAATAAAATAAAATTGCTCCTATGTAGCTAGCTTTGCTTCCTGCACGTCTTCGAAAACTTATTCGTCCAAGCTACTAACCTTGAAAAACCTCAACTCTTAATCTACTCAAATCATATTTTTAGCAACCGAGAGTTTATGGGGAAGACATAAACTTCGTGTCATATATAAAATCTGGCGTGAATAATACTATTACATCTCGGTTTACTGATATTAAGTGAGACCATGTCGCTTAGCGGAACAGGTTTCCCTTTTTAAAATATATCTTTTGCAAATTAGAATCTTGCAATCACACTGATTAAAGTAATAATAGCAATATTGTATATGCATATAAATTAGATAATCAATGAACTATCCGAATAATATAGTCTTGTTTGAATAACTATCAACCATTGTCTGACTCGGGCCTATCAGACATAATAAATAATCTAACTACTGTTAGACACACTCCTTGATGGTCTATCCCTAACTTAGTCCTCCTAGGGTCAACTGAACCTAATGGTTTTACAGGCTTACCGATAACCTATCTTTACTCTGTATATTCCTTTGTATATATAACATCAATTTAGTCTTATCTGTGACAAAGCCCTACACATTAGAATTTTGGACTTATAATAGCTAGGGGCTATTAGCTAAAGTATAGGGCATGACCCAATACCAGTCTCATCTGGTATCCTAATATCCGAGTCATTTACTTAGAGTTAACTATCCCATCAAATTTTGCATGAAAACATTTCTTTCAAATTGATTTAATCCCTTAAATCATACATAAACAAGGAAAATATACTCTTTGCTTTACTCAAATATTTTTTCCATGGTGTATGCTTTACAGAAAACATTGTTGATGAAATATAATAGGGTTATCTATCCCTCCAAAGTAAGTTAAAACCCCTTTTTAACTTAAAAGTTCATAGGCCAAGAAACCAAGGTAAAACATGCAAAACCTTTGCTTAAAACGTCAGACAATACCTTTCGAATCCATTGAAAGTACCCCTTTCAAAATAAGTTAACTGCTATACCTTGAAACACTGGGATGAAAGGTCAAAACAAACTTTCGAAACCATTAAAATAAACCTTTCAAAATCATTGTAGGTATCCCTTTGAAAGCTTTATAAACCTTAGACGTCCTCTTTTCAAAACACTTTAAACTTGCCTTTCGAAAGCATTAGAAACCTTCCATTTAAAGACTCAAGTAAACCTTTGAAGGGTACCTCCCCTTTGAAACCATTATTATAAACATTTTGAAAGCATTTAAGGCCTTTAGTTAAAAAAAACCTTTTGAAAGCATTGGGTTCAAGTAAAAGTTTTTGAAACATAGCTCCAAAACAATTTAATACCATTCCTTTCAAAACCTATGGGTTTAGCTTTCAATAGAATGAAGAGTCTTAAAAGAACTAGGGCGAAAGAAACTCTTTCGAAAGCATCATTCTTAAGTAAAAGCAAGTGGGTGGTTTCGAAATCAACCCTTTCGAAAGTATGGAGAAACGACTTTATAGTAAAATCGAAAGCACCCTTTCGAAACCATTGTTTGAAGGCATAAGAAAAACAGCCTCAACTAGGTCAAAGGGTAGAATGCGGGAGCAAGGGTTTCGAACCCTGATGGAAGCTTTATTTTAAAACAAAAAGGTGGCAACCTATTCGAAAGCCTTCTTTATATAAACTTAACAAATTGGACTATACCGAAAGCTAACATGACCCCTTCGAAAGAGCCCTTTGCAACCAGAAATAGCTCAAAGTTTATAAGCGCAATTTCTACCCCTTCGAAAGCATGCTCCTACTCTATACCTTTCGCCTTTCTCCAATACACTACGTACCAAGGTATTGATACCATGTGTATTCATTTCAACTTGATCAGGGGTGAAAGTATGAGATTGAAAGCTTGCTGGGAAGTGGTGAAAATAGTAAATATTATCAAAACTGTTTTTATAGCTGTCTAAAGTAATTTCTTTTCAATCAACTTCCCATATTTGTCGAAATACTATTGGTTGCCAATTCTTTATTAAATATATTTTCTAAAAATGCTGCTGAATTCAGTAATTAATAATTTAAAAAATTTAACAAATTGCCCCTTCTCCTTTTATAAACATACAAAATATTTAGGTCTCATACCTTAAATATTTTATATCCTTAGTAAAAAACATAGGATAATTCTCCAAAAATTCCCATAAATCACTTTTAATATGTTTTCTAATGTATTTAAATTTCTAACCAAAAACTAAGATATAATAGCTGAAATTAATTTTAAACTCAATTTAACCACTTTCCTTACCAGAAAATTTATAATAAATCTATAACAACTTAGAAAATTATGAAACTTGAAACACATCTCTATAATAATATTTCTGGCCTTTTGTCAAAAATGCAAGCCATTTGAATGTTAGTTGATAGATTTTTCAAATTAAATCTTATCATAAAATCTATATGAAGCAACATTAATCATTAACAAGCATATATATATATATATATATATATATATATATATATATATCAATTTAACCAATCAAAACATGGAAATTTATTTGCAAAATAAATTCGGATCTTAACTAGAACCCAAAAACAATAAAAATGAGATGCAATTTATTATTCACCTTAGATTGTTGTTAATGAGGTTGAGATTTTCTCTTGGATTAATTAGCTTAAGCTTCCAACTCGCTGTCTTGCTTAACTTCCTCTTTTTTCTTCCAATAGTGGCCGATCAAGCTCTTGTTTTAATTTTTTTTTGTGAATGCTGTAAACAAAATTGGAATAAAGGTTTAGGGCATAAGAATATAACATATTCCTATTTTTCCCTCATCTTATTTTCTCTACTTACTTCATTTTAAACTTTCATTTGTTCATTCATTCTTAAGGCATGGCTACTTATAATTATACAAATCTCAATCTCTTAACCACTTTAATCTTTGTATTATACTATTTAGTTTATCTAATTAAATCTTATAAAGAATGTTATTTAAAATTAAGGGTATTACAGTCCATCTCCATCTTGTTGAATTTACCTACAATGATAGCTATCGGGTATAATCAAAATTTAATAAATTTAATAAATATATGAAGTAAATATTTAATCCTTGAAAATTCAAGCGAGTATTAACATAGCACCATTTGAAGTTCTTTTTGATCGACCTTGCAAATCTCTGTCTTGTTGCATTAAAACACGGGATCGACTTGTTCTTGGGCCTGAAATGATTCTTGAATCTTTTGAAAAAGTCGAAGAGGCTAGAAGAAAAATAAAGATTGCTTAGGACAGGCAGAAGAAATATGTTGATAGAAGAAGGAGTTGGAGTATGCAGGATCAAGTATTTCTCAAAATTTCACCTTTGAGGAATGTGATTCGATTTAGGAGGAAAGGAAAGCTAGCTCTTAGATTTGTAGGTCCTTTTTATATCATGGAGATTAATTTGACTTATAGGGTTGACTTACCGGAGAAACTATCGGGCGTGCATAATGTGTTCCATATCTCACATCTCCGTAAATATTTACATGACCCATCAAAGATAGTTCAACCTGCACAGTTTGAAGAATTAGATGTTGAGCCAAATCTTATCCTTGAGAGGAGGTCACTTTTAATTGTGGAACGAAGTATGAAGCAGCTGAGAAGGAAATTAGTCAATCTTGTCAAGGTCCAGTGGAGTAGTGATGACCGAGATTGCACTGGAAGACGGAAGATAGTATTCGTGCTTCAAACCCGAATTACTGTAGTTATCAGGTATGCAGCTCATGCCATGAATCTCTTTCATCTTTTTGCTTATTTTCTCTATTCTTTTATCTTGTTTCTTTTTTTGGATGAAAAGTTTTGAGTAGGGGAGATTGTAACGACCTGGTTTTTCTAACAATTTAAAACATTAAATTTAATAACGATTCTAAAGTAAAAATCAGTAAAAAAAGATTTATCAATAAAAATAATAATAATAAAATTTAAATTTAAAATTCTATTCAAAAATTCTATTCTATTTCAGATTTAATTCAAAACTGGTTAACATCCGATTTGTTTAGCTCCTTTATTGCAACTTGAAGATTGATGTACGTTTCGAGTCGATGTAATAACGGCAGCAACGAATTTTTGACGCGCCTGTCATAGCATAGATATTATTGTGCCTTGTGGTTCATCTTTTCTCACCGATCGCCATAGTATATTTATTTATGTGTTTAAATATCCGATTTATAACGTAAAGTGGTTGAATTATAGAGTATATGGAAGATTATAATTGAAATATGGTTCGTACACATATATATTGTGTACATTTGCGTGGCGAGAGAATTGGTCTTGCCACATCACCCTTTATTTTGGCAAATACCTATTGTGTCACTATCATTTTAATACTCAGTCATATATGCATTGTGAATATATAAAAATACTCATATTTTACTATCGTTAAACCACTGTTCATTCACATATTTATAAAATTCTCGCCAGATTTTAAACCCTACCCAATCTTCTGTTATAGTCGCCTTGCCACTCTTCCTTGCACTTTCCTCCACCCAACCGTAAGTCTACCACCTCAGCCTCCTCCGACACTCACCTCCCCTATTCACAAGCAACCTTCATAGCCCCACATTCAATAGCCGCCATTTTCCTACTGCTCTCCCTCCATCACCTTTCCACCTACCACTGCTCACGTCACCACCTTCTCCCACCCACGCCACATCAACTCCACTACTACCCAAAAACACACGCCATCCTCTACACCTCCCAGCTTTCCCTCCGTCGCCAAAACCCTCCTCCCTTCGCCTACTTCTACGGCCACTATATATCCTCCATCACCACAAACTGCTACACCCTACATCTCCACGTCTCCCCCCGCAAAGGCTCTTACCTAAACGTAAAAATCTACCAGAAAATTGCCGCACGTCATCTACCCGCCTGCTACTCGCCCTAGCCATCACCAAAGCTGCCTCAGTCACTGGCCACTTACCCTATCACTTGATGCCTCCAATCGCCTACAACAGGCTGCCACTTCTAGCCTCCACCAGATCTAAGACTCCACCTACGTGTTAATCTCCATTCTCCATCGCCTTGTTTCCTTCCCTTTGTTGCATCCAAAATGTGTTGACCTGGGTTTTAAGCGCACGTGCGTAGTGAGATTCAGGGTCGTTTTGTTGTTTTTTTCATGCGATTTTCAGATTTGCATAAAAAGGTTAGCGTTAGAACTCATGAAATACTAAAATCTATTGCATATTAATGCAACATCGTGACAAAATTATATTTTTTGTTTAAATTAACATTGGAAATTGAATACCCTTTCTAGTCCTATACCCTGATATGTGATAATTAATGATTACTATGATATAAGTTTAATTAAGTCGATTTAAATGTTGATTGCATGTGTAGGGCCATGAGTTGTTAATAACTGACGATATTGTGATTATGTATGTGCCTCTGTGCGTGTGTGTATGTTTGACCATTGATTGTGATATATCCCTGTTAGCACCTATGTAAATTATTATGATTGTACAAATTGTCATATGGATCATTTGAACATTGAATAACATGATAAAAAACCCTTTGGACGTCTTATATTGATATGTGGAAAATATTGGGATATAGAGATTTATTATGGCCAAAAATATGATTTTTCACACAATTGCCGTTTTGTCATTACTCGAATTTTTTCCATAAATTAATGTGTTTAATTCTAAATTTATTATACATAATGAAAAAGGATATTTGAAATAAGATAGTCTAAAATTAGGCAGGAAGTACACATGTAGATTTTTCAGAAAATACTTAATTATATATGAATAAGTAATTAATTTGTAAAAATGTCTCCTTTTAACTTGAAATTTTTTCTGTAACTCCATTACATAAAAATAAAATATTTTGTAAAGAAACTGATATTTAATTCGTTTATTTCGGTATTTTTAATTTATTTGAAAAGAAATAGTTTTATGGTAAAAAAAATTATAAAAAAAATTATTTTTACTTGAAAATTTTCTTGTAGCTCCAACATATTATTTGGAAAATATTCAATAAAGGGACCTATATTTATCTCGGTCATTAAGTAAGTTTAATAATATAATCTTTGAAATTAGCAACTTGAAAATTTGGTAAAATTATTAACACGATTTTGGAAAAATCTAAAACTTTACTTAAAACTCTAAAAAGGAGTTTTAAGAATTCTAAAATTTAGTATGGATTTTTTCTATAAATTTTTAAGTTTTTATAGTTTAATTAGTGTGAATGTAACGCTCCTAATTTTAAATAACATTATCCAAGAGATTTAACTAGATAAATTAAATAGAATATTGTAGAGACTAGAAGGGAATTTAGATTTGAAAACTGATTAAGGTCGTGTCTTAACTAAATGCATATATAAGAATGGTTTATAAGTTAAATACTTAAGAGAATAAGGTAAGGGAAACATGGGAATGGCTGAACCTCATAACCCCTAAAACCATTACAACATTCTCATTCTCGAAAACACAAACAAAAGTAAAAACAAGGTCAGCTATAACCTTGGGTGAAGAGGAGTTCAAAAATCAATTAGAGGCTAAGATTCAAGCTAGTAAGATTAGATTGAAGAACAATCTCAAGTTTCTTATCTTAACAAGGAAAATAATGATCTTGACCATCTCTTATAAATCATCTTGAATGTTTTAATTTAGGTTTGAGGTTTAAAACCGTATAATTGGATGAATGATGATATGTTTTGATAGATCAAATGGATAAATATATGTGTGTATATATATATATATATGCCTGTTAATGATTTATATAATTTAACATTAAATTTATGGTAGGTTTTAGATTGGAAAGCTTGTCATATGACATCCGAAAGTGTTGCGTTTTTGATATATGGTTAAAAATGTCATTTTAGAAGTGGGATTCAAGTTTCGTAATCTTCCAACTAACTATGGAGTTATCATTAAATTATTTAAGGCAATTAAATAATGTTTCCATGTTTGAAATTTATATATGTTGGAAAACATATATGAATTATGATGATTTTGGGAATTTTTACTAGGTGTATTACTATGGATAATATATTATATAAGTTAGAGGACTTAAATTTTTAAATGTTTTATTAAGGAGAAGGGCTTAAGTGTTAAGTTATTTCAAATCCAAATTTGATTTTGGCAACAAATTCTAAAAAGGAAATTGATAAAAATTTCTACCAATAAGATTGAGACAAATATTGATGGTAGTTGGAAAGTATTTTCTTTAATAAAAAAAATGCATTTTTATCCAAATTACACCTTCGCCGCTTAACCCTGCTGGCCATCGACTTCATCCACACACACCTCTAACCCTTCGCCAATATACATGGTATCAAGCTAGTGGTATAAAGTGTATTGACCTATGTGAAAGATAACAAAGGTGCTGAAAGCATGCATGCGTAAGAGGTGAATTTATATTTCTAGGTTTCGAATCTATAAACCCACCTTTGATTTAATATCTTTGAAAGGGTTGCTGCTTTTGAACCCCTTTGACACCCTAACCGCCACATTAAAACCTTTTGCCTTAGTAAGAGACCGCTTTTACAACTTTTTGAATCAATGAGCTAGGAGGATTGGGTTTTGAATCGATACCCTTCCGCAACCATTAAAGTCGCTTTTCTTTTAACTTATACATGCGAAAGGGTGGGGGCTGCTCCTATACCTTTCAACATGGTTGAAGCCACTTATTTAAGCCCAACTACACATGCAGAAGCATGTTGCCATCACCATAGGTCTTCCAAAGCGATAGTTTTCGAATGTATCCCCTTTTTTATACTTTGTAGTTTGTTTTGTTTCAAACTATGGTTTCAAAAGAAACACTTTTAATTGGTTTCGAAGCTATGCTTCCATAACTTTTTACTTAAACCCAGTGGTTTCGAAAGGTATGTTTTTATGTATTTTGAAAGGTATGCTTTTAAGTGTTTTAAAAGACATGTTTTAAATGTTTCGAAAGGCATGTTTTTAAGTATTTTGAAAGGGATGTTTCCTAGTGTTCGAAAGACATATTTTAGAGTAATGAAAGAGGATGTCTAAAATTTAAGCAATAAATTATGGATAAATTTTATGTTTTCAAAAGGAAGCTCTCCTTACTAAATAGGTAGGTTAAGAGTATTGACCACCTTTCATTAGAAAAATAAATATATGGAAATAAAATAAGGATGTTTATATGATGTGTATCATTTGATCAGTTATGATGAATGTTGTGTTATCATATTTACTTTATAACCCATATGAGAATGTTGGGGTGTTAAAGGGTAGGATGATCCACTAGGTTGACCCAGTAGTAAATGTAACCTGAACTAAAATCCCACGGAGTTAAAAAGGTTATTAGTAAGCCCATGAAAACTTTGTTATGGAAAGTGTTATTGGTAGGTGCCAATAGATTCTTAGTGATCTCATGAAAACTATTTCCGAAACAAGTTGTTGGTTGAGATCAACAGGTTCATAGTCAGCCCATGAAAACTATTACATGAGAGATGTTATTGGAGAATCCAATACGTTTATAGTGTCCCCATGATAACTATGATTGGATAGACGCCGATGGTTTCTTAGTGATCCCATAAAAACTATGAAACTGGATAGATAGTCCCTAAGCTTGGAACAGATTATTAATCAACCCATGACAACTAATAGGTTAATGGTGACTCTAGAAACTATAACTTAAGACAGATAGTCAGGTGAATTAGGATGGAAAATCTAGTGCATACTGCATGTTTGTATATCATCATGGTACATTTTATTATGTTATGTCTTAACCAATGTGGATGCAGGTGAACAACATATGGTTATTATAAATTGGGTTAGGATACTAGTAAGAGGAAAATCCGTTTCGATAAGCGGCGTGGTCTCATTAGATATCATATTGTTTGAGATGGGAGGGTATTATTCACACTAGACTTTTTGTTTGACTCGAAGTTTATGTTTTTCCCTTAAACTCTCAGGTGATCAATTGTTTTGAGTAGTTTGAGAGTTAAGCTTTTCATATTCTTCTTAAGATGAATAAACTTCTGGAGACATGCAGGAGGCAAGTTATTTATTAGGAGTTCTTTCTGTTTGATTTCTCCATGTAATTATATGCAAATGGCAAAGTTGTTTAGTGTCTATATTTAGACTCTGATCAACCAAGAAGGCATCTTCATATGTCGCTCTTGGCGTAATTTGTAATAATTACATTCCACTGAATGTGGTTTATGAATTGGGAGCATGTAATGAATATGAGTTTATGAATTGAGATTATGTAATGAATCCGAAATACGATTTGAAATAAAATGATAAATTTGTTTTAGCATCGAGTTTAAAGTTTTTCATATTCACGTGCTTCTGGTATATTAGTGTATCTAATATTACCGTAGTTGGTCATTGAGAATTGATAACTGTGGATGATTACGACATTCGTAGCAGTTAGTTTTGGGCATCCAAGTAGGGGATGTCACAAGTTGTTATTAATGCATAGGTTTATGTAAATTTTCAAGAAATTTGAATCTAAAAGATTTTCAGAACATAACCCAGTGAATCAGAAAATGAGACTGGGGATTGGGTTAATGCTATAGTAATGTAATTGCATCTATATATATATATATATATATATATATATATCTACAAGTATGTATGCCCCTCTCCCCTTGACCGTTCTTCTTTATCTAGCTAAGGCTCATATGTAGATATACGAAAAAGAAAGATAAGGAGGCAGGAAACATAAATCTAGGTGGAGGAAGCACCACAATTAACGGAAATGCATGACCTAATACCAGAAGGAATCCGAGTCCATCGGAAAATTCTAATCCAAACACAAATGCCAATATAAGTGCTGGAACCCCACCAATAGATACGGGGATGATGTATCAGTTTTTCACCAATTTGATGCAAGTTGGAGCAGCTAGAGGAGTAGCTGAGGGGAAATGCCGTGAATGTTGGAGGAGCTAATCTCATGGCCCAGTTGGCAATAACTATGCCAAGTTGAGTAGGGGTTAAACTAGTCTTGGTGGGAAGTCGTTTTTGGGAACAGAGGATGCTAATGAAATAGAAAACTGGTTATTGCATTATGAAAGAATTTTCATTGACTTGGGATTAGATGATGATTAGAAGAGGAGACTTGCCTCTAGATAGTTGCAGGGAGCAACACTTTATTGGTGGAATGATATTGCCATGGAAGTTCCCAAGGAAGAGTTGACTCGGGCAGTGTTTCGAAGGAGATTCGAATAGAGGTTCTTAATGAAGTTGCCAAGTCAGTAGTATTGTAACAACCCAAGATTTTGAGAAGTTGAATTCAAATTTTTTGATGTATGATCAATTGGTAATTGACTTAAGTAATAAGAAATATGGTGAAATAACTCTTAAAAAATAAGTTTTATGATGTTAGAAAGAGAGTGGTTGACTAAATTGGTAAAGTATAATATTTTTGAAAGTAGTTTAAGAGAAGAAAAAATTATTAATAAAGTAATGAAGAAGCAAACAAGAAATAAATTGAAACGAAATGGGTAACAAAAATACTTGGCCTGAGCCCATTTATGCATACTCTTTAATTATCAAGAGTATTCTAGTAGCTTGCTTCATCACTTATCATCTACAAACCCTTCATCTTCTCTATTTTCATTTTCAACATGAAACCTTATAATGGCCTCTTTTCCGAAATTCATTAAAAATAAAATAAATATTAAAAAATCTTGAAACTTTAATAGACTTCTCAACACTTATTTACACCGCGATAAGTTGTCAAAGTTCAGTTTTGATCAAGTTTGGATAGTGAAAGAATTGATAGATTGAGATACATTTTATAGTTCATAAACAATGGAAAAGTTGTCTGTTTAAAGAGTGATTTTGTATATCAAATCAATTTAATTTGACCCCAAATTTTCCAGAAAAGTTCCAAACACAATTATTTTTTTAATTATGAATATCTTTTGTTTATATTGTTGCAAAAATAATTGGTGATGATATTTTTTGATATGGTTGTGTTTTGATGAATTCTGTGAATTTAAACCCTCTTCACTATAAAATTGGTATTTAATTCATATGAAGTGTAAAAATTTGCAACTTCGGATACGTTTTTCTTGACTTATTCCAGCACCTATGTACCAAATTTCATGAATTTACATGGAGTTTTGTTATGTTAAATGCTGTGATTTCCAAAATATTTTCCTGTGCAATTTGGGAAGAAAACACCTGTTGGTTTTCTATTTATATTAAATTGTAGAAAAACCTATAAATTACTAAATTTTTTTATGTTGTTTCAAACTCAATTTCTACTTGCTGGTAAAAAAATTGATTTAAAAATACTATGAATTATTGCCCTAAACAGTTGATTTACAGAGGCAGAAATTATGCTTTCGCTGCAAATTATTTACAAAAGTTCAATGACATTAATTAGTTTCCATGTTGAATGATCCTACTCTCTACCCATGATAAAGTCTATTTGATCTCTATAATGGGTTTTGATTTACTTTAATACTCTTGTGTTAAAATTTGAAAAATGGATGATTTTGGGAAAATATACAAATGGAATAATTTTGATGATTTGTGAATTAAAATTGTTTAGTAAATGATGAGTTTTGAAATTTTGTTAAACAAATGAATTTAAATATTTATATTTAATTACCATTGATTATAAATTTTTACAGTGGTTAATGAACTCACAGCTAGAAATAGCCTGACTTGGGGTTTTTTTATCGACAATCCTCGAGTCAGACCAAGGATTTATTGTAGGTTTAGCTGATATACTTTTGAGTACGAGGTGATGGATGGACAGAGTCAACGATTTTATGTATTATTTTGTATTAGAAATTGATACAGTTTTATATTTAAAATAAATGGTTTGAAACGTACAAAATAAATTCGGATTTTGTATGAGTGTTAAGATGTGCAGTTTACATTATTTGCTTTCATTGGAGTACGATGTGAGCTATTTATATGAGATGATGTTACTTTTGCATTACTCTATCCTAGATACACCCACATCTCCTCATTCTCCATACTTGAAAGTATACACAACAATACTCTTGGCTGATATGGGTATAGAGGCGGGGTGTTACATTTTTGGTATTGGAGCGAGGTTGATGAAACTTTAAAAGAAACTTAGACCAAAAAGATTTTTCAAACATAATCCAATGAATTAGATAATAAGATTGGGGTTTAGGTTAATATTATAATACCGTACTTGTATTTGATATATATAGTTATATATATAAGTACATATTCCTCGTTCTCTTAGACCTTTCTTTTGTGTCTTACTAAGGATCGTATGTAGATTTACGGGAAAGGAGATATGGAAGTAGGAAACGAAGAGGAAATATCAGTGGGAGAAGCGTCACAACTAATGGAAATGCTCGACCCTCTACCAGGAGGAACCCGGCTGACAGGCTGATATTAGTAATAAAAATGCTGATACCAATGTGAGTGCTGGAAATTCACCTGTATATATAGGGGCGATTTATCAGTTCTTTGTTGGTATAATGCACGCTGGAGCTGCTGGTGGTGTTGCTGGAAAGGCAGGACGAGCTAATCCTGTAACTCCAGTAGGGAATATTGCTTTGTTGAGTAGAGATTACACCAGTTTGGGTAGGAAGCCATTCTTGGGGATTGAAAGTGACATAGAAGTTCAGAATTGGCCATTGCATTAGGAGCGTATATTTACTGATTTGGTTCTAAATGATGAGCAAAATGGAAGGCTGGCCTCTAGACAGTTGCAGGGGTCAACACTACATTGGTGGAATAGTGTCACTGCCAGAGTTCCAGAAGAACAGTTAACTTGGGCTGATTTTAAAACAAGATTTGAGCAGAAGTTTGTTTCTGAGTTTGTTAAGTCTAATCTGATGAGGAAGTTTATGGGTTTAGTTCAAGGAGAGATGTCATAGTCGAGTATGCTACTAAGTTCGAAGAGTTGTCTCGATAGGATATGCTGTTATGGATACTAACATCAAAAGGAATGAGAAGTTCATTCGGGGATTGATGCCCGAGCTTGCTGGAATGACCATGACACATGTCCATGATAGTTGTAATATAGTAGCGGAGATGGCCATTCACCATGTGGAGTTACTTGCTGATTTAACTAAAGAGAAGTCAGTGGAAACTCAAGGTTCTCAGTGGAAGAAGAGGAAGTTCTTTAAAAAGAAGAAAGCCCAGAAGGGAGATACTGCCAAGAAGACAAAGGCTGAGGTAGTTTGCTATAAGTGTGACAAGAAGGGTCACTTTGCTAATGAATGGCGGTCAGGAAATGGGAAGAAAGCTGTAGGTAAGAAGAATGTGAAATGCTTCAACTATGATCAAGTTGGACATTACAAGAATCAGTGTCCAGAGCCAGTTAGGGAGGACAAAGGAAAACATTTTGCTATAGGACCAGCTAGGCCTACTGCGGCTTATAAAGGAAAGATGGAAGGTACGCTTTTGATTCAGAGTATTCCAGTTAGAGTATTTTTCGATATCGGTGCATCACATTCATTTATATCTCAGTGTTTGGTTGATAAATTATGTTTAGAATCCACCTACCTTATTACTTCCTTAAGGGTTGCAAATCCAATAGGAGGATATGTAACTCCAGGGTTAAGATGTGACCAGTTAAAACTTGATTTGTGGGGTCATAAATTTGCAAGCAGTTTGTATGCTATTGATTTCGTAGATTTTAGGATCATTTTGGATATGGATTGGTTGAGTAGGTTGAGACTAGAATATTTTACAGGATAGGGAAATATCACTGAGACACCTTGATATTCATAACCGAGTGATGTTCTCAATAGAGAATACTGACCGCAGTGTTAATGCTATGCTTAATGCTATGGAGGTAGGAATGGGTTAAGTTATGTTCAAATATCAAGAGAGTTTGTAGATTTCTTTGAGCCAGTCACCGGACTACTCCCGAAAAGAGCTTTTGAGTTTAGAATAGATTTTATACCAAGAGCTGAACCTATAGGTAAACCACCCAACAGGATGACACCAACTGAGATTAAGGAATTGAAGGTGTGGCTAGTGGATCTAGAAGGAAGTAGTTTTAGTAAACCAAGTAGTTCGCCTTGGGGAACGACAACGGTGTTATTAAAGAAACCAGATGGGTTGTTAAGGATGTGCATTGACTATCGCAAGTTAAACGAAAGGACAATTAAGAATAAGTATTGTTTGCCAAGAATAGATGATCTATTTGATCAGTTGAGTGGAGTCGGAGTGTTTTTCCAGTTGGACTTGGTGACAGGTTTCCATCAGTTTAGAGTAGCAGAGGATAGTATCCCTTTGACAGCATTTTGAACTAGGTATAGTTCATATGAGAGGTTAGTGATGCCATTTGGATTAACAAATGCACATGCTTTCTTTGTGGATTTGATGAACCGAGTTTTTCGAGAGTATTTGGATAGGTTTGTGTTTGTGTTTATAGATGACATTCTAGTCTACTCTAGGGATGAGAGAGAGCATGAAGTTCATCATAGAGTGGTACTTGAGACACCGAGATAGAATTAGCTAAAGGCGAAGTTTACCAAGTGTCATTTCTGGAAGAAAGATGTAAAATTTCTTGGTCACATGGTTTTAGAGAAAGAATTGTCAATCAGTCCAGACAAGATCGAAGCCATGAATAATTGGAAGAAGCCAGAGATGGTGACTGAGATCAGGAGTATTCTTTGACTTGTTGGATACCATCGACGATTCATTATGGATTTCTCATGGATAGCAACACCCTTAACTAAGCTAACTAGGAAGGAAGTGAGATTTGTTTGGTCCGACAAATGCGAGGAGGCATTCATTAAGTTAAAGCATTTGTTGACCAATGCACCTGCATTAGTAGTTCCAGAACGAAACCAAGGATTAGTGGTGTATACGGATGCATGTGGAATTGGGTTAGGAGCGGTGTTGATGCGGAATGTAAAGTCATTGCCTACGCATCAAGGTAGCTTAGACCGCATGAAGTAGATATCCTACTCATGATTTAGAGTTGGCAGCTGTGATCTTCGCATTGAAGATTTGGAGACATTATCTCTTAGGGGAGAGATTTATGTTGTACATCAATCATTAGTCTTTACGGTATTTATTTTCTCAAAAGGAGTTGAATATGAGGCAGTAGAGGCGGTTGAAGTTTTTGGCTGTATATGATTTTGGTATGGAATATGCACCAGGAAAAGGTGATGAAGTAGTAGATGCCCTTATAAGAAAACATCAGAATGCGGTGTCAGTAATGTTGGCAGAGTAGAAAGATTTAGAAGCTTTAGTCAGTTGCGAGGTGCAGTTAAGATCGACTGCTGCTTCTAGTCAGAATTTCAACAGATTATCTTGTTTTGAAGTTCGACCGGTATTAATTGAGAAAATTGCTTCTACGCAAATGGGGGATCTAGTACTAGCTGAAAGATCTATAACTACCCAAAATTTTGGATTTTTGAAATTGGAATATTTAATTGATTTTAAATATTCAGGTGTTAATTTTTAACTTAAAATTCAAATATAACCATTTATCAGATAATTTAATTATTGAATTTAATTGGGTAAATTATTGATTCGGGAGTTGTAAGCTTGTTAAAAATAAGTTAAAGGCTTATAAAATTTATATTGATAATACTAAAGAAAATAAAAGTTTTAAATTTGAATTTAAAAGCGATTTTTTCATTTTTAAAAATATATCGTTTAAATTGACATTTAAAAATAGCCTTCCGAGACATAGTCTCGAAATTCGATGATGCCAGTTCTATTGGATCCTAATAGTGTATTATTATACGATTTCAAATTTTTAATGTTCGAAGTTATCGTTTGGCCGTACGAGATATAAACGCGCTGAATTTATATCGAAATTCAATATAATAATTGGGTCCAAAAAGCTATCTTCTCCATACGATCGAATTAGGACTCGAAATCTTTTCCATTACGTTCGGAATAGGGGTGTAACATTATAAACGCCTAGTGGCATGCCTCGATAGGAGGTTAGGATTTTAGGCTATGATTTTGAGAAGATTTAAAATTTAAATAATATAATTGTATACTGACCAGTCAAACAATTCACATCAGAACCTTTTCATTTCCCGCTTCAAATCACTGTAGCAAGTTGACGTAGGTACATTAACATCTCAGCACTAGAGCATTTCTAATCAAAGGCGCATCAATTCATAAAAAGGGAGGAATCCAGGTGGACGAGGTGGAACAATGCACCAGGGCCTGGCAAGGAGACTATCAAGAGCAACATTGCTGTAAAACAATCTGGTGATAACTCAGGGAAGGTCCTAGTCAATGTCTATAACAAGCCAGGGCAATCTAAAGGGTTCGGAGGAGGAAATCTTGGAAAGAAAATGGAAGCTGGAAAATGGAAACCAAGGATTCCGACTTAAAATGAATACACTTCTCTGAATGCATTTTTGGAAAATATTTACCTATCAACGCGTAATACTTTTCAATACCGAAAGCCACGCCAAAAGTGTCCATAGAGGAACAAAAGCGGACTGGGAAGTATTGCTGCTTCCATGAGACTTACGGGTACAATACCGAGGAGTGTAGACACCTCCACGATGCCATAGAAATGCTGAATCGACAGAAAAAGTTGTAGGAGTTTGTCAAAAACCTGCAGGAAGGTAGACAAGGAACATCAGACCCCGGTCGTGGGCAAGCTCCACGCCATATGGAGGAACCTGCTTGAACTGTAGGTAGACTAGTCATAAACACGATAGTCGGTGGACCATACCCTGCAGACAAGAATTGGCAAGAAATGGAGCGGTATGCTAATTCCCTAAGGCATACAGATTTTTAATGTTGTTCAAATACGGAGGATGGGTCTCTAGCTAAGCAGCAGCGAACGATGACGGATGATATAGTATTCTGGAGCAGAGATGCTAATCAGGTGGGGGCTCCTACCGTCGACCCGATGGCAATCTCCGCGACAATCGAGCCAGCATTTGTGAAAATAATTTTGATTGATTGTGGAAGTTCTGTCAACATCATCTTCAAAAAAGGATATGACCAAATGAAGATGGAGACAAAGGATTTTAAACGATCTAAAGCCCGTATCCATGGCTTTAATGGTGCAGCTACCGATGCAGTAGGTTTTTCTGAATTTCCAGTTGAACTTAGGCAACATGAACGTAGGAGAGTGTGAATCCTACCTTTCATCATTTTGGATGTCAATTCTCCATACAATGTGTTTTGGGGTTGACCGGCCTTGGCAGAGTTTAGGGTAGCTTTGGCCCCTTGGTGTTTAACTTTGAAATTTTCGACATACAGAGGAGTTGGTGTTTTGCATGGCGATCGGGCCATCGGTTGTGCATGTTATGTGGCTGAGCTGAGAGAGGCCCCACGAAGAGAGAAAGGAAAGGTTGTGGACAGTTTCGTCTGCACCCGAATCACTGAAAATTGACAAGTAGTTCTCGAGCCCTGGCTCGGGCAGCATGATTGGATATATAGAGACATAGATCCAAGAGATGTTGATGAGAAACCCAGGGAGGCAAAACCAGCACCAGCTGAGCTGACGATTGACATTCCAGTCAACCAAGATGAACCATCGCGAGTGCATTAGATTGGATCACAACTCAACCCCTCGATGGTTGAGGATCTCACTGATTTCCTCCGAGCGAATCTGAATGTTTTCGCTTGGACGCATTATGATATGTGTGTGATTTATCCCGCCATTACGAGTCATATGTTGAACATAGACCTGAGGTACGTACCAGTAAAGCAAAAAAAGGAGAGGCATGGCCCTGGAGAGGTCCGCTACTCTCAGAGAGGATGCGGAAAAAAATCAAAGCCTATGGGTTTGTCCATGATGCCCTCTACCCTGAATGGGTGTCTAACCCCGTGCTAATGAGAAAAGAAAATGGAAAATGAAGAACCTACGTAGATTATTCTGATCTGAACAAAGCCTGCCCTAAGGATAGTTTTCCTTTACCCAGAATTGACCAGCTGGTCGACTCAACGGTAAGGCATAAGTTATTGTCATATATGGATGCGTACTCGGGGTATATTCAAATCCCGATGCACATTCCAAACCAAGAACACACTAGTTTTGTCACAGATGTTGGGCTGTATTGTTATGGTGATGCCCTTCGGATTGAATAATGCGGGAGCAACTTATCAACGCCTAGTGAATCGGATGTTTAAAGACTGGATTAGGAGAACAATGGAAGTCTATGTGGATGACATTCTCGTGAAGTCACGATAGTCAAACGACCACGTTCGAGACTTGGCGGAAATATTTGACTCAAATATTAGGGAATGAAAATCAATCCTCTGAAGTGTTACTTTGGCGTTGCGTCAGGAAAATTTTGGGTTTCATTGTTAATGCAAGGGAATTGAAGCTAACCTAGAAAATATTCATACTATTCGAGGCATACAAGTGCTCAAAACTAAAAAGCAAGTACAAAGCTTGAACGGAAAAGTGGCCGCGCTGAGTCGATTCATATCCAAAGCAACAGATAAGTGTATTCCCTTCTTCGATGTAATAAAGAAAGGAAAGAGAAATTTCAAATGGACGCCCAATTGTGAGGACGCATTCCGAGCTCTAATAAGGCATTTGGAAAGTCCCTCGGTACTGTCAAAACCGGTATACCATGAAGTGTTGTATGTGTATTTGGTCGTATCCTAACATGCTATCAGTACGACTTTGGTTTGCGAGGAGGACTGATTTCAAAAGCCGGTGTACTATGTCAGTAAACGTTTAACGGCGGCAAATTATCCTAAAATTGAGAAGCTGGCCTACTATTTGGTGATTGCAGCACGCAAGCTTCGTCCGTACTTTCAGGCACACTCGATCGGTGTTTATACTGATGAGCCGTTGCGACAGATACTCCAACGACCAGAGACCTCTGAAAGGATGTTAAAATGGAATATCGAGTTGAGCCAGTTCGATATTACCTATCTGCCGCGTGGGGCCATACAAGGGCAAGCGCTAGCAGATTTCATCGCTGAATTTACTGTATCGATGAACCAAACAGTGATGATGTTATTCCCTCTATTCGATAGAAACTATACACCGATGGGGCATCTAACGACCGTTGTTCTAGGTCTGGTATATTCATGTGACTCCCGAAGATAGATCAATTTGTTATGCTTTAAAGCTCAGTTTCCTAGCTACATATAACGAAGCCAAATATGTAGCATTGATTGCTGGCATGAAACTTATCAGGAAACATGGAGTAAAATCGGTTGAAATCTTTTATGACTCATAATTGGTGGTGTACCAGGTGCGGGGAGATTATCAAGCGAAGGGGTAGAAGCTTGCTCCATACCTAGCCCGGGTTAACGAACTATTAGCAGACCTTGAATATTACGATATTTCACATGCCCGCGTGAACAAAACAAAGAATCTGATTCACTGGCAAAATTTGCAAGTATTGGCGATGCACAACAAATGGGATTAGTTCCCAACGAAAACTTACATGCTCCGAGTATAAATGTGATGGAGGTAGATTTTGTTATCCCACCTTTTGGTCAAGCCTGGAATATCAACAAATTAGCAAGGAATGATGGATATTGGGATTGGAGATCAATTGGAATCAAGGCTGCAATCGATGTCGTCAAAATTTGGTTTATCTCCGATCGGGACGGAATCGATTGGAGATGATGATGAGGACTAGGAGTGGCTATGTTTCAAATTTCAGGTTAATCAGAGTTCATATGAAGGAGATATGATTGATGCAAGGTAGGAAGAGCATGTTGTTCGTATCCATCGGCGCACAGGGATGGTTCGTATCGATACATTTCGTATCGATCGGGTAGTAGATGTTTCGCATCGATACATTTTGTATCGATCGAGAGTTGGTGTTTCGAATCGATGGTGTTCGTATCGATCAGAGGCAGCAGGGTGAAGGACTACGAATCGATACTGTTCGTATCAATCAGCATGGATACGACTCAATGATTTCGTATCGCTTAGGAAGGAAGAGATGGTTCGTGCATTCCCGGCAGTTCGTATCCATGGAGCAGCGTCTCATTCGAATCAATCAGGTTGGAAGGCTAGATGGATTTCGACTCGATGGAAACGTACCCAGATTGGTAGGCAAGCATGCGGTGGTTTGTTCGAATCGATACATTTCGTATCGATCAGGATGGAGACATGTGGTACATTTCGAGTCCATGATGTTGTATCGATCACCGGAGCTCAGTTCGACTCCATCAGGTAAAATCTCGCTCGTATCCATCAGGTAAGGCTTCATTCGTATCCGTCATTGAGTTTAGTTTCGTACCCATCTGTTGCCTTTCATTCGTATCAATCAAATTCACCATTTCGTATTGATCGATTCATAGATCGATAGGAAATACACTCCTGCAATTGACACGAGAGAACATGCGATGCAAACAGTTAAGTAATAAAGAAGTGATGGACACGTGCAAGCGTGAAGCGTGGATACGTGCGCGAATCCAGGGAAGGAGCGTTCAACTCGAAGCGCAAAGTGGATCAACCCAGTCAACACGCCGCAAAAGTCGAATCGATCCAAGAGATTAGCGCCACGTCATTGTGCGCGCGTGCTTCTGATCGAGTCGAACATGATGGATTCGAACCAGTGGATACGAACGCAACAACATACGAAGATTGCAATTTCGTATCGATCATATCTCCTAAACCGATGATCCAAATGCAACGAAATTTTCACAGCAGCTTGAATACAAGGTAAGAAATGTTCCTGCCAAGTTTCATCTCGATTGGACCAATTTTTGATGGATACGAAATGGATTCGTATCGATCGCAGATCGAGTCGACAACTTGGTGGGGCCGGTCGCGTGGGCCCACTCACGTGTCAGAAGAAGTCTCCTGAAGTTTTAGCTCGATCTCAGCCTCCTACACCTATAAATAGAGCCCCAGAGCATACAGAAAAGGGATCTTTTGGCTATTAGACATCCAGACTCTGCCGGATTCATTTCTACACTTCAATATAACCATTGTACTCGAAATTCTTCATTGCTACTACTGTAATCATCTGTAACCAGCAAGGATAATCAATAAAAGGATAAAACTATGAAGTGGACGTAGGCCGGAGATAGCCGAACCACTATAAATCTTGTGTCTCTGTTTATTATTTCCTAATTGCTGTTTGTTATTTGCTGAGATCTGATATTTGTGTTTCAATATCGCTGATTTGTGTTCATACACTGGTGCTTTCACAGTATTTGGGGTTTGTGACCATTTTTGGCGCAAACACTTTGGTGCTTTCACTGAGAACGACTAGCACCCGCTACATCGGATTGAAGTTCTGATTTGAAAAGCTTGAAGATTTCGGACTTAGAGAAAATGACTAGACAAAACAGTAGCAGAGGACTGAGAGAAGCCAACAGGAAGGAAGTCAAGGAGCCTCCTCCGGAGCTGGAGAAGGACAAGCTTCGATTTACATCACCAAAGATGAAATGGAAGCTATGGTGAATTCATTGCAAGAGAGGTTGTTGAAGAGTCAACAGGATATGATGCAAACCTTCTTCGAACAGATGAGAGCTGCAGGGACGTAGAACTTCGGAACAACTACAGCAGATGTGGATGCAGGACAAGAAACTAGGGTTATGGAACCCAATGGAGGACAGGATACAGAACCAGAAGGAAATCAACGAGGGCTTGGGGCAGGCCCACAAGATCCAATGCAGGAGGACCTTTGGAGGGAGTTCAACAGGCTAGAGCCAATGTTGCTGAGCCACATGAAGAATATGTGCCGAAGTTCCCTCGGGGGCATGAGGGGAAACCCCAGACAGAAAATGTTGGATTAGTGGAGATCATTCATGCGTGGAGGCTTGACCAATAGAGACTTGGAAGGAGTGAACAGGAGTCCGTTCGCTCAGGAAATAAGGATAGCTCAGAATCCACCTAAGTTTAAGTTACCTAGCGTGGAAGTATATGATGGCAAGGCAGACCTAACTGATCACTTAATGAGATACATCAGACACATGGAAGTGCTGGGGGCATCGGAGGAAGTAATGGCCAGATGTTTCCCTTTGTACTTGACTGACCTAGCTGCAATGTGGTTTAGGCAGCTGGAAGAAGGATCTATCAGGACTTGGAGGGAGTTAGTGGACATGTTTTTGGGGCAGTTTCGGGTTCATATTAAGAGACCGAAGAACGTAATGACATTAATGTCGGTAAAACAAAGGACGGATGAATCGCTTAGAGCTTTTCTAACTCGATTCAATGCGGCAGTTGCTTCGGTGGATCGACCAGATCCATCAATGGTTTTAATGATGGCAGTATCAGGATTCAGGGAGGATTCGGATTTCAAGGTATCTTTAATACGAGACCCACCACTGGATCTCGGCGAATTCTTTCACGAAGCTAAGAGGTTCCTCCGACAAGAGGATGCATGTGCGGACTTAAAGATGAAGGAAGTAAATGCGATTGAGGGTGGAGGACCATCCCACAAAGGTTTGGATAAAGATAAAAGAAAAAGGAAGTTGGACGATGATTCTGGAAAAGCTAGGAAGCGATGGAAGGATCCAAAGTTTTCTATATACACAGGACTGAACGAGACGCTGGAGCGGATATATCTGGATACCCAGAGTCGCCTTCCCTACCGAAGGCCGGCTAGGAGAGAGCCTTCTGAGCGGGAGCGGGCATCAGGAAGGCATTGCCTCTTTCATGATTTGGACGGGCACGATACCAACAGCTACAGGCACTTAAAGGATATAATCAAGGAGCATGTAAGGAATGGATGGTTGCGACAATATGTCGAAACTCGGAATGCAACGGTGGAGCAGGAGCAGCCACCGCCTACCTCGAACAACGATGGCTCGAGGTCCAGGGATGATGGTCGATTGATTATCCATTGACCAGGATAATATGAAATAAGTAACAAGCTACTGGCAAACGGCAAAGTCATTTACACATGTATGGGGACAGAGATAGCCCCTAGGCATGCTCTGAATGATAATAAACCGCGAAGCTGTGGTTTGTGAAATCTATTTTTTGTTTTGGATTGGACACTTGATTTTCTGGTTTGGTTTTGGAGTTTGGTTTGAACTCCTGGTTTTGTTTGCTTTCCATTTTGGATTTTCGTTTGGATGATTGGTTTCTATTTTGGATGCTGGTTTGGATTTCTGATTTTCTGGTTTTGATTTGGATTTTGGATTGGAATTTTATCTGGTTTTTGATAAAAGGTCGTCGGGTATGGATTATGCTTGGCAAGGGGTGAGTTGCTTTGCCCGAACGTGGTAAATTGACTCATTCAGGTCGTCAAGTATGGACTATGCTCGACAAGGGTCCGGAGAGACCAGGATTCGGCCTAGGACTTAGGCCCTGTATTATCAATTGTTATTTTCATGTCGTTAAGTATGGACTATGCTCATCACGGGTCCGAAGTGACCAGGATTTGGCCTAGGACTTAGGCCCTATATTATCGATTATTGTTTCAGGTCGTTGAGTATGGACTATGCTCAACAAGGGTCCGGAGAGACCAGGATTCGGCTTAGGACTTAAGCCATGGCATTGTACAACGTCCAGGGACACTGGACCATGGTCGTCAAGTGTGGATTGCGCTTCGCAAGAACCCGGAGAGGTTAGCTCAACGTCCAGGGACACTGGACCACGGTCGTCAGGTGTGGATTGTGCTTGGCAAGAGCCCGGAGATGTTATGGATTTGGATATCGATCCGGAGAGGTCCTGGATTCGGTTATTGGCTATTGGATAAGGATGGATTAGGATTCGGTTGTCGAGTTCGAATGGACATGGAATTGGCTGTGGACTTCGGATATCGGATTCAGAACTATTCAAAACATGCCTTCTTATCACAAGGCATGATTTGAGGGGAAAATGTTATCTCACCTTTTGGTCAAGGCTGGAATATCAACAAATTGGCAAGGAATGATGGATATTGGGATTGGAGATCGATTGGAATCAAGGCTGTAATCGATGTCGTCAAAATTTGGTTGAGCTTCGATCGGGACGGAATCGATTGGAGATGATGATAAGGACTAGGAGAGGCTATGTTTCGAATTTCAGGTTAATCAGAGTTCATATGAAGGAGATATGATCGATGCAAGGTAGGAAGAGCATGTTGTTCGTATCCATCAGCGCACAGGGATGGTTCGTATCGATACATTTCGTATCGATCAGGTAGTAGATGTTTCGCATTGATACATTTCGTATCGATCGAAAGTTGGTGTTTCGAATTGATGGTGTTTGTATCGATCAAAGGCAGAGCAGGGTGAAGGACTTCGAATCGATACTGTTCGTGTCGATCAGCATGGATACGACTCAATGATTTCGTATCGCTCAGGAAGGAAGAGATGGTTCATGCATGCCTGGCAGTTCGTATCCATGGAGCAGCGTCTCATTCGAATCAATCAGGTTGGAAGGCTAGATTGATTTCGACTCGATGGCAACGCACCCAGATTAGTAGGCAAGCATGCGGAGGTTTGTTCGAATCGATACATTTCGTATCGATCAGGATGGAGACAGGTGGTACATTTCGAGTCCACGATCTCGTATCGATCAACGGAGCTCAGTTCGACTCCATCAGGTAAAATCTCACTCGTATCCATCAGGTAAGGCTTCGTTCGTATCCCTCATTGAGTTTGGTTTCATACCCATCTGTTGGCCTTTCATTCGTATCGATCAAATTCACCATTTCGTATCGATCGATTCACAGATAGATATGAAATACACTCCTGCAATCGATACGAGAGAACATGCGATGCAAACAGTTAAGTACATGAAGAAGTGATGGACACGTGCAAGCGTGAAGCGTGGATACATGCGCGAATCCAGGGAAGGAGCGTTCAACTCGGAGCGCAAAGTGGATCAACCCAGTCAACACGCTGTAAATGTCGAATCGATCCAGGAGATTAGCGCCACGTCATTGCGTGTGCGTGCTTCTGATCGAGTCGAACATGATGGATTCGAACCAGTGGATACAAATGCAACAACATATGAAGATTGTAATTTCGTACCGATCATATCTCCTAAACCAATGATCCAAATGCAACGAAATTTTCACAACAGCTTGAATACAAGGTAAGAAATGTTCCTGCCAAGTTTCATCTCGATTGGACCAATTTTTGATGGATACGAAATGGATTCGTATCGATCGCAGATCGAGTCGAAACTTGGTGGAGTCGGTCGTGTGGGCCCACTCACATGTCAGAAGAAGTCTCCCGAAGTTTTAGCTCGATCTCAGCCTCCTACGCCTATAAATAGAGCCACAAAGCCTACAGAAAAGGGATCTTTTGGCTATTGGACGTCCAGACTCTGCCTAATTCATTTCTACACTTCAATATAACTATTGTCCTCGAAATTCTTCATTGCTACAACTGTAATCATCTGTAACCGGCATAATCAATAAAAGGATAAAACTTTGAAGTGGACGTAGGTCGGAGATAGCCGAACCACTATAAATCTTGTGTCTCTGTTCATTATTTCCTAATTGTTGTTTGTTATTTGCTGAGATCTGATATTTGTGCTTGAATATCGCTGATTTGTGTTCATACACTGGTGCGTTCACGGTATTTGGGGTTTGTGACCATTTTTGGCGCAAACAGATTTCGTGTTAGAAACAAAAATCGAGTCGGAGTCATGGATAACCCGATTCAAGCAATACCTGCTACGTGGGGTTTTGGCCGAAAGAAAGAGCGAAAGACGACAAGTCATTCGTAAAGCTTTGCGATATGTAATGCATGACGAAATAATGTATCGTAATTGATTCTCGGTCCCCTTACTTTGGTGCATTGCCCACGGTGATATAAAAAGAGTCCTGATGGAGGTTCATGAAGGAGAATGTGGTGACCATACTGTGGAGCAGACACTAGCAAAGAAAATTCTCCGCTATGGATACTATTGGCCAATTGTAAATCAAGATGCTGCAGACTACGTAAGGAGATGTGACAAATGTCAGAAGTACGCAAAAATCCCAAGAGCTCTGCCAACGGAACTCACACAAATGGTTAGCCCCTGGCTGTTTGCAATATGGAGAATCGATATAATCGTTTCCTTGCCTATATCTAGAGGTGGTGCAAAATACGCAATAGTTGCGATCGATTATTTTACAAAGTGGGCGGAAGCAGGGCCCTTAGCCACAATCACACCAAGAAGGCCATTAATTTCGTTGAACGAAACATTATATGTAGTTTAGGCCTTCCGCAAACTATCATTACGGACGATGGGACTCGGTTCGAAAGTAGGGAGTTCAAAGAATTTTGTCATAAGTATGGCATTGAAAAAAGGTTTGCAGCAGTTTCTCATCCAAAAGCCAATGGACAAGTAGAAGCCATGAACAAAATAATCAAGTCCATGAAAAAACGTTTGGAAAAGGCTAGAGGCAAGTGGGTGGACGAACTTCCAACAACACTTTGGGCTTACAGAACCAGCCACAAGACTGCGACTGACCACACTCCATTCACAGTGGCATATGGCACGAAAGCCGTTATACCCATGGAACTGAAGTTCCTTCACATCGGGTAATTCATTATGACCCTAAGAAGAATCAGGATCTCTTGCTGGAACCACTGGACTTCGTTGATGAAAAACGTGAAGAAGCTGATTTAAGGGCGCCTTCATATAGGCACCGAGTCGTTCAATATTTTAATGAAAAAGTCCAACCGAGAATCTTTGATGTGGGCGATATCGTTTTGAAGTGAGTTTTTCCGTCCCATCGCACATGAATCCTACATGGGAAGGTCCATACGTCATTGAACGGATGCTTGGAGAGGGAACTTTCAAGCTAGCGACCGTTGATGGCGCAACACTGCCCCGAGCATGGAATAGTGAGCATCCATGACGTTATAGTACTTAGTCTATTTCTGTCGCATTTTAGTTGCAATTATTTCCAGTGTATTTTTTATTTCGTTAATTCTTATTTTTCAGCATGTAATAAGACAATTTAGTTCGTGTTCATTAATAAAGGCTTGAAGCCATCTTTTCCATGAACTATTGATGTTTCCGTGCGTAGCAATTCTGTGGAAAAAATTAAAGTTACATTATTCCGTCTGGCGTATGAACGTGCACAAAAATTTGAAATCTCCAAGTCCCCGAAGTGCGGACTGGAGTACTCTAATCCCTAGAAAGTGGACTAGAGTATAAACGACTTAAAATCTCCAAATCTCCGGAGTGCGGACTGGAGTACTCTAAGTCCCCAAAGTGCGGACTAGATTATAAACGACTTAAAATCCCCGAAGTGCGGACTGTAGTACTCTTAGTCCCCAGAGTGCGGACTAGATTATAAATGACTTAAAATCTCCAAGTCCCAGGAGTGCGGACTGGAGTATTCTGAGTCCTCAGAGTGTGGACTAGAGTATAACGACTTAAAATCTCCAAGTCCCCGAAGTGCGGACTGGAGTACTTTGAGTTCCATAGAGCGGACTATAGTATAAACGAATTAAAATCTCCAAGTCCCCAGAGTGCGGACTGGAGTACTCTGAGTCCCCAGAATGCGGGCTAGATTATAAACGACATAAAATCTCCAAGTCCCTGGAGTGCGGACTGGAGTGCTCTGAGTCCCCAAAATGCGAACTAGAGTATAAGCAACTTCAAAATCTCTAAGTCCCCAGAGCGCGAATTAAAAGTATTCTAAGTACCCAAAGTGCGAAATCGAGTATCAACGATTTCAAGAATTTCCGAGTCATATGGAAGTGAAATGGGACTTATCTAGGTCATAAGATTTTGGGTTTCGACTACAAGTTAGACAATAAGCTGAAAAGCGAAAGTCATCAAACAAAAAGAAACGAAGTTTTAATCACTAATCCCTAAACAAAGTTCTACTACAATTCCTCCTAAACTCGGAGTCAAAAGTCTATTTACATCAATTATGGAAACAAACAGAAATAATTACATAATCTAAGTTATTCTCATTGAACGAGGTGTGATAGCTACTTCTTTGACTTCTTCCCCTTCCTCGGTTTCTTAGATGACTCCTTCCCCATGCGTTTTCTTTTTGATGCCTTGCTTGCTAGGGAAGTGAAGTCCGAGGAAGGAAGAGGAACATCCAGTGGCCTGGACCCACTGGGGAGAATGACTTTCAAAGGTCTGTTCAAAGGATCATCTAGTTCCACTACTTGTGGCTCGACCTTGATTTAAACTTTCTTCTTCTCTTACATAAGTTGCTCCTTCATGATCAATTTTGAAGTGTGTCAAGAGGCGCCCGTAATTTCAACCTCATCGTGTTCTTAGACAGGCAATGGGTTTTCAAATTTGTCTTCGTTAAGCACCTCGATCACTTGAGCTTAGGAACGAGAGTCTCTCCCATTTGAATTTCCTCTCCCATGATCTCCTACTTCTCCGTGTTGACATCCCTCCTTGGAGTTGGCTCGGGATCAGAGCGGCCTACACGAAAACATAAGAGCCAAATATTAGAATACATTAACTACTCGTCGAAAACGATGGCCATTTGAATTTTGAGAAGAAAAGTTATGTACCAGTTTCTGGCTGACTCTCAACAGTCCGGGGAGTTTCACCCTCTGGAATAAAAAATAGAACATGAACACCAAGGCCAGGATCTTCTTGGTCGCAGCCAATGTGCTGCTCGAAGGGGTCAAGTGATGGGCAACTAGTCAGTTCGTTAGGGGAAGGAACTGGAGACTTAGTTTCGGACGGACCGACAATGTCATTCTTTCCTTTCGACGAGGAAGAGTCTCTGCTATAAAGAGCCTTTGCCGCAGACAAGTCCGAAGGCTCATTCCTCCGAAGAAATTCCTTTACTAAAGCTTCTTCATCAACCTCTTCGGTTCCCGACTCAACCTTTTTGATTTTTAGTAAAGTGTCCCATGCTTCGCCGAAAGATTCGAGGTATCCCTCGCCAAGAAATGTTAGGTCGCGATGCATGAGAACTCGAGCATTGTACTCGGCTATAAGCGGATCAAAATGCAATTAATCTCCTCCCTACCAGCCTAAGCAGCCGCCTATAGGAGAGAGTCAATCTCCGTGAATGCTATTCTTTTTCCCTCCTCACAAGCTTCATCCTTCAGCGTCTCAGCCTTGGACAGTTCTTCATCGAGCTTTGTTTTAGGAGTCATGTAGCAACAATCTCGTAACAGCATCATTGCGACTCCTCCTTAGTAGCAGTCTTTTCTTCCTTTTCTTTGAGAAGTAGCTCTTCCAACTCCTTAACTCGTTAAGCGAACGCATCTCTCTCCTTTTGAACGGAGTCTTTCTCTAAAGCTAAGGCACCGCAGCGTTGAACCGCTTCGTCGATCTCTTTCTTATGTGTGGCCTCTAGATGATTTACTACCTCAGCTGTGTCTTTAGTTTTTTTCTAAGCAGTTTCAAGCCGAGAATTGTATGATGAAATTTCTTCAACCTGGCTTTGATAATGTCTTTTTCATGGATGGCTTCGAGTTTCAGACGATCAATTTCATGTTGGCGTTAGATAGAGACTTCTAAAACTTTTTCTGCCAAATGAAAAAATGCGTCGTTTTGAACATAGACATCATTGTTGCAAGCAATGGCACTTTGTTTAACATGCCCCGGAATGTGATGAATCGCTGAAAGAAACTTCAGACCATCGAAACATATTTTTGGGAACGTGGCCTTAAGCTCGGCTAGCTTTTCCGCTATCGACGGATCATGTGCTGGAGCAGTAAAAGTTTGTTTAGAGACTATGGGATTTTTGTGAAGTTCACGGGATTTCCTGGTGCTAGATGAACCAGAGTGTTGGTTGCTGTGAGTATCGGACTGGGACCCCTTAAGACCAGATTTCTCCCTACCTTGCTCTAATTGAAAGGGAGGATCGTGAAGTTATGAAGACTGGTTGTAAGTTTTCCTCAAAGATTATGAATCTCGAGAGCGATACCTATCGTTGTCATCATCTCTATCTTGGCGTTTGCTGGAGCTCGCATCCCGGTCGGAATGATGAAAAATAGAGGACCCACGAAGGCGTTCGAATCCATGAGAGCGTGCCATGTCACCTGCACAGATTTTAAGTGAAAACGAGTTAGCGAGAATAAAATGATGAATGAAGTTTAAGTGCGAGATGAGGTGTAAGTGTTATTGTGTGTGTCCTAATGTTTCCCCCAACGGACCGGTTTCTTTAGCTTTACTTATCAAAGTCTTTTCCTCCTTGATTATAGGCTTGAGCCTCGTCATCGCCTCTCACGGGCGAATGGAGTTTTAGGGCTTCTGGATCGTTGAAGCCATAATTGAGGAAGTCGTCAGGAATAGTGAGATCAAATAAGCATTTCAGTGAACCCTCTAAGTGTTGAGGAGACGGCTCTTTCTCCATTGGAGTAATTATGACATTTGAGATTCCTCCTACTGTCTTTTTCCTTAGTTTGTAAGCCAGCTTCCTTTTTCTCTTTGAAAGGGGGCGATTCATCAGTGCTATGTGCCTCAACCACTAGTTCCGGAGTAGGACTTACGGTCTCACCTGGTGCTTTTGACACGCCAGTATCTCTTTCACCTTCCTCAAATACATCGGGGGTCTCTCTTGTCGAGGGCATCAAAGGCCCAACTTGCGTTTTGCCTTTATCCAAGGCATGTCCGGTTATAGTGGCACTTTGGGAGAGACTTATTCGACGACCATCCGCCAACATCCCAAATCTTGAAAGCGTTCCATTGGAGATGATGGATTTGATGTCCTGGTCTGTCACGGGAACAGCTCGAATAGCTTCGACAGCTTCAAAGTATCCAGTACCTTCGGGATGCGAACTGACACCAGTAAGAATCGAGAAAATGCTTAGAAACAATGTACTTCCTGCCGCGTAGAATTATTGATCTAGAAAAGGAACTTACTCCCTTCGAGCCATCTCCTCACAAAGCCAGAGGGGAAGCACACGTAAACCATTCCTGCTTATATTGGGAGAATTTCCATGCCCCAGGATTTGGCATTTAGAGTGTGGTTGGAGGAATATAAAAGATGGGCTGTCGGACCGTCTCTTGGAACGATAGATATAGAGGATATCACTAGGAGTGGGAAGCCTGAATAGAATGCTCATAAAAAGGATATACGTGCCATAATTGAATGCATGACTGTTGGGATGTAACTGAGTTGGGGCGGTCTTAATATATTGCAACACATCATGGAGGAAGGAGTTGAAAGGTTATTGCATGTCGTATATCCAGCTGGAGGCAGGTGAGGATGATCTTGTCTAAATGGAACCATTACATCATCAAAAGAAATTCCATGGATTGAGCATGGTCCGCGAAGAGCATTTTCATTGATTCTCGAAGCTTGAGAATCAGCCGGATTGTCTAGGACGATTGTTCCATCTATGGCATTAGGAGAAAAGTCGACAGGCGCGGTCATTGGGCTCGGAATATTCTGTGCAGGAGTTGTGGTTGGATTCGAAGTTCCCACTGCTTCCTGTTGAGAACTTGGCTCAGGTTTATCTGAGATTGTGGCAGAGCTCGACTTTCTAAACATCTTTGATAAGCGACAAATTTGGATAAACACCTGTTTAAACTATACTTGAAATACGATCGATGTTAGATATAACAAATAATAAAATATTCCCCCCGTGTGGTGTGTGAACTAGTGCAATCGCTTAAGCATGAGTATAAAAGAATTAAAGATCTAAAGATCGATAAAGTATGAATGAGCATTAAATTCTCATCTTCAAAGACCATCATCGTTGACCGTATACGAGAGCTTGTCCTATATTCGATAGTATAAGCCTCAGAATCGAACATTGGAATTGTGTGTTAAAGGTCGTTATTTACTTTTGTTAAGTTGAGTTTGTTTTTATAATCTATAACACTATGAAGTCATTTGTTAGAGTCAGTCCCATATACCTATGTGTTTGGAGTCTTATCATTATTCGTTGTTTTGCGACCAAGTGTGGGAAAATGTATATTTGGCATAGGTAAAGTTCGAATTAGGGTGACTTTGATTATGAATGCCGACTGCATGATCCGAGGCCGACCGACATGCTAGACTAGAAGCACCGACCCACTCACTCTTCTCCCTCCTACTTCCTCAAATCACCTAACCATTCTCCTAGGTGTCCACCGACCCACACTATCTCTTAAAACCAAATGGCCGCATTGCTAAACATATGATGACCGACCCACACCACCAAACGATGACCGACCTGCAACGACAGGTGGAGTTGGGAAAACACACTCAAGATCCCTTAATATGGCCGAACCACTCTCTTACTCTCAATGCTAAACTGGTCCCGCTCGGTAATACCGATCCTTATCTCCAACCAGGGTTTATCGACCTAGCCCCGCTCCAAAGACTTGCCGTCTTGACTCCCTAACTCTCCGCAACATCGGCCTCATGACTAATGCTACCTAATTTCTCTTAAGAACCCCTAAACAAGCATCGGTCCTAAAACGTGACCTCCACTATGGTTTTCTCCTCTTCGTCGTCTCCTACTGAACCTGTGAATTCACTCAGAATGAGATTCTAGACCTAGAGAAGTGGACAGGACGAGAAACTCATACCTATGTGAGAAGCATGAGACTCATAATGGTTGTGGGGTTAAGAGATGGGTATTTTTCGAGTTGATCGACTACTGGAGTTTCGATGTTAGAGGTCTGGGTTTGAAAAAGGAAAGGACGGATTAATTAGTAGATGGCACTTGGAAGAGAAGAGGTTGACTGGCCTGTAAGAGAAGAACGGAAGTAGGAAGAAGATAAAGGAGTGGAGAGAGGGTTTTTTTATATGATGAGTGGGGAGGGCGAATAGGCCTTAACCGGTAGAACCGGTCAACTCTACTAAATAGGTCAATCGAGGAGATCGTGGTTTAAACAAACATGTAGCTCGGTATCAATATGCCGAGCCGCATTTTACCTTGCAATAACAATGGACCAATGAAGATACACGAATACTTATATACATACATGCATGTTTACATATTCGAATGATGTTCCCAAAGTTTTCCGTGATCCAGTCTTCTAGAAAATGGATTCAACCAGTTTTTGAAAAATTAAAAACGAGGCTTAGATGTATTCCATACCAGATGGTTACCTTTCCGAACGAATTAACACTTGAGAGTGAAGATTGACCACAAATTCAAAGCGCATCACATTGGTCCACATAATGCACTTTGGGGGTAAATGTTACCCGGTTACTTGGCCTGACCACATGATGACAGCAGTAGAGGTACCCGATTTGGTTGGGACCAAACTCAGGCCAGTAAGGGGTTGTAGTTGTCTGAACCGGGCCCAAACTGTGTGGGTCGGCCTATGTACATGTCCCGGCCTATAGGCACGATTCGGCCGAGGGAAGAGAGGTGAGTGTCATCCGGCCTTATGAAATTGTGTATGTCACTCGGTCTTGGAGAGAGGTTCATCGCTTCACCAAGATAGGAACAGCGAAGAGGCTCGAATAAGATGGGTTCGGCCTCGATTGCTCAGTATAGGTGAGGCTAATCCTGGTGGTTCGGCTAGTCATGGGCCAGCCTCAGAAGAACTGTGGCACATGCCGCCAGATCAAAATTGTTCGGCGTGCATCGTTCGGTCAAAAGGGTTTGGAACTAATACACTTCCTTGCTTCGGGTCTTAATGCTGCCTGCTTCAAGCCCTTTCACAATCTACTTCATGTAAATGACGAAACTCCTACTGGACCGGTTGGAGAGGCTCGGCAATTGCCATTCGGCATGCCTGGCTCGGTGCATAGAAGTCACATACCATGGGCTGAGATACCTTGTTTCTAGGCCTGTGAGGGAAGTCCAGCCTATCTTCGCCTATAAATAGAGGGGAAAGGGCGTAGTGAAGATGGACCTTTTTTCGAGAACACTAGGAGACTCTGCCATTTCCAAGACTTATTCTTTTTCATTTATAACTTGTATTCAAGTTGTTAGTGTACGGATTGTATCTGTATTCAATTATTAGAAAAAGCAATAAAGACTAAACTCAAAGTGGACGTAGGCAGTTACGCCGAACCACTATAAATCTGGTGTTCTAGTTTCTGTAATTAATTCTACATACATTCCTATATTTTAATTTTCTATCTTCATTATTCTCTTTACACAAATCCTTCTTTGGGTATTAGTGACCAATTTTGGTTCTAACACATGGTATGTCTCTGTTCGGTCACTATACTTATTGTTTGTTCGGGTGGCGCCTTCATCGATACTAGTGCACCTGATTCTTCTTGCATTGAGGGTGCCACAATTCCTTCAGTTCCACCCACATAGGATATTCCAGTTCCTGTGAGTTCCAAGGAGGTGACTCCTTCAATTCCCCCGGCCGGAGACAAGCCAGCTAGAGCACGCCAGGGAGGTAAAGGCTCAAAAAGACATCTGAGCAGCAGGTCTACGCCAAAGAAAAGCAACAAGGATAGAAAACCAAAGGTGTAGAATAGCACTTTTGCTTCTTATCTTTTTGGTAGAGAGTTAGAATAGGCTTTTCTTTCATTTTTTGAAGGTCATCTACAGATGCTGGTTTGGCCCCTGTTATAGGAATTCTTCGAACAGATTTTGCATTTACTTTCTCAAAGAATAGTGGAAATAAATTTTCTTTTTATTTTTCAGCACAACTCTGTGTTCGTTTGTTTAAGTATTTTAACGCTCACGTTTCAATTCAATGTACTTGTGAGGCTTTAGTTTCTGATTCAAACTTGAGTCTGGTCATTACGTCTCGAAGTCATGGCTTTGGGTCATAATCAAACATCGAGTTGAGTCCGAATGTTGAAGTGTCTCGGTCAACGGCTGGTACTTGAGTTATGCCCCCAGTCCCAAGGAGAATTGAAGTAGTCTATCGGCAGTCATCTTCTGCCTTTACTAACATTAATTTTACTTAGTTGGAACAAAGTTAAAGTGAAGTGAATTTGAGTGGTTGGATCACACTCGCTCATCTGCTAGTATTTGCATCCACACTCTAGGGATTGAACTTGTATGCCAACGATAGATCACGCCTGCATGATGCTTGGAATTATATCCACACTCTAGGACATAAGCTGATTTACGGGTGGTCGGTCACATCAGTTTAATTCTCAGAATTATATCCACACTCTGAGGACATAAGTTAGTTTATGGGCGGTCGGTCACACCATTTGGCGTTTAGAATCGTATCCGCACTCCGGGGACATAAGTTATTTTACGGGTGTTTGGTCACACCCGTCTAGTGTTTATACACTAGTCCGCACTCTCGAAACTAGAGTTGATTGATGGGTGGTCAGTCTCACTCATTTTATGTTTATACTCTAGTCCGTGCTCTCATGTCTAGAGTAGGTTGACAAATGGTCAATCACATCTGTTTAAGTATTAGGATCTCGTTCGCACTCTAGAAACAGGGAATTAATCAAAGTTGTGGATGGTCAGATCACATCCACCTTGACTTGGCAAGCGAAGTAGTGGACGGACGGATCTATCCTCTTCGACCTTGGAAAAAGGATGGAAAGGTCATGGATGGATGGATCCATCCTCCTCGAGCCAAGATTGAATGAGGGCGAAGTCATGGGCGGACGGATCCACCCTCCTCGAGCCTATATTTTGGAGCTTGTGCGCCAGCTCGCACTCTAGGAGCTAGAGCTCATTAGAGGATCGTCGTGTTTTAGTCCTTTTTACTTTATCATTGCTTACCCCCAAGCTCAGGGTTTCGCTTAGCGAGTGACTGGTCCGATCACCGTCACTCCCTATTTGAATAAGTCCCACCATAAGATGGAATTTAGCTTTACGTACATCGTGGCGGTTGCACGTTGCGTTCCAAGAATCTCCAATCTGGCTTGAGGAGTCTGCATTTTATTGCAAAAATAAGAAAGTATGGCAAAGTCAGTTGCCTTATTGCAAGTTCAAATTCAGAAAATGCATAAATTTTTTTTAAAGGAAAAGCAGACTAAATGAATAATAGCCAGTTATGTGTAATAGCGGCGTAGACTCTCACTGCTCCTTGCCCTCGGTAAAGTGAGACCGCCAATAGTTGACAGCATGAATGTGCCGTCTCCAAGTCTAATTTCAATGACATACATCATTTCCCATGTCGGTTTCATGTGTGAAGGGACTGGATAAATTTCTTAAGTACAAAATCACCAACTTTGAAGGCTCTGGATCGGACCTTAGCGTTGTACAATCGCGAGACTCGACTGTGATATGCGGCTGCCCTCAAATCAGCCTTTTCGTGCCTCTCATCTAGTAAATCCAGATATTCTGCAAGTGGGATGGCACTCATCCTTGGATCGTAATAGGTCACATGGTGTGAAAGTACTTTTAGTTCAACTGGAATAACGGCTTCAGAGCCGTAGGAAAGTGCAAACGGAGTATGGACGGTCACGGACTTGTGGGTAGTTCGATATGCCTATAGGGCCGTGGGAAGCTCATCGACCCACTTACCTCCAGGATTTCTAGTAGTTTCTTTAGAATGGACTTGATAACTTTGTTGACAGTTTCAACTTGCCCATTCGCTTAAGGGCGAGCTACCGCTGTGAACTTCTTTTGGATGTGGTAGCATTAATAGAAACCTTGGAACTCAACACTATCAAATTAGGTCCCATTATCAGTTATAATGGTGTGTGGGAGGCCAAAGCAACGGATGATGTTGCGCACAACAAAGTTGATTACTTTCTTCGTCGTAATAGTGGCAAAGGGCTCAGCTTCTGCCCATTCGGTAAAGTAGTCAACTGCAACGATAGCATACTTTGCACCACCCGTGGCTATGGGTAGAGACCCTATTATATTAATGCCCCATGTGGCAAACGGCCATGGATTGACTATCTGAATAATTTCTGTAGGCCAGGCTCTTGGAATTTTGCATGTTTCTGGCACCTATCACATTTCTTGGCATAATCTGATGCGTCTCGATTCATGATTGGCCAGTAGTATCTATATATGAGTATCTTTTTCGCAATGGCTTGCCCTCTGATGTGGTCGCCACACTCTCCCTCGTGCACATCATGTAACACTTGTTTGATCTCATCATGGGCAATACACCGGAGTAAAGGAACAGGATATTCCCTCATGTATAGGACTTCATTCTGGATAATAAATCATGTAGCTTTTCAAAGAACCCATCTTTTCTCGCTTCTGCGTCCTGGTAAAGTTCCATGATCAAGATAATTTCTAATTGGAGTCATCCACGACTCCTTCTCGAGTATTGCCTCGTATATCCAGTCTGTCTTTATTGGATCGATACTCGAAGCGGTAAGTGTCTCCACGGGGATGAGTCCCATCTATTGTGCTTCACCAGTGCTGGCCAGTTTGGCTAAAGAATCGGCTTTCTGATTGTGCTCTCGGGATATACAATGAATAGCATAATAGTTGAACTGATTCAACACTTGTTGAACCCGAGCAAGGTAAGTGGCTACTCTCTAGTCTTTGGCTTAATACTCCACTCAAGCCTGGCATACGACTAATTGCGAATCACAGTAAATCTCCACAGCAATAACTTCCAAATCTCAACTAGTCTTAGTCCAGCAAGTAAAGCTTCGTACTCGACTTCGTTGTTATTTACACAGAAGTCAAACTTTAAAGAATAACATATGGATCGACCTTCTGAGGTTTCGAGTACCACTCCAATGCCTGAGCAACAATCATTTGATGCACCATCAGTGTATATCTTCCATGTATGCTAGGGAGATTCATTGGCTTCAGGAAAATCCCCCGGTATGGTGAATTTAGCTATGATGTCTGCCAGAACTTGTCCTTGAATAGCTCACCTCGGCGTCTAAGTGATATCAAATTGACTCCGCGTGATATTCCACTTAAGTAATTTACCAAACATCTCAGGTCATGTAAGGACCTATCGTAACGGCTGGTTGGTGTAAACAGTAATCGGATGAGCCTGGAAATATGGATGGGCTTTCTCGAGGATATGACGAGACAATAAGCCAGCTTTTCCACCTTCTTGTAGTTTCTTTCTGCCCCTATTAGCCTTTTGCTCATATAATAGACCGGTTGTTGAATCCGATCTCTTCTCAAACTAATGCAACACTAATTGCATTTGATGAAACCGCTAGATAGATATATAATCTCTCGTGATCAACTGGCTATGACAAAACAGGAGGTGTTGCCAGATGTTAAACTAGTGCTTGGAATGCGCCTTCACACTCCTTTGTCCATTCGAAATTTCACTTTCCTTTTTTGATCAGATCAAAGAAAGGAATGCACTTGTCTGTGGATCTTGAAATGAATCCGCTTAAGGCTGCCACTTTCCCGTTGAGGCGTTGCACCTGCTTTATGGTTTTGGCAGTTTTGAGATTCCAGATTACCCAGATTTTCTCAATATTGGCTTCAATTCCTTTGGGATTGACGATGAATCCAGGGAATTTTCTTGATGCTACTCTGAAATGACACTTCAATGGATTGAGCTTCATTCTGTATCGTTCGAGTATGTTAAACATCGTTTCCAAGTTACCGACATGGTTGATGGACAGTCGCGAATTCACGAGCATATCATCCACATACACCTCCATGTTCTTTTCCATCTGGTTAGCGGACATTCGGTTCACGAGCCTCTAAAAAGTTGCTCCAGCGTTCTTGAGTCTGAATAACATCACCTAATAGCAATAGAGTTCCAAATCGGTAACAAAGCCAGTATTCTCTTGGTCGGGAAGATGCATTGGGATTTGATTGTAGCTGGAATATGCGTCGATAAAAGATATGAGTTCATGTCTGATCGTTGAGTCCACCAGTTGGTCGATTATGGGAAGTGGGAATCTATCTATGGGGCAGGTTTTGTTCAAATCTGAGTAGTCCATACATGTCCGCCATTTCCAGTTCGAGTTTTTGACAAGGACTGGTTTCGACACCCACTTTGGGTATAAAGCATCACGGATAAACCCATTAGTCTTGATTTTATCTACTTCTTCCTTTAAGGTGTCTCTGGATCCATATCGCGCCTTTTTTGTTTCATCGGGACATGCGAGTCGATGTTTAATGCATGGCTCACAATGTTCGACGAGATCCCACACATGCCTGATCACCACGTACTACTCCGACCCCATTATCAGTGGAGAACTTCAGAGTTAAACACCATGGGGAAATCACTACCCAGAATTCCGCAAGGGTCAGTCGAAATAAAAAAGCATTATAAGGGGAATGTATGTCCAACATAACAAACTACAACATCCAAACTCTCCAGTGATCTCTAATACCCAACTCAACGGGAAATTTCACCATCCCAATTGGTATAGTCGCACTTGCATTAAAACCTTGAATACATGACCGACACGATTTCATGTCTTTCACTTCCATCATTATTTGTTCATAACGCTTAAAAAGAACATTCATAGAGCATCCGCTGTCAACCAGGATCCTCTTCATCCAAGTAGGACCTATTTGGGCAGAAATAATAAACAGATCAATAGTAGAGGCCCCAACTCTATCAGCATCTCGAGTCCTAAAAACGATGTCGTCTGTCATCGTCCTCTTTAGTTTTGTCGTGGCCCCTTATTCAGAATTACTACAACATTAAAAGTCTGTATGCCTAATCGAACTGGCATATGACTCCATTTCCTTTACGCAGATGAGGACTACCACTCACAATATTTATTACCAATCTCCCGCCAGTACACGCGGGTTCTTCGAGCCAAGCCTAGCCATGACCTTGATTCAAATTAGATGTGCCCCCACCTTCACCCTGCGACGCTCGAACAAACTATTCTAACTTTCTTTCTCCGATCAACCTCTCGATGCTATCTTGCAAATGATGGCACTCATTAGTGTTGTGGTCGTAACAATGGTGGAACCTATAGAACTTCCCGGTCTGGATTTGTTTCCCAGATGATGGTTTCAGAGCAAGCTTCTTATACTATCCGGTATTACAAGTTTGAAGGTAAATTTTTTCCAACGATGTGTTTATGGTAGTATATTGGTCGAACATGGGAGCTCTGGGTCTCAGTCCACGATTTGGGTCTCTCTTCTTACCCTGACCTCCATTGCCCTTTGGTTAAACTTGCTTGTTCTATATGTTCAATTATACTTTACCGACCAATCTGTTTCATAATAACATTACTTCGAATGCCTTCACCACTGGGCTCCGCTACGTCCAACTTTATAGATCGTCTAGCGTCTTCTCTCCTTAGAAACTGGGTCGCCTTAGCATAAAAACGATCCAATGAAGCAGGGGTTTCCCAGCAAACCCATCACCAAACTTGGAATTAAGATTGATTCCTTTAACCAATGCCATTACAATAGAATTATCATTTTGGTTGCTGATCTCAGCACAAGCAGCATGGAACCCTTTCAGATAACATCTAAGGGTCTCTCCTGGAGCTTGACTAACACTGGACAAGATATTGACATTCTTTAGTCTAGTAGCATGCATATAGAACTATTCAACAAACATAGTCGCCAACTGATCGAAACATGAAATGGATCTGGGTGGTCGACGAGTGAACCACATAGTTGCAATGCCTCCTAAAGAATGTCATTGGTGAATGGAGTATGACTTTGGGAGATTCCCCAATCGTCGTTCGTAAGGTCTTGACTTTCTCTAATCTTTTGGCATATCATAGTTGGAATGTCAAGCATCTGGATGTTCAGGGCTAAGTCTTGGTCGGGTTCCATGTGGCATGGACGGTCCAGTCGCTGTCTATGGTCCGTTCCTCAGCTCCGAGGCTCCCGAGCTTCAGGGAAGTGAGGATCCTAAGCATGATTGCGTAGGCGATGAGCTAGATCTAGTTGGTTCTGGTTCTTGGCTTCTAGATTTATAGTGGCAGCAGCTGCGTGATCATGAATGGTGTGATAAGGAAGTGCCCATTCTCAGGAGGAGGGTCCAGCTTGATGCCCTGTAGAAAGACCAATCCTGACTTGTCCAAGATTCACAACATGTTGATGCCCAAATGCATCTGCACTGTTTCCATCCAACCGACGGTGTGTAGATCCTTGATTGAAGTCGAATGAAGATGAACTTTCGGTCGAGGAATGAGAGACATGACCCTTCTAGATCTCTTTCGCCTATCTTGGTTCAGTTGGTTTGCGAGCTCCATGTTGGCACAGATCTGCTAAGTGAGTTACTGATGGCTCTGAGTAAGCTCTTGCATAAGAGTCTGGAACTCCTCTCTAGTCACAGGACCAAGCGGATCAGGAGCTCCAGCTGATGTATGGCATGCTTTGGTCAGTAGTGCGGGACTTTACCTGTCCCTTCTTTCTAGATCTACAACATTTGAAGCAGTTCTGGTAGTGCACACTATGATGAATGTAGCTCTTTCCTAGGTTTGGAGTAAATTGAATAGAACAAGGAACTACTGGAAGATAGATCTGGATCTCCTCATTAGATTTAAGTAATCCAACAACAGCAGGGGATCCACAAAATCAGAGAAAAACAGAGTTTTCCCAATGAAAGCACCAAAGTATTTGTACCAAACTTGGGCACAACACTCTTCAGATATATAATTGAAGAGATTAGAAAGAAGAAATTAAATGGAAATAGAGGCTAATCTAACAATCACACCTATAAAGAGATAAGATTTTATAGTGGTTCGGCATCGTAGACTACGTCCACTTTGAATAGTTTGTTGTTTATTGATGATTCTCAACTGATTACACAATACAAATCACTAACACTCAGGTTACAATGGAGTTGTAGCAGAGTAACGGCATAGGAGCTTCAAAAGTCCTTTTTCAATAGGCGTAGGGGTGCTATTTATAAGAGTAGATATGGAAATATCTTCTTCAAACCACAGAACACCTCTTCTCACATGTGGGTGGGCCCATCAGATCGATCAAGGGTTGTTTGGGATCGATCCTTGATGGATCCATATGCACTTCGTATCGATCAAGGAATGCCCAGTGGAGTTGCGATCGATCATGATGTTTCTTCATTGAATAAGCAAGCTTATGTAAAAATTTCATGGCGACTTGTATTTTTTGAGTTATGATCGATCCAAGATTGGATTTCCAGTTTGCAACTTGGTTGATGGATGCATATCAATGCTTGCGTATCGATGGATTTCGTATCAATGACATGGAGCGAGAATCCTGGAAAGATCCACATTCCACGCTGAGAGGCTGCTTCCTTTGGTTAGGCCATGTCTTTCGTATCTATCTTGCACATTGTCCTTCATATCGATGCTTTGTCTTTTCCTTCGTATCAATGCTTGGTTTGTGGCTTTGTGCCGATGCCTGGCTCCTTGATTTATATCGATCGATTGGCTGATTGATGTGAAACATGCTGAAGTGGGATCGATACGAAACCGGTGAGTATAAAATGGATGGATATGAAGTACATTAATACAAACGGAATGGATTTGAAGTAGGTGGATACGAAGTACATGGATACAAAGTGAATGGATTCGAAGTAGATGGATACGAACTATACATGTTTCATATGGATCTTGATCGATCCATAACTTGAGTATACGAACTTCGATTGACCTGAAATTTGGAATGTTTCCACTCGTAACAATGCATGTCATACTATGATAATTCTAGCTTGATTCGGACTCAGGCCAAGTTGCCTGTATCCGTTGTGGACCTATAGATTACTGATCTTCGAGGCATATTACCCTTAGTTTCTAGTCAAGTCCTAAGTGTCACGGCCTTGCTAAATGGCGAGATAATAAATACTTTGGAATATTATTTTGGAAATGATTGAATATTAAAGTTGGTTTTATTGGATTGGGGTTTCATAAAGAAGTTATTAAAGAAAAATTTAGATATCTCTAAAATAATACTTGAAAAAGATTTATATAAGGAAGCTAAAATATTTTCACAATAAATATTTGAGAAATGATTTCCTTTAAGAGGATATTTTATAAAGTTGATTTATAAATATGTGTTATAGATAAAAAGGAACTTGATATTCTAAATCACGGTGATTTTGGAAAATGGTTTTTGAGGTTTACAATTTAATAATAGTAATTGAAATGTTCTTGGGATAAAAATATTTCTAAGAAGGGGATTGCTGCAGTTAGGATCTCACTACATAACTGTTTTGATAAAATTAATTTTGATATGATTCCAAAAGTATGGGTTTATATACTATAAATTAAATGGGTATATTACTGTTTCAAATGATTTTGAAGAAAGAAATAATGATTTATTTGAGATAGTTTTAGAGTATAAATGATTTTGGAAATGGTAACGATAGTTACCTAAAATATATTTTAAGTATAATTTTTTTGAAAAGATAATTTAAAATGAAAGAGGTATATTTTCTGTAGATTGGTTCGAGAAATGAGTCCTGATTTTTTTGTAGTGATAAGAATAATCTTCTAAGTGACGATTAGTAGGCGAACAATATTGCACTTACTAAATTATTCCCTTAGTCAATGTATGGTCGGGACGAGTTTCAATCTGGACGAATCCGAAGTAGGTTGAAAACAGATAGATTGTTAAAACCATTTAGTTGGAAATATATTTGGTATGGTTTTAGAATGTGGATTTAGAAAATTGAAAAATTGTTTTTAAGTTAACTGGTTCGAGTGGCTCAAAAATTGCTAAAAATGGGTAAGAGACACGTTCGATTGGAAAACGTTTTTCATGAGTGTTATCCTTATCGTAAGGAATACATAATACTGTTTGGTAGTGCCCAGTTCCTTTTGTATACTTTTGGAGTTACTCGGGTGTGTGTCTGTATATATATTTGTTGTGGATTAAAATATATACAATGTCATTTTAAAAGTTTTTGAAATTAATATCCAAGTATTTGACCCTTAAGTTTCCAAAGTATATGGTGCGGTTTCAAAAAGTGTTTTGAATGACAACTCGGGTGTTTAAAAATCATTAAGTGAATTAAAAATGAAAGTTTGAATTTAATAGATGTTTATACCCATGTAATGCGGTAGAGTGTTTTATGTTTTACAAATCCAATGGAGTTATATAGAATGTTTTAATGGGAATAAAATCGGTATTGGAATAACCAATTAAATAAGTACGTAGAATGGACATAGATCATTTCTCTTTTTATGTAGTTTTGATCTAATTTTCGAGTACAAGGCTTTGAGGTATTTTACAGAGTTCCAAAAATGGATTTATTACTCAATTTTGACGGCGAACACTCGATGAGGGTTCTTGATACAGAACCAAGGTTTTCTATCATAGCTACAGCTATGTAAGGAGAGCAGGGTTCCTAATCAACGAGCCGGATCAGGGTCTGCACTAGTAAATTGGGTGAACGATACTAGTTTGGAAGTGGATTCATTTATTCGAGCAATGATCGAATCAGATTCTATATATGAATGATCTATGGACATCATGCAGGCTTATGAACTGTATTAAATGTTCTTGTGCTGAAATTTCAGGGAAGAAATTCTTTTTAAGGGGGGAGAGTATAACGACCCGTATTTTTGGGTCTTCAAATTATAATATTTAATTTGTTTAAATATTCAGATTTGAATTAAATTGTAATAAATCTATGTTTCAAATTTAGACTTGATTTTTGATGACGTATTTTTAATTTAATTTTTATAATGTTTCCATAATTTTTAATTTGAAAAATAAACAAATTCTCATTTGACGTATTTTACGGCAGACATTGGCATTTTGAGACTTCATAAAATATAATAACTTGCCTATTTTATTTCTGTTTTATGATCACATCCTCATTCTATAAGCAACCTAGTTCATTTTACATTGGTTGCAACTAGTATATGGATATGATGCTGGGTAGTAAGGTAGCGGAATCAATTTAAAATATAATAAAACTAATATAAACATACACACTACACTGTAAGCCTCCACATCCACCATTTTTCCCCCACCCACCAAATTGTCTACTCTTTTCCCTACTGGCCACCTTGGTTTCTTATGATTTGACATGAAAAATATTTTTTTTGATTTGATCTGATCATGTAGACATGAGTATATATGGGTATGGTAGGGAGCAGAGCCTTCTTCTTCTTCATTCTTTGATGCATCGGAGCCGGAAGCAAGGGTGAATGGGGTATGGCCAGTTGCGTACTCGTGGGTTGTTCTGTAAGCCCATAATGTTGTTGGGAGTTTATCAACCCATTTACTTCTAGCTGTTTCTGGACATTTCTTCAGAACGGACTTTACGATTTTATTCGCAACTTCAACGTGTCCATTTGCTTAAGGGCGAGCAATTGCCTCAAATATCTTTTCAATATGATGACGACGGCAGAATTCTTTAAATTTAGCGCTATCAAATTATGTTCCATTATCAGTTATAATAGTTTGTGGAAGGCCAAAATGACAGATGATGTTTTGGACAATGAAGTTGATTATTTTCTTTGCGTGATCGTAGTTAAAAGTTCTGCTTCAACCCATTCAGAAATGAAGTAATCACTACTACAATGGCATACTTCGCATCATCTTTAGAATCAGCAAGAAGCTGATGAGATCAATACCCCAAGTGTCAAACAGCTATAGACTGGCTATTTGAGTAAATTCTGTCAGTGGGGCTTTCATACTTTTTGCAAACATCTAGCACTTGTAGCCTTGTCTAGCATGATCAGTTACATCTCGATTGATAGTTGGCCAGTAATACCCGTCACTGAGTATTTTCTTTGTTAGGGTTTGCCCCTGGTTTGATCACTGCATTCTTCTTCATGGACTTCTCTCAAGACTCGTTTGATTTCATCATGGGCGATACACCGAAGTAGGGAAATGAAGAAACCCTCTCTATACAAGACTCCTTCTTGGATGATGTAGCCGAAGCTTTTAGGATGATCTTTCATTTTTCATTCCTCCATTTAGGAAGAATTCCCAATTATAGATATTCTTTAATAGGAGTTATCCGTGACTCCTTCTCTGACTTCGTCTCCAAGATCTAGTCGATCTCTAACTATTAATGTTTGGAATGTTAAGTAATTCAACCGGGACAAAGTCTATTTGTTGTGCATCCTCAAAACTAGCCAGCATGGCCAGTGACTTGGCCTTTTCATTTTGTTCTCTAAGGATGTATGTAATGGTGCAATACTCAAACTCGACCAGCAGCTTTTGGACCCAACTGAGATAAGGAGCAAGACGCTGCCCCCTAGCAAGTTAATCTTCCCTGGTTTGGCATACTACTAACCAGAAATCATAGAAGACATGTAAAGTTTCTACTCCCGGTTCTCTAGCATGTTTGAGGCTGGCGATTAAGGCTTCTTACTTAGCTTTATTATTTGTTGCAGGGAAGTCGAGTTTCAAGGCACATCAAATCGATCGTTCCTCAGGAGTCATTAACACAACTCTAGTGCCAAACACCGATCATTGGATGCTTCTCCGTGTACATTTTCCATCGATTGGTCAGTTCTCCATTGCTCTTCGGATCGTCATCTGATGCAGTGAATTCAGAGATGAAGTCTGTTAATGTCTGTCCCGTGATAGCTCTCCGAGAGAGACAAGTAATATTGAATTGGCTTAGCTCGATATTTTATTTGAGCAAACCTTCAAACGTCTAAGGTTGTTGTAGAACCTATCGTAACAATTGGTCGGCATAGACATTAATGGGGTGAGGTTATCAATCGCTTGGTAACATCTTATAGAGGTCTTTGGATCCGGTTCTCTTCGCATAGCATTGCGGTGCTTATGGCGTGTATCAACATGGCTAAATAGATATATAAATCTTTATGACCCACTGGCTTTGACAGATGGGAGGTCTCTTTAAGTGGTTCGCTAAAGCTTGGAATGCGTCTTAACAATCCTATGTCAATTCGAAATTCCTTTTCCATCTCCTGATTAGGTTGAACAAAAAGTACACTTGTTGGTGGCCCTTGAGATGAATTGAGTTAGGGTGATGACCTCCCATGTAGACTCTATACTTTCTTGATTGTCTTCGGTACTTACATGCCTTTGATTGCGTGAATCTTCTTAGGGTTGGCTTCAATTATGCGAGAGTTGAGCATTAAACCGAGGAATTTCCTTGACGCAATGCCGAAAGAGCATTTCAAGGGACTGAGTTTCATTACATATCATCGAATAAAACTAAACATCTCCGTTAAGTCATCAATGTGGTCGTTTGATCGTCATGACTTCACAAGCGTATCATCCATATATACTTTTGTTGATCGCTCAATCCAGTCTTTAAACATCCTGTTGACCAGTCTCTAGTAAGTAGCTTCAGCATTATTTAGTTTAAGCGGCATCACAAACATAACAATATAGCCGTAGATCGGTAATGAGCTGGGGTGATTCTGGTCAAGGACGTGCATCAGGATCTGGTTTTATTTGGAGTATACATCCATAAATGAAAGCAGTTCATATCTAGCGACTGAGTCTACCAATTGGTCGATCCTCGAAAGCGGAAAGCTGTCTTTCAGGAATGTCTTGTTCAGGTAAGAGTAGTCGAAGTATGTCTACCACTTTCCATTAGCTTTTCTCACAAGAACTTGATTGGATACCCATTTCGGGCAGAGGGTGTCATGGGTAAACCTGTTGTTTTTTGGTTTATCCACTTCCACTTTATGCATATCAGATCTCTTCGGATCCATGACGCGTTGGTTTTTTCTCACCGAGACATGCCTCGGGTCGATATTCAATGCAAGGCTCACGATAGTCTGTGAGATCATATGCATGCCAGAATGGGTCCAAGTGAACACATCAAGATTCATTCAGGGAAAGCTAGTTAATTCCTATATCATCGTGAAATATGGTTGGAAAGGTCAATGATGATGGTTACTCCAATCCAATCCAAAAATCTTGTCATGAGTTATTAAGCTTGATAGTGAAGGTCTCTAAATACTTCGAGCGATTATCTACAAATGGCCAAAGATCAAGCTTAGAAGCATGTTGAAGCAAATGTCGAGTACGGGTCAGCCTCAAGTTGCATGGATCTGCATAGCTGGATCTTGCTTTGAGTTTGAATTTGCTTAAGTATTCGAGTAACGTGCTTTCCATTCAATGTACTAGTGATCTGTTACTTGTCGTTCAGGTAGGAATGATAATCAGTTGCCTATAAGCATGGACATTGATTCAATGATTTTATCTCTAGGCATCCTTCCAGCCATAGCCTTGAGTCATCATAAACACTATATATAAGTCATAATATTATCTATAGTAGCCTGTCTTTGGATGATCAGACTTAATCTCCCAGAATCTGGTTGATAAATGTACTGCATGGACAGTCGAGTCTCATCCTTGCTATGTTTATACTCCTACCTAAGCTCCAAAGACATAGAGTTGATCGGTGAATGGTCGGTTCGCATTCATCTTGTTACTCGCTCTGGCCTCCAAGTCTAGGTCATACATCGATAAGTAGGAAGGCAAGCCATGTCCACTTTAGCTTTACACTCTTTCCCGTTAAATTGTAGGATCGGGTTAGTTGATGGAAGGCTGAGTCTCGCCTATCCTGGATTGTATTCTGGTTTTTCCTTCCAGAGGGAATATTTCAATGCTCTGTCGATTTCAGGCATGAGTTGGGTACTGGAAGGTCAACCATGTCCACTTTGATTCATATTCTCTAATCAGATCTAGGGGTAGAGTTGGCTCAGGTGCAGTCGGATTATGCTCATTCAATTTCATACTCCTCCTCACGAATCGAAGGAGGGTACTGTAGAATACATGATCAAGTCTCCGTGGTTTATTCACCTATCCACACTTTGATATCATAGCTTTTTGAAGGACATTCAGGTCACATCTATTTGTGTTTGGTGTGGATCGATATTGATCGTGGACCCAGTGGCATAATATTGTCAGTCGCCCGTATCTTCTGATGTCATTCTGATTAGTTTTGTATTAAGGCCTCTTTGCGATCGTTGCCTTAAGTCATAAAAAAAACTAAGCCGAAGCTATAGCGAGCTTTCATATTCAGCTTTTAGTGATTTGTACTCCCAGCCCTAGTCTTGGATTAGTGGAGTTAGTTTGTGGATGGTCGAGTTCCGTCTATAGTGAGTTTATACTCCTCCATCAGTATTAGGCCGGAGTTTGTGGAATAGAGAACGGTCGAACTCCACTCATCTATTCATTTATATTTGTATCAACACTCTGGGGATAATATTTAATTGGTAGGTGGTCGGTCTCCACTTGTTTTATCTTTATACTCCATTACGCACTCTAGGGACATAGAGTTGTTTTGTGGGCGGTCGGTCTCCACCCGATTTATGTTTATACTCCAATCTGCACTTTAGAACTTAGAGTTGTTTCGTAGGCAGTCGGTCTCCACCCAAATTATGTTTATACTCTAGTCCGCACTCTGGGGACTGAGAATTAATTTGTGGGCGGTCGAACTCTACATGATTTATGTTTATACTCCAATTTGCAATCTGGGGACCAAGAGTCGTTTCTCAGGGGTTGATCTCCACCCAATTTATATTTATACTCCGGTCTACACTCTAGGGACTTAGAGTTGTTTCGAGGGCAGTTGATCTCTACCTAATTTATGTTATACTCCAGTCTACACGCTAGGGACTTAGAGTTGTTTGAGCATTAGTCGTTCGGATCCTTTTTTGATTTATACTCCATCTACCATGTCGAGGTAAGAGTTGTCGAATGAACGGTTAAATCACATTCGTTCATGGAACAGAATTCTGCCTCTAGCATCAAGGATAGAACTTGGCAACTAAGATGATTGATTCGTATCTGTTGGTGGTTGCAGCTCTTCTTGTAGAGTCAAGGAAGGGAGTAGGCGATCGATTGTCGAATCACATTCATGCTTTGTGTTATCCCGCCTTTTGGCAAGGTCGTGATACCAAAAGATTGATCGAAAGCCAAAGACAGTTCGTCTCAAAGATTGGTTATACATTGCTTCGCTATGGATATCGATGAATTTAGTCTGAGTCTGGATTGGGCCACAATTGACCATACATGACAAGCAAGACCACAAAAGCCAGTGTTTCAAATTGCAGGTTAATCGGAGTTTGTTTGAATGAGATATGATCGATGCAAATTGGAGAAAACATGCTGTTCGTATCCATCTGATTGATCGGTTCGTATCCATCAAATTTGTATCCATTAGAAGGTCAAGGTGATGGTCCAATCGCACCGATTAGATTCGTATCCATTAGGATGAGTCCGCCTCGATCAACTCGAATCCATCATGTTCGAATCGATCCACCATCACACTATTCGAATCCATTGAACTTAGTCACTTCGTATCGATCAGGGCTCTCGCTTAGCAGCCTTGTTCGCATAGATTGCGTCGGTCTACTTTGTATCCATCGGCAAGCTTTTGTTCAAATCGATCAGGATACACCATTTCGTATCCATCAAAGGAGTACGCTTGCTCATATCGATCTACCCAAAGTCATTATTCGAACCCATCGAAGCTCGTTAGTTTGAATCCACCAATAGTACCCATCACGTTTGATCGATACAAACATGGCCAATTTCTATCGATACGAACAAGCGTGCTTCCATCGATACGTGTTGGTAGCTGTTATCGAATCGAATAAGGCAACGTCATCGATACAAACGAGGCGAAGTTCATGGATGCAACACGGTCAACTCGGAGCAAGCGGCGGATCGATGCGAGATATGTGAGCCTCGTCGCCGCGTTGTCACGTGCATCCATCGATTCGAAGACATGGATTCGAAGTGATCGACTCGTAGAAAATAGCCAACTGAGAAACTCCATCTCGTATCGATCATAACTCAAGATGTACAAATCCAAATGCTATGAAATTTTCACAGGAGCTTACGTGCAAGCTGAGGAACAATCCTGCCAAGTTCAGCTCGATTGGATCATTTTTTGATGGATACGAAATTGCTTCGTATCGATCACAGATCGAGTCGAAACTTGGTGGGGTCAGCCGTGTGGGCCCACTCACATGCCAAAAGAAGCGTCCCAAAGTTTGAACGTGATATCAGCCTCCTACACCTATAAATAGCCCTTTGAAGCCTACAGAAAAAAGGATCTTTTGGCTATTCAACGTCCAGACTCTACCGGATTCAATCGTATATCTTTTCATCACCATTGTATTCAAACTTCAGAGCTATAATCTACTGTAATCTGCTGTAACGGATTAAAATCATCATGTGAATCTGTAACGACCCGAAATTTTCGATTCCAAAAATTCCTGATAGTTATGAAAAAGAAGAAAGAGATAGAAGAAGAAGAACAGAAACAACAACATCTCACATTCGCAACGGATAAAATATAATAATAAATAATAACAGTTTACAAAAGCATTCTGTCGATTACATTTAAATACATCATAGTTACACATTTATACAAACACTGGACATACAATTATCATGCCTCAGATTTACAATAATATAATTATAGCAGGAATATTCTATACGTTCTTGCCATCCAGCTCGCCTCCTGAGTCCTCAATGCCCTACTTGAAAATCTGTAATACTCGGTCTGATCCGAGCATTACATCAAAGTAACACCTGGGTCAGGCTGGAAACCAGCGTGAGTAAACCCATCCAACATGAAACACAAAGCATACAACTTATAAAGAACCCGGGTAACTCATATCAATTCACAAAGCCACAATTTATTATAGACATCACTTATTTCACATATAAGTTTCTAAATACCAAAGATTTAGATTTAAAATAGTTCAATTCCTCCAAATCACTTCACTCCAGCATATAGATTTTACGTATCAATCTATAAAAATTCGAAGTGGTTTCGGGTATTTCCTAATATCCGAACCCGGTCTCTTTGAGTCTCATTTCGTCCTAACCCAAGTTATCCAAATGAAATTCACAACATTCCATATCAGAGATATTAACTCATTCAAAGCATTCAATACCATTCAAACAACCATAAGCAAAGCTTAATCACATACAAATTAATTTTAATTAATCCTGATTGAATTACTAACCCCAACCACTTAGATTTCTTCACTGGTCATTAATTAATTTCAAATCAATTAATCAATCATCCTTTAATTAATCATCTTAGTTCATCACCCTGAAATTCCTTCAATTACATTCAAGTAATTAACTTTAATTAATTTCACAATATTAATTATTCTTAACCAAAGTCAATAAGTAATCTTAATTATTTCATAAATTCATTAACTATAGTTAATTACATAAATCCTTGATAACTTATATTAATTAACTTCTCATAAGTCACTTATTAGTGATTAATTTAATCTTAATTGATCAATCTTCAGTTACATCGTTAATTATATAAATTAATGATTTCCAATTTATATTTTAATTTGTTTTAATCTAAATTATTTACTTTAATTAACCATAATATTAATCATTCTCGACTTATCTCAACCTGTAATTAACTATCTTTTTATTTACTTCATTCAATAAATTAATTACTCATTTTACCTTATAATAGAAGCTTAAGGAATTTAAACCCAAATTTATTTTTATATTCTAATCAATTTACAAATGCACTTTAACATTCGAGTTGTTTAAAACACTCAATATTTAAAACTTTATTTGTTTTAAAATCTGAGATTCACTAACTCAAATATCAGATTTAACTTTGATTTAAAACTTGTTTTTAAATCTCTACTTTGCAATTTAGCTTCAGTATTTAAATATCACCTTCATTTCTTTCCAATACATTATTATTTTTACTCTATAATTATTTCACTTTCAAAATTCACCCTTATATTTCTTACAAAAATCCAATTTATATATTTCGATAACTCAGGGTACCAAAATATTCAAGCAAACCACAGCATTCAGCATTCCAATTACCAACAATATTCATCACAGAATATCAATCATTCCAGTATATACTATATATATAGCACATCAATTCAATTTCAACCATTCAACCAATCATTTAAATTTAACCACTTACATTTAAATAAAAATCCAGAAGTGTGAGATCAACTCACCTTTGATTCCTGTTTTGCAACCCACTTCTAAACCTGCTCGCTTCTTTTCAGTTTATGACCTCGTATAAACATTTTATAATTTATTAATAATTTGATCTAATTTAACAGTTATTTTTTTTAACATTAAATAAATTTTAATTAACTAGTTTTAAATAATGGTTCTCATTTTTGAAATGAAATCTATTGGGATAATAAAACTCTAAATTTAACTATATCATTAGATTAAACAACTAAATTTTCAAGTTTATACCTACTAATCCTTAATTTAAAAATTTAACTATCGAACTAAATGTATATCAATTTACAGAATTATACCTTATTGTATAAAATTTTCTTTCTAATTCATATATGAAATTAAATTGTATGAAGAACAGAACTGGTTGTAACTTACTGTAATAATTTTTTTTAACAGCACAAATACAAACATTTAATTTATTTGAATTAATCACAAACAACACCTGCAACCTCAAAAGAAACTCATCTGCCAGAGAACCCAGTTGTCAAAACGACTCCAACTTCTCAAACTCGATGTCATGCCGACAACTCTGCCTTCACTTCCCATCGCGAGCATCGCCTTCGAGCATAAGCTCCTCTAGAAATCACGTCGCCCCAGCCTCGCGCCACCCCTAACCCTCGTGAAACTCCTCCCTTCCATCGATCGCCACGCTCGCTCCTCCACGAACTACAGCCACCACTGCTTAGCATTTCCCCTCTTCCATGATCGCATCTTCCCAAAATTTATAGCAAACCCTAGCTCGCGCGTGGCCCAGGTCGTGACGCACGGCTGCCAAAGCGCCGACGCACAAGGCAAAACCCTCGGCCTCCCTTTTTCTCTTGCGACCGCGCCTCTTCCCCTCTCGAGTTCGAGTCGAACTCATTTTCCATTTTTTTTATTTTGAGTTTAGTTTCGATTTTGATTAATTTGAGGGGGAAATAGAACGGGGTTTAGGAAAAACAATGACGACGCCCTCATTTTTTTTCTTTAGATGAATTCGATTTCTGTTGAAGGTTAGAGAGGGGAAACGGGTGATAAATATTGATTTGGGTAGCTTCTTGCGTACGAGTGCTGTTAAAAATATCTTCGACCAATTTAGTTTAATTTTTTTTATCCTATATAAAACTTCCAAAATGCCCCGTCGATTGCTACTTAAAATTTTGAACTCCTCTCAAGGAATGCCGCTAGGCGATTATATGGTTTTACCTACATTCCGAACACAATGGAATGTGTTCAGAGGCTAATTTGATCGTATGCGCGAGTTACGGAAGTAAATGATCAATTTTAGATCAAATCGATTAAAATAGTTCGAAGCGTTTTGAACTGCCAGGGTCAAACGACAACTCCGATTGCTACGAAAATTGAAATCCGATAATAACTAACTATTACGGATCCAATGGAACTGGTTTCGTCGAATTCTGAGACTGTGCCTCGGAAGGCCATTTTTAAATGTCGATTTAAACGATATATTATTAAAACTGAACAAAACACTTCCAAATTCAATTTTAACACTTATACTATCTTTAGTATTATCAGTATAAATTTTACAAGCTTTTAAATTATTTTCAACAGGCTTAAAATTCCATATCCAACATCTTACCCAATTTCGAATTATATAATTCAATAATTTAATTATCAAGTAAATATTAATATTTGGAATTCAAGTTAAAATTAACCTTTAAATATTCAAAATCACTTAATTATTCCATTTTAAATTGTTAAAAATTCTGGGTCGTCACTTTCCTCCCCCCTTAAAAGAATTTCGTCCTCGAAATTACTAGTTAGGAAGAATGGACCAATACCTGTTTACCTTTTACCCAATCCACAATTCAACATCCTACCAACTATCTTTTATTGAAGACCCACACTCACCTTACCCAACTTCCCAAAACCTTCTATAGTATCCAAACAATATCTCTTTGCTCAATCATATAAATTTCAAATTAAAATCAAGTTTTGAATTATCAAAATTTTCTCAAAATTTTTCTAACTCTCTAAATTTCCGAATTTTTTGCCAGCGTCTCCTTTACGCGACTAGCTCGGCACAACTACAAAATGCCTCTACGGGCTCCCAAATTTCAAAAAAACAAAATCCAAGTGGCTAGATCAAAAACCCAATCCAATTTCATACAGCAATTTAAATATATACCTATTAGCCGAGAAATTCAAATTATCTCCTGAAATCAAATCCAAATTTCTTTTCCCTTTATAATACCTGCATAACTTACTTAACAATAATATCCAATCGTAACTTTAAAAATCATTTATATATTCCCTTACAGAAGTTTTCACATCTACTTCTATTCAACTTAGTTTTCCCATTCCCATATGAATTCAATTTGTTTCAATTTTGAGTATTTAATTTTATCTTTCATTTATAACTGATTCATATTAGTTTCATCTACTAATTTACTTTAATTTCCAATTTGAAATCGTTTGTCGCTAACCAAAATTTTTCCCAAAAATTTTCAAAAATTTTCCAACTTTCCAACTCCCTAAATTTTCGGAAAATTTTGGCAGAGTCTCCTTTGTACGGAGGAGCTTTTGCAATTTGACAAGAGATATAAATATAGATACATCGACCCACCCGGTCGGAAAAAGCAAAAACATTTCATATTTCCTATTTTTATTGCGTAGGCGTACCTTTATTTAGCATTTTAAGCAAGCGGCTTATTTATTTTAGCAATTAGTGTAACCAAATCCAGCCAAACGACCTTCAGGTACATGTACTTGCTCAATTTAAATATGTAAGTGCCATATATAGAAAATCTATTAGCATTTCACTTACTTTTAATGGCTAAACACAAGTATTTCAAAAGCAACAAACACCAAACGCTTACCATAAGCGATTTATATGATTTAAAGCTAATCCAATTGCTTCCAACCAAATTTATATGCATTTCATTCAATTCTAATGGTTTACAACTCAAGTGCTTACATTCATTTTATTTTTAATCCAAACAAGCTCATATTCACTTCAATTAATTCTAAACCAATTTATTTAATCTCTATCAACTCATAGATTTTTAATTACTTTTGTTTACGTCAAACGACGACTATTTATATGTAAATTCGGCGATACTCGCTTAATAGAGTATCTATTTTAGTTTATAACTACTTCAAATTGAGTTCAACTTATTTTATATTTAATTCCATTTCGTTTCAAATTTATTTACCAACCATTCATTGCATTTCATTTCATCTCCGCATTGGATTCATTCAAAACAATTTATTAATCTTGGCACATTCAAACTTATAAATTAATAACCATTTCCAAATTAATTTGACCCAGACTTTTATAATCTTTCACTTTTGCTCGAAGCCAAACTTCTGTTAATTTTAAACTTAAGTTAATTTACTTTCTTCAAATTATTTCAACTTCATAACTTAAGCTCACATCATTAGCAAATAAATTTTCTTTCTCACCTTAACTTGATTTTATTTCAATCAAATCTCATTTGAATCTTCAAATTCATTTGACTAGTTATTATAAGTTAAATTCCCAAATTCAATTTATTCACGTCTCATTTAACTAATTATAAGGCCATTTTCAATTTATTCTACCTATCTGGGTTTTGTTTGCAATTCAAACCATGTCTATTATAAATAAATTTCATATGACAACACTTCTCTTATATCTAATTTACTTGCAAGTTTCATTAAATATTATTCATATCACACTTGAATTTTATTTGTAATTCATCCCATCACTATTTCGATCCAACTCTATTTTATTTTTACAACATCTTCACTTATTTAATTCGTTATCAAATCCAAGTCAAATTCTATTTATAATTCGTGCTCATTTCTAAACTTCATTATTAACTTACAATTCATTTTATTTAGCCGAGTTAAATTTTATTAACATACTCTATCAAATAATTATTTAGCTAACTAGCTTACCTCCAACTTTTATATCAATATTCAATTTTATTACAAAAAAAATCACCTTATTAAATTTTTCCTGAATTCAAAACGTTTCATAATTCCAGTTTGAATTTTCCTTCATTTTCCCAAAATTCCATCACTTTTATTTTAAAATTTTAGAAATGCTTTTAAATTCACATTATACTATTAAAATAGATTTTTATAAAAATACTTCCTATAACTCGATGTTTCAACCAGTCCATCCTTGTTCTCACGGAAATTCAGTCATACGTTGATCAGACGTAGGACTGAAAATCTATAAATACTTGGTAAACCCCTTTTCAACATCCAGTGAAAATACTTGGAAAATAATTTTATTGAAAATATAGAAAACAATTTTTGAAAATAGGAAAATATCTTTGGTGAGAATGCTTTGGAAATAATCTCCCACATCCATGGTCGTAGTTACATTCTGGGTTACATTGCCATCGCAGCAAAAGTCCATGTAACTGTAGGCACTCCGCGCCCCTCGATTGTGCCATGGAACCCACAACAGATCGCAGTTACATTCTCAGCGGCACACACGATTTTCGCTGTCAAAATGAAACTTCTCCACTCCTACATAGGCCGTAGTCTACCGATATAAAATCAAAGGTAGACTGTTGGCTCTCAGCGGCACACACGACTTTCACTATATTACCATAGGTCGCAATCTACCGATATAAAATCAAATGTAGATTGTTGGCTCTCAGCGGCACACACGACTTTCGCTATGGTATACTCTACTCATAATCCTCAGGAACTAGTTTTGTCCGGACTCCTCATAGTATCAACTTTAGAACCCCCTTGGGGCTCAAGGCAGCACCACCCGGTAGCACTCCTGAGAAGTTCATTTCAAAGGAGCGCCTTTTTCTCAAGATCCATCATCAAAACACTTTATACTATACACATATGGTATCTTTCAAATCATACACCTAGTATGATTTCATACAAAGCACCTTTACACAAAATCGATTATCCCAAAATCGATAATTCTCAAATTAGGCTTCCAAATTTCAATATTGATTTTACCCAAAAATTAAAAGCCTTTCCAAATTCAAAGGTTCCCAAAACCTTTTTCCAAAATCCTCATAAGATCCTTTATATATATACAGATATATATAATTTTTAAAACTTTGGATCATTTTAAACTTGTATAAAACCCTTTTTATACCTCAATTGTTTCCAAAAATCCATTTTCTTTCAGGCTATAGATTCAACAAGGGGAGATTTATCTTATATAACAAAGATATTTAACTTTGTTTATTCAAAATCAAATATTCGAATTTGATTATTCTTTCAATATCAATTTCATTCAAATCCGTACGATGTACACTTATCATCCGTACGCTATACCAATCTGATCGCTCACTCGATCACACAATTTCACTTCCGAACTAGTATCGTCCACCCGACTTCCTAGTGCGGACACAGATCTGGTTTCTTGATCAGAAACCGTCATTCTCCTTGCATAGCCATAACTATAATAGAGAATATCCAGAACCAATCAACAATCCATATCCAGGTTCGCCATCGAAAATCGAGTGAAAAATCCCAACTTGGATCGATATAACCATCTCGAAATTCTGTGCTCGAATTTGGATCAAATCACTATGCGAATAGAATAATATACGTACATCCTACATATTTATTTTCATTGATTATCAGCCAAAACAATTTCCTTTCTATTCACGTTCACTTAAATTTTCCCTCACTTATTTACAATTGCCTCAATTCGATATGATTATCACTTCAATCCTTATCTCAATTGAGTATTTAATCAATAACAGTTTGAACTTCGAATAGTTTATATTTAGAAAATAGCTTGAATTTTTAAAAAAAATTAGATAAGTGGTTGAAGAATAATTATTAGTTTGCGAAATAGCTGTAAAATAGTTAACTAATTGTAAAATAGTTGAAAAATAGTCAAATAATTTCAGAGATTTTAGATACTTGCAAAATAGTTGTAAAATAGTAATTAATTTGTAAAATATTTGAAAAATAGTCATTAGTTTATAAAACAGTTGAAAAATGATTAAATAGCTTCAAAAATAATTGTAAAACAAGTATAAAATAATTTAGCTTAAAGAAAGAAAGGTTGTAGATACTAAATAGCTAAAAAAATAAGTTGATATTAAAACAATTTATATCGAAAATAGTTCAGAGTCAAAACTGTTCACTTTCCCATCAATTCAATTTAAATTTCCACTTCCATTTAAATTGACCCAATTCCAATTTAAATAACTCCAATTTCCATTGGACTTGTTTTATTCCCAATTCAAGTTGAATTAATTCTCAATTTCTTTCCAACTTCAAATCAAATTCCATTTGATTCTTACTTATTCAACTTTATTTACAGTTCCAAATTATTCAAATAAATTTGGACTAATTTCAAATCGAATCCACCTCAATTTCAAATCATTTCAATTCCTGCTTGAATTTAATCCCAATTCCCATTCAAATTTTAAACCTTCAAATTAATAACCTTTCCACTTAAGTTTAAAACTTGCTTCACTTTGGGTTTCACATCACATTCCAAACAAAATTCAAAACTCAACCTTAGAGTTAATTTCATACTTATTCCTTTTGCACTCCAGCCTACTTTTAAATTTTTAAACCACCCGTGGATTTAATTTCAAAACAAATTCCTTAAAAATCTTCCAAACATTTCTTGTTTTAAAATAAGACTATATTAAAAATTGTCTGAATTATATTATTTGTTATTTCTATAACTCTTTGAAACAATTGATTGTTTTCTAGACTTAGTTTTTATTTTAAAAAAAAACTTCACAATTTTAAAACCTACTTTAATTTAGAAGTTATACTCATCTTATAAATTAACTTCGTTTGACTTACTTAATAACAAATATATCATTATTAAACATAATAACTATTTATGATAATACCTAAGGTTATCATATCTAGATACCAATTCCTTTTTATATTATTCTTACTTCTATAGATTCAAGATTAAATTTCAGTTTGAATCCATTTCAAACTTACATTTATTTAATTTCTGAGCTCAAATTATAGAATTTCATTTCAATCAATTTAATTTTAATTTGGTTGTATTTCCGTTACCACTTAATTTAATTCCAGTTCAAGATTTCTATTTAGTTGTATATTATTACTTCTTAATTTAATTCCAATAATTTAACAACCAATCACCTTAATATTTATTAGAAGGAGATAGTGCTTTATATATCAAAATATATTTTATATAAAACCATTAAAAAAAATTATATAAAAAAATAACAAGTACGCTCTCATATATATATATATATATATATATATATATATATATATATATATATATTCTCAACTCATTCTAGAGTTCTACGGACTCTATTAAATGAGTAATCCCCACCAGAGCTAAGGTTTTCGCTTAACCTTTCATCTCTGATACCAAATGTAACGACCAAAATTTTCGATTCCGAAAATTCCAGATAGTTATGAAAAAGAAGAAAGGGATAGAAGAAGAAGAACAGAAATAACAACACCTCACATTCGCAGCGGATAAAATATAATAATAAGTAATAACAGTTTACAAAAGCATTATGTCGATTACATTTAAATACATCAAAGCTACACATTTATACAGACACTGGATATACGATTATCATGCCTTAGATTTACAATAATATAATTACAACGGGAATATTCTATACGTTCTTGCCATCCAGCTCGCCTCCTGAGCTCCCGAACGCCCTACCTGAAAATCTGTAATACTCGGTCTGACCCGAGCATTACATCAAAGTAACACCTGGGTCAGGCAGGAAACCAGCGTGAGTAAACCCATCCAACATGAAACACCAAGCATACAACTTATAAAGAACCCGGGCAACTCATATCAATTCACAAAGCCACAATTTATTATAGACATCACTTATTTCACATATAAGTTTCTAAATACCAAAGATTTAGATTTAAAATAGTTCAATTCCTCCAAATCACTTCACTCCAGCATATAGATTTTACATATCAATCAATAAAAATTCGAAGTGGTTGCGGGTATTTCCTAATACCCGAACCCGGTCTCTTCGAATCTCATGTCATCCTTACCCAAGTTATCCAAATGAAATTCAAAACATTTCATATCAGAGATATCAACTCATTGAAAGCATTCAATACCATTCAAACATCCATAAGCAAAGTTTAATGACATACAAATTAATTTTAATTAATCCTGATTGAATTACTAACCCCAACCACTTAGATTTCTTCACTGGTCATTAATTAATTTCAAATCAATTAACCAATCATCCTTTAATTAATCATCTTAATTCATCACCCTGGATTAATTATCCTTCAATTACATTCAAGTAATTAATTTTAATTAATTTCACAATATTAATTATTCTTAACCAAAGTCAATAAGTAATCTTAATTATTTCATAAATTCATTAACTATAGTTAATTACATAAATCCTTGATTACTTATATTAATTAACTTCTCATAAATCACTTATTAGTGATTAATTTAATTTTAATTAATCAATCTTTGGTTAGATCGTTAATTATATAAATTAATGATTTCCAATTTATATTTTAATTTGTTCTAATCTAAATTAATTACTTTAATTAACCATAATATTAATCATTCTCGATTTATCTCAACCTGTAATTAACTATCTTTTTATTTACTTCATTCAATAGATTAATTACTCATTTTACCTTATAATAGAAGCTTAAGGAATTTAAACCCAAATTTATTTTTATATTCTAATCAATTTACAATTGCACTTTAACATTCGAGTTGTTTAAAACACTAAATATTTAAAACTTTAATTGTTTTAAAATCTGAGATTCACTAACTCAAATATCAGATTTAACTTTGATTTAAAACTTGTTTTTAAATCTCTACTTTACAATTTAGCTTCAGTTTTTAAATATCGCTTTCATTTCTTTCCAATACATTCTTATTTTTACTCTATAATTATTTCACTTTCAAAATTCACCCTTATATTTCTTTCAAAAATCCAATTTATATATTTCGATAACTCAGGGTACCGAAATATTCAAGCAAACCACAGCATTCTGCATTCCAATTACCAACAATATTCATCACAGAATATCAATCATTCCAGTATATACTATATATATAGCACATCAATTCAATTTCAACCATTCAACCAATCATTTAAATTTAACCACTTACATTTAAATAAAAATCCAGAAGTGTGAGATCAACTCACCTTTGATTCCTGTTTTGCAACCCACTTCCAAACCTGCTCGCTTCTTTTCAGTTTATGACCTCGTACAAACATTTTATAATTTATTAATAATTTGACGTAATTTAACAGTTATTTTTTTTAACATTAAATAAATTTTAATTAACTAGTTTTAAATAATGGATCTCATTTTTGAAATGAAATCTATTGGGATAATAAAACTCTAAATTTAAATTTATTATTAGATTTTGACAAACAATTAAATTTACAAGTTTATACCTATTAATCCTTAATTTAAAATTTTAACTATCGAACTAAATGTATATCAATTTACAGAATTATACCTTACTATATAAAATTTTCTTTCTAATTCATATATGAAATTAAATTGTATGAAGAACAGAACTGGCCGTAACTTACTGTAATAATTTTTTTATTAACAGCACAAATTCAATCATTTAATTTATTTGAATTAATCACAAACAATACCTGCAACCTCGAAAGAATCTCATCTGCCAGAGAACCCAGTTGTAAAAATGACTCCAACTTCTCGAACTCGACGTGATGCCGACAACTCTGCCTTCACTTCCCATCGCGAGCATCGCCTTCGAGCATAAGCTCCTCCAGAAATCACGTCGTCGCAGCCTCGCGCCACCCCTAACCATCGCGAAACTCCTCCCTTCCATCGATCGCCATGCTCGCTCCTCCACGAACTGCAACCACCACTGCTTAGTGTTTCCCCTCTTCCCTCATCGCGTCTTCCAAAAATTTACAGCGAACCCTAGCTCACGCACGACCCAGGTCGCAATGCTCAGCTGCCAAAACATCGACGCACAGGGCAAATCCCTCGGCCTCCCTTTTTCTCTCGCGATCGCGCCTCTTCCCCTCTCGAGTCCGAGTCGAACTCGTTTTCTAATTTTTTTATTTTGAGTTTAGTATCGATTTCGATTAATTTGAGGGGGAAATAGAACGGGGTTTAGGAAAAACAACGACGACGCCCTCATTTTTTTCTTTAAATGAATTTGGTTTCTGTTGAAGGTTAGAGAGGGGAAACGGGTGATAAATATTGATTTGGGTAGCTTCCTGTGTACGAGTGCTGTTAAAAATATCTTCGACCAATTTACTTTAAATTTTTTTATCTTATATAAAACTTCCAAAATGCCCCGTCGATTGCTACTTAAAATTTTGAACTCCTCTTAAGGAGTGCCGCTAGGCGATTATATGGTTTTACCTACATTCCGAACACAATGGAATGTGTTCGGAGGCTAATTTGATCGTATGCGCGAGTTATGGAAGTAAACGATCAATTTTAGATCAAATCGATTAAAATAGTTCGAAGCGTTTCGAACTGCCATGGTCAAACGACAACTCTGATTGCTACGAAAATCGAAATCCGATAATAACTAACTATTACGGATCCAATGGAACTGGTTTCGTCGAATTCCTAGACTGTGCCTCGGAAGGCTATTTTTAAATGTCGATTTAAACGATATATTATTAAAACTGAACAAAACATTTCCAAATTCAATTTTAACACTTTTACTATCTTTGGTATTATCAGTATAAATTTTACAAGCTTTTAAATTATTTTCAACAGGCTTAAAATTCCATATCCAACATCTTACCCAATTTCGAATTATATAATTCAATAATTTAATTATCAAGTAAATATTAATATTTGGAATTCAAGTTAAAATTAACCTTTAAATATTTAAAATCACTTAATTATTCCATTTTAAATTGTTAAAAATTCTGGGTCGTCATAGAATCAATAAAGCTATCAAGTTCAGAGTGGACGTAGGCAAGATCGCCAAACCACTATAAAATTTATGTTGTTTACTGCTTTCATTTGAATATTTTGAGTGATCTGCATCATTATTCCTATACTTTTTTGTTACCTGTGATCTGTGATTACGAACTGGTGCTTTTATTGGCAATTGGGTGTTTGCGACCAATTTTGGCTCAAACATTTTGGTGCTTTCACTAAGAAGGCTAATTCATGGATTCTACCGCTTGGAAGTTTAATTTGAAGATTTAAGAATTCAGATCTAAGGTGCTATGACAAGACATACAAGTAAAAGGCAGAGACCAGAGAGAAGTCAACACGAAGGAAGTCAAGAGGCTTCCTCAAGAGCGTATCAGGCATCAATCTTCATCACCAGGGATGAGATGGAGACGATGATGAAGAGGCAAGAAGAGATGATCCAGAATTTGCTCCAACAGATTGGGCAACTTGGAGCTCAGAATCGAGGTGCGGATGGAGTTCAGAATGGAGCAGGACCTTCTGAGACGGCACCAGAGCTAGGGCGCACTCGCCTAGAGCATGCTGACCCAATACCAAGAAGAGCATCGAGTGGATTCGAATGACACGACATTGGCAGAGGAGGGGAAGCTCATCCAGGAGAACATATTCCAGAATTCCCTCGTGAACTCGGGGCGTAGGTCGAAGGCAATGGACAAGGATTACAGCGAGGAGACAATGACAGGTTGGCGGAGTTGGTCAGACGGGCTATGAGAGGCGGATTAGTAAACAAAGACTGGGAGGATGTGAATAGAAGTCCTTTTACCACAGCAATCAAGCGACCTAGGAACCAACCGGATTTTAAGCTACCATCATTGGATATGTATAATGGGAGGACAGACCCTACGGTTCACCTGAAAAAAAATATGAGGCATATGGAAGTGTTGGGGGGCATCAGAGGAGGTTATGGCACGGTGTTTCCCATTGTACCTGATGGATATTGCGACATTATGGTTTAGCCAGCTGGAGAGCGAATCTATCGCGACATGGAATGATTTGACTGAAAGGTTTATGAGGCAATTCAGGGTCCATATTTCGAGACCCAAGAATGTGATGAGTTTGGCAGCACTGAAACAAAGAGCTGGGGAGCCTTTGAGAAGCTTTTTGACACGATTCAATGCAGCTGCAGCATCGGTGGTTCGACCGGATCCATCCATAGTTTTGATGGCAGCTATATCGGGCATAGATTATGGCACAGAATTCAAGAATTCGCTGACAAGAGATACCCCCATGGATCTATGGGAATTTTATCATGAGGCTGAAGGATTTTTACGGTTGGAGGATGCAAACGCCAAAAGAGAGGAAGGAGAAGGAATTGATGTTTATGCGGCCAAAGGTGGAAATCCCCCTGAGAAAGGTGAAGAAACTAGCAAGGGAAAACGAAAGGCTGAGGATAACGATAACAGATCAATGCGACCGCGAAAGGAACCAAGATTCACCACATACTTAGAGTTGAAAGAGACTTTGGAACGGATCTACCTGGATACTAAGGGACATGTCCCTTATCGAAAGCCAACGAGGAGAGATCCAACTAGCAACGAGAGAAGGTCGGACAAGTATTGTTCATTCCATGAGTTGAATGGTCATCGCACAAACGACTGTAGACACTTAAAAGACGAAGTTGAGGGGCATATCCGGAATGGTTTGTTGTTACAGAATGTGAGAAGGAGGGCCGCAACGGTGGAACGAGAATGGTACCACCTGCATCAACAGAACACGGCTTAGGATCGAGACGTCATCTTATTATCAATTGGTTGAAATAATGACAGACGAGTGGAAAACCCACATCGACACAATTAAGTTGTTCACACATGTACAGGACCACGAACGATCCTTAGGCATGCTCTAATACAATTATAAACCACATCGATGTAGGTGTTTGCACTCTGACGCCACTGTTTTGCTTTTGTTTTTTGTGTTTTTCATGTTTGGATTTAATTTTGTCGGACATTTCTATTTTAACACTCATCGGTTGAATCGATATTTGGTTTTGATAATTCTAAAATGGCTAAGCTACTTACACATGTGCGGGGTCGCGAACGATCCTTAGACATGCTCTGAGATGGCGATAAACCGCCCTGACAAACGATCCAGAAATTCACTCGAACGTGAAATCTGGCATCGATAATACTAAGTCCCTTCCAGGCCCACCAATTCGCCTCGAACGGCACCCGACCTCAAATGGTCACAATCCGCCTCGAACGGCACACGACCTCGAACGGTCACAATTCGCCTCGAACGGCACCCGACCTCGAACGGTCACAATTCGCCTCGAACGGCACACGACCTCGAACGGTCACAATTTGCCTCGAACAGCACTCGACCTCGAATGGTCACAATTCGCCTCGAACGGCACCCGATCGCGAACGATCAACATTTGCCGCGAACGGCATCCGACCGCGAGCAGTCCCGTTCCATCATTTGCCGCGAACGGCATCGACCGCGAACGGTCCCTATTCACTTCAAATGGAATACGATCCCGAACGATCGTCATTCGAGGTCATATGAAACCATCGAATTCTTTACAGGTTGTTGACAGGATATGAACATCCAGTGTATGGCATTACAAAACACACCTTCCTACCGCAAGGCATGTTTTGGGGGGCAAGTGTTATCCCGCCTTTTAGCAAGGCCGTGATACCAAAAGATTGATCGAAAGCCAAAGACAGTTCGTCTCAAAGATTGGTTATACATTTCTTCGCTATGGATATCGAAGAATTTTGTCCGAGTCCGGATCGGGCCATAATTGACCATACATGACAAGCAAGACCATAAAAGCCATTGTTTCAAATTTCAGGTTAATCGAAGTTCGTATGAATGAGATATGATCAATGCAAGTTAGAGAAAACATGTTGTTCATATCCATCTGATTGAACGGTTCGTAGCCATCAAATTTGTATCCATCATAAGGTCAAGGTGATGGTCCAATCGCACCGATTAGATTTGTATCCATTAGGATGAGTCCACCTCGATCAACTCGAATCCATCATGTTCGAATCAATCCACCATCACACTATTCGAATCCATTGAACACAGTCACTTCGTATTGATCCGGGCTCTCACTTAGCATCCTTGTTCGCATAGATTGCATCAGTCTAATTCGTATCCATCGGCAAGCGTTTGTTCGAATCGATCAGGATACACCATTTCATCCATCAAAGGAGTACGCTTGCTCGTATCGATCTATCCAATGTCATTATTCGAACCCATCGAAGCTCATTAGTTCGTATCCATCAATCGTACCCATCACAATTGATCGATACGAGCAAGGCCAATTTCTATCGATACGAACAAGCGTGCTTCCATCGATACGTGTTGGCAGCTGTTATCGAATCGAACAAGGCAACGGTCATCGATACAAATGAGGCAAAGTTCTTGGATGCGACACGGTCAACTAGGACCAAAAGGCGGATCGATACGAGATATGCGCACCACGTCGCCGCGTTGTCACGTGCATCCATCGATTCGAAGATATGGATTCGAAGTGATCGACTCGAAGCAAACAGCCAACCGAGAAACTCCATATCGTATCGATCATAACTCAAGATGCACATATTCAAATGCTACGAAATTTTCACAAGAGCTTATGTGCAAGCTAAGGAACAATCCTGCCAAGTTTCAGCTCGATTGGATCATTTTTTGATGGATATGAAATTTCTTCGTATCGATCACAGATCGAGTCAAAACTTGGTGGGGTCGGTCGCGTAGGCCCACTCACATGCCAGAAGAAGTCTCACGAAGTATGAACGTGATATCAGCCTCCTACACCTATAAATAGCCCATTGAGGCCTACAGAAAAAAGGATCTTTTGGCTATTCAACGTCCAGACTCTGCCGGATTCAATCCTACATCTTTTCATCACCATTGTATTAAAACTTCAGAGCTATAATCTACTGTAATCTGCTATAACAGATTAAAATAATCAAGTGGATCAATAAAGCTATCAACTTCAGAGTGGACGTAGGCAAGATCGTCGAACCACTATAAAATTTGTGTTGTTTACTGCTTTCATTTGTGTATTTTGAGTGATCTGCATCATTATTCCTATACTTGTTTGTTACTTGTGATCTGTGATTACGAACTGGTGCTCTCATTGGCAAATGGGTGTTTGTGACCAATTTTGGCTCAAACACTTTGGTTGGATGGTCAGGTCACATCCACCTCAAGCTACAGTCATGTCCATGTGTTGAGGGCGGTGGTTGATGAGTAGGCAGTCAGTTATGCCGACTTTAAATCGAGCTTTTGATTTTCCTCCTGTGTTCACAACAGGAGTTAATGTGTGAGCCATCGAATTGCGTCCACTTTAGTTGGACCTGGGTTATGCTGAGCTTGGAAGAGGCAAAAGTATTTTGGCGAACGTCAAGTATGAGCTGGGGAGTGGATGGTTGGGATGCATCCAGTCCAAGTCTTTCATTGGTCTCCAAATTAGGCATGGAAGTTGATGAGTAGACGATCAGTCGTGTCTACTTTTTGCAAGATCATTACCTTGTCGGGCTTTTCCATTTTGATTCCTTGGCCCTAAGTCAGGGGCATATGTTAGTTGATGAGCGGTTGAATCATGCTTATCTTGATGAAACTCCAAAGGTACATTCATGTTCCATAGAGACTGGTTGGCGGCCAACCTTAAGTACTTGACCACCTACATCGTTTGGAAGTAGTTTAGTACAAGTTGATCATAATTCACAACAAAATTGAAATTGAAGTGGAAATAATTCAAAGAAGATCAAAGTAAATATCATTGATAAGTGAAGCAATGTCATATGCTCGCTATTCCACTTTGTCCAAGCTCTTCTCAGCTGGTAGTCAACCTTTGGTGGTCCAATTAGTAATCAATGTTCTTTATCAATCGGATGTTCCCTGCCGGCCATTCCATCGAGCTTGCACATATTGTTGAATCATTCCTTTTCCGATCAGCTTTCCGATCACATCTCAGAAGTGTCTACATTCTCTGATGTTATGACTATATGTATCTTAAATTATACAACATTTATCGGGTTTCTTTGCGTTTTGATGGACTCTCTCGAGGATGGTTTCCATTACCGCTCCAAGTCATGAGTCTCAAGCAGACATTTTCGATTGAATCATTCAAAGGAGTATATGAGTTGAATTTTAGGATCCTGAGTTGTATCCTAGAATTCGAGTCCTCATTTAAGGCATCATCGTTGCTCTTATTTTGAACCCCTCCAGCCATCAGGCCTACATTGTTTCCTGTCAATGTTAGTCTTACATCCTCCTTGTGTAAACATTGATTCGCTCTGTAATAGAAGTGATCCAAAGTCGTAGTCATCTCTCCAGCTAACTTGGTACCAAAAATTTTCTGGGGTCGATTCTGTTATCCCACCTTTTGGTCAAGGCTGGAATATCAACAAATTGGCAAGGAATGATGGATGTTGGGATTGGAGATCGATTGGAATCAAGGTTGCAATCGATTTCGTCAAAATTTGGTTGAGCTCCGATCGGGACGGAATCGATTGGAGATGATGATGATGAGGACTAAGAGAGGCTATGTTTCAAATTTCAGGTTAATCGGAGTTCGTATGAAGGAGATATGATCGATGCGAGGTAGGAAGAGCATGCTGTTCGTATCCATCGGCGCACATGGATGGTTCGTATCGATACATTTCGTATTGATCAGGTAGTTGGTGTCTCGTACCGATCGGCTTCGTATCGATCGGTAGAAGTTCGACTCGATGGGGTTCGCATCGATCAGTTTCTGGTTCGACTTGATGACATTCGTATCGGTCAGGATGGAAAGAGATGGTTCACGCATGCCCGATAGTTCGTATCCATGGAGCAGCGTCTCATTCGAATCGATCAGGTTGGAAGGCTAGGTGGATTTCGACTCGATGGCAACAAACCCAGATTGGTAGGCAAGCATGCGGAGGTTTGTTCGAATCGATACATTTCGTATCGATCAGGATGGAGACAGGTGGTACATTTCGAGTCCATGATCTCGTATCGATCACCGGAGCTCAGTTCGACTCCATCAGGTAAAATCTCGCTCGTATCCATCAGGTAAGGCTTCGTTCGTATCAATCATTGAGTTTGGTTTCGTACCCATCCGTTGGCCTTTCATTCGTATCGATCAAATTCACCATTTCGTATCGATCGGTTCATAGATCGATACGAAATACACTCCTGCAATCGATACGAGAGAATGTGCGATGCAAATAATTAAGTACATGGAGAAGTGATGGACACGTGCAAGCATGAAGCATGGATACGTGCACGAATCCAGGGAAGAAGCGTTCAACTCGGAGCGCAAAGTGGATGAACCCAGTAAACATGCCACAGAGATTGGATTGATCCAGGAGATTAGCGCCACGTCATTGCGCACGCGTGCTTCTGATCCAGTCGAATAGGATGGATTCGAACCAGTGGATACGAATGCAATAGCACTCACGCAAATGCAATTCGTGTCGATCATATCTCCTAAACCGTTGATCCAAATGCAACGAAATTTTTACAGCAGCTTGCATACAAGGTAAAGAATAATCCTTCCAAGTTTCATCTCGATTGGATCATTTTTTGATGGATACGAAATGGATTCATATCGATCGCAGATCGAGTTGAAACTTGGTGGGGTCGGTCGCGTGGGCCCACTCACGTGCCAGAAGAAGTCTCCCGAAGTTTGAGCGCGATCTCAGCCTCCTACGCCTATAAATAGCCTCCTGAAGCCTACAGAAAAAGGACCTTTTGGCTATTGGACGTCCAGACTCTGCCGGATTCATTTCTACACTTCAATATAACTATTGTACTCGAAATTATTCATTGCTACTTCTGTAATCATCTGTAACTAGCAAGGATGACCAATAAAAGGATAAAACTTTGAAGCGGACGTAGGCCGGAGATAGCCGAACCACTATAAATCCTGTGTTTCTGATTATAATTTCTGAATTGCTGTTTTTATTTGCTAAGATCTGATATTTGTGCTTTAATATTGTTGATTTGTGCCCATACACTGGTGCTTTCACGGTATTTGGGGTTTGTGACCATTTTTGGCTTAAACACTTTGGTGCTTTCACTGGGAAAGACTGGCACCAGCTACTTCGGATTGAAGTTGAGATTTGAAAGGCTTGAAAGATTCAGATTTAGAAGGAATGACTAGACAAAACAGTAGAAGGCAGAGGGCTGAGAGAAGCCAACAGGAAGGAATTCAGGAAGCTTCCTCCGGAGCTGGAGAAGGACAAGCTTCCATCTACATCACTAGAGATGAAATGGAAGCTATGGCGAATTCATTGCAAGAGAGGTTGTTGAAGAGTCGGTAGGATATGATGCAAACCTTCTTTGAACAAATGAGAGCTGTAGGAACGCAAAACCTTGGACAAACTATGGCGGCTATAAGTGCAGGACAAGGAACTAGGGTCGCGGAACCCAATGGAGGACAAGATACAGAACCGGAAGGCAATCAACGAGGGCTTGGGGGCAAGCCCACAGGATCCAATGCAGGAGGACCTTTGGAAGGAGTTCAATAGGCTAGAGCCAACGTTGCTGAGCCACATGAAGAATATGTGCTAGAGTTCCCTCGGGGGCATGGGGGGCAACCCTAGACAGATAATACTGGATTAGTGGAGATCATTAGAAAAACCATGCATGGAGGCTTGACCAATAGAGACTTGGAAGGAGTGAACAGGAGTCCGTTCGCTCAGGAAATAAGGATAGCTCAGAATCCACCTAAGTTTAAGTTACCTAGCGTGGAAGTATATGATGGCAAGGCAGACCCTACTGATCACTTGATGAGATACACCAGACACATGGAAGTGCTGGGGGCGTCGGAGGAAGTGATGGCCCGATGCTTCCCTTTGCACTTGACGGACTTAGCTGCAATGTGGTTTAGGCAGTTGGAGGAAGGGTCTATCAGGACTTGGAGGGAATTGGTGGATAGGTTTTTGGGGCAGTTTCGGGTTCATATTAAAAGGCCAAAGAACGCAATGACGTTAACGTCGGTAAAGCAAAGGACGGATGAATCGCTTAGAGCTTTTCTAACTCGATTCAATGCGGCAGTTGCTTCGGTAGATCGGCCGGATCCATCGATGGTTTTAATGGCGGCGGTATCAGGAGTCAGAGAGGATTCAGATTTTAAGGTGTCTTTAATACGAGATCCCCCACAAGATCTCGAGGAATTCTTTCATGAAGCCGAAAGGTTCCTTCGGCAAGAAGATGCGAGTATGGATTTAAAGCTAAAAGGGGTGAATGCGACTGAGGGTGGAGGACCATCCAACGGAAGCTCGGATAAGGATAAAGGAAAAAGGAAGCTGGATGACAATTCAGAAAAAGCCAGAAAGCGATGGAAGGATCCAAAGCTTTCTACATACACAAGATTAAACGAGACGCTGGAGCGGATATACATGGAAACCCGGAATCGCCTTCCTTACCGGAAGCCGGCTAGGAGAGAACCATCAGAACGGGAGAGGGCATCAGGAAGGCACTATCTCTTCCATGATTTAGATGGACATGATACCAACAGCAGCAGGCACTTAAAGGACATAATTGAGGAGCATGTAAGGAATGGCCAATTGAGGCAGTATGTTGGGACACGGAATGCAGCGGTGGAGCAGGAGCAGCCACCGCTTACCTTACACCATGATGATGTGAGGCTCGGGAATGATGGTCGATTGGTTATCAATTGACCGGGATAATATGAAATAAGTAACAAGCTACTGGCAAATGGCAAAGTCATTTACACATGTAGGGGGACAGAGATAGCCCCTAGGCATGCTCTGAATGATGATAAACCGCGAAGCTATGGTTTGTGAAATCTGTTTTTTGTTTTGGATTGGACACTTGATTTTTCTGGTTTGGTTTTGGAGTTTGGATTGAACTCCTAGTTTTGTTTGCTTTCTGGTCTGGATTTTCGCTGTTTTGGCGTTTGGATTGAACTCCTGGTTTTGCTTGCTTTCTTATTTGGATTTTCCTTTGGATGATTGTTTTCAGTTTTGGATGCTGGTTTAGATTTCTGATTTTTTTGGTTTGGTTTGGATTTTGGATTGGATTTTGACTGGGTTTTTGTCTGGTTTTCGATAAAAGGTCGTCGGGTATGGAATATGCCTGGCAAGGGGTGAGTCGCTTTGCCCGAACATGGTAAATTTACTCATTCGGGTCGTCGAGTATGGACTATGCTCGACAAGGGTCCGGAGAGACCAGGATTCGGTCTAGGACTTAGGCCCTGTATTATCAATTGTTATTTTCAGGTCGCTGAGTATGGACTATGCTCAGCAAGGGTCCGGAGTGACCAAGATTCGGCCTTGGACTTAGGCCCCATATTATCGATTATTGTTTCAGGTCGTTGAGTATGGACTATGCTCAACAAGGGTCCGGAGAGACCAGGATTCGGCTTAGGACTTAAGCCATGGCATTGTACAACGTCCAGGGACACTGGACCACGGTCGTCAAGTGTGGACTGCGCTTGGCAAGAACCCGGAGAGGTTAACTCAACGTTTAGGGACACTGGACCACGGTCATCAAGTGTGGATTGCGCTTGGTAAGAACCCGGAGAGGTTAGCACAACGTCCAGGGACACTGGACCACGGTCATCAAGTGTGGATTGCGCTTGGCAAGAACCCAGAGAGGTTAGCTCAACGTCCAGGGACACTGGACCACGGTCGCCAGGTGTGGATTGCGCTTGGCAAGAGCCCGGAGAGGTTATGGATTTGGATATCGACCCGGAGAGGTCCTGGATTCGATTATCGGGTATTGGATAAGGATGGATTAGGACTCGGTTGTCAAGTTCGGATGGATATGGAATTGGCTAAGGCTTTGGTTATTGGATTTGGAATTGGACATCGACTCTGAACGGTCAAGGATGATATACTCAAACGATATGGCTATGGACTTCGGATATCGGATTCGGAACTATTCAAAACACGCCTTCTTATCACAAGGCATGTTTTGGAGGGCAAATGTTATCCCACCTTTTGGTCAAGGCTGGAATATCAACAAATTGGCAAGGAATGACGGATATTGGGATTGGAGATCGATTAGAATCAAGGCTGCAATCGATGTCGTCAAAATTTGGTTGAGCTCCGATCAGGACGAAATCGATTAAAGATGATGATGAGGACTAGGAGAGTCTATGTTTCAAATTTCAGGTTAATCGAAGTTCGTATGAAGGAGATATGATCGATGCAAGGTAGGAAGAGCATGTTGTTCATATCCATCGGCGCACAGGAATGGTTCGTATCGATACATTTCGTATCGATCAGGTAGTTGGAGTTTCGTATCGATCGGTAGAAGTTCGACTCGATGGGGTTCGCATCGATCAGGTTCTAGTTTGACTCGATGACATTCCTATCGGCCAGGATGAAAAGAGATGGTGCACGCATGCCCGGCAGTTCGTATCCATGGAGCAGCGTCTCATTCGAATCGATCAGGTTGGAAGGCTAGATGGATTTTGACTCGATGGCAACACACCCAGATTGGTAGGCAAGCATGCAGAGGTTTGTTCGAATCGATACATTTCGTATCGATCAGGATGGAGACAGGTGGTACATTTCGAGTCCATGATCTCGTATCGATCATCGGAGCTCAGTTCGACTCCATCAGGTAAAATCTCGCTCGTATTCATCAGGTAAGGCTTCGTTCATATCCATCATTGAGTTTGGTTTCGTACCCATCTGTTGGCCTTTCACTCGTATCGATCAAATTCACCATTTCGTATCGATCGGTCCATAGATCGATACGAAATACACTCCTACAATCGATATGAGAGAACATGTGATGCAAACAGTTCAGTACATGGAGAAGTGATGGACACGTGCAAGCGTGAAGCATGGATACGTGCACGAATCCAGGGAAGAAGCGTTCGACTCGGAGCGCAAAGTGGATCAACCCAGTCAACACGCCACAGAGATCGGATCGATCCAGGAGATTAGCGCCACGTCATTGCGCGTGCGTGCTTCTGATCGAGTCGAATAGGATGGATTCGAACCAGTGGATATGAACGCAAAAGCACTCACGCAAATGCAATTCGTATCGATCATATCTCCTAAACCGCTGATCCAAATGTAACGAAATTTTTACAGCAGCTTGCATATAAGGTAAAGAATAATCCTGCCAAGTTTCATCTTGATTGGATCATTTTTCGATGGATACGAAATGGATTCGTATCGATCGTAGATCGAGTCGAAACTTGGTGGGGTCGGTCGCGTGGGCCCACTCACGTGCCAGAAGATGTCTCCCGAAGTTTGAGCAAGATCTCAGCCTCCTACGCCTATAAATAGCCTCCTGAAGCCTACAGAAAAAGGACCTTTTGGCTATTGGATGTCCAGACTCTGCCGATTTCATTTCTACACTTCAATATAACTATTGTACTCGAAATTCTTCATTGCTACTGTTGTAATCATCTGTAACCAACAAGGATAATCAACAAAAGGATAAAAATTTAAAGTGGACGTAGGCCGGAGATAGCCGAACCACTATAAATCCTGTGTTTCTGATTATAATTTCTGAATTGCTGTTTTTATTTGCTGAGATCTGATATTTGTGCTTGAATATTGTTGATTTGTGCCCATACACTGGTGCTTTCACGATATTTGGGGTTTGTGACCATTTTTGGCGCAAACAGATTCCCCTCGTCAACGCCATTAGTATGATATCCTTATTGGGATTGCTAGCTTTAGTGACGATGATGATGACATTGAATCTCTACACGAAGTCTTTGAGTGGCTCACCTAGCATCTGAAATAAATTGGATAACGACATCACATCCTTGGTGTGAGTTGCATGCATTCTGAACTGCTTGAAAAACTTTAGATCCGGTTGATTGAATAAGGAGATGGATTTGGGCAATAATCGCTTAAACCACATGATCGATACACCTTCGAGGAATATAGGAAAACTATTGCATTCGATTGCACATATCGCTCTGGCGGAATTCATATGCCACTTGAATTTCATAAGATGTAGTCCATGGTTGTTTTCCTGAGTAAACCAATATGATTGGTACATTGAATCTCCTTGGATATTATGCACACCAAACGACTTCAATGAAGGCCTCGATTGTGGGAGATGCTTCAATCATCGTCAATTCAGTTCATTTTTAAGTTGTAGCTAATTGGTATGCTTGTGAATGATGTATGAATGACCGAGATATGAGCAAAGCAAGATGGACTAGTATTGACAGATTAGTAGTAAGTTACATGGAGTCAGACATGAGAAAATCTGGTATGTGCTTGGAGTCAACAATTGGTTTGCTTGGATTCACTGAATTCGAAGTGTTTGGTTAGTGAAGAACGATGCTTGGAGTCGCTGAATTTGAAGTGTTGGGTCAGTGAAGAACGGTGCTTGGAGTCATTTTGGCATTTTCTTAGAGAAAATCTTGGTTTTACCCGATTTTGGATTTGGGCCAAAGTTTCTTAGGTTTGCTTAGAGTCACGTGACGCATGTTCTCTAACCTTTGGGAGTATCGTTTGAGTAGAGGTTGCTTATACGTTCCTTGGTCGCAACTCAGAAGCTGCCACATGATCCTCTATGCCCCGGTTAGTTACGGAACGTAAGGGAAGTTGATAGAATGCGCCATCTTTAAGTTGAGTTTCGAATCCAGAATGTAGGGTACTGTGCTGCTGCAAGGGTTGTATAGGGATCGACAGTTTGCTATAAGAGAGTGATTGGTCATATGAAGGGACAGTCATATGAGGGATCACTAATATGGATGGATCGGTCATATAGAGGGGTCGGTCATATGAAGAGATCTATAATGTGGAGGGATCGGTATATATACCTTGTAGAGGGATCGATGTATATACCTTATAAAGGGATCAGTTTATATATACTATGTAGACAGATTGGTATATACACCTTGGAGAGGGACCGGTATATATATCTTGGAGAGGATCGGTCTATACTTTGTTGAGGGATCGGTATAGATGTTTCGGTGGGATCGGTATAGATGCTGGAAGGATCAGTATTGACATCATTGGAGGGATTGGTATTGAGCATGTACATGTAAATAGGGATTGGTAGTAGGTATGAGAGGTCAGCCATTTTGGCCTTGAGAGAGAGATTTGCCATTTTGGCCTTGAGAAAGGGATCGGCCATCTAGCTTTGAGGAAGGGATCAGCTATTTTAGCTAACTTCAGTGAAAACATCAACATATAGATCCTAAGAATTTGCATACATGAGTGAGTCCGATCCCTTCCAAATGGACATGAACACATGAACAACTCTAAACAAGAACACTAGCATAAAAAATAGACTTAGCTCCTCTAACCATGGCTATTAGCTTCCTTTAGATTTCCTTCAAATCTGAGTATAATAGGAAGTTTATCGGTAGAATGCTGGATCTATCTTGCGAATATGAGAATACACAAGTAGATGATGAGGCCCAATCAAGCTGAGAATTTGATTCTTAGTGAAAACACCAAAATGTTAACGCCAAAAAGGGCATCAGCACCTAATAGAATCTAGTAGAGATTAAATGAAGAATGAAATTAAAATTGAGCAAATATCATAAATGAACACACAAATTTTTTACAATGGTTCGACAAACTTGGCCTATGTCCGCTTCATATTTTTATCGATCTTCAACTTGATTACCATCACAAGAATGTTTGGATCATCTAGGATCCATTAGTACAAAAGCGAAGAATAAAAATGGCAGAGCCTCGGCACAGAAAGCAGGATCCCTTTTCTGACGCCATGTCTGTTGTATTTATAGAGGAAGAAATGCACGAATCAGACTGAAATTTTGGTAGAAGGTTTAGGAGACCAAGACGAGGATATCCAAAAAATTATAGGCCCATCAGGGCCTACAATAGGGATCAGCACCTATCCCTATTAATGTATCCAAATTGGTTGTGGTCCCTATAAGGTGTTCCACATGTTCTAATTAGCTTATACTCTCATCTGTAGATTTTGAGTTATGACCGATCATTATTACAATACGTAGTGAAAGCTGAATATGGGTGATCCCTTTTATACTGATTGTAGGATCAATTTCACCCTAGAGGAGGGTGAATAGGGTGATACTAATAATTATAAAATTTAATGCGGAAATATATAAAACAATTGCAGCACAGATAATAGCAGAATAATAAAACAAAGAAATAGAACAACACAGATTTATCCAACTTTGGAAAAACCCTACCTACGTGCTGCCCCCAAGGTTTCTACTAGAAATTAAGTAGTCAAACGCTTATGCATGTAAACTCGCAACACCCACTATCGACGAACCTAACTTTACGCTCAAAACTCTGCCACAACTCAGTCACTGAGTTGCGAATTCTCGAACTACACCATCGCAGTTTATCCCCTAATCACACGACTAGTATTTTACAAAAGTTTAAAAGAAAAATACAAATTAAAAAACAAAGTACAAAACCCTACATATAAATTTAAGCTCAAATAATAATTATAAAGGAGCCAGCCCAATTTAAAACAAAGGTCTCCCTTTTTCTTTATTTTGACCTGTATCCTTTCCTTTGTGAAGATGATGTCTACTTCTTTTCTTTGCTCGAGAATGTTCATTCCTCTTTCTTTCTGAAAAATTAGGACTTTTGTAAATTGGAAGGTGTCGACTTCAGTTGATCGATCGAATAGACATTTCCACATTACTTGCTTTGTCGATCGATCATTTTTTTGATTTGCACACGGCTGCTTCTCGATCGAGTTCGATTTCAATTTGTATGTGATTTCCGTTTTGCTTTTCTGGTTAATTTGCTTAAACTCAATACATGATAATGCTGATGATTGGGTTTTATAGGATTGCAAACCTCAGATTAACGTTCGTACTTATCTTTTTGAATTCGTCTGCTACTTTAGCTCGGCCATTCGATTTTGCTTGGATGCTTGCGATGTTTGCTGACTTTTTCAATTCGTATATTTTCGTTGCTTTATTATCATGATTTTCGTTCTTCTCTCTGTTGTCATATCTGATTTCATTCTTTGCTGGCAATGATCAAATATTTTAGTTTGGCCATTTGAAATTGTGATGTTTTGATTTCGGCACTGACTTGTTTGATATTATCTGGACTTGTTCGAACTATACCTTATTCACCTCGGTTTTGGCATTTTGAATTTATGTTGACTGTTGTTACATCTGGTCGTGATTTACTCGAGTCTGATCTATCTTTGCATTGCTTCGAGTCATGTGTACTTGATGGTTCACCTAAACTTTGTTTCACTTGAGTTTGTCTTCACTTGTTCCTCTTGGGGTCTTCACTTGGTTATTGTATACATGCACATGTATATATATGTACCGACTGTCTTGGTTTAGTTCATCCTGGTTTGACACTGAAGTCACTGTGTTCATGGTTTTCCTTGATCAGGGTTTAATCTTCATCTGGTTTTCACACACACCCACACAAATACACACACACACATATATATGTACACATATATACATACATACATATATATTGTGTGTACATGCACAGTTTGCTTTAGAAAACTGTCTGGATGATGTTTCTGGCTGAATGTATATATGTATACAGGTGTGCAAACATATGTATATATGTATGTGGTCTATTAGTTTTATGATCTTGTAGTCTTTTATATCAATGTTGCTTTATATCCATTTGCATTCTGGAGTCTGGTGTACTTGCCGTGTTGATCTCTGTTGCCTTCTTTCTTGGGTCTGGTATATATATGTATACATCTGTGTACGCTTATGTGTGTGTGTATGCATGTTTGTTTGTTGCGCCATGTAGTTTGTTTGAAGTTACCACTGTTGTCGTATGCATTTTGGTTTCATTGGAATTTGTCTGCACTTTGTTGATGGTCTATTTCATACTGTTTCATCTGAAGCTTGATATGAGTCTTGTGAAAAAAATAGTTGACCTAATGTGGTCTTATTCCTTGAGTTCATATTTTTATTGTTATTGCTTTGAGGCAGATAATGTCTGAACCTTTTTGCATTCATGCAATTTTCATTGGACTTGTGAGTTTAGCCATTTGAGATTTTGTTTGAGTTGTATTCATGTGAGTCTGGTTGTATTCTCTTGTTTACCACTTTGATTTAACCGCACTGGTTCTTTTTCACTATTTTGGTGCCACTGATATTTGAGTTCATTTGAGTTTGCACTAGTTATTGAGAGCCTGGACTGATTTGTTTGTTTTTGTCGAGATTGTGTTTAATTGGTAGCTGCAGTGTCATCTCCACTTGTATACGTACATACATTAATGTAAGTATATATGCGTGTGTTTATGGAGTGTGGTTTCTTTTTGTATCCACACATCTCTGTTGCATATTTGTATCCTGAACTCATATGTGTATGCATTCATGCTCTAGTGCTTATGCTCTGGTCTGCATTGATGAGATTTTCTTTCATGCCTGAATGTAGTTTATGCCCACATTGAATTTTTTTCGAGGCTTGTTCCAATATTTAAAACTTAACCACTCTATTTTTTTGTTTTTATATTGCACCTGAGTTGAACCTAGCTTTGGCCCGGGTTTGACCTTGTGCTTGTATCATGACTTTATTTGTATTGCACTTGAGTTGAATCGAGCCTTGGCTCGGGTTTGACCTTGGGCTTACCTGTCCCTGTAATTTCATCAAGTGTATATCAGTGTGCATGTCCATGTGGCATGTACAGTGATACACTATGCATGTCACTAGTTGTTCGTGTATGATGAATTCAAAATAAATATGATGACGAACAACCCATAACTGAGGCAAATAATATTTTCAAAAAAATTCATTTTATTTTACACTGCAAAAATATATTTTTTCAATTTTACCACGTCAGTGTTTATTTTGCAGATAATTCAAATGGTGGATTTAGGCTGGGGCAAAGTCGAAGATAAATATGAGTGAATGAGTGATATGTAGTGAGGTGAACATTGTAAATTGGAAATTGTGATGTAATCGAAATTGTATTGCAACTGAAATTGCGTATATATAGTGAGAGCTTAAATTTGTACTATTCAAAAATTGTAATAAAATATTTGTTTGGATTTAAATTCTATGTTATTTATTTTATTCAACAGGTATTTGTTTAATTATGTGAAAATAAAATAGTACCATAACAAATACATTTTACTGAATATATGTATGTTTAATATCATCAAACAAAAGTCATATGCTAGCATATTCAACACCGACCCCTTTTAATAGGTGAGGTAATTTGCCCATAACCTGAGCATACGAACTCCAAATGACTTGAAACTTGAAATGAAGCCTCATAAGGCCTTCCTTGTCACTCAATAACGATCTTACCAAGTTTGGGACAAAAATTAAGGATATGTACCGATCCCCTAAGGATAGGGATATGCATTGATCCATCACCCAAGGGAGGCATTATTTCATAATTAGAATATTCTAGAGAATCTATCTCTTAGCCTCAGTTGATCCTTGGTTTATATCATTTTCGGCACTTGATCTCTGAGCCTAATAATCATCTCTCCGGACTGTCTTCCTTGATGATTGTCTAGTCTAACTTGTCTAGTCGATCGGAATATAGCCGGGCCAAAAGGCCGGATGATAATTATAAATAACAGTGTGAACATAAAAGGAGAGGAACATGTTTACCAACGAAGTTGAGAGAAGTAGAAAATTATTTTCTTCCACGAATTTGAAAGTATCGTTAAGAACTAAAAATCAATTTGTTTGTATTTTTTACCTTTGATGAATTACAACAATTACAATTCAATTGATAAGATAACAAAATAATAATAATGATAATGATAATGATAATGATAATAGTTGTACAAATAAATGTTTGATATACCATAATGATAAACTATACATAATAATAACTCTAGCAATAATCAAATTTTGTGTATAAATTAGGAACTATGGAGGTGAAACTCACTTAGAGATATAACCAAACTCATTATGTGCATATTTTGCAAATCCAAAAAAGAATAAGTGTAGAATGTGAACAAAAATAAAAGTATATAGACAGCAACAATAACTTACATTCACAAATTTGATCCACGATATGCAGTAGTGTAATAGTAGCTTAATCTGTATCAAAAAATGAAAAATAATTGTGATATGGAAAGGCAAGGCTGCTACTTGTAACAGGTTTCCACATTAAACAATACATATAATAACTAACTCAGGAAAGTAATCGATGAATCGTATGGATATCTAATCATAACCTAGGATATGGTATCAAAGCATACTATAGCATTAAAACTGAAGCCAGTATATAACTAATAATAGGGAAAAATCAGGTGAGGTGAATAAGTGCCTCGAATTTATGCATGGAAGATAATGTAATTCAATCGAAAGAAAGGGAGATCAGAATGAAATTCAGTATGTGGGCAATGGAAGTTATTTTGGATTAAAATTCGAAATGATGATGGGTGAGTGAAGAGCAATCGTAGAGTAGGATGTTATAACGCAAGAAGCAATTGAATTTTGATAGTGGGTTCTGACAGCGAATTTAGCAGCATTGGCATTGCACAAATAATTGTAGTCCTGGATAAATAATACAAGAAAAGAGCCACGGTCCTTGTTTTTGATGTTTTTATAAGAGAAGTCCCTGTAGAAATGAATATGTAAATTCGGTTCCTATTTTGAAATGTAGAAAACATGAGGTGCCTTTCACTTTTCCGATAGAAAATGCAAAGTAACTTTCAGTTTTCTGATTTTGAAATTTTTTATGAAAATTTAAAAATATTTGAAATGTGCAATTTAACTTGCATTTTCTATCAGGAAACTGCAAGATTGTACGCGCTCTCTGATTTAGAAACAATAGGGATCTAATTTGTATACTCATTGCCATGAGGACTTTTTTGTAACAACATCAAAAATAGGGACCTGCTATGCGAAGTCCCTAGATAATATCCATCTGCCTTTTCTCATTTTAAATCTGAACCATTCTTTGTATTTTCCATTAAAATAGAGGAATTTTGTTATAATGATAGTCATATATAAATATTTATATGTTTAAAAAAATTATAAATAATTTTTTTTAATATATATGTATCTATGTATGTATTTAAATATATTATTACAAAATCAAAAGTATACATATATGCATCCATTTGGACAATACATTTACATATTGGATGAGCTATTACGTCCATTGCAATGTAAATCACACCATCTACATATGGGCATGTTATACCTTACATGGATTGATATGTTACACATGCACACAATTATATATGTATATGTGATACACATATATACTTAATATAACATAAAATTAAATAATACAATATCAATTTATAAATTTAAATAAAATAAGATATTTTATTTAAATAAAATTTAAAAATGTTCTAAATAAATTACACTTCACAGGCCCAATAAAGATCAATAAGGGGATTTTTTTTAAATTCACCAATATCTTCCATTGTTGGCTGACCTAGTTCCAACAATGGTATCAGAGCCCTTTAGCCTATGTGATCTAAGTTAGTCATGCTATGGTTAACTATTAAGCGCACGGCAAAAGGTTGTCCCTAATGGAAAAAACCCAAATTTTGAATAAGGCCTTTGGCTAATTTTCGAAATTGTTTCAAAAAACATATAAGATTTTAAGTTTAAAACTAAAATGTAAAATAAGATACATGTATATTATAGATTATGATATAATATTTTTTTATATGTTTGAAAAATAATATAAATTAATTTTGAAAATTTAATTTATAAATAAGATTAATTAATTAATTAACTAAGCGAATTAATAAAAAATATATACGTGTATTATATATTGTTTATATAAATTACGATATTTTAAAAAATTTAAGATATCATAAGTATACATGTATGTATATAAAATGATTTTTAAAATTAATATAATTTAATTAAAACTCTTTAATTAAATTGATTAATTAAAGGTTAATTAATTATAAAAATTAACTAATGGTTGATTAATTAAATAAACAAATTAAAAGGTTAACTAATTAAATAATATATACATACATATATGTGTGTGTGCGCGTTATACTATAAAAGTTAAAGTATATAATAAATATTTAATATAATTGCTATATGAAGAAAGTAAAAAATTAATTAAAATTAATTACATAAAATTTAATTAATATTATATACATAAGACTGTTATATAAGTAACACAAGATATAAAAGTTGTATCATATTAAAACTTACATAATACGAACACTATGCCACAAAGTGAATCAGATAACAGCCATTACACAACATAAGGTAGATTTGTTGTTATCCCAATATTTACCACTGTTTCACATAACGCGCATGAAAAAACCATTTGTTGTGTGTCATAGCCCCTGAAATCTCAATTTTCATACTTGTTGCTCAAACAACATTTTATCTATTTTCTGATTGAAGTGATAAAAAAAATTAGTTTTGGCTCAATTTTATTTTGGTTTCCCTCTCATTTATTTCATGGTCGTTGGTTCTTTTAATTGTTCTACTTTTCTATTTTCATCCCTCTCTTTCTTTTTTTCCACTCATACTCCTTATAATCTTGAATCTAATCATTCAATGGTCGAGCTATAATCTCGAACCTAATCTAATCTTGGATGCTACTAATCCCAAATGTAATCTCGACAAAACCCAAATCTCGATGGCGAAACCCTAATAGCGACGATGAAACCCTAGTCGTTCAATGGTCGAGTTGCTCGATGCTATATTAATTTGGTATGCACATTAATTTTTCCTCTTTGTAGTTTTATTTAAACTCGATATCTTTTAATGCCGATGATGATATGGGTATATATAGGAATCAATTTCCTATATATTTTTTGTTGAAACGTTCAAACTTGATTTTCAATTTTTACACTTTGGCTATTGATTTCTAGTTGAATGGGATGTTTTTTGGCTTGTTCTCTACTTGATATATATGTTTGATATATTTGAATATACTTTGACTTTGGTAGAAATTCTGATTTCGATTTTGAACTGTTCATTATGATGGATTTGCTTGTAACATTCTAGTTATTTTGATAATTCATTTGTAGAAATCCATACCTACATTTTCTTGTATCGATTGTTCTTACCTATTGTGATTATTTATCAGTTCATTAGTAATTAACTGATGTATGATTATTTAACTTGAAAGCATTCAGCTTGGATTATATTTAGCTGAGTTCTTGTTTACATTTTAATGGTTTGGTTAGTCATTATTTTGGACTGCAATTAGTCATGCTGTTTAGCTGTTGATTCTTACGTTAATCCTTGCCTTGTTGAAGTTACGTATACATCCTTGCCTTATTGAGGTTATGTATACATTGTATACATCCTTTCCTTATTTTCTTTGATTCCTTTGATGATTATGTTGGTTGTTGTTTCATTCATGAATTTGAGTTGCTTTCCAAACCTATAATCTTCTTGCTTGTTTGTATATCCATTGCAATCAGTTTGTACTTATACTTGTATTTGTTTTTGGTTTGTTGAACTTATACTTGTTACCTTCTGGGCTTGTGGCTTTGAGTCTGGACTTGTGGCTTTGACTCTGGTCTTGCAAATAGCCTTGTTACTTTGAGTCTGGACTTATGGCTGAACCATACTAGATGTTTCATGTAAATACATATATAAATATGTATGTATATGTGTTTGAACAACTACTTGTATGTTTAGGCTTGTCATCCCCGGACTTGCACTAGAATTTACACTTAAACTTGCTTATACGTGTGAATAGATGCTTGTATTTATTGTGATGGTTAATGAGTTGTTTGTATATACTTGTATACACTTGTATATACTTGAGCTTGAACCAATTCAGTTCCGAACCATCCATGAATATGTTTTTATGTATACATTGTATATATGCAACACATCCATATACATACATACATACATATGTATGTATATATGTGTGAATGTTTGTATATACATACATATTTGTGCATGCTTTTTTCATCCTTGTTCATGCTTTGTTTAAAACTGATATGTGTTGCACCTTTGTAAAACTTCCATGCATGTATTTACATACATATGTGTGTATATGTGTTATTGTTTGTAAACCATTTTGAATTTTTACATACATATGTATTTCCATGCTTCAACTTTGACATTGCTGATGCTTTCATGCCACATTTATTGTTTAACTCTTTATAAATTTAAGCTCTTATGTTGCATTATTCATCTCTGAACTATTTGTATCTTGCCTTGACTTGTGTGAGTCATTGTCCTTGCATTATTCTCTAAGTTCATATGAGTTCATAAATAGCGCTCCTCTGTTACCTCAAGTATATGTATACATATACACATGTATGTGTATATATGTACTGGAATATGCGTTATACAATTGTATTTTGTTGTTGCTGTCTCTGGCCATTTGTTGTACTCTATTCCTTTTCCATGTCCAATATAAATATATACTTTTGTGTGTGTGTGTATGCATATATATGCACATAGCTGAAGTGTATGTACTTGTATACACTTGTATATTTTGGTTTTTGGTTTTGGTTTTGGTTTATATATGTATATTTTGGTTTCGGCTTCTGTTTATATGACATGTGATTTCATATATACTTGTATATTTTGGTTTTGGTTTTGGTTTATACATGTATATTTTAGTTTTGGTTTTACTTTTGCTTTATACTTGTATATGTACACTATACTTATTTTTGCGTTATGGTCGGATTGAAGCTTACTGAATTGTCGAAGATTTTTGAATTGTTGAAGCTTACAATTTTGAACTGTGTTGCCTCCTTTAGTTTGATTTTCTGATTTGTGTTGCATTTCCTTGTGCACCTGAGTTGATCACGATGAGGCTTGGGCTTGACCTTATGCACATTTGCACTTTGTTGAGCCTTTAGGCTTGACCTTTACAATAGTTCATGAGATTTAATCGATGTCCGAACTTGTGATATTCATAGTGATACATTGTGCATATCATAAGTTGTCCATGTACATATATATTTGTCCAGCCATGTCTAAAACATAAAGCGAAAACAAACCTATAAACCGAGGCAATATTAATATTCAAATTTAATTTAATTTTTGCAATTTAGGTTTCTTCCTTTTCCATTTTGCTGCATTGTTTATTTGACAGGTATAATAGATGACTGGACACAAGCTGAAGCAAGCTGAAGATCAATATCAAAAATATACTCGAGTGACTGTAAGTGAGTGCTAGTAAAATACTATTATATACGAGAGTGTAGAGAAAATTTATATAGATGAGAGTGATAGTGAAAATTGTATTGTATTTGAAAATGTAAGGATAGTGAAAGTTGTTTTGTCACGACCCGACTTTCTTAGCCCAGAAAGACGCATCATGAATTAAGAAAGAAAGGGATAGAAGAAGAAAAGATAGGAAAGAAAAAACTCAATAACAATAGATTCTCACAGCGGAACAAATGAAATATAATATATCACATAAAATATTACATAGTATCATAAACATCAGAGTACACAACTTATACATTTCATATTAGACAGTTATAAACATATGTCTAACTATACAACTCAAGATAACACAGAGATACAGACATAACACAAAACACAGCGGAACCACTATATATTTACTCGCTTAAGCCTCCTGCTCCAAATCTCCTCCAGAATTCGTCAAGGCTAACCTGAATCCCTCGACTACTCATACATAATATGAGTACCCAAGAGTTTAATAAAACAAAAAAATAAACACTTGGGTCTGACATGGGTCTGGTGTGAGTAAACGGGTTAAAATTGCTTAACTTTAAAAACACTTGGAAAGAAAGGTATCATGTAAGACTTCCCACACATAAACATGGAGAAGTTTTTACCTTACGCTAACCAAAACATTTGATAGGAAATCCAGTGATATTATAATAGTGTCTAGGGTTTTCAAGTAAATAGAAAATAGCCAAAATTGTTACATTTATTAAATTCCAGCTACATAGATATACAATCAAAACCGTAAGGGCTCATAGGAAGAATGTGTTTCCATCAATGGCCGGGCTACTGGGGTACCGCCCGTCACAGTACGGGGCCTAGATCACCGTACCGAGGATTACTCCCAATCCCCTGCAACACAAGGCCGGAACCATCCCTTACTGGATAATCCTGAACAAGACCACCCTGTGGTTGGCGCGACCAACCACACACTAAGACGAAATAAAAAAGGGACCTCTAGATAGGGGTAAATCTCGTCCTACTTGGGTGCTACCCACTTAACCTTGCTTCACCTCCCCTATTTTAGCCATTCCCAGTTGATGAGGCTTAAGGCTACGATTACCTTTATAGAACACATCTATCTTAGAATGCTCATCGTCCACCTAACGATGTTCTGAAAGCATTCGATCCATACAAGTTCGTTCCAGGTTCGAACGAAACCGAAGGCACTATCTCGTTACACTCATTTTGGAATCACCCTCAGAGTTAACGACCATAGCCCTTGCACTCTAAATCTCCATCTCGAACCTGAAAGTACTATCTCTGTCAAACTCATCACGGAATCACCCTCAGAGTTTAAATGACGAATAGTTCTTACACTTCGAGTCTTCACTTTGATCTCCACTTGGATTCACGACCTATTGTTTAATTTGGATCGATGTGGTTTTCGGATATCCAAATATGGAAACCCGATCCCGGTCTCACCGAAATCAAAACACCATTTTAATGTCCAAGTTATTTAAGGGTTTAAACTTATATTCAGAATAACATAAACAGATAGATGATTCACAATATCACATATAGATAGTTCATATCAACCAATCATCTCACAAAGCAGCACATATCACATATCAGAGATATCATATCCAAATCATCCAATATCAATTAATCATCCATAAGCAGGTTTGATTCACTCTTAATCAATTTAATTAACCTCTAATTAAATTAACTACTAACCTTTAATCACTTGGATTACCTTAATCCTGCTAACTTTACATTAATTAATTACAAATTAATTAATTAATTATCCCTCAATGATCTATCTTAATTAATATTCCTTGATTAATTATCTCTTAATTACATTAAGTAATTATCCTTTAATTAATTACACAAATTAATTATCCGTAATCATATACAGTAATTAACCTTTAGTTACCTTCATTAATTACACTAATTAATGATCCTCCATTTACTTCCATTAATTAATTATAATTAATTACATTGATCCTTAATTAATTACAATTAATTAGTCATACATTAATTATTAACTTCCATTAATCAATCTTGATTAATTTCATTAATTATATTAATTAATGATCCTCGCTAATTATTTAGCCTTTTAATTAGTTAATTAATTAATCTTTAATTAACCACCTTCATTAATTAGTCTTAGTTAATCATAAACAGTAATTAACCATTTTGAATTACTTACCGTAATTAATTAACTCCTTAATTAATTATATTAATCCTTTGATTAATTACACTAATTAATTAATCCTTAATTACTTCATTAAGTAATTATTAATTACGTTAATTAATAATCCTTCGTTAATTAATCACACTTTTAATTAACTACATTTAGTAATTAATCTTAAATTAATCACATTCATTAATTAATTAATCACATTAAGTAATTAACTAAATTAATTACACTAAGTAATTAACCCTTAGTCACTTCCATTAAGTAATTATCCTCTAATTACTTTCATTAGTTAATTACTCTCTTAATTAATTACCTTAATAACTAATAAATCACATCATTAATTAACCTTAATCCTTTAATTAATTAATTGCTCTTTAATTAATTAATTAACTCTTTAATCAATTATATTAATTAATCCTTTAATTAATAACACGAAGTGATTTACACTTAATCACTTCCATTCAATTACTTTCATAAGTAATTTCCCACTAATTACTTCCGTAAGTAATTTCTCTTTTCTTAATTACATTCGTAATTATCCATTAATTACTCTATCAAGTAATAATACTTAATTAATTCATAATTAAGTGATTATTTAAATTAACCAAACAATTAACTAATCATTTAAAATTAATTAAATAATTAGTTAACTCCTTATATTTAAAAATCCTTAATTAATTAAGAAAATTATTTACCTTAATTAAAATTTTACTTATTAATAAATCATTTACAATAATTAACTATTCTTAAGTTAATAATAATTATTAATTAACCTTCATTATCTTCACAAACTAATTATCTTTGATTAATCAAAATCTTAATTTCTTAAGGATAAACTCTTCATTATAATTGATTTTTCTTAATTATATCATTAAACATTATTTTACAAATAAAACATTTAGAAATCAATTAAAATTAAAAATAATTTAAACATCTAATTAAATCTTTAAAATCTTTGAATCCTTTTCAAACATGTTTAATTAACATTTAACAATATTTATCTTTAGAAATTTGATTACCTCATTTTTAAACACATTCATTTAAATAAAATTTGAAAACTTAGTTTTTAAACATTATTTTATAACTTGAAACATTCTTATTAAAACTTGTTTTGAATTACTTACAACTTTTGATTTAATATTTTAAATTGAAAACACCTTTTGAATTAAAATTCAAAATTTAATTTAGTTAATTACTTTCAAAAGCAATTATCTTAAAAAACTTGAATTTGAAAATATATTCAATTAACACTTCTTGAAAATTTGATTAACTTTTATCTCAAAGAACACATTTTTAAATTTGTAACTTATTTTCTATTTACAAAACTTAGCTCTAATTAAATCCAAAATATCACTACAGCAAAACTCGAGTCTAACCCCTTAAAACCCGCGTGCCTGACTCGAGACAACACCTTCCTTCATCAGCTTCGAGAAAAACATTCACTCGCACGAGCCCAAACCCGAGGACAAACCTTCATCCAAACCAGATTCTTCACATGACACAAAACGTGCACGCACACGTGCACGTCGCACTAGCCTCAACCACGACCATCTTCCGACCCGCGATCAAACACCCTGACTTCGATGACCCAAACGAAAACACCCAGCAATAAATTCCATCATCGAAACGAAATTCGACCACTGATCGAATTTATGGAGCAACACGATCCACCAAAAACTCTCGCCACTGATGATCCTGCCTACTAGAAACCCCAGTGTTCCTTCCAAATCATCGATGCATCACCATGCCATCATCCCTCAACTCGCGATCGACTCTGATCAAGTCACGATGACGAAAAATCCCACTGAAAGTCAACGTCAAATACCAGTGTGCTGAACCCTACCTCAAACGTTTTTGGTCATCATGGCCATAGGAAAAATACGAGACTATTTTACCCATCATGGGCAAACTCCAGCTAGCTTCGGCCGAGAAATTGACCACCAGCACCGTGTCGATCAACGACAATCACTAAAAATGCCCAAAATGATCATCTCGATAATTTCCATAAATTAACAATCTAAAAATCATGAAATGCATATTAAAAATCATGATTTTCCATCACTAATTCATTCATGCAATTCAAAATAGAAATTGAATTGATTAATTTTTATCATATATTTACATTTCCACTATTATTTCATTTTTAAAAATAATTTGTAGAATTTTAAACCCTAAAACTATTTTTAAAATCATCATCATACCTTAACAACCAATTTTCATTTAAACATCAAAGTCTAATATTGATCCTATCGAGAGATTTGAATTTTCTAAAACAAATCATCCTCTATAAGTAAAAACAGGGAGGATATATGCATACAGCAACCTCAATATACACAGACATTTCACTATTTAACATGCATTCACAGATTACATTTATTCAGACATATATGCATCATCACAATACAATCCATCTCATGCAACAAAGTTAATCCATAGATATTTAAAACTGTTTTTAAAATGACATTTACTGTAAGGACCCGATTCTTTGACTTTCGAAAACCGACATCAATACGTTCACTGTATCAACTGCCGAGCAATCGAATGCCGAAAAACCGGACACTTAGGGTTTTAAGAAAAAGAAAGAGGTAGAAGAAGAAAGAAAAAGATAGGACAGAACAATATCAGAATCTCACAATTGCAGCGGAACAGCATATAATAGATAAATGAATAATCTTTAAACAAAGAATTATATCAGTTATTACATTACATCATATTACATTACATTACATCATCAGAGTGTACAACAACAAACAACAACAAACAGCGGAAAAGAAATACTATATACTAATGAATACGCCATGTCATTTACTCACCTTAAATAAGCAATGAACAGAGACTATAAATTTTGATCTGGCAAATGCTTTGATTTGAACCTCATTTGTTAAAGTTGAATTTGCTTTGATCTTCAAATTGAGGCTTGAGATCTGAAGTTGTTATTGAGTTGAACTTGCTGTTAAGCTCATCTTGGTTTGAAATCTCTCAGGTTGAAGAAAGTGTTACAGTTTTGGAAAAAGTGGTTTACTGGATTGGTTTCAGGTTTGAAATATGTTTACAGTGTATTGATTTTGGTTTGAGAATTTTTTTTACAGGCTTGGAATTATCTTTGTTTTCGGCTGAAGATAGGAAAAAAACTGAAGAGATGAAAAGTATGTTTTTATGAGTTAAGTTATGGTTTATGAAAAATTAAAGAAAATAAAATTTAAAAGATGACACTTTTTTAAAAAACTTACACGTGTCCTTTATGTTACTTCATTACCTTACACATGTTACTAACATGTGTTAATGTATTCACAATTGTCATTAGGTATTTTAAATAAATTTTAAAAATAGTTTAAAAGAATTTTTAATTAAATTTTCTAATGAATAAACACTTATCTAAATATATGTATATATAAAGTACCTTTAAAGAAAATATTATAAAACAAATTATATTCAAATAAAATCTTATACACATATTTTTGAATCCAAAATAATTATCTTGATTATTTAAAAAGAATATAAATTAAAATTCCAAATACCCTTTGAAAAAGTATTATATTAAATTATACTTTTCAAATTACAATTTATATATATGTTAAAAATTGAAAATACTTTTATTAAATTCAAACCAAAATTTCAATATATACAAATATGTATACATTTTAAATAGAAAATATTTTTAACATAAATTTTGGAAATAACTGTATTAAATTTTCAAACAACCTTCAAATCATAATACATACATACATATATATTACAATTTGAGAACACATCATTTATTTAACACAAAAGATTTCCTATACATAATATATATAACAATATATACATTTTAATATAGAATATATTTTTATTACTTTTAAAAGATAAATCTTACCAGTTTTAAATTGTTAGAAAAGATATACATTAATATTGCCAGATTAAATATTTATTACCCTTTTAAAGATCAAATTTACCGATTTAAATTAAAATTATAAAGGAAAATTATCAATCTAATTAAATTATTAATAAAGATTATAAAATTGATATTGCCCAAAATTCTGGGTCGTCACATGTTTATTTGATCGCAACATGTGTTGCATTCTATGAGTTCCGAACTCAAAAGCAATGCAATACTATGGATATTTGATCCATATTTTATCGCATATAAATTTTATACGGTGAACGATCATTGTTTGTAATGTATAATATTTCGATGAAAGCAGTTAATCTGAAATAAGAAAATAAACCATAGTGCGAGAATGAGTATCCAATTTGATTGATTACAATAAAAGATTATATCGTGTCAAATGCAATGCTAGACTAAAACTACAAGAAAGATCTAAAGACTCAATCGATGAAATGTTTATTAGATTAGTTTACGTAAAGTGTAACATATTTGATGTCCCTAAGTGTTAAGGATAACCGAGTGCGTTTTTGTTATAAGTTTGTTATGATGTTTTAGTAACGGTATTCTTTTGAATGGTTCGACCATTTAGAAAGAAAAACGAGTTTACATGAGTAGATATGATTTAAAATACGGTAGGGATAAGGAGAGTGAATAGTTGCATCGGTTTGGTAAAGAAACATCGAAAATTAGAATCGTAATAATAATAATTGATAATGGAAATACAATTTCTTTTTCAAAAAGTACTTTCATACAGAAAATTATTTTCTGTGAGATTTATTTCTTTAAGTTCAAGATATTTGATCAAAGAACTCTAAAGTGTGAACTACTTGCAATATATGAAATAAGTAATCTATATTAAGTGAATGAAGAACCTCCAAATTCAATATGTTAATATACTAATGGTAGAAATAGTAGGAGCATGCCATATAACACTTAATGTAGTATTTGTTTTCATAATAAAAGTGATGCATTGGAAATACTGAAGTATCTAAAATCATTTACAATTATTTTGGAGATGTAGACTTAGTCATAGTTTGAGAAATAAATTTTATTTTATGATTATGAATCATCTAATACTAGTTATGCACGCATTTAGTAGGAATGTCATAAGGGTTGATGAACTATTCAGATTGGTGCATACAATGTACGCAATCGTAAGTCCATTAATACCAAAACAGTTCAACATACTTCATCATATTCACTGATGAGTTTTCACAGACATGGACATGTGTATTTACTACACATGTATAAGTCTATGATAAGCTCATACAATATAAAACAGAAGTGAATAATATCATATGTGGCAAAAATGATTCGATTTGATCGAATGAGTGAGTATATTGGAAAGAGTTCTCTAGGTATCTAATATGAATTACGATTTAGTCTCAAAAGTCACTTCTTCCTATGATATATAATGATGTATTGATAAGGGGTAATCAAACTTTCTTAGACAAAGCACGATTAATGATGAGTGAACTCGAGTTAAATTATTTCTATAAGGTGTGTACTGAAGAGTAGTAAATAAGGTTAAAATTAATATCATCCAAAGAAGAGTTTGCAAAACCATACAAGATAAGGGTTTATAAGAAACCTATATATATCCTGAGCCAAGGAGTTGGCAGGTTGTGTGAGTCAAAAGATAGCATGTGATAATTATATGTAAGGGAACTTGTATAAATCGTCCCAAGAGAATTTTAGAAACGATAGTCATTAGATGACTAATTTATATTGTGAACATAAACATATTATGAGCTAATGCAAAATTAGTTTTATATAAGGCAATTCACAAAATTATTACGAATGCCCATTCACACATGTTGTTTCAAGAAATACCAACTTCAGACCAAAGGAATTTCTTGAAGCAATTATTGTTATAAAATGAATTTATATATGATCCAATGATAAAATAGATCACAAAGGATGAAATGAAATTGACCAAACCTAAATGAACACAATACATTAGAATTTTTATTGAATATCCTTGTACATTAAAGAGAAACTATAAGTTTCATGTCAATGACAAGAATAAACAATCCTTTTAATCAAACCATTAAGAGTATTGACTTTGAAATATGGTATGACACACAAATTTGAAATAGATTTCAAGTACATTATCAAAATTTGATTTTGTAGTTGTATCCCAAGGGATATGATCCATTGGCCACAAATGTATTTTTATGAAAAAGACAAATGTAGTTGGAATATGGTGAGCCATATTGATAAGAACACTACCATGAATTTCAATTATTGAAATTAAAGTAACAGATTCATCATTCAGTGTGTTCAAGTCCGTTCGGATTTTACTCACAAAATTATTGCCTGGTATGATTTTGTATTTTTTATATATATGTTGAAACAGAAAGTTCTAAATATATATATTTGGACTAGTCTATTTGCACATAAAAAATCGAAGAGTCTTGAAGTTAGTGGAAGTGATATTCAGTTTGTGGGTTTTTAAGGTATAATCCCAAAATGGATAAGAAAGTGTTATTCTAAAAAACATCAAAATTGATCAATTATTTTGATAGATGTATCAAATAGTTTGATTATCCATCAAACTGTAGAGGAAGAGTGTGTTCGTAAGAAAAAACGTTAAAAGGAACACAGATGTTTCTAAACCATAAGTAAACAACATATTGTTGATTGTTAGCAATAAACTTATGTTAAAATCAGCTTTAGTTGTTTTAATACTCGACGTTAGATTTGTAAATGATGTCTTTTTTGGTAAGTATATAAGATATTTGGAATGTCCCAAAATGATATGCAAGGACACCTTATTAAAAGGTTTGATACAGAACATGTAAGATAGATTCCGCAATCATTAGCAATAGAAATTATCATACATGTCATGTTGTCTACTATATCATTATTTATTTATTTATTTGATACATGAAGAAAATATCAAATCCAAATAGTTATCAATAAAATATTGTTTGAGATAACGAACTCCTTTGGAAGGTTTGTAACACCCTGGAAATTTAATAGAAATTTATAATGGAAATTTAATAAGAAAATTAAACTAAATGAAAACAATGTCATAGAAGGTAATTTTCACAGATTTCCGAAATTTGACTACGAGACTTGTGCCATTGTGTTTTTAGCAATTTTTCGGATGATTTTCATATATAACTTGTTGTAATCCAAGTTGTGTTTGTACCAAAATTGGGCGCAACACTCTTTGGATGTGTTTAAAGAAATAAAATGAAGAAAGATAATGTAAAATGAGGCAGATCTAAAAACACACCAATCAACAAATTAAAAAAATGCAAAAACACACAAATTTAGAGTAGTTCAGCGTATTGCCTACGTCCACTATGAAATGATTGAAGTTTATTGAATTTGAATTGTTGATTACAAGAGATTAGAATAGTACAACTGAAGTTTGGTAGTGATTTCTGCAGAGTATCTGCGTAGAGAAGCCAAAAGTTCATTTTCTGTAGGTCCAGGGTCGCTATTTATAGGTGTAGGATACAAATATCTGGCTTAAATCTCGTAAGACGCCTTCTCTCATGTGAGTGGGCCCCCCAGATCGATCCGAGGTTGATTGGGATCGATCTATGATCGATACGCACTCATTTCATATCGATCCAAAACACATCCATTAAGGTCAAGATCGATCATGGACCAAGTAGAGGTGGTACGCAAGCTCTTGTGAAAATTTGATGGCATTTGGACATGTAGATTTTGAGTTATGATCGATCCAAGTTTGGATATGCAAAAGGCTGCCGAGTTAGTATCTTTCACATTCATATCGATGGCTTCGTATCAATGCTGGCTCGTACCAACCAGGAGTGATGTGGTGCTATATTATAGGAGCGATCCACTTTTCATGCCGAGTGACCGAGTCTCACATGCTTTGTTTGTATCGACCTAAATTTACTCTTCGTATCGGTGATTTTGACTTTATTTCGTATCGATGTCTGAGGCTACTTTGTATCGATAACTTCCACTTCAGTTCGTGTTAATTTGAATTCAGGCTCTTCGTATTGATTGAAGACTCTGACTTTGTATCAATGTTTTTAAGTGTTGTTTTGTATCGATCGTTTTAGTGGCGTGTTTTGTATCGATCGATGGTAGATCGATACGAACCGAGTTAACGGAGAGATCGATATGAAGCATGTATGAATGAAATAGATTCGAAGTGTTGTTTGTTCATGGATATGAAGTGGAGCAAACATGATCGATATAGAATGGCAACTCACTATGGATACGAAGTATTTTGGCTTTGATTGACATGAAGGAAATCGATGATTGATGAATACGAAATAAAGCTTTCCGAAGGGATGGAAACGAATTTGTATGGATACGAATATAGTTGATTTCCCTGACCTTGATCGATCAATATCTTGAGCATACGAACTTCGATTGATATGAAATTTGGAATGTTGCTCTCATAGCTTTGCTTATCATATCTTGTCAATTATAGCTCGATCTGGGTTTGGACCAAATTCGCCAATATCCATAGTGAACCTGTAACTGATCTTCAGAACGAACTATCTTTAGTTTCTAGTTAATTTCTTGGTGCCACGGCCTTGCCAAAAGGAGAGATAACATTTGCGCCCCAAAGTACGTCTTGTGTGAATATGACGTGCTTTGAAAAGCTGCAATCTTTAGTCTGAAAAGTTATTTCCGATTCGTTGAATATTCATTGCCTTTTCATCAAGAGATGTAACCTTTGTCGATTTTCTATAATATAAGTGGTGAACTGTGGACCACCAATGATTATGTAGTGCATTGTCGTAACTGAGTGTTAAGTGTCGATAACTTTTCGTTCACTGTTGTGATTGTCATAAGGTGAGCATTCAATTCCTATAAATTTTGAAAATTGAATGCTAGTCCGTCATACATGCACGTATGTTAACTTGACTCTTGTTCGCATTTGCACATTCATGGGTCGTTGTCAAGATTTTTTAATCGAGTTTCCTATTGATCCTCTCCTAGACCGATGTAGAATTCGAGTTGTAACGGCGCTTGATGGTCATTTTAAAATATCCCTTCATATCAATCCTCTCCTGGATCAGTTTGAGAAGTTGGGATAGGCATTTCGTATTGATGGCTATCGATACGAAATAGTTTTTTCTTTGAAATTTCTTCGTATTAATGGATATGAATTCCTTTGGTCTCCAAAGCGATGGATACGAAATTGTTGTTTCATATCGATGAATCATTGCTGGATCTGAACAGTACAAACAACCCCCTGTGTATCTTTCGTATTGATGGTTCATCGATGGATACGAATGGACATGCTCTGGATCGATTCGAGCTAATGGTCACGAATAGTTATATTCTTGGTCGATGCGGTTGGGTGGATATGAACAATGCTTTGTATCAATGACATGGGAGAATGCTATCAATCAGTGAACATAATTGGGAGATGAATCGACATCTGCCTGGGTTTGAACCATATAAATATGGTTCAGGACTTAGAAATATTTTTACTTGTCTCCATTTTTCTCTTGCTTTCGTATCGACTGAAAAAACGATAAATAGGAATTGTCCTCTTCCCAAATCAACATAACTCTTTAATCACTCGACCCAAATCTTTTAATTAGGTAACTGATCAATAACTTTATGTTAAAAACGATGAGACTCGAGTTTGACTGCCTATCAAATTATGGCCGTGACCAGTTCTGGCGATGAGGAGGCCGCAAATAGGTCGGAGCAAGGTTGAATTGACATTTGTGTTGTTTGGAGAAGGAGTGCAGAGGGATATGAGGGAACATTTGTATTGATGATGGGTGAAGGACGAGTTCATATCGATCCAGATGTGATGCAGCTTCGTATCGATTGAAAGAGTTGCGTCGTATCGATGGATGGTGGGCATTCGTATTGATATTTAGTGATCATACGAATTTTGGATCTTGCGATCGATACGAAGTTATTACTATCCATCGATACAAATTGATGGTTTATTGATCGATACAAACATAGTTTTTCTGATCGATATGAATTGTTGTCCTGATCGTTATGAATATTGTTTTCCTAATCAATACGAGTTGCTTGTTTGCCGATCGATCCAAGTTCAAGTTTTGATGGATACGATATTTTTTGCACACTTGAACATTTGATACCGATGAGCTTCTGCCTTGCATAATTGGACTTAACTGTTTCACTACATATTTGACTGCCCTTCGAAGCTTGTCGATGGAACTATTACTTGATGAATTTTAACTTGGATCGTTATCTGAAATCTAGATGGCACGATTATGACGATCAGTGATGACGGTCACTCCGAATGAATCTCAATTCTTATCTTTTGAACATTTCCCAAATTCTATAGAATTTCTTAAGTATTATGTAGCACTGCACTGCACAACACATTCACGCACTCACACTGGGGGAAACATGAGTTTATTGTCGTCTAACGATGATTTTTACTGAGTTCTATAGCTATGGGCCTGCAAGTTCACAGTCGCACGATGTTTAGAGTCTGCCGCTCTCCCAATCAAAATGCCGGTTATCGCAGCCGATGTTATTAGCCCTGCTCCAGATGGGGTACTAGAGCAGTCTTCATCACACAGCCATAAGATTATGTCCGTTCTAACATTTCTAAAGATAAGTTGGGCAGAATTTGTTTAAGGCACGGGTTGTCGCTGGACAATGTCTTACTGCTGGGTCAGAATATAGAGCCCACAACCCCCTAGAAGGGTATATAGCCTGCAACATATTTATATGTGCAACCGGGACACTAACTCCTTTCAACCAATTCATCAAGGAAGTTCTATTTTTCTTAAGGATCGCTACGTCCCTGTTGCACCCGAATGGATATGCGTTGCTCAATAGTTTGTTTGTCATCTTCATGGAGCACCTCTTCCGCCCTCTAATAGTAGAAGAGATTAGATAGTTATTCAATATAAAGAGTCGCGGGGACAATCCTTCCTTTTCTTTTCTAGAAGTAGTTAGAAATTACCAAGTTGTGGCTGGGGCTTGGAGCAAGCCGAGTTACTTTAAGACCGAATGGTTTTACGTTCGGTGTCTACCAGGGATCACTAGATGGTGGCTAGCAAGATGTAAGTGCTCCAGCCACTTCGCTGACTAACTGGATAGTTGTAATCGATGTCGGTTCTAACATTTTCTTCCTTTACAGCTTCAATTCTATGACCTAAAGGTGCTTAGTTTAAGGAAATAGTATGAATTCTTCAAGAGTTTCCCATTCATCATAGAGAGATTGATGAAGTTCTTACGGACGAGAATCTGGTTGTCGTTGGGCTAATTAATAGGGATCAAAGAATTAGTATCGCAGGAGTTCTTAGGGCGGTCCCAGTGAGGCAAGCTCGAAGGAGAGTTCCCAGCATAATAATCATTAAACAAGGCAGTAATGGGAATATGACCACTGGAGATGAGCCCGCAGCTTAGCCTTCGCAACGTCCTCGATCTTTAAAGCAGAAAAGGAGAGGCAAGTCTACTGCTCGAAAATCTATTAGGCGCAAAACCATCATAGTCTCTTTGCTTGTTACTAGTCAAGAGATTCCTTTCTCGCATATAGAAAGCTCCTTTGCAGGACTGGCTAACATCCTCATTCCGGATGACTTGCCCTTCCATCAAGATACCAGATTAGAGGGTCTTCAAAGCGCCTTAGACATGGAAGAGCCAACTCCTCCGAGTACGGCTATTACAACCGGCTGGTTGGGTTTTGCACATGCATGCACACACTCCACAGCACCATACAATTTCTAGTCACAAGCTATTCGTCTCTGGAGATTGCCAACTCTGTTTCTCTTTTCATTTTATAGATACAATGTCGAGGCGGGAATCTATGCATGGTAGCTTTCGTTCTGTACGCCGTTCATCCAGCTCATACTTCGATTCTCACATACGTGATGCTGATAGGGACCACGATCATGGGTTTTTGAGTCAAGAGAGGGAGCGCTACGAGAGGAAAAGGGACAGGGAGAGGGAGAAAGAGAGACAGTACAGTCGTCATTCCCGTTCGCGCTCCCCACCACCTAGAGGTCCAATACAATCTTTCGGCTCTGGCAAACAACCCTTTGAATCTTCATGAAAAATACCACCTTCCCAAGCATCAAGGCCTCAGCAACATCATTGGAGGACTAAAACTGATGCTCCCATCGCCACTGAACAAGTCGTCACAGAACCCACCAGGGAAGGAGCGATTAGAATCATCAAGTTGAAAAAGAATTTTTCGAATATCTGTTTTGACGGCTTCATATTTCCCCCGCACTTAAAGCAAATCCCCAACGAGGAATAACAAATGATGCATGACTACATATACGATGTTTATGACCACTATTGGGAATGGATGAAGACCACAGATAAATTATCAGCAGTGGTCTTTGAGCAAGCTAAGACAATCGAGAAACTAGGAACTGATCTCGTTTAGAAGGAATGCATATTTCAAGTGCTTAATGATGAAAACGAGTGTGCGAGAAATTCAAAATCGAAGGCTAATAAAAGAGTAGATGAGGAAACTTTGAGGATGGAGGAGATGAGGTGAACACACATAGCCATGGTCGAGGAAATGGGGCACCGGACCACCACAGTCATGGCTGAAGAGATGCGACGCTAGAAGAGCTTGAGGAGCTTAAATCTAAATTTGCTAAAGTCGTCAAAGAAAAAGATGATGCAAATAAAACTACTCAGGAAGCATGAGAGCAAGCTATGGCGCTCAGGGACGAGAGGGATGCAGCAACGCTAAAGGTTCAGGAAGCTAAAGCCAAGGTTGATGGTGAAGTGAGAGTAGTAGAGGCTAGCTTGGAGGGTGACATTAAAGATCTCCTTATTACATACAACACCAATGTTTTGAAGCATCGAAATCTAAGCTGGCTCAAAGGTTACCCATCGCATCTATACGATTCTTGGTGCCACTTGGTTAAATATGAAAAAGTAGAGCACCACATTAAATCCATCGATGAGTTCGAATTAAAGAATCGATTGTTGAATGAGGATGAGAGAATAGTTCTCCACCATATCACTATCACATTCAAGAAAGAGAGACTCGGTACTCAGCATCCGGATGCTGGAGAGGGTACTAGCATTGAGCATCATGATGCGGGCTTCGAAATTCCTATGCCAACCCAACCCGAATCTACTCCCTCGATTGATCCTCCATTTGTGCTTCCTTACAATCCTGATCAACCGCAGTTGTGTCCAGCTCGCGAGCATACCGCTAAAGCTGCTTCGGCACCACCCACGAGCCAATCTGAGGAAGGTATTTTGAACATCTCTCGCATTTATTCGAAGTCGATAGCGTTGTTTGAAGTAGTCACTAACACCTTTTCTCTTATCTTCATTTGGCGATAGGAGCCGCATTGGCCGTGCCCCCATAACCAAAGAGTCGCATCATAAGCAAGAGGTCCTTATGACGGAGGCAACCATAACAACGGCCGCTGCACCAACTGACGGAGTGTTAGGGAGCGCTTTTACTTTTGACCAGCAGATGATGGAGAAACTCATTGGCCATCAAAGTGACCCACTTATCAACCTGCGATTCATCATGGGCAAAAGACACATTCATGGCCAGCTCTTCGGATCCAACTGGTAGCATCCCCGTGGATGCTTAAACCATTCATGAATAAGAGATAATAGTGGAGATTAATGTCGAGATGGAATCAGCCACAAAGGCCAGTGGTATCGAAGGTGGTATAGCGGGTCCGGGTGTAGCTCCTCTGCGAATGATTTCTCCCGGCGGTACTATTGTCGACACTGGCGTGCCTCCCTCATCTTCCGTCATCGGGAGTGTTCCTATCCCTCCGAATTCACATTCAAAAAGTGTTCCAATTCATGTAAGGTCGGAGGAAGAAGTCACCATAATTCCGTCAGTTGGACACCAACCACCAAAAGGCAAAGGCTCGAAGAGGCACCCGAGCGGTAGCTCTAGTGGGTCAAGATCGAAGAAGAAGAAGAAATCGAGAGAATATAAATGTATCCTTGCTTCCTTTTTGGTAGATATATAGGAATTTATTTTTTCTTCCTGTAGGCCGCGTATAGATGCGGGTTCGGCCCCTGCTAGTAGGGTTTCTTGGAATGATTTTTGTACTTATCCTTCTTTTTCAAAGAACAGTTAAAATAAAATTCCATTTTGTTTCCAGCACAGTTTTGTGCTTATTTGCTTAAGTGCTCTAGCGCTCAAACTTCCATTCAATGTACTTGTGAAGCCTTAGTCTCAGAATTGGACCTTAGTTTAGTTCTTAAGTCGAGTTCCAATATTGCACTTCTCAATCAGTAGCCAGTACTTGAGTTTTTACCCAGTCCTAGGGATAAATTGAAATGGTCGGTCAATAGTCGTTTTCTTCCGATAAATTAAGCTCAACTTAGTGGAAACGAAGTTGAAATGTGACGAGTTCAAATGGTTGGATCACACTCACTCATCTATTGGTACTTGCATCCATACTTTGGGAATTGCACTTGAACGTCAGTGGTCGGTTGCTCCCGTTTAATGCTCAAAGATATGTCCACGCTCCAAGGACTTAAGTTATTTTACGGGCGGTCAGTCACACCCATTTGATATTTAGAATTTCGTTTGCACTCTGGGGACTTAGATTGATTCATGGGTGATCAATCACACCCAATTTGTTTTTATACTACGGTCCTCACTTCGGGGACTCGGAGTTGACTCATGGTTGGTCGGTTCACACGTGGTTTGTGTTTATACTCCAGCCCATGCTCTTGGGACTTAGAATTAGCCGATGGGTGGTCGATTCATCCATTTTGATATTTATACTCCAATTTCACGCTCTGGGAATCCAGAGTTGGTTAACAGACGGTCAATCACATCTGTTTTGAGTTTTAGGGTTTCGTTCGCACTCTGGGAACGATAGATTTATCAGGATCGTGTGCGGTTGGCTCACATCCACCCTGTTTTAACAAGTGTGGTCGTTAGATGGACGGATACATCTTCCTTGGACATGGTATAAATATGGGCGAAGTCATTAGGTAGATGGATCCACCCTCTTTGAGCCTGCATTTGTAAGTTTATACTTCAGCTTGCACTCTAGGAGCCGGAGTTAGTTGAAAGATTGTCGTGCATCAATCCTTTTTTGGCTTCAGTGTGATGGCTTGCCCCCGAGCTCGAGTTTCACTTAGTGGGTGACCGGTCGTATTACATTCACTCCCTTTTTGAATAAGTCCCACCGTAGGGTGGAACTTAGCTCTCTGTTCATTATAATGGTCGTATGACGCATTTTAAGAATCATTGCTCTGACTTGGAGAGATTGCATTTTATTGCTGAAATAAGAAAATAAAGAAAAGTCAGTTGCTTTATTACAAATTCAAATTCGAAATGCATAAACAAGTTGCAAATGAAAAGCAGACAGAATGAATAAATAAAGCCTATTATATGTAGTAGCGACAAAGACTCTCGCTGTTCCAGGCTCTCCGCAAAGTGAGACCATCAATGGTCGATAATTTAAGGTGTCGTCTCCGAGTCCTCATTCAGTAACATATGGTCCCTCACATGTTGGTTTCATATGCGAAGTGGCCGGGTAAATTCTCTTAAGAACGAGATCGTCAAGTTCAAAGGTTCGGGGTTGGACGTTAGCATTTACAATCGGGCGACTCGGTGCACTGCTACCCCTCAAATCAGCCTCTTCACGCTTCTTATCTAATAAGTCCAGAGATTCGACAAGTAATATAGCATTTGTCTTTGGGTCATAATATGTCACATGATGAGAAAGTACTTCCAACTCGATTGGAATAATGGCTTCTGAACCGTAGGAAAGTGAAAATTGAGCGTGGCCGGTCGTGGACTTGTGTGTTGTTCGATAATCCCATAAGGCCATAGGAAATTCATCGACCCATTTGCCCTCGGCATTTTCCAATCGTTTCTTCAAAATGGACTTTATAACTTTATTAATAGCTTCGACCTGTCCATTCGCTTGAGGAAGTGAAACTACAGAGAACTTCTTCTGGATATGAAATCACTGACAGAAATTCTTGAACTTGAAACTATCGAATTGGACTCCGTTGTCAATGATGATGGTATATAGGAGACCAAATCGACAAAAATGTTGCGTAAAACAAAGTTACTCACTTTCTTCGTTGTGATAGTAGCAAGGGGCTCGGCTTCTGCCCATTTGGTAAAGTAATCAACTGCAACGATGGCATACTTTGCGCCACCTTTAGCTAGAGGTTGAGACCCAATAATGTCGATGCCCCATATTGTGAACGGTCATGGACTGGCCATCTGAGTTATTTCAGTAGGCGAGGCTCTTGGAATCCGAGCATGTTTTTGACATCTGCCACATTTCCTGGCTTAATCTGATGCATAGAGATTTACAGTCAGCCAATAATAACCATATCAGAGCACGTTCTTAGCAAGAGCTTGCCCCTCGGTGTGATCGCCATATTCTCCTTCGAGTACATCATGTAATACTCGATCGATTTCATTGTGGACGATACATCGGAGTAAAGGAACAGAGTACCCTCTTCTATACATATCTCCATTCTAAATAGTGAACCGCAAAGCTATTTGAATAACTTGTCTTTTTTCACTCCTGTGCTCTGGCAGGGTTCCATGCTTCAGATAGTTTCTAAACGAAGTCATCCATGACTCCTTATCGGATATGACTTCAAGTACCCAGTCGGTCTTCATTTGATCAATACTCGGGGAAGATAAAGCCTCAACGGGAATGAGTCCCATTTGTTGTGCCTCATTGGTACTGGAAAACTTTGCCAAGGAATTGGCTTTCTGTTCTCAAGGTATATAATAGATGGCATAATAATCGAACTGATTCAATATTTCTTGGACCCGAGTGAGATAAGCGGACAATCTCCAGTCTTTGGGCTGGTACTCCCCACGAGCTTGGCACATGACTAATTGTTAATCGCAGTAAATCTCCACAGCAACAACTCTTAAATCTTCGGCAAGCCTTAGTCCGACGAGCAAGGCTTCATATTTGGCCTCGTTGTTGGTTGCACGAAAATCGAAGTTCAAAGCATAGCATATAGATCAGCCTTCAGGAGTTTCAAGCACAACCCCAATGCCTGAGCAACGGTCATATGATGCACCATCAGTATGTAGCTTCTAGACATATTTGGGAGATTCACTAGTTTCGGGGAAGTCCTCTGAGATAGTGGATTCAGCGATGAAGTCTGCTAGGAATTGTCCTTGAACAGCTCGCCTTAGTGTGTAAGTGATGTCAAACTGACTCAGCTCGATATTGCATTCGAGTAACCTACCAAACGTCTCAGGCCAGGTAAGGACCCATCGTAACGGCTGGTCGGTGTAGACAGTGATAGGATAAGCCTGAAAATACGGGCGAAGCTTTCTCGAGGCAATGAAAAGACAATAAGCCAACTTCTCTAATTTCGGATAATTTATCTCTGCTACGGTCAACCGTTTGCTAATGTTATAGACTGACCGTTGTATTCAGTCCTCCAACCGAATTAAAGCAGCATTGATTGCGTTTTCTAACACCGCCAAGTAGATGTACAATCTCTCATGATCAATAGGTTTTGACAGAATGGGTGGTGTGGAAAGGCGTTGAACCAGTGCTTGGAATGCGCCCTCACACTCTGTAGTCCAATCAAATTTTTGTTTCCCTTTTCTGATTACATCGAAGAAGGGAGTACATTTGTTGTTGGATTTTGAAATGAACATGCTTAGTGCTGCTACCTTCCCGTAGAGGCACTGAACTTGCTTTATAGTCTTTGGAATCTCAAGATTTCTAATTTCCCAAATTTTCTCGGGATTGGCTTTTATTCCCCGAGTACTAACGATGAATCCAAGGAATTTTCCAAACACGGCCCCAAAGTGACACTTCAACGGGTTGATTTTCATTTTGTACTCTCGGAGGATGTTGAACATCGTTTCTAGGTCTTTGATATGATTAGTGGCAAATCGTGACTTCACAAGCATGTCGTCCACTTATACCTCCATGGTTTTTCCGATCAGGTTAGCGAACGTTCGTTTGACGAGTCTCTGATAGGTTGCCCAGGTGTTCTTAAGTCCGAATGGCATCATTTTATAACAATTGAGTCCCAGATCGGTGACAAAGCTGGTACGCTCCTAATCAGGTAGGTGCATCGGTATCTGATTGTAGCTAGAATATACGTCCATGAAGGATAAGAGTTTATGCTCGGCCGTTGAATCTACGAGCTGATCAATCCGTGAAAGTGGAAAACGGTCTTTAGGGCAGACTTTATTCAAGTCTGAGTAGTCAACGCATGTTCTCCATTTTCCATTAGGTTTCTTGACGAGTACAGGATTGAATGCCCATTCTGGATATAACGCATCTCGGATAAACCCATTCGACCTGAGTTCATCCACCTCTTCCTTAAGGCTGGCAGATCTCTCTGGATACACACCACGCCTTTTTGCTTGACCGGGACATGCCATGGTTCAATATTCAATGTGTGGCTCACGATATCCGGTGGATCCCACACATGTCTGAGTGCATCCAAGCAAACACATCGATGTTTGCTCGAAAAAATTCAACCATTTCCTCCTTCATATATTGTCTTAGCTAAGATCCAATCTTTACCATTTTAGAATTGTCATCATTATCGATCAGAACATCGATCGTCAGCTCTGTTGGAGAAGCCTGGTTGTCTTTGACTTCATTTTTGCTTTCAGTATCTCTTGAATCAAGATCTCTTGGGAATTGGTTGTGGTGCCCAGGCCTAGGCCCGGGCGCTAACTATCAATTATTCGCAAAGAGGACGCAGGGAGATTCCTCTACGCCCCTTCCATTCTCTTTTCGCTACGCCTCCCGTAGCTCAGCAACATAATAGGCTTGTCCAGCAGCCTGGTCTCTCTGAACGATTCCGACTCCATTATCGGTAGGGAATTTCAAAGTTAGGCACCAAGGGGCGATAGCGACCCTAAACTCAGCTAGGGCCGGTTGGCCTAAGAAAGCATTGTATGGTAAGTCAATATCCAAGACAATAAACTGCAATATCTGAACTCTCTAGTGCTTTCCAACTCCCAACTTCACTGGTTGCTCCACCATCCTAGTGGGTATAGTCACACTCATTAAAGCCATGAATACGATACTGATAAGGCTTCAAATCTTTCACTCCTATCTTCATTTGATCATTGGCTCGCTTAAAGAGTATGTTCACTAAAACTTCCACCATCCACTAAGATCCTCTTCATCCAAGAAGGACCTATCTGAGCTGAAATGACTAGTGAATCAAGGGTTGAGGCTTCGAATCTGTCAGTATCCTTATCTCGAAATAAGATGTTGTCTGTCATCGTTTTCTATTGTTTGGTCGGAGCCCCATCTTCCAAGTTACTGCAACATTCGGAGCTCGCATGCCCAATAGAGCAAGCATACGACTCGATATCCCTCTAGCTCTGATCCGTTAGATGAGGACCAAGGCTAACAGTGTTAATCACTAACCTCCCGTCGGCACAAGCGGGTTCCTTTGGTCTAACCTAATTTGGTATTTGGTTTTGATTTGATGGGCCCGCACCTCCAGACTATGGCATCCGAACAAACTTCTCCAACTTTCTTTCTCGGATCAACTTCTCAAGAATATCCTATAGATGACGGCACTCATTCGTGTTGTAGCCGTAACTATCTTGAAACCTACAAACTATTTGAATCTGTTTCTCTGAAGATTGCTTCGGGGCAAGTCTCTCATATTGGACAGTATTACAAGTTTGCAAGCACACATTTTCCAGAGATGTTTTAAAGGAGTGTACGTGTCAAATATGGGAGCTCTACGTCGTGGTCCACAATTTCGATCCAACTTCCTACCTTGATTTCCATCGCATTTCTGCTAATTCTACTTATTCTGTATATTTAACTGCGCCTTTTCGGAACTCTCCCTGTTTTGTTCACAGCGACATTGCTTTGGATTCCTTCCACACTAGGCCCTGTGTCATCCTTTTTCCTAGAATATTTCGCATCCCCTCTTCTCAAGAACCGAGCTGCCTTGAAATAGAAATGGTCCAATGACGCAGAGGGTTTCCCGGCCAACCAGTTGCCAAATTCGAAATCAAGATCGATTCCCTTAGCCAGTGCCATCGGAATGGAATTTTCATTAGGATTACTAATCTCAGCGCATGTAGCATGAAACCTCTCCAAATAACGACTGAGTGTCTCTCTGGGAGCTTGAGTGACGCTGGACAAGGTATTAACATCTTCGGGACTTATGACATGCATGTGAAACTGTTCAATAAACTTTGTTGCCAACTGGTCAAAACATGAGATAGATCGGGGTGGTAGGCAAGTAAACCACTAGTCGCGATCTCCCTAGGGAGATTGGGAAACTTCGACACTTGACCGCATCATCAGCTCGTTTGGTATTCATCAACCATTCGTACTTTAAAATGTCTGGCTAGGGTTAGAGCTCCCTTCATAAATAGGTAGGGTTGGCATTCGAAATCGCCAAGGCGGTTCAGCGTAGAGGATGTCGTCAGTGAAAGGGGTATGACTCCAGGAGATTCCCTAGCTGTCATTGGTAAGGCCTTGGCTTTCATGAATCATCTGACAGATCATTGTCGAGATGTTTGACATTTGGACATTCCGGGCAATCTAAGCCAATGTGTGATCGGGTTCCATAATGTAAGGATGGACCGATCGCAGTCGACGGTCCATATCTCGCCTCCTTGGCTCTAAGTCTTAAGAGACATAAGGCTTAGGAGTATAATCAAGATGGCGACGGTTCGGATCCATTCGATTTCGAGTGTCAGTTCCCAACTCAATAGCAGTGGCAGCGGCGCAGTTGTCAGTAGTGTGATAAGGGCGGTCCCTCCTCGGGAGGAGGGTCCGGTCTGGTGGCTGGTTGATGGACTAACTCTCGGTTGCCTAAGATTCAAAGTAGCTGATGTCCGTTAGCCTGTGTATGGCTTCCATCCAGCCGTGGGCGCGTGGATCTGTGATTGTAATCAGAAGAAGCTGAACTTTTAGTGGATGAGTAGGAAGCCTTATACTTTTTGGATCTCCTTTGTTTTTCATGGTTCAGTTGATTGGTTAACTCCACGTTGGCTCGGAGCTGCTGGCAGCTTTGATTCAGCTCTTGCATCAGTGGTTGGAACTCCTCCCTGGTGACAGAGCCTTGTGGATTCAAAGGTCCGACAGCATTCTGGTTTGCAGAGGGAAGTTGTGCAGGGTTCTGCCTATCCCGTCCTTCTAGATCTGCAGTGGTTGAGGTAATCCTGGCAGCGACCATGCTGAATAGTGAAGATCTCTCCTAGACTTGGTGAAAATATGAATAGGATGGAAGAACTTCTAGGCTTGAGATCTGGATCTTCTCCTTAGATTCTCGCAATCCAATATCGGTAGTAAATCCAATGAGCAGGAGAAAGGATGGGTTCTCTCAGTGAAAGTACCAAAGTTTTTGTACCAAAATTGGACACAACACTCTTTAGAGGTGTTTGAAGAGATAAAATTAAGAAAGTAAATACAAAATGAGGCAGACCTAACAAACACACCAATCAACAGATAAGAAAAAATGCCGAAACACACAAATTTATAGTGGATCGGCGCATTACCTACGTCCACTATGAATTGATTTATGTTTATTAAATTTGACTTGTTGGAGATTGCAGCAGTACAACTGAAGTATGGTAGTGATTTCGGCGGAGTATCAGCGTAGAGAAGGCAAAATATTTTCTGTAGGTTCAGGGTCGCTATTTATAGGTGTAGGCTGTAAGTATCTGGCTCAAATCTCGGAAGACTCCTTCTCTTACGTGGGTGGGCCAACCAAATCATACAAGGTTGATTGGGATCGATCCATGATCGATACACACTCATTTCGTATCGATCCAAAGCACATCCATTTGGGTCGAGATCGATCATGGACAAAGTAGAGGTGGCACGCAAGCTCTTGTGAAAATTTGGGGGCATATGGACTTGTAGATTTTGATTTATGGTCGATCCAAGTTTGGATTTGCAAAAGGCTGCCGAGTTCGTATCGATCCAATTCGTATCGATGGCTTCGTATCAATGATGGCTCGTATCAATCAAGAGTGACATGGTGCTATATTCTAGAATCGATCCACTTTTCATGCCGAGTGACTGAGTCTCGCATGCTTTGTTTGTATTGACTTTAGTTTACTCTTTGTAGGAAGGATTTTGACTTTATTTCATATCGATGTCTGAGGCTACTTCGTATCGATAATTTCCACTTTAGTTTGTATCGATATGAATTCAGGCTCTTCATATCAATTGAAGACTCTGACTTTGTTTCGATGTTTTTAAGTGTCATTTCGTATTGATCGTTTTAGTGGCATGTTTCATATCAATCAATAGCCGATCGATACGAACTGAGTTGATGGAGAGATTGATATAAAGCATGCATGAATGAGATCGATAGGAAGTGTTGTTTGTTGATGGATACGAAGTTGAGCAAACATGATCGGTACAAAATGGCAACTCTCTATGGATACGAAGTAGTCTGGCTTTGATGGACACGAAGGAAATCGATGATTGATGGATACAAAATAAAGCTTTCCGGAGGGATGGATACGAATTTGTATGGATACGAATATAGTTGATATCCTTGACCTTGATCGATCAATATCTTGAGCATACGAACTATATTGACTTGAAATTTGGAAAGTTAGCTCTTATAGCTTTACTTATTGTGTCCTGTCAATTGTAGCTCGATCCAAGTTCGGCCCAAATTCGCCAATATCCATAGTGAACTTGTGTATAACCGATCTCCGGGATTAACTGTCTTTGGTTTCTAGTTAATTTCTTGGTGTCACGGCCTTGCCAAAAGGCGGGATAACAAATTGGTATGAGAGACTTACGAGCGAAAAAATGATAACAAGAAATAAGAACATAAATATAAAAATTCAACATGTTTAGGCCAACCAAAGTAGGGCCTAGGTCAGCCTGTAGCGGTCGATATAACCCTAGAAGTGGTCCACCTGAAACATTGTTTATTTGGAGATTTTTTATTTGGAGAATGGTGAATGGATGGCCTAGATTTATCGCTCGAGTATGAAGTAAATGATGAGTTGTTTGGATCTACTACTGAGATGATTTAAGGGTCCTAAATCCTAAAGTAACTTTATAAATTATCTAGCAAACCCAAACCCTAATCTCTTAGTTAAATGGAAGTAAGTAGATTCTGCCAAAATTTCTCCTAAAACCGTACTTTTACCCAAATCCCAAAATAAAAAACAAATCTAAATCAAAACCAAAATTAAAATCAATTCTAAAGCAAAATTGAGGAGGGAGGCAAGTAATTAAAGAGGTAAGTTACAAATAGAAGATGATTTTTTAGATCTAGAGCTAAGGCTTAAAGATGAATGGGAATAGATTAATAATTTGATTAATGTAGTTGATTTTAATATATTCTAGAAGGTTAGAATTGTAGATACGCTATAACTAACTTGGTAGATCAAAATTGAATCTATTAATCCCTAAACCCTAGTATTTAATTTTAAATTAAATTATGAAATTGGAATATTTTACACTAGTTAATGCAAATTTGTAATCCTTAATTCACAAATCTTAAAGTTGATTGAAATTAGAAAATTAATTAACTAGAAATTAGGCTTAACAGGAACTATAAATCGACCTGGATAATTGGCGCTAGTTAGAAAGCAATCGATAATAAAAATCAAACAAAACCCTAACAAAAACAGCGTGAACGATCGACCTAGAATTGTCTTGGTCGACCGGCAGAGGTCGACCACCAAGTTAAAAACGAACAAAATTGTTTTTAGCCTAAGGAACAAATTAAATGAATAAAAATAAATTATGTGATTAATAATGGAATTATGTAATTAGTGAACTGATAATTAAGGTAAGTTGCGCTAAGTATTTGGTTAGGTTTGATATTGTTATGGGCGATGAATATCGCATAAACGAAGTTGGTTAGGGTGATTCAATTTGCAAAAGGTAACACCCTAATTTTTAATAACCTTATTCAGGAGATTTAATTAGATAAATTAAATAGAATAATGTAAATCTTAGAGTGACAAGGGATTGATATTTGGAAAATAAATTAGAGGTCGAGCGTAATTAATTATATAAATGGGCTTATAAATGGTTTTGTATGTAATTAGGAGAATAATTAACGCAAAGGTATTTAAGGTAATTGTGCACCTTAATCCCATTACTCTTATATATATATATATATATATATATATATATCTTGTTTCCTTTATGCTACACGTTCATTTTTTATTTCAGAAAAATGTAAATCAAAAGGAAAACAAAGCCGACTATTACTAGAGGAATAAAATGAGGGGAAATCAGTCTAAAGTCAAGGAATTAAAGCAAAGAAGAGCAATCTCAATCAAATCTCAAAGTCCTTATCCTAATCAAGGTGAATAATAATCTAAATCATCTCAATTTTGTTTTTATAATCATTTGAATTTCGGGTTTAAGATTAAATCCATTATAATGATGATTTTGATGACGACATGCTTGGATTGTATAACATACTTGATTTAAACAAGATTTTTTGAATATAGTTTTATTCGTTTTTCAGGGTAAAATCGATTATAATGAATTTCGAATGCTATGAGGAAATTATATGTTATGTAAAACATAATTCTGGATATGGATTTTAATTTTTATAATTTTCCAAGCCATGGAAAATTTATTATGAATTTTCAAAGGAAAATATGAATAACTGGGTTTAGAAATTAATTTCGGTTATTTTATGAAGAATTTAGGTCTGAAATTTTTTATATGTTAGATAGCATATTCAAATTGAATTTCAGTAATTTTTGGGGATTTTCCTTAAATAATTTACTACGGAAAATAAATTATTTTAGGAGAAGGATTTAATTGTTTTGCTTAATGGAAGGGCTTAAGTGTGAAAGTTAATCTTTGTTTAGATCTGAAATTATGTGGTAGTTATTTTGGTAAAGAATTTGAAAATTTTAGGGCAACTAATTAAATGTTTACAAATAGGCAGGTTAGTTATAAAGTAATTACTTTAAATGGCATTAAATTAGCCTTTACCCAGAAAAGTGGGTTCCGCCTCTTTTATATGCCACCTTTTGACCCTATGCTTCAACCCTCAAACAAGTCGAAACCTGCTAGGCCGAAACTAACAAAGCCGAAACTAATACACAAGGTATCACAATGTTGGTATGTAGTGGATTGGAGAAGGGCGGAAGGCATGGTGTCGAAACATAGCTTTCGATGGGGTCGAAACCTTTGTTTACTTCCTAAAAAAAGGCGCTTGCCTGTTTTTACTAAATGCTTTCGAAGGAGTCAAAACAGATGCTTTTGAAGGGGTCTTTCTAAGTTGCTTTCGAAAGAGGTTGTCGCCTCTTGTTTAAATTGTAGCTTCCGAAGAAGTTATGTAGTTTTAAAACCATTGCTTTCGAAAAGTGTGGGGTCGACCAAGTCAAAACCCTTCTTCCATTCCTATGCCTTTCGAAGGGATTGAAGTCATCAATGTTTTCAAAAGGCAGCTTTGTTTTATATTTGTACTAATCCACTTCCTAAAAGCTTTCGAAAGGATTCAAGGGTTTAGAAGTCAATGGCTTCGAAAGGGGTTTCAAAGCTATCCTTCCAATGCTTTATTTAAATGGTTTGAGCTTTCGAAAGGAATGTGTCGAAGCCATCTGTTTTTCCCTAAACACTTTTTAATGGTTTTGAAAGGGGTACTTGCGCTTTTATTCACTTATACCCAATAAGATATATTTTAAATTAAACCCAATGGTTTTGAAAGAGGTACTTTCAAATGGTTTCGAAGCTATGCTTCTATAATTGAATGGTAATACTTTAACACATTCGAGAGGTTTCAAAAGAAAGGTTTTAAAGTGTTTCAAAAGGCATGTGTCTAGTGTTTTGAAAACAAGATTTGATCGCTTTCGAAAGGAAGTTTTCCAATGGTTTCGAAAGAAAAGATTGAAGGTTTCGAAAGCCTTAGTTTTCAAAAAAAGAACCCAGTCTCAATTTTGAAAGGTAAAACCCATGGCATTATAAAAGAGCTTTTAAATGCTTTTAAATTGGAGTTTTTAAGGAAGCTTTCGTTGATAAAATTATAGGTTAAAAGGATTAACCATGTTTTACATGAAAATGATTTCAATGATAATAAACCATAGGTGTTGGTACTATTGCATTATTATGTTTACTTCTTCTAATATACTCATTCACTTTAATATGGACCCATAATTGTACTTTGTGAAAAAAAGGCAGAATAACCAGCTGGGTTGATCCAGTAGTGAATATAAATTGAGTTTACTCCAGAATGAGTAGAATTGCATCCAGGAGGTCGGGAAGTCCAGAATATTGGATGACCAAACATTGATTAAAGAAGTTGTTAGATAGACAGCTTTATAGTAAACCCATGAAAACTATGTATAGGAAAAATTATTGGAAAGGGCCAATAGGTTCATAGTAAATCCATGAAAACTATGATTAGAAAGTGTTATTGGCAGGGGTCAATAGATTTGCAATGAACCCATGAAAACTATATTCGGACTAAGTCATTGACAGTAGTCAATAAGTTTCTAGTCAACTCATAAAAACTAGGATAAGAGGGAAGTTACTGGAGATACCAATAGGGTTAAGGAGATTCCATGAAATAGTGAAGTTATTGGTAGGGGCCAATAGGTTCTTAGTGATCCCATGAAAACTATGAAACTAGACAGGGAGTCCTTAAGTATTAAACTAGTTATTAGTTAGCCCATGAAAACTATTAGGTTAATAGTGACTCTAGAAACTATAACTGAGATAGATAGACAAAAATGAGCGGGGATGGGTAATCCAAAATTGATTTATTTGTTTGCATATCATCATAATATTTTGAATCACTATGTTTTAACCACTGTGAATGCGGGAGCATAATACATGGTTTTATAAAGTTTTGAACAAGATGCTAGTGAGGGGAAAACATGTTCCACTAAGCGGCGTGATCTCACAAGATATTTAAATGGTTTGAGATGGAAGATTATTATTCACACTAGGCTTTATGTCTGACTCAAAGTTTATGTTTTCTCCTTAAACTCTCAGGTGCTCAATTGATTTTGAGTACTTTGACTGTTGAGGTTTTCGGGTACCTCTTTAGATGAATAAGCTTCCGGAGACTTGTAGGAGATATGACAGCTATTCAGAGTTCTTTTCTATTTTGATTTCGTTGTGTTTTTTTGTAAAGGCAAAGTTGTTTAATTTCCTAGTTATATACTCTGATCATCCAAGAGGGCATCTTCATATGTTGCTCTTGGCGTATGTCGTAATAATTATATTTTCTCTAAACGTGGTTATTGTATTGGGATTATGTAATGAATTTGAAATGGTTTGAAATGGAATGTGAAAGTTGTTTTATCATTTTAATTTTTTCAATATCCATATGTTTCTGTTATATCAATGTATCTAACATTATAGTATTTGGTTGCCGAGGATTATTAATTATGGATGACTTCAGCATCTGCAGCCGTTAATTTTGGGCCTCCAAGTGGGGGATGTTACAAGTTGGTATCAGAGTGGGGTTTATGAAACTTAAAAGAAATTTAAACCTAAAAGATTTTTTTTAAAACATAATCCAATGAATCGAAAAATAAGATTTGGGCTTGGTTTAACGCTATATAAGTACGCATTACCCTCTCTTAGACCGTTCTTTTGTATCTTACTAAGGCTCATATGCAGACTTACGAGAAAAAAATATGGAGGTAGGAAATGAAAAACAAAATCTCGATGGAGGAAGCACCACAACCAACAGAAATGTTCGACCCACCAGGAGGAACTCGGGTCGACAGGCTAATGCTAACCAAAATGTAGATGCCAATGTGGGTGCTGAAAATCAACCAGTGGATATAGGGACGCGTATCAGTTCTTCGTCAATCTGATGAAAGTTGGAGTTGCTGCTGGCGTTGCTAGAAATCTTGGAGGATCTAATCCAGTGGCTCCAGTTGGGAATAATTATGCTAAGCTGAGCCGAGACTACCTCATTCTTAGTAGTAAACCATTTATGGGAACGAAGGATGCCATAGAAGTTGAGGATTGATTGTTGCATTGTGAGAGGATCTTCGCTGATTTGGGTTTGGATGATGGGTAGAGGAGAAGGCTGGCCACTAGGTAGTTGTAAGGGGCAGCGCTTCATTGGTGGAATAGTGTTGCTGTCGAAGTTCGAGAGGAAGAGTTGACTTAGGCAGAGTTTCGAAGGAGATTCGAGCAAAGGTTTTTGTCTGAAGTTGCTAAGTTGGCATTGTTGAGAAAGTTTATGGATTTGGTGCAGGGAGAGATGTTAGTAATTGAGTATGCTACTAAGTTTAATGAGTTGTCCCGATATGGACATGCTACTATAGGCACGAACATTAGGAGGAATGAGAGGTCCATTCGAGGATTGAGGACAGAGATTGCTAGGGAAATCCTGCCACATCTCCATGGTCCTTGTAATGTAGTTGTCGAGATGGCATTTCAACATAAGGAGATGCTTGCTATTTGTGCTAGAGAAAAGCCGGTTGAAATCCAGGGTTCTCAAGAAAAGAAGAGAAAGTTCTTTAAGAAGAAGGGAGCCAAAAGGGGGAGACTGCCATGAAGGAAAAGGCTGATTTACTTTGTTTCATGTGTGATAAGAAAGGTCATTATGCCCATGAGTGCCAGTCAGGCAAGGAGAAGAAGGTTGCAGAAAAGAAGAATGTGAAGTGCTTTAACTGTGAACAAGTTGGGCATTATAAGAAACAATGTCCAGAACCAATTGGGGCGGACAAGGGAAAGGTTTTTGATGTTGGGCCATCAATGCTAGGCCAACTGCAGTTGAAAAAGGGAAGACTATGATGGAAGGTACGCTTTTGATTCAGAGTATACCAGTTATGATACTATTTGATACCGGTGCATCACATTCATCTATATCTCAGAATTTGGTTGATAAGTTTTGCTTAGAACCCACATACCTTGTTACTTCCTTGAGGGTTGTGAATCCAATAGGAGGGTGTGAAATTCTAGGGATGAGATGTGAAGAATTAGAACTTGATTTATTAGGTCAAAAATTTGCTCTATATGTTTTTGATTCCATAGATTTCGGAATCATTTTGGGTATGGGTTAGTTAGGTAAGTATGAGGCTAGATATTTTACCAGGATAGGGAGATATCACTAAGACACCCTGATAGTCATAACTGAACCATACTCTCCGTGGAGAATTCTGACCACAGTAGTTGTGCTTTGTGTAATGACCCACTTTTCCTTACAGTTTAAGCTAACAATAAACCACATATATCCAACCCTGATTGAACGAAATGCGGATAGTTAGGAAAAGAAAAAAGAAAGAAGACAAGAAGAAACTAAACAACATAGCATCCCATAGTGGAACAAATAATTTATAATATATAACAATCCTTTACACAAAAACAAATCTGTAATATAAGTATATACAAACATCAATCAAAGTTTACTAACCTATTTCAACCAGACAGTTATAACAACCTGTCCTCATAATTTCTGAATAATATACATCGATAAATGCAATGGAAAAATAATCATGTAAGTGAATACGTCTTTGGGCCTCCAGCTTCTCTTCTGAAGCTCCAAATATCCAGCTAAATCTAGAAATATGCTCGGTCTGACCCGAGCATTATAGGAAAACAATGCCTAGGTCAATCTAGTAAAACTAGCGTGAGAACTCAAATCACAAGGAATTTTATTTATTTTAACTTGTAAAATCCTTTTTAATCAAAGGCATCTCGTTATACGCCGCACATAAACACGGACAGGTTTTTACCTTACGATAACCAAAATCTTTATATCAGAAAATCAAGTGATATTTTCTAAGGGAAAAAATAATAATAATCAAATAGCTGAGATGCTCATGAGTGTAAATCACAATAATACTAGATATAAAATCGAAAACCGATATGGCACGTTAGATAATTGTGTAGGATTTCCATGGAGATGCCCTCAGTACTTTGAGGAATGGTCCTCCTGCATAAGGATCAGAGATATCCTTTCGAAGAAGCATACATCCTTAGTGATGTACCATTGGAAAAACATAGCTGGCCGCGCTAAGACCGAGTGCATCGCCCCATGCATGCATAACTACTGTAGGTAATATCTAGGTGGAGCCGACTACACCCTATGGGTTTGCCAACCCTACTGGTCATGCCTCCTATCTCTGGTTTCATTCATTCCCGCTGATGAGGCTACATCCGGCATTCCAGCTTATGCACCACCACTAAATAGATCACGGAATCCCATATAGATTCCAATACACAATGGATCTCGGAATCACAGTAGATTCCCACATCTAAATTAGATCTTGGAATTACACTTGGATTCCCATACCCCAACGGGTTTCGGAATCACACATAGATTCCCATATTTAAATTTGATCTTGGAATCACATATGGATTTCCATACCCCAATGGGTTTCAGAATCACACATAGATTCCCACATCAAAATTAGATCTTAGAATCACACCTGGATTCCTATACCCCAACGGATTTCGAAATTACACATAGGTTCCTACATCTGAATATCACGAATCTCCTCTATAGAACCGTATATGGTTTTCGGAGTAGTCACGGATTAGAGTCATCTCTTACGAGTACACTCTTTCATTTCCCGGATGCTCTACAAAACCAAATATCGATTTCCAGAAGGCTCAATACCGGTTATTTAGAAAATAATCAGACAATACATAAGAGCAAGGATCACCTCCTAACCATTTAAGTGGACGGATCTCCTTATCATTTGTCCTACAAAAACAAAACGAGTTTATACGTACAGTATAGCATTACCAACAGTAGATGTACCATATAATCCCTGTGTTTCCCTTAGATATTTCCAGAGTTAAAATTCTTTGGTGTTAAGTAGGGAATAATTCCATACCATCAAAATTAAGAAGGATTACATATTTTAGCCAATATTTGATAGTCGGTTATTGAACTATCAAATAAACAAACAATCAAAACAAAGATCACATTTCCCATGGAAATCACCAAGCCTTCTAAATTAATCTTTCATTAATTTAAAATCACATTTCAATATATTTGGAAATCACTTCTATATACTTATATCAACAGTATAAGTATATTCGCAAACCAACCTAAATTTTTTATACTTAGAAAATATAACCATATACTTCCCTATGGTATGAGTATATTCACCAACCATTTTACTTTCAAAATTAGAAATCTTTCCATATACTTATACACTAATATAAGCATACTCACCAAACACTTGGAAAAAAATTCTATTTAGAAACCATATTTAAATATTCGAACCCAAATGTCATCTAAAACGGAGAACCTCGAAACACAATATCTTTATAAAACATTCTTAATAAATTCCAAACGCCGTTTATAAAACTTCTTTTTCTCAGATTCATTAAAAGTCTTTATAAATTCTTTTATAACGATCCAAAGCCATTTATAAAACTCTTCCCATATTTAATCTAACTCATTAATCGGCTCTTTAAGTCAATAACGTCCTCTTGGTAAACCATAAGTTATTTAAAATAGCTTTAAATAACAATTTACTCTTTAAACATCCTTCTGTTTCATTTTAGCCAAATATTATTTAAAACAATACTTTAGAATCTATTTAATAATATATTAAATAAATTTTAAACACCATTACTGTATCAATAAATTAATTTTAAAAACAATATTAATATAATAATCAATAAATTTTAAAACGTTATTAAACAATAATTAATTAACCTTAAACTAGTATTAATATAAAAATTAATTATCCTTTAAATATAACTAAATAACTTAAATCAATATCATTAATTAACATTAATCAAAAATTAAAATACAGATAATCTTTTTAAATAATTAATTAAAATATAATTAAAACATTTCTAAACCATAACGAAATGGCTTTAAAATAACACTGAAACTAAAACATTTTAAAACAATAAATAAATAACTTTAAAATAACGTTTAAGAATCATATTAATAAAATAATTAACTTTAAATCATTATTAAAACAATTATTAATTATCTTTAAAATATTATTACTAATAAGTTATTTCCCTTTTTAAAATCATAATAATTATCTTTAAATCTTATAATAATAATTATTCTTAAATTAACTTTTATAACAATAATTAGTTTTTTTGGAATTTGAAGGAGGCTTAATGATCACCATGGTACTTAACAAGCTACCGTATTATTCAAGTAACTTCTTAAGCTAACAACAGATATTTATATAATCAACGACTATGTAAATAAATTCAACACTTAACCATCATTAGTTAATATATCACTAATTCAAAGTGGCATATCATTTAACAAACGTCCAAAACTATAAAATAGCAAAACAAGGATTTATTCTTGCTAATTAATTGTCAAACTAATTTAATTAGCGAAACGGTGATTTATTCCGCTACCAGGTGCCCAGTTACCATACTCTATCCTGTTTAACTTAACAATAATTTATTTAGCCAAATAAACGTCAAAGATTAAGGTATATAAATTAAACGACGTTATTATTTAAAGTAACATGATTTAAATCGTGTCTGTTTTAATATGGCATAAATTTTTACTGTTGCCAAGTTATCAACGAGTTATATTACGTTGTTTTTCATGAATACAAGTCCATCGTAAAAACCGGCATGTCAATTGGTTTAAATATAAACAAGACATGTTAATTTAAAACATAGCACCCTTTTTATAAAATTTAATAATAACTAAAAACAAAGCTCACCTACAATCCAAATGGGCCGAGCTTTATCAACAAACCCAAATTGCCTTTCCCCACCCCCTCCCTCTTCTTCTTCTCCAATCATCTTTATCCCCCAACAGAAGCAAGTGCACGCGTATACATGCACGGACATCCCGACCCACCAATCACTGTTGCGATCACACCAACAAACTCGCCTCCCCACGCTCGACCTCCTTGACACTTCATTAACCCCTCTAGCCCCCTCATGCTAAATGCGACCATCAATGGTCGCACACAAAGAAAAAAATGAGGCAGAAATTTACTTCCCACGACCACCTTGCATCACTAGAACACGCACCGCCACCTCCACCGTGACCCCCACCTACGGCGCCACCTCTAGGTCGAACGTGACCAAGTCTGATGTTTCCCACTGCCCACACAACATCGATAACCGAGCGAAATCATGGCCCTAAACCCTAATTCGAACCATCCATGACAAACCAAAGCTCAAATCAAAAATAGGCCACAGTCACGACCACCGCCTCAATTCTGAGCTCCTCCCCGACTCCTCTGATCGACCCCTCGACTCTTGGTTCGTCAGAAATATTTTTTGAACGTTTTCTAATCATCTCCTTCCCTACGAAAAATCAAGCCACTAGAAATCACATGAACACCTCTAAAAATCCCCAATCACCACTAAGAACCCATCCGTACCCTCCGTTTGCCAATCCGTGATCGTCGAAAATGATCATTTTCTCGACCACTTGCTGTTCTTTACAGATATCTCTCAAAGCACTTGACAAAAATCCATGAAACTATTTTTAAATAAACTAGACTCAAAAACTCACAATTCTCCAGTTGACAGCAAGTGATAATTCAAGGTGGTTTGAGAGCGATTGATTTTTGAAGTTGAGCGAGGAATTATTTTTAATGGTTTTGAACTTACAGAGCAAAATAAAAAAGCAAAGCAAGAATGTCATGTCAGGGAGAGCGAAATCCATCCTGCCTATGCGTATAAACATATATATATATATATATATATATATATATGGCCAAGTCCAAACTAACAAAAGTCAGCATGATACATCATGTCCAAATCAAAGGGAACAATAGCGGTTTGGGAAAACAGAAAGGTAGCTGGGGAACCAAAAGGACAAGGCAGGGAAGAAAAAGGCAGCGTACTATGTGTATGATGTTTCTGGTACCCGCCACGTCGTATCACATTTGGTTACGAACCATGTTTGATAGAAAATAAATTACGATCGCGTATAACAATGTTACTAGATCACTAAACAAAAATAAGATTGATAAATTATTAGATCCTGTGAAGTCTCAAAATGCCAGCGTTTGCCGTAAAATACATCAAATGAAATTTTACTTATTTTCCAAATTAAAAATTATGGACAAATTCTAAAATTTAATTTAAAAATACATTATCAAATCAATTCTAAATTTGAAACAAATATTTTATCATAATTTTAATTCAAATCGTAATATTTAAATAAATTAAATATTCAAATTTAAAGAACCAAAATACAGGTTGTTATAGCTTTGTCAAATGTTATGGAAGTGGGAGAAGAATTAAGTCAGGATCGGGTAGCAAGAGAATTTGCAGATGTCTTTGAGCCGGTTATAGGACTACCATCGAAATGAGCCATTGAGTTTCAGATAGATCCCGTGCCCGGTGTTAAACCTATGAGTAGACCACACCAACCGAGACGAAGGAATTGAAGGTGTAGCTAGTGGACCTAGAAGGAAAGATTTTTATTAGACCGACCAGTTTGCCTCGGAAAGCGGCTGCGGTGTTCATGAAGAAGCCGGATGGGTCGTTGAGGATGTGTATTGACTATCGTAAGTTGAATGAGAGGATAATTAAGAATAAATATCCTTTGTCGTGATTATATGATCTATTAGATCAGTTGTGTGGAGCCAAAGTGTTTTTTTAGTTGGATTTGACGATAGGTTTCCATCAGTTAAGGATGGCGGAGGATAGCATTCCATTAAAAGCATTTCGGACTAGGTATGGTTCGTATGAGTAGTTAGTAATGCCATTCGGATTAACGAATGCACCTTCTTTCTTTGTTGATTTGACGAACTGAGTTTTCCGAGATTATTTGGATAGGTTCGTGTTAGTGTATATAGATGACATTTTAGTATACTCTAAGGATGAAAGAGAGCATGAGGATCATCTTGGAGTAGTGCTTGAGACATTGAGGCTGCATCAACTGAAGGAGAAGTTTTCCAAGTGTCATTTTTGGAAGAAAGAGGTTAAGTTTCTTGGTCATGTGATTTCATAGAAGGGCTTGTCAGTCGATCCAGATAAGATCGAAGCTGTTAATAATTGGAAGAGACCAAAGACGGTGATTGAGATTAGAAGTTTTCTTTGTGACAACCTTTTTTTCATTCCACAGAAAGACGCATCATTAATAAGAAAGAAAGGGATAGAAAAGAGAAAAGATAGAAAGAAAGAACAAAACAATATCAGAATCTCACAGCGGAACGAATAAATTATATTAATCACATAAGTATTACATAATATAAAACATCAATCAGAGTTACACAGGTTATACATCACATACTAGACATTTATAACACCTATCTAGTCAATACAACTCAAATATACAACGGAGAAACCAATACAGCGGAAAACTATATATCCACAAATGATGAAGCCTTCTGCTCCATACCACCTCCAGAATTCGTCAAAGCTAACCCGAATCCCTTGGCTACTCCTAAAAATTTGAGTACCCAAGATGTGATATCTCAGAAATTTTAGCAATATCAATTTAATAATCTATATTTAAAATTAAATTGATTTGATAAAATTTTAATAAAAATTTACTTGATTTAATAATCCAATTAAATAAATGTGTAATTTATGAATTTTATCTTTTAAAAGCTAATAATTGTTTTCCTATTTATAATGTATGTATGTATGTATGTATATATATATCTATATATATATTGTGAATGGACAAGTTTGATTTGAAGTTAAATAAGCAAATAAAATATGGTTTTTAAAATTCTAATATTCATTTGATAATTTGAAGATTATTATTTTATTTAATAAATAACTAATTGTTTAAAATACTTAAAGTAATTATTTTAAACTGTATAATTGTATTTCAAATATAGTTTAAATTTTAATAAGATAAACAAAAGTTTATTTTATTTCTTTTTGAATATAGCTTAATAATTATAATTTGGAATTTATTTAAAAATTTAAAAATACCAATTGTATATTAAAACATTAATGTAATTAATTAAGTTGAATAAGATAAGTAATTTATAACTTCTCTTATAAATTATTTAAAATTAATAAATATGATATTTTATAATAATAATAAATGTATAAATGTAGATATGTTTTTAAAGACAATATTATTATTTTTAAATTTAATATGTTAATATAAATCAGTTTTAAGTAGAATTTTAATGTATAAATAACATTTGAATTTGATTTAGTTTTGAAATTCAAATTAATAAATATATGTAGATCTTGTAAATAAGTTTTCACTTTTATGTAAATTATTTTATTTAATTTTCATTAAAAAGAAATACATATACATTTATTTATGAAACTAATATATATGTATTTAATAAAGTAAAGAGAATTTCATTTATCTTTAAAAAAAATAAGTATAAAAAAAATATGTATAGAACAAGTGTTGATATCCTAAGTAACTAATGAGAGATGTGTTATCATATTAATATAAGTTTGAGACAAGTGTCTTTTATTTTGATTTTCTTTTAATTTTTAAAATAAATCATTCATACCTATATAAAACATGTTTTCTTCAAGCTCTTCCTTTTCTAAATCTTCATTCTTTTTTCAAAGTTAAGAAGAAGATAAATCTCAGCTGAAAACAAATTTGCTTTCAAACTCTCAAAAACAAAATTTAAATCATATTCAAAATTTGGTTTTTCAAATGCAATGCAACCCTTCCTCAAATTCAAAAAAAAATTGGAAATCATTTTTAAAACCAAAAATCTGAAGTCCTCTTCATATTCATCAACTTGAAAATCATTCTGCAACCTGAAATTCATTTTCCTTGAATCTGAGGATCAAATGTAAAGCCTCTGCATTCTTTTAAGATCTGGAAATCAAGCCTTAAACCATCAAAGCCAGCATTTTCAAGTTTTCAAATTAAAGATTTAAATGCTAATGGAATCAAGCCTGCAACCTGAAATTCATTTCAAAAGCAAGCTTGCCTGCATTCTTTAGCCAGAGGCCTGCATGCAAGTTTTAACAACAAACACTCAAGTTAAATCAAGTTTCAACAACTCAGTTTTTAAGCATGGAAGTAAAAGTTTCCAACTGCAAATTTTGAAATCAGTTCCAAAAATCTCTGCCTCTGTTTCTTGCAATAACAGGTGAGTAACATTACTAACTTAAAAGATTAAGTGTGAAATTGTTGCATGTTTTTCCTTCTGAGTTAAATATGTTTGTGTGAATGAACATTGATGGATTTATGTGCAATTTGGATGTTTAATACATGCATATATGTGACTGTACTTCCTATGACTCTGGTTCCAGAACCAGATTCTTTTAAAAATAAAAATAAATCCTCTTGTTCTTGTTTAAATTTTGTTAGGGATTAAATCCTGAAGCTAATGTGTTAATTATAACATAGTTTAGTTCATAAATTTATTTAAGTAAAATAAAGTGGGGTGATGTTTCTGAAAATTGTAAAACTTTAGAGTATGTTAAATTAAGTTGAAACTCAAACATTATAAAATATAAATTCAGTATTATAATCTGAAAACTTAAACAAAAACATGATTTTTAAAATTAAAATCATATTGTTTAGTTAGGGATTGGGATTGCAGTACATATTTGAACTGAAACTGGGTTTGAGTCAATACTTGATGATCAAGTTGATCAGAAGGTTTGGGGTTCTTGGTGGAGGAAGTGTAGTGGTCAGAGGGTGTGGCAAAAATGCCAGGAAGATGTATAGTGTGCAGTGGAGGCGATGGGAGGTTGACAAGATCTGTTAACCTAGTTTTGGCATGGTTCGAAGTTTCTGATAATCTGGTTCTTCCTAGTGGACCGAGCGTATTGGAATTCAAGGTGTTCGTAGTTGGAGTATTGATGCAGGTGTGGTCGGAGTAGCAGTCGACAAGGTGGCCGAAGGAGGGAGAAGTGAGGGATTTCAGGTTCGGGGTGGAGGTGTGCCTGTTGTTGCTGACAGGTTTGGATTGGGTAAAAAAATCGAATTCGTTTTCGAGTGGAATTGAGGGGTTTGACGGTCGCGAGGCGATGCTGAGATGGACGACGATTTGTTCATGGCCTGGGTGGTGGCCGGAGGTGGCCAAGACCTCCGTGCACATGCACGGAGCAGAGGAAAGTATCAGGGAAGTTTGAGACTTGCAGTAGTATTGTACTCGAGTTATACTCAAGTGAATTCGAATTTTGCTCGAAGTTATCTAGTTTGCGACTCGAAGTAATACGGTGGTCTCGGGTATCTCCAGTAGTTACAGGTTTCTTTGAAAACCTGTGTAAATTTTCAGTTCAAAGATTTGTTTTAAAATCTGAAGCAGTTTTAAACAAGAATTTAAAATTTAAATTTAAAAAGGTATGGTTTTCAATCTAAGTTGAATTCCAGTTTTAAATTTAATTCAAATTTTTTTTTTAATAAATGTTTACAGGTTTCTTTGGGAAACCTGTATATTTCCAGTTCATAAGGAAATGAAGTTTTAAAATCTGGGACAGTTTTTTTTAAACAAGAATTTAAAACTTAAATTTAAAAAATAGAGTTTTCAAACTAAGATTTGAATTCCAGTTTTTAAATTTAATTCAAACTTTTTAATGGTAAAGTGTTTAACAACTTTAAAGAGTTTACTTAAATTGAATTTAGAGATAGGGTTTTAAAATTTAAAGTATAAGATTTAAACATAAGCTTAAATCTGAAAACAAGATTCAAATTTGAATCATGTTTTGAAAATAAAAGAATTTTTTTTAAAATTTTGAAATGTTTAAACAGCTTTTGAAATTGAATCATATTTTAAATATGATTTGTATTATAAATATGGGTTTAAATTTCCTCTAAACTTCTTTATAATATGAGAAATTATTTAGCATAAGTTCAAAAAGGTTTTAGAATGTTTTTAAAACTTTGATAGGTTAAGTTTGATTTCATTTTAAATTTTAAATTTAAAATGTAATTTGGAAACAAATTTTAAGGTAAGTTGTTTTAAAATACTTTATTAATGATTAAGTAATCATTAATAAGAAATGTTTTATTTTTAAAGTAAATTAAAGATTTAATGATCTTTGTTTCATTAAAATTAGTAATTTAAATAATTTAATTAATTAATTTGTTTGATTAATTAAAGATTTGAAATAAATTAATTTAGGATAATTAAATTTGTAATTAATTTAAGTTAATTATTTAAGAAAGATAATTAAGAATTTGTTAATAAGTTAATGAAGGTCATTAACTTGTGATTATTTATTAATCAATTAATGTAACTAATTTTGATAATTAATTGGATTGATTAATTTAGATAATCAATTATGAACTTAATTAAGTATGATTACTTTATGAAAATAATTAAAGATATTAATTACTCATTGTAATTAATTTATTAATTGGATTAGTTTAAATTAATTAATTAAGTTTAATTAATTTAGAATAATCATTGTATGAGTTGATAAGTAATCAATGAGGAATAATTACTTAGAGAAGTAATTAAGTTAAGCAAATTACTGAAGGTAATTAATTAAAGTATTGAAGAGTTTTGGGAATTAATTACTTTGTGTAATTAAAGGTAATTTCTTTATGAAGTAATTAATAATTAATTACTTTGTGTAATTTATTTAAGCATTGATCGATTAAGTCTTTTTGAAATAATTAAGTGACGTAATTAATTAAGGGTAATTAATTACTAATGAGATTAATCAAGATTGATTAATAAATATAATTAATTATTAAATGTAATTAATTTGGGAGTAATTAAGAAGTAATTAAGAGTAGTTAATTACCAAATGTAATTAATCAAAAGTGATTAATAATTGTGGTTTAATTAAGGTTAATTACTTAATATAATTAATTTAAATAAGTAATTAATTTAAATTTAATTAAGGATCATTAATTAATATGATTAATGATGTAATTAAGGATTAATTGATTAGGATTAATTAATCAAATGGTAAGTGATTAAGGAAGTAATTAATTAAGGATTAATGTAATTAATTAATTATTTGATGGAGTAATTAAAGGTTAATTACTGATTTTGGTTAAGAATAATTAATTTGTAAAATTAATTAAAGATAATTACTTGAATGTAATTAAGGGATAATTAATCAAAGGTGATTAATTAAGGTGATTAATTTGAGCATAATTATTTAATTGATTGGTAATCAATTAAGGGTTAAGTAAGCAAGTTTTAAATGAGGAAGTAATTAATTTAATTCATTTTAAATTAATTAAAGAATAAGTAATTAATTTAATTCACTTTAAATTAATTAGTGATAGAAGTAATTAATTTAATTCATTTTAAATTAATTATATATGGTGTGATTATAGATCTATGCTTATGAATGGATGATTTGGTTTACCCTGAATGGTTTGAATCTCAGACATGAGATAAATAGTGTTGTGTGTTATGGATGCATTGGTTGCATTGTGATGATGATATAAGTATCTATTGGTGATGATAATATAGATTATCAATTTGTGATGATTACCTGTTTATAATATTATTGATTATCTATTATAATGATGTGAATTATCTATCTGTGTGTATATAGATAATTAGATTGAATTGTTTTAAACTTAAAACAACTTGGACCTAAAAGACACGCTTTGGATTTCGATGAGACCAGGATCAGGTTTCCATATTTGGAATCCGAAAACCACATCGATTCCAATTAACGTTAGGTCGTGAATCTAAGTGTAGCAAGTGAAGACTCGAGGTGTAAGGGCTATACGTCAGTATAACTCTGTGGGTGATTCCGTAATGAGTTTGACGGAATACTGCTTGTAGATTCGAGATGGTGAATCAGAGTGCAAGGGCTATGGTCGTTGACTCTAAGGGTGATTCCAATAATGAGTGCAACGAGATAGTGCCTTCGGTTTCGTTCGAACCCGGAACGAACTTGTATGGATTGAATGCTTTCAGAACATCGTCAGGTGGACGATGAGCATTCTAAGATAGATGTGTCCTATAAAGGTAATCGTAACCTCAAGCCTCATCAACCGGGAATGGCTAAAACAGGGGAGGTGCAGCAAGGCTTTGTGGGTAGCCCCCACTAGAGAGCAAGATTTACTCCTGTCTAGAGGTCCCTTTATATTCGGCTGTGTGGGCGGTTGATTCGCGACAACTGTCGGGGTTGTCTTGTTCGAAACTATTCAGTAAGGAATGGGTCCGGCCTTGTGTTGCAAGGGAGTTAGGGTGGCTCCTCAGTACGGTGATCTAGGCCACATACTGTGACGGGCGGTACCCCAGTAGCCCTGCCATTGTATGGAATCCAAAATCCAATAAGTGCCAACGGATTTGATTGTATTACCCACTTTTGTGGCTAGTAGCTGGAATTTAATGAATGTAACAATTTCGGCTATTTCTTATTTATTTGAAAACCCTAGACACTATTATAATATCATCGGATTTCCTATCAAATGTTTTGGTTAGCGTAAGGTAAAAACTTTTCCATGTTTATGTGTGGGAAGTCTTACGTGATACCTTTTCTTTTCAAAGGTTTTTAAAGTTAAGCAACCTTAACCTGTTACTAACACCAGACCCATGTCTGACCCGGAGTTTATTCTAGTTTTTCATAAACTCTTGGGTACTCAAATTTTTACGAGTAGCCAAGGGATTCAGGTTAGCTTTGACGAATTGTGGAGGTGCAATGGAGCAGGAGGCTTCTGCGTAGTAGTTATAGTTATCCGCTGTGTTTGGTATCTCTGAGTTATGTGTGATGTTGTATTGAGTTGTATAACTAGACAGGTGTTTATAACTGTCTAGTATGTGTTGTATTATCTGTGTACTCTGATAGTGGTTGTAAACTATGTAAATATTTTATGTATTAATATAATTTATTCGTTCCGCGGTTTAGATTCTGATGTATTGTTTCTTCTTCTTCTCTTTCATTCTCTTTTCTATCCCTTTCTTTCTTATTAGCGATGCAACTTCCTGGAGTTTGGAAGTTGGGCCGTGAAAGTGTTATCAGAGCATTAGATTGAGTGAATACCTAGGCTTTGGAATGGTGTCTATCTTGAGAGAGCGTACTTGTAGTTTTGATATATATCTATATATATATATATATATATATACTTATTTATTATTTCTACCTATCTGTTGGGTTACCTGTTCAGGTTTTCCAACATAAGTTATAAAGGTAGATAAGGTAGTGGTGTGTGTAACACGATTACTACCACTGGTTGGAGTTTGAATGTTTGAGGTTGGAAGTGAATTTGTCGAGACTGTAGACCTAATACCGTCTCGAATGAGTTGTGCAGTGGTGTAGAGATTTCATCGATCTCTGAAGGTAACCTGTTAAGGTTCAGAGTTTATCTTTAAAGATGGATGAGTAGAGTTTGGATCTGTTGGTTGGCAGAAGTGTGTGATGGTATTTGGTACCTCAGGAAGTAGTAGCTGCGTGATGAGACGCAGTGAATATGGATGTCTCCAAAGATGTTTTCTTTGGAACAAGTTTTAGGGAGATATGTCTGGTTCGGTGTTGTGGCTGAGTTCAGCAGGATGTGGTGGTTGGCTTTGAGGGCCGAGTTTCTCGAAGAACTTCAGCTAAGGAAGTTTTGGCATTGGTGTCAGTAGTGCAACTCGGAGTGTCTGTGTTGGCAGAAGTTGGCTGGCTCAGTGGTATCTGAAGGTGGAGTTTAGAAGCAGCAGAGTGGACCCAATACTTTATTGGATTGGCTAATTAAGAGGAAGCTGTTCTGTTTGGTAAAGAGAGAACAGTTTTCTTTGGAAATTGGTCTGTGTTGATCGCAAAAGCGACTTGCGATAGGTTGAGTGTTCTTTTGAGGTATTGAAGAATTTTTGGTTGTCTTCTGGGAAGTCGGAAGTTTGTCCACTTCTGAAGATTGAGTTTTCTTATCGACCGGATTCCAGGAGTGCTACCGGTGGATCAGCTAGTAGAAGGATGGTTTCTCGAGATAGGTTTGGTGAGGCAGATCAGGATTGGTGAAACATCTGAGTTTTCTTTGGATATGTTGAGCCATATTTTTGGGAAGTGATGTCCAGTTTGTGCTCATATTCTTCATCAGAAGTGTCTTCTGTGTCAGATCAGAGTTGTGCAGCTGAAGCAGTTTGGGAATGTTTCTGTTTTGTCTTTCCTGATAGAAGAAGTGAGTTTGTTCTTCTGAGGTTTGAAGAGTAGAATTGGTGGACATAGTCTTGGTTGATATTGAGGAGATCGTTGTGTTGGGTTGTTTTTGGTCTAGATTGTTTTTAGAGGAATCAGCAAGAGTTAAGCTGATCAGTTTGGATGTAGGAAGCCCAGGATCGTTAAAAGATTTTGTGGTTTAGGGACGAAGGAATTTGGATTCCGGAGTCGGAGTTTTGTTTTGGATCTCTTCTGTGTTTTGGTTGGATTGGTGTTTGGTTTTCAAGAGTTGAATTGCCAGTTTGGATAATTGGATTTATGAGTTTCACGTATCTCCGAGGGAGTACGTGTATGAGTTATCTCTGGTAGTGGAACCAGCTGTTCAAGAAGGTTTAATGGTTGAGTCAGACTCGTATGTAGTCTGATATCTTGTCCAGTTCTATAGATCTAGATGAGTAGAAGCTCTGTAGCTTCGTAGTTTAGATTGTTTGTATTTTGTAGGGCGAGTATCCCGGTATATATATATATACTTGGGGAAACTCGTGGGAATTCATCCAGAATTTTATCTGGACAATTAACTTTGTTTGATTAGATAAATTGGTTGCTATGGTTGTTAGCATATGATTGATGTATGTTTGTAATTTAAAATTTAAAATTTTAAATGGGTTATTAAATTACCTTTTCATTTAAATTTCGGGGACGAAATTCTTTTAAGGGGGGAGGAATGTGATATTCCAGAAATTTTAGCAATATCAATTTAATAATCTATATTTAAAATTAAATTGATTTGATAAAAATTTAATAAAAATTTACTTGATTTAATAATCCAATTAAATAAATGTGTAATTTATGAATTTTATCTTTTAAAAGCTAATAATTGTTTTCCTATTTATAATGTATGTATGTATGTATATATATATATATATATATATATATATATATATATATATATATATATATATATTGTGAATGGACAAGTTTGATTTGAAGTTAAATAAGCAAATAAAATATGGTTTTTAAAATTCTAATATTCATTTGATAATTTGAAGATTATTATTTTATTTAATAAATAACTAATTGTTTAAAATACTTAAAGTAATTATTTTAAACTGTATAATTGTATTTCAAATATAGTTTAAATTTTAATAAGATAAACAAAAGTTTATTTTATTTCTTTTTGAATATAGCTTAATAATTATAATTTGGAATTTATTTAAAAATTTAAAAATACCAATTGTATATTAAAACATTAATGTAATTAATTAAGTTGAATAAGATAAGTAATTTATAACTTCTCTTATAAATTATTTAAAATTAATAAATATGATATTTTATAATAATAATAAATGTATAAATGTAGATATGTTTTTAAAGACAATATTATTATTTTTAAATTTAATATGTTAATATAAATCAGTTTTAAGTAGAATTTTAATGTATAAATAACATTTGAATTTGATTTAATTTTGAAATTCAAATTAATAAATATATGTAGATCTTGTAAATAAGTTTTCACTTTTATGTAAATTATTTTATTTCATTTTCATTAAAAAGAAATACATATACATTTATTTATGAAACTATTATATATGTATTTAATAAAGTAAAGAGAATTTCATTTATCTTTAAAAAAAATAAGTATAAAAAAAATATGTATAGAACAAGTGTTGATATCCTAAGTAACTAATGAGAGATGTGTTATCATATTAATATAAGTTTGAGACAAGTGTCTTTTATTTTGATTTTCTTTTAATTTTTAAAATAAATCATTCATACCTATATAAAACATGTTTTCTTCAAGCTCTTCCTTTTCTAAATCTTCATTCTTTTTTCAAAGTTAAGAAGAAGATAAATCTCAGCTGAAAACAAATTTGCTTTCAAACTCTCAAAAACAAAATTTAAATCATATTCAAAATTTGGTTTTTCAAATGCAATGCAACCCTTCCTTAAATTCAAAAAAAAATTGGAAATCATTTTTAAAACCAAAAATCTGAAGTCCTCTTCATATTCATCAACTTGAAAATCATTCTGCAACCTGAAATTCATTTTCCTTGAATCTGAGGATCAAATGTAAAGCCTCTGCATTCTTTTAAGATCTGGAAATCAAGCCTTAAACCATCAAAGCCAGCATTTTCAAGTTTTCAAATTAAAGATTTAAATGCTAATGGAATCAAGCCTGCAACCTGAAATTCATTTCAAAAGCAAGCTTGTCTGCATTCTTTAGCCAGAGGCCTGCATGCAAGTTTTAACAACAAACACTCAAGTTAAATCAAGTTTCAACAACTCAGTTTTTAAGCATGGAAGTAAAAGTTTCCAACTGCAAATTTTGAAATCAGTTCCAAAAATATCTGCCTCTGTTTCTTGCAATAACAGGTGAGTAACATTACTAACTTAAAAGATTAAGTGTGAAATTGTTGCATGTTTTTCCTTCTGAGTTAAATATGTTTGTGTGAATGAACATTGATGGATTTATGTGCAATTTGGATGTTTAATACATGCATATATGTGACTGTACTTCCTATGACTCTGGTTCCAGAACCAGATTCTTTTAAAAATAAAAATAAATCCTCTTGTTCTTGTTTAAATTTTGTTAGGGATTAAATCCTGAAGCCAATGTGTTAATTATAACATAGTTTAGTTCATAAATTTATTTAAGTAAAATAAAGTGGGGTGATGTTTCTGAAAATTGTAAAACTTTAGAGTATGTTAAATTAAGTTGAAACTCAAACATTATAAAATATAAATTCAGTATTATAATCTGAAAACTTAAACAAAAAGATGATTTTTAAAATTAAAATCATATTGTTTAGTTAGGGATTGGGATTGCAGTACTTATTTGAACTGAAACTGGGTTTGAGTCAATCTTTGATGATCAAGTTGATCAGAAGGTTTGGGGTTCTTGGTGGAGGAAGTGTAGTGGTCAGAGGGTGTGGCAAAAATGCCAGGAAGATGTATAGTGTGCAGTGGAGGCGATGGGAGGTTGACAAGATCTGTTAACCTAGTTTTGGCATGGTTCGAAGTTTCTGATAATCTGGTTCTTCCTAGTGGACCGAGCGTATTGGAATTCAAGGTGTTCGTAGTTGGAGTATTGATGCAGGTGTGGTCGGAGTAGCAGTCGACAAGGTGGCCGAAGGAGGGAGAAGTGAGGGATTTCAGGTTCGGGGTGGAGGTGTGCCTGTTGTTGCTGACAGGTTTGGATTGGGTAAAAAAATCGAATTCGTTTTCGAGTGGAATTGAGGGGATTGATGGTCGCGAGGCGATGCTGAGATGGACGACGATTTGTTCATGGCCTGGGTGGTGGCCGGAGGTGGCCAAGACCTCCGTGCACATGCACGGAGCAGAGGAAAGTATCAGGGAAGTTTGAGACTTGCAGTAGTATTGTACTCGAGTTATACTCAAGTGAATTCGAATTTTGCTCGAAGTTATCTAGTTTGTGACTCGAAGTAATACGGTGGTCTCGGGTATCTCCAGTAGTTACAGGTTTCTTTGAAAACCTGTATAAATTTCAGTTCAAAGATTTGTTTTAAAATCTGAAGCAGTTTTAAACAAGAATTTAAAATTTAAATTTAAAAAGGTATGGTTTTCAATCTAAGTTGAATTCCAGTTTTAAATTTAATTCAAATTTTTTTTTTAATAAATGTTTACAGGTTTCTTTGGGAAACCTGTATATTTCCAGTTCATAAGGAAATGAAGTTTTAAAATCTGGGACAGTTTTTTTTAAACAAGAATTTAAAACTTAAATTTAAAAAATAGAGTTTTCAAACTAAGATTTGAATTCCAGTTTTTAAATTTAATTCAAACTTTTTAATGGTAAAATGTTTAACAACTTTAAAGAGTTTACTTAAATTGAATTTAGAGATAGGGTTTTAAAATTTAAAGTATAAGATTTAAACATAAGCTTAAATCTGAAAACAAGATTCAAATTTGAATCATGTTTTGAAAATAAAAGTATTTTTTTTTAAATTTTGAAATGTTTAAACAGCTTTTGAAATTGAATCATATTTTAAATATGATTTGTATTATAAATATGGGTTTAAATTTCCTCTAAACTTCTTTATAATATGAGAAATTATTTAGCATAAGTTCAAAAAGGTTTTAGAATGTTTTTAAAACTTTGATAGGTTAAGTTTGATTTCATTTCAAATTTAAAATTTAAAATGTAATTTGGAAACAAATTTTAAGATAAGTTGTTTTAAAATACTTTATTAATGATTAAGTAATCATTAATAAGAAATGTTTTATTTTTAAAGTAAATTAAAGATTTAATGATCTTTGTTTCATTAAAATTAGTAATTTAAATAATTTAATTAATTAATTTGTTTGATTAATTAAAGATTTGAAATAAATTAATTTAGGATAATTAAATTTGTAATTAATTTAAGTTAATTTTTTAAGAAAGATAATTAAGAATTTGTTAATAAGTTAATGAAGGTCATTAACTTGTGATTATTTATTAATCAATTAATGTAACTAATTTTGATAATTAATTGGATTGATTAATTTAGATAATCAATTATGAACTTAATTAAGTATGATTACTTTATGAAAATAATTAAAGATATTAATTACTCATTGTAATTAATTTATTAATTGGATTAGTTTAAATTAATTAATTAAGTTTAATTAATTTAGAATAATCATTGTATGAGTTGATAAGTAATCAATGAGGAATAATTACTTAGAGAAGTAATTAAGTTAAGCAAATTACTGAAGGTAATTAATTAAGGTATTGAAGAGTTTTGGGAATTAATTACTTTGTGTAATTAAAGGTAATTTCTTTATGAAGTAATTAATAATTAATTACTTTGTGTAATTTATTTAAGCATTGATCGATTAAGTCTTTTTGAAATAATTAAGTGACGTAATTAATTAAGGGTAATTAATTACTAATGAGATTAATCAAGATTGATTAATAAATATAATTAATTATTAAATGTAATTAATTTGGGAGTAATTAAGAAGTAATTAAGAGTAGTTAATTACCAAATGTAATTAATCAAAAGTGATTAATAATTGTGGTTTAATTAAGGTTAATTACTTAATATAATTAATTTAAATAAGTAATTAATTTAAATTTAATTAAGGATCATTAATTAATATGATTAATGATGTAATTAAGGATTAATTGATTAGGATTAATTAATCAAATGGTAAGTGATTAAGGAAGTAATTAATTAAGGATTAATGTAATTAATTAATTATTTGATGGAGTAATTAAAGGTTAATTACTGATTTTGGTTAAGAATAATTAATTTGTAAAATTAATTAAAGATAATTACTTGAATGTAATTAAGGGATAATTAATCAAAGGTGATTAATTAAGGTGATTAATTTGAGCATAATTATTTAATTGATTGGTAATCAATTAAGGGTTAAGTAAGCAAGTTTTAAATGAGGAAGTAATTAATTTAATTCATTTTAAATTAATTAAAGAATAAGTAATTAATTTAATTCACTTTAAATTAATTAGTGATAGAAGTAATTAATTTAATTCATTTTAAATTAATTATATATGGTGTGATTATAGATCTATGCTTATGAATGGATGATTTGGTTTACCCTGAATGGTTTGAATCTCAGACATGAGATAAATAGTGTTGTGTGTTATGGATGCATTGGTTGCATTGTGATGATGATATAAGTATCTATTGGTGATGATAATATAGATTATCAATTTGTGATGATTACCTGTTTATAATATTATTGATTATCTATTATAATGATGTGAATTATCTATCTGTGTGTATATAGATAATTAGATTGAATTGTTTTAAACTTAAAACAACTTGGACCTAAAAGACACGCTTTGGATTTCGATGAGACCAGGATCAGGTTTCCATATTTGGAATCCGAAAACCACATCGATTCCAATTAACGTTAGGTCGTGAATCTAAGTGTAGCAAGTGAAGACTCGAGGTGTAAGGGCTATACGTCAGTATAACTCTGTGGGTGATTCCGTAATGAGTTTGACGGAATACTGCTTGTAGATTCGAGATGGTGAATCAGAGTGCAAGGGCTATGGTCGTTGACTCTAAGGGTGATTCCAATAATGAGTGCAACGAGATAGTGCCTTCGGTTTCGTTCGAACCCGGAACGAACTTGTATGGATTGAATGCTTTCAGAACATCGTCAAGTGGACGATGAGCATTCTAAGATAGATGTGTCCTATAAAGGTAATCGTAACCTCAAGCCTCATCAACCGAGAATGGCTAAAACAGGGGAGGTGCAGCAAGGCTTTGTGGGTAGCCCCCACTAGAGAGCAAGATTTACTCCTGTCTAGAGGTCCCTTTATATTCGGCTGTGTGGGCGGTTGATTCGCGACAACTGTCGGGGTTGTCTTGTTCGAAACTATTCAGTAAGGAATGGGTCCGGCCTTGTGTTGCAAGGGAGTTAGGGTGGCTCCTCAGTACGGTGATCTAGGCCACATACTGTGACGGGCGGTACCCCAGTAGCCCTGCCATTGTATGGAATCCAAAATCCAATAAGTGCCAACGGATTTGATTGTATTACCCACTTTTGTGGCTAGTAGCTGGAATTTAATGAATGTAACAATTTCGGCTATTTCTTATTTATTTGAAAACCCTAGACACTATTATAATATCATCGGATTTCCTATCAAATGTTTTGGTTAGCGTAAGGTAAAAACTTTTCCATGTTTATGTGTGGGAAGTCTTACGTGATACCTTTTCTTTTCAAAGGTTTTTAAAGTTAAGCAACCTTAACCTGTTACTAACACCAGACCCATGTCTGACCCGGAGTTTATTCTAGTTTTTCATAAACTCTTGGGTACTCAAATTTTTACGAGTAGCCAAGGGATTCAGGTTAGCTTTGACGAATTGTGGAGGTGCAATGGAGCAGGAGGCTTCTGCGTAGTAGTTATAGTTATCCGCTGTGTTTGGTATCTCTGAGTTATGTGTGATGTTGTATTGAGTTGTATAACTAGACAGGTGTTTATAACTGTCTAGTATGTGTTGTATTATCTGTGTACTCTGATAGTGGTTGTAAACTATGTAAATATTTTATGTATTAATATAATTTATTCGTTCCGCGGTTTAGATTCTGATGTATTGTTTCTTCTTCTTCTCTTTCATTCTCTTTTCTATCCCTTTCTTTCTTATTAGCGATGCAACTTCCTGAAGTTTGGAAGTTGGGCCGTGAAAGTGTTATCAGAGCATTAGATTGAGTGAATACCTAGGCTTTGGAATGGTGTCTATCTTGAGAGAGCGTACTTGTAGTTTTGATATATATCTATATATATATATATATATATACTTATTTATTATTTCTACCTATCTGTTGGGTTACCTGTTCAGGTTTTCCAACATAAGTTATAAAGGTAGATAAGGTAGTGGTGTGTGTAACACGATTACTACCACTGGTTGGAGTTTGAATGTTTGAGGTTGGAAGTGAATTTGTCGAGACTGTAGACCTAATACCGTCTCGAATGAGTTGTGCAGTGGTGTAGAGATTTCATCGATCTCTGAAGGTAACCTGTTAAGGTTCAGAGTTTATCTTTAAAGATGGATGAGTAGAGTTTGGATCTGTTGGTTGGCAGAAGTGTGTGATGGTATTTGGTACCTCAGGAAGTAGTAGCTGCGTGATGAGACGCAGTGAATATGGATGTCTCCAAAGATGTTTTCTTTGGAACAAGTTTTAGGGAGATATGTCTGGTTCGGTGTTGTGGCTGAGTTCAGCAGGATGTGGTGGTTGGCTTTGAGGGCCGAGTTTCTCGAAGAACTTCAGCTAAGGAAGTTTTGGCATTGGTGTCAGTAGTGCAACTCGGAGTGTCTGTGTTGGCAGAAGTTGGCTGGCTCAGTAGTATCTGAAGGTGGAGTTTAGAAGCAGCAGAGTGGACCCAATACTTTATTGGATTGGCTAATTAAGAGGAAGCTGTTCTGTTTGGTAAAGAGAGAACAGTTTTCTTTGGAAATTGGTCTGTGTTGATCGCAAAAGCGACTTGTGATAGGTTGAGTGTTCTTTTGAGGTATTGAAGAATTTTTGGTTGTCTTCTGGGAAGTCGGAAGTTTGTCCACTTCTGAAGATTGAGTTTTCTTATCGACCGGATTCCAGGAGTGCTACCGGTGGATCAGCTAGTAGAAGGATGGTTTCTCGAGATAATATTATTGATTTGTGATGATTACCTGTTTATAATATTATTGATTATCTATTATAATGATGTGAATCTATCTGTGTGTATATAGATAATTAGATTGAATTGTTTTAAACTTGAAACAACTTGGACCTAAAAGACATGCTTTGGATTTTGATGAGACCGGGATCGGGTTTCCATATTTGGAATCCGAAAACCACATCGATTCCAATTAACGCTAGGTCGTGAATCTAAGTGTAGCAAGTGAAGACTCGAGGTTTAAGGGCTATACGTCAGTATAACTCTGTGGGTGATTCCGTAATGAGTTTGACGGAATAGTGCTTGTAGATTCGAGATGGTGAATCAGAGTGCAAGGGCTATGGTCGTTGACTCTAAGGGTGATTCCAATAATGAGTGCAACGAGATAGTGCTTTCGGTTTCGTTCGAACCCGGAACGAACTTGTATGGATTGAATGCTTTCAGAACATCGTCAGGTGGACGATGAGCATTCTAAGATAGATGTGTCCTATAAAGGTAATCGTAACCTCAAGCCTCATCAACCGGGAATGGCTAAAACAGGGGAGGTGCAGCAAGGCTTCGTGGGTAGCCCCCACTGGAGAGCAAGATTTACTCCTGTCTAGAGGTCCCTTTATATTCGGCTGTGTGGGTGGTTGATTCGCGACAACTGCCGGGGTTGTCTTGTTCGCAACTATTTAGTAAGGAATGGGTCCGGCCTTGTGTTGCAGGGGAGTTAGGGTTGCTCCTCGGTACGGTGATCTAGGCCACGTACTGTGACGGGCGGTACCCCAGTAGCCCTGCCATTGTATGGAATCCAAAATCCAGTAAGTGCCAACGGTTTTGATTGTATTACCCACTTTTGTGGCTAGTAGCTGGAATTTAATGAATGTAACAATTTCGGCTATTTCTTATTTATTTGAAAACCCTAGACACTATTATAATATCATCGGATTTCCTATCAAATGTTTTGGTTAGCGTAAGGTAAAAACTTTTCCATGTTTATGTGTGGGAAGTCTTACGTGATACCTTTTCTTTTCAAAGGTTTTTAAAGTTAAGCAACCTTAACCTGTTACTTACACCAGACCCATGTCTGACCCGAAGTTTATTCTAGTTTTTCATAAACTCTTGGGTACTCAAATTTTTACGAGTAGCCAAGGGATTCAGGTTAGGATTCAGGTTATCTTTGACGAATTGTGGAGGAGCAATGGAGCAGGAGGCTTCTGCGTAGTAGTTATAGTTGTCCGCTGTGTTTGGTATCTTTGAGTTATGTGTGATGTTGTATTGAGTTGTATAACTAGACAGGTGTTTATAACTGTCTAGTATGTATTGTATTATATGTGTACTCTGATAGTGGTTGTAAACTATGTAAATATTTTATGTACTAATATAATTTATTCGTTCCGCTGTTTAGATTCTGATGTATTGTTTCTTCTTCTTCTCTTTCTTTCTCTTTTCTATCCCTTTCTTTCTTATTAGCGATGCGACTTCCTGAAGTTTGGAAGTTGGTTCGTGAAACAAGAGTTTAAGAAAACAGAAGAAAAAAACTCCAGGTCAGACATGGGTCTGGTGTGAGTAAACAGTTTAAAGTTTCTTAACTTTGAAAACCTTTGAAAACAAAAGGTATCTCATAAGACTTCTCGCACATAAACTTGGAAAAGTTTTTACTTACGATAAACAAAACATTTTTATAGCAAATCCAGTTATATTATAATAGGGTCTAGGGTTTTAGAGTAAAATACAGAAATAGCTGGAATGCTTACATCTCACGTTCCAACATAGTTGGGCACAATCAACACGCACGACACTTATTGGAGATTGGATTCCATACAATGGCAGGGCTACTGGGGTACCGCCCGTCACAGTACGTGGCCTAGATCACCATACCAAGGATCCACCCTAAATCCCCTGCAACACAAGGCCAAAACCATCCCTTACTGAATGGTCCCGAACAAGATAACCCCGTAGTTGTTTGCAACCAACTGCCCACACAGCCAAATAAAAGAGACCTCTAGACAGGGGAAATCTTGTCCTACTTGAGCGCGACTCACTTAGCCTTGCTGCACCTCCCCTGTTTTAGCCATTCCCAGTTGATGAGGCTTAAGATTGCGATTACCTTATCAGAACACATCACTTAGAATGCTCATTGTCCTCCAATGACAATGTTCAGAAAGCATTCAATCCATACAAGTTCGTTTCGGGTTTGAACGAAACCGAAAGCACTATCTCGTTATACTCATTTTGGAATCACACTCAGAGTTGACGATAACATCCCTTGCACTCTGAATCTTCATCTCGATCTTCACTTAAAATTCACGACCTATCTTTTAACTTGGATCGATGTGATTTTCGGATCTCCGAATTTGGAAATCCAATCCCGGTCTCATCCAAATCCGAAACACCGTCTTTTAAGGCCAAGTTGTTTTAAATTAAAATAATTCAATTCATTATCTATATTCACACAGATAGATAATTCACATTATCACCAATAGATAATCCATATCATCACAATTCAACCAAAGTATCTCATAATACAGATCAGCACATATCCCATATCAGAGATATCTAACAAACCAAGGCATTCAATATCATTCAGCCATCTATAAGCAAAGATTAATAAATCACACCACCTCTAATTAATTTAAAATAAATTAAATTAATTACTTCCATTACTATAAATCCTGCTTACTTAACCATTAATTAATTACAAACCAATTAATTAATCATCCTTTAATTATCCATCTTAATTAATCATCCTTGATTAATTATTCTTCAATTACATTAAGTAATTAGCCTTTAATTAATCACACAAATTAATTATTCTTAACCATTTACAGTAATTAACCTTTAATTATTCTCATTAATTAATTAATTATAATTAATTACATTAATCTTTAATTAATTACATTAATTATTCTGTAATCACTTATATTGATTAATTATGCTTTAATTAATCACATTAATCAACCTTTAATTAATTAATTAATTACATTAATTAATGATCCTCTAATTACTTCTTTTAATGAATTCTACTTAATTTTGTTTATTGGTTAATCTTTAATTAATCACATTCATTAACCAACCTTGATTAATTACATTCAGTAATTAACTACCCTTAATTAATTACGTTACTTAATTAACTTCTAAATAAATTTTATTAATTATTTTTTTAATTAATTACACTAAGTGATTAATCCTTAATTACTTCCACTAAGTAATTATTCTCTTTAATTACATCCTGTAATTATTCATTAATTACTTACACTAAGTAATTACACTTTATTTATCACATTAGGTATTTATACTTTATCAATTATCAAGTGATTGTCTTAAATTAATTAAACTAGTTAACTAACTTAAATTAATCACATTAATTCAATTAATTACATTGAGTAGTTAATCTCTTTAATTACTTCCATTAATTAATTAATCCTTAATTTAATTACCTTTAATTACTTAGATTAATTAACCCTTAATTAATTAAGTAATTAACAAACCAATTATCTTAATTTAATTATATTAATTTAATCAACTCATAATTACTAGTTAATGATCTTTAAATTACATTCATTAAATATCCATAAATTACTTTCATTAGTTAATTATACATTAATCTTATTAAGTGATTAACTTTAATTAATCCTACTAAATTTATCCCTAATTAATTACAACCTTTCTTAATTTAAGATAAATTCCTTATCTTAATTAAATACTTCATTTCATCATTATTCTTCATTAGAAAAACAATTTGTAGTCAATTATATAATTTTCTTTAAAACAAAACAATTTAAACATTTAATTCTAATTATTGAAATCTTTGAAAACTTGTTTCAAACTTGTTTAATAAATTAAATAAATAATTATTCTTTGAAAACATATTTATTTTAAATTCACTTTTAAACTGGGCTAATCGTTTTCTTCTGAAAAAAATTGTTTAATAACTTTAAAACCTAAAAATTTGTTTAACACTTGGCTTGGAATTTTCAATAACATTTAGCTTGGAAAACTTGATTTTTGTTTTGCTTTAAACTTTGGAATTCTTTGCATTAGCCTTAAACTTAATATCTTCATATTTAAAAACCATATACTTTAACAAAAATAAACCGAACCAACATTCAAAACAACTCGAGCAAACCTCGACACTCGCACGCACCATCCTCGAGACAAACACGAGAAGACCACGAGCCAGACCCGAGCAAGCCCTTCTTCCCCAAAGCTCAAACTTTCCCAGACACCAATGTGCACCATTCACGTGCACCAACCCTCTGACCACCTTCGATTATCGCCGAAGCCTCCAACAAGACATCGACCATTTCGTCGTCCCACACGACTACCCAGAAAAACGAATACATCTGAAAACAAAAATCGAGCTATCGAAATCAACAGGAACCCAATAACTCGGTCGGAAAATCCATCCATCGTCGATGATCTCGACCGTGAGAAACCCTGTCGACCTCACAAATATTCACCTTGTCCCCTTAGTCGATTCAACCCTTCGCTAACAAGTCCGATGCTTGCCAGTCACCCCACGACCTCGAAATCAATGCTTGACCAAATCTGCCAGTCAAACCCTAACTCGACGCCGTCAGGTCGCCACAGCTATCTAAAAAATCCTCTTTCAATTTTCCCGAGAACCTTCATACCCCAACCTCCTCCAACAGTAGTCTCGTCGCTTACCAAAACGTCGTTCACCGAAATTTGACAAATAAGAAAATTCTATTCATCCCATTAATTATCGGGATATACCATCTTAAAAATTACCAAATTCATACTAAAATTCATGATTTGTTTATACGAATCATATTCTATAATCCAAAGATGAAATCATAGACATTGATTTTTAACTTATTTAAGATTTTAACTTTAATCTTTAATTTTTAGAATATTTAGTAAATATAAATACTTAAGATTACTTTTAAAAAAATAAGATTACATTTTTACAATCAATTTCTCTTCAATAATCAAAGTCTAATAATGATTCATTGGGAAGAGAGGAATTTTTTTATAGCAAATCTTGAACTTGAGATTTAACAGAGACCATATATATGAGTATGCTTTCAAAATAGCATAATTCAAACCAGATTCAAATTGAAACATCCATGCAAACATGTATTCATCATCATCACACAGATATATTAACACCAAAGATTTATGTTATAAAATGTTTACTCACCTGAAACAGTTGAACATAGCTTTAAACTAAGATGTTTTGAAAGCTTGAATTGGTGTGATCTGGAAACTTGTTGTAGTGATGTCTTAATTTTGAAACAAAGATGAATTCTGCCTTGATTTTTCCTTGAGCTTGCTTTTGATTAATCTCTGGTTGAAGAAATGTACAGGCTTTTAGTTTTGATTTTGAAAATGACTTACAGGTTATTGATTTTGATTAGCCTCTATTTTGAGAAATATTTGATTATCAGATTTGTTTTGAGTTATAGGGTTTGAGTTTTTTTTAGCTTTTGTGGCGCAGCGGATTATTAACAAAACGATATGGATTGATGAAAGTAGCAATCAGTGGATTAATGAATACCAAAATGCCCAAATTCGTTGATCCGAAGATACCGAATTCTAGCTATCTCAAACACGTTGATAGCGCACTATACCGTGTTCAAAGATCTACGATTCTTCGTACGTTGATCTAGCGCACTAGATACCGTGAATCGGCTTCTACGATCGTTGAATCGAGCGCACTCGATTAACCGAAAGAGGAGATAGGAGATTACACTCAACTACCAATTTAAGATGAAAGCACACAGCAATCAACAAGAAATTTTATTCAAAAATCGACTATTAAAAAGTTACAACACACTCGCTATTTATAGTAGTTCACAGCCGGCACAATAAGTCGCATACGACTCAAGACCTGGCCGACTCATAACACAAGACTTACGACTCATATTGACTCGGTAGCGACTCAGCAAACGCGAATCAAACACAACACTTCCCTTAGGTCGTACACGGCTTATAAAAGAAAACTCACCACTTACGACTCACTTACATACATACAACACGACTCAACGCAAATACATCACAACACGACTCAACCAACTCAACTGCATACTTACTTAAGAGCATACACTAGGTCGTCGCTGACCTAACACTTCACATATATACAGGCCGACTTACATATAACGACTCAAGACTCCAAACAGATAACGACTTAGCATGACCTGGTTTACGACCTAAGACTCATACGACTCAAGCAACATGAGCTTCTTGCGGTATATCTCCTCAACGACTTAACTAGGTCGCGCCTTCCTCCGACTCAAGCCTTTAATATCTGGAACATTTCCCTGCTTCAAGATAAGTCGTGGACGACTTATAGATGAGTCGTTGAGTCGTGTACGACTCATCCATCCCAAACGACTTAAGCCCTTGTTAAGTCGTAACTTCCTTTCATCTTCTTTGTTAGGTCGTAGCTCCTTCTCTTTAAGTCGTGGACGACCTATAATCCCTTCCTTAAGTCGTAACTCGTCATCCTTCCCTCTGTTAAGTCGCGAACGACTTAAGGCCTTATTATTAGGTCGTGAATACCCTTTGTTAAGTCGTGAGCGACTTATAACCTCCGAACGACTCAAGAACGAAGCCAACTCCAAACGACTTAAAGGCCTTGAACAATTTAAACATATCGATTCCGTAGTTCGTACTGCATCATCCTCCCCCGGTTGACAGAAATTCGTCCTCGAATTTTCACTTTCTCTTTCCACAATAATTTCATTTCCATGATATGGAATCAAATGTTTAACATTGAACACGTCAGAAGTGTATACGTCTTCCAGTAGCTTCAACTTATAAGCATTTTCATTGATCTGTTTCACAACTTCTACAGGACCAATTTTTCTGGCTTTCAACTTGTTATAAGTGCCCACTGGAAAACGATCCTTTGTTAACACAGCATACACCAAATCACCTTCATTAAATTCAACATTTCGTCTCCTCAAATCTGCAATTCGCTTATACTTCCCATTCGACTTCTTCAATCATTCCTGAACGATCTTATGAAATTCCGCCAATCCTTCAACAAAATCAGCAGCTCGTTTACCTGTCCCTTTTAGTTGTGGTACTACCGCTAAATCCAATGGTCCCCTGGGTAAATTTGAATATACAATCTGAAATGGACTGAATCCCGTACTATGATTCACTGCATGATTATGAGCAAACTCTGCCTGGCATAACTTCATGTCCCAACTCTTCAGATTGTCCTTCACAAGACATCGCAACAAATTTCCCAACGATCTGTTAACAACTTCTGTTTGTCCATCAGTTTGCGGATGATAAGCACTGCTAAATTTCAGCTTCGTTCCAACCATCTTCCACAAACTTAACCAAAAATGGCTCAAAAATCTAGTATCCCGATCAGAAACAATAGATTCTGGTAACCCATGCAACTGATACACCTCCTTAAAGAATAATTGTGCCACTCGAACTGCATCCGCTGTCTTCTTGCAGGCAATAAAATGTGCCATCTTTGAAAATCTGTCCACCACAACAAAAATAGAATCATTTCCCCTTTGAGTTCTCGGCAAACCCAAAACGAAATCCATGCTGATATCCACCCATGGTTTTGACGGTACAGGTAATGGCATATACAATCCCGCATTTGTCGCCGTTCCTTTCGAAACCTGACAAATATGACACCTCTCCACAAACCTTTCAACTTCTTTCCTCATCGACGGCCAAAAGTAAGATTGAGAAATCAAATGCAATGTACGATCACGGCCCACATGTCCTTCCTCGTGCAACTCTTTGATAATCTTCATTCTCAAACTGTCCTCTGGAATACATAATCGATTTCCTTTAAACAAGAATCCATCAACCAACATAAATTCATTAGTATCGCCAACCTTAACTTTCTCAACGAACTTTGCAAAGTAAGGATCTTCGTCAATCAATTCTGGCAATAATTCAAACCCTATCACCTCAACTTTCATTGTAGTCAACAAATGACTCCTCCTACTCAACGCATCAGCTACACGATTTGTTACCCCAGATTTGTGCTTCACAACAAAAGTAAACTGCTGCAAATAAGCAATCCATGATGCATGTCTTGCTGAAATCTTATCCTGTCCTTGCAAATGCTTCAACGCCTCATGATCAGTGTAAAGAACAAACTCCTTCTGAAATAGATAATGTCTCCACTATTTAACAGCTTGCACAACAGCATAAAACTCAACATCGTATGTACTATATCTCATCTTTGGCCCTGATAACTTCTCAATGAAATATACAATAGGTCTTCCACTCTGACTCAACACTCCTCCAATCCCAACCTTTGATGCATCAGTATGTAGTTCAAACAACAACTGAAAATCTGGTAATACAAGAATTGGTGCTGTCGTCAAAAGTTCTTTGATCCGTTCAAAAGCAACTCCTGCTTCCTCTGACCAAGAAAACTGCTTTCCTTTCATACAATCGGTAACTGGTGCCATCACGCTACTGAAGTGTGGAATGAATCTTCGGTAGAATGATGCCAATCCATGAAAACTTCTAACTTCAGTAATAGTCCTCGGCTGTGGCCAATTTCTAATAGCTTCAACTTTACTCTGGTCCACTTGGATTCCCTTCTCAGATACAACATATCCCAAAAATAACACACTTCGAGTCATGAACACACATTTCTTCGTAGCTGCATAAAATTGTTCCTCATGAAGAATAATTAACACCTTTCTCAAATGCTCTACATGCCCCTCTGTGCTCGCACTATAAATCAGAATATCATCAAAGTAAACTATAACAAACTTCCCAATGTACGGTCTGAAATTTGATTCATCGCTCTCATAAATGTACTCGGTGCATTTGATAGACCAAACGGCATAACCAACCATTCATATAAACCTTCCCTCGTCTTGAATGCGGTCTTCCATTCGTCTCCCGGTCTAATTCGAATCTGATGATAACCACTCTTCAAATCAATCTTCGAAAATATAGTAGCCCCACTCAACTGATCTAGCAAGTCATCCAACCTCGGCATAGGAAATCTGTAGCGAACAGTAATCTCGTTTAAAGCTCTACTATCGGTACACATTCTCCATGTTCCATCCTTCTTCGGCACCAACAAAGCTGGTACTGCACAAGGACTCAAGCTTTCCTGAACACGTCCCTGCTCTAACAACTCTTCAACTTGCCTTCTCAACTCCTCATGTTCCTTCGGACTCATTCGATAATGTGGTCGATGTGGTAAAACTGCTCCCGGAACAAGATCTATTTGATGTTGAATGTCTCTCAGTGGCGGTAACTCTTTAGGCAACTTTTCTGGAAATACATCTTCAAATTCTTTCAAAACTGGCTTCGCTTCTTCTGGAATTTCAACCTCTTCACTACACTCTCGCCCAATCAACAAAAAGACTTCAGGCTCCTCTTCAACCTCCTTGACAAACTCCTTCAAAGATAGCAAAGTTTTCAGTTCTTCGATCTCCTCTAGCTTGCTTTCCTTCTGTTGCTGCTTCTTGGGAACTAAAGTGATTTTAGTACCTTCAAACATGAAACTATAGCTATTAGTACGACCATCATGTTGCACTGCTCTATCAAACTGCCATGGTCTGCCCAACAACAAATGACACACATCCATGTCCACAACATCACACCAAATTTCGTCTTTGTATCTCTTCCCAATAGAAAAATTAACACAAGCCCTTCGACACACCTTCACTTCACCACCCTTCCTTAACCATGCTAACTTGTACGGTTTAGGATGCTTCACAGTTTTCAAATTCAACTTCTTTACTGCTTCTGTAGAGATAATATTGTCACAACTCCCAGCATCAATAACGAACTTGCAAACCTTCCCAGGATAGTGCATGTTGACTGAAAAATATTGCTTCTCAACCAACTAGAATCATCCTCTTGCTTTGGTGTAAGACAAGATCTCCTCATCATCAACTTACAACCCTCATCCCCGCACAACTCTTCTTCCTCCTCAACAAGCGGTGAATTGGAATATTCAGCTTCTATTTCTTCATCCTCAATCTCTGCAACCATCACTCGCTTCTTAGGCTTTGGACATTCATTGCTTTTATGACCCAACTCCTGACAATTGTAACATATGAAACTGCTATTAACCTTTGCCTTCTCACCCTCCTTCACTACTGGCTTACTGACAGGTTTAGGAACATTAGAACTTCCACTGGCACTCTTTACTGGATTATTGGAATTAGTAAACACACCACCTCCACGCCTTCCTTGCTTCTCCCAAGCCAACGCTTTCTGATGTGCCTCTGCCACTGACCTAGGATCAAACATATTAACCATATCCTGGATCTGCATTCTCAATCCCCCAATGAATCTAGCAGTTAGCTGTTCTTCCGTTTCCATAATATCATTTCTGGCAATGAGTTGGTAAAATTCATCTGCATAATCATTAACTGACTTCGTCCCTTGCCTCAGATTCTGCAATCTCTGGTACATAAGTGATTGATAATTGTAAGGTAAAAATGTAGCTCTCATCAACTCTTCATCTTCTCCCATGATTCAATCTTCGACTTTCCCATTCTCTCCCGCGTAAGTTTAGTTTGCTGCCACCATGCTAAAGCTCTCCCCCTCAACCTAGTAGCAACTAACTTCACTCTTCTATGCTCAGGAACCTCCTTGAAATCAAAGATCTCTTCAACATTAGACAACCAATCAAGAAATTCTTCAGCTACCATTCCACCTTTAAACTCTGGAATTTCCATCTTCATACCCGATTCCCATCGCATCCCGATATGAATTTCGAACTGGGTCTCGATCTCGATAATGAATGCTAGCTCTATCACCTTCTTCATCAAAATCAAATGTACGTCTATATCGATCTCGACCATTATCATCCCTTCGTTCATGCATGCTTCTTCGACTATGTCTCTCTTCTTCTCTATATGGCTCATTGTCAAATTCACGTTGACTTCTTCTCTCTTCATGTCCATAGTCATGATGATCTCTCCGTGATGAAATTGATGTTTATCTTCTATCTCTAAAAAAATGCGGTGATACCCTCCTCGCTTCCGTAACCGATGGCGAAACTCGGTTTCCTCCATGGTTCGAGTTTGGTGATCTCCTTCTTTGAGTTTGATTCAAATCATTCATTAACTTCTCTAACTTTCCAATGCCTTCATCAAATTTCTCATTAATACGTTGTTCCATTAGTTCGGCTTCTTCTCTTCTATACAACGCTTCAACATTCTGATGACGATTAGCTCTCCTTGGCGGCATGATTGAACACCTCTCAAGTACTTCAACAAATACTTCAAAACTTCACAAATCTTCAACTCAAATCAAACAAGTCACGGCCTCAACCTTGACTCGACAATAGCTCTACACGGCTTAACACTTAACTCGGCAACAAGTGTCACTTGACTCGGCTCGCTTCAACCCTTCAATTCAAACAACAAGGCACGGCTCCTACTTTAAACAATGATACCAAAAACTGATGCACGGCCTATACTTAACACAATGTTATGTTCGGCCTTCACACTTCAACACAAATCAACTCAAACAACTTCCACACCTTGATCCAAAATGAAATGGATCGAAAACTTCAAACTTGTTGCAACCTCGCGATGAACACGATGAACACCAAACTTCAAACTCCTTGGCTCCAAGACTCATCTTAGCTATGATTGGCTAAGTCAAGCTCTGATACCAAACTGGCGCAGCGGATTATTAACAAAACGATATAGATTGATGAAAGTAGCAATCGATGGATTGATGAATACCAAAATGCCCAAATTCGTTGATCCGAAGATACCGAATTCTAGCTATCTCAAACACGTTGATAGCGCACTATACCGTGTTCAAAGATCTACGATTCTTCGTACGTTGATCTAGCGCACTAGATACCGTAAATCGGCTTCTACGATCGTTGAATCGAGCGCACTCGATTAACCGAAAGAGGAGATAGGAGATTACACTCAACTACCAATTTAAGATGAAAGCACACAGCAATCAACAAGAAATTTTATTCAAAAATCGACTACTAAAAAGTTACAACACACTCGCTATTTATAGTAGTTCACAGCCGGCACAATAAGTCGCATATGACTCAAGACCTGGCCGACTCATAACACAAGACTTACGACTCATATTGACTCGGTAGCGACTCAGCAAACGCGACTCAAACACAACACTTCCCTTAGGTCGTATACGGCTTATAAAAGAAAACTCACCACTTACGACTCACTTACATACATACAACACGACTCAACGCAATTACATCACAACACGACTCAACCAACTCAACTGCATACTTACTTAAGAGCATACACTAGGTCGTCGCCGACCTAACACTTCACATACATACAGGCCGACTTACATATAACAACTCAAGACTCCAAACAGATAACGACTTAGCATGACCTGGTTTACGACCTAAGACTCATACGACTCAAGCAACATGAGCTTCCTGCGGTATATCTCCTCAACGACTTAACTAGGTCGCGCCTTCCTCCGACTCAAGCCTTTAATATCTGGAACATTTCCCTGCTTCAAGATAAGTCGTGGACGACTTATAGATGAGTCGTTGAGTCGTGTACGACTCATCCATCCCAAACGACTTAAGCCCTTGTTAAGTCGTAACTTCCTTTCATCTTCTTTGTTAGGTCGTAGCTCCTTCTCTTTAAGTCGTGGACGACTTATAATCCCTTCCTTAAGTCGTAACTCGTCATCCTTCCCTCTGTTAAGTCGCGAACGACTTAAGGCCTTATTATTAGGTCGTGAATACCCTTTGTTAAGTCGTGAGCGACTTATAACCTCCGAACGACTCAAGAACGAAGCCAACTCCAAACGACTTAAAGGCCTTGAACAATTTAAACATATCGATTCCGTAGTTCGTACTGCATCATTTTGATTTGAAGAGGATAGAAAAAGAAATGAAGAGGAGGAAGCATGTTTTTATAAAGACTAAATTGATTTATTAAAGTAAAAGAAAAATTAAAATTAAAAGTGACACTTGTTTAAAACTCACCATTTGTCATTAGCATATGCATATCATCTAACACTTGTTATAATGTGACTTTATTATTTAACACTTGTAATTATGAAATTTTTATTTATTTTAAATGCTAATATAAAGCTTTTTATACTTAATTTACGAATTTGTAAATACTTATCTAAATTTATATATATAAATTTCTTTAAAGCAAATATTATAAAACAAATTATATACAAATAAAATCTTATGCATATATTTTTAAATCCAAAATATTTTAAAATATCTATCTTTTGAATTTCAATTTTAAATCCAAATTCAAATTCAAATTAAATTTAAAAATCCAATTTAAAATCAAGTTATATATACATATATTATAACACATTCAATTTTGAAAATAATAATTCTATTTTCTTTAAATTCTATTTATATCTATATATAAAACAACACATTATTATTATTGTTTTTAAAAATAACAATTTAGTCAATTTGAAATAATTTATAAAAGAGATTATCACATTATTTATAAATTACTTATTTTACTAAATGAATTAATGTATCATATGTTTTATATGTTTAAATTGTATTTTAAACTTTTATATATATTTACAAATCATATTTAGCAAGCAATATTTAAAAGGAAAATAAAACAAACCTTTATGTTAAGTTTATTTAAATTTAAACTTAAGCTAAAAAAAATTTTAAACAAATAAACATTTACCTTAAGTATTTTAAAACTATATGGTTAACTATTTAAATAACCTTTGAAAAGTTTTATACTAAATTTAATCATAACTTCCAAATTACGAAAATATACATTTTAGAATTTGAAAAACATGTTTTTATTTGTTAAATTCAAACCAATGCTTTTTTATTTACAATATATACAAATATATATACATTATAAATAGAAAACATTTTATTAACTTTAAAAGATAAAATTCACCTTAAATATTTATTTGCTTTTAGAAGTATAAACTTGCCAATTTAAATTAAAATTATCAAATAAAATTATCAAATCAATTTAATTATTAATACATATTATTAAATTCATTTTGCCCAAAATTCTGGGTCATCACATTCCTCCCCCTTAAAAGAATTTTGTCCCTGAAATTTAAAAGCAAAGATAATTTAATAAGCAATCAAAGATTTTAATTTCAAACCATAAGCATATATTATCAACCATAACAACCAATTCACTCAATCAAACAAATCTAATGATCCTGACACAAATCAGGAACACTGGGATACTCGCTCTACTGAATCCAAACAATCTACACTACTAGCTTCTGAGCTCTTACTCACCTCAATCTATAATCTGAATAGAAGATCAGATTATAGTCAAGACCGACTCAACTACCAAATCCTCCTAAACTGCTGGCTCCATAACCAGTAATGTATCATACACGAACTCCCTTAGAGATACATGAAATACATTGAATCTCAGTCTTCCAAACTGGCAATTCAACCATGTAGACCAAAATGAAAGTCGCTATGCTCTGATACCAATTGAAAGTGCACTAATATAGTACACACGGATCGTGTAATATGGACTATAATATAAATGCGGAAAATAGATGATAGTAGCAAAGCAAAAAATAAAAATAGAAAAATCACACCAGAGATTTTTATACTGGTTCGGAGCACCGTCCTACGTCCAGTCCCAGACTCCTATCTGGATTTTCACTATTAACTACCTCGCTTCACCCGGAGGAACAGGTTTACAATACCCGAACAGCCGAACGGGATTTCACGCCTCTAATACACTGAGGACTTCAACACTTGCCTCTTACAACACCGAGGACTTCAACACTTGCCTCTTACAACACGAGGACTTCAACAAAAACAAATACAATTTGTTGTTGACAACTTGTGTTCTTGAAAACACGGATTTGTCACTAGTAGTACACCCTTCCTATAATCTTATCCTCAAAGAATATGAATGATGTTTTGTAAAGATTAAAGAAGGTATTTACTTATTGAATCAAAAGATATGAAATAATTTCAATGATTCAATAAGCTAAATTAATTTTTAGAATGCAGGAGTGTTAGAGATTAGATTAGAGAGCATATATGATCGTGTAAAAACTTGTTGTTTTAATCAATGATATTGATGTGTATTTATAGAGAGAAAATAGTTATAACCCTTGGTGAAAAGTTGCAGTCAAAAGTTATGATCATTGATGATGAAGAAGAGACGCAACCATTGAAGAAAGATGTGTCTTTTGGAAGAAGTTTCTCTCTGTTTAAAAACGGTCGACAGGTCAAAAACTAACCGGTAGACAGGTTTTTTTAAAAAATATAGTCGTTATGTGCATGTGTGCACGTTTATTGTGCACATCCAACAGGAACGGTCGACCGCCTATATTTGGACCGGTCGACCGGTCTCTGTTAAATTGCACAATAAAGTGCACAACCTATATAAATGTGTATATATATATATATTATATTTTGTGCATGATTATTTGAGGATAGATTTTAACATAAATTACTAACATACCAAATAATCAACCTCTAATATATGGAGCTCTTTGTGTTTCTTAAATGAATAACTTCTTTTTGTCGATCACGGCTTATTCCTTTGTCAGAAATTAAAACTCTATAAAAATCTTGACTCAACATTCTCCCCCTTTTTGATTGATGACAACATATATCTGAAGTTCTGAATCTCCCCCTGAATATGTGATCTCCCCCTGAGATTTTGTCTTATATACATATATATATTCCTGCAAATAATTGTTAGCACTTTCTCCCCCTTTGTCATCGACAAAAAGGAGTTGTTAAATGGAAGATGTAAAACAGATTATAGGCAACATAAAACCATAGGCAACATAAAACCATAGGCAACATAAAACCACTATCACAGATCAAAAGTAACATTCACACAAGTGCCAGATAATGTCTTTAAAGCTCCACCTAAGTATAACATCTCCACCTAAGTATAACATCTCCTCCTAAGTATAATATCTCCCTCTATTTATATGCATATGAATTTCTCCCCCTTTGTCATTATCAAAAAGAATGAGGAAATATATAAAATATCTTGTATATAACGAGATGAACTCATTATTAATTATGAAGGAAAAGTAAAATAAATTTTACCATATTTACCGAAGTCCATATTTTATTGTAAGCACGTAATTCTATTAAACATATGGAACATTCTTTGAAATTCCAAAATCTATCCTTTTCCTTTTGTTTCTCTGAGTACCTGTAAAAAATAATAATAATTTTCGGTACCCACTTACTATGTTAGGGTCCGGGGGGTTAGGTCTTTGGAAACCATACCCATTTGGGTGTGGTTGAACCTTTATAAATATAATTTTCATTACAAATTACATTCTCATAATAGTTGCTAATATAAAGTTGTTTATCATGATCAATCATATTAGCTGGAATCCATATCTTAATACTATTAGTCATTAGCTTAGTACTTGAAGAATAATTTCTATCATTTCTAAGCAAAGTACTATTATGACTATAACTGGTTTTAAAACTATCTTGATTACTAGTACTAGCACTAAAGTTAGTATACATGAATGCATATCTAGTACTATTTTTACTTTTAGCTTGTTTATAGCCTACACCACTTCTATCATTGTGAGCTTTTGAATTCTTAACATAACATAATCCCTTCTTATTTGAAGCAGGTTGAGAATTTTCAATAATTCTGCATAAATTTTCTCTCCCTTTATTAAAATTGGAAATATTTTTAGTAATGTCATCAAGCTTAGTTTTGAGACTAGTGTTATCTAACTCAATAATTTTAATTTTTGTTTTTAACTCATGATTTTCAGAAGCTAGAGCATTATTCTTTTCTTTTTGAGCTTCTATTTCTTGACTTAATAGAGCGAGTTGAGAATTGTCTGAATCTTGAATTTTCTCAAGTTCTTCTTCTAATATTCTCTTCTCGTCTTTAAGCATATCTCTTTCGAATTCTGCTTTCTTCTGATTTTCCAGAGCTTCCTTATATTTTCTTTTGAGACTTTTTAAAGTGTCTAGAAGTTCTGAATTTATTTCTATCATATCATCAAAAGTTAGATCACTAACCTCGTTATCTTTTGCCATGAAGCATTTGTTTGTTTGCTCCTTTGATTGTTCTTTATTGCTCTTCCTCTTCTTATTGCCTTGACTAGATCTCTTTGTAGCCATTTATTCTAGGATGTTGTTACGATCTCTAGAAAACCAGGCTCTGATACCAATTGAAAAGATCGCTATGCTCTGATACCAATTGAAAGTGCGCTAATATAGTACACACGGATCGTGTAATATGGACTATAATATAAATGCGGAAAATAGATGATAGTAGCAAAGCAAAAGATAAAAATAGAAAAATCACACCAGAGATTTTTATACTGGTTCGGAGCACCGTCCTACGTCCAGTCCCAGACTCCTATCTGGATTTTCACTATTAACTACCTCGCTTCACCCGGAGGAACAGGTTTACAATACCCGAACAGCCGAACGGGATTTCACGCCTCTAATACACTGAGGACTTCAACACTTGCCTCTTACAACACCGAGGACTTCAACACTTGCCTCTTACAACACGAGGACTTCAACAAAAACAAATACAATTTGTTGTTGACAACTTGTGTTCTTGAAAACACGGATTTGTCACTAGTAGTACACCCTTCCTATAATCTTATACTCAAAGAATATGAATGATGTTTTGTAAAGATTAAAGAAGGTATTTACTTATTGAATCAAAAGATATGAAATAATTTCAATGATTCAATAAGCTAAATTAATTTTTAGAATGCAGGAGTGTTAGAGATTAGATTAGAGAGCATATATGATCGTGTAAAAACTTGTTGTTTTAATCAATGATATTGATGTGTATTTATAGAGAGAAAATAGTTATAACCCTTGGTGAAAAGTTGCAGTCAAAAGTTATGATCATTGATGAAGAAGAAGAGACGCAACCATTGAAGAAAGATGTGTCTTTTGGAAGAAGTTGCTCTCTGTTTAAAAACGGTCGACAGGTCAAAAACTAACCGGTAGACAGGTTTTTTTAAAAAATATAGTCGTTATGTGCATGTGTGCACGTTTATTGTGCACATCCAACAGGAACGGTCGACCGCCTATATTTGGACCGGTCGACCGGTCTCTGTTAAATTGCACAATAAAGTGCACAACCTATATAAATGTGTATATATATATATTATATTTTGTGCATGATTATTTGAGGATAGATTTTAACATAAATTACTAACATACCAAATAATCAACCTCTAATATATGGAGCTCTTTGTGTTTCTTAAATGAATAACTTCTTTTTGTCGATCACGGCTTATTCCTTTGTCAGAAATCAAAACTCTATAAAAATCTTGACTCAACACAAAACACTTATCCTTACAAGAACACAGAAAGATCCAATATATCTCGGAGCTAGCTTCCTAGTTTTACCAAATCTTATAGCTCCTTTGATCGGAGAAAACTAATCCAAAATCAAATCTCCGACTTTGAAATCCTAATTCCTCCGTTTCTTATCCACAAAACTCTTCTGACGATCCTGGGCTACCTTCATCCTTCCTAATCAGCTCAACCTTCACTAATGCTTCTTGAAACAAACTGGACAAAAACAACCCAACAAAATGATCCTTTCTAGATCTACCGAAATCAAGAACAAACTCTACTTCACAATCATCAGTAGACTTTAAACTTACTTCTCCCATTCGGAAAAGACAAAACAGGTGCACTCGCCAATCTTGCCTTCAGATCCTGAAAAATTTCCCAAAGAAACCTTCTAATCCAAGAAAACTGCGAACTTCCAAGGAGTTTAGGGTTGCTTCCACTCTAGAACAGCTGCTACCTCACTTCCGCAGTGCAACTCTGATCTGGAGTAAATGATAATGCCATTGATGAACATAAGCACAAACTTGTCCAATATATCCTACAAGACCCGGTTCATCAGATCCATAAAGAGAAAACTCAGAAGTTCCATGATATCTTGAGCTGCTTCACCAAAAAATCTCTCTCTAGGAGCCATCCTTCTATTAGCTGAACCACCAGTATCACTCCCGGAATCCTAATCAATATGAAAACTCAATCTCCAGATGCTATGGAAAAATAAATGAAGAGAAAGAAGCATGTTTTTATAAAGACTAAATTGATTTATTAAAATAAAAGAAAAATGAAAATTATAAGTGACACTTGTTTAAAATTCACCATTTGTCATTAGCATATGCTTATCATCTAACACTTGTTATAATGTGACTTTATTATTTAACACTTGTAATTATAAATTTTTTATTTATTTCAAATATTAATGTAAAGCTTTTTATACTTAATTTACTAATTTATAAATACTTATCTAAATTTGTATATATATTTTTCTAACGCAAATATTATAAAACAAATTATATACAAACAAAATCTTATACATATATTTTAAAATATCCATCTTTTGAATTTCAATTTTAAATCCTAATTCAAATTAAATTTAAAAATCCAATTTAAAATCAAGTTATATATATATAATAACACATTCAATTTGAAAATAACAATTCTATTTTCTTTAAAATCTATTTATATCTACATATAAAAACAACACATTATTATTATTGTTTTTAAAAATAACAATTTAGTCGATTTTAAATAATTTATAAAAGGGATTATCACATATTTATAAATTACTTATTTTACTAAATGAATTAATGTTTCATATGTTTTATGTGTTTAAATTGTATTTTAAACTTTTATATATATTTACAAATCATATTTATCAAGCAATATTTAAAAAGAAAATAAAACAAACCTTTATGTTAATTTTATTTAAATTTAAACTCAAGCTAAAAAAATATTTTAAACAAATAAACATTTACCTTAAGTATTTTAAAACTATATGGTTAACTATTTAAATAACATTTGAAAAGTTTAATACTAAATTTAATCATAACTTCCAAATTACAAAAATATATATTTTAAAATTTGAAAAACATGTTTTTATTTGTTAAATTCAAACCAAAGCTTTTCTATTTACAATATATATAAATATATATACATTATAAATAGAAAATATTTTATTAACTTTGAAAGATAAAATCCACCAATTAAATATTTATTTTCTTTTAAAAGAATAAACATGCCAATTTAAATTAAAACTATAAAAGAAAATTATCAAATCAATTTAATTATTAATACAAATTATTACATTGATTTTGCCCAAAATTCCGGGTCATCACATTCTTGGACTTGTTGGCTATTACTGAAGATTCAATAAGGATTTCTCACGGATTGCAGCAGTTTTGACTAAGTTAGCCAAGAAGGATGTGAAACATGTCTTGTCCGACAAATGTGAGGAAGCATTCCTTAAGTTAAAGCATTTGTTGACTAATGCACATGTGTTAGTAGTTGCAGATGGAAACCAACGCTTGGTGGTGTATACCGATGCATGTGGAACTGGATAGGAGCTGTGTTGATGTAGAAGGTTAAAGCGTGCCTATGTTTCATGATAACTTAGACCGCATGAAGTGAGACATCCTACTCATGATTTGGAATTGGTTACGGTGATCTTCGCATTGAAGATTTGGAGACATTATCACTTTGGAGAGAGATTTGAGCTATACATAGATCATAAGTCCTTAAGATATTTATTCCCTCAAAAGGAAGTGAATATGAGACAGCAGAGGTGGTTGAAGTTTTTAGCTACTTATGATTTTGGTATATTATATACTCCTGGGAAAGGAAATAAAGTAGTGGATGCTCTTAGCAGAAGACATCAAAATGTGGTGTTAGATGTGTTGGAAGAATGGAAAGATTTAGAAGCTTTGACTACTTATTGTATGCGGTTAAGATCAACTGCTAGTTCTATTCGAAGCTCTGCCATGTTGCCCTATTTAGAAGTTCTACCAGTGTTGATTGAAAGGATTGCTTCTAAGAAGAAAGAGGATTCGATTTTAGCCGAGAAGACTAGAAGGCTTGAAGTTGGAACCAAGAACGATGATCTAAAGGATTTTAGTCTTGGCCAGAGAGGATGGTTGAGAAAGAAGGGACAATTGTGTGTTTCGAATGTTGATGACTTAAGGAGAGAAGTTCTTGAGGAATTTCATCGGTCCAAGTTTACGATTCATCCTGGAGGGACCAAGATGTATCAAGATATGAAGAGGAGCTCCTATTGGGAAGGTATGAAGAGGGATGTTGGCTTGTGGGTTAGGTGGTGTGCAAACTGTCAACAAGTGAAGGCTTAATATCAGAAGCCGAGTGGGTTGCTTCAGCCTTTGGGAATTCCAGTTTGGAAATGGAATTTGATATCCATGGATTTTATAGACGGGTTGGCAAGATCGAATAGGAGAAATGAAAGTATATGGGTCATAGTAGACAGGTTGACCAATAGTGCCCATTCCATTCCAGTTAAGTCAACCAGGACGGCAATTGTTTTAGCTAAGTTATTCATGAAGAACATAGTTAGATTATATGGAATTCTTAATAGTATAGTCAATGACAGAGATGCTATGTTTACTAGCGAATTCTGGAAGAGTCTACAGGAAGTATTAGGTACCAGGCTTAAGATGAGTACATATCACCCTCAGACGGATGGGCAGATAGAGAGAGTCAATAGGGTACTCGAGGATTTATTGAGAGCTTGTGCATTGGACTTTGGTGATCTTGGGAAGATCACCTACATTTGGTTGAGTTTTCCTACAATAATAGTTATCAGACTATTATAGGAATGGTGTCTTTTGAAGCATTGTATTGAAGGCCATGCAAATCACCAGCATGTTGGTTGGAGAATATAGATAGATTGGTCTTAGGTCCAGATCTTGTTAGATAGGCAACAGAGAAGATCGAGTTGATTCGAGAAAGGATGAAGGAAGCTCAGTCCAAACAGCAGAGTTACGTAGATAAGAGGCATAAAGGCGTAGAATTCTCAGTTGGAGATAAGGTTTTCATTATGGTATCACTGATAAACAGTGTGGTACGATTTTGAAAATCCGAGAAACTGGCCTGGAGATATGTTGGTCAGTTTTTAGTTATAGAGAGGATCGGAAAGCTCGCATACAGAGTAGAGTTGCCGAACAGTATGGCAGGTGTACATAATGTATTTCATGTGTCTCATCTTCGCAAGTATGAGCATGATCCAGAGACTATTATTCCTCTGACAGAGTTGGAATATTTGATAGTAGAGCTTAATTTCACTTTTTTAGACAACCAGTTCGGGTTGTAGTGAGAGATGAGAAAAGATTGAGAAATGAGACAGTCAACTTGGTGAAAGTTCAGTGGAGCGACAATGAGAAGGACTGTACTTAGAAGACAGGAGATAGGATTAGAGATACTTATCCTGATCTGCTTTGAGGGCATGTCTATATTAGATTTATATATATATATAGTTGCTAGTCAGTTAGGCTACTATGGATGCTAGGATGGTTACAGATGATTGCTATGTTTATTACTTAGTCCTTACTGAATTTCGAGGACGAAATTTTTTAAGGAGGGAAGCCTGTAACACCCTAATTTTTAATAACATTATTGAGGAGATTTAATTAGATAAACTAAATAGAATAATGTAAATATTAAAGTGATAAGAGGATTGAGATTTTGAAATAAATTAGAGGCCGAGCGTAATTAATTATATAAATGGGCTTATAAATGGTTTTGTATGTTAATTAGAAGAATGACTAACTCAAAGGTATTTGGGTAATTACGCACGTTAATCCCATTACCCTTATATATATATATATATATATATATATATATATATATCCTATTTCATTTATGTTGCGTGTTCATTTATCATTTCACAAAACGTAAATCAAAAGGAAAACAAAGCCGACCATTAGTAGAGAAAGAAAAGGGGGAATCAATCTAAAGCTAAGGAATTAAAGCAAGGAAGATTAGTCTGAATCAAATCTCAAAGTCCTTATCCTAATTAAGGTGAATAATAATCTAAATCATCTCTATTTTGTTTTGTAATCATTTGATTTTTGGGTTTATGATTAAATCCATTGTAATGACGATTTTGTGGACGATATGCTTGGATTTTATAACATGTATGATTTAAACAAGATTGTTTGAATATAGTTTTATACGGTTTTAAGGGTAAAACCAATTATAATGAATTTCGAATGCCATGAGGAAATTATATGTTATATAAAACATGATTTTCGAGATAGATTTTAAATTTATAATTTTCCAAGCCATGGAAAATTTATTATGAATTTTTAAAGGAAAATATGAATAATTGGGTTTACAAATTAATTTCGGTTATTTTATGAAGAATTTGGGTCTGAAATTTTTATATATTAGATAAAATATTGAAAGTGAAGTTCTGTAATTTTTGGAGATTTTTTTCTAAATAATTTACTATGGAAATTAAATTATTTTAGGAGAAGGATTTAATTGTTTTGCTTAATGAAAGGGCTTAATTGTGAAAATTAATCTTTGTTTAGATTCGAAATTACGCGGTAGTTATTTTGGTAAAGAATTTGAAAAGTTTATGGTAACCAATTAAATGTTTACAAATAGACAGGTTAGTTATAAAGTAATTATTTTAAATGGAATTAAATCAACCTTTACCTAGAAAAGTGGATTCTACCTCTTTTAGAAGCCACCTTTCGACCGGATGCTTCCACCTTTAACAAAGTCGAAATCCACTAGGTCGAAACCAACTAAGCCGAAATCAATACACATGGTATCACAATGTTGGTACATAGTGGATTGGAGAAGGGTGGAAGGCATGGTGTTGAAACATAGCTTTCGATGGGGTCGAAACCTTTGTTTTACTTCTTAAAGAAATGTGCTCGCCTATTTTTACAAAATGCTTTCGAAGGGGTCTTTCTAAATTGCTTACGAAAGGATTTTCCGCCTCTTGTTTAAATTGTAGATTCCGAAGGAGTTACGTAGATTTAAAACTAATGCTTTCAAAAAGGGTGGGTTCGACCAAGTCGAAACCCTTCTGTCATTCCTATGCCTTTCGAAGGGATTGAAGTCATCAATGTTTTGGAAAGGTAGCTTTGTTTTATATTTGTACTAAGCCACTTTCTAAAAGCTTTCGAAAGGATTCAAGGGTTTCGAAGGAAATGGCTTCGAAAAGGGTTTCAAAGCCATCCTTCAAATGTTTTATTTAAATGGTTTGAGCTTTCAAAAGGATGGTGTCGAAGCCATCTGTTTTTCCCCAAACTCTTTTAAATGGCTTCGAAAGGGGTGCTTTTGCTTTGTATTCACTTAGACCCAATAAGATATGTTTTAAATTACACCTAATGATTTTGAAAGAGGTACTTTCAAATAGTTTCCATGTGATGTTTCTATAATTGAATGGTAATATTTTAATACGTTCAAAAGGTTTCAAAAGAAAGGTTTTAAAGTGTTTTGAAAGGCAGGTTCCTAGTGTTTTGAAAAGGAAATTTGAACGCTTTCATAAGGAAGTTTACCAATGGTTTCGAAAGTAAAGATTAAAGGTTTCGAAAGCCTTAGTTTTTAAAACGAAGAATCGAATCTCAATTTTTAAATGTAAAACCCATGGCATTATAAAAGAGCTTTTAAATGCTTTAAATTGGAATTTTTGAAGAAACCTTCCTGGATAAAATAATAGGTTAAAGGAATTAACCATGTTTTATATGAAAATGGTTTCAAGGATAATAAACCACAAATGTTGGTACTATTGTGTTTGCTTCTTTTACTATATGCATTTGCTCTAATATGGACCCATAACTGTACTTTGGGAAAAAAGGGTATAAAAACCAGCTAGGTTGACCCAATAGTGAATATAAATTTAGTTAACTCCTGAATGTGTAGAATTGCATCTAGGAGGCCAAGAAGACTAGAATATAGAATGCCCAGATACTGATTAAAGAAGTTGTTAGATAGATAGGTTCATAGTAAACCCATAAAAAATATGTATAGGAAAAGTTATTGGCAGGGGCTAATAGGTTCATAGTAAACCCATGAAAACTATGATTAGAAAGAGTTATTGGAATAGGCCAATAGATTTGTGGTGAACCAATGAAAACTATATCCAGATTCAGTTATTGACAGTATTCAATAGATTCCTAGTCAACCCATGAAAACTAGAATAAGTGAGAAGTTATTGGAGAAACTAATAGGTTCAGGGAGAACCCATGAAACAATAAAGTTATTGGTAGGAGCCAATAGGTTCTTAATGATCCCATGAAAACTATGAAACTGGACAGAGAGTTTTTAAGTACTAAACAGGTTATTAGTCAGCCCACGAAAACTATTTGGTTAGTAGTGACCTTAGAAACTATAATTGAGGCGGGTAAACAAAAATGAACGTGGATGGGTAATCCAGAATTGGTTTATTTGTTTGCATGTCATCATAATATTTTAAATTACTATGTTTTTACCATTGTGGATGCAGGTGCACTATATATGGTTTTATAAAGTTTTGAATAGGATACTAATGAGGGAAAAACCTGTTCCGCTAAGCGACGTGGTCTCACTAGATATCTAAATGGTTTTAGATGGTAGATTATTATACATACTAAAGACTATGTCTGACTCAAAGTTTATGTTTTCCCCTCAAACTCTTGGGTACTCAATTGATTTTGTATAGTTTGAGAGTTGAGGTTTTCAGGCACCTCTTTAGATGAATAAGTTTCGGGAGACGTGAAAGATGAATGATAGCTATGTAGAGTTATTTTCTATTTTGATTGTACTGTGTTTAGTTGTAAATGCAAAGTTGTTTAATTGACTAGTTACATACTCTAATCATCCAAGGGGACATCTTCATATGTCGCTCTTGGTGTATGTTGTAATAATTATATTTTCTCTGAACATGGTTCTTATTTTGGGATTATGTAATGAATTTGAAATGATTTGAAATGGAATATGAAAGTTTTTTTATGATTTTAAATTTTTTCCATATCCATGTGTTTATAATATACCAATATATCTAACGTTACCATATTTGATCGCCGAGAGTTAATAACTATGGATGATTGCAACATCCGTAGCCGTTAGTTTTGGGTATCCAAGTAGGGGATGTTACACAATAGACATAGGAGTGTTCCGTACGGGTGAGCAAAGCACTGTCGGAGACACTTTCTAAGTGAGCTTGAACTAATAAGTGATCCATAATGCAAGTTTCTAGCACAACGTGGTACGGGTGGACGTCGGTGCAGTATAATAAGTGGTTATGTATTGATTAAATCGAGGCTCGGTACAAACAGGAGTTCTTATGGAGCCCCATTGTAGTAAAGTAAGTAGCATATTTGTAAAGTTGTTCTTATTTTGGCCGATTATTAATGTGAGGTCAGATCAGCAGGTTCAACCCATTGTGTTAGATAAGAATCCCTTGGTATTGACCTTAAGAGTTCACATACACTTACTACACATCCTATATCACTTAGATAGATTTGAAGTTAATTGTACTTAATCGTATTGTTAAACTTATTCCCATTCACTATACTTTTGTCCGACCCGTTCCTTTCCATCTTTTCCCCCACCATGGGTGGACATGATAGTAGATGATTGCCTATTTTGGATACTGGGAAATATTCGTGCTTCACTTGGAATCTGCTTTTATCGCATCTTCTCTTCATGTATCATTTTTTCATATCAGTATAGTAATTTTCGTGCATTGGACTACAAGGGATATATTTTTCTATATTCTTGTTTGGATTTCGTACTGATATTTTTTTTTGAGACTACGATTTGATTTTTTTGAGACTGGTATTTCTTGTAATATTTATATATCTTATTTCTTCCGCTGTGATACATTTTGGATAGTTAGTTTATCTTCCTGATGTGATAGGTTCTAATATTATTTTTGTTTATCCTAGCCTCTGAGATATTAAAGTTTTAAAAACCCCGATGATCCACACTTCTCGATGCGACAGCTTTTGGAGCCTATCTAGAGGTGCTAGTTGTCACATTTGTTATCCAAGCACAGGTTCAATGTTCCTTAGAATTTGGACCATATTGAGAGATAATTTTGAATTTTTTTTGAAAAAGAAGATGGTTTCCAAAGTGGATTTCAATAAGGTCTTCTAAAATGTTTCCAGAAATGAATTTTAAAAGTGTATATGTAAAAATAAAGTATTTCAAAAAAATTCTAGAATTTTCATATCTGAACATCCCTCATTTTCGTGCCTATGTTATTTTTGGATCGTGTCTAGGTTGTCCTTTTTATTCGTGCCTATAACATATGTGAAAATTTGGCAATAGAATTCTGAAATTCACAAATAAAAGATGACTGATCCAATGGGTTTTGGCTTTGCCGATCCAACCGAGATCCCAGGCATGAACATTCCCGCAGGGTTCAATCGGTATCTTCAAGTTAGGGGACTTGCCGAGCTTAATCCCATTAGAGAGCCTATAGAGGGAGCGATGGTGAGGTTCTTGCCTGTCAACCTACCGCTTTAAATTTTGCCAAGCTATGTAAAGACTTTTCTACTCTTTGAGGCAAGCCATTTGGAGACAGAGTCTAACATGGATTCGAGAGCATGGATCCACACTTGTGAAAGGATATTTGGTAATACGGGATTGACTGATGCTAAAAGGAGGCAGCTAGCTACCTGGCAGCTGCAAGATGAGGTGTTGTGCTAGTGGGAGGTTATTGAGGCTAAGGATGATGGGGATGATACTTCATGGGATTAGTTTTGTAGGAGGTTTAAGATGAAGTTCCTTTCTAGAGCAGAGGAAGGCGGCGAACGACTAGAGAAGTTTATCCATCTCAAGCAAGGAGATATGAGAATCAAGGAGTAGGTGAACCAATTTAATGATTTGGCTAAGTTTGGTATGGAGTTGATTTGCACACCACACAGGAAAGCTCTTAAATTTTCTAAGGGGTTGAATCTTATACTAATTATATTTGATTAATTAATTAATTTAATTATTTGATTATTTAAAAATTTAATTAATTAATTTTATTCTTTTAAACATTTTAAATTGAATATATATAATACAACACATATATATTAATATATATGTATTATATTATTTGTTGATTAACATTTAATTAATTTGTTTAATTAACAATTTTAATTAATTTGTGTGTATATATAACCTTAACATTTTGAGGTAATGTCACATAAATCTATATATATGTTATTTGATTTAATTTATTATCTATTTAATTACTCTTATTTATTATTAATAATTTTCAAAAATAATTAGTTTATTTTCAACATAATGTTGAAAATTATTTTATAACATTTATAAAATCATTACTTATAAATTTAATCTTATAATTTAAGATATTATTTTTATTTATCAAAAATTTTACCTTGCAATTTAAAATTTTATTTTAATTTGAAAAAAAAATAAAAATTAGCCCAATACCCAAAAATAATCTGGGTCTTTATATTGGAGAAAATATTCAAGCTAAACTCATCCTTATGGGCCAAGCGAGTAGCCAAGTCGGATAGAGTACTTAGATTATCCAAATCTAACCTTAGACGCTGCTTTTTAGACATCCTACTATATGGGTAAGCTTAATAAGTTGGCTCTAGTACCGCTAATTTGGACCACATATGCCATTGGGCTCTAATACCACTGTTGGATCTGGGCTAGCATGTATTGGGTTAAATGGTTAAATTTCAAAAAAAATTACCATTTTAGATCTTCTTGGACCTTTGAAGTTTAAATTGACTCAATCTGATCTAAACTAATTTTAAATCAAATCATTATTTTAACTTGTTTATTAATAAAAGGATTTTGGGAACTAGGGAAACCTGTTCAATCACTACCGACCAGCGATTCCTGAACAGTAAACCTAGGGAATAGCCAGAAGGCCCGCCACAACCAACTATTCCGAGCAGCCAGACCTTTCGGTTGGCTTGGGCCAGGAGCCGCGAAAATGAACCGGATACCTCCCAAGTGAAAAGTCGTTTCTCCTCCCACACAAGGTGGGACTCGAACCCCAAACCTCCCACTTGGGAGCTGTATCATCCCACCACCGCACCAAGCCCGCAGACATTATGTATAATATATTGTGTGCACCTGTGTAATACATATATATGTGTGTTGACGTGCATGTGCAATATATAAAGTGTGCATGATTTAACATGTCTGTATCTAAGTACTGAGATTTACACCGCAACAGATATGTTATATATATATAATGGCAAAACCCCTAAATGAAGAATTTGATATTACCAAAAAAACTTTCTAACTATGTATAAGTTTGAAGGGTAAAACCATCTTTCCAAATACATGTGCCATTTAACTAGGTCAATAGCACATAACCATTTCTATACCTAGCCTCACGAGCTATCTATAAATCGTGTATTTCTTCTCAAGAAAAGAGCATCTAACCCCTGATCCATGGTTTCTCGGTGCTTTTCTACTTCATTACTCCTTTTACTGAAAGGTATATTTAATTGTGATCCATGTGATTCTTACTATCTATGAATTCTTATTGATGCAAGTAGTTCTTTTTGATAGTCATCCTTTTAGTGATTATAAGGTACAATTAATTTATTATAAGAAAAATGTTTTCAATAATAATTTGCATCTTGAAATATTTATTTTTTTATTTATTTTTCATTCCCCCACATTTTAAAATATTTTAAACGTTGAAGAGTAGGAAATATACTATGAAAATTAGCTTGATCTATTTTACGGGTTAGTTGTTTGATGAAATGTGAAGGAAAGAAAATGATGTCTGGATGATTCAATTTCGTTATTACATACACTTTAAAATACTATACATATTTCATTTTCTAGTATAAATTAATTTAATGGTAAAAAATTCTAAATATGATTTAAGTTATCCATTAATCTATGGACATATTATTAATCCAAGAAGTATGATCACTTGAACGTTAATTAGAAATTGCATTGTTATTCATTACATGTTATGATAAAAATAGATATTCAATTATATTATTGGTACCTTTAAAATAATTAATTCTCATCATATCTCAAAATCGTATAATTAAGAAATATAGTTCGAACATGCTTTATTTTTATTTTTTGTTACCTAAAAATATTATATATTTCCATTTCTATCAAAATATTAAGAAAGTGAAATATGGAAGCTTTGTGAAAAAAATGCCTTCATCCTCAACAATAATATAGTGATTGTCTTGTCTATTTCTATATAAATAGATGTAAGTAATAGTAAAATGAATTCAGTGATATAAACATTATATATGAAGTATTTTTTAGTCATGCATCATGCTACATTATTTATGAAAGGCATACAAGTCCCCTTATTTTTTTTGAAATGGAACATCGCTGCTCCTGTTTTTTTCTTTGTCACACTTCCTCTCTCCTTCCCCTTCCTTTTCCGTAAAGAAACAACATGTCGCTGCTCCCCTCAATTTTTTCCCCTCCTCCCCCCCCCCCCCTCGCCTCTTCTCCAATTAGCCGCTTTTCCACTTTGCCCCAGCTATCCGCCCTTTCTGCTGCCTTCTCCTGCCAACCTCCTCTGTCTCCCTGATCTCCCTATTCCTTTAACTTATAACCTAAATTATTTTTATTACCCTTAAATCACCATTGTTCCTTGATTCTCTAACTACAACAATACCCAAATATCGATGAAATATGGAAGAAGCAAGAGGATCTGCCTTCGTACTGCTACCCACGACAAACAAACAGGCTATAGACATTGGGTGCAACGAATGCTATCGGCATTTGGTATAGTGTGGATCTGACTTTGTACTACTGTTGACATTAATTTTAGATCTATTTTTGGTTGGTTTATTTAGTTTCGATTAAAATTGTTATCAACTCTTATTTGGGTTCTTTCTGTATCTATTTTTCAGTTTGGATACATATGAAAGATGCGTCTACTCTTGATAGTTTGATTTAATTCTGTAATTTTTGATTATAAGTTCCTATCATTTTCTAGATTTTATTTCATTAATAGTATTAATTTATATATCATTTTTTACTAGAAAAAATGTTTAGTATCTTTTTTAATCATAACTTCAAAGAATTTAAGAACCCTTTCGGAATATAAGTTCAATTTTGTGCCATGTACGCAATAAATAAAGTATTTGACAACCCTTTTTAGGACATAAGTACAGTATGTGACAAGTAATAATAAATATAAAATGTACTTAGTTGAAAAGATATGTTTTGGATTCAGTCACCTTTAAAGAGTAGGCCTGTAATGCCTATTGTCATACCAAGAAAGAAATAGTAAAGACCTTAGATCACAAGCCACTATTACGTTTTGAAACAAGTTGCCAACTTGAGAGGGAATTATTGGATACATGGTTTTAGTTGTTTGGTTATCTACCAATTTTAGTTGCTTGATGATGGATCGCAATGACCATTCAACGATTACATCCTATATTGACTTTGGCAGATGGGAAGGCTTTTATATATTAAACTGGTAAATATTAAAACTGCATCATTCCCTAACTCTAAAAACAAAGGTAATAGAATAAGAATTTAACTCCTAACGCAACAAAGAAAACGAAAGGTCATAGTGCTTTCCATGCTTAAGAAGTTGTTTATGTCTGTCAGCATCCTTTTAAACTATTATTCATATGATTTGTGGGGTTTTTGTGCTTTCCTTTTTCATGGTCTACTCTAAGTTGAATTGTACTTGCCAATAGCTAATATATAATTTGTTTTAGATAGATCTTCAATTGAGTCTATTATTTTTATGGTTCGACGAATATCTTTCATGTTTTTTTTGTATCTGAAATTCTCTCTCAGACAACATGCTATTTTCTCAAAATACCTTTGATGTTGTGCAGTCATATTTTGCAAGTTGCATAAAAATAATTGTTGCACTAAAGTATTTATATAATAACTATTGTGCTATCATATTCCCATATATAAGTTTCTATAGAATTATTTTGCATATAAATAAGGAAAACAAGAATCTGTTGGAACTATTGCAATTAACTTCTTTGGAAGAATGTATTCCTTGCGTTGTTATTGATAAGTTCACTAGGTTATCTTATTAGTGATCCCCATTTCATTAACTGCTTTTTTCTAGAAATGCAGGCATTGCATCATCCTTTGAACTCAGAGGCATGGGCCATGAGGCCATTGATCATTTAAAAGAGCAAGTCACTTAGTTAAAGTAAAATTTAGCAATCACAACACTCTTTTCCATGTAATTTTTTTTGGAATAACTAGAAATAGTGCGAAATAACTTTTTCTTATACCTATTTCATCAGTAATATATCATGAGTTAGTTTCACATTTTCAGGGTCATGAATTAACTGATAAGTGAAGCTATTGCCAAGTATTATTTCAAAATAGGAGAGCACGGTGATTATTGTATAATAATTATTAATAATTGGTATATTTGATAGCTTGAAATTCTTAGAAACTTGCCATGATCGTTAATGATTTCAATATTTGAAGCACTTCTTACGTGCATATTTTCATCATAGATGTAACATAGTGGTGATCCAAACATATGCAATAAAGAAATAACAATGTAGATCATCCATTCATATTGAGCTGATGCGTATTTACTTTTTAGTTGTTGATAATTTAAATTTATCATGGTATTATACTATACTTTTGGAGTTGATGTTGTTGTCTCTATTAACTGATGGGACTTGCAGTGGATCAAAACTTGAATTTAGCAAATCATAATGATAGCCCTTTCATCTTAAGTTCTCTCAACTGGGTTTTATTTAAAATTTATGTGCATGCGCAACATGAGGAGTTGCGTCTCAAGTGTTTTTAGCCTCCTTTTGGCTAATACATTTGCCAAAAGGTTTACTTCAAAGGGTTTCTCCTCTATGCATGCACGATGGTTATATTTGAAAAAAAATTATATAACTATTTCTTCTATTTTTCTAGAGGAGAAAATTTTAAGTTATGTAAACTATAACGACAAAGAGAATGGTAACACAGAGAACACAAGGAACGGTATATTCTACCCAATAAACATTATTATTAGTTTATCATAAACATAAATGATTTTGTTGTATAATTCATGGTAGCACTGGTACTTTATAGTTTTTCAAACATTTTAACTGATGTTATACATAAAATTTGATAGTCATTTGCAACCAAAAAGTTTTTTTTAGAACTTCATGACTTTTTGATTCGATGCGTGTTTAGATCTGGCCAATTATTTTATTTATGCTAATACTCACCTTACATTTTTAGCCATTGATTGGCTTCTCGATGTTTTTTCATAATATATTTTTGCAGTTCAAAAAAGGGAATTTATTTAAGGTAGCTTTGTTATCTTGATATGTCATAATATTTTGCGTAAGATGAATCTGATTTATCTTAATTGGTCTAAAGTAAATTCATTAGTTAAAATTTGCTAATCAATCTATTTTTTTTCTCTGTTCAAACTCGCTCAGGCATTGGAATAATGGAGTACGCTCTATTGTTACTTGGTATACTTCTTTCCTCATGCAACATATAATGCAATTTTGTTGAAAAAGGCAGAAATCTTTTGACTAGTAGCACTACTTTATAAGTCAGGTATGATACTGCATATCATGTTTTTCCACTATCACTTATTTACTATTATTCCATCTATTTACCTATAAATTTGGCTATTTTTCCATCTTATTAATTTGGTTGTCCAAAAAAAGGAAAAACCGAAAAACCTACGAAAAATCCTGTAAAAAATGATTCCTAGACACTTTGAAAGATTAAACTTAACACTCTAAAACAAATCCAATGCCCAATAAACTAATGATTACTCCATTAGATTAGCTTGAACATTTCCTATCTAAATATTTTTTATTCATTGTTCTCCACATTGTTAGAATGATAGGTGATAGTGTTAAGTGTTTGTTTTCCATAGGTAGGTTGTAAGTTATAAACATGGATAGTCTATACTACGCACTCAACAATATGTGTTTAAATTTATATAAATGATGTAGAATGATCATCTCTTCTACAGAATTCTCCCCCATTCGGTTCCTGTGATTCATTAGGGTTGATGACTGTAATAAAAGGTAAGGACCTTTGGGCTTCTTTCCCTTGTCATAAACAGGTAAACATGATTATGCTGAAAATTTAATACTCCTGCCTGTTTATCTTCTTCACCTGCACATATGAAAACCAACAGACATACAACGTTAATACAGATTGCAATTCATTTATTTCAAAGCATTACCAAGGGTCACAAGTATTATTGTAGCAGTATTATATAACCTCCAAGCGAATTATTATTCGTCCTACACACTTGCTAAATTCCTCCTCTCTACACCAACTTTCTATCATGGATGTTGTACATTCAGCAATTGAATCCCTTATATTTGATAGTGTTGGAGAAACAATCCGAGTACGCGTTGCAAGGATGTGGGACTCCATTAACTTAAAAGCAACGATGTTTTTGGATTCAACATGCAGCTTCTAGACAACAAGGTATGTAATTGTTCTATTCATTTAACCTATTTTTTCAACAACTTTCTGTTTGAGTTTCCATTTGACACGAAACTGTACAGTCAACATGTTTTACCCTTCGTTATTCATCACCTCATCCTACATTACATAATGTCGTAGCCTTTTACTGAATTAGTTAGCTTTATCATCCCAAAATTATTTCCCACTTCATAATATTTGCCACTGCTGCTGCTTTTCAATTCAATAGATATTTAAACTGTGTATAACAGAAAATATACATTGTTCATTTGAATCATAATTAGAATAGAGGAATAGAGAAATGTAGTTATTTCTATTATACAGTTCCATGGGTTTCTATATTATATCATTGGTTTAAATACGGAAAAGTTTTCCTTTTTATATTCTATTTATTACCTTTTTGTACATAAATTAACTATCCTCATTTTCTACTGTAATTTTTTAAAACAAAAGAGGTTGCTGAATTTATACTTATACTGCTTATATTACCATTTATTGTCATACTTTAGTTGTCTGTGCATTACTTTATAGGTTAGTGGTTATGCACCAATTAAACGCATATCTAACCTAATAAATATCAAGCATTATAAACTTTCGAAAATACTACAATTTCTAGATTCTAAATTCTCGGTTTTCATTACATATATTCATGATTTTAGGTATAATTTGAATTTTTTGTGGTTTAATAATACAAAGTCTTTATTATTAGCAAATTTTAGGATTAATTTGAAATTTTTCTGCACTTAGATATTTAACCTGTGCTTTCCTTATTTTTTTGAATTTTAGACCTTGACTGTCGGTAAACAGTTGAAGATTATCAAACAAATACTCCCTTTCTATATTATATGCTCTCTAATCACATATATTTAAGTCCTATGCTGATATATGCTTTAGCAGTTATGCTGTTGTAGATTTCAAATTTACGTTTTTCCCTGTATATATTTACACTTTTAGGAATAGTTTGAATTTTCTGCTTTATAATACTAAAAGAAAAATTATTATTGGCAACTTTTTGGATTAATCTGAAATCTTACTACACTTACATATGCAAACTTTGCTTTCCTGATTTCTTTTGAATTTTAGAATTTGAATTTGGCAAATAGTTTATAAAAAGGATATTGAATACTATGCATATTTGTTCCAATTTTCACTTACAGAAAACAATAGGTTTTTCAAAATATTTCATGTGGAACGAGCTGAAACTGGTAGAGAAAATGATGTATTAAATTTGGAACAAGCTGAAAATATATTATATATTAATGAAACGTGCATTTACTTATCTATCAATGCAAAAACATATAAAATCTAATTTATTGATACTATACGAGCAGTCCAGTAAGAGAATAAATGAATAAAGCAAGAATGATTTTGTGATCATGTGTTTAGGGAAAACAAAATATGTTTTCTTCTGACTACTGTTCACGTAACGCAACTGATTTAGATCTTCTTCTACTATTATTTTTATTTGCACAATCAGATTGATTAAATCATCCAAAAGCCATGTTCTTAAATATTTTTATTTTTACATCAAAAGGAGTTGAAATCATCTTTAACTTATTATTAGTTCAAAATACATGAAGATAAATCATCTTTAGTTTCCATTTTTGTCATCAACCTATACAACAATAGAGTTCAAATGCATTGAAGGTTGTAAGTCATCAATATGAAATAATTTATTTATGATGTAGCTTAGAGAGCATTTCATTTCATGTTTTTCAACCAAATTTCGTTAAAATAGAACGAACTCAGCATCTTGATTGAAGAATTTATGTTTAAGAAATGTGATTGTACACCAATGTAAAGTACTATACTTCACTACAAAGTTTTGTACAGTCTGTGTGCGAAGCATTGATTCTTGACTTGATAAATACTTGAATAAATGTAGGTGTTGGTGGTCATGGTCACCTAAATCAAGATTAATTATTAGCGCCATTTCTCTAGATGCTTTCCAATTAATATAAAATAAATTTGTGTTATCTTGTTACAAACATAACTTTTTCTTCATATTCCGGCTTTAGGATTTATATTTCACAAGTATTCTTAAAAAAAGTTTGCAATTATAAGCCTGTTTTCAATGCTCTGTTGCACTGTTCAGTCTGATTGTAATTTGTCTTCCATATCTTCCACTCTCTTTTTACTATGAGAAGCATATTACTTTTAGGTTCTAACACATTTTTTTGTGCAATACTTAGTTTTTCTCAAAGCAAACTGATTCAACCAAACCTTCGTTGCAGTAAACAAATCAATTTGCAACTCTTTCAAATTTACCTTTCAATTTCCTGGCTATAAAACAATACACATAATTATACCAGATCAATGTTGATGTATCGCAAATGCTACTTGCTTTTGATATGCAATAAATTATTATTTCTTAACAGACGATTCTGTTGAACATTGAACTTGCTATTGCTTTTTCGAGAAAATATTATCAAAATGTATGGCATACAGCTAAAGGCTAAATTTCTTGAGCTTTTTATATAGCTGCATCGCAATTTCTTCTGTTCCATTTCATTCTCATTCATATAACTACACTAAGTAACTATGTTTTAGACACATATTATGTTGTTGGTCTTGACAGTTTCTTTTTCATAAACCTGAATTTTGCACCTTTTCTGTGTTTTTTCCCCTCTTCCAGTGTTCAAATTTCACAATACGTACTTACATTGGTTCATAACTGCTTACGCCATTATCTTATGCAATACTGTTGTACAGCTGATTATTCACCTTTAGTCCATAATTTAATGTAGTTCTATTCATGGGAGGATGCACTAATATCATTAAATAGGAAAACCCTACGTTTTATGTAAACATGTGACTGGCTGAGCAAGCCACAAATTTTCATTTTCTTTCTGATGTGTCATATTATTTACTACATAAATGAATCAAGCTATTTAAGGCAAATAACAAATAATCCCTTTCTATAATATATTCTCTCTAATCACATCTATTTAAATCCACTAATGATATATGTTTCCACAGTTATGGTTTAAAATGATGATATAATTTATACATAACATTATATATATACACACACACACACACACACATTAGAATATGTAAGTAATAAACACGAATTGGAAAACATAGGTTCGGTTCTCCTGTACGCAGTGCACGTTTCTTATCTCCTGCTCTTAATGTTTAAATATTACACAACCTGATTTACGTACAACGAAACAAGAATGTTTCAACCCAACCTACTGTCTGATGTAACCCAAAAATTTACATATTACCATACTAACATTTTACAAAGGTTTTATGGTGCTTTGCTTGCCGTTTCTATTAGTCACGTGTGGTCAATGACTTGAGCTGCTTATACTTTTACCGACTTCAGTTTGTTCACATCATCCATTTTTTTACCGAACGTGTACTCTTTATAACTTAATTTTCTCTTTCTTCATGATCTTGCGACAAGGTGGAGAAATACATGCAATGGTAGGCCTACATTTCCTCCCATTTTTCCTTGGCAAGCTACGGGAACGATCGGCCCAGGACATTAGTGAATTCAATGTCACCCCCACGGGTAACAAGTATCTTCCCGTCCACAAGTCATTTAAGTTGATTTCACTGCTCTGATAATGATCACTGAGGTTGGAACCCATGAGAACGACCTGCCGAACCATAAGTTTTCCTTCGTAGACTATCAATCCATAGTTAACAGAACCGATACGGTTAAGTACCTAACAGGTTAGGCTATTTCATCCATTCAACTTACACCTGCTTCATATTAATTAACCTATTACTCAATCACCATTCAAATGCATTTCACCCATTCCATTAAAATGTCATTGGGATCTTGCATCACATTGGTGAGATTATCAGTCAATCCACCTGGAACGGTTCAGTGTCCCCTTGGCGGGAGCTTATCTTATATCTTCATTGGCATACGATACCTTTCTTTGCATGGTTGTTTTCATTTTCTTTTAAACAATTGTCAACGCCTATTGTAACGACCCGATATTTTCAACCATTTGCATCCACACATGTCGGACTTGAATTGCTCAAAATATTACGTTGTAAGTAAAACCATTTGCATCCACACATGTCGGACTTGAATTGCTCAAAATATTACGTTGTAAGTAAAATTTGGCAAATATCAGAATATACAGTAAATAAATAAACACAGATCACTGGCACAGAGTAAATAATGATGCAGCGGAATTAAAAGAGATAGTAGTTCATGAAGCTACTATATAAAAATAAGATACACCAGAGCTAAACAGGATAAAACAGAAGAGTAACAAGATACATCATATACAAATCAGAATACAACACTGGAATCACTGGATACTGAAAGCAAAATAGATGGCTGGGTCTTCAAGAAAAGCTCTAACTCTGAAGGTGAGTCTTGAATGTTGAATCACTCAATCTGACTCGAGCGTCAAGCAAAACACAAAACACTCGAGTCAGGACATAAATACTTATGAACTGTAAATCAACTCAAACGAACAGTAACAAAAATGCATCGCTGACTTGAAGGATGCTTGGGATCGTTCATCCTTTAAGGATCCGTTAAACTATTTACTATGTAGTAATATTACGCTATTATAATAATGTCTACAGTAAAATAATATTTTAAAATAGCGTTCCGGGCTTACCCATATCACCCTTCACACATAATAGTCCCAGTAGTCCATTCAATATCATGATATCTCCAGATCGGGAAACTATCAAACGATACCACACAGGCTACGGGAGAAAAACAAACTCGTAGTAATGGCTCGGTATGGTAGGTGACATGGCACACAAGGTAATGTCAGGGTAGATATACCAATTACGCACACGGGCTGGTGGTAACGTAGCAGCCACATACGCCCACCTCAGCACACACTCCCATGTCAAAATTGGAGGATGGCCATCTAATCAATCACAAGTAAGAGTATAGTATTGAAGGAATGTGTCCGACCAGAGGAGCTACCCCTTTTGGCCCGAGATCGCTCCTGTTTTAGCCACCTTAAGCCAACTCATAAGAGTTGGGTCCATGTAATATACCTCAAGAACGTCACCACCATCCTACTTCATTCTAGAAACTCCACCGTGTACACAGTTGTTAAAGTGGTTTTCGGAGTTGGCAGAGAGTATGACAACTTCCGATCTCGGTCTCTTTAACAACCAAACGTTATTATAAAGTCGTGGTCATTTCAAAAATCATAATACTTCAAAAAAATCAAATCATTTCATTTCAAAACTATATTCCTTTCAAGATAGTTTATACTTCGAAACCAAAACCATTTTTACTTCAAAAATATATTCAAATCAAAATAGTTTGTACTTTGAAACTGTTTGTACAAAAATTGGACAAACACCTCCAAGTCGTATAATTTAGTCGATTTTATGTTGTTCTTAGCGATTTGGGTGATTTACGAAAATATGTAAAAAGAAGGGACTAAGCTGTAAAAAGACACACAGATTTATAGTGGTTCGGTCAGAATGTGTCTACGTCCACTGTATATGTTATTCTCCTTTACTGATCAGATTACAAGTATGAAGCTTTTATTACAAGTATATGAAAGTTGTTTGAAAGTTCTATCCGTGCTTGAGCTCTCAAACTTATCTGCCATTGTTGTACCCCTGCCCCTCTATTTATAGAGTGAGGCTGGAGGTAGGAGTTCTGGATGTATATAGCTGCTGGTGGGCTTGGGCTGATACAATATGGTCTGGCAACGCTGGTTCGGCAACACCTTGGTTAGGTGGTAGATGGTTGGAGATGAGACCTTGGTCCGGTAGTACCTGGAAGATGGTTGGTTCGGTGGCAGGTAGAGCGGCTTTGGTTCGTGGTATATGGGAAGGGGTTGGTTCGGTAGTGGTGAGTGTAGAGATGGGTTTTGGTCCGGTGTGGTTGATTCGGTGGAGGTTGGTCCGGTAGTAAGTGGTATGGTGGTGGCCTCCCTTGCTTCTGGTTCGGTGGTACCTCTCCTGCTTCTGGTTCGGTGGTGGATGGAGGTAGCCGATTCGGTAGTGTCTATCTAGCTTTGATTCGGTAGTGTTGGAAGTGGGTTGGTTCGGTTGACTTGGTCCGGTGAAGGGTGGAAATGCACCCAACATTTTCCCCCCAAAGTAGGGCATATTCCATCATATGTCGCGCTTTGTTTTAGCTTGGGGGATTCTCACCCGGTCTTGTGTGCCAAACCAGTTGGTCCGGTTATTTATGTTTTGCCTATAAGTATGGGCCTAATGCTTCCGTTATTCCTTATCAGCCGAACCAAACTTCTTGTTTTTGCCGAATCAAACGTATTAGCCGCACCAAACTCTCTTCTGCCGGACCAGGTGAGGCCCATTTCCGCCGAATGTGCTTTTGCTTTGAACTACCGAATGGACTCAGGGACTTGACATACCGAATGAACTCGTGGAGTATACGTACCGAATGAGTTCAAAGAATTGACTTTACCGAATGAATTACACATGAAATTCTAGACTGTACGCACTTGCTCGTCTACTTCCCTCGTTTTAACGACGTACTTTTTTGTGTTAGCAGATAAATGTCTCATAAAGTGGAAACTCGATCAGATAAAAAAGAAATCCAAGGACAGAGAAGAGTCCTCCACAGTGCCCCCAGCTCAGTCAGGACCGGGACGACATGGGCCCACACCGAGATCACTAGTGGATGGATATGTCCCTCAGGAGCTCTTGAACTCTCTTCCTGACTGCTTTTCTAGCTCCCTCAAAGAGGAGCAGCTTGATGTTATTTCTCGCTCTTTTGGGATTGACAAAGCGTGTATGCTGTTGCTGGGGAAAGGAGTGATGCCATACAACCCCCCTGAAGGATATTTCGTTTATAGTAGGTACCATTACATGTACGGGGCCATTCCCCCGATCAATGGTTGGATAGTCAGCTTCATTACCTATTTGAAGGTGGCCCCTTTCCAGCTTCAGCACAATTCTTATGCTATCTTGGTGAGTCTATTCATCATTTTCCAGAGAAAATACGGGTGTCTCCCTTCCAACCGGGATATCCGGTATTTGTACAACTTGAGAGGTTACAAGAAGGGGTCTCCATACATCAGCTTGGAATTGGCCATGTCCTTCAAGCCGGTCCTGGACTTGTATTCGAAGTTCGGCATGTTCAAGAAAGAATGGTTTTTCGTCAAGGATGACTCTGTTTCTATCCGTCGCTTCACCTCTGGCTGTAAGTTGAATCTCACTCATAATTTCCATTCTGACTGCAATGCTTCTTTTTATCTGTTTTTATTTCTTGCTAGCGACAGGTGGCTTCGCGGTCGTGGAGAACGATCGCCTGGTTCAAATGGCTGCGGAGATAGAAGCCATTTCGGGAAGGGAGAGGTCAGCGTCTTACCTAATCAGGAATGCTACTCTACTGCAGCACAACTTAATTTTACTACGTCAGTCTGTGGTCAAGCAGAGAGACACGGCTGAGGAGAGGGCTGCCAAAGCTAAAGGAGGGGCCACGACAAAGAGCAGCAAGTGGAAACCCTTCTCGATACCTCCAGTCGCCGGGGGGAAGAAGCTCAAGAAATCCGATGGACCCTCCCCTAGCACATGTCCAGATGTTCCAGAGGAGGAAAATGTAGAGGAGGAGAGAGGTGAGGAGGAGAGAGGAGGTGATGGAGAAGGTGATGGTGATGATGGTGGCGAGGGACAGAGCGGTGATGGTGTCGGGGCTTTGTCCTCTGGGAAAGCAGGGGAGATCCAAGAATGGACAGATGATGCTTTCCGCCAGGCTTTTGAGGGGTTGGAGGAAGGATCAGCCTTGGTGGAGAAGCCAAAGAAAACTGATAAGGCCGGGACTGGTGCCGATTCATCTTCCAAGAGCATTTCAGCTAGGGCAACTCCGGCGATTAAAGGTGAATTTTTGACTTCTCTTTACTCTTTTTAACTTCACATGTTTCTTGGATTATAGTCCCATGCATGCTTGTAATACTTGGTTTTTGTTCTAGGAACGGGTAAGGTGGCCAAGGCATCAGACATTCGGCACCGTCTCGAACAATTCAAACTCCTCAAAGCTTTCGCTAAACCCAAGCCTCCGACCAACCGTTCCGAGGACGTAGTCGGCTACCGTCCTCTTCTCGGAGTTATTGAAGAGGATATTCAAAAGAAAAAGAGGAGTCGCTCCTTATTCAAACCTTCACCTGGTCCTCAGCCCCCAACCCAGCCTCTTCATGATATCACGGAGGAGGACACTGAGTTCATACCCTCTCCGCATCCGTCTGAAAATCCTACTATTACTCAGATTGATCGTCCCGTCTTGGCTCGTAATCCATTTGCGGGTCACCAAGATCTGGATTCGGGTTCTCATGATATTTCCTTTGACGAGGTTACTGGTGAGCACCTTCTCCCTCGAAATCCTATGGTAAGGGTGCTTGATGAGGCCAAGTCCCTGGACCTTGATTTTCTTACTACTCGGATTGTAACTATGGGGGATGAAGCTAAGGCAAACATCGACCGGGTTGCTGAGGAGACCAGGAAATTGATGGGGCATCATACCCGACTGGTCAAGGCCGGGGAGGAAATTGGGAGTGCTAACATAAGATTGCGGTTAGTGGTTTCCGACCAGGCCATGCAACTCGCCGATCAGGCCATCTAGATCTCTCACCACGAGGCTGCCTCCAGACGACTAAAGAAAACCATGGAAGAGGCTAGCAGAGCCGAGCTGCGGAAAATGGAGGCCACCTGCAAGGAACGGATCGATATAGCCATTGCAACAGTGGATGAGGTTCGGAAAGCGGATTTCGAGCGGGTAGAGGAGTTATCTAGGAAGCTTGAAGCCGCAGAGCTTGCTCAAGCCAAGCTGAAGGAGGAGATGGAGGCGATAAGGAAATCCCTTCAGGCTGACCGCTCGCGATACCGATCGGAGAGGGATGCTGCCGTTGCAAAGCTGTTGGCTTCTGTGGTTCGGATGAGGGAGTTTGAGGAGAACGAGGGGATGATGGATGAGATGCTTCAGGACATATATTTCCGTACTTGGAAGCAGGGCAACTTATCCTGGATGGATGATTATCCTCGGATCATGGCCAGGATTTATCTCCGGGCTCTGGAGGAGGCCAAGGTTGATGCAGATAAGGAGGGTGGCATGGCCTTCAGAATGGATGTAGTCACGGCCCAGTTTACCAAGGAGGAGAAAATGGCGGTGAAGGAGGGTATGCGGCTACTTACAGCTGAGGAGGTAGGTGTGCAGTTGGAGGACGATGATCAAGGAGCAAATGCTGGTAAGTCTTCCCTTTTAGTCTTATCATAACTTGATTGCTTATTGTTTATTCAATGGATTCTTTCCTGAATTGTACAGGCGAGACCTCTGGAGCACCAACTACCTCTGGCCAGCATGTTGAGAGCTCCGACCCTGCGGCTAAGTAGATCTTGGAGGGCTGGTCTGATAGAGGCGAAGCCCTGATGCAGCCGACTCCTTGGCTTGATCTAGACATTTTTTGGTTTACTTGACATTCCTGTATATACTTAGTCCCAAAACATTAATGTGCTTTCAGGCTGTAATTATGTCATTTGTAATGAACGACTTTATTCTTAACATGTAATTTTATAACATAAGCTGATTCTGTTATATTTGGATGCTGTCGTTATTTTGATGTGTTGCAAAAAATATAGTTGTGCATGTGTTAGTGATTCAATTGTGTTTGACGCTAAGTTCTTGCTTAAAATATAATTTCATGTCTTGCAATGTTAGTTTGATGTGCGAATAAATTATAGTTACATATTTATGTACAAGAGAAGAAAGTACCGCCCTTCAAGTTTTAGTTGTAGACGGTAGCTTTGAATGCCTTGTGTAATCGAATATGGAATGCAGCTGAGTGACCTGCCATCCAGCTGTGAGTTCTTATTCCCATTAGGGAGTGTCTCCTATTTTGTGTCCTGTACTTTAGTGATCGTTATAGAGGATAGGAGGATAGTTTTTATAAATAAAATTGAAATATAAGAAATAGTAAAACTTCCAATCAAGAAAGGCCTTCGATGTGCTTAAGTTCGTGGCAAATGGGTTTTGTAGTCACTTTCCCTAGCTATGGGTCTTGGAGACATTTGTCACCCATCTTACGCCTCTGCGGGGAGTTTTCTTTTTTACCACAGCCGTACTTAAGACACATCGGAGCCGAGATCGCGCACAGTAACTTCCAGGGCCATTATGGCCCGTAATCGTGGGTATTATTCGATTTACCGTGGCCGGCTAGCGCGGGTGCCGATCGTCAACTGTGAACTGCCCCTGGCTGGCCACACCTTATGTTGGGGCTTATAATCGGTTCACGGTTGCCGGCGAGCCGAACGCCGTAATGAGATGCCTAGGCTATGGTTGGCCTTCTCGGCGGCTTATAATCGGCTCATTACAGTTGGCTTTAAGGGCCGTCGCGAGCAATGAGTTAACCCGTAGCAGAGAGATGCTGGAGCAAAAGTGTCTCATTGGTGAGGGCATAGATTCGTGCAGTACCTGTTAGGTCTTGTCCAGGTGAGGTTGCGCCGTGAAGTGTCTAGAATGGAAATGCCATTACACAGGATTTTGTTCAACAGAAAAGGATAAAGCTTAACAAGCAGCCAAGATATAAAGGAACAAGTTAAAAAGAGACAAGATTTTTAAAGTGGTTCGGCACGAAAAAGCCTATGTCCACCGATTCTCTTTGTTAATTCACTTTATATGGGCAGTACAAGTTAAGAAAAGTATCGACGAAGGTGTTGGATGTTCCATGCCCTCTGGAACACCTCTCCGTCCACTGTTGACAAAATATAAGCTCCGTTGTGGAGATCTTTATGAATTACATATGGTCCGTCCCAGATTGGATCTAGCGCTCCGGGGCGCGGGAAGATTCGCTTGAGGACAAGATCTCCTTCTTGTAAGCTGCGATGTTTGACTTTGGAGTTGTATTGTGCTGCCACTTTTTGCTTGTGAGTTGCGGCTTTGAGTGTTGCATCATTTCTTCTTTCTTCGATTAGATCCAAAGACATGTGGAGGAGTTCTTCGTTCTCTTCTGGGCTGTAGTGGATCCTACAGTGGGATGGCACTACAGTTTCAACTGGGAGCATGGCCTCCTATCCGTATTCCAAAGAGAATGGAGTATGCCCTGTTGAGGTTCTGAAAGACGTGCGGTAGGCCCAAAGTGCCGTAGGAAGTTCATCCACCCAAGCGCCTTTTGACTTTTCAAGCTTCTTCTTGATTAGAGTTTTAAGAATTTTTTGACAGCTTCGACTTGTCCATTTGCCTGGGGATAAGCCACAGATGAGAAGCTTTTGTGAATTTCGTGCTCTTGGCACCAGTCGGCGAACTCCTCGCTGTCAAACTGAAGTCCATTGTCCGATATGATTTTGAGTGGAACCTCGTACCTGCATAGAACAATTTTGATCAAGAAGTTAATAACTTTTGCTGAAGATATTTTATTTAGAGGTTCCTTTTCCACCCATTTGGTGAAATAGTCGACTGCCACTATAGCATATTTGGCTCCGCCTCGGCCCATCGGCAGTTTGCCAATCAAGTCAATTCCCCATACTGCAAAGGGCCAAGGGCTGGTCATTTGAGTAATCTCATTCATTGGTAGTCAAGGAATCTTAGCAAATTTCTGACATCTGTCACATCTTTTGACGAAGTCTAAGGCGTCTTTGTTTAAAGTGGGCCGTAATATCCATATCGGACTGTCTTCTTTGCCAGAGTCTGCCCACCAGTGTGATCTCCGTAGCTCCCTTGATGGATGTTGGATAAGATTTTCTTGGCTTCCCTTCCAGCAACACACCTTAATAAGGGGTTAGAGAAGCCGCGTCGATAGAGGATGTCTTCTTGTATTGTGTAGCGGGAAGCTCTCCTCAAGATTTTCCTGACTTCGTTACGCTCGTTGGGTAGTGTGCCATCTTTTAAGTATTTTCGGATTGGAGTCATTCAAGTTTCTTCTTCGATTGCGGCTATCAGATCCTCTTGTTCGAAACTTGGGGCTAGTTGTTTTGAGATGGCTACTGTTCTGGAAATTTTTCTGTTCTTCATGCTAGCTTGCTTTGCCAGTTCGTCAGCCTCTCGGTTCTCCTCTCGAGGAATGTGTTTGATTAAATAGTGGTCCAACTGATCGAGTAGTAGCTTGGTTTTCTTTAGATATGTTGTGAGTCGTTCCGCTCGAGTCTGAAACTCTCCTAGTACTTGGTTTACGATAAGTTGAGAATCACTATGAAGACATAAAGAACTGACTCCAATTTCTAAGGCAAGTTCTAATCCTGTTATTACTGCTTCATATTCTGCATCGTTGTTGGTGGCAGCAAATTCCAACCTTAGGGCATAGTGCAGCTTCTTTCCCCTAGGGGTGATTATCACAATACCTGCCCCCCGAGCCTTGTTCGTTTGATGCTCCATCTACAAAGAGATTCCACTTGATATCTTCTGCTATTCCAGATTGCTCCTTACCTTCGTTGGTAGTGAATTCGACAATGAAATCGGCCATGGCTTGTCCCTTGATGGCGGTGCGAGGATGGTAGGTGATATCATATTGACTCGGTTCAATGCACCATTTAAGTAGTCGCCCAGAAGTGTCAGGGCGATGGAGTACTTGCCTTAGTGGTTGATCGGTTAAAACTCTGATGGAATGGGATTGGAAATAGTGTCGCAGTTTCCGTGACGTGATTAGCAAACAGTGTGCTAGCTTCTCAAGTTTAGGGTATCTGGCTTCTGCCCCCGTAAATCTCTTGCTTACAAAGTATACGGGCCGCTGCGCGCGGTTGTCTTCTCTCACCAAAGCGGCGCTTAGAGAATGGGACGATACAGCAAGGTATAGGTATAGTTCTTCGCCTTCATTTGGAGTTGAGAGTACTGGTGGTCTCTGGAGGTGTTCGATTAGGTTAAGGAAGGCTGTTGAGCATTCGTCAGTCCATTCGAACTTTCCTTTGTCTTTCTTTAGGACTTCGAAGAAAGGGATGCATTTGTCGGTTGCTTTAGAAATGAATCTGCTTAGGGCGGCCACCTTCCCATTTAGGCTTTGCATCTCTCTTCGAGTGGATGGTATCTTGATATCTTGCAAAGACCGGACTTGTTCGGGGTTTGCTTCAATCCCTCTGGCATGGACGATGAATCCCAAGAACTTTCCCGACGATACTCCGAAGGAGCACTTTAGAGGATTCAGCTTCATTCCATATTGGCGAAGTACTTGAAACATCTCGTCTAGGTGGCTTACATGATCGTTGGCTTTCCTCGATTTAACCAGATGTCATCCACATAAACTTTCATAGTTCGTCCTATTAGTTCTGCGAATATCTAGTTGATGAGGCGTTGATAAGTAGCTCCGGCGATTTTAAGTCCAAAAGGCATTACTCTGTAGCAGTACAATCCCCGGTCAGTGATGAAACTAGTGTAGTCTTGATCGGGGGAGTGCATAGGAATCTGGTTATATCCTGAGTATGCGTCCATAAAAGATAAGAGTTCGTACCCGGCTGTGTTGTACACGAGTTGATCGATTCGGGGGAGTGGGAAGCAATCCTTCGGGCAAGCGTCATTTAAGTTGGAGAAGTCAATGCATGTTCGCCACTTCCCATTAGCCTTCTTTACTAGTACCGGGTTAGCGATCCACTCTGGGTAGATGGCTTCTCGTATGAAGTTATTGGCAAGTAGGTTCTTTACTTCTTCCTCGAGGGCTGCTGATCGTTCTGCCCCCATACTTCTCTTTTTCTGCTTTACTGGCACTTTGGTAGGATCGATGTTCAGTACGTGGCACGCTACGTCTGGGGAGATTCCAGTCATATCAGCGTGCGTCCATGCAAATACATCCAAGTTGTGGCGGAGAAAATCAATGAGTTGATCCTTCAATTCTGCTTTTAGTTGAGATCTGATTTTCAATAGTCTACTTGAGTCATGTTTTTCTACAGATACAAACTCCATAGCCTCTGCAGGCTCGGCGGTGGCCTCCTCCTCTTTGTCCCTGGGGTCTAATTCATTGAAAGGATCACTAGTATATCGAAGAGGAGGGGCTCTCTTTATTTGCTATGCTTCCAAGTTTTTCATGCAGAGAGCAGTCTCTGCATTTTTTCCTTTATCTCTTCTGCGGTTATTGCAAAGTTCAGTTACATAGCAATCTCGAGCAGCGTCTTGATCTCCCTCTACTTCTCCTATTCCATTGTCTATTGGGAATTTCATCTTCAGGCACCATGAGGCCAGGACAATTTGAAAGTCGGACAAGGCTGGTCTTCCCAAAAAGGCGTTGTAGGCCGAGTGATTTTCTATTAGCACAAATGTTTGTTTCCGCAACGGAGCAGGGATGACTTCTTATTTCAACAAAAAGGTCCAATTGCCCGAGGGGCATCTTCGCATTTCCAGTGAAACTGTATAGTGGTTTGTTGCAGGGAGACACATCCTTCATTGACAGCTTCATTTTGTCGAAAGCATGCTTGAATAGAATGTTTACGGAGCTTCCAGTGTCTACCAGAATTCGAAAAACTTCAGCTGGGCCGAACCAGGCAGAGATGACCATAGGATCCATGTGAGGGTACTGCCTTCCTTCTAGGTCTCGCCTACTGAATGTGATGTCATTATCCTCTTTCCGCTTCGAGCGGCATTCTTCCATGACGGAATTGATGCAGTCTTCGTTGTTTTTAAGTGACTTTCCATATCTTTCCATTTCTGCCCAGTTTCTGTCGGTGATGTGTGGTCCTCCCGATATTGTGTGGACCACTATCTTCTCTTGATTGGAACCGCCGGTGTTGTGATTTCTTCCGCCTGTCTCTGGGTGGAGTTGCCCTGGGTTCTCCTTGGCAGGAGCTGGAGTCCTGTCCTGACCCTTTACATAGTGTTCCAATCTCTTCCTTCTGATGTGTTCTTCAATCAGGTCCCGGAGATGACGGCATTCATTGGTATCATGCCCATGGGATTCGTGGAAACGGCAACTTTCCAGACTTGATTGCGTGATCTGATTCCTTCTTTTAGGGGGGGCGTTTGTATTTAAGCTCGTCTTGGGTGGCCAGGAAGATGTTTTCGACTGTTTCATTCAAAGGAGTATAAGCGTCAAATCTTGGTCCTGCCCGATATAGGCGTTTTTCTCCCTTCCTGCCCCCAGCATTGTCTCGAGAGTCATTTCTTCCGACGTCCTTTGCTGCAGCGGGTGCGTTGCCATGAGATGCCTTGGCTTGCTGCCATGTCTGCCTTTCGGTGGCAGCGTCTTCAAGTCTCATATACTTTCCGTCTTCATGGAAGAAATCGGGTAAGCTAGCTGGTTTTTCTTTCGTTAATCTTCTAGCAAACTTGGTATCCGGATGTACGCCACTACAAAGAGCCATTAGGATAAGTTTCTCATCGGCATCTTGGACTGCGGCCGCTGCGGCGTTGAATCGGGTTAGATATTATTGCACTGTATCCCCGGGCTTCTGTTTGATATTAGATAGGGAATAAGCGTCCTTGGGTTGTTCCACATGAATGCGGAACTGGCTGATGAACTTTTCTTTCAGCATTTCCCATGAGCTGATGGATCCTTGGGGTAGATGGCAGAACCAGGAGGTAGCTAGATCTTTCAAGAATAGTGGGAAGCATTTATAAAACACTCCCTCTGTTGCTCCTCTCATGAGCATATGCTGTGTGTATCTCTGTAAGTGTACAACGGGGTCAGAGGTTCCCTTGTAAGGTTCCATTGTTGGCATTTTCCATTCTCGGGGGGTGATGGCAGTTTCGATATTGCGGGTGAAGGGGCTGGTTACCCTAGCGCCTATCCCCCGATCCCTTTGGTCCCGTTGGATGCACTCTCTGAACAATCGTGCCATCCTTTCATCAGAACTTGGAGCGAATAGAAATGAGTTTGGTTCTTCTCTGCGGGATTGATTCCGTCCAGATGACGTATAGGGATGGTATCATCTATTACTCCTAACATTTTCCGGTGGCGATCTTCGGTCTTCTGGGAGCATACTGGGGTCAGCCACGGTTGCCCCTTGCCTCGATCTTCCCCTGTTGGGCTCTGTTCTAAGCATTCCCTCGAGTCCAACTTCGGGCTGGACTCCAGCTCAACCCCGTCTATTGATGTTCCCATGGTTAGGTAGCATGACAGGCTCAGCCATATCCGACCCCTGCCTGGTACCTCCCCCGTTGGGTTCGGTTCCAAGTGTTTCCTCGGGTTGGAATTCGGGCTGAGTCTGGGCTCGGCTCCTACCATTGCTGTTTCTGTTGTTAGCCTCTTCGAAGAAGAAAGATCTTTGTCGCCTCCTAGATCCTCCAGACTGGGACTCACCCCATGATTCGGTGTTGCGGTTGGATTCTTCAGCATCCCTTAAGCGTGACATGAGTTGGTCCACCAAGGCTTCTTGTTGAGATGCGAAGCGGTTAGTTACTTCAGCTACAGCCCTATCCAGATCTGCCCTAGTAATTGGTTGTTCCGTAGCAGGGGCTGTCGGATTTGCCTGATTTCCATTTGCTGTTGGAACAGGATGATTCTCTTGATCTCTGATCACTGGATCTGGGATACTGCTAGTTGCGATGTTCTTTCCTTTGCTAGCATCTTTCCCCTGCCTGGGAGGCATGTTTTCTAAGCAATGAGCGATGCTGTTGGGAAGAAGGTTGAGTGGGAGAAGCTGAAGCTTCTAGCTCGATTTCTCAGTGAATGCACCAAAAATGTTTGCACAAAATTGGGCAAACACCTCCAAGTCGTATAATTTAGTCGATTTTATGTTGTTCTTAGCGATTTGTGTGATTTACGCAAATATGTAAAAAGCAGGGACTAAACTGTAAAAAGACACACAGATTTATAGTGGTTCGGCCAGAATGTGCCTACGTCCACTGTATATGTTATTCTCCTTTACTAATCAGATTACAAGTACAAAGCTTTGATTACAAGTATATGAAAGTTGTTTGAAAGTTCTATACGTGCTTGAGCTCTCAAACTTGTCTGCCATTGTTGTACCCCTTCCCCTCTATTTATAGAGTGAGGCTGGGGGCAGGGGTTCTGGATGTATATAGTTGCTGGTGGGCCTAGGCTGATGCAATCTGGCCTGGCAACGCTGGTTCTGCAACACCTTGGTTAGGTAGTAGATGGTTGGAGATGAGACCTTGGTCCGGTAGGACTTTGGCCCGGTAGTACCTGGGAGATGGTTGGTTCAGTGGCAGGTAGAGTGGCATTAGTTCGATGGTATATGGGAAGGGGTTGGTTCGGTAGTGGTGAGTGTAGAGATGGGTTTTGGTCCGGTGTGGTTGATTCGGTGGAGGTTGGTCCGGTAGTAGGTGGTCCGGTGGTGGCCTCCCTTGCTTCTGGTTCGGTGGTACCTCTCCTGCTTCTGGTTCGGTAGTGGATGGAGGTAGCCGATTTGGTAGTGTCTATCTAGCTTTGATTCGGTAGTGTTGGAAGTGGGTTGGTTCGGTAGGTTGGTTGGTTCGGTGGACTTGGTCCGGTAAAGGGTGGAAATGCGCCCAACAGAAACCAAAACCATTTTTACTTCAAAACTATATTCAAATCAAAATAGTTTATACTTCGAAACCAAAACCATTTTTATTCCCAAACTATGTCCAAGTCAATACGATATCATTTCCATTTCAAACATATATTCATCTTTAAAAAATCGTAGTACTTCAAAGTTATAACTCTTTTGAAGCCAAAATACTTGAAATCATTGCACTTTAAAAATCATAACATTTCGAAATTATACATTTGAAATTTTCAAATTTATTCAATTAAACTCAATTTTCAAATTTCACATTTAATTCAATTCAAACCATTAGTTTCAATTCAATTCAATTTTCCAACAAAACTTTTCAAATCTTATAAATTTCAAATATAGATTTGATCTACAAAATAACCATTCAATTTTAATATATTTCCAAACTTTAATATCCCACATTTCAAAACTAAACTTTATAATTTCATAAATTCATATCTCAAATCTAATTTCATTATTATTTAGTTTTGAAATATTCATTTCATAAATCCAATATTGTTTGAATAAACTTAAATTACAATTAAACCAAATATATTTTCATATAAATATAAACTTCAGGTATTCATTTATCAAAATCAAATATCATTCCAAATTCACATTCTTTATCAAAATAAAGATTATATCATTAAAAACCATTTCGAAATCATTAAAATATCATATCCTTGAAAACCTCATTATCAAATCATTATTTGAATTCAATTTCAAATATTTAAATATCGTTTAAAAATCAAATATTTCACTCATTTATTATTTCAAATATCATTACAAAAATACATTTCAAAATTCCATTCAAAAATTCATTTATCTCATTTGATTTCATTCAATTTAACACATAACCAGGTAAACCTTATTTAAATTCAAATTCAATGTAAATTCCTTAAAATTAAAATTTTACACATTAAATATATATTCAAAACCCCTAAAATTTCACAAATACTCAATTTCAAAAGTTAAATCATTTAATAGTTTAAAATATAACTCAAATAGTGTTAAAATCTATAACATTTCAAACATTGTAAAAATATAGCAACGACAGCATTTATATAGTGCTATCGTAGCTTAAAATTTCCAAAATAGTTTAGTTCAAGAATAACGGCATTTATAAAATGCCGTAATAAATATTAAGTTATTTCAACATAGTTACATTCAAAAACAACAACATTTAAAATGATGTCATAAGACTACAGCATTTTTAGGAAATGCTGTTAATAAAATTTCAGATTTTATTTTAACTTTTCAAAAACAATAAAACTTCAATTCTTCTTAATTAAGTTTATAAATCGTATTTCTAGAATTTAAAATTTCATATTCAAATCATTTTAAAATATGATTTATCACGATAAAATTTTAAAATCAAATATTCAATTTTTAAGACTCAATTCATTTATTAAGTCAAAATTTCACTGTTTATTTACTTATTAAATTTAAAACAAAAACTTAACATTTTACTTCAAATATCATTTCAAACTTTGTATTTAATTTCCATTTTTTTCTTACATTTTTAAAAATAAAATAAAATTTATAGTCAAAATCACAATCACTTCAAATTTACATACTTATATTCATAATTTCAAGACTTAATATTAAACTTTCTTAAAACCATAATATATATATATATATATATATATATATTCAAAATTTCATACTTTCAAAAATACATATCTTAATAAAATCATTTAAAATATGCCACGGGGTCTATATATAATTTTCTAACCTAGGTCAAGTGATACAAATATATATCATTTCAATCCGCAGTTTAAAAAGAAAACCCGGGTTCTATCACTTCAAACCGGCAATCCCAAGTAAATAAAAATAAATAAATATCGCTCAGGCCTATCATTTTAGCCCATAATGATTTTTTCCTAATCTAAAGTCCATTCGGGTATGTATAATTTCAACCCATAGTGATTCTATTCTGACAGAGAACTTGTAGTGTGATCATATACAGACATAATATAAACAATGTCAATATCACAAAATAATGTCATATATCATATGTCAGGTGATAATTAACAGTTTTAACATGGTAATAACATGGAATAGCATATCATATGATCATCATTAACTTGCATAAACATTTTATATTACTATACACTTGCCATTAATTTTCTATTTCACAAGTAAATATGTCAAAGTGAGAAAGACTCGCCTTTTCAAAGCTAGAGACCAAAACAACACACAAGCACGATTCCAAGGGCACGACAAGCACGATTTGATTTGAATAAATGGAGAGCCTTGATATTGATCTTGCATATAACAAATAAACAAGACAATATAAACATATATATACATGAATATATTTTGATTCAACACCAAATACCATAGAAACAAATGGAAAATAAAAGGCAATAAAGAATGAAATGATTAGACCTTGCTTTTGACCATCTAAAAGCTCGACCAAAAGAACATATGCTCGGCCATTGATGTGTTTGGGCTTAGGTTAGCATCATATAGGTCAGGTTTAGCACACCTATGCATGGCAATATGAAGTGGTAGTAGATGCAACATGAAGAATATCGATGGACAAGGCAAAATAGGTGAAGTTTTAGTGCATTTTGGCTCGGCTATGACCACATATAGGCTCGGCCATGGGGTCTTCATGTCAGGTCAGATATGGATAGTAGTGAAAGGGGAGGCTAGAGGTGAAGTAGATGATGGCGGTGGTGGCTAAGGGGTGGCTAAAGGCAAACTATGAAAGTGGTGTTGAAGTATTGGTCGGCTAAGGCAATTTTAGTGAAGTTTTTGGAAAAAAAAATTTGTGACGGCTTCAAGTGGAAGGTCATGGCCTTTCTTGGTCAAAGGAAGGGGAGTGTTTGCTGCTGTAGATGGAGGGGTGATGGTTTGTGGTGATGGAGGAGAAGTGGGGCCGAGCATGCAAGAGGAAGAGGAAGGCTAAACATAGAAAAGAAGAAGAGAAAAGTGGAAAAGAAGGAAGGAGAGAGGCTGCCTTCCAAATTTTTCTCATGGCCGTGATTTTTTTAAGGAGAAGAAGATTTCTCACGTGAATGAGAAACACAACTCACAGAAATGAAAAAAGAAAAGGTCGGCTATGCAAGAAAATGAAGAGGCAAATGAAAATGAAAAGACAAAGATGAAAAGTCATCGCATGTGAAAGGGTTTTGACTCTTTGTTTTCCATTTCTTTTAAATTAAAAATAAACCATATATATTTCAGTAAATAAAATATAAATATGAACAAAATAAAGTAAAAAAAGAAAATAAATAATAATTCTTAGGAAAATAAAAAGTAAATGAAGAAAATAGCTATTAAATTGAAATAAGAAAATTAAAAATTGTAAACAAAGTATAATAAACATTTGGAAATTTAACAACACTTTTAAAATGTTTTAAAAATAAAAATAAATACATAACATGACATATTACACATATTAGAACATGTTTTAACAAATAAAAATATTATTTATATAAATTAAAATAGACAATTTTGTTAAATAAAACAATATACACACAATATTGTAAATAGCATAACTTTCACAATATTATTCGGATTTCAACGAAACAAAAAGCAGTATTCTTAAAATTTAATTTAATTTCATTATAAAATATAAAATTCAAAAATTAAAATATTTAAATTTAAAAAGTCAAAGTCAAAGTTTGACCAAATTGACCAAAATTCACATTTATTGGAAAATTTCCATTTATTCCTGTTTGAAACTATAATTCACATCAAAATCAAAATTTATATTTAAAATAACAAAAATTATTCTTTTTAATAACTAAAATAAAGTTTTCAAATCAGGAATTTTAATTAAAATAATCAAAATATACAGTTAAAATAATCACAAAATACAGGGTTGTTACACTCTCCCCCACTCAAAACTTTACGTCCCCGAAAAGGAATGAGGTACGGGAAAACATAGAAAAAGATAGAATGAAAATAGGATTAAGCCAAGATGACAAGAAAATTGAAATTATACCTGATAACTGTTGTTATATGTAAGTGTAACAAGGTGGAGATGATCTTCCCATGATCCTTCAGAATCAAGAATACAAGCATGAGAAAGATCTTCTAGAATCTGATTCACCCTTTCCGCTTGAACGACGGTCTGTGGATGGCAAGCAGTGCTCAGATTCAAAATGAGTACCAAAGATTATCAAATATTATAGAAAGATTTCTAACCAGACTGGTATAAGCAATAGCCTCCCCATTCTGTAGCAAGATAAGGAAAATAAGGACAACCAGAAGATAGTATGAAAAATAAAATAAGATCATAAATTTGAAACTATGAAAATTTCAAATTAAATTGAAAATAAATTTTACATAAGTTCAATAAATCTTAACCATCTCTAATTTCATTATCTTATCATCCAATTATCTTAAATTAACAATTTCAAAATCATGGATTTGAAAAAAAAAATCATTTAATATACTTAAAATGTACTCAATAAAATAATTCTTATTTATTCCTTATTATAATTAAATTTATTCTTCTCAATATATTTTATCACCTATGTTAATTATATTTATACTTATTATAACTGCTTTAAATTTATTCTTAGTTCCTTTATCATCATTTTATATTGTAAATTATTCCATTACCCCTTTTTCTATTTACCTTTGTTAATCTTTTTATAACTAAAATTTAAGTGTATAACATTTATTATAACCACTCAAATTTTATTTATAATTTTTTATATATATATTGATATTATCCAATTACATATTCAACTTCTGAAAATTAAGGTAAGTTATATTGGAATGAAATTGTGTATCATACAAATAAAACTTTCTAATTTAATCATTTCAAGCTTGAATATTTATCCAAATCTTGAAATTATACTTGAAATTATCCTTCAAGATAAGATTTAGGGATCAAATTTCCGATAAATTCCAAACTATTTAGAGATAAATAAATGCACATATACAATATATATATATATATATCCATTCAAATTTAAATCATATATCAGCATATGTTATAAATCCAGTCTTATTTTAGAAACTCAAATCAATTAATTTCCCCAAAAAAAATTGTAGCAAGACTACAGAACGGTCTCTTACTTCGAAACTCAAAAATGAATATCGATGATACTACAGTCATCATCGATGTTATTTTCCAGCGACAAAGAGAAGAGCACCAATTTTAAACTTTAAAATTCTTTAGAAACAACTTTCTATTAGAAAACACTATAAATAATATATCCTTAAAACTTTAGACACAAGGTTTGAAATCCATCGGAAAATAAATTCTCAAATTCTTGTTTTAAATTCATTTTGAATTTCCAAATAAATTTATAACCATGTTTATAGTTCAATTATTTATATATGAAACAAGAGAAAATGATAAAAAAAAATCAAATATTATTTCTTAACAACCAATTCAATAAAATCCAGAAAAGATTTATAATATAGTTACAAAATTATTTGATTACTAAATTTGAAAAACATATTGCGTCAGTTTGCTCTGTTCAAGTGTTTTGGAAATCTTATCGATAGCGTTGATCAGACGAATCGATCCGAAACCCAAATCAACATCAACAACTCAAACAACACAATATATAAAACATTTTATATATTAGTTTACAAATACACTTCAAGAATGATTGAAGATAAGTTAGAAACAAAGATAAGATGATTAAACAACAGAATAGGAAGATGGATGAGCTTGTATAAATCGCGGGCAACCTTAACTGGGTCAACTGTGACTTAAGAATAAGATTCATGTGGATTTTCTAGGGAAAAATCAACATTCGGTCTCAAGAGATAGAGTTTGAAATTATAAGAGATACTAGCATCTAAACCGAGGTTAAAAAATCTTTGGTGAATCGATGCTGTTGTAAAGGAGTTTCCCCCTTTACAAATAAATTTGAGGTTGGCGAGACCACCGACTCATTATAAAGATCTTTTGAAGTGGAGTTATGGGATACTCCAAAATCAAAAGAAGATAAATAGTGAGGGACACGAATGGATTTTGGAACCATAGGGAACGTTCCAAAATTTAAAGGAATCGAGTCAAAAAGGAAGAGATTTAAACTCGAATGAAAGTGATTCTGTTAATACATTTACCCTATATACTGAGTTTTTCCTAGAGCTACCAAAGCTCTGATACCAAATGTAACGACCCGATATTTTCAACCATTCGCATCCACACATGTCGGACTTGAATTGCTTAAAATATCGCGTTGTAAGTAAAATATGGCAAATCTCAGAATATACAGTAAATAAATAATCACATATCACTGGCACAGAGTAAATAATAATGCAGCGGAATTAAAAGAGATAGTAGTTCATGAAACTACTATATAAAAATAAGATACACCAGAGTTAAACAGGATACAACAGAAGAGTAAAAGATACATCAGATACAAATCAGAATACAACACTGGAATCACTGGATACTGAAAGCAAAATAGATGGTTGGATCTTCAAGAAAAGCTCCAACTCTGAAGGTGAGTCTTGAATGCTGAATCACTCGATCTGACTCGAGTGTAAAGCAAAACACAAAACACTCGAGTCAGGACATAAATACGTATGAGCCACATACGCCCACCTCGGCACACACTCCCATATCAAAATCGGAGGATGACCATCTAATCAATCACAAGTAAGAGTATAGTATCGAAGGAATGTGTCCGACCAGAGGAGCTACCCATTTTGGCCCGAGATCGCTCATGTTTTAGCCACCTTAAGCCAACTCACGGGAGTTGGGTCCACGTAATATACCATAAGAACGTCACCACCATCCTACTTCATTCTGGAAACTCCACCGCGTACACAGTTGTTAAAGTTGTTTTCGGAGTTGGCAAAGAGTATGACAACTTTCCATCCCAATCTCTTTAAAACCCAGACGTTATTATAACGCCGTGGTCATTTTAAAAATCATAATACTTCAAAAAAATCAAATCATTTCATTTCAAAACTATATTCCTTTCCAGATAGTTTATACTTCGAACCAAAACCATTTTTACCTCAAAACTATATTCAAATCAAAATAATTTGTACTTCGAAACCAAAATCATTTTTACTTCAAAACTATATTCAAATCAAAATAGTTAATACTTCGAAAACAAAACCATTTTTATTCCAAAACAATGTCCAAGTCAATACGATATCAATTCCATTTCAAACATATATTCACCTTTCAAAAATCATAATACTTCAAAGTTATAACTCTTTCGAAGCCAAAATACTTGAAATCGTTACACTTTAAAAATCATAACATTTCGAAATCATACATTTGAAATTTTCAAATTTATTCAATTAGACTCAATTTTCAAATTTCCAATTTAATTCAGTTCAAACCATCAGTTTCAATTCAATTCAGTTTTCCAACAAAACTTTTCAAATCTTATAAATTTCAAATATAGATTTGATCTACAAAAAAAACCATCCAATTTTAATATTTTTCCAAACTTTAATATCCCACATTTCAAAACTAAACTTTATAATTTCATAAATTCATATCTCAAATCTAGTTTCATTATTATTTAGTTTTGAAATATTCATTTCATAAATCCAATATTGTTTGAATAAACTTAAATTACAATTAAACCAAATATCTTTTCATACAAATATAAACTTCAAGTATTCATTTCTCAAAATCAAATATCATTCCAAATTCACATTCTTTATCAAAATAAAGATTATATCATTAAAAACCATTTCGAAATCATTAAAATATTATATCCTTCAAAACCTCATTATCAAATCATTATTTGAATTCAATTTCAAATATTCAAATTTAAATATCATTTAAAAATCAAATACGTCATTCATTTATTATTTCAAATATCATTACAAAAATACATTTCAAAATTCCATTCAAAAATTCATTTATCTCATTTGATTTCATTCAATTTAACACATAACCAAGTAAACTTTATTTAAATTCAAATTCAATGTAAATTCCTTAAAATTCAAAATTTACTTATTAAATATATATTCAAAACTCCTAAAATTTCACAATACTCAATTTCAAAAGTTAAATCATATAATACTTTAAAATATAACCCAAATAGTGTTAAAATCTATAATATTTCAAACATTGTAAAAATATAGGAACGACAGCATTTATAAAGTGCTATCGTAGCTTAAAATTTCTAAAATATTTTATTCAAGAATAACGGCATTTATAAAATGTCGTAATAGATATTAAGTTATTTCAACATAGTTATATTCAAAAACAACAACGTTAAAAATGCTGTCATAAGACTACAACATTTTTAGGAAATGCAGTTAATAAAATTTCAGATTTTATTTTAACTTTTCAAAAACAATAAAACTTCAATTCTTGTTATTTAAGTTTATAAATCATATTTCTAGACTTCAAAGTTTCATATTTAAATCATTTTAACATATGATTTATCACAATAAAATTTTAAAATCAAATATTCAATTTTTAAAACTCAATTCATTTATTATGTCAAAATTTCACTGTTTATTTACTTATTAAATTTAAAACAAAAACTTAACATTTTACTTCAAATATCATTTCAAACTTTGTATTTAATTTCCATTTTTTTCTTACATTTAAAAAAAATTAAAGTCAAAATCACAATCACTTCAAATTTACATACTTAAATTCATAATTTCAAGACTTAATATTAAATTTTCTTAAAACCATAATATATATATATATATATATATATATATATTTTCAAATTAAAAATACATATCTTAATAAAATCATTTAAAATATACCACGGGGTCTGTATATAATTTTCTAACCTAGGTCAAGTGATACGGATATATATCATTTCAATCCACAGTTTAAAAAGAAAACCCGGTACTATCATTTCAAACCCGCAATCCCAAGTAAATAAAAATAAATAAAAATCGCTCAGGCCTATCATTTCAGCTCATAACAATTTTTCCCTATTCTAAAGTCCGTTCGAGTATGTATCATTTCAACCCATAGTGATTTTATTCTAACAGGGAACTTGCAGTGTGATCATATGCAGAAATAATATAAACAATGTCAATATCACAAAATAATGTCATATATAAGATATCAGGTGATAATTAACAGTTTTAACATGGTAATAACATGGCATAGCATATCATATGATCATCATTAACTTGCATAAACATTTTATATTACTATACACTTGCCATCAATTTACTATTTCACAAGTAAATATGTCAGAGTGAGAAAGACTCACCTTTTCAAAGCTAGAGACCAAAACAGCACACAAGCACGATTTCAAAGGCACGACAAGCACAATTTGATTTGAATGAATTGAGAGACTTATTAATCTTGCATACAACAAATAAACAAGACAAAATGTATATATACATGAATATATTTTGATTCAACACCAAATAACATAAAAACAAATGGAAAATAAAAAGCAATAAAGAATGAAATTGTTAGACCTTGCTTTTGACCATCCAAAAGCTCGACCAAAAGAACATATGCTCAGCCAATGATGTGTTTGGGCTTAGGTTAGCATCATATAGGTCAGGTTTAGCACACCTATGCATGGCAACATGAAGTGGTAGTAGATGCAACATGAAGAATATCGATGGACAAGGCAAAATAGGTGAAGTTTTGGTGCATTTTGGCTCGGCTATGACCACATATAGGCTCGGCCATGGGGTCTTCATGTCAGGTCAGATATGGACAGTAGTGAAAGGGGAGGCTAGAGGTGAAGTAGATGATGGCGGTGGTGGCTAAGGGGTGGCTAAAGGCAAACTATGAAAGTGGTGTTGAAGTATTGGTCGGCTAAGGCAATTTTAGTGAAGTTTTTGGAAAAAAAATTTGTGACGGCTTCAAGTGGAAGGTCATGGCCTTTCTTGGTCAGAGGAAGGGGAGTGTTTGCTGCTGTAGATGGAGGGGTGATGGTCTGTGGTGATGGAGGAGAAGTGGGGCCGAGCATGCAAGAGGAAGAGGAAGGCTAAACATAGAAAAGAAGAAGAGAAAAGTGGAAAAGAAGGAAGGAGAGAGGCCATTGCCTTTCAAATTTTTCTCATGGCCGTGATTTTTTTGAGGAGAAGAAGATTTCTCACATGAATGAGAAACACAACTCACGGCAATGCACAAAGAAAAGGTTGGCTATGCAAGAAAATGAAGAGGCAAATAAAAATGAAAAGACAAAGGTGAAAAGTCATGGCATGTGAAAGGGTTTTGACTCTTTGTTTTCCATTTCTTTTAAATTAAAAATAAACCATATATATTTCAGTAAATATAAATATGAAAAAAATAAAGTAAAAAATAAAATAAATAATAATTCTTAGGAAAATTAAAAGTAAATGAAGAAAATAGCTATTAAATTGAAACTAGAAAATTAAAATTTGCAAACAAAGTACAATAAACATTTGGAAATTTAACAACACTTTTAAAATGTTTTAAAAATAAAAATAAATACATAACATGACATATTACACATATTAGAACATGTTTTAACAAATAAAAATATTATTTATATAAATTAAAATAGACAATTTTGTTAAATAAAACAATATACACACAATATTATAAATAGCATAACTTTCACAATATTATTCGAATTTCAACGAAAAAAGAGCACTATTATTAAAATTTAAGTTAATTTCATAATAAAATATAAAATTCAAAAATTTAAATTTTAAATTTAAAAGTCAAAGTCAAAGTTTGATCAAATTGACCAAAATTCACATTTATTGGAAAATATACAATTTATTCCTGTTTGAAACTAATTCATATCAAAATCAAATTTTATATTTAAAATAAAAAAAATTATTCCTTTTAATAACTAAAATAAAGTTTTTAAATCAGGAATTTAAATTAAAATAATCAAAATATACAATTAAAATAATCAAAAAATACAGGGTTGTTAAACCTATCTTTAATAGTTCTCACTTTATGTTGTTTGCAGTGGTACTCGCATTGCGGCTAGACTATGGGGCAACAAAGATAACCTTATCGACAACTCAGTTATCAATGAGAACACAAAACCAATAATCCTAACATCAATAACCGCCAAGAATTACCAAGGACTGTTCCCTCTACATCCATACCTACTGCACTTTGTTCTGTAAATATGATGTCAGTCCTGTTGATCATTCCACCACTGCCAGGTAAACCAAGCTCAAGCTCAGCTACCGCAACTTTCGTTTACACAGATCTGGATATTACTGAAGCATCTGATTTACCAAAGAGGTCGGCACCTTCAGCTTCTGCTCACCGATTTGACCCTAATTCCAATTTCCCTCTTCACTTTTTCCCCCCTCTTCTTCAAACTTATTTTACAATAGTACAATATTGATTCCTTCTTATTTTCCCTAACACAGTCTTCAGCATACACTCCACACTTTTTAACTTGAACACATATTTTATAGTGACGCACATAAATCACTAGGTTCAGCCTTTTACAAAATACAATCCTTGACCTGGGTACGGATTCCTTTTTAAACACAAAGAGTAAAAAGAAGCGATTAGCTAAACAAAAGGAAAAAAACAGTTGTTGTTTCAACTATTAATCTCTCTATGTTTTTCATTACTACCTATGGTAGGTAAAAAATTATTTTTCTAATTTCACTAATTTGATATTTCTTTGAGATTTAATGTGCAAATTATTTATTTGTTTGTTGTGGATGGAATTCTTAAAATTAAATTCATTTTGAAAATCAAGAAATATGGGAAAATTATACCCTTTTTTGATAATAGACAAATTATATAAAATTTAATATGAGGACATTAGTATGTCTAAGTTCACTTAATAATTGCGTATTAGGTAAGACTTAAAATTATAATCTTTGGTTTGTAAAAAAAATGCATTAGGGTTTAACCAATATTGAAGTGACAAACATTTGTGATTGACCTTTATTACTATATACTAAATTTTATGACTTAATTCATTCTATACTTTTAAAATCAATCTTGGCGTAGCCATGATACAATACCACCATTTTGCTCCTACGTAACTCAAAATGAAGGGGTGGAATAGTGAAAGTTCTTGTCATACCACAGGCAATGATACAGATTCATTTTTGTAGTTTTATTTTAATTTTATTTACAAATAGTTATATATAAAAATTTATTGTGTTATTCACATTCTGCTACATTTAAAAATATTTTTGGAAAAATCTCCTGCATTTCAAAAGTACCTAACTGTTACCAAATTAGTACACAAGGTTTTTTTATCTTTTTGTCATGAATAAAATTCATATTTAGAAAAGGGTTTTGAGATTTAATATTAAAGCATGAAAAAATTGTAAAATGTTCATTATTGTAATGACCCGGAATTTTCGAACCCGAAATTCCAAATAGTTAGGAAAAGAAGAAAAGAGAAAGAAGAAAAAAAAGAACAGAAACACCAATATCTCACATTCGCAGCGGACAAAATATAATATCAAATAAAATAACAATTTACAAAGAAGAACCGTATTAGTACATTTACATTTTTATACATCAGAGTTGTACACTTACACAACACTGGACAGTTTTAAACAACATGTCCTAGATATACAACTATATATCACAGTGGGAATACTCCATACGTTCCTGCCATCCAGCTCGCCTCCTGAGCTCCAGAACGTCCTTACCTGGAAATCTGTAATACTCGGTGTGACCCGAGCATTACATCAAAGTAACACCTGGGTCAGGCTGGAAACCAGCGTGAGTCAACCCATCTAACAAGGAACACAAAAGCATACAACTTATGTAAACCCGTGTAACTTGTATCACATTACCACTTCACAAGTCGTTATAGACATCACATACACCCTACATCAATTTCCAAGTACCAAAACTTAGATTTTTCAATTTACTTAAATCATTCCAATTCAGCCTTTTGATTTCACATATCAATTTAAAAAGAATCGAAGTGGTTTCGGGTATTCATTAATAACCGTTTCCGGTCTATTCGAATTCAATACCATCGTATCTCAAATTATTCAAATGAAACACAATTCAAACTTCAAATACAGGGTGTCACCTATACGCATTAATTCATCATCAATGAACGACCACATTATCTTAGTTTAAACCCAATCATATCATATCACATAGCATCTCAAAACACATACCAAGATATCAATCAATCTACGGCATACAATATTATTCAATCATTCATAAGCAAGATAAATTCGTCTTACCACTTCTAATTAATTCAAACAAATTAAATTAATTACTTCAATCACCCTTAATACTGCTTAACATTAATTAATTACAAACAACTTAATTGATCATCCTTAATCAATCATACACAGTAATTAACCATTCTGTAATTACTTATCTTAATTAATTAACTCCTTAATTAATTACCATAATCCTTTAATTAATTACATCAAGTAATTAATCCTTAATTACTTCTCCTAAGTAATTAACCCTTAATTACTTTCCATTAAGTAATTTTTCTTATATTAAATTACATCCAGTAATTTATCCATCAAATACTTCACTAAGTAATTACACTTACAAACCTCATTAAGTAATTATACTTAATCAATTACCAAGTGACTATCTTTAATTAATCAACAAATTAATTAGTCACATTCATCTTATTAATTACAGCTGGTAGTTCATCTCTGAATTACCCTACAAACCAATTAATTATTCTTTAGTTATTAATTAACAGTCTTAATCAAAAATTAATTGGTCTTTAATCACTAGTTGATTAAACGGTTAATCAACCCTTAATTTATATTTGATTAATCTTTAATTATCTTTGATTTATCCTTAATTAATTATTCTCCTATCATAGACTAATTATTCTTTAAATATTAATTAATAAACTTAAATACAAATTAAGTACTTCTTAATTAATAGTTGGAGGAAAACAATCAGAAAAGGGTAAGTTTAAACAAGGAAGCTTAAATTAGATTTAAATTTAAATTTCAATAACAATTTGATTTTAAAACATTTAAACAAACTGCGCATTACCTTTACTTCGAGCCAAACCCAAAAACCCTTCGGGTCCAAACCCGAGTAAACCTCGCTTCTACCCATTTTTTAACTTAGTATATCTTTTAAGTTCAAAACTGTTAAACTTAAATTCTGAAAACGCACACGAACAAAACTCGAAGTTTCACTCGTGAAAAACAACAGAAACCCCGTGAAGTATTCGAGCAAAAACCTCCTCCAGAAACCCATCTCTTCTTCTACCACCTGATGCTTCATTTCACCTACACGCATGACACGGTGCACCTGCACACGACGAACGACCGACATCAAACCTAGCTCCGATCATCGACACGTCAACTATCCTCCACCGAGTCACCTCGCAACACAGATCGACGAACCATCTCGAAAATAAAATTTTGAACGAACGAACCACCCTAGGCTCCGGAACCTATCGTCAAAGTTCATCCCTTATCGTCAACTCCGACCACCAGAGATGCCTTCCCCATGCTCGAACCTTCGCCTGACCTCCGTCATTCTTTTCCTCCTATTCCGGACCTTCCCGATGCTATCACGATGCCACGAAAATTCAGCAAACAACCTCATCCAACTTTTAGCCTAAAACCCAAAATCGATGCAATTCGACTTCCTTGGAGATTAAAAAATTCCAATTCCATTTTTCCCATGAGCTTCTACGTCTAGGCTTGCTTCAGACCAAATTTTGATGATCGAAACTTTCCCGATCGACAATAATCGATGTTTCCCCAAATATCGTTTAACTCGAGAATCCCAGTTAATCATGGATTTAAAAATCCTAATTTCTATACTAAAAATCACGGATTCTAAGTACGAATCCAAATTTACAATCAAAGATAGGAAATTCCTCATTCCAAATTTTACTTAGTTTCGTTTTCTACTGTAAATTTCTATTTACTAGTTAATTACCTTCACTTATACTTATAACTATTTTTAAAAAACAACATTTATCAATACAATCAGTTTTCTTTAAATGATTATGAACTGAAAGTCATTGAAACAAAGCAGATTGATTTTTGGAACTGAAATTTAGCATGCAAACTAAGAACAGAGACTACCTAAGTGGGTATATATACACAGTCATGTCACATACATGTATCATTGCATTCTCACCTAAATATTCCTGTAAACTATGCATATTATATCACTGTTGCATGCATCAAGGTCTAATCATTCATTTATCACCAGATTTAAATTGTTAAAACAATGGTTTGCTCACCGATTTTGAGAGAACCCTGCTTCTGACTTTTATCTGGAAATTTTGTTTTTGATGATCTGTACTTTAAATCCGATTCTTGCTTCCTGACTTGAATATGTAATGTTGAGCTTCAGGCTGCCTCTGAGGTATGTTTGATCTAGTTTTTGAACTGCTGATTTTGTTGTTCTCTGATTCCCAGATTTTTCTTCTTTCTATTTTATTATTTTTTCTTTTTTTTTCTTTAGATTTTCTTTTCCAGGTTATGTTTTAGAAGATGAAGATGAAGAAAGAAATTTTTGAAGTGAAAATATCCCGTTTTCTTACTTGTACATTTTTTTTCTGAAATCCTAAATCAAAAGAAGATTTTATTTTGCCGCTTGTTAATTTCCTTTATTATTAACTCACGCTTTTATTCTCATGCATGCCAAATTTGTTACAAATGTTTAATGTCTTTTAAATATTTTCAAATGTTTAAAGAAATAATTACTAATACTTTCTTATGTTAATATATTTATGTATTATATGTACTTAGCTTACGCTTGTTTTTATGTATGTTAAATTTTCCATTCAAGTGTTAAGTTTTATGATAAAATTAACTACTCATGTTAAAGTACATTACATAATTTGTACTTGTCTTTAATTTATACATTAAAATGTAAATAAAACTTTTTATATTAATTTTCTTATGTTTAGTATTGATAAGTTAATGTCTTTATTAATAAATTCTAAAGTTAGAAAGAAAATATATTAAAACAAAAGAAATTATTTCATAGTTAAATCTTATTTTAAATTTAAGCAACAATATATTTTAAATGAATAAGAAATCATCTTTGTTGTAAAAAAAAATATAAGCTTTAAATTGCAAATATATTTAACTTAAAAGAAAAATAATATTGTTTTCCAATTGTACACTCATAAATAATTTATAAAACATAGAATTTTTAAATCTAATTTATTTCTAAGATGTTTAAAATTGAATTTCAAATCCAAATTTTATTTACTACAATATTTATTAAATAAGGCAATCGTTTCTTATTTTGCTTTGAAATAGAAATTTATGTTATCAGAATTTATTTTGTTCAACTCCATTTATGTACATATTCAAATATTCTAACTATCCAAGTTTTATTTGTTCAATTAAACAAAGAAAATCAGCATTTCTATCAATTAATCCTATTGATTATCAATTATCAGATACTCCAAAATTCGGGTTATCACATTCCTTCTCCCTTAGAATCTTTTCGTCCTCGGAAGGAACGAAGCCAGAATTTTTAAATGATTATTATCAGAAAAATTACTCTTTGATAAAAAAAATTAAAACACTCTAAAATATTATAAAGTAGTTTTTTTTTCTAAGATACCTTTATAACTCGATGCCTCAACCAGTCCATCCTTGTTCTCACAGAAATTCGGTCATACGTTAATCAGGCGTAAGACTGAAAATGTATAAGTACTTAGCAGACTCATTTTCAACATCCAGTGAAAGTACTTGAAAAATAATTTTATCAAAAACGTTTTTGAAAATAGAGGAATAATCTTTGGTGAGAATATTCTGGAAATCATCACTCCCATCCATGGTTGCAGTTAACCCGATGGTTACGTTGCCATCCCGACAAAATCCATAGATAACTGTAGGCCTCTGCGCCTCTCGATTACACCATGGAACCCGCTACAGATCACAGCTACAACTGGGGTTACGTTGCTATCACAGCAAAAACCCATATAACTGTAGGCCTCAGCGCCCTCGAATTCCGCTGCCAAAAGAATTAAACTTCTCCACTCCACTTGACCATAGATCACAGTCTACCTATGTTACGTTGCCTTTCCGGCAAAATCAAACGCAGATCGTTGACACTCACCTCCACATGATTTCTGCTATGGTCCACACAGTAGATCACAGAGACATCGAGTTACACTGTTGTCACAGCATAACCCAAATGCCTCTGTAGGCATCAGCGCCCTCGACTTTCGCAACCCAATAATCCTCAGGAACTAGTTTATCCGGACTCCTCACAGGATCAACTTTAGAACTTCCCCCTTAGAGGCTCAAGGCAGTACCAACCTATAGTACTCCTGAGAAGTTCATCCCAAGGGAGCGCCTTTTTCTCCAGAGCCATTTTCAAACAATTTATACTATACACATATAGTATCTTCCAAATCATACACCTAGTATGAATCTCATATAAATCTTCTTTCTCAAAATCGATTATCCCAAAATCGATAATTCTTAAACTAGGCTTTTCAAAATCAAATATTGATTTCATCCAAAAATTAAAAGCCTTTCCAAATCCAAAGGTTCCCAAAACCTTCTTCAAAGTCATTCTCACAAGATCCTTTATATATATATATAGATATATATAACCTTGAAAAATCTTAGGATCATTTCCAACTTGTATAATTAAAACCCTTTTTATACTTCTAATGTTTTCAAACACCCTTTAATTCTGGCTAGATTCAACAAGGAGAGATTTATCTTATATAACAAAGATATATAACTTTGTTTGTTTCCAAATCCAATATTCAAATTTGATTACTCTACAGAAAACCACATATCATATCACTTACTTTCATAAAGTAAATTTCTATTATAGAAATATCCAATTTTCATTTTACTTCATCATATATCACAAAATATACCTTTCATTTCAAAAACCATTTCACAATTATTTTCCACAAATTCCCAGTATCAATTTTATTCAATCCGTACGATGTACACATATCATTCGTACGCTATACCAATCTGATCGCTAACTCGATCACACAATTTCATTTTCGAACTAGTATCGTCCACCCGACTTCCTAGTGCGGACTCAGATCTGGTTTCTTGATCAGAAACCGTCATTCCCCTTGCATAGTTATAACTATGATAGAGAATATCCAGAACTAATCAACAATCCATATCCAGGTCCGTCGTCGAAAATCGAGTGAAAAATCCCAACTCGGATCGACATAATTATCTTGAAATTCTATGCTCGAATCTGGATCAAATCACTATGCGAATAGAATAATATACGTACATCCTACGTATTTATCTCATTGATTATTAGCCAAATCAATTCTTTTCTATTCACATTCACTTTAATTTTCGTTCACTTATTCACAATTGCTTCAATCCCATTTGGATTATCGCCTCTATTCTTATCTCAATTGAGTATTCAATCATAAACAGTTTAAACTCTGTCCAGTTGAAATTTAGAAAATAGCTTGAAAATTTAAAAATATATAAGTAATTGAAAAATAATTTTTAGTTTGTAAAATAGCTGCAAAATAGTTAAGTAATTGTAAAATAGTTGGAAAATAGTCAAATAGTTATAGAAATTTTAAATAATTGCAAAATAGCTATAAAATAATAATTAGTTATAAAGTAGTTGAAAAACAGTAACTAGTTTATAAAACTGTTGAAAAATTGTTAAACAGTTCCAAAAATAATTGTAAAACAAGTATAAGATAGTTTTAGGTTTAAAAAGAAAAGTTGTATAGTAAATAGTTTGGAAAAATAGATTTGTACTAAAACGATTGATTTTGAAAATAGTCCAGAGTCAAACTGTTCAATTCCCAACCTCCATTTCCAATCAATTCAATTTAAATTTCCACTTCCATTTAAATTGATTCAATTCTAATTTGACTTGATCCCAATTCCAATAAATTTTAACTTTCAATTTCAATTTAAATTAAGTTAACTTTTATTCTTATTCCAAATTCAAACCAACTTCCTATTTGAATTTGAACTCATTCAACATCAATTCATGTTCAGATTATCCAATTCAAATTTCCATTTGAATTTTTAAACTTATCCATCTTCAATCATAATTCCAATTAATTCAAATAAATTTCAAACTGAACCAATTTTCAATTTTCAATTCATTTCAACCCCAGTTTTAATTTAATCCCAATTCAAGTTTAATTATCCTTGATTCTTTCCAAATTCAAAACAAATTCCATTTGAATTTACTTATTCAACTTTAACCACAATTTCAGTTAATTCAAATAAATTTCGAATTGAACCAATTTCAATTCATATCAATCCCAGTTTGAATTAATCTCAATTCCCATTTGAATATGAACTCATTCAACTTAATTTCATTTCAAATCAATCCAATTCAAATTTCCATTTGAATTTAAAACTATTCAACTTTAATCACAAATCCAAATTACTTAAATCAATTTCAAGTTAAATTAATTTCAAATTCAATCTCACTTTAAATCATCTCGAATTATATAAATTCGAGTTAAACTTTCAAATGTTGATTTCATTCTCTTAAATCAGTTTAACCTTTACTTCTTTAAAAACCTATTTCTAGGTTCAAATAATAATTCAAATCCAATTCCAGTTTAAAGATTATTAATAGGATAATATTATCCAAATTATTTTAAAACATCCATCCATTTCCAATTTTCGGATCTAGAACCCATCAAAAGATCACTCAAACTCCCAATTCAAACAACCATTTAACTTCTCAAGTAAAATCCAATTTTATATTGAAATTTCCAAATCAGGTTGTGCATTCAAACTTATTTAACTTCCTCTAAGTTAAATTCAATTTAAATTCTGTTAACCCTACTCAAATTTGAATTACCATTTCAAATTTAAACTTCACATTAATAATCTTTCCACTTATTAAGTTCTAAAACTTATCACTTTGGGTATCACATCTCATTCCAAATTTAAAACTCAACATTTAGAGTTTATTTCAAACCATCTTTGATATTATGTATATTCCTCATATATACATATTATTCCCTTTACACACCAAGTTACTTATATTTTAAACCACCTTTGGGTTTAGATTCAAACCAAATGCCTTTAAAAATTTCAAACAACTCCTGTTTGAATCAAGCTCTTCTATTCAAATAATATTATTTATTATTTCTGGACCTAGATTTAAAACTTTACAATATAAATCATCTTCAGTTCCAATTTATAAGTCATACTTACCCAAATGTTTTACTTCCTTAAAACATCCCATTTTACTTACTCATTAACACACGTTTCATTATTATCTTATTCTGAAACTCCTTACCAAATTCAAGATTTTTAATTTCAGTTTTGAATCCATTTCAACTTATCTTTATTAAATTTCAATTTGGTTGTATTTCTAGTACCACTTAATTTAATTCCAATAATTTAACAACCAATTACCTAAATATTTATTAGAAAGAAATATTGCTTTATATATATCAAAATATATTCTTATATAAAACCATTTAAAATCATTATATAAGAAAATAACAAGTACGCTCTCATATACATACATACATACATACATATATATATATACACACACACACAAACACACACACTCAACTCATTATAGGGTACCATTGACCATATCCTTAATGAGTAAACCCACCAGAGCCAAGGTTCTCGCTTAACCTTCAGCTCTGATACCAAAAGTAACGACCCGGAATTTTCGAACCCGAAAATTCCAGATAGTTAGGAAAAGAATGAAAGAGAAAGAAGAAAAAAAAAGAACAGAAACACCAATATCTCACATTCGCAGCGGACAAAATATAATATCAAATAAATTAACAGTTTACAAAGAAGAACTATATCAGTACATTTACATTTTTATACATCAAAGTTACACACTTACACAACACTGGACAGTTTTAAACAACATGTCCTAGATATACAACTATATATCACAGTGGGAATACTCCATACGTTCCTGCCATCCAGCTCGCCTCCTGAGCTCCAGAACGTCCTTACCTGGAAATCTGTAATACTCAGTCTGACCCGAGCATTACATCAAAGTAACACCTGGGTCAGGCTGGAAACCAGCGTGAGTCAACCCATCTAACAAGGAACACAAAAGCATACAACTTATATAAACCCACGTAACTTGTATCACATTACCACTTCACAAGTCGTTATAGAAATCACTTACACCCTACATCAATTTCCAAGTACCAAAAATTAGATTTTTCAATTTACTTAAATCATTCCAATTCACCCTTTTGATTTCACATATCAATTTAAAAAGATTCAAAGTGGTCTCGGGTATTCACTAATACCCGTTTCTGGTCTATTCGAATTCAATACCATCGTATCTCAAATTATATAAATGAAACACAATTCAAACTTCAAATACAGGGTGTCACCTATACGCATTAATTCATCATCAATGAATGACCACGTTATCTTAGTTTAAACCCAATCATATCATATCACATAGCATCTCAAAACACATACCCAAGATATCAATCAATCTAAGGCATACAATATTATTCAATCATTCATAAGCAAGATAAATTCGTCTTACCACTTCTAATTAATTCAAACAAATTAAATTAATTACTTCAATCACCCTTAATACTGCTTAGCATTAATTAATTACAAACAACTTAATTGATCATCCTTAATCAATCATACACAGTAATTAACCATTCTGTAATTACTTATCTTAATTAATTAACTCCTTAATTATTTACCTTAATCCTTTAATTAATTACACCAAGTAATTAATCCTTAATTACTTCTCCTAAGTAATTAACCCTTAATTACTTTCCATTAAGTAATTTTCCTTATATTAAATTACATCCAGTAATTTATCCATCAAATACTTCACTAAGTAATTACACTTACAAACCTCATTAAGTAATTATACTTAATCAATTACCAAGTGACTATCTTTAATTAATCAACAAATTAATTAGTCACATTCATCTTATTAATTACAACTGGTAGTTCATCTTTGAACTACCCTACAAACCAATTAATTATTCTTTAGTTATTAATTAACAGTCTTAATCACAAATTAATTAGTCTTTAATCACTAGTTGAATAAACAGTTAATCAACCCTTAATTTATATTTGATTAATCTTTAATTATCTTTGATTTATCCTTAATTAATTATTCTCATATCATAGACTAATTATTCTTTAAATATTAATTAATAAAACTTATCCATTAATTAGTAAACTTAAATACAAATTAAGTACTTCTTAATTAATAGTTGGAGGAAAACAATCAGAAAAGGGTAAGTTTAAACAAGGAAGCTTAAACTAGATTTAAATTTAAATTTCAATAACAATTTGATTTTAAAACATTATAAAAAAACTGCGCATTACCTTTACTTCGAGTCAAACCCAAAAACCCTTCGGGTCCAAACCCGAGTAAACCTCGCTTCTACCTATTTATTTCTAACTTAGTCTACCTTTTAAGTTCAAAACCGTTAAACTTAAATTCTGAAAATGAACACGAACGAAAGTCGAAGTTTCACTCGAGAAAAACAACAGAAACCTCATGAAGTATTCGAGCAAAAACCTCCTCCAGAAACCCATCTCTTCTTCTACTACCTGATGCTTCCTTTCACCTGCACGCATGACACGGTGCACCTGCACACGACGAACGGCCGGCATCAAACCTAGCTCCAATCATCGACACGTCAACTATCCTCTACCGATTCGCCTCACAACACAGATCGACGAACCATCTCGAAAATAAAAATTTGAACGAACGAACCACCCTAGGCTCCAGAACCTATCGTCAAAGTTCATCCCTCATCGTCAACTCCGACTACCAGAGATGCCTTCCCCATGCTCGAACCTTCGCCTGACCTCCGTCATTCTTTTCCTCCAATTCCGGACCTTCCCGATGCTATCACGACGCCACGAAAATTCAGCAAATAACCCCATCCAACTTTCAGCCTAAAACCCTAAATCGATGCAATTCAACTTCCTCGGAGACTAAAAAATTCCAATTCCATTTTTCCCATGAGCTTATGTCTAGGCTTGCTTCAGACCAAATTTTGATGATCGAAACTTTCCCGATCCACAAAAATCGATATTTCCCCAAATATCGTTTAACTCGAGAATCCCCGTTAATCATGGATTTAAAAATCCTAATTTCTATACTAAAAATAATGGATTCTAAGTATGAATCCAAATTTACAATCAAAGATAGGAAATTCCTCATTCCAAATTTTACTTTGTTTCGTTTTCTATTGTAAATTTTTTTTTACTAGTTAATTACCTTCACTTATACTTATAACTATTTTTAGAAAACAACATTTATCAATACAACCCGTTTTCTTTAAATGATCATGAACTGAAAGTCATTGAAACAAAGCAGATTGATTTTTGGAACTGAAATTTAGCATGCAAACTAAGAACAAAGATTACCTAAGTGAGTATATATACACAGTCATGTCACATACATGTATCATTGCATTCTCACCTAAATATTCCTGTAAACTATGTATATTATATCACTGTTGCATGCATCAAGGTCTAATCATTCATTTATCACCAGATTTAAATTGTTAAAACAATGGTTTACTCACCGATTTTGAGAGAACCCTGCTTCTGACTTTTATCTGGAAATTTTGTTTTTGATGATTTGTACTTTAAATCTGATTCTTGCTTCCTGACTTGAATATGTAATGTTGAGCTTCAGGTTGCCTTTGAGGCATGTTTGATCTAGTTTTTGAACTGCTGATTTTGTTGTTCTCTGGTTCCCATATTTTTCTTCTTTCTATTTTATTATTTTTTTTTCTTTTTTTCTTTAGATTTTCGTTTCCATGTTATGTTTTAGAAGATGAAGATGAAGAAAGAAATTTTTGAAGTGAAAATATCCTGGTTTCTTACTTGTACAATTTTTTTTTCTAAAATCCTAATCAAAAGAAGATTTTATTTTACCACTTGTTAATTTCCTTTATTATTAACTCACACTTGTATTCTCATGCATGCCAAATTTGTGGCAAATGTTTAATGTCTTTTAAATATTTTCGAATGTTTAAAGAAATAATTACTAATACTTTCTTATGTTAATATATTTATGTATTATATGTACTTAGCTTATACTTGTTTTTATGTATGTTAAATTTTCCTTACAAGTGTTAAGTTTTATGATAAAATTAACTACTCATGTTAAACGTTCATAATTTATACTTGTCTTTAATTTATACATTAATATGTAAATAAAACTTTTTATATTAATTTTCTTATGTTTAGTATTAATAAGTTAATGTCTTTATTAATAAATTCTAAAGTCAAAATGAGAATATATTAAAACAAAAGAAATTATTTCCTAGTCAAATCGTATTTTAAATTTAAGCAATAATATATTTTAAATAAATAAGAAATCGTCTTTGTTGTAAAAAAAAATATAAGCTTTAAATTGCGAATATCTTTAACTTAAAAGAAAAATAATATTGTTTTCCTATTGTACAATCATAAATAATTTATAAAACATAGAAATTTTAAATCCAATTTATTTCTAAGATGTTTAAAATTGAATTTCAAATCCGAATTTTATTTACTACAACATTTATTAAATAAGGCAATCGTTTCTTATTTTGCTTTGAAATAGAAATTTATGTTATCAGAATTTATTTTGTTCAACTCCATTTATATACATATTCAAATATTCTAACTATCCAAGTTTTATTTGTTCAATTAAACAAAGAAAATCAGCATTTCTATCAATTAATCCTGTTAATTATCAATTATCAGATACTCCAAAATTCGGGTTATCACAATTATTTTGATATTACATCAATTAAGAAATAAAAGGTGATTTCACAGTTAAAGGGTTACTAAGTTATCATTACATGTTTCTGCACATTTGGCTTCAGCTTCATTAAAATTATTATTTTCTACGTTTACATTACTAGATGTTTACATTTATCTTTTACGTTTCTAATAAAGTATGAATTTGTTATTCGCCTGTCAATACACGCATCTTTCTGTTTGTACTTTGCACATCTTTCTAATTTTATCTAAATAACAATGTTTCAAATTTAGTTTAATTAATTTGAATTTCATTTCATATTTTTGTTTATTTCATTTTTAATTACATTGTAGCTTAATTATTTCATTATTTCTCAATAAAATTCAAATCCACACAAATGTAATTTTGACAAAATTATACGTTTCACCTTTTAAATTGATTTCTCCGACCTGCTTCAGATCTGTAAAATATTATGCTTTTCTAAATTGTAAATTAGCTATTTATTACAGTTTTAATACAATTTTTTAATATTATTTAGTTGTTGTGAATAAAATATCTAACTTGAAAAATGTTTGGAAATTTAGTATTAAAATATGAGAAAGTTAATGGGTTATGTTGATGACAGATACAATAAGAGGAAAATGATTCAAGATTATTGGTCTACCCATATTAGCATTAAGTGGTTGTGCATTTGGTGTGATTAGAAATTGTTCTTTGGAAGATGAAACACAATAGCATAGTGAGTTGACAATATTAGAGTATCAACTGTTTGTAATTGAACCATTATCATTATAGTGTAATAATAGCATTTTAAAAAATAATTCATTTAATAATTTCACTTTACTTTGGCCAAAACTAGTTTCAATATATGAAATTGTGGTATTAATTTTCTACTGCATCATGCAAAAAAATTCAGAAGACAACGACATTTTTAAATTAGTTGTTTATTAGAGTTAATATGCAAATACATATTCATTTTTCATGAATAAATTTTTTGGTTTGAACTCTAATAAAACTTTTGATACTCAAACATGTGTATTTGTACGTCATTTTGATTGATGATTAATTGAGGAGAAAAAGAATAAAAATAATGATTTGAGCACATCCAGTGGTGGCATGTTCGGATCAAGTAATTATGCATTTTCTGCTTCGAAAAATTACAAGTACAATTAAACGGTGAATCAATATGAGATCTACCAATAAGACATAAAATACATAATATCACACCAAAATGTTCCACTTCAATTTTCTATTTTTCCTCCTTGCATAAACATTGCTGAACGGGTTTAGTTGAAAGTTTTTTTTCAAAACAACTAGACGGACGGATGAAGATTGTTAGTTATGAAGCATTTATGTGGCGATAAGCATTATTTGCATCCCATTTTATATCTGCTGCTCATTGTTCAACACAATTATTAACGTAATTTAAGTTTTTAGAGTATACGTGGTTATTTATTTATCGAAACACATGGAAAAATGAGGGGTATTGATTCTAAAGCATTTTAGTACTGACAAATTTTTATTTTATCACCTTCGACATGTGCTACTCATTTACCAACCCAACTGTTGAACTAATTTAGGGTATTTCGTTAATGAGTATGTTGTAGAATTTCAACTGCTCGAATTTAGAATACGGCAGCATCATCTGATAAATACAATGTTTCTTCTCCTTTTCCGCTATTTCTACAAGTACTGCTAATACAAATGATAACTTTAGGACATTTATTTTGGGAACGTCTTTTTTCCCTTAATTTTTTCCCTAATAGTATGTTTTTGTATCGTTCTGACTACTTTTAAGCTCATCGATTTATCTTCCGTCTGCAAGACAGGTTAAATATTTCATTGCTCGGATCTGCATATGCTACCTATGTTCTATAGAATACTGAGTTTGAAAACTAATACAAAAATAAGAATACTGTCCACATCAGAGGATATTGAGGTTGACAGTGCGGCTGAAAGTAAGATTGTTGTCAATTAGTAGTTTATTTACATTATATTGCTTTTTTCAGAAAAAAATCTACCACTAATTAATTAAATTGACTATTCGTTCTATTTTCTTCCTTGCACCTAATTCCCACTGCAGTTAACAGCTTACGGCATTAACCCCTAATTCCCACCACTGTCTTTCTTCTTGGTAGCTTCCGTAAGCGAAAACTGTCTGCACTTCAGACTTAAGATAGCCCATACAAAATCCATTCTGACCTGATTAGTGGAAAAAGCATCTCTAAAATAATAAGCTTAGATCTCCCACCTGCATATCAGGTAAGCACTATACTACTCCATGCATCGACATCTTTTCCTCATCTTTTGCACACCACAACCCCTGTTTCATTTTCAATAATTATGCCACAAATTAATTGGCCATACACCTCACCTTTTTGGCATCCCTATAAACTAATTACTCATTGCAAATCAATAGTCGCATAGTCAACATTACCTACTATATAATACTGCATCAAGGCCACTTACAATCTGACTAAAGATACGCATCAAAATTACCATTTTGGCCCAACCCTACATAATGATGCGTTCAATGTTTTAAAATCTCATCTTCCACCTCGCTGCTCATCGCATCTACTGTCTTATCACTTTTAATTTTATGACCACCTATCCATGAAGAAATGCTCAAATATTTCTTACAATTATTATTTTACCCACCTGATAATACTATCGTTTACTTTAACCCCTCTGCTCAGCTTAATTAATCGAGCAGGCGATTACAATGTGTTCATGTGGTACTCCCATAACCTTACAATCTGCGACTCTATCTTTTAGGGAAAAATATTCGTTTTTGATGCGAAGATTACAAGCATTAATATGGACAATGGATGGGAATACTTATCGTGCAATGTTTGCAAATCCCTTATTGACAACTACAAGCCTAACACCTACTACACCAAATGCAGAAGAGAAATCAGATTCCCGATGCATAGGTAACTAATTTCACTGTTGCGTCACCGTATATATCTGACTTCCACACTCATCATCTTATCTATGTTTGCCTCTCCTAGGTTCCGGTTGTAAGTAATTGTCAACGACGGAACTACTTCTGTTCCTATTGTCGTCTTCGACAAGATGGCGGAGTTCCTTATCAAGCAGAAGGCGGATTATTTATATCAAATTCAGAAAGCTAAGTTACTTCCATGGGTTACAAAGCTCCTCATACAATTATTATACACCACATTACATAAAACCTCCTTTTCCCTTTCTTCCAGCACTTAACTCGATATCTTACATTAACAAACCGCATATTATGCTTCCAGCCTGTAGGTGATAAGAGAATTAGAAGCATTCTCGACCAAGTGGTAGGTCGAACTGAAAATTTTCAGGCTAGGCTTGACACTTTTAACACGAGTGGAAGGAAAAAATTGAATGCCATAAAAATAACTCTATCTCCTGCTGACCACAATGCTAGGCCCCCCGAACCAAGCAACACTAAGGTACAATTGTCGCCACCTTCATATATATACCTGCCTGCCAGCTATATGCTAAACCCACTTTTACTTCTAGCTATATGTCCATGCTTTTTTGTCCATACCTTCCACATTAATTTTCCATCTTACTTCAACATTCGCTAACACGCACCCTAACTACAGGTTGTCGGTCCTCCCAACAGCAAGGTCACTACTCTCAAAGGAAATGAAAAGAAGAAAAATTGTACAAATTCGTGTAGCTTTTCTTTACTGTTTTCAACTTTCTAGACTACTGCAAAGTGTTGTACTACATGTACCTTTTCTGTTATCTGTTCTCTATTGTATGTTCCATATTTTCTTTTGAATGTCGAATAAAGCATTACATCCTAGAATCTCCTTTATCTGTGTCCATAAACTGACAAATGGTACTTACTATGACAAACTTTCCTCACTGTCTTGGGAAACAAATAACTATTTCATAAATATTATTCCTCCGCTTACCAAAATATCAATTGCATAAACTCATTACCAATGCAAAGACACTGTACGATATGTTTATCATTTGTCCTAAATCATAACATAATTAAATTACACTTACATTCATCCTGCATTTCCCATCGTTGATGCCTAAATTGCTTCACTGTTGCGGCCTTTTCCTCTAATACGTTCCTCCTTTTCTTCATGTAACTTATTCCCTATCCAATTTACATATTCATCATTAGTATACGTAATATACCGACCACTGTCATCCTCCACCCCGAAAGTTTTTTTCTCCAAATCACAACAACTATGATTTTAACATCACCACGTCGAATAACTTATAAACAGTTCGAATTTTTGTATGTTATCGAAAAACTACTATACTGCAAGTTCTCATTTGAATATTACTTGAAAGTACACTTTTTCATCACCATTGCAAAAATATTTCCAGCCAGAATTTGTGTCCCAGTAATTTTGTTCAGCCTTTTAAGTACTTTTGCTCTACCACAGTAATAACGTAATATATGCCTTGCTACAACTACGGTTTTGAAAAGATACTTCCATATTTCTGCCTTTGGGTGGCAAAACTATAACCCATGCGACATCAACCAATCAGATCTATTAAATTGTTGCACATTACATACTCACCCCATCCCCACAATCGTACACTGATGCACCAGCCGTTTGTGCTACCACTGTTAACTTAGCCACTTGCCACTTATATATGCAAATTCACATAGGAATATCAAATACCAATTACTCAACTACTCACACCTTTAGTATTCAATTTTCTTCCCCTTATTCATTTTTCATCATAACAACATTCCACACTCTATGTTGATCTAGGGAACAATAACACCATAAATACGAAAAATTGGGGTTATGATATGTTTTTGTCCAACATTACACTCCATCAAGCAACATCCACTGATCATCCAAACGACCACAACAAGCACTTCAAGCGAGGGTTTAAGATACTTCTGGTATTGATTCAGTTACCAAACCATATCACTTTTTTCTTCCTCTCTAAGTAATATCTTTTTTTTTAATCTCTACAAAATTCGTTCCCAATCGAGTCAGGTCGACATCCATGGACAGGTATCTCCAACCCCCTACTTTATATTTATAATTCCTATAACCATCTATGTTCATTAATTCTCACAAGATGAATAAAATAACATCGCATGTGAAAGTCTACAGTATCCTTTCACCAAATAACTCTCACTTCATCCGGAGGAACAATTTTACAATAACAGAGTTTCTATGTCAAGAATGTGTTCTCCGTCACATGGATTCTGACTATATAGTGCAATTGAATTTCCTATATCCCTTGAATGATTAAATACAATATTGTTCGAGAGAGTATGGAAGTGTATGATCTCAGATTTGCAGATTTGATAGCAAGTGGATGATTAGAACAAGAGATGATCAAGATAGAGAGTCGAGTGAATTAGTTAAAGTGCTTTGATCCTTCTTGATTCTCATTTATGTACTTGTAGAAGGTTGCTTCAAGTAGTTACATCTCTTTCCTTTCAGTCTAGAATCGTCACTGTTCACTGGTGAAGAGTTGTGGAGGAGAGATGGAGTTGTGTCTCTTCGGAGATGATAGTTGTAATTTGAATTATCTGCCCCGAGCCCAGTTTCAGACGTCCGAATGGTGTTTTCAGACGTCTGAGAACCTATTATTTTTGTTCATCTTCTACGTTCAGACATTTAAAATTCTGTATTCAGACGCCTGACCACGTTAAGTGATGTTCTCCTTGGTTTACTCTTGAGTGTATCTATCTTCGATCTTCGGGCTACTTTGTAGATGAATCTCTTCAGTGCTTTAGTCATCATCTTGTCATAGTAGTGGTTTGTCTTGCTTTGAATTCGTATATGTACAGTTGTATGATATATATATGATTTCCATTGTATAGTAGTCATCGTTGAAATCGTAAACTAAGGCTTCTAATATTCTTCCCCATTTTGATGATGACAACTATATAATGTACTTAGATAACAATTACAAAAAGGTTCTCCCCTTAAATATGAACTCCCTTTATAGATGTGCATATTTACTTTTCTCCCTTTTGCCATTGTCAAAAATAATCGAAGAATTATAAAAACAATGCAGAACCAAGTATAATGTCCATACATAATTATATCATTAAAAAAAGGTTATGATTACATCATTAAGCACAAAAAAGAGGAATATTGATAGTGTCTTACCAGAACTTTGATAAGAGAGTTAATTACAACAAAATATTTAGCTTATGAAGTCAAGGTAGTTCATCACGAGAGGAGTCTAATTTCCCTTTCTCCTTATCGCCGGTTTTTGACGATGTGTGAGGAGATTGAGAAGGTGTAAACTAGTCGAAAGAACGTAGATGGACTTGTTGAAATGCATGATTAAGTTTGGAAACTACTGAAACAAGAGAGTCTTCAACTTTGGAAAGCCTTATGGACAACATGAGATCAAGCTTCGCAATTTGTTTACCAAGGATAATTTGATTTCTTAATAGGAGCACTTGGTTTTGTAAGGTTAAGTGAGAAATATTCTCATTAGCATAAGGCTATGTTCGTGCTTCCAAAATCTCCATATCGGAGTTATATTCAAACGAGGAAGGAGGAGGTGGAGAAGGTTGCCTTGGTAGTTCAACATCACCTTCTTCTTGTTGTTGTTTTTTAGGAAGAGGTTGATCTTGTGCATATTTCCATTCTAGAAAAGTTATAGAAGATGGTGGTTCCTCTGGCCAGTGCATAAGATTGAAAAATTTTGTTCCACTATATTTGATAGGTAACTCCTCAAAAGAAGAAATATACAATGGGATGTTTAGTGGTTTGAGAATTCGCATAATATAAGTCGGGTAAATGATTGTATGGCGATATCTATTCCAAAAACCTTTTAGTTCATCGAAAATGAACTAAGCCCATTTGATCTTAGTTCGACCAAATAGTGCATATAGTGCTTTGTGTTCAAGATCAACAATTTGTTCATGGCTACCTAATCGAGAGATAATGATATTTATAAGCATTCGAGTAAGGAGCCTAGCACATGGCCTAAGGAAATTGGATGAAAATTGAGGCATTCGATTTTCCCATAATTGATGAGTGATAGTATCATTAGGTTTGAATCGCATGTCCTCCATTTCAGATAAATTTTGAACCGTATAAGAGCACTCTAAGAATTGTCCAATTATAGCGGGGGTTAACTTGATTGTTGTCCCATAGACACTCAACCATAACCAATCTTCATCATTCTCAGTAGTCCATATTGATGGACTATCCAGATTAGCGTAAAAAAGATATATAGCTAGTTGATCGATAGAAACATCGTTGGCATTAAAAGAGACAAGGGTTTTCAATTCACCTTGCTTGCATATGTCATCCATATCATATGAAGGAAACTTGATTAGGCTATAGAAATGTCCTAGATGCATCTTCTTCTTCAAGTCGTTAAACCGTCGTATATTTGTTGGATTCTGAAATAACCAATTGTTGATTTGAGTATCAGTCACCATCAATTGTTGAGAGGAAGATCCTTCTCCATGCTTTCTTTTCTTAATTCCCATCTTTTTAGTTCGTGGTGGCATTAATTTGAAGAGAAATTCGATTTTAGAGATTTTGAGAGAGATAAATTTTAATTTTAAAATGAATTGAAGTGGTGAAATAGTGGTTGATCGATCAGGTATAGGGATTGAAAAACTATCGTTTCCCATTCCAGACGTTTGAAAAAATAGATCAGACGTTTGGAGATGTCTAAATTAGAAACAGAAAGTAAAATTTGACGTCTGGAATCAAAACTCAAACGTCTGGAAAGTTTTAATGTGAGACGGAGAGTGATTTCAGACGTCTGGACTTGAGTTTAGACATCTAGGAATATATAATTTGTTCCAGATTCTTAGTTCAGACGTCTAGAATCGATTTCAGATGTCTGAAAACTCCAGATTAGTTTTTTCTTGAGAGTTTTTTGAAGAAAAAACTTTATTTATTGAATAGAATACAATATAATACAAACAAATATGTATATAATCATCTCCAAACGTCATAGTTTATTTTTCTTGGTTCCATTGCTGACGATCTCATGAGTTCGGTTCATAGGTGGGATCACCATAGTTGATTAGGGATCAGGAAGGAGGTTTGGGTGACGAAAATGATTGTTCGTCTTTAGGAGTTTCAACAAAGCGTGGAAATTTTTTATGTAAACACTTCTTTGTTAGAGAATGACCACATATAGCATATAGAGCATTTTCCAGGAAGTTCAAATTTTTTATTGTTCCTTCATGTTTATAGTACATTTCCCTTTGAACGTCCATCATTACGAATTGATAATGTGATATTTCATTAAGTTTCTCGTGGATTGTAGGCGGTTTATCACGTTTGGAATTCTTCAGTAGAGGTGATAATCCCCATCGATTTTTTGGTAAGTTGGGAGAAGGTAGGAAATGAGGAGGTGAAGGAGAACGAAGAGAAGGAGTGGATACGTTTGAGGATGACGATCCAGAGTTGTACGGAGTTATTTCTTGAGACGACATTGTGATTATGATATTTGTTATGTTTTTAGAAAAAAACTTCAGAAAGTTAGTTTTTATAGCAATCCAAATATAAAAATAGGTAGTTTGTTCATTGGTGCAAAATTCTTGTCCAAATTTTAAAGGTTTTTTAACAAACTAATAAACTTGTGGATATAAAAAAATTCTTAGTTTAAAAGTTCATTAAGTGAATAAATGCCTAAGTCTCATCGTAATTTTACAAAAGTTTGTTCGTTTAATGGTTTTGTAAAGATATCGGCAATTTGATTTTCAGTGTTAATATATTCTAGAGTTATAGTTCCTTTTTCGACATTATCTCTTAAGAAATGATGTCTTATATCTATATGTTTAGTTCTAGAGTGATTTACCGGATTTTTAGACAGATTGATTGCGCTAATTTTATCACAATAAATCGGGGATTTTTCAATTATTTTTCCAATATCTTTAAAGGTTTGTTGCATGTAAATTACTGTACACATGTTAATACCGCTGAAATATATTCAGCTTTACAAGTGGATAGAGAAACACAATTTTGTTTTTTTACTAAACATGAGACGAGAGATTGTCCGATGAAATGACATGTTCCACTAGTACTTTTTCTATCTATTTTGCATCCTCTAAAATCCGCATCACTATATGATACAAGTTCGAAGGAAGATCCTTTTGGATAGAATGGTCCATAGTTTTTCGTGTTAGATAAATATCTCAAAATACATTTAACGACTCTTTGATGAGATTCTTTTGGTTTTGCTTGAAAACGTGCGCAAAGACAAACACTCATCATTATATCGGGTTGACTTGCGGTTAAACATAATAACGAACAAATCATACTCCTATATAACTTTTCTTCAAAATCTTTTCCATTTTCATCTTTACCAAGATGAACCGTAGTACTCACAGGAGTAGATTTACTAGATGTTTTATCCATACTGAAACGTTTTAATAGTTCATTGCAATATTTTTCTTGATGTATAAAGATACCATTTTCTAGTTGCTTTATTTGTAATCCTAAAAAGAAATTTAATTCTCTCATATGTGGTATTTCAAATTCATTTTTCATTATATTAGAAATTTTACACATATATTTTCATTAGTTGATCCAAATATGATATCATCGACATAAATTTGAATAACTAAAATATCATTATTGTCTCTTTTAATAAATAAAGTCGTGTCAATTTTACCAATTTGAAATCCTGATGAGATTAAATGAGTTTTAAGCCAATCGTACCATGCTCTAGAGGCTTGTTTTAACCCATATAATGCTTAATTTAATTTAAAAACACGGTTTGGAAATTTTTCATATTCAAATAATGGTGGTCGTTCAACATAAACATTTTCTTTGATAAAACCATTCAAAAATGTACTTTTGACATCCATTTGATATAATTTAAAATTGTTATGATAAGCAAAAGCGAGTAGAGTTCGTATAGCTTCTAATCAAGCTATAGATGCAAAAGTTTCATCGTAATCGATTCCTTCTTCTTGATTATAACCCGATGCTACTAAACGTGTTTTATTTCGAACTATATTTCCGATTTCATCGGCTTTATTTTTAAATACCCATTTAGTTCCAATGATAGATTGATCTTCCGGTCTTGGAACGAGTTCCCAAACATTATTTCGTTCGAACTGATTTAATTCTTCTTGCATAGCTAAAATCCAAAAATCATCTTTAGAAGCTTCTTTATAGTTCTTTGGTTAAAAAATTGAAACGAATGCAACATGACTTATTTGATTAAGTTGATTTCGAGTTACTCTAGAATTTAAATCTCTAATGATGATATCTATAGGATAATTGTTTAAAATCCTAGGAGGTGAAACTAGAGTATTATTTTGATCAATAGCTTCATTATTATTGTGAGGTTGTGTTCGAAGAATCATTTGGATGTATTTCTTCTTCGTTTTGTGTAGTTACAAAATTTTCATCAAAAGAAACATGTAAATTTTCTTCTATAATATTTGTCCTTTTGTTATAAATTCTATAAGCTTTGCTATGATCTGAATAGCCATCAAATATTCCTTCATCGGCCTTAGGATCAAACTTTTGTAGATTGTCTTTACTATTTAATATGAAACATTTTGATCCAATATTCTAAAATACGATACTTTAGGTTTCTTACCAAAAAATATTTCATAAAGAGTGTTTTTTGTCATTGGTCGTAGTGTCACTCTATCCAAAACATAACAAGTTGTGGCAATAGCTTCAGCCAAAAAATGTTTTGGTAGATTACTGCTGTTTAATATTATTCTTGCATATTCTTGTAATGTTCGATTTTTCGGTTCAACTACACCTTTTTGTTGTGGTGTACATGGAATTGAAAAATAATGATTAATTCCTTTTATTGCAAAAATTTGTAAAAAGTTCATTTTCAAATTCTTCTCCTTGATCACTGCAAATATTTTTAATTTTCAAATTCATTTGATTTTTAATTCATTTTGCAAAAATTTTAAACATGCCAAAAGTGTCACTTTTATGTTGTAAAAACAAAGTCCATGTATATCTTGAAAAATCATCAATAATTACAAAAACATACTTGCTATGATTTATTGATCTTACTTGAGTATAACCAAATAAATCTAAATGCAACAATTCTAGTGGTTGTTTTGTTGAAATATTATTTTTAGATTTAAAAGAACTCCTTTTTAATTTTCCAACTTGACATGCATCTCACAAATTTTTTATTTTATAATTTATTTTTAGTAAACCTCTAACTAGTTCATGTTTTGATAATTTATTTATAAATTTGAAATTCATGTGACAATATCATTTGTGCCATAGCCATGGATCATCAAGTTTAGCGGTCAAGCATAAATCAAAATTTTGTTTTATATTCATATTTAAAATATAAATATTTTTATTTTGAAATCCTTCAAATAACAAATTTTTATTATTATCAAATGTATTGCATCGTTTTTTCTCGAAATTTGTTTGAAAACCTTTATTATATAATTGACTAATGCAAAGTAAATTATGTTTTAAATTTTCTACTAATAAAACATTAGAAATAATAGAAGAGCTAGAAATACCGATGTTTATGACTTCTCCAATTCCGATGACATATCCTTTTGAGTTGTCTCCAAAGGTTACGATGCCTCCATCAATATTTTCTATATTTGAGAGCATCTTGGCATTCCTAGTCATGTGTTTTGAGCAGCCATTATCAAGTATCCATTTCTCCTTGCTTTTATTTTTGGGTACCTACAAAACAAAAATTATTCAATTGACACCCACTTCTTTTATTAGGGTCATAAATGTTAGGAGGGGAGGGTAACCATACCCAAGTGGGTTTGGGTCCTTTAAAAACATAATTAAATACTACACTTGATAAAAAAAACTATCAATATGTTTTTGTCTAATTAACTCATTATTAGACTTTGGTATCCAAATTTTATATTTTTAGATTTTACATCTTTACTTAAATTTGGTGTCTTTTGGAAACTTTGATACAAGATACTTTGCTTTATAATATTACCTTCTTTCTTTTGTGAATTCTTTTCAAATCCTAATCCATTTCGATTACCAGAAGGTTTCAAAATTTTAATTAAATTATCAAGATCTTGTTTTTCTTTGTTAAACTTTGAAACATTGTTAGTAATTTTTTCTAGTTTATCCTTTAATACACAAATTTCAGTTTTTGAAATTTCTATACAACTTTTTAGTTCAATATTTTCCTTAATCAAATTATTATTCTCAAGTTTTAACCTATCTATTTCACTAAGTTATGTATCATATTCGATGGATTTTTTACACTTTTCTTGTGAAATCTCCTATTCTTTTTCTAAAATAGCTTTTTCATCCTTTAATAATCCAATTTCTGGTTCTAATCGGTTTATTTTGGCTAGGTGTTCTTTATTCAATTTTTAGATTTGTCCAAACTTATCATCAAGTTCCATACTTAATTCTAATAGTTCATTATAGCTAAGTTCAGGACATACCTCATCAGTGTTAGCCATAAAACATACATTAGCTTGTTCTCCATCGCTATCACTATCACTATCAGAAGATGATGATGAATCGGAATCGTCCTAAGTGACTTTAAAAGCTCTTTTATTCTTAAATTTCTCAAATTTTTTCTTTCTCTCATTGCTGCATTTAGGGGAATCCTTCTTCATGTATCCGTATTGATCACATTCATAGCGCTTGATTTGAGATAGATTTGTTGTATTGGACTTCCCTTTTTTTTGGAATTTGGTCATCTTTCTAAATTTCTTGAATTTGTTGTAATTTTTTGCAATGAAAACTATCTCTTATTCATCCAAATATGAGTCATCATTCTTTGCTTGAAATGCTATGTTCTTCTTTTCAACATTTTGTTCTTTTCTTTCTGTAAATTAGCTTCATAGAACATTAAATTTCCTATCAACTCCTCCTTGAGAGTAGAAAGATTATTAGCTTCTTCAATAGCTAATACCTTCCTTTCCCAATCCGATGTTAAAGAGTTTAGTATTCGAGAAACTAAATCAAAATCAGTAAACTTAACTCCTAATGTCATAAGATCATGTTGAACAGTTTGAAATCTAGAATACATGTCAACAATAGTTTCATTTTGCTTCATTTTGAATGAGGAGAATTGGTTTTGCAAAATTGAAATCTTAGTTTGTTTGACATTTGTTGTACCGTCGTGTGTAATTTGTAATGTACGCCAAATGTCAAACGCAGTGGTACATAACATGACATATGAAAATTCATTTTTATCTAGAGAGCAAAATAAAACATTCATAGCTTTAGCATTGTTTGAGGCTAAGGTTTTTTGTTCATCGGTCCATGTGCTCACAGCAGTGTCAGGTGCTTCATATTTATTTTGTGTAGCAGACCATATTTCTGGACCATTGGCTTCAATAAAAATATGCATACGGGTTGACCAATATGCATAGTTGGAGCCACTAAATAATGAGGGATGTGCGGTAGATTGATCTTCTTGAAAAATACTTGCCAAATAGTGATTCAAAAACTTGTTACGGTACTTTTGATCAAACCAAGCTCCGGTACCAATTGAAAGTCTATAGTATGGTGGATCGATTATATAAATGACAAGTACGTAACTAATTTAAACTATAGTGTAACAATAGCAAAGTATGTAAATAAGAATAATCACGCCAGCGATTTTATACTGGTTCGAACCTCCCGTCCTACATCCAGTCCCGAAGCTCCTCTTTGAAATTTCCTTTCACCAAATAATCCTCACTTCACCCGGAGGAACAGGTTTATAATAGTAAAGTTTCTTTGTCAAGAATGTGTTCTCTATCACATGGATTTTGACTATATAGTACAATTGAACTTCTATATCTCTTGAATGATTGAATACAATATTGTTCGAGAGAGTATGGAAGTGTATGATCTCAGATTTGCAGATTTGATAGCAAGTGGACTATTAGAACAAGAGATGATCAAGATAGAGAGTCGAGCGAATTAGTTAAAGTGTTTTGATCCTTCTTGATTATCGTTTATATAGTTGTAGAAGGTTGCTTCTAGTAGTTACGTCTCTTCCCTTTCAGTCTAGATCGTCACTGTTCACTGGTGAAGAGTTGTGGAGGGGAGATGAAGTTGTGTCTCTTCGGAGATGACAGTTGTAATTTGAATTATTTGCCTCAAGCCCAGTTTCAAACGTTTGAATGGTGTTTTCAGATGTCTGAGAACCTATTATTATTTTTGTTCATCTTCTACGTTTAGATGTCTAAAGTTCTGCATTCAGACGTTTGAACCTGTTAAGTGATGTTTTCTTAGGTTTATTCTTAAGTGTATCTCTCTTTGATCTTCGTGCAACTTTGTAGATGAATCTCTTCAGTGCTTTAGTCATCATCTTGTCACAGTAGTGGTTTTTCTTGCTTTGAATTCGTATCTGTATAGTTGTATGATATATATATATATATATATATATATATATATGATTTCCATTGTATAGTTGTCATCGTCAAAATCATAAACTAGGGGTTCTAACAGCATGCAGGTCGACGAACACATATCACTACTAAAATCAATTTTGCAGTCCAAAGGAATTTGAGTGGACATATCCCCACTACTGGTTCTACACTCCATCCTACATATATCATCTACATCCCAATAAAATTTATACGATTTCATTCTTCTACTTTATATAACAGTTGTTAGACTATAGGTACCGCGAGAACTAGCTGCTGCACTTGACCAACAACGGATTGAAAAATGATTTATTCAACATCTAAAACAAACAACTTTCTCTCCACAGGTATGAAGCAAATTACACCCCAACTATCTATTCGCTTACAGTCCATTCCCTACATAACACTACCCTTACAACATTGTCCGATTAGCTTCGAAAATACATGTGCTCCAAAAGAGATTTGGAACAAAAAATTAACAAACTTGAAAACTATATTCCATTTCACCCCGCTTCAACACCCAACTACCGCAACAAGGTAATTCCAATAAGAAATAACGTCTTTGTTCAACCATACTATAATTAAATACCTTTCCTTACTCTCTTAACAGTTAATTGTATGGAGAAACAACTCAATTGGTGGTGTGTGCATTACCAGCGAAGACTTGCTAAATTCGTTGTGCGCCCACTCATTCCACAACAAACCTTGCACCACCAACCAAATTACATATGCATCCAGTTTCAAAGAAAGGTACAACCAAAATTACCCCTACAATTAACATATATAATATTGATGTCCTTTTAAATTTACTGATATTTTTTTCCCCGCTTTTATTGATATATAATTCTTTTGCTACAGTATATAAAACATATTCACTACACTATCCCGGCCTTTCCATCTATTTTACATCATACCCTACTAAATAAATACACTATTGACTACCTCATCATTACATAGATAAATGTATACACATGAACAAACATACGCACACAGTGCATATGCATAGGACGCTAAGTAAAAAAAAGTCATATCCTATGCATATGTGCTACATATAAAAAACCATAAAAAAGTACCCTTCTAGTTTATACTCCTGTTGTAATTGTTATCATGTATTTTTGTAAAAAATTATTTCTACGTGACCACAAATACACATTTTTATATATTCATATCAGTCTCTGTCATTATGTATTAGTAATTCGCAAATGGTTCCAAGCATTTAGCTGTAACATATGATTTCATATTTACAACAAATATTAATTTCCACTTCCCTTCTTCATTTACTGTCCAAATTTTAGTTAACAAAGGTGATATTATAGCTAATGTTGATATATATAAATTTACAAAATACTTACTTCTTTACTCCGCCTCATTGTAATGTAAAATACACCAGCCCATGATTTTACCTACATATTCATCACTATAATAAATGCGTTGATCTGAAGACTAGGAGGAAGAAATTTATAGTCCAGAACAATAAAGTGCTTAATAATTTTATCTTTAATACGGTTTTGCCGCTTTCCCATTTTTTCCTTACCATTCACTTTTCAATATGCATGCAACGAGTACACAAGTTAAAATCATAATTTTAAAAAAATAACTCATATTTTTAATGTTAAAATTAGTATGTAAATTACTTTGCAATTTCAAATTTATACCCTTACAAAAACACATATTCTATAAATGAGTTGACTCGGAGTTCTAGCCCGAGGGGAAAATTACTTAACATATATTTATCAGTTTAAATGTCTGGTTTGTTTCATAAATTTAGGTCTGTGCTTCACTTTCTCGAATTTTACTTCAAAATCATCAAATAAAGGTAACAGCTATTACAGAACAATTTTAAAAAATCTTTCCACCCATAACATAAAAGTTAAAAAAATTCCAAACTATTCATCCTTTTGACAAACTCTTTCAAAAAAAAGTGCATAAATATAAACTATTATATGACTGTCACACACTGCTTTACAACAGCTTAAGCAACAAATATGAGTATAACTTGCTTAACATCATTTGATTACTACCCTGCTACTACACCATATTGCCTACTACAAACAATAATAGACCTATTGTTCTGTCTTCGCTGTAATAATAACAACGGTACAACTGATCACAGGAATAGCTCAAGCAATGTAACGACCCGTAAATTTTCAATAAATAATTGGTTAATTTAATTGGATTTTTGTAATTTAATTTAGAATAAAATAAAATTTTATAATTTACAATGGAATTGAATGTTAGAAATTTTATGTAGCAATGGTAAATGAAAAAATTTCAATGTAAAATGAAGTTCCAATTAAATGAAATAAGGTACAATGTTGCACTTAGTTATAAAATATAGAATAGGTAAAAATTTATGAATGTATTAAATTGGTAAAGGTCAAAATTTATTGCATTAGATAAATTGGGAGTTTAATTTCATTAAAGGTAATTAAATATTATCTTAATGTAAAATTTAGATAATTTTTGAATTTGATGCTAACTCCATTCAGAATATGACAATTGGTGAAATATTTGGCTGGTAAGCATATATTATAAGTTACCTGTTTAATTTGTTGATGGAATTTGAATTTGAAATAAATGTTAATAAAATAAATAAAATTACATTAATGGGAGAAGTAATACAAATGTTTTGAGGTTGTTAAACTAGAGTGTATTTGGAAGTAAAGTTCATTTAAATGTAAAGTAATTATAATGTTGTTTTTTATAATAAACGTTACTTTAATGATTATTAATATGGTAACGGAAGTGTGAATGAAAATTAAATAGAAACAATGCAAAATTAAATTTTATGATTTATGAACTTGCATAAAATTCCAATTTTAGAAAATATCTAAAACGTATGTTTGACTATAAATTGTGCACAAGTAAATAAATGGATTGGGAAATTTAAAGGAAAGTATTAGATTGATTAATGTAATAAAACATTATTAACAGTAATTGGAATAACTTAAGGAATTGTGTAATGCAAGTTAATAATTTATAAACTTGAATGAACATTTCCAATTTAATAAAATAATGTAAATGTTTAGTATAAATGGAATATAATAAGAACAATTGCAATTTTTGTATTAATGAGCGAAATAATATAATAGATAGTAGTTGTTATGAAGGATAAACATACAAGTACTATAAAGAGATATAATGGCGACCAAGGTTGTCGTTACCAGTAGTTTACCAAAAATTAAATAAAAGGGATTAAATGTTACTTCAATGGCAATTTATATAATAACGGGAAAGGATGAATGTAAATTAAATTAGTAACGAATTGGTAGAATTTAGGAAATAAAGTTATAGTTATGTTAACTGATGTAATAATACGATGTAAACTATAATTTGACATAGTCAAAGTTGGGTAAGTAATTTTATTATGGGTCATTTGATAATAGAATATGAATGGGAAACAATTAGGCAATTTGTGATAAATACTAATTGTTTACCTATTTATTGAATTTAGTGAATTAGATCTAAATCCATTGAAATTAAACATAATTAATACTACACTAATATGAATTTAGTTGATTTCTGAAAAACATTAGGGAAATTTGATTTACAATAAGGTTGAATTTACCCATAAGATAATGGGTGACTGAATAAAAAGAACGGAAATCAAAATTTATTTCTTTTATTTTAATAAATTTGATTTATTGAAATTAAATGAAATATAATGTTTAAATTTTACGTTAATTCAAATAAAGAAGGAATGTGATAATATCAACGTAATATATTTTGAGTCCAATGTTAATTTCATCCATTTGTTAATAATGAATTAAATAATAAAATGAAAAAGGAATTTAATAGAATTATTGGAAATTTTATTTTTAATTTTGAATTTAATGAAATTTAGGAATTATATTGAAATTTATTAATTAATCTCCTCTAAATTGACATTTAAATTGGTTTAAATCATTGTAAATGACTGGAAAAATTTTAAATGATCAGAATTGGTAATTATCGAATTTAAATTGAAAAATTGATTAAATTGACTAAATCTTATTTATTTAATTAATATAAAAATAGCCATTTTTGCCACTGGCTCGGATTTCGACAAAACCAGTTTCATCGGATCCGTATCGGTGAATTATTGTAGAGTTTCAAGTTTCGCAGCGATCGGACTTTTCGTTTGATCGTACGAACGCGAAACGCCTTGAAATCGATTTAATTGAAATCAGTTGAAATCAATTTGAAAAAATTGTTTCTAGCATAACTTCTCTATACGATGGAATTTGGACTTGAAACCTTTTCCATTGCGTTTAAAATATTTTAAAACATTTATTTTGATATATGGGTTGACCCAATTTCGTTCTGGAGTCGAAACGGGCTTTTTGGGCCAATTATCGTTCAGCACGTTTATAATTCGGATCCATCTATTCTATTTCAACTTTCTCTATAAATATCCTACTATAAACCCTAGCCTCCCTAATTCTCATTTTTCTGTACAAACAATTCATCTTCTCCTCCTCAGTCCAATGGCAGACAAACAAATTTCTAGATCCATACACAAATCAAATTCAAATCCAAAGCAAAAATTTCAACCTCCTCAAAATATAGAAAATTATATATGGATTTGAAGCTCTTGACGAGCGCAACCTAGATCTACAGTTCGTTTTCGATCTGAGTCTCTGTGTGGCCGGAAAATAGGAGAATTAATAGCGGTCGTTCATTGCTGTTTGATGATCTTCGTCGGATCGCCGAATCAGGGTTACCATGGTGGAGAGATTGACGAATGGAACGCATCGTAGTAATTTGTTTGGTCGTTTGATGGATGGATCGGGCTGCAAAATTCAATTAGGGTTAGTTTCTCCGTGGCGGCCGAGTGCTTTTGGGAACGTGTCGCGAGCATGGGAGCCGAGGCGAGGAGTGGCGTTGGTGGTACGGTAGGCGCGATGACGTTCTGTCAGGCCGCGATGGCCAGCGGCAATGGAAGGGGCCGCCTCTGTCGCATGAAATAGGGTTTCGTTCGAAACCTGTAAGGAACCGTGCGTGCAAACGATGGAGGCTTAGGGATGACGTGTAAGAATATTTTATTGTTATTTTTGTTTTGTTTTATTTAATTTTGATTTCAATTGTTCTAACGCTTATAACTTTCGCATATGACATCCATTTCGCGCGCGATTTTTTTTGTTAGGATCGTAATAAAATCCCGGACATTTTGACGCTTGTTTGGACGGATTCTGAGACTATGTAATTTTTGGGTTTAAATTGGATTTAAATTCGATTTAAATTCAAAAGGTGAGTGTTTTTAACCCACTCACAACTTCTAAAAAAATTTATGTTTATTAAATTGATTTATGATATGAGTAGAAATTTATTTATGACTGTTTGGCATATATTTTTTCATCATCTCTGTTAAATCCCATTTATTTAATTAAATTGTTATTTAATTCATTATTGCATATAAACTGCTAGTTAAATTTCTAGTTAAATTTATTTTTGCATATAAAATGATAGTTAAATTATTAGTAAATTTATTGTGCATATAAACTGCCAGTTAAATTATCAGTTAATTTATTTTGCATAATAAACTGCCGGTAAATGCCTGTTATTTATTACCTGTTATATATTGATGTATTGTTTGAATTTGATGATGATTTTGATAAATGGTTGATGGACGATATTGGATGAGTGGATGTTGTATTGTATATTGTTATAAACTGCAAGTTATTATGCATTTCATCTCATTCGGGATTGCGGTTTGAATGATATACAACCGCACTTTTATTTTTAAATTGCGTATTGAAATGATAAATATCTGTATCACTTGACCATAGGATAGAAAATTTTATACAGGCACCGCGGTATATATATATATATAAATAAATTTTGAAATAATTTTTCTATGGTTTTGTAAAGAAATATATATATGGTTTCATGAAATATTGATGACGGATATCTGATAAAGGTTATTATATATAGTTAAATTCTTGGTTTAACAATATGTATAAAATTGTTTAAAGTATGAAGTAAGTTTAATAATAAAGTGGAATATATTATAGATAAGTATTTACCGAAATTATATTCTAATATAGAGTTTATATTGATTTTATAAATCAAAGTTGAAATGATAGTTTTGAAATTGATTTGAGATTTTATTTAATTAAGATCTTATTGAAATTTTGATTTAAAAGAATATGGTGTTATAACTAAATTCGGGTTTAAGATAATTTAAGTGAATATATCTAAACTAAATAAATTGAGGAATATTTAAACTTTGAAGTATATGGAAATTTAAATGGTTTATTTGGGAATTCAAATCTGTATTTGGAATTAATTTGAGAACTTAAAAAGCTAATTTACTTTATAAAGTAATCTACATTTAAACCATTTAAGTATTGAAAATTATGTTTCGAAGCTATGGGTTTGAGTTATATATATTTGAACTATGATTTTTGAAAAGATATATTTAAAATAAAAAAGGATATCATATTGATTTGGGTTTTAAAATAGAAATGATATCGTATTTATATGGTTTCGAAATGGATATTTTATTCTGGTTTTAAAGTATAAACTATTTTGAAAAGACCGCAGTGTTATAATAACGTTTGGTTGTTGAAGAGACCGGGATCGAAAGTTGTCATACTCTCTGCCAACCCCCAAAACCACTTTAACAACCGTGTGCACGGTGGAGATTCCAGAATGAAGTAGGATGGTGGCGGCGTTTCCTTTGAGGTAAAGACGTGGACCCAACTCCCGTGAGTTAGCATAAGATGGCTAAAACAGGAGCGATTGATGGGTTAATTGAGGTAGAACCTTTGATCGGACACATCCCTTCGATATTATACTTTGACTCTTGGATTGATTCGGTGGTCACTTTTGATTTTTTTATTTGAGGGTGTGGCTCGAGGTGGGCGGTAGCTGCGGCTACACGTTACCACCGACCCGGAAGCGTAATTGGTATATCTACCCTGTCATTGCCTAGTTGTGCCGTGTCACCTACCCTAGCGCGCCTTATACGATTTTCGTTTTGTACCATACCTATGGAGTGCCCTCTGACGACGCCCAGTACGGGGGAGACTACGGTACTGTATAGACTCTGGGAATATATAAATGTGTTAAGATGGAAAATGTAAAGCCTTAACGCTATTTAAAAGTAAGTTTATTTTACTAATAGACATTATTATAATAGCGAAATATTACTACATAGTAAATAGTTTAGCGGATCCTTAGGAGATGTAAATCCCGAGCATCTCTTAAGTTACTGCACTCATATTTATTCCTGTTAATTTAACTAACATAAGATCTTTTAGTTATGACTCGATTGTTTTGTTTTTTTCAATTCGCTCGGGTCAGTCCGAGCATTTCAGGATCGAAGACTTTATTTCTGGAGGACGAAGACGAAGTTTTCATTATTATTATTCTTATATATTATATGGTTCCACTACACTATATTCCGCTGCGTTGATATTTATTGGTATGTGAACTCTGATATTTATTGTATAAAGAAGAATCAAATGTTTTGTAAACAGTTTTATGAAATGTATATTGATTATTATATTTTATCCTTTAGCTGTGAGATTCTGTTTAGTTTTTTCTTCTTTGTTTTTCTTATTTACCCCATAACAATCCGCTCTTCCGTATGGTTTGAATTGGCACGTGTGTCGAATTAAAGCGTGCGAAAAGGCGGGATGTTACTTCTGGTATCAGAGCTTTGGTTTAGCGATAAACCTTAGCTTTGTGGAGTTTGACACTTTATTAATAGGGTAATAATACCCTATGGGAGTCGCTGAGTGTATATATATGAGAGAGCGTATTTGTTAGTGTTATAAAAGGTTTTAATATTGTGTTAATTTGTTCCATTTTGTATTTATAAATTCTGGTTGATGCATGGGACGCTATGACATCAATAGGGATTTCTAAACACTTAATGGGACAGACCGACATAATATTTGTTTTAATATAGGTGAATGAAATAATTTTGCCTATTATATTTTCTATATATATAAATTAAATTTTACAAATGATATATATACTTGGTTGCAATAGATTGGTGGTTAGATAATAAAATTTATAAAAATAGTTGAAATAAGATTGAAAATAAAATAAATAAAAATTGGAAATTTAGAACTTAATTTCCGGGGTTTGAAAATTTCTTTCGAATGATTTTGGAATATAATAATAATATTTTAGAAGTATTTTCTGGTATAAATATTTTAATATAATTTGAAAGAATTGTTTTAAAGAAATTTTGGAAAGGAAATAAGTTTTATACTCCCCTCTCCGTCGCTGGAAAATAATTTCGGTGATGAGTGCACGCATCATCGATATTCATTTTCGAGTTTCGAAGTGGGAAGGTCACTGTAGTGTTTTACTGCAGAGTTGTTTTGATAAACAAATATAAATTTTAAATTGTTTTAAATTTAATTTGATATATAAATTTGTAAGTGTATATTTATCGGTTATTTTAAAATGATTTGAATAAAACCTAGTATTTAATTCCTAAGTTTCCATTAATTAATAATTTCAATTATTGCAGAATTGGAACGTAGGCAATTAATAATTGAAACCTCTACAGAAAATAAGAGATTTAATGCTAGGTTATAAATGGTATTAAATGAAATTTGAAATTGTAACCTATGAAATAAAGGATATAATTATTGAACATTAATTAATTAAAAGAATTGAGGAAACTTGTATAACTTTCAATTACATTCTTAATTAATGAAATTCCTTAATAAATAAGAATTTGATGTTGTAATATTATAAACTTAAGCATAATGAAATTGCTACTAATTTAATATAATAGAAAGGTAAGTAATATAAATAAATGATTGTAAACCTTAGTAAATGAATTAATGTGCAAAGAAATTGATTTAGACATGAATAGCATGAATATTAATGAATGAAATTAATAATAAGTAGAAAAGAAGAATGCATTAAATATATGATTATAGACTAAAGTTAATGCATTAAGATGATAAGTAAATGAAATGGAGAAATGAATGAATGTAATGCAAATAAATAAATAAATAAAAATGAAAATTTGCAAGAAATAATGTAAAATTAAAAAGATAAATCAGAATATAGATAAAAAGGAAATCAAACAACAATAGTTTGAAATGAAATTAACAAAAAAAATTCACTTGATTTATTGTTTGAAATTTGTTGTTGTTTGATCTATGGTTGTTTGGGTAAGGATACTTTAAAATTGTTTGGATGAATGAATAATCTATTTAGGTTCACCTAAGACTGTTGAGTGAAGGGTATACTTAGTAATTATTTTTTATTCCGTACAATTTAAAGTTTTGAGCCCGAACAACTATTTGTTTTGTTTGATATGAATGAATGATTGATGTGGGTTGATTTTTATATGATGGTTGTATGCTTTGTTGCTGGTGGTTGATGGATTTGTTTGTTATTGATTGAAACAACGCTAAATATTTCATTTTATATAATTATTAACCCTTTTGAATTATATAAGTGAAATGCAGGTTATGGAAGCAATTGCTACTGCATTTGGTTTCATAATATAAGCGTAAATTGCCCGACAAATAGTTACGTTTTCGGATTACGGTTTATAGCGTTATTATATTGTTTTCCCGGGTCGGGATATATATTATTTTGGAAAATAATTGTTGTATATTGTTATATTTATATTATATTTTTCCCCGAGCCTCTCCATACAAAGGAGACCCTGCCAAAATTTTCCGTAAATTTTGGACTTAGAAAATACTTTGAAAATGTTTTCCAAACTTTAATAATTTAAGTATAAAAAGATTTAATGGGTATAAATTGATATTTTATCTAAATTAATTAATTTTGTAAAGTTATTGTTGATAAAATTTAATATTTTAAAATAAGATATATTGATTTCTTAATCTTTCTTCTCCCTTCTTTTTCCTTTTCGGGGACAAAATTTTTTGAGTGGGGGAGAGTGTAACGACCCGTAAATTTTTAATAAATAATTGGTTAATTTAATTAGATCTTTGTAATTTAATTTAGAATGAAATAAAATTTTATAATTTACAATGGAATTGAATGTTAGAAATTTTATGTAGCAATGGTAAATAAGAAAACTTCATTGTAAAATAAAGTTGCAATTAAATGAAATAAGGTACAATGTTGCACTTAGTTATAAAATACAGAATATGTAAAAATTTATGAATGTATTAAATTGGTAAAGGTCAAAATTTATTGCATTAGATAAATTGGGAATTTAATTTCATTAAAGGTAATTGAATATTATCTTAATGTAAAATTTAGATAATTTTTGAATTTAATGCTAACTCCATTCAGAATATGACAATTGGTGAAATATTTGGCTGGTAAGCATATATTACAAGTTACCTGTTTAATTTGTTGATGGAATTTGAATTTGAAATAAATGTTAATGAAATAAATAAAAATTACATTAATGGGAGAAGTAATACAAATGTTTAGAGGTTGTTAAACTAGAGTGTATTTGGAAATAAAGTTCATTTAAATGTTAAGTAATTATAATGTTGTTTTTTTATAATAAACGTTACTTTAATGATTATTAATATGGTAACGGAAGTGTGAATGAAAATTTAATAGAAACAATGCGAAATTAAATTTTATGATTTATGAACTTGCATAAAATTCCAATTTTAGAAAATAATCTAAAATGTATGTTTGACTATAAATTGTGCACAAGTAAATAAATGGACTGAGAAATTTAAAGGAAAGTATTAGATTGATTAATGTAATAAAACATTGTTAACAGTAAGTGGAATAACTTAAGGAATTGTGTAATGCAAGTTAATAATTTATAAACTTGAATGAACATTTCCAATTTAATAAAATAATGTAAATGTTAAGTATAAATGGAATATAAAAGAACAATTGCAATTTTTGTATTAATGAGCGAAATAATATAATAGATAGTAGTTGTTATGAAGGATAAACATACAAGTACTATAAAGAGATATAATGGTGACCAAGGTTGTCGTTACCAGTAGTTTACCAAAAATTAAATAAAAGGGATTAAATGTTACTTTAATGACAATTTATATAATAACAGGAAAGGATGAATGTAAATTAAATTAGTAACGAATTGGTAGAATTTAGGAAATAAATTTAGAGTTATATTAACTGATGTAATAATACGATGTAAACTATAATTTGACATAGTCAAAGTTGGGTAAGTAATTTTATTATGGGTCATTTGATAATAGAATATAAATAGGAAACAATTAGGAAATTTGTGATAAATACTAATTGTTTACCTATTTATTGAATTTAGTGAATTAGATCTAAATCCATTGAAATTAAACATAATTAAATACTACACTAATATGAATTTAGTTGATTTCTGGAAAACATTAGGGAAATTTGATTTACAGTAAGGTTAAATTTACCCATAAGATAATGAGTGACTGAATAAAAAGAATGGAAATCAAGATTTAATTCTTTTATTTTAATAAATTTGATTTATTGAAATTAAATGAAATATAATGTTTAAATTTTATGTTAATTCAAATAAAGAAGGAATGTGATAATATCAACGTAATATATTTTGAATTCAATGTTAATTTCATCCATTTGTTAATAATGAATTAAATAATAAAATGAAAAAGGAATTTAATAGAATTATTGGAAATTTTATTTTTAATTTTGAATTTAATGAAATTGGGGATTTATATTGAAATTATCTATTAATCTTATCTAATTTGACATTTAAATTTGGTTTAAATCATTGTAAATGACTGGAAAAATTTAAAATGATCAGAATTGGTAATTATCGAATTTAAATTGAAAAATTGATTAAATTGACTAAATTTTATTTATTTAATTAATATAAAAATAGCCATTTTTTCCACCGGCTCGGATTTTGACGAAACCTGTTTCATCGGATCCGTATCGGTGAATTATTGTAGGGTTTCAAGTTCCGTAGCGATCGGACTTGTCGTTTGATCGTACGAACGCGAAACGCCTTGAAATCGATTTAATTAAAATCAATTTGAAAATATTGTTTCTACGATAACTTCTTCATACTATGGAATTTGGACTTGAAACCTTTTCCATTGCGTTTAAAATATTTTAAAACATCTATTTTGATATATGGGTTGACCCAATTTCGTTCTGGAGTCGAAACGGGCTTTTTGGGCCAATTATCGTTCAGCACGTTTATAATTCGGATCCATCTATTCTATTTCAACTTTCTCTATAAATATCCTGCTATAAACCCTAGCCTCCCTATTTCTCATTTATCTGTACAAACAATTCATCTTCTCCTCCTCAGTCCAATGGTAGACAAACAAATTTCTAGATCCATACACAAATCAAATTCAAATCCAAAGCAAAAATTTCAACCTCCTCAAAATATAGAAAATTATATATGGATTTGAAGCTCTTGACGAGCGCAACCTAGATATACAGTTTGTTATTCGATCTGAGTCTCTGTGTGGCCAGAAATAGGCGAATTAATAGCGGCCGTTCATTGCTGTTTGATGATCTTTGTCGGATCGCCGAATCAGGGTTACCGTGGCGGAGAGATTGACGAATGGAACGCATTGGAGTAAATTGTTTGGTCATTTGATGGATGGATCCGGCTGCAAAATTCAATTAGGGTTAGTTTCTCCGTGGCGGCCGAGTGCTTTTGGAAACGTGTCGCGAGCGTGGGAGCCGAGGCGAGGAGTGGCGTTGGTGGTACGGTAGGCACGGCGACGTTCTATCAGGCCGCGATGGCCAACGGCGATGGAAGGGGCCGCCTCTGTCGCGTGAAATAGGGTTTCGTTCGAAACCTATGGGGAACCGTGCATGCAAATGATGGAGGCTTAGGGATGACGTGTAAGAATATTTTATTGTTATTTTTGTTTTGTTTTATTTAATTTTGATTTCAATTGTTCTAACGCTTATAACTTTCGCATATGACATTCGTTTCACGCGCGATTTTTTGTTAGGATCGTAATAAAATCCCAGACATTTTGATGCTGGTTTGGACGAATGTGAGACTGTGAAATTTTTGGGTTTAAATCGGATTTAAATTCAAAAGGTGAGTGTTTTTAACCCACTCACAACTTCTAAAATTTATTATGTTTGTTAAATTGATTTATGATATGAGTAGAAATTTATTTATGACTGTTTGGCATATTTTTATTCATCATCTCAGTTAAATCGCATTCATTTAATTAAATTGTTATTTAATTCATTATTGCATATAAACTGCCAGTTAAATTTCTACTTATATTTATTTTTGCATATAAAATGATAGTTAAATTATTAGTAAATTTATTGTGCATATAAACTGCCAGTTAAATTATCAGTTAATTTATTTTGCATAATAAACTGCCAGCAAATGTCTGTTATTTATTACCTGTTATATATTGATGTATTGTTTGAATTTGATGATGATTTTGAAAAATGGTTGATGGATGATATTGGGTGAATGGATGTTGTATTGTATATTGTTATAAACTGTAAGTTATTATGCATTTCATCTCATTCGGGATTGCGGTTTGAAATGATATACAACCGCATTTTTATTTTTAAATTGCGGATTGAAATGATAAATATCCGTATCACTTGACCATAGGATAGAAAATTTTATACAAGCACCGCGGTATATATATATAAATAAATTTTGAAATAATTTTCTATGGTTTTGTAAAGAAATATATGTATGGTTTCATGAAATATTGATGACGGATATCTGATAAAGGTTATTTTATATATAGTTAAATTCTTGGTTTAAAAATATGTATAAAATTGTTTAAAGTATGAAGTAAGTTTAATAATAAAGTGGAATATATTGTAGATAAGTATTTACCGAAATTATATTCTAATATAGAGTTTATATTGATTTTGTAAATCAAAGTTGAGAAGATAGTTTTGAAATTCATTTGAGATTTTATTTAATTAAGATCTTATTGAAATTTTGATTTAAAAGAATATGGTGTTATAACTAAATTCGGGTTTAAGATAATTTAAGTGAATATATCTAGACTAAATAAATTGGGGAATATTTAAACTTTGAAGTATATGGAAATTTAAATGGTTTATTTGGGAATTCAAATCTGTATTTGGAATTGATTTGAGAACTTAACAAGCTAATTTACTTTATAAAGTAATCTATATTTAAACCATTTAATTATTGAAAATTATGTTTCGAAGCTATGGGTTTAAGGTATATATATTTGAAAGTACTATGATTTTTGAAAAGATATATTTAAAATAAAAAAGGATATCATATTGATTTGGGTTTTAAAATAGAAATGATATCGTATTTATATGGTTTCGAAATGGATATTTTATTCTGGTTTTAAAGTATAAACTATTTTGAAAAGACCGCGGTGTTATAATAACGTTTGGTTGTTGAAGAGACCGGGATCGGAAGTTGTCATACTCTCCGCCAACCTCGAAAACCACTTTAACAACCGTGTACGCGGTGGAGATTCCAGAATGAAATAGGATGGTGGCGGCGTTTCCTTTGAGGTAAATACGTGGACCCAACTCCCGTGAATTGGCATAAGGTGGCTAAAACAGGAGCGATTGATGGGTTAATTGAGGTAGCACATTTGATCAGACACATCCCTTCGATATTATACTTTGACTCTTGGATTGATTCGGTGGCCACTTTTGATGTTTTTTTATTTAGAGGTGTGGCTCGAGGTGGGCGATAGATGTGGCTACGCGTTACCACCGACCCGAAAGCGTAATTGGTATATCTACCCTGGCATTGCCTAGTTGTGTCGTGTCACCTACCCTAGCGCGCCTTATACGATTTTGGTTTTGTACCATACCAATGGAGTGCCCTTTGACGATGCCCAGTACGGGGGAGATTACGGTACTGTATAGACTATGGGAATATATAAATGTGTTAAGGTGGTAAAGCCTTAATGCTATTTAAAAGTAAGTTTATTTTACTAATAGACATTATTATAATAGCGAAATATTACTACATAGTAAATAGTTTAGCGGATCCTTAGGAGATGTAAATCCCGAGCATCTCTTAAGTTACTGCACTCATATTTATTCCTGTTAATTTAACTAACATAAGATCTTTTAGTTATGACTCGATTGTTTTGTTTTTTTCAATTCGCTCGGGTCAGTCCGAGCATTTCAGGATCGAAGACTTTATTTCTGGAGGACGAAGACGAAGTTTTCATTATTATTATTCTTATATATTATATGGTTCCACTACACTATATTCCGCTGCGTTGATATTTATTGGTATGTGAACTCTGATATTTATTGTATAAAGAAGAATCAAATGTTTTGTAAACAGTTTTATGAAATGTATATTGATTATTATATTTTATCCTTTAGCTGTGAGATTCTGTTTAGTTTTTTCTTCTTTGTTTTTCTTATTTACCCCATAACAATCTGCCCTTCCGTATGGTTTGAACTGGCACGTGTGTCGATTTAAAGCGTGCGAAAAGACGGGATGTTGCAAGCAACGTCTTTTCAAGTAGATAAAATAACAACATTTCTTGGGACATATACAGCACAAGCGAGAAAATATTGTGGGGTTCAGCACAAGCCGTCTGCTAGGATAGATTATGTGATGTGCGTTGATTTGCAATGTGCGTGTGAGTGTTAGTGTGACGACCCAACTTCCTATCTCTAGGAAATCGCATCATCTTGAAGAAAGAAAGGGATAGAAGAAGAAAAGAAAGAGAAAGAAGAAACACAACAACATCGGAGAACTCACAGCGGAACGAATGAAATATAATATATCACATAAAATATTACATAATATCATATCACATCAGAGTACACAACTTGCACAACAGATATTAGACAGTTATAAACATCTGTCTAACTATACAACTCAAGTTATCACAAGATACGGATATAACAAACACAGCGGAACCAATATATATCTGCACGTGGAGTCAGGTCAGACAGGAGTCTGGTATGAGTAAACGGGTTAAAATTGCTTAACTTTAGAAAACCTTTGAAAAGAAAAGATATCACGTAAGACTTCCCACATATAAACATGGAAAAGTTTTAACCTTACACTAACCAAAACATTTGATAGGAAATCCAGTGATATTATAATAGTGTCTAGGGTTTTCAAGTAAATAAGAAATAACCGAAATTGTTACATTTAATAAATTCCAGCTACTAGCCACAAAAGTGGGTAATACAAACAAAACTGTAGGTCTCGTAGGAAGAATGGGTTTCCATTAATGGCAGGGCTACTGCGGTACCGCCCATCACAGTACGTGGCCTAGATCAACGTACCGAGGAGCCACCCTAACTCCCCTGCAACACAAGGCCGGAACCGTTCCTTACTGAACATCTCCGAATAAGACAACCCCGGCAGTTGTTGCAATCAACCGCCCCACACAGCCGAATATAAAGGGACTTCTAGATAGAGGAAAATCTTGCCCTCCAGTGGGAGCTACCCACGAAGCCTTGCTGCACCTCCCCTGTTTTAGCCATTCCCGGTTGGTGAGCCTTGAGGCTGCGATTACCTTTATAGAACACATCTATCTTAGAATGCTCATCGTCCACCTGACGATGTTCTGAAAGCATTCAATCCATACAAGTTCGTTCCGGGTTCGAACGAAACCGAAGGAACTATCTCATTGCACTCGTTTTGGAATCACCCTCAGAGTCAACGACCATAGCCCTTGCACTCTAAATCACCATCTCGAATATACAAGCACTATTCCGTCAAACTCATCACGGAATCACCCACAGAATTATACTGACGTATAGTTCTTACACCTCGAGTCTTCACTTGCTCCACTTGGATTCACGACCTAACGTTTAATTGGAATCGATGTGGTTTTCGAATATCCAAATATGGAAACCTGATCCCGGTCTCACTGAATCCAAATGCCATTTTAATGTCCAAGTTGTACTTAAGGGTTTAAACAATTTAAACTCATATTCAGGGTGATATATAAATAGATAGATGAATCACATTATCACAATAGATAATTCATAACAACATTCATCTTCACAAAGCAGCATATAACATATCATAGATATCCAAAACATCCAGTATCAACCAAACACCTAATATCAATCATCCAGTATCAATTGATCATCCAATATCAATCGATCATCCAACATCAATCACCAAATATTAATTATTCATCCAATAGCAGAATTGATTTACTCCAAATCAATTGGATTAACCTTAATCCTTCCTCATTTATCTATTCCAAATAAATAAATTAATCATCTCTTAATGATCTTCTTTAATTAATCTCCCCTGATTAATTATACTTTAATTACATTCAAGTAATTAGTCTTATCCATATTCAGTAATTAACCTTTAATTACTATCATTAATTACAATAGTTAACGATCATTCATTTACTTCCATTAATTAATCAATTATAATTAATTACATTAAACCTAAATTAATTACAATTAATTAATCACTCTTAATTTAATTACTTTTATTAATCAAACTTGATTAATATCATCGATTATATTAACTAATGATACTTATTAATTAATAATTCCTTTGATTAAATAATTATCTTGTAATTAATCAACTCATTAATCATAATCAATAATTAATAGCTTATAATTTCTTATCTTCTTAATTAATTAACTTCTTAATAAATTATATTAACCCTTGATTAATTAATTTAATTAATTAGCATTTAATTACTTCATTAAGTAATCATTATTCAATCAAATTAATAAAAAAAATCCTTAATTAATTACTTTATTAATTCATTACAATTTTAATTAATTACACCTTGTAATTAATCCTAAATTAATCTCGTTCCTTGATTAATTAATCTCATTAATTAATTAATTAGCTAAAATTAATTGAGTAATTAACCTTTAATTACTTACATAAGTAATTATCGCTAATTACTTTCATTAATAAATCTTGATTACTCTCTTAATTCTTTAATTAATTAATTACTCCAAAATTAATTTACTTCAAAACGATTAAATTTATCAATTCCTTAATTGATAACATTAAGTGATCATCCATTAATCACTTCAGTTAATTACTCCCATGAGTAATTACCACTAATTACTTCCATAAGTAATTACCAATTCTTAATTACATTCAATAACTAACCATTAATTACTTTATTAAGTAATTACACTTAACTAATCCATAATTAAGTGATTATTTAAAATTAATTAAATAACTAACTAATTATTTAAAATTAATTAAACAATTAATTAACATGTTATATTCAAAATCCTTAATTAATTAAGAAAACATTAATCTTGATTAAATCTTTACTTATTAACAAATTATATAATCAAGTATTTTTAAATTAATGACAAAGATAATTTAACCCTATCAATCTTTAAAATTAAATTATTTGAAATTAAATTAAATTTCAATAACTTAAAACAATTTTATTCAATTTGGATTTCAAAATCATAATAATAACCTTATTTGAAAATAAGTCATTTAGAAATCAAATTTAAAATTTTAAAATAATTTAATTATCCAATTTAAACTTATTTATTTTCAAAATAATTTGAAATCTTGAGTTACTAAACCATTACTTAAACTTTTAACATAAGACTTTGATTTAATCCTTTAAATTAAAATCGCTTCTTTTTAAACTAGAATTAAATTAAGATAATTACTTACAAAAGTAGTCACTTTAAAACCATTTAAATTTGAAAATAAATTTAATTAATACTTTTATAAGTTTGATTAACATCTATTTTAAAACTACAAGTTTTAAAAATTGTTTTCGTTCATAAAACTTGAACTTGATTCATTCAATCAACAGGTTAAATTTTGCGAACACCAACCCACTGCACAAACCAGAAAACACAAGCGACCTCCAAATACCCGAGACAATCACCTGCTAATCCCCGAGCTCGCTTCGAGTTACCCACCATCTACATTCGCTTCGAGTCGCCCCACAGGAAAACACGAGCAAAACGCGAGCTGTACCCGGTCTTCATCTCATCCTCCCCAAACGTGATTTCCAGTGCACACATCAACGTGCACTGTGCACGTGCCCTCCTGCCTACGGCCGTCGTAGATAGTCGCGTCAATCACCGATGATCACCTGAACCCCCTCGAACAAGGATTAAACCCAGATTCAAGAAATATCACCAAAGTCGAAATTTCGAACTTCAAGCTCGAACTGCAGAAAAATAACGCGACTCAAAACCACCCACGGCCGACGAACTCGGCGATGATGAACTAAGCCGACCCCATCATAGAATCACCACATTCCAAGCTTCGTCCTCTCCAAATATGATCACCTCCGATCAAATAACCAAGTCGCGAAATCACGACAGTCAGACCGAAACAACACCATGTTAAAACCCTAGTTTGATCAATTTAGAACAAATTACCCAATTGAAAATTCTAATTATATTTTTTCCCTGCTCACAATCAACCCAACTTCCTCCATACCAAAAATCATACAACCTTGCCACGCCGATTATCAGCAAATCACCAAAACCCCAATTTCAAACAAAACCCAAATTCCCATCAATTTTTCAACTAAAATTATGATGTATACTTTAAAAATCATACATTCTGATTCTTAACATATTCACAAAATCCAAATCAGAAATCATGGAAGTTGATTTTTGACATACATTAGTAGTTACAGTAATTTCTTTTTTTTTAGAATTATTTGTAATTTAAAAATTACAGAAACTACTCTTAAAATTTCTAACTATCATTTACATACAATTTTCATTTAATCATTATAATCAAACAATAGGGTTGATGAAAGATTTAAATTCTCTGAAGGATTTGGGCCTGCCAGAAAGAAACAGGAAGCATGATGTTTTTCTCTTTTTCACATATACACAGCATAACTATAAATTCAATAAATAACTGAATGATTTCAGGCAATATCAAGAAAATTTTCAGATCATCACATGCATGTAATAAAAACCCAGATCAACTGTTTTTAAAATTATTTACTCACCTTATTCTTTTAAGTAGAGCAGTTTTCAGGCTTTGATTTGCTGAAGAGTACCGCTGCATGCTTTTAATTTGATGATTAAAAAGATTGAAATTGCTGTTGAACTTGATCCTTAAGTATGCTTTAATCTGATGATTAAAACTTGTTGTTGAATACTTCTAAGAAATGCAGGTGAAATTGCAGATTTCATTTTTCTTGCAGATTGAAGTTGTAGCTTCGTTATTGATTTGCAGATTTGATTAAATACAGATTTCCCCTTTGCATGTTGAAGTTGCAGTAATTTGAAGGTTGCAGCTTTTAGTTGAAAATCCTTTTGCAGTTTTGAAGTTGATTTGTATTTAATTTTGTGTTTAAATTTCAGGTTTGTAAGTGATTTATTGAATTGCCATTAATTTGAGAAGAAGAAAGAAAGTTTTTGAAAAAATGAAAGAGGAGAAACAATTTTCTTTTATGTTTTAAATTTTCAAATAAATGAAAGATGAAGGCCACATGTTCATTTTGCCAACATTTGTCATAAGCTAGCGTATTCTTCTAACATATGTCACTTTAATACTTAATTTCTTTACATGTATTATTAAGACAATTTACATGTTTACACATGTCTTTATATTTTAAATAAATTTTTATTAAATTTAAAATGAATATAAACTTACATGTTAAATTTACTTTATAAATAAATACTTGTATATGTAAATATAAATTTATCTTTAAAAGAAAATGTTCTAAAACTAATTAAAATATAAATAATTTCTTATATATAGATTTAAAAATCTAAAACATTTACATATACATTTATAACCATTTTAAATTTAAGCATTATTAAAGAAAACAAAACAAAACTTTGATTAAGATATTATATTTAAAAACAAATAATTACCTTTCATTTTGCAAACAATTTAATTATTCTAAATTAACTTTTGAAAATATAAATTAAAACAAAGCTTTAAATTACAATACTTTCATATATATTTAAATTATCAATAGATTAAATTAAATTTCAAAACAATATCAAATTATAACATATACTTACATATATATTACAATTTAAAAATTTATCTTTTATTTAAAACAAAAGATATTTCTATTCACAATATATATCAAATATATATATATTATAAACAGAATAAAATTTCATTTGCTTTGACAAATAATTCTTATCAAAATTTAAATTGTTAAACAGATATTGATCAAAATTACCAGATTAAATATTTATTAACCTTTAGAAGATTAAATTTACCAATTTTAAATTAAAATTATAAAGAAAATTATCAAACCAATTAAATTATTAATACAGATTATTAAATTGTTACTGCCTAGAATTCGGGGTCGTTACAGTCAGGTAGTTCAATTCATGTGTCCACTTTGGTGTGTGAGTATATGTGTGTTTGCTAGGCACATGGATTTTATAATACTGCGTATGTACATAGGCAATTGTAGTTGAGTGTATACATACATGCACACGCACACACACACACACACACACACATATATATATGTTCATGGATGTAAAGTCCATCATATTTGGAATGTGCAGTTAAGTTATGTGTTTAGAAAAGTGTGATTGAGTATGAGCATTTGTTTGCATTCTTTCCCATCCGTACCTGGGATGTTATTCCTTTTCAGTTCTATTTTATACTGTCATGTTAGTAATGTATTTGCTTCAGCATTTATTGTTTCAAAGTATGATGTTTTTTGTTTATACATTACAGCTTTGTTTTTACTCTATTCTTCACGTGACAATTTTTGTTATTAGTTAATATAAAGGTTAGAGAATGATAACGTCAGAAAAAAGTTAAATGCATTTGTACGGATATTAATTATTTCATCCACAGATGCTTGATGCGGTTCATTGCTAATACAACACTCAAATTTTCAGCATCTTTTTATTTTTAATTTTTTCCTGTAACCGCTCTTAACCTTTACCCCACCTTTTTTTTTATAAATTATGTCATATATCAATGACTTCTACCATTCCCTCATTTTTTATAAATAGAAAAATATATCAATTTTAACTATAACAATTTTCCAGTACAGACATTTTACTGCTCTACTACATATTGAGTGAATATTATTTCCTGACGATAAAGTTAGCAGTTATTCATATAAACTCATATAATTGTGAACTAAATGTTCTCCAGATAGATAGCAATAGAAAGTTCACAGTGACATATATATATCGTGTAGTTCACTTACAAGATGCTGATGGATGTACCGATACGTACCACATTATCTGATGTGTCAAAATATGCACTTCTACTTTATGTAACTGATCTGAAATAAATATTTGAAGTGAAAGAGCTTTTAGAATAAACCATATGCCGGCTCGGTTTCGTAATTTATTATACATAATATTATTTATGTCTGTGTGTATGTGATCAATGATTTATTACACCCCATGAACTTGGACCTTTCATCACTACTTTAATCTGCGGTAGGTTTTGGAATGTAGGCTAGCAGGAATGCCTCATAGATTGAATTAGCATACCATTTTTCACCAACCTCAACAACTGACTCTACTTCTCCGTCAGACCATCCATCTAATGACAAATATAGAACCTGAGGTCAAAGAAAATTAATTTCTTTAATTTCAACTCAAAACAAATGTCGAGAATTTAATAACACGCAACTACATATCATGGATATTAGGCCTAATGATAAGTATAGCATTATATCCCATGATCATAAATAAAACTTCAACTCTCTTTGGATTGTCCATCTTTTGAGACATTACACTTCTTCTATATATAAAAGTCATATACTGATATACTGTAATGGGAGTAAATGTATTCATGTTATAAGAAATAGCGAGATTGCCATACAGTGGCAGAAATGTACGACTGGGTCTACATACCAAATACATTGACTGGATGCACGATAGCAACCGATGGCAACATCCAGTGCAATTGTCATACAACATAGCCATGAAATATACTATGCAAATTCAATTTACCTATATTGTGCAATTCCGTGTGCGAAGCATGGGTTCACACTAGTCATTGTTAATAAATGAGAAAATAATTAAGTGTTCTGATTCAATGCAATAGTTATCTTTATAACCAGTTATAACAAGCATTTAAATAAGTAAATGAATAATTTGATTATTATCTATAATTATGAAAGGCATCATTATCTGTTTTCCAACCTTTTGATACTTATGTTTTTTCATTTTGCTAATTAAGAAAGACATCATATAGTATTTTCAAAATTAAACTCGGTGGCACTAAAACAGGAAATCAGTATTAGGATTGGCTCCATGACCTGATAATAACATTTAATATTTCGTTGCAGAAATCATATGAAAAGTTAAATTTAACATTGGAGATAGAAATAGTGTTATCAATACCAATTTAATCGTATTTTGCTACCTTATTTTTTCATTATATCTCAAAATTAATTGCACAATAATGAAAATTGTAATTTTAGCTATTCTTTATCTTTTTGGTATTATTTGAAAATATTACGATACTTCTAGGTCGACGGGGTTAAATTTTCTAGGACTATCAATGAAGTGAGATTTGACCCTTATCATATTTTAAATTTAATAATCCAATTGATATGCTTTTTGAATTTAATATTTTTAGTTAAAACTATAAATATTTGCAGTTTGGATGAAATTAAAAACATGTATGTTCTTTAAAAGTAGAAATTTGGATCCGTCCATTATTTTTTGTTTTGGTACATGAAAAACCTTCTCAGAAACATGTTTTAAATTACATCTCTATTTTTAATTTCAGTATAAAAAATTCTTTATTTATAAGGGGCAGCTGTGTATTTTTAAATTAAAAGTGGGTGTTTGTATGAAAGTTCATTTTTATGATTTCTTTTTAGAAGGGATGACTAGGTATTCTAAATCTCAAAGAGGGTGTTTTACTAAAGCTCCCTAGATTATATCCTTGATAACAGGGTTAAATATTCATTCAAACATCATATCACTTTAGAATAGCATCGAAACTTATATAAACTCTTTTTTTATGTCTTTCAATATAAATAGTTTACATATGTGCATTTTGATTTCAATATAACCGATCTTCTTTTGATCATTTAGATTGAGAAAGTGATCATCGCACTATTCACAATGTAAGGTTTGGACATAATAATTAGCATAAGTTTTAAAATCGAGGATAGCTTCTCAGCAATTGATGCTGGAAATAGTCCAAAGTATGGCATAGAAAGATCGCATCCATCTTTAATTAATCGAAGAACAAATGACATTATTAGTTGTGCATTTTACTAAGTCTTTCGACACTAAAGAGAAAATGGCTTGTATTTTGTTGCACATGTCCAACGGACATGCCATTAGTGTTGCCATATATAATAATGAAAAGTAATGTTATTTAATGTATATATAAACATATTTTCAAAATATATATATACACATAAAATAATATTTACAAATGTAATATAGATAATTTAGGATTCATAATCAAATTTTAAGACTAGATCTAGATATGAAAATATCTTTTAATTTCAATTTGAAATTTTAATTTTGCAAATGAATTATATTTCATTAATACATATACATATATATATATATACAAATATCCATGGAAATAATTTTCTTTTAAAACATATACATACATACATACATATATATATATATATATATATATATTAAAACTAACGTTTAAAATCATTTATAATATAAAGTGATGTTATATAATTAAGTATGTAAATATATAAAATAATATATGTGTGTGTGTGTATTTTATTTCTGCCATGTTTATGTTTTGACGAATTCAATTTTTTTATAATATAACATGCACAAATTTATTTCTTTTCATTATTATTATTCAGAAACTACATGGAAAAACAATTTTTTTTAATGAGATATTTCATAATGTATGTATATAAAATTGTGTATGTTAAAATATGCATATGTGTGTGTATTAAAATCAATTTAATGATAAGGTCCTCTTTCATGAAGTTTCGTTGAACTAGTTCAATACATGGCAGGTACCTTCACCTATCTCCTTCAAAAGAATTGAGAAACTGACTAAAAAAAGGTGGACTTGGCATACTCAATACAATACTTTGGAACAAAGCAACCTTTATAAAGCATATCGATAGCTACCTAAACCAAAAGGAAAGTGTTTGGGTACATTGGTTAACAAACAATGTCATTAAAGGAAGAAAATTCTGGTCCATGCAGATACCACAAAATGTTAGTTGGACATGGAGGAGCATATTCAATATGAGAGAAACTATTCTGCCATTAATCCAATGCTCCATGACGATTAAAGGTAGTGTTGATTTTTGGGATGACCCTTGGATCCAGCATAGAAGCATTCTACGTAAAACTTTTTCTCACCTGAAATAGAACAGTCTGGGGTTCGCACTGATGCTAAAGTCGGCTACTTTATCCATGGTTCGAACATACTTCGGTCTTCCACTTCGAGTCAAAGAATACGTGACTGCTGGGAACTAGTTACAAGAGTTAAGATTGATAATAGCTCTTGAAACAAGATCAGTTGGAAAGTTAAAGGTGGGAAATACAAAATTGCCTATATTTACTACCACCTGATTAAAGGAGATGACACTGAGACATGCAAATGGCACAAACATATTTGGAAAATAGATAATTGTGCTAAAGACAATCTCCTGTTGTAGAAAGTGATTAATAGGGCGTTCCTAACCAAGGCAAAATTATTGGTCAAAGGAATATTAGTTGATATTACGTGTTGTTTCTGCAGTTTGATTCCTGAAATGGTGGAGCACCTATATTTTGAATGTGCGGTTGTGAAACAATTATGGGAGTATTTAATGAGAAAGTCTGGAAGGGTTGTATTCGGTTAAAATAACATGGACAAGTGGGATGTAATATGCAAAGGTACTGGGACCGAGGAGAGCAAATCCAGAATTTTTAATTCAATACTTAAGACATTCATCATGGTTACATGGAGCAAAAGTATTGTAAGAGTGTTTCGGGTGGAAAAAAGTAGAAAAGGTGCCACTCTGCAGAACTATCTTTATCATGAAATTAGAGAGGGAATCAAGGCTCTGAAGTCTATTTACGACATTGGTATTCTACACGTTCCGTATTGATTTGTCCTTGTTTTAGTTTTTATTTTTCTGTGTTTTTTTCCTTCTGTGATTGTAGCACCTAGTTTCTTTGTTTTCTTGAAGCATGTTCAAGCTTGTTTGTCATGCTTCTTCTCTATGTTTTCTTCGGTGCTTGAATAAAATGGTAGGGGTCCATTCAACCCCGTCGGCTATGCAAAAAAGAAGAAGTCAATTTAATGAATTATACTTAAAAACAATATATATACAAATATATATATTTATTTAATTCGAAATTAATAAATAAATATATTTATAATTTTTTTTCAAAATAATAAAATGTATATGATTTAACAACAAAATTTACATGTATTTATTATGTGTTTATTTAATTTAAAAATTCCCTGTTGATTTAAAATACCTTTTAAAATTATAATTAATTCGAAGTTTTTTAATTCATGATCGAAAGTAAAATCATGTATATACATAAAAAATTCATTTTTTATCCATAATATCAATATATTTATATTTGTATAATTCTTGATTGACAGTTTACACATTTAAGGACTTGTGTGATATAATGCTAACCTAACCATATATAATAACATAATAAATCACTAATATATACATTTACATAAATAAATGCGAATTAAAATGTTACCTCAACTATAACCTAATAATGACACAATGAATGTCAAATCTACAGAACTCCCAGGATTGAATCCAGACTCTTCCAGGAAACACTACCCGTCAGAGAGATCTACAAACTCTTCTTCCATTTGACTTGAATTTGTGTTTTAATTTAAATAAGATGGAGGAAGGGCCAAAAAGATTGTTGGCTAGAAATATAAAGGATAGGAGAGTAAAAATTCATAATGAAAAGTGAGGGGAAATGGGTGTAAATAAGAGAAAAGAGAGGAGGAAAATGTGGATCTAGATCCAGTCTTTTCTCTACCAATTCGAACCCAAAAATAACAACATAAAACCCCTCTTCCCCCTTAATGTGTGGCCAGCCATCCCATGACCCTACGGGCTTCTATCCTACTTCAAACCAAATCGGATAATTCACATTTAAATCAAATTCAAATGTACACCGATATCGTATATTGGTACATACACATATAACTTTTATATATGCACTATTATCAGTACTAATCAACACAAATGAAATAAAATTTTATAATTAATATTTCACAGATATTAATTTATATAATTAATTTATAACAATTATAATTTAATTGAATCGGGTGGTAGTCGGAGTATTAAAAAATGCAGTTGTATTACCCTTATGTGTAAATTCGATCAGTTATTAATATCAAACAATTTGAATATTAACGTTCACATGTCAGCTTAGCTAGTTGTATAATAGTTTGGGCAAATTTATCTCTTACATAGTTTTAGTAAAATCTAGTTTTACTTGGCAAATTCTATTCATACATCATAAATTGCTTTATCTACACCGTAAAAGATTTAATAAAATTTTAGACAAAATTGCTTTTATTTATTAATAAAATTATATTCAATATTAAAAAATCATCAATTCATAGTATTTTAAACAATATTTCTTTCATAATATGTGCATTGTGATTTCAATATAACCGATCTTCTTTTGATCATTTAGATTGAGAAAGTGATCATCGCACTATTCACAATGTAAGGTTTGGGCATAATAATTAGCATAAGTTTTAAAATCGAGGATAGCTTCTCAGCAATTGATGCTGGAAATAGTCCAAAGTATGACGTAGAAAGATCGCATCCATCTTTCATTAATCGAAGAACAAATGACATTATTTGTTGTGCATTTTACTAAGTCTTTCGACACTAAAGAGAAAATGGCTTGTATTTTGTTGCACACGTCCAACGGACATGCCATTAGTATTGCCATATATAATAATGAAAAGTAATGTTATTTAATGTATATATAAACATATTTTCAAAATATATATATACACATAAAATAATATTTACAAATGTAATATAGATAATTTAGGATTCATAATCAAATTTTAAGACTAGATCTGGATATGAAAATATCTTTTAATTTCAATTTGAAATTTTAATTTTGCAAATGAATTATATTTCATTAATACATATACATATATATACAAATATCCATGGAAATAATTTTCTTTTAAAACATATACATACATATATATATATATATATATATATATATATATTAAAACTAACGTTTAAAATCATTTATAATATAAAGTGATGTTATATAATTAAGTATGTAAATATATAAAATAATATATGTGTGTGTGTGTGTATTTTATTTCTGCCATGTTTATGTTTTGACAAATTCAATTTTTTTATAATATAACATGCACAAATTTATTTCTTTTCATTATTATTATTCAGAAACTACATGGAAAAACAATTGTTTTTAATGAGATATTTCATAATGTATGTATATAAAATTGTGTATGTTAAAATATGCATATGTGTGTGTATTAAAATCAATTTAATGATAGGGTCCTCTTTCATGAAGTTTCGTTGAACTAGTTCAATACATGGCAGGTACCTTCACCTATCTCCTTCAAAAGAATTGAGAAACTGACTAAAAAAAGGTGGACTTGGCATACTCAATACAATACTTTGGAACAAAGCAACCTTTATAAAGCATATCGATAGCTACCTAAACCAAAAGGAATGTGTTTGGGTACATTGGTTAACAAACAATGTCATTAAAGGAAGAAAATTCTGGTCCATGCAGATACCACAAAATGTTAGTTGGACATGGAGGAGCATATTCAATATGAGAGAAACTATTCTGCCATTAATCCAATGCTCCATGACGATTAAAGGTAGTGTTGATTTTTGGGATGACCCTTGGATCCAGCATAGAAGCATTCTACGTAAAACTTTTTCTCACCTGAAATAGAACAGTCTGGGGTTCGCACTGATGCTAAAGTCGGCTACTTTATCCATGGTTCGAACATACTTCGGTCTTCCACTTCGAGTCAAAGAATACGTGACTACTGGGAACTAGTTACAAGAGTTAAGATTGATAATAGCTCTTGAAACAAGATCAGTTGGAAAGTTAAAGGTGGGAAATACAAAATTGCCTATATTTACTACCACCTGATTAAAGGAGATGACACTGAGACATGCAAATGGCACAAACATATTTGGAAAATAGATAATTGTGCTAAAGACAATCTCCTGTTGTGGAAAGTGATTAATAGGGCGTTCCTAACCAAGGCAAAATTATTGGGCAAAGGAATATTAGTTGATATTACGTGTTGTTTCTGCAGTTTGATTCCTGAAATGGTGGAGCACCTATATTTTGAATGTGCGGTTGTGAAACAATTATGGGAGTGTTTAATGAGAAAGTCTGGAAGGGTTGTATTCGGTTAAAATAACATGGACAAGTGGGATGTAATATACAAAGGTACTGGGACCGAGGAGAGAAAATCCAGAATTTTTAATTCAATACTTAAGACATTCATCATGGTTACATGGAGCAAAAGTATTGTAAGAGTGTTTCGGGTGGAAAAAAGTAGAAAAGGTGCCACTCTGCAGAACTATCTTTATCATGAAATTAGAGAGGGAATCAAGGCTCTGAAGTCTGTTTACGACATTGGTATTCTACACGTTCCGTATTGATTTGTCCTTGTTTTAGTTTTTATTTTTCTGTGTTTTTTTCCTTCTGTGATTGTAGCACCTAGTTTCTTTGTTTTCTTGAAGCATGTTCAAGCTTGTTTGTCATGCTTCTTCTCTATGTTTTCTTCGGTGCTTGAATAAAATGGTAGGGGTCCATTCAACCCCGTCGGCTATGCAAAAAAGAAGAAGTCAATTTAATGAATTATACTTAAAAACAATATATATATATATATATATATATATATAACTCGAAATTAATAAATAAATATATTTATAATTTTTTTTCAAAATAATAAAATGTATATGATTTAACAAAATTTACATGTATTTATTATGTGTTTATTTAATTTAAAAATTCCCTGTTTATTTAAAATACCATTTAAAATTATAATTGATTCGAAGTTTTTTAATTCATGGTTGAAAGTAAAATCATGTATATACATAAAAAATTCATTTTTTATCCATAATATCAATATATTTATATTTGTATAATTCTTGATTGACAGTTTACACATTTAAGGACTTGTGTGATATAATGCTAACCTAACCATATATAATAACATAATAAATCACTAATATATACATTTACATAAATAAATGCGAATTAAAATGTAACCTCAACTATAACCTAATAATGACACACTGAATGTCAAATCTACAGAACTCCTAGGATTGAATCCAGACTCTTCCAGGAAACACTACCAGTCTGAGAGATCTACAAACTCTTCTTCCATTTGACTTGAATTTGTGTTTTAATTTAAATAAGATGGAGGAAGGGCCAAAAAGATTGTTGGCTAGAAATATAAAGGATAGGAGAGTAAAAATTCATAATGAAAAGTGAGGGGAAATGGGTGTAAATAAGAGAAAAGAGAGGAGGAAAATGTGGATCTAGATCCAGTCTTTTCTCTACCAATTCGAACCCAAAAATAACAACATAAAACCCCTCTTCCCCCTTAATGTGTGGCTAGCCATCCCATGACCCTATGGGATTCTATCCTACTTCAAACCAAATCGGATAATTCACATTTAAATCAAATTCAAATGTACACCGATATCGTATATTGGTACATACACATATAACTTTTATATATGTACTATTATCAATACTAATCAACACAAATGAAATAAAATTTTATAACTAATATTTCACAGATATTAATTTATATAATTAATTTATAACAATTATAATTTAATTGAATCGGGTGGTAGTCGGAGTATTAAAAATTGCAGTTGTATTCCCCTTAAGTGTAAATTCGATCAGTTATTAATATCAAACAATTTGAATATTAACGTTCACACGTCAGCTTAGCTAGTTGTATAATAGTTTGGGCAAATTTATCTCTTACATAGTTTTAGTAAAATCCAGTTTTACTTGGCAAATTCTATTCATACATCATAAATTGCTTTATCTACTCCGTAAAAGATTTAATAAAACTTTAGACAAAATTGCTTTTATTTAGTAATAAAATTATATTCAATATTAAAAAATCATCAATTCATAGCATTTTAAACAATATTTCTTTCATAAAGTTACTGAAATTTCTACGCATCATCAATCAAATTAAATTTAAGTTCCTCTTAGGTATCAGTTTTTATTCATATGTTTTCAAGATGTATTCTTGCATAGTTAATTTTAAAAAAATTCGCTTTAAACTAGATATAAATTTTAAATTTTAAAACTCAAAACTAAAATTAATATGATTCATTAAGTGTTATTTTTTCTCTATCTTTTGCTTAAATTAAATATAGTTTAAATTTAGCATTAAAATTTAAATAGTTTAATTTTATAGTATTCAAAAATCAAACTCAAATTGCTTTATATAAGTAATAAATAAATTTAAATTTTATTTAAAGTATTTCAATTTCAAATTTGAAACTTGTACTTGGAGAATTTAGGAACTTGCTTTGATTAATATATTAGAGAGTGTTAGTGAAATGACATAAGCGTTTGTTTTATTTCAAAATGAGGACAGTTTTGTAACATGTATGATGTATATTAAGTAAAAGGAGGTGTATACGATTTAAGAATATATTTTTTTGGTGTGCATAGTAATGTACGGATTATGGATAGAATTTGTCATTTACTTATTTCAAGCGGTCCTGGGAAGTGAAAATTATTTATACAAACTCTCTTTGTTAAATCTACATTAAATTAGGACTTATGGAATTAAGTAATTGTCAAAAATTCAAATATTGTCCACATTTAACTTGTACAGTCTAAACACAAAGTCCTTGGTTCAATAGTAACAATTATTATTGATCGTAACGCTGTGCCCAAAGACTTTGACTTTGATTGACTTCCTTTGACCGTTATACTAACCTCATATAACCAAGGAGGCGAATCCTCTATTGAATTGTGTTTTACTTCCAATGCTTCAACTCAGACCCAACTATAGTTGTTTGATGGATGCCCCCTCCCCCCTCCACACACAATCAGCCATGAGTAATACACTGTCAAATATTTAAAGAGCGTTACATACTTCAATCTCAACGGATGTATGAATATCCATGCCATACACATCTTGATTAGGAATATTTAAAATATATGATTATTTTTGTTGTGACGAAGTGCTCATGATTACAGCACATTGTAATTATTATCACAAAACATATCATTTATTTTCATATCTATTAAATTTACTTGAATTAAAAATAATACAACACATTATATCAATTATATAATAGAAAGAAAACACTTTTATTTCGAGTGAGATTTTATTACAGAATTAATAATATAGGGTAAATTTTTGAATTGGTCCTAGAAGAAGCCGTGTTCAAATTGGAGTTATTTTGATATCATAGTTTGAGATGGAACCTACGATTTTATGAAACAATTAGAGTGAAGGGCAACAGAGTGTACAGTGATGTTCTAAACGATGATACAAGATGAATGGTTCAACCCGCGGATGATTCCGATCCAAGGACGAATGGTTTATGAATTAATCAACCATTTAGCTTCCTAGTTTGTTCTGATAGATCAGCAGTGATCGACAGGTACCAATCGACCACCACTGATCTATAGGTATCAACCCACAAGATCATTCGCTACAGAGCTAACCAAATTATCATCAAACTTTGCTAATATGAGCCAACCGACTACTCAGAACCCGTTTTTACAAGATGACAATGGGATGATATAATTCGTCTGACCTGACTACAACATAATAATTCAACCGTTTTTCATCTGACTTGCCACATGGCACATACAAGTCAAAAAAAAAAAATCAAAAGGTACATCAACCATAGATCCACAAAAACACAAAAAGTGTACATCTCCGCTTCTTCATTCTTCGAGGCTGCCAAATAAAATTGGTGGTTAGATTGTCGGAAATAAAAAAAAGGAGGAATGTACAATAATATTTTATACAGCTAAGAGTTTGACGAAAAATACTGAGCGACGGTCTTGCAATTTTTAGGACTTTTAGGCATAATAACTTTGATAATCACACTAAACACATATTCTGCTCCTTTTCCGCTACAACCAGTTTAAGAAAAGAACACCCGTTATAAATAATTGACCATTAAATCATGCAATTCCACTTTCATAATACGGGTCAAAACTGCTAAGTGCTCATCGCTTACGAATAATCATCGCCTAAAAGTGCAAGCAACAAAAATAAAAGCATAGGATCCATAACATGGTGCTATTTTCTGCGCTGGTAAATGACGAGCACTTGTAACTTTTGACCAAATAAGTGAATGAATTAATAAGCTCTAGACTGATTTCTTTTATACCCCACTTGCATTTATTATTAAAAGACAAAATCGATCAGAAAGATAACAGATTTGAATTTGATCGAAAGAGAACTAAATGGAACTGTAATATTGAAAAAGCACGGATGATACCCAAAATGTCACTTTAGATGTCCAAAAGCATAAAGCTTTTGATTTTGAACTTAAAACAAGTAAATGTTGACTATATGTTCTTGGACAAACAATAACAATAGTTTTATTTTTTAAACAGAAAAATAGATACAGGGAAGAAGTTGCAAAAAAAATTAGTTTCGGGGACAACAAGTTTGCCTTTTAAACTAAATTTTTCTTCGACTTTTTCCTTAAGCCTAAAAACCCCTTAAACAGGGAGGTTTTACCAAATTTATGGAACATAGTAGCTTTCCAAAACCAAAAGATTTTTCTTGAACACTTTCCAAAACCAAAAGATTTTTCTTGAACACGTAGGTAAGTATGTTTCGATTCTACACACAGATCAACTGTTAGTCCCAAGCAACTAAAGGTGCTGGGTTTGATCAGAAAACAAATTACATTTTAAAAGATCGCACATGCACTCCCTCCCTCCCTCCCTCAATGTACACCACCGATTAAAGACAAAGAAAAAGAAAAAAACTACCCTAAGATAGAGAACTACAAAGTGATAATCATGGCACTAGCCTAGGCACCAGTAAACCTCAGACGTCAGATCCGCACCTTTTTGAGAATGAAGAAGATTCTATTTTCATGTAGATTCGGAGAAAGATCATGAACATGGTTTAGACAAGAGAACGTACATGCAATTTTTTTTTTTAGGTCAAAATTGAATTTTAATAGCGGTTTTGGAATGTTTTTTTGTACTGAAAGCAAAAAAGCCATACGCTCAAGGCAGCCAAAAAAGCACTGAGCGATGGTCTTGCGCTTTTTGGGACTTTTAGGCATATAATAAACACATACTCTGCTCCTTTTCCACTAAAACCAGTTTAAGAAAAGAACACCCATTGTAAATAATTGACCATTAAATCATGCAATTCCACTTTTACATTATGGGTCTAGTAAGCAAACCATGCTAGTAGAGATATGCACTGACATTAAGAACAAGACACACATAATATTCCTACAATCGGCAAACATAAAGTACCACGTAACCAATATTTGAGATATGGGAAATTATAATACAAACACATCTTTATATATACTTAGTAGGTGCTTATTTTTATCACTGTTAAGTGATCATCACTTACGAATAATCATCTTGCTAAAAGTGCAAGCATAAAAATAAAATAAAAGTATAGGATCCATAATATGGTGCTGTTTTCTGCACTGGTAAATGATGAGCACTTGTAACTTTTGATAAAATAAGTGAATGAACTAATAAGCTCTAGCCTGTGTTCTTTCATTCCCTACTTGCATTTATTATTAAAAGACAAAATTGATCAGAAAGATAACAGATTCGAATTTGATCGAAAGAGAACTAAATGGAACTGTAATATTGAAAAAGCCCGGATGATACCCAAAATGTCAAAGGCATAAAGCTTTAGATTTTAAGGAACTTAAAACAAGTAAATGTTGACAATATGTTCTTAGACAAATAACAAAAATAGTTTTATTAAAACAATTCTTATATATAAGGTGGTAAAATATTTCAAATCTTAGAAAATGGTACATCTTAATTAGACCGACGAATAGGGAGATTTTACCAAATTTAAGGAACATATAGCTTTCCAAAACCAAAAGACTTTTACTGAACACGTAGGTAAGTAGTTTTGATTCTACACACATATCACATAGATCAACTGTTGATCCTGAGCAACTAAAGGTGTTGGGTTTGATCAGAAAACAAATTACATCTTAAAAGATCACACATGCATGCTCTCTCCCTCTCTCTTATAGCTTAAAAATTATTTTTTGAAAATTCAAATAATTTTCTGAAATATAATGTTTGCAAGTAAGATCAATTTTATTCAAAATGTTTGTTTATTTTTACACAAGTTTAAATATTTAAAAGAATCGAATATCTTTAAATAATTGATTTCAAACAAAAGTTCATGTCTTGCTATCAAACACCTCTTCTAAAAATATCAATTTTGTTTTAAAATCCATTCGAAAAAAAGTTTGAAAAAAACGAAAAAATGTACAGAAAGATTCAAAGATTTCAAAACAAAAAACATCAAGTTAGTCTATTGAAATTCAAAAAAAAAAAAAAAACCTAAAATTCCGATAATTTTCTAGAAACTGCAAAATATAGTACATGTTTCCAAAAACTCAAAATTTAACAAAAAGTAATCTAATTTTCCAAGTGCACATTTTTCTTAGATATTTGACAGATATATTTCTTTATGACAATTACGCAATTTCTTTATGACAATTACGCAATTACGCAATATTTGACAGATATATTTCTTTATGATTTTTACACAATAAACTAGATAATAATAAATGTTTATAAGTCTTGCATGTTTTGCTCGCTAGTGTACAGTGTCATGTTCTTTAGAATTCTATTTAATAATCCAATGTGTAAGAATAAAATAAGCAACCGTAACCCATGAAAAAAAAAGAATAAAATCCTATTCCGCACTTAAAAGTGACAACACTTATAAATCACTTCTTGAGTGGTGGCACTTATATATGAAAAGGAAAGGAGGGGAGTGAAATACCACCTTAATCCTCCATCTCATCCAGAAAAAGCTTGAAGGTCACCCTGTTCAGATCTATCCTCTTCATTTCCTCCTTCATCTCCAAGATTTTCTGCTTCTTGACTTTTAGCTCTAAAGCTTCTGCTTTTTCCAAATTATTCTGAAAGTTGGGTTTCTTTCCTGACGTGTATGTTTTCAACTTCCTGATTTCTTCATCCAACAGACTAAACTTTCTTTTAGAAGACTTACTATTTGCATCTGACCCCCATAATTGAATTGCAATTTTTTTCATTTCCAAATCGTGCTGTTTAGAGAAGTCTCGATTACGAGAATATTTCCTTTTCAAAGCCTCGATCTTCTGAGATACTTGTCTAAGTCCAGGCTTGTCAGTAAAACCAAATTTCCCTGTCAAAAACTCACAAAAAGCCTTCATAGTGGATTTACCTACTATTTTACCTGTTTCCGCATGAAATAGAAGCTGGGAATTCAGTAGTGTTTTTTCATCTTCCAGAGACCAAATTCTTTTAAACAAATCACTCTTGGAATTTTCACCGCCGGTTTTGATTTTGACTGAGCCTGCTGAAGGAGGTACCATTCCAGTCTGGGATTCTTTGTTGCCTTTATTAACATGTTTTCGATCATGAAAATCTTCTTGTTGTTCACTTACTTCCTCTTCTGAATCGCTTTCTTCCCCCTCTTCTTGGACTCTTTCAGCTTCAATGACGGATTTAGGATTTGGATCAGAATCTTCGTCATCGTCACTATCGTCCTCTTCGGATGGATCGTCATCTTCTTCTTGGATATTCACAGTTGGGATCTTACTGACGGTTTTGGGCTTCGGATTGGAATATTCCAACCCCGCATCTTCTTTATTTTCAGATAGACCGACATTTTTTTCTTTGACATTTACAGCTGGACCTTCGCTAACGGATTTGGGCCTGGGATCCGAATCTTCTGAGCAATCACTTTCTTCATCCTCTGAAGAGCCTTCGGAGGATACTGCAGATTCAGTCTCGCGTTTTCGATTCATCAATTGATGATCTTCTTGGAAGGAGAATTCTTCCTCGGATGAAGAGACGGGAGATTCTATGGTCGACTTCGCCGCCATTAATATTTACGAATGAGGAACTAGGGTTTGTTTAGTTATATTCAAATGAGCCCTGTAAATTTACAATACCATTTAATGGTTCGATTCAACCAAGTATCGGATAGACCCCCTCCCTCTCATGCCCCAACTTCTTTTATGTTCTTCGATTTTCATTCAAGTTTTCAGCTAATTTTTAATTTCAATTCAAATTAATCTTCACTGTGAATACTTTATATAACCAGCATCAAATCATTCTCCACATTCTACCCTTTCAAAATCCTAAATCTCAAATCAAATCTCCACGGTTCTACTTACTTCCATATTTCCTGAGTCGATATGGCTAGATTTTCTATTGTAAAAAAGTCAATTCCTTCAATTAGACAGTCAGCGATAATAACACAAATTCGTAATTAGTTGAATATGGTAATCACTTGTTGGATTCCTCGATGATTAGACCTTATAAACATTGTTCGGAGGCTTGGCGAGATAAGTTTTTTTGTTGTTATCATCCATGAATTCATATGCACTCTGGGAGATGGCTTTTTTGAGTGATCCTACGATTATTGTTCCATAGCTTTGGAATCTTACATGGAATGTCGTGGTGTGATTTAATGTCATTACAAAGCTTTATGAATATGATTTTTACCATATCGTTTGAGTTTTAGCACTTCCACAAACAAGAAAAGATGTATATTTTATTCAAATGGTGATCCGTTGGGAATGTTTTTTAATCCATTGGTTTTAACATTTAAGAGTTGAAAGTCCACAATGATAGCTTGAATTGATAAAGTATATAGGAGTTTCACAATTTTATATAGAATATGTAGTATTGATCTAGTAGGTAGGAAAAATAATTGTTATTCACGTATTATTATGTTTAAATCCTCGTATGTTATTTGAACTTAATCTCAAACTGTAATTTCTATGGTAAAGTCATTAATTATGTTAAATTTTATACGGCTAAAAAAAATTCTTATAAACCAAAACGATCACTGGACAGGTTCACAAGTATTGAAAAACAAGTTTTGTATTAGTGATTATCTTGGAAATAGTTAAATAATGTTAGCATGGGGGCGCACATATATGTGGTTATGACGATTGTTGCTTTCTTGGTCATATAGAAGAGAAATAATGGAAGAAAAAATTAGTATGTTCAGCTATATTCTAATTGGCGCAGTTATGCGCGCATGCACCATACTAAGATATCTAAATACTAATCTAAATTTGCATGTTAAATAGTTTTTGTATTAGCTACACTATAATTGTTATATGAAATGTCAATATCACATGTTATATGATATCATTGTCTTCAAAATTCCTCTTTCATACCCTCAAAGATATCAATGGATGTTGATATTAATATAATTTGTTAAAAATTGAATGGCAATGTGTTTATGCATCTGCAATCTCATATTCATACCAATGTTTTAGTTTCTGAATTTATCTTTTCCAATGTATGACTATTTATCTACCATAATCTAGTTGTTCCTTCGAAAATGGGTATAAACTACAATAAAAAAGTAATGCCTCTCGACTTGTACGAATATAATGAAATTTTAAGCAATCGTCCAAACTCCACACTGCACTTTTCTAGATTTGAATGTAATGGGCAAATACTTTCTGTCATTTTGTTTGCTTTATTCAAGCGTTAACAGGTTGGGTTATTGTAACACCTCGTATATAAATAAATAAATGATTAAACTATTATTTATGAGACTATATAAAATTTAAATGATGGAAAGGGATAAATATTCATAGGATATTTGATTGCTCCTTATGTGTTATCCAGTATTTGAACTGAGCAGCTGCTAAGTAAATCTGGACATCAAGAAATGAAGACGAAACGACTAAAGGTCTTGGGGGCATGCTTGGAACGACATGGGATTGAAGCCTTAGGAGTTTGGAGTTCCAACTCAAAAAAGAGTTTGATCGGTACCGATAAGAGTTTGATCGGTACCGAGGTGATTTCTCGAAGTAAGTTGTGTGTTCCATTAGGGATTTGCTATATTATCGATGAATAAAGTACTATAGAAATTATATCGGCATCGAGTAGATTTCTGATGGGAGTCCACTTCTCAAAGAATAGTTGAACAACTCCAGAGTTGTGTAGGAGAAGACAAGTCCCATATATGTCAAATCATTTGGTTATTGAGGTATTTCTTGAAGTATGGACACTGTAAAAGATAATGAAGAAGTTAAATATGTTAAGTGCTACTTTGGCACCTGGCAAATATGATCGGTACTAATCATATTATGATTGGTACTGATATGATTTTTTGTATAGGAAGACTTCGTCTTCCTCCCTATCTTCGTTGATCTGAGGTTGGACTTAGTATTTCATGATCTGATGACTCTATTAGGCATTCTTCTATGAATAAGTGCACTATGACTATTGAAAAGGGACCTTTGGCCTCCATTATCTTCGTTTTCAACTCTCTAACGAACCTTATTGTTTGTACCAAAATTGGGCACAACACCCTTCGGAAGTTTTTGAAGAGATAATAAATGAAGAATATAAACTGAAAATGAGGATTATCTAACAAAAACTCCAAATAACAGTAAAGTAAAGACAAAGACAAGCGATTTATAGTGGTTTGGCGCGTTGCCTACGTCCACTGTGAAGTTTTTGCAATTTTATTACTTCTATTTCAACGTTTACAAGTAATTACAGCAAGCAACAGCAAGTTACAACTAGAAATTCGAAATCAACAGCAAGAATATGATGTAGGATGATGGAGATCTCGATCCGGCAGAGTCTGGGCGCTTGAGAATCCAAAGATCCTTTTTCCGTTGGCTCTGGGGCTCTATTTATAGGCGTAGGAGACTGAGATTGCGCTCAAATCTCGGGAGACTTTTTCTAGCACGTGAGTGGGCCCACGCGACCGACTTCAAGAAGTTTCGAGTCCATCTGTGATCGATATGAAGTCATTTCGTATCGATCAAGATGATGTCCAATTAGGCTGAAATTTGGTGGAGATGTTCTTCATCATGCATGCAAGCTCCTGCGAAAATTTCATGGCATTTGGATCAGTAGATTGGGAGATATGGTCGATACGAAATGTGATTTTTCGGTTCCTGTCTGGTTCGAATCGATGGCTTCGAATCGATGCCTTCGATTCCATCAGCTCACGTGGTTCTGTGGTGAGGTGGCACGCATCCTCCGAGTCGAACCGGTCTTTTCTCCGAGTTGAAGGCATCCATTCCTTAGATCTCGCCTAATTTGCATCGAGGATTGACACGTCATCTAACCTTGTTGACTAGGTGGATTCGAAGTGGTCGTTATCCATGGATTCGAACGACTGTCACATCGATGGTTACAAATTAATAGAGGTTGATGGACACGAACAGGCCTTTATTCGATGGAGTCAAGACACATAGATTCCCGATGGACACAAAGTCAATCAATGTGAACTGGGGCCCTTTGACGGATACGAAGCAGGGCAACCTGATGGATACGAAGTGCTCTGACCTGATGGATACGAAGTGCTCTGACCTGATGGATACGAAGTGGGGGAGTGTCAATGGATTCGAATACGATCGAGTCGAACCAAGGTACCCCGATGGATTCGAACTCGATCGATACGAACTGTCTTTCCTTGATGGATACGAAGCAGCTGGTCTTCTGATCGATACAAAAACTATCAATTCGAACTGGAGCTTGGGGGATGGATACGAAACCGAAGCTCCTTTCTTTTCTTTGAGTCGATCATAACTTGTGCATACGAACTCGGATTGTTCTGAAATTTGAGATGCTGACTTCTATGATCTTTCTTGTCATGTCCTATCAATTGTAGCTCGATCTGGACTCGGACAAAATTCAGCGATATCCATAGTGAAACGAAGTATGACCAATCTCTGAGACGAACTATCCTTTGTTTTTTGATCGATCTTTTGGTATCACGGCTTTGCCAAAAAGCGGGATAACATTTGCCCCCCAAAGTGCGTCTTGTGGAAACATGACGTGCTTTGAAGAGCTGCAATTTCTCTCTGAACAATCATTACTCTCTTTTGTTGAGATTCGTACTCAGTATTGCTGCGACCTTGCATTGATATGATTGATTGCTGTATAATAGTGCTTACCTGTTGGTTATTGTATTCGTAACAAGATGAGTATTCGATCACTGAACCGATTTGGAAATTTGAGTTGAGACAGCGCTTGACGGTTGTTTCGAAAAGTCCCTTCGTATCGATCCTCTCCTGAACCGATATAGAAGGTTGTAGGAATCGACTTTGTGTTGTGCGAATGTAACATTTCGAATCGATGGGTATGAGCATCGATGGATACGAGATCAACATTCGTATTGATGAAGTATGCTTATGCTATGACGGGTACGAAATCGACATTCATATCGATGGCTTTTTACTCCAATTGGTCTTCGTTGTGTCCTTCGTATCGATGCTGATGTCTTAGTTATGATGGATACGAAATCTCTATTCGCATCGATATGCAATGGATGGGACTGAGAACTTGTTGATGTGAACAGGGGCTTCGAATCGATGTGCCCACTGTCCGTTTCGCATCGATGCGACTCAATGCTCTTCAACTCAACCTTAGTTGTGTGTTTCGTAGTGATGGAGCTCCAAGCGTATGGACTCGAATTGAGCTTTCGAACCGATCTGTGGTTTGACTTGCTACGACCGGTCGAGTTGACTGGGTTGCGAAACGACCCGGTCACCTTCTAGGCTCCATATAAATAGCAGAGGCTTTGCCATTTTTCACTTTTTACTTTTTACTTTTCACTGCTGCCACCAGTCCTTGCATCGTTCCAGAAATTCGAGAGAGAGAACAGTAACAGTGACTTCGATTCGAATCGAATACAAACCTTTAATTCTTCGAATCCCGATCTCAAACTAGGTGACCGACTACGAAATAAAAGTGATCGAGCAATACCAGATCCACTTTTTCTTCATCGATTATCCACTCTGGTGATTGGTAAAGCCAGATCTAGCCCAAAGTTCAATGGCCATAGCAATGTTTCTGGAGATTGGAGAAGAAAGAGTGGAAAAGGCATAAGTAAATCGATCTGGGGGGCTTGCGTTCGAATCGATGAAGGTGGCGATGTTTTTCTCTAGATTTCGCATCGATCCCTAGGATACTCCAACGGCAGTGATGCAGTTCGTATCGATGACTATGGGGATGGGTCGTATCGATACGAAACGATCGATACGAAACATAGATTACCGATCGATTCGAAGATCTCGGCTTTAGATCGATATGAACAATATCTTTATGATCGATACGAATAGTATCGACTCGACCATGATTGGTATTAAGCTGAGAGTTTCTTGATCGGTACAAACCAGGTAGCTAAGGATCGACTCGAAATCACCTCATTCTGATCGATACGAACTCATCCCTTGACCATCGATTCGAAATATGCCCCCGGTATCGATTCGAAGTTGCACCTAGATGGATTCGAACGAGCTCCCTGTCGTCGATTCAAAACCTTCTATGATGAATACGAAATTTTTTACATTCATTTAGCACACTTCCGATGAGCTTTATTCTTGCATATTTGGACTTGATTAAACTGCACACTTGACCATATCTTCAAGCTCGTCGATGGAACCATAACAACCTCAATTGCTTGCACATCTTTCTTGACTTCGCACAAATTTATTCAAGTAATGCATTACACTGCACAACACACACTCGTATACTTTACACCGGGGAATGCACGGGCCCTTTGTCGTCTAACGATAATTTCTCATAAGTTAGCCAGTTATGGAACCATCGAGTTCGGAGCTGCAAGAAAACCTGTAAGAAATCCAAAGTACAGTTATTTCGAGATTAGAGGTTCCGGATATTGAACCTGAGATCATCGGTCCGGCCCCGGATGAATTTCCTAATGCGTCTTTCATTCCTAATCCACGAGACTCTATCCCATCTCACATTTCTGAAGATATGCTGGGGAGAGTATGCTTGAGGCATGGCCTGTCGATGGACGATGTGTTATTACTGGGACCAAATGACAGGCCACACAATCCACCGGAGGGATACACTGCATTCAACCGTCATGCGTGTGCCGCTGGAATGCTTCCTCCATTTGACGATTACATAAGAGAAGCGTTGTCATTCTTGGGGACTGCTCCATCTCAACTACACCCGAATGGGCATGCTTCGCTCAATAGCCTGTTTATCGTCTTCATGCAATACCTTCATCGGCCACCAATTCCGACTGAGATCAAATATCTGTTCAACTTCAAAAGCCGAAACGATAATCCGTCTTTTACATTTTTGAAAGCGGTTAGGAATTGTTAAGTGGTTACCGGGTCCTGGACTAGGCTAAGCTACTATAGGACAGAATGGTTTTATGTCCGATGTCCTCCAGGGTTCGCCCGGCGATGGTTATTCAGACGTGAGTAAAGCTGAACTCTCAAATATTTACTAAGGAGTTTGCAGTTGAAGTAAAACTCATATCTTTTTCCCTTTTACAGCCGTAATTCAGCGACCAGAGGGTAGACATTTCGAGGAGATAGTTCGGGTGCTTCAAGAATTCCCGAGTGAAGATAGGGACATTGAACCGCTCTTGACTGACAGGAATCTTCGGATCCTTGGGCTGATCGAGCGAAGACAAAGCATACTGCTCGATGGTGCATTAAAGACCGCCTCGAAAAAACGAGTTATGCGGAAAAAGCGCAAAGTTGTTGTGATTGAAGAAGCTGACTCCGAGAGGACTCATACTGATGAAGCACCTTTGGGCGAACCTGCAGATGTAGCCCAGGATATTGATGAGCAGAGAAAAGGCAAGGCTGCCGTCTCTAAACCATTTAAAAAAGGAAGATGGAAATCTGTGGTTACGTCTTGGCCCGCCTCCGGAATTAGTATTTCGGAAATGTCTCCCTCTAGAACGGAGAATCTTCATGAAGGACTTGCCGATCTTCCGATTCCGGACGATATGTCCTTGCGGCAGGACGTCGGATTGGATGAAATCTCACAAGCCTTAGTTTTAAGCGAGTCTTTTCCCACTGGTGTGGCAGGCACATCCGGTTGGTTGGGGGGTTGCACATTCATACATATTTCACAACATTGCATAACCTTTGACTGTAAACTATCTGTTTCGAAAGGTGATTAATTCTACTTTATTTTGTTCTGCAGATACTATGTCTGGGCGAGGTTCAATGTTAGGAAGTCTCCGACATGCTCGCAAGTCTTCACACCATAAGTCGCTTAGACGAGAAGGGGACAGAGATTACGACCAGGGACGCTATGGGTATTCTGGCCAAGAAAGATATGATAAAGATAGAGGCTATAAGCATCGATCTCGGTCGCGTACTCCTCCTCCTCCTAGAGATCCCATACAACCTCCTACTTATGTATCTCGTCCCTCTGAATCTTCACACTACAAGTCGGCTTCTCAATCTTCTAGGCATGAATCCCGCCATTCTAGAAGCGAAACAATAACTGTCGCTGTTACAGAACAGCCCCCCGTGGAAATTTCAGGGGAAGGAGCAATCAAGCTCGCTCAGCTAAAGAAAGATTTCCGAACATCTGCTTTGATAACTACATCTTTCCTCCACATTTAAAAAGGATCCCAGAGGAAGCCGGGCAGTTAGTACATGACTACGTGCATGATTTTTATGCCCAGTACAAGGCGTGGGCGAAAGCGGCTGCTAAAGCATCAGCGTTGGCCTTTGAGCGAGCAGCCATCATCGAGAAACTCCAAACTGATCTAGCTCACCGGGATCGTATCATACAAGTGCTAACCAATGAATCCGAGTCATCTCGGAAGTCAGAAACGGATGCTACAAAGAAAGCGGACGAGGCCCAGGCGGCGATGGATAGAATGAAACATGAGCATTATGCTGTGGAGGACATGGGCCACCGAAACACCATCGTGACCGCCGAGCGGGACGCGGCCTTGAAGGAACTTAATGCACTCAAAGCCAAATTTGCAAAAATCACTAAAGACAGAGATGACGCGCACAACGCGGCCCAAGAAGCATGCGAACAAGCCGTAGTGCTTCGGACTGAAAGAGATGCGGCAGTGTCGAAAGTTCAGGCTGTTGAGGCTGAGGTTGAGGAGAAGGTTCAAAGGGCAGAGGCCAGGCTGGAGGCCGACATCGAAGATCTCCTCATTACTTACAATGCCAATGTGCTGAGGCATAGAAATTTGGCCTGGCTTCAGGATTATCCGGTACATCTTCGTAACGCTTGGGTCCGGTTGGTTGAGGAGGAAGGAGAAGCACACCCGGATGCATCAATCGACCAGTTCGAGCTTGAGAACCGGTTGCTGACCGAAGACAAAAAGAAGATCCTTCATGATGCTATAATTTCTCATGAGAAGGAGATGATTGGTGGCCAGCACCGGGAGATTAGGGAAGGATCGGGTGTTGCGCATCACGCTACTATTCTTGAAATCACTACTCCACCTTCGTTAGAGCCTATATCTGTGGTTGATTCACAATCCGTTCCAGCTTATGACCCAGAACAACCGTGGCTATCTCTTATTCGGGAGCATACTTCTGAGGCCGCTCAGCCGTCAACAAGCCAAACTGAGGAAGGTACTCTGAACATATCTCAAGTGTGCTTCGAATAGAGAGTTTGTTTTGAAATGATTGTTAATAAATCCTTCCCTTCTTAGTTCAGTAACTGGAATTACGCCGGCATCCGCGGCTCAGGAGTCTACTCAGGGGCAGAAGGCCGTCATCACCGAAATGACCATTGTGACGACGGCGGTGTTTACTGAGATGGCGCAGGGGAGCTCCCTATCTCTCGATGAGCAGATGGTAAGTGAGCTACTTGGCTAGCATGGTGGCCCCTTCATAGACCTGCTGTTTATCATTAGTGAGCTCCCGCTAGCTTCCAGTTCTATAACGCAGACCACAGTTACCCTCAGCCAGGCCCAATCAGCTCGAGATGAAGAAATCTTGGCCGAGATTAACGCTGAACTAGAGGCTACGAGACATGAAGGCAGTGTTGGAACTAGGACTACGGTGCATAGTCCAGCACCTCTAAATGTAATATTGCCGAGTGGCACTGTGGTCGATACCCGGGTGTCCGCCCTGTCTTCTGTCGCAGATCCAGTTCCTCCAACTCCTCCGGTTGGAAGCCTTCATGTAAATTCAAGCTCTGAGGAGGACGTTGATATCATGCCCCTAGCCGAAGAGCAGCCACCAAAGAGGAAGCACTCCAAACGAAGGATCTCTATTTCTAGCGAGTCCGAGGACGAACCGCTGATAAGGAGGTCGAAAAAGAAGAAATAGATGGGCCACTTGAGCGGATCTTTTGATATATAGGAACATGTGTTTGTTCTCCGCTAGTAGGCCGTATATAGACGCAGGTTCAGCCCCTTCTAGTAGGAGTTCTTTTTTGGAAGAACTTATTTGCATGTAAGTCCTTGTCTCTAGTTGGTTGAAATAAAATATTGCTTTTTTCATTCCAACTGTTTTTTTTTGCTTAAGTGTTGCAATGATTGGTTTACGATTGCACTTTTTTGCAAATCTTGAGTGCACGTCCACACTCCGGGGACTTAGAATAAATTGCGAGCAATAATTCGGCTCATGCTCCGAGAGCCCGATGATTACCAGTGCTTATGATACAGTTCGCACTCTGGGAACTTTGAATTAGTGTTTATACTCCAGTTTGCACTCCGGGAACTTGGAGTTAAGGTTTGCACTCCAGTCCACGCTCTTGGGACTTAGAGTTATTTTAATGTTTATACTCTAGTTCGCACTCCGGGAATTTGGAGTTAAGGCTTGCACTCCAGTCTGTGCTCTGGGGGCTTAGAGTTATTTCAATGTTTATACTCCAGTTCGCATTCTAGGAATCTGGAGTTAGTGTTTATACTCCAATTCACACTCTGGGAATTTGGAGTCCATTCACACTCTGGGAACGATGGACTTTATGTTTATACTCCAATTCACACTTTGGGAATTTGGAGTCCGTTCACACTCCGGGAACGATGGACTTTATGTTTATACTTCAATTCACACTTTGGGAATTTGGAGTCCGTTCACACTCCGGGAACGATGGACTTTATGTTTATACTCCAATTCACACTCTGAGAATTTGGAGTCCGTTCACACTCTGGGAACGATGGACTTTATGTTTATACTCCAATTCACGCTCTGGGAATTTGGAGTTAACGAAAGGATTGTCGTGTATTAATCCTTTTAGGTGTTAGTGTGATGACATGCCCCCGAGCTCGGGTTTCACTTAGTGAGTGATCGGTCGTATCTCAATCACTCCCTATTTGAATAAATCCCACCGTATGATGAAACTTAGCTCTCCGTGCATTGTGATGTTTTGAGACGTATTCAATAAATCACAGCTCTGGCTTGAAGAGATAGCATTTTATTGCTGAAATAAGAAAATATGGCAAAGTCAGCTGCCTTATTACAAGTTCAAATTTCAAAATGCGAAAACAAAATGCATAGGAAATAATGAGCTAAAACAAATAAAGCATGTCATGTATAGTAGCGACGGAGACTCTCGCTATTCCAGGCTCTCGGTAGAGTAAGACCGTCAACGGTAGATAACTTGAATGTGCCATCTCCGAGCTTTTGTGAAATCACATAAGGTCCCTCCCAATTAGGTTTCATGTGCGAAGGAACAGGATAGATTCTTTTTAGCACGAGATCGTCGAGTTCAAAGGTTCGCGGTCGGACCTTGGCATTGTACATTCGGGCGACTCGACTTCGATACGCGGCTGCCCTCAGATCAGCCTCTTCACGCTTTTCATCGAGTAAATCCAGAGATTCCGTGAGTAGTATGGCATTCGTTTTCGGATCATAGTACGCCACACGATGAGAAGATACTTCCATCTCGATTGGAATAACGGCTTCCGAGACATAAGATAGAGAAAATGGAGTATGTCCGGTTGCAGTCTTGTGGGTTGTTCGATAAGCCCATAAAGCCATAGGAAGTTCATCAACCCATTTGCCCCCGGCTTTTTCCAGTCGTATCTTAAGAATGGATTTGATAACCTTATTAACAGCTTCGACTTGGCCATTCGCTTGAGGGTGTGCAACTGCAGAGAATTTCTTATTGATATGGAACCGTTGACAGAAGTTCTTGAATTCAGCGCTGTCGAATTGGGCTCCGTTATTGGTGATAATAGTATGTGGGAGACCGAACCGACAGATGATGTTGCGTACTACGAAGTTGATTACTTTCTTCATCGTGATTGTCGCAAGAGGTTCGGCTTCAGCCCATTTGGTGAAGTAATCGACTGCGACGATGGCATACTTCGCGCCACCTTTCGCCAAAGGCAATGTACCGATTATATCAATCCCCCATACTGCAAACGGCCAAGGAGTGACCATTTGGGTTATCTCAGTAGGTGAGGATCTTGGGATCTGAGCATGTTTTTGGCATTTATCACATTTTCTGGCATAGTCTGCTGCATCACGGTTAACAGTAGGCCAGTGATACCCGTATCAGAGTACTTTCTTGGCGAGTGCTTACCCCCCAGTGTGATCGCCATATTCTCCTTAGTGCACATCATGTAATACTCGTTTGATTTCGTCGTGAGCGATACACCGGAGGAGAGGGACAGAATATCCTCTTCGATACATAACCCCGTTTTGAATGATGAACCGCGAGGCTTTTCGAAGAATCTGTCTCTTCTCACTTCTGCGCTCAGGTAAGGTCCCATGCTCAATATAATCTCGATAGGGAGTCATCCAAGACTCCTTATTGAAAGTAGTCTCAAAGGTGAAGTCAGTCTCCATTTGATCAATGCTCGGAGAGGAGAGAGTTTCAACAGGGACAAGCCTTAACTGCTGAGCTTCACCCGTACTTGCTAACTTCGCCAACGAATCGGCTTTCTGATTATGCTCTCGGGGTATGTATAAAATGGAATAATAATCAAACTGACCAAGCACCTTTCGGATTCGGGCTAAATAAGCAGCTAGCCTTTGATCTTTCGCCTGATATTCTCCCCGGACCTGACATACGACTAATTGGGAGTCACAATAGATTTCCACCGCGGTAATTTTTAGATCGCGGGCCATCTTCAACCCAGCAAGTAAAGCTTCATATTCGGCTTCATTATTGGTTGCATGGAACTGGAACTTTAAAGCATAACATATGGATCGGCCCTCGGGGGTTTCAAGTACTACCCCAGCGCCTGAGCACCGATCGTTGGATGCACCATCAGTGTGTAACTTCCAGATGTACTCAAGAGATTTGCTGGTCTCAGGCAAGTCTTCGGGAACAGTGAACTCGGCTATAAAATCTGCTAGGACTTGACCGTGAATAGCTCTCCTTGGAGTATAAGTAATATCGAATTGACTCAGTTCGATGTTCCATTTGAGTAACCTACCAGACGTCTCAGGCCGCGTGAGGACCTGTCGTAACGGCTGATCGGTGTATACAGTGATGGGATGAGCCTGAAAGTATGGACGGAGCTTCCTCGAGGCAATGACTAGGCAGTAGACTAATTTATCTAGCTTCGGATAGTTTCTCTTAGCTCCGGTGAGTCGTTTGCTAACATAGTAGACCGGTTTCTGGACTCGGTCTTCTTCCCGAACAAGGGCAGCGCTGATCGCATTTTCTGACACTGCCATGTAAAGATACAACTGTTCGTGGTTGATAGGCTTTGAAAGAATCGACGGTGTGGAAAGATGTTGAACCAATGATTTGAATGTGTCCTAGCACTCCGCAGTCCATTCGGAGTTCCGCTTCCCCTTTCGGATCAAATCAAAGAATGGGATGCATTTATCGGTGGACTTTGATATGAACCTGCTCAGCGTTGCTACCTTTCCGTTGAGACTCTGGACTTGCTTTATAGTTTTTGGAGTTTGTAAATTTCTGATAGCCCAGATCTTTTCGGGGTTGGCTTCTATTCCTCTGGCGTTGACGATGAACCCAAGGAATTTTCCGGATGCAACTCCAAAACGACACTTAAGCGGATTGAGCTTCATCCCGTATCTTCGAAGGGTATTGAACATTGAATCCAAGTCTTTAATGTGATCAGTAGAGTATCGTGATTTCACCATCACGTCGTCCACATAAACCTCCATGGTTTTTCCGATCTGGTCAGCGAACATCCGGTTAACCAAGCATTGGTAAGTTGCTCCGGCGTTCTTCAATCCGAAGGGCATGACTTTGTAGCAGTATAGTCCCAGATCGGTTACGAAGCTCGTATGCTCTTGGTCGGGCACATGCATGGGTATCTGATTATAGCCAGAGTAAGCATCCATGAACGATAGTAATTCGTGTCCGGCTGTTCAATCCACAAGTTGATCAATTCGGGGAAGTGGAAAGCTGTCTTTCGGACAAGCTTTATTTAAGTCAGAATAATCAATGCATGTTCTCCATTTCCCATTTGGATTTTGGACAAGTACAGGGTTGGATACCCACTTCGGGTATAGAGCATCCCGGATAAACCCATTCACCTTCAGCTTATCAACTTCTTCTTTAAGTGCGACAGGTCTCTCTGGATCCACACCGCGCCTTTTTTGTTTGACCGGGATATAACGCGGGTCAATATTCAGGGTGTGGCTCGCGATGTCTGGCGAGATTCCACACATATCAGAGTGCGTCCAGGCGAATACGTCGAGATTCACCCGGAGAATGTCAACCAATTCTTGTTGCGTCTCTTGGCTTAACTGAGACCCAATCTTCAACATTCTTGAACCATCATCATCATTGTCGATTGGAACATCAATTGTCAGCTCAGCTGGAGAAGCTTGACTCTCCGTGGATTCCTCTTTGTTATCATTGTCTCTCGGGTCAAGATCCCTTTGGAATTGGTTGTGGTGCCCGGGCCGAGGCACCAATTGTCAATTGTCCACAAAACGGATGCAGAGATATTCCTCTACGCCCTTTCCTTTCTCTTTTCGCTGTGCCTCGCGCAGCTCCGCAACATAACAGGCTATTCCAGCAGCCTGATCTCCTTGAATGACTCCAATCCCACGATCAGTGGGGAACTTCAATGTTAAACACCACGGGGCAATCGCTGCCCTGACTTCAGCAAGGGCCGGTCGGCCCAAAAAGGCATTATACGGAGAGTGAATATCTAAAACAACAAACTGTAGCATTCGAACCCTTCGGCGTTCTCCAACTCCTAACTCCACTGGCAACTCCACCACTCCAGTGGGTATATTAGCACTTCCATCGAAGCCATGGATTCTAGATTGACAAGGTTTTAAATCTTTGGCTTCCATCTTCATTTGATCATATGCTCTTTTAAATAAAATGTTTACCGAACTCCCACTGTCCACCAGGATCCTCTTCATCCAAGCAGGACCAACCTAGGCCGATATGACAAGTGGGTCAATGGTTGGGGATTCGACCCTACCAGCATCTCGGTTTCTAAATACGATGTCGTCTGCCATCGTTCTCTGTAGTTTGGCCGGAGCCCCTTCATCAAAACTACTACAACATTCAAAATCAACATGCCTGATCGAACTGGCATATGACTCCATCTCCTTCCAGGTTCGGTCTGCCGGGTGGGGACCACCATTGACTGTGTTAATAACTAACCTCCCGCCTGTACGGGAAGGTTCCTCTCGTCTCTCTTGAGTTTGCACACGATTTTGATTGGATGGGCCCGCATCACCAGACTGTGGCGCCCGAACGAACTGATCCAACTTCCTCTCTCTGATCAACTTCTTAATGAGGTCCTGCAAATGTCAACACTCATTGGTGTTATGTCCATAACTTTCATGGAATCTACAGAACTTCCCTGTTTGGATCTGCCTCTCCGACGATGGTTTTGGAGCAGGCTTCTTATACTGCATAGCATTGCAAGTCTGTAGATACACGTTCTCCAATGACGTGTTCAGCGGTGTATAAGTATCAAACATTGGAGCCCTACGTCGTGGGCCATGGTTCTGATCTCGTTTTCTGCTCTGGCTATCACCGTTTCTCGGCTGTTGAGCTTGTTTATTCTTAATATTTAACCGGACTTTTCCTGAACTTTCACCAGATTGTTTAACTGCAACATTACTCTGAATCCCTTCATTGTTGAGTCTCGCATCGTCCTGTTTCCTAGATTGTTTCGCATCCTCACGCCTTAAGAATTGAGCGGCTTTGGAATAGAAATGATCCAACGATGCGGGAGGCTTCCCGGCTAGCCAATTTCCAAACTCAGAATCGGGGTCAATCCCCTTAGTCAAGGCCATCAAGATTGAATTATCATTAGGGTTAGTGATCTCCGCACAAGCGGCATTGAACCTTTCCAAATATCGCCTGAGTGTCTCCCTAGGAGCTTGAGTGACACTAGATAAAGTATTGACGTCTTTAGGCCTGGCAATGTGCATACGAAACTGTTCAACAAATTTAGTAGCCAATTGATCAGATGAAGAGATAGATCGTGGGGGTAATCGTGTAAACCACATTGTCGCAATTCCCCCTAAAGAAATGGGAAAACTACGGCACTTTACTGCATCATCAGCTCTTGCAGCAGTCATTGACCATTCGTATTTCAGAATATGCTGGTTAGGGTCGGAACTTCCTTCATACATAGGCAGGGTCGGCATCCTGAATCGCCGAGGAGGTTCAGCATATAATATGTCATCGGTGAACGGAGTATGACTTCGGGAGATTCCCCAATCGTCATTTGTTAAGCCCTGACTCTCGCGAATCATTTGGCATACCATGGCTGAGAGGTCTGGTGTCGCTATATTCTGAGGGTGGTGAGCCAAAGTGTGGTCGGGTTCCACAGTGCGAGGTGGGATCGGGCGCTGTCGACGATCCGTATCTCGCCTCCTTGGCTCGATGTCTTCTGGGACATATGGTTCTGGAGCACGTTCCTGCTGGTGGTAGTTCTGATTGGAGTGATTTCGGGTATCAACTCCTATGTCAACTGCAGTGGCGGTGGCGTGGTTATCCGTGGTATGTTGTGGAACAGTGCCTCCTCGGGAGGAGGGTCCTGTATGAAAACTAGCAGACGGGCCAACTCTCTACTGTCCAACGGTCAATGCTGGCTGGTGGTCAATGGCCTGTGCATGATTTCCCTCTAGCCTGGGATGGGTGGATCTGTGATTGTAGTCGGATGAGGCAGAACTTTCAATGGAGGAACGAGACGCATGATCCCTTCTGGATCTTCTACGCCCTTGGCGGTCCAGTTGATTGGCTAATTCGGGGTTAACGCGCAACTGCTCAGCTAGTTGTTGCCGACTTTGAGTTAGTTCCTGGAGCAATGTCTGGAACTCTTGTCTGGTAACCGGACCTGATGGGTCGGAATGCCCGGTATCATCTTGGTTAGGTGGAGGTAGTTGCGTAGGATTCTGTCTATCCCGGCCTTCTTGACCAGCGGCAGAAGCGGTTCTTGTGCTAACCATCTTGAATAATGAACTCCTTTCCTAGACTTTGGCAAATCTGAATAGAACGGAAGGAATCTGAAATTGAAATATGGATCTCTCCCTTAGATTTACGTAATCCGGTATCGGCGATAGATCCAAGGAGCAGGAGAAAAACTGGGTTCTCTCAATGAAAGCACCAAAGTGTTTGCACCAAAATTGGGCACAACACCCTTCGGTAGTTTTTGAAGAGATAATAAATGAAGAATATAAGCTGAAAATGAGGATTATCTAACAAAAACTCCAAATAACAGTAAAGTAAAGACAAAGACAAGCGATTTATAGTGGTTCGGCGCGTTGCCTACGTCCACTGTGAACATTTTGCAATTTTATTGATTCTCTTTCAAGGTTTACAAGTGATTACAGCAAGAAACAACAAGTTACAACTAGAAATTCGAAATCAACAGCAAGAATATGATGTAGGATGATGGAGATCTCGATCCAGCAGAGTCTGGGCGCTTGAGAATCCAAAGATCCTTTTTTCGTTGGCTCTGGGGCTCTATTTATAGGCGTAGGAGACTGAGATTGCGCTCAAATCTCGGAAGACTTTTTCTGGCACGTGAGTGGGCCCATGCGACCGACTTCAGGAAGTTTCGAGTCCATCTGTGATCGATACGAAGTCATTTCGTATCGATCAAGATGATGTCCAATTGGGCTGAAATTTGGTGGAGACGTTCTTCATCATGCATGCAAGCTCCTGTGAAAATTTCATGGCATTTGGATCTGTAGATTGGGAGATATGATCGATACGAAATGTGATTTTTCGGTTCCTGTCTGGTTCGAGTCGATGCCTTCGAATCAATGCCTTCTACTCCATCAGCTCACTTGGTTCTATGGTGCGGTGGCGCGCATCCTCCGAGTCGAACCGGTCTTTTCTCCAAGTTGAACGCATCCATTCCTTAGATCTCGCCTAATTTGCATCGAGGATTGACACGTCATCTAAGCTTGTTGACTAGGTGGATTCGAAGTGGTTGTTATCCATGGATTCGAACGACTGTCACATCGATGGATACGAATTAATAAAGGTTGATGGACACGAACAGGCCTTTATTCGATGGAGTCGAGACACATAGCTTCCCGATGGACACAAAATCAATCATTGTGAACTGGGGCCCTTTGATGGATACGAAGCAGGGCAACCTGATGGATACGAAGTGCTCTGACCTGATGGATACGAAGTGCTCTGACCTAATGGATACGAAGTGCTCTGACCTGATGGATACGAAGTGCTCTTACCTGATGGATACGAAGTGGGGGAGTGTCAATGGATTCGAATACGATCGAGTCGAACCAAGGCACCCTGATGGATTCGAACTTGATCGATACGAACTATCTTTCCTTGATGGATACGAAGCAGCTGGTCTTCTGATCGATACGAAAACTATCGATTCGAACTGGAGCTTGGGGGATGGATACGAAACCGAAGCTCCTTTCTTTTCTTTGAGTCGATCATAACTTGTGCATACGAACTCGGATTGATCTGAAATTTGAGATGCTGACTTCTATGATCTTTCTTGTCATGTCCTATCAATTGTAGCTCGATCTAGACTTAGACAAAATTCAGCGATATCATAGTGAAATGAAGTATGACCAATCTCTGAGACGAATCGTCCTTTGTTTTTTGATCGATCTTTTGGTATCACGGCTTTGCCAAAAAGCGGGATAACACTTATCACTTTAGCTTTTTCTATTCTAGACCTGAAATCAAATTGCGAAGCTCTTGTATCAGTGACAATTGATATCTAATAAGATTAAAGTGGATATACGCCATAGATTTTGTCAAATCACCACAAAAACCTTGGTGTTTTTACTATCTTTTTATGTTTAAAATTAGTTTTATCTCATTTCTAGTGGACTTCGGGTGATGTGCCAATTTTTGGTTCAATGGTTTTTGTGCTTTCAATGAAAGTTAACTCAGTAGTAGAGCTAGATTAGTATTGTGGATTAGAGCATCCAGAAGTTAGACCTAGAATGTTGTTGTTAAGGATTTGAAGTAATGGCCTCTTGAAGAACTGTAAGATCTAGAGTTATAGATGGTGTGGAAGATGAAACTCTCACCATAATGAAGAGACTAACTAACCTATGGTGGCTTTGTCAGGACCATCTGCTCCACAAGAGATGGTGGCAAATGTTGAGTTTGACAAGATAATGGGCGAATTGAACCAGAGGTTGGTGGATAGGCAGAAAGGTTTCTTTATAAGATGGGTGCAAGTATTGTCTTGTTAATCCAGCAATCGCAAAGGCCTAGGAAAAGCCAAAGAGATGTATCACCTTCTAGTCTAGAGAAGAGAAATCATTTGCATCTGATCATAATATGAGGGACGTGAAGTAAAAAATGAAGGAAGTAGCCAGATTTTGGCCATACCTAGAGTTGTCGGTACAATCAAAATCCAGGAAATACCAATCGAAATGAGGGTGGTCGAGGAGTCTATTACCTAATGTTGTTAACTTGTAGGAAAGTGAGGTTGATTTGTAAGATACTGGCGACAACGTTGGGCAGAATGTTGGAATGCAAACGGTGGTGCACAAAAAACAACCATAGAACCAGCTAGGCATCATAGGAGATACAGAGAAATGTATCTACAGAGGCAGGAGAGCCTAGACGTTATCGAGCAAACCAAGACCGTTTATGAATTCAAACACTCGGGGCTGCTCCTGACAATCATTTTCCGGATCGCCATGCTAGTAAGGAATATATTGCTGATATGGTGAAGCGATTGGTAGAAGAAAACTAATGGAGGAAGAATGAAGAGCCGGTTTATGCACCTAGCAGTACTCCATTTACAAAAAAAATTACGGGAGGAATATACTAAGAAGTTCGTAGTGCCTTTAGATGCCATCGTATAATGGAAAGACGAATCCTAGACACCATCTATTTAAATATGAGTAATACATGCATTGACAGAGCGATTGATGTAGTAAGATGTACATGCTTTCCCATCTTTCTAAACGGAATGGCTTCGATGCGGTTTACCTGGCTCATGTAGAGGTCCATATCGACACTTTATGAGCTAGCAAAGAAGTTATGAGCAGTTCAGACTCCACACTGTCTGATCGAAGAAGGTAATATCCTTGTCGAATATCAATTAAGGCCCTGGAGAGACTTTGAAGGAATATTGTGTTATTGACGTTTGTTCGGGGGATACATATAGACATGGACTTTGGTAAATGGTTGAAGATGAAACAACCATTTACCATGGAGATGTTCTATCAAAGCGCTAATCAATATCTATGCTTGGAAGAGATGGATATGTGTATCAGAAAGGCTGGTGGTGGACCATCGAAAGTGGTCATACAAAGTAATGTGGCTATTAATCAAACTAGTGAGAGTGCCCGTAATGTTGCAATAAATGTGGGAAATAATTATAATAATTTTCAGGAGAAGAGAAATTAGGGCGCAAAAGGTAGAAGAAATGATGCCAAAAAGTGTCCGAGACATTTGAGACCAGAAGAATACACTCCTCTGAATGACACTATGTTGAACATTTATCTTGCTACTGAAGGAACGAAAATGTATAAAAAGCTAGCTCGGAGGGAAGAAATGAAAGCTAAACGAATCTTTAGGAAGTATTTTTTCTTCTATGACACTTGTAGATGCAATATCAACAAGTATTGTCACCTGAGAAATGTGATTGAAGAATTAATACGAATGAACAAGTCATAATAGTATGTGAGATATCCGCATGATGGTGGAAAGGATGCTAGACCTCAGGAGAAGAACGCCCATAGAGATCGATTTGGGTCCAACAGAGCGGAGAAGGGCCTAGGCGATCAGATGGAAGGATCATGATTAAGACGATAAATGAAGGACCTCAAGTGGAGAAGAGATAGAATGAGATGGAATGGTATGGAACTTCACTAAAGCATGTGTCATAGGAGTGTTGTTTTATCGTCGAAGATGTAGCTTTGGTAAAATAGTTGATGACAATGAAGGATGGTATCATTTTTAATGATAGAGATTCTGATGGGATTGAAGTATCGATGCTTGATCACATGGTAATTACGGCCATTTTTGGGTAGATTAATGTACGTCGAGTGTTGTTGATAATGGAAGCATGGTTAATATTCTATCATAAAGTGTTGAAACTAGGTCAGCCTACAACGAAAGATATGGGTGAATTTCAAAATAATTTTTAATATATTTGGCCTATAATGTCTAATTTATTTAAAACGTTTTTAATTTCTTTCAAATAAAATCATTATTTTATTCAAATATATAATATAGTTTTATATCACGTAATTAATATTCTATTATAGATATATACATGTGTATCATATACACATATATATGCGTATGCATATGTTACATATTAATCCGTGCAAGGTAAAACATGCATGTGTATGAGTGCCAAGATTTACACCGCAACAAACATGTTAGGTTATCCAATATACAAATATATCATCCAAATGTATGCTTATATACTTTAATTCATGTATACAAAATATTGCAAATATATATATATATATATATATATATATATATATATTATTTTTCGAATTATTTATAAATATAAAAAAATATGTATATGAAATTTATAATATATATATATATGTATGTATATGTAAATATTTGAAATTACTAAAAATTATATTAAAAATTAATTCATTTATTTTACTGAAAATTCAAAATCAAAATCAATTTATTTAATTTTAAATAAACGTATAATATATATGTATATTTCTTATAAATAATTAATAATAAATACATATTTTAAGTATACTTAAATGAAATGTGTCTCCGCTAATAATGCAATTAGTTTTAGATGGTGAAGCTTTTTTGAACTTCCCAATTAGACCACAAACGTAATCGGAAAAGAAATAAATAGAAAAATATGCTAGGGGCATATGCATCAGTTCTCCTACCTATGTTTTGTTCCCCACTAAAAACTGCACACGATCTGGTTAGCTAGTTCTCACAACTTTCCTCCTTTTCTCTTTGTTCTTCAAATTCATCACGCATGTGTTTTCTTTCGCAGTTAAAATTTTCTATTTTTTCCTTCTTTTCTTAAAACTAAAATTGCGACACTTTACAGCTCCATATTCAGATGTTGGAAATTAAATTATTAACGACAAGGATCGAGCAACGTTGATGGCGGGAATGAGCTCTCTTCTTCCTCCAACCTTAGTCGGGTTTGACATTGAAACTGGGAACATCACTCTTCTTCCTCAACTCAGTTATTTATTGGGTTGATTTGCAAATTGGGGTTTGAGATAGAAATTGAGGAGAAGTGATGAAATGTGTGTTGGATAAATTTCTTACTACTCTTAAATGTTTAATTTTACTTCAGTTTCGTTTTATATTCCAGTAGATCATCTATAATTTAACTATGGACAAAACCCTATTCAACATACTATCTATTAAACGTCGGGCAAAGCTTGATGTAATATCAATAAAGTTTAAAACATATAAGTGTATTTTAATTACTATAGACTTGTTTTATTGTTATTTTTTATTTTTGACATTGTTTTTTCCTTTAGCTGCTCTTTTACCGGGTGATATCTAGCCAGCTAACTGATTTAGGTACTCTAATTGATTTTTGTTCATATATATATATATATATATGTATTTTATTATTTATTCTGGATATAATGGAATGGTACTTCCCTTTCCATGCACATGTGCAAACCAAGTTCCTTTGGATTCAAATATATGCATATACATATGCATTTGTATATGTATATGCAGATGTATATGTATATTTATATGTATGCTTTTGGATTTTGAGTTGAATTTCGTATATTATGTATTCATGATCATGTTGCTGGCGATACAAAACTATAGCAGATCGACTGAACTGGCTGACCATAGAATGTGGAAATGTCATATTTTTCACTAAAATAAAAGTGTCGCACTTCCTTTATTTTTGTTAAGAAATCATCACTTTACCATTTCTTTTGCAAGAAAATTCCAAATAAAGATCCTAAAGAACACATATGACTTTCCAATCAAACTATATTATTCCACATAAAATGGTTGCGGTGTTTCCTTTTACTCAACACTCCATATACATTTAAGCAAATGTTAATAATTTTTTTTAATTTTAGTGTACCCGGTTATATTTCATGATTTAAAGTTTATATGATAATTGATACTTACCAAATAGTCAAGAAGTTGACATTGAAAAACTACTTAAAAATCTAATTTTTTTGTAGGGGACATATATTTTGGATTAGCTAATAAAAATCATTTTCAATTGAGCTAATATTTCTTATTAAATATAAGTCCTTTTGCGCATTTCCTTGAGATTTAAGCACATTTTTCATTAAAGATTTCTTACTTGGTGCTTACAATAACATATAATAAATATATATTTTTTCTTGGCATAGATCAATAAATATAAAATAAAATATTAAGTATGTTTTTCAAACTTAACAACATGCTCAATGGATAAATTTCCCTTTTATGGAAAAAGGTTTACATACATTTTCTATTCAGTAGTCCTTGCTTGATACCTACTATAACATGTATTAAGTATTTTTTGGGCTTAGATCACTAAATCAACGGTTGAAAGTAGATAAAATATATGCCAAAATTTTGATTTCACTGTACCTGTGTCATGTGTTAAGTAATTTTTTGATCTTTGATCACTAAATATACAATTGAATCAATATTTATTACATTAGATATGAACAAAAAAAAAACTATTCTAGTTTGTGAACTAGAGATAGTTGGTAGGAACATTGATATATATTATACAAATAACTACCTTATAATTTTTCATAAATTCAATGCAGACATCTTAATTACAGTTACCAAATATTTAAAGAGTTTCTAGGAAATAAACTATTTAATAGCTGATCCTAAAATTCAGTACCCACATCGTGATTGTATTTAATGATTTCAAGTTTAATGTAACGATAATTTACCCTTGCCAAATATCTTGAAAGTTTTGACAAAATACTCTTTAATAAATAATCCTAAAATTTTGTAACTAGATCCTTAACCATTTTTAATTTATATCGATTTCAAAGCTAGGTTTGAATTACAAATTTAAATCACTTCCAATTCAATAGGTTTCAAAGTTTAAAAATTCAAACATTTAAAATAACTCAATTTGATAAATTTCATTTATATTTCAAAATTCAAATTTAATTAAATTTAAATTTGAAAATATTCATTTGGTCATCTTTAATAACATTTAAATAAAATATCAAATTACAAATTTAAATCAAATTAAATATTCAACTTCGAATTTTATTTAATTTGAAAATATTCACTTAATCATTTTTAATCAAATCAAGTTATCAAGTTATAAAATCATATTCTTTAAAATCCCAAAATTAATATGTTTCCAATCAATTCTTATTTATAATACAATTCTAAAACAAATAAAATTTCAAATCAACTTAATTTATCTTCCCAATCTTTATTTTATTAAAGTTAATACAAAAATCTATTTAAAAATATTAAAATAAATTTAAATACATACTTTATAACATATTATATAAATTTACGTTATTACAAAAGTCTGTTTTAAAATATTAACATAAATCAAAATAAATAATTTAAACATATTTTATGTATATTAGTAAAATTAATTTTTTTATCAAATTATATTTTATTTTATTTTATTATTAAATTTATTTTAAATCCTAATTATATATTTTTAAAAATAATAAAGTTATAAATAAAATTTTATAATTTAGATTTTCAAACTTAACTTATAAATTTAAAATTTCCAAAAACGTAAAATTTTAAAAAATCTAAATAAAATATCTTTATATTATATTTTAAAAATCAACATTTATTAAAACCCACATATTTCCTTTCAAAACTTTGGAAATCGATTGTCAAAATAAACCAACGGTGTCCTTATATAATTTTATATCATATGGTCAAGTGATACAAATATTTATTGTTTCAATTAGCAACAATTTAATATTTATGGATATATATCAATTCAACCTGTATCCCAAAATTTCGACATCAATAAAATCAGTTGGGTTTATCATTTCAACCCATAACGATTTTCCCCTAATCTATAAAATCATTCGGATATGTATCATTTCAATTCATAGGGATTTCCTAAATTAACAAGGAACTTATAGAGTGAGAACAAATAAAATAATAATATCAAATAACATAACATATCAATGGTAAGCATACATTATAACTCGATTTAAATATAATATATACAACAGGTTATGGTGTCATATGTCAATTAATATAGGTGAACAATTGCAAATGATAACATAACATACTTGAACAATTAAATTTCTATCCAATTCAAATTTTAACAACATATTTCAATCATCATTTCATGTGAATTAAATTTATTAAATATAAGAATGTTAATCGTGAGTGATCACTCACCTATTGCAGCTAGAGAAAAACAAAGACAACTAAGAACGATGCAAACTGACATAGACCGGTGAACATGGACACGTGCACACACAACGGGACATCGACAAAGCGAACAAAGAAGGCTGCGACAATTCGACGGTGGAAAAGTGACAAACTTGAACTTGATAATATATATATATATATATATATATAACATATGTATACCTCATTTGTTTTTATATAAAGCAGCCTAGAGTTCTTTGTCATCAGATTGTAGACAACCACGTTGTCCTTCCTCGAAATAAAGAGCACGATATCAACACGATGCAGCACACACAATTCCCCTACATCCCACATCAGATGCTGACAAACACGCTACTGAGATCGACGATGGAGTTGTGGAGCTCGACCGTGTTCAGTAAGGGCTGCTGACTCACGCGGTTGTTTGATTGGGGTAAGGGTTGGGGAAGCGGCACAATAGCTTAGTTCATGGGAGATGGCAACTCAGAATAGGAAGGCGAGCTGTTGCTTGGTGTGTGAGGCTACTGCTCTCAGCTTCTTGATGGGTAGGTGGATTTGAAGGCGAGGTAGGAGAGCTAGGTTGTCGGGGTTGGAGCAAGAGAATGAGCAGGCGAAGGATGAGGGTCGACTGTCATTGTTAGAGTGAAAGCGGGTGGTAGGAGGATGGGTGAGTCTGGTTGTTCGGCAAGTGATGGAATATGGGTTGGTCGGTCGAGAAAGTGAGAAGATGGTAGAGGGGTGGAGATTGATGGCGAGCTTGGGGTCTGGCTTCGAGTGGGCAAAATGGAAACTTCGAGCACGAGCAGGTTCTCTTCGAGCCAAAAATGAAAGTAGTTGATGAATACATATATAACTTAAATTATAAAATTCTCCAAGCAAACCTTAACTTCACCAACCTTTTCTCCTAGGCATCGAGCAAAATAGCAAGGAGAAAGAAAGAGAAGAGGACAAACAGGTTTTTTTTATAGCAGAAACGAAAATGATGCAAAAGAGAGGGACCGAAAGGACACAATAAATGTATATTGAACCAATGGAATGTTGAAAGTCAATACCTGAATTCAAGGAAAAAATTAAAAGCAAGTGGATGTTTGGTTTATACGATGGATAATGGAAAGACACATGGAAACCAAAAAGGGTTAAATACTAAACTGATACGGCTAATCGTTTCACCGATTTCGCCGCGTACCGGTCGTTGAATTACATGAATAAATATACTGCGGAGACCAGCACAATAAGACGAATAGAACGGTACACAGATAGAGCAATATGACCAACCTATCAAAAATCGATATTCACTGGCGAAAATGCTGCTAAAACGCCGAAAATATTATAAACAGAACTAGAACAGTCAAATTTAGCAAAACGAAATATGATGTCTCATGTAGAAAATGATTTACAAATTCCTTGTGTAAAAATATTTAGATTTCAAAGATATTTTATATCCATCAATTTAACTAATTTTAAATTGAAATTGAAATTTCATAACCAAACAAACTTTTATATTTTCAAATGAAAATCTTCCACTTGCTATGCTTAGTAATAATTTTATTATATAATTTCATGAATTTTTTTTAGTTAATTACATTATTTAAAATTGTTAAAATTTTCGGGTCGTTACACTCTCCCCCACTTAAAACTTTTCGTCCCCAAGAAGGAACAAGATAAGAGAATAGAAGGAACAGAAAGGAAAGATAGATTCGAAATATATACTACCAAATACAACAATTAATCCAAAACCATATAGATTTCATTTTTGGACATCTTATTACTTTTATTTATTTTGTATACTATTCAATTACATGTTCTCATTAACATTTTAACTTTTTGAATATTTTAGGTAAGTTATATATGTTCTAGAATGAAATTGAGTATTATACAAATAAATTTTATCCTAGTTCCATTGTTTCAAATTGTTTCAGTTTCATTTCTCATTTTAGACACTCCAATTACTCAAAAAAAATTCTTCATTTCAATAATTAAAAATCATCACTTAACATAAAATTTGAGGGTTAAACTTTCGGTTTCACTTTACAACATTTTGAAATAAATGTACATATATATTTTACATATCAAATCATAGTCAAGAAATTCAACTCAAATCCATTTTCTAAAAAAAGTGTAGCAAAGCTACTAAGTGGCCTCTCCACTTTGAAACTCGAAAATGAATGTCGATGATGCTGCAGTCATCATCGAATTATTTTCCAGCGACACCAAAGGAGAGTACCGACTTATTTCTTTTAAAATTATTTGGAAATAATTTCTATTTGAAAATACTTTCAAATAATATATTTTTCAAAATTTGAAAACCAAATTTTGAAAAGCCCTGGAAATTAAGTTCTCAAACCCTTAATTTAAATTCATTTCATTTGCCAATCAGATTTATAAATGATGTTTTAAAAATTTCATCTCCTTATAACATATAACAATAGTTAATGGTTTAGGAATGTTGACAAAACAACAAATGATTATTCGGTACTATCATTTCTAACAACCAATTCATTTAACTATCTAATTTCATAAAATTATACTTTTATAAATAAAATATAATCATACATAAAATTATTTCATTTACAAATTTCAAAAACAATATTGTGTCACTTTGTTCTGTTCAAGTGTTTTGGAATTCCTATCGATTACATTTGTCAAACGAATTGATCGAAACCCAAAATTCAAAATTAACAACTCAAATAACACAATATAAAACATTTTTATACTAATTAAAAATACGCTCCCTCATAGGATGATTCAAAAATGGATTATGAACGAGGATAGAGATTCAAATTAAAGGGCCCTAATCAAAGAGAATTCTAAAAAGATAGGCTCGAAAGGAAGATAAAATAATTGAATTACAAAAGAGGAAAGATAGATAGACTTATACTAATCGCGGCGACCTTAACAGGGTCAACTGAGACTTCATTTTCAAAAACAATGTGCCCAAGGAATCGGACTTCATCTCTCCAGTTTATAAAATTTGACTTTCAACTGATGACTCCTAAGAGTTTCCAATACATAGCCCAAATGAGATTCATGCTCCTTCTCTGACTTAGAAAAGACGAGACTGTCATCAACGAAAATATGGACAAACTTGTTGAGAATGTTGCCGAAAACACGATTAATGAGATCGATGAAGAAGGCAGGAGCTTTGGTTAATCCAAAGGGCATGACTAGCCATTCAACCGGAAGGAAGAATAACAGCTCGAGCTTCAGGAATAAGATCAATGTGGAATTCAATTTCCCGCTTGGGAGGAAGAGAAGCGACTTCACCAAAAACATCCGGATAACCCCTGACTATCGAGGTATAGTCAAGATCACTAAGCTGAGAATCAAGCGAAAGATAAAACTGCCTGCATAATCCAGGCAATCAATCACAAGAGGAATACCCTGGTCGTCTACTAAAGAAACAGTTCGGGCTTTGCAAAAAAAAGAACAGTAACATAACACTTTAACCAATCACCCACAAGTAAGATATCAAATGCGTAAAAACCGACGACATAGAAATCTTCGGTGAATCGACGCCTGATGTAAAGGAGTTTCACCCCTTTACAAATCATGCTAAGGTTGGCGGGACCGCCGATGGGAATAGTCACACATAAGGATGAAGTTGCCAATTAAGTTGCAAGATGTGCCCAAATTTATTACGGAGGTCATTAGAAATTAAGCTATGAGATGCTCCAGTATTAAGAACTCGAACAGGAAAAGACTAGAATGGATTCAGAACAAAGGGAAAGTTCCAAAATACAAAAGAAACCCTAAACAAAGGAGGATCCTCACAAGGAATTTCAAGCTTGAACGAATATGATTCTATAATTAAATTTACTCATGTTAGGGTATCATTACCATATCTCCAATGTGTTTTACTCCATATGCTAAGTTTTGCATAAATCTGAGCTCCGACACCAACTGTAATGACCTGCCATTTCGAACCATTCAAATTGACAATAATCCACATATGTTAGACTTGAATTGCTCAAAACAGTAGATTGTTAATTTATATTTGGAAAAACCTAGCATATGTGGTAAATAAATCAATCACTGAATCACAAACAAAGAGCAATACAACAATAAGTAGCAGAATAGATAAATAGTAGTTCATGAAGCTACTACAACATCAGAGTCTAAAACATGATACAACATAAACCTCAAATACAAAGTAGTCTCAATTACATAAGCAAATGACAAGTCTGAACAAAAACAACTCGAAATAACTGAAAAGCTGAGTAAATGAAGATTGATCTCCAAGTTCCAAAGGTGAGTCTCAAATGCTGTGACACTTGGTCTGACCCGAGCATAAAACAAAATACAAAACACTCGAGTCAGGATTAACATTATTATGCAAGTAAATTCAAATCAAGTGAAATGTCAAGTGAAATGCAATATAACTTAAAGAATGTTGAGATTCTATCCTATAAGGATCTGTTAAACTATCCACATACATAATACAATGCGCTACATAGATAATGTCGACAGTAAAGTAAAATATTAAAATAGTGTTAAGGCATTACCTATATCCCCCTTAACACATTTTATATAAATGCCATAGTCTATACAGTACCGTAATTCCTCCGTAAACTAGAGGGCTATCAGAGGCACTTCATAGTGTACTCAAACCAAACTCATAAAGAGTGCGATAAGGCATGTGACAAGGCACGCGAGGCAATACCCAAGGCATGATACTACCGTTTTGTAGAACCAGGCTAGTGGTAACGCATAATAGCTACTACCGCCCACCTCAAGACACATTCCCATAATCAAATGGGCACCCAATCAAAACTCAAAATAATAGATATAGTTTCGAAGAAGCATGCTTGATCGGAGATGCGGCCTCACTTGGCCCTAGAATAGCTTCTGTTTTAGTCACATCAAGCTAACCCAAAGGCCTCAGGGCTTTGTTCATCCTCATATAGACATTCGCCAAATCATTCTACTTCTTTCTGGAATCTCCACCACGTGTGGAGTTATTAAAGTGGTTTTCAGTAATGATAGAGAGCATGGCAATATTTGATTACGGTCTCTTTAACAACCAAATGCTTATTTCACACCATAGTCGTTTTAAATTTTAAACAGTTCATACTTCATATCAAAATATAATATTCATTTCAAAATCATATCACTTTCGAAATCATATTCCCCTTCGAAATCATATCACTTTAAATCATATTTATTTCCAAAATCATAACCACAAAATAGGTTAAACTATCATATCAAAGTATTCGTATTTAAATCCATTAAATCTAAATCGTAACAGTTCCGACTTAAACAGTTTGAATATTGAAAGTAGTTTATATATTGGAATAGTTATACATTAAAAATAGTTTATATTTAAAAATAGGTTATAGACTAAAATAGTTTATATATTAAAAATAGTATATATATTAAAATAGTTTATATTGAAAATAGTTCAAATTAGAATTGTTTCTTCCAATTTCACATGTCAATTCAAAGCAACTTTAGTTCTAAAATTCAATTTAAATCAATCTCAGTTCAATAATTTCAACTTAAAGGTTAAAGGTTCAATTCAAATTCTCATTACAACCATTTTCAATTTATATCAATTTCAAATCCAGGTTTGAACTATATATTTAAATAGGTTTCAAAGTTTAAAAATTCAAACATTTACAATAACTCAATTTGGTAAATTTCATTTATATTTCAAAATTCAACTTTAATTAAATTTAAATTTGAAAATATTCACTTAATCATTTTTAATAACGTTCAAATAAAATATCAAATTACAAATTTAAATCAAATTAAATATTCAACTTCAAATTTTATTAAATTTGAAAATATTTTCACTTAATCATTTTTAATCAAATCAAGTTATCAAGTTATAAAATCATATCCTTTAAAATTTCAAATTTAAAATGTTTCCAATCAATTCTTATTTGTAATACAATTCTTAAACAAATAAAATTTCAAATCAAATTAATTTATCTTTCCAACCTTTATTTTATTAAAGCAATTACAAAAATCTATTTAAAAATATTAAAATAAATTTAAATAAATACTTTACAACATAGTATATATATTTAAGTTATTACAAAAATATGTTTTAAAATATTAACGTAAATCAAAATAAATAATTTAAACATATTATATATATGAGTAAAATTAAAAAAATTATTATATTAAATTTCATTATTAAATCTATTTTAAATATTAATTATATATTTTAAAAAATAATAAAGTTCTAAATTAAATTTTATAATTTAGATTTTCAAACTTAACTTATATATTTAAAATTTCCAAAAACATAAAATTTAAAAAAAAACTAAATAAAATATCTTTATATTATATTTTAAAAATCAATATTTATTAAAACCCATCAATTTCCTTTCAAAACTTTAGAAATCATTTTTCAAAATAGGCCAACGGTGTCCGTATATAATTTTCTATCCTATGGTCAAGTGATACAAATATTTATCATTTCAATCCGCAATAATTTAATATTTACGGCTGTATATCATTTCAACCCGTGATCCCAAAATTTCAAAATCAATAAAATTGCTTGGGTTTATCATTTCAACCCATAACGATTTTCCCATAATCTATAAAATCATTCGGGTATGTACCATTTCAACCCATAAGGATTTTCTAAACTAACAGGGAACTTGTAGACTGAGAACAAATATAATAATAATATAAAATAGCATAACATATCAATGACAAGCATACATCATAACTAACAATTTAAATGTAATATACACAACAAATGTTATATGCCAATTAATATAGGTAAACAATTGCAAATGATAACATATCATACTTCAACAATTAAATTTCTATCCAATTCAAATTTTAACAACATATTTCAATCGTCATTTCATGTGAATTAAATTTGCTAAATATAAGAATGTTAATCATGAGTGATTGCTCACTTTTTGAGTCTAGAGAAAAACAACGACAGCTAAGAATGATGCAAAATGACACGGACTGGTGCACACACAATAGGACAGAGACAAAGCCAATAAAGAAGGCTGTGAAAAATTTGACGTTGGGAAAGTGACAAAGAAACTATATATATATGTGTGTGTGTGTGTATGTAACATATATAAGTGAGAAATGCGGAATATGGATCTTAAGGCTAGGATTAACACTAGAGGGGGGAGGTGAATAATGTTTAAAGGAATTACTAAATCTTTTTGAGTTTATATTAATTTGAACACAAATGTATGCAATATTCAGACACAGATATGATAACAGAAACAAACACAGACTCAGAAATAAAGTAAAAGCAATAAAGGAAAGAACACGCCAGATTTTATACTGGTTCAGAGTTACCCTACATCCAGTCCCGCACACAAGTACAGATTTCCTTTCAAAAGTAATTGTACAATTACACCCTTGATTTCAAGGCCATGAGGTACACCACTCCAGATTCACAATCCTCTGGGTAGAGATACTTGATATCACACCTTTTGTTGCTTGATTGATTTCACAGGCTACAATCACACCTTTTCTTGCTTAGTTTATTACAAAGAAGCCTGTAACTCTGAATAGCACTGAGATCTTGTTGAGATGGTGATAGAGAATCAAACCAGAGATGATCTAGTTAGATTCAATATTGATTTCAACAGAGTAATGGTAAAAATGTGTATAAAGAAATGTGGAAGAAGAAGAGGAGTGAAATCAGAGAAATATGAATACAAATTGTTCAAAACTAACCCTATTTATAGTAGAACAACAGCCATGTCCATTTGTGAAAGGATATGACGAATAGACACATCCTTTGAAATTCAAAATTTTGAAATAAACTGCTACCATGTCGACATGGGGTACTTGAGGATGTCGACATGCCTAAGGTATTTTTGGTAATATGCTTTTCTTTGAAAATAATTTCTATCTTGTATTAAAACTATTTTAACTTTATAAATATACTTAACTATAGTTAAAATACATAAGTAAATATAGAGAATAATATTTTGATATATATATATATATACATATATATAATTTTACTATAATTTTATATTTAAATTTAAGTATAAATATTAAAAGTTAAATATATTATTATTAAAAGATAGTTTAAAACCAAGGATAATTTGATTTTGAAAATAAAGATTATTTTGAGGCTAAAAGTATTTAAAACCTGGATAGATGTTTTTGATTCTTCTAAAAGGAAGGTTTTGAAATCACTTTGAAAACAAGATATAATTTTGTAAAAACATTTGAATAAAATATTAGTGGATACAAAACAATGTTCCACTGGATTTTTCGTAGGTTCCATCCTACTTAGGGTTCCATCCATTTAACAAGCTCGAAGTGGATTTCATTCCACGAATAAACTGGATTTTAAGATGCCAGTGCTTTTCTAGGAGTTTTAACAAAATTCCTAATTAAATTACTTATTACTGAAATCTTGAACTCTTGATAATCTTGACACTCATGAGTCTTCAATCTTGATATCTTGAATCTATATATTGTACAGTCTTCATTCTTGATACCTGCATGGTTAAATCCTGCATATACATATATATATATCTAAACTATAATGTTAGTATTTATATTTTATAATCTTATTTTAAGGTTGTTGTCATCAAAACCATCATCTCGAGGACTAATAATCTCCTCCTTTTTGATGATGACAACCTTTGTTTATAAAATATTACTTCTATCCTAATAACTCCCCCAAAAACTAATAACTCCCCCTTAATCTATGCCTAACTATCCTATTTTATACTTCTCCCCCTTTATCATCAACATAAAAAACTAACTCCAAACTATATAACTTATGACTATAATGATAGTGTTATCATAAATAATCATCACTTAATTCTAAAACTAAAACTTAGTTCTTAATAACCAACTGTCCTAACAAAAAATCCATATATGATAATACTTATGATAGTGATAATTCAAAGAGAAGAACACAAATCATTTATTAATCATTTATTGTTATATTTACATTTACGTAAAACACGAAAGAAAGAACATATAACAATAGGAAAGAGAGAAAGAAACTAATGTGTGTCCTTGAAGATGGGGGATCTATGAACCGAACAATTTGAGTAGTGAAAACGGAAATTTCCACGTTGTTCGACTAGATTTCCATCCTTGTCAAAGCACACTTCGCCAACGCAAATGACTTTGTTGTCATCTTCAGCGTGCTCTTCTTCCATGAAAGCTTCTTCTTCTTCTTCTTCTTCCTAGTTGTCCTCTTGCACTTGATCTCCTAAAGATTCTTCATCAATCAAGATCGGATTAGCGTGATTGTCCATTAGAAACTTTTGCAAATTTCTGAGGATTTTGCCTTGTCGTTCTAGTTCTTTGGCCATTCTAAGTTGCATCATTTGAATTTCAGTCATTAGTTGCAGTGCATCCTTCAACGAATCCTCCATTTTCATCATTCGTGCGAGCGTAGTTTGTTGAAATGGTCCAGTAGAAGGAGACGGGAACAAAAAGGTTGAATTTTTGTTTGATTTGGAAGAGGAGGCCATTGTTTAAATGTTTTCAGAAGTTAGAACAGAGAAAGACTAGAGAGATGATCAAAATTTCGAAATAAGAAGAATATATAACCACTTATTTGAATTTTGGCGGGAAAATTTTAAAAATAAAAAAATCATTACATGTCGACATGGATAGGAGGGGGTTTTCGACATGGTATCTATATTTTTACTATTTTATTTGTTTTTGATTTAATTTTTAATTATACTTTATTATTTATATTACATATTTCAGTTATTGAGCAAATACCTAATTCTCTTCTTCATTTAGTAAATATAGATTCATCTAAGGGTTTTGTTAAGATACCAGCAATTTGATTCTCAGAATTGATATAATCGAGAGTAATTACTTCCTTACTTATATTATCTCTGAGAAAATAATGTTTGATATCAATATGTTTAGTTTGAGAATGATGAGTAGTATTTTTGGATAAATTTATTGCACTAGTATTATCACAATAAATTGGTGATTTTGAGATATTTAACCAAAATCTTTTAAAGTTTGTTGCATATATATTACTTGAGAACGAGCCAAAGCAGCAAAAATATACTCTGCTTCGGTTGTTGATAAAGAAACTATGTTTTTCTTTTTACTAAAACAGGAAATTAGAGAATGCCCCAAAAAGTGACAAGTTCCACTTGTACTTTTTCGGTCTGATTTACAACCAACATAATCAGCATCACAATAAGATATTAAGTCAAAAGAATCATTTTTAGGTTAAATTAAGCCATAATCAAAGGTGTGTTTAACATATCTTATGATACGTTTTACGGCTTTTAAGTGGGTCTCTTTAGGTTGGGATTGATATCTTGCACAGAGACAAACACTATGCATGATATCAGGTCTACTAGCGGTGATATAAAGTAGTGATCCAATCATTCCTCTATATAATTTTTGATCTACGTCTTTCGAGAGATCTTCTTTAACTTAGGTACTCATTGGTTGCCATAGGAGTGGGTTTTCCACTTGCAGTAGTCAAACCAAATTTACTAACTAGGTCTTTAGCATATTTTTCTTGAGTAATAAAGATACCATTATCTAATTGTTTTATTTGTAATCTTAAAAAGAAGTTTAATTCACCCATATGACTCATCTCAAACTCTTTTTTCATTATTTCATAAAACTCTTTGTTCATTTCAAAATTAGTTGATCCAAAAATGATATCATCTACGCAAACTTGTACTGGTTGAATGTCATTTTTATTTCTTTTAATAAAAAGAGTATTATCTACTTTACCAATTTCAAAGTTTGATTGTAATACGTAAGATCTTAGTCTATCATACCAGGCTCTAGGAGCTTGTTTTAGACCATATAGAGCTTTCTTAAGTTTGTAAACATGATTTGGTAATTTTCATTTTCAAAAAGTGGCGGTTGTTCAACATATACTTCCTCTTTTACAAATCCATTTAAAAAGGCACTTTTAACATCCATTTTACATAATTTGAAATTATTATGATTTGCGAAAGCAAGTAGAATCCCAGTGGCTTCTAATCTTGCTACGGGGGCAAAGGTTTCATCAAAATCTATTCCTTCTTCTTGACAATAACCTTGAGCGACTAACCGGGCTTTATTTCTAACAAGCTCTCCTTGTTCATTCATTTTATTTTTATAAACTCTTTTAGTTCCAATTGCAGTTTTATTTTCAGGTCTAGGAACAAGTTCCCAAATATCATTTCTAGTAAATTGATTTAGTTCTTCTTGCATAGCCAAAATCCATGAATCATCAGTTGATGCTTCTTTTGGATTTTTGGGTTCAATAGTTGATATAAAGGCTACATTGCTCATTTTACTTAACTGATTTCTAGTTGTAACAACAGATTGCATATCTCCTAGTATATTTTCTATAAGATGATCTTTTAAAAGTTTAATTCTTTTATTAGGATGATTAATTTCATTATTAGTTTTAGTTGACTCTTGATTTTGAGTGATTAAAACATCTTCATCGTTTGTATCTTCAAAAATTTTGAGACTTTCATCGAATGAAACATGCATTGTTTCTTCGATGGTTGTTAGTTCTTAAATTAAACACCCTGTACGCTTTACTTCTATTAGAATATCCGATAAAGGTTCCTTTGTCGGATTTAGGATCAAATTTATCTAAGTTATTTTTTGTATTTAAAATAAAACATTTACTTTCAAAAATTCTAAAATAAGATACCTTAGGTTTCTTTGAGTGAAGAGTTCATAAGATGTCTTATCAGTTAAAGGTCTAATTAAAATTCTATTTAAAATATGACAGGCGGTAGCAACTGCTTCTGCCCAAAAATACTTTGGTAATTTACTATCTGAAAGCATAGTTCTCGCACACTCTTGAATCGTCCTATTTTTACGTTCAACTGCCCCATTTTGTTGTGGAGTTCTTGGAAATGAAAAATTGTGAGTTATTCCCTTTTTATTGCAGAATTCCTCAAATTTTTCATTTTCACATTCAGCACCGTGATCACTACAGATGGTTATAATTTTTAGAGAAAGTTGATTTTGAATCCTTTTTGTAAAGTTCTTAAAACATTCAAAAGTATCACTTTTATGTTTCAAAAATATTACCCATGTAAATCTAGAATAATCATCTACAATTACAAAAACATATTTACTATGATTTATTGACAGAATTTGAGATGGACCAAATAAATCAAGGTGAAGTAATTCAAGAGGTTTTGAGGTTGAAATCATATCTTTTAATTTAATGGAACTTTTTCTAAGTTTTCCTAATTGACATGCATCACATAAACTATTTACTTTAAAATTCATTTTAGGGAGACCTCTTACTAGATCATGTTTTGACAGTCTAGATAAGAGTTTGAAATTCAAATGTCTAAATCTCTTATGCCAAATCCAAGGGTCACTTGTATTTTCCAAAAGACACAGGTTATCATTTGAAACTTTCATACTAAGAATATAAATATCCTTTTTCCTAATTCCCTCAAATATTATGGTTGAATTAGTATCTTCAATGCGACACTTATCTTTTTCAAATTTAATTTTATATCCTTTATCGCAAAGTTGACTAATACTTAGCAGATTATTTTTCAGATTCTTAACTAGCAAATCATTAGTAATAATAGGAGTTTCAGAGTTACCGATTTTGCCGATGTCAATCGCATATCCTTTTGAATTTTCTCCAAAGTTAACCAGTCCTCCATCTTTGTATATTATACCATTCAGCATATCTGGATTGCCAGTCATGTGTATAGAGCATCCACTATCGAGTATCCATTTTTTCTTTTTAATCTACACAATTTGTCCATTGTGGATTGATTCTTCAACACCCAAAAAGCATGTTTCCTGCACATCATACAATTTTGGTAGACAACTTGAATTTGAATATTGATTATATGCAGACTCAAGGGACAATGATGATCTGAATATTTCTAAACTAGTATTAACAAGTTTTTTAAACATAGCCACTTTAAAACCTTTTCAAAAATAATATTATGAAACTTTGGAAACCTTGCTCTGATACCAAATGTGAGAAATGTGGAATACGGATCTTAAGGCTACGATTAACACTAGAGGGAGGGGGGTGAATAGTGTTTAAAGGAATTACTAAATCTTTTTGAGTTTATATTAATTTGAACACAAATGCATGCAATATTCTTACACAGATATGATCACAGAAACAAATACAGATGCCGAAATAAAGTAAAAGCAATAAAGGAAAGAACACACCGGATTTTATACTGGTTTAGAGTTACCCTACATCCAGTCCCGCATACAATACGGATTTCCTTTCAAAAGAAATTGTACAATTACACCCTCGATTTCAAGGCCACGAGGTACACCACTCCTGATTCACAATCCTCTAGGTAGAGATACTTGATTTTACGGGCAACAAGTTCACCCAATTGATTTCCAAGGCTATAATCACACCTTTTCTCACTTGATTGATTTCCCAGGCTACAATCACACCTTTTCTTGCTTAGTTTATTACAAATAATCCTATAACTCTGAATAGCACTGAGATCCTGTTGCGATGGTGATAGAGAATCAAACCAGAGATGATCTAGTTAGATTCAATGTTAATTTCGGCAGAGTAATGCTAAAAATGTGTACAAAGAAATGTGGAAGAAGAAAAGGAGTGAAATCAGAGAAAATATGAATACAAATTCATTCAAAACTACCCCTATTTATAGTAGAACAACAATCATGTCCATTCGTGAAAGGATATGACGAATATACACTTCCTCTGAAATTCAAAATTTTGAAATAAACTGCTACCATGTCGACATGGGGTACTTGAGGATGTCGACATGCCTAAGGTATTTTTGGTAATTTGCTTTTCTTTGAAAATAACTTTTATCTTGTATTAAAACTATTTTAAATTTTATAAATATACTTAACTATAGTTAAAATACATAAGTAAATATAGAGAATAATATTTTGATATATATATATATATATATATATAATTTTACTATAATATTATATTTAAATCTAAGTATAAATATTAAAAGTTAAAATATTATTATTAAAAGATAGTTTAAAACCAAGGATAATTTGATTTTGAAAATACAGATTATTTTGAGGCTAAAAGTATTTAAAACTAGGATAGATGTTTTTTATTCTTTTAAAAGGAAGGTTTTGAAATCATTTTGAAAAAAAGATATAATTTTGTAAAAACATTTGAATAAAAGGTTAGCGGATACAAAACAATGTTCCACTAGATTTTTCGTAGGTTCCATCCTACTTAGGGTTCCATCCCTTTAACAGGCTCGAAGTGGATACCATTCCACAAATAAACTGGATTTTAAGATGCCAGTGCTTTTCAAGGAATTTTACAAAATTCCTAATTAAATTACTTATTATTGAAATCTTGAACTCTTGATAATCTTGATACTCATGAGTCTTCAATCTTGATATCTTGAATCTCTATACTGTACAGTCTTCATTCTTGATACCTGCATGATTAAATCCTACATATACGTATATATCTAAACTATAATGTTAGTATTTATAGTATTTATATTTTATAATCTTATTCTAAGGTTGTTGTCATCAAAACCATCATCTCAAGGACTAACAATATGTACCCCTTTTGCTTTTATATAAACCAACCTAGGGTTCTTTGCCATTAGATTGCAGACAACCATGCCGTCCTTCCTCAAAATAAAGAACATGGGATCAACATGATGTAGTACACACAATGCCCCTACATCCCACATCAGATGCTGACAAACGTGCTATTGATCTCGGCGATGGAGTTGTGGAGCTCGACTGTGTTCGACGAGGGCTGCTAACCGACAAGGCTGTTTGTGAGAAGCAATGGGTTGCGGAGGTGGCAAAATAGCTCGCTTCAGGGGAGATGGCTGCTCCAAATCAAAAAGCGAGCTGTTGCTTGATGTGAGGCTACTGCTCTCGGCTTCTTGATGGGTAGGTGGATTCGAAGGCGAGGCAGGAGAGCAAGGTAGTCGGGGTTGGAGCAAGGGAATGAGCACGCAGAGGATGAGGGTCGGTCTTCATTATTAGATTGGAAGTGGGTAGTGAGAGGATGGGTGAGTTTGGTTCAAAGGAAGGGTGGCGTTGGGTGAACGGTGGCTGAGATGGAAGTTTTTCGGTTGACGCGGTCTGTGGGTTTTGAGAGATTAGCGAAGGAGGTGTGTGCTATTCTGGTTAGGTAGTTCTGTGGAGGGGCTGCTGTGGTTTGCTCAAGTGGAAGGCTAGGGTTGTTTGGCAGTTAGCTTCAGCTGCTGGTTGGGAAGGCGGAGGATTGGGGAATGGAAAGGTGGCGGGTTATGGTGTGTTTGGTGCGGTCAGGGAGGAGCTAGTCGGCGGATTCGGATGGATGGTGGAATGGGTGGCGAGGCGGCTACGTGGTGTGTTGTTCGGCAAGCGATGGAATATGGGTTGGTCGGTCGAGAAACTGAGAAGATGACAGAGGGGTGGATATTGATGGCAAGCTTGTAGTCTAGCTTTGTGTGGGCAGAATGGAAACTTTAAGCACGAGCAGGTTCTCTTCGAGCCAAAAATGAAAGTAGCTGATGATTACATATATAACTTATATTATAAAATTCTCAAAGCAAACCTTAATTTTTCCAACCTTTTCTCGAAGGCATCGAACCAAAAAGCAAGGAGAAAGAAAGAGAAGAGGACGAGCAGGTTTTTTTAATAACAGAAACGAAAATGATGCAGAAGAGAGGGACTGAAAGGACACAACAGATATGTATTGAACCGGTGGAATGTTGAAATTCAATACGTGAATTCAGGGAAAAAGTTAAAAGCAAGTGGATGTTTGGTTTATACGGTGGATAATGGAAAGACACAAGGAAACCAAAAAGGCTCAAATACTGAGCCAATACAACTACCCGTTTCGCCGATTTCGCCGCGTACCGGTCACCGAATTACAGCAATGAATATACTACGGAGATCGACACGACAAGACGAATAGAATATTATATAGATATGAGTGATACGACCAACCTGTCAAAACTCGATATTCACTGTCGAAAATGCTGTTAAAACGTCGAAAATAATATAAACAAAGTTAGAGCAGTGCAAATTTGGTGAAACGAAATACGTTATCTCAGTTAGAAATTGATTCACAAATTCTTTGTGTAAAAATATTCATATTTCGAAGATATTTTATTTCCATCAATTAAATGATTTTAAATTGAAATTGAATTTGACAACCAGACAAAATTTCATGTTTTCAAATGAAAATCTGTCACTTGCTATGCTTAAATAGACGCATACCAAATATCAAATTTTCATAGCAATAATTTTCTTATATAATTTCATGAAATATTTTTGTTAATTACATTATTTAAAATCGTTAAAATTTCTGGATCGTTACAATATGCAAAATTCAGCTTCCAAAATTGTTGTGTCATGTTAAGTATTTATTGGGGCATAGATGACTAAATAAAAAGTGAAATTAAAATTTACTGTATTAGATAATGTGAAACAAAAAGAACTATTCAAGATGATGAAGTACATAGTAGTACATAGTAGAACATTAATGTATATAACATAATTAATTGCCTCATTACTTTTCATAAATTAAGTGTAGACATCCTAATTACATTTCATGATTTGAAGGTTAATTTTATGATAATTTGTGCTTACCAAATATTTAAATAGTTTCCAACAGAGATAAACTCTTTAATATCAAATCACAAAATTTTGTAGGAATCAATATAAATTGCACAATGAAAAATCCTACACAAATGGCTAAATCCATTACCTACATGACTTATCGAAATGTGTGTTTATGCAGTATTATTTTCAGCCTTTTAATGGTATGTTGAAGGACATTTCCACCTTTATGACTTTGTGTTTTATAACCATTGTGTTGATTTTTTTTTGCATGCTACGCGTTGATGCTACTTTTGTCAATTTTTAATAGGTGAAGCGTTTATATCCTTTAGGAATACTTTTACAATTTCCATATTTAACACACATCATTTCCAATTGTACTTATATAGTGTATAATTTTTTAATAAATGGAACATACTGCTATTATTCAAATAACATCGTTTTTAACATAATAACATTCTGATTGAATAAAATTCTATTTGTTCATTTTTTTATGGACCGAGTTTTGGATGCATTTTCTATTTAAAAACCTAGCTTGATACTTACCATAACATGTAATGTGTAATATATTTTTTTGGCGTAGATGACTAAATATACAATGAAATATTAAGAATATTTCCCAAATTTAACAACGTGCCCATTGACCAAATTTCATTTTTCGCATTTCCTTTCGAAACGTTAAATATTTCTTCCCAAAATTCATTTTCGCATATTGTTGTTTCATTCCTTTTTACTACTAGTTTAAGTTAAGCTCATGGTTTGTCAAGGACTTTTCATCAACCAATACTATATTGAATATGGTGCAAAATAGGTGAAAAATATTTCTAACAAGGGTGAAAAATAATAAACTGTCTACAATTTTAGCTCATGATCCTCTCAAATTATCACACTACTACTAATGAGTTCAGTGCTCTAACTATCTAAGATTTGGAGGAATTTGTTTTTCAATTTACAATAAGTGGCATAGTTATCAAAACTCTGTTTTTCGTCCTCATGTGTTTGTACATAATTTTATTTTACCTCTAAACACTAGCAGGGTATAAATAATGGAAAAGGTGGAAGCTACAATAGATACTTCCAATCCTCATGGATTCATTTTATAAGTACATACAAGTTTTCTTAAGATGTCTCTCAAGCTCAAAAAAGGAGCAAAAATGTTTTTACTACCAAATAAACGGTTTATTTGTAAAATAATTTATTTTATTTAATATTTCTTTAAGGAAAGCAGAGTTTCATACTTTCATTTACACTACCATTCATGTTTCATTATGCTCTTGTTTTGTATGAGACTGCATATGACGTCTACTAACCAATGATAGCTAAGGTCATTACAGGTTTCAGCTCATTACATTCATCAACTATAACAATCAACAACAGCTAGGATGGCTTTAACTAATATCATTGTTCTTATTACCTATTATCATGCAATTGTTTTGACCTATAATTTTTTTTAATTTTGGTTGCCAAATATTATAGCTAATGATTGTTAGTTTGTATTTAGGACCATATTTTCCATTTTGGTTTCGCCACCAATATTTAGTTGCTATTACTACCAAGTATTAATTAGCTAATTGTTGAGTGCTTAATTTTTAATTCTTATTTCAGACAGTGTATTCTACTTTTGTAATATTAAAATTTTAGTAACGGACACCAAATATTGGTGCCTAACTAGTGCCAAATCATTGGAACTTATGTTTTATGATTACATCCAATGTTACTATATATTTTATACTAAAATAATCACATTTTTGAAAATATATACGCACAATGAACTTTGCCTACTAAATTGATATTTGAATTAAACGTTTTATACTCCTGTTCTACCAATGTTTACATGATAGTACACTGCCATTATAATCAAGATGTAAAATAAAATAGCCAATGACACTTAAAAGTGGAGGGTGAAATTGCACCATTTTTCCTATGCACACATGCAAAGCACGAGCCTTTGAACCAGTATATATAAAGTACATAAAATGAATATGTGCTTATTATAATGTTCACCACAAAAGTTGAATTTTTTTAAATTTTAAATATATATATATATACACACACACAGACATATACATTCATACGAAAATTAATAAAATATTAAATAATTAAATAAAGTTTAAAATTTAAAAACTATAGCAAAATTTCAAAGACATTTTAATATCTTATTTATATTTTTATAAATAAAACGGATTTTAAAATTAATTATTAATTTCGGGCATGATATAAATGTTTACCCACCTTTTATCATGGCAGTATACATGCGGATTTGACCTAACGAACTTCACAATTATCGAGTGCACATTGATAATTGGGGGTCCGGAATTCAGCTGTAGAAAATAACATGAAGCAAGGATTAAACGAAGTTGGTAGAAAAATGATGCAGGGTGCTTGAAATACGGATATATGATTGAGAAGGAAGGATCAACATAGATTGGATTAGCATATGTATGGATCAACATAGGAAAGGATCGGCATAGTTAGGACGGCATGATATGGATCAGCATTGGGAGGGCCGACACAACTCAAATCAGCTTGGATGGATAAAGCTTGGTTCGGCATAATATGGATCGGCATAGTATGGATCGGCATAGCTAGGTTCGACGAAGCACGGATCGACGTTGTTCATGATGGATGATCGGCCTTAAAAGTAATCTAAGGGGTCAACGTATTAGAGTTTCATGATATGAATCGGTGTGGCATATACTGAAAGGAGTTGGATCGTCACAATACCCTAAAGCATTAAGGATCGGCGTAGCAACCTAGGTGTTATGGATCGGCATACCTTATCGGCATACTTTCCAGGCTATAATAAGAAGGATCAACATATCTTCATGGATCAGAAAGGTTCGGCATACCTTCATATGGAAGGATGGGTCGGCATATCTTCATGGTGGAGATAGATCGGCACGCTTCATGGAGGATGTATCGGTATAGAATATTGGAAGGAGATGATTGACTTAGCAATATAGAAAGGAAGGGATCGACATGAAGGCCTCTTCATCTACGTTCGGCCTTGAATTAGATGAAGGAAAAAGGATCGTTATTATGTTATCCGATCGATACTCATGGACAAATCATGCATGCCGATTGTTATGGTGGGCCCATGTAGGTGAGAAGGCTTTGTAGCCAAAGTTTCATCTATAAATACAGAAGGCTTGGCTTCAGAAAGGGGATCGTCATTCTGTTTCTCTTCATCTTCCACCTAGGGGATACTCTTCCATTTTTATTCTGGAATTTTGAACTATAACTGCAATCAAACTTCAGTATAATAAAAAGCATTATTCTAGAGTAGACGTAGGCCGGAGTTAGCCGAACCACTATAAAACTTGCGTATTCCTTTACTTTTTCTACAATTGATTCCGCGATCTGCATGTTTGTCTTTCTGTTTGGATATTGTTTTGGGAATTTGGTGCTTTCACGTACAACTGAATGTCGGTGGTCAATTTTAATGCCAACAATAAATATTTAAATTATTTATAAAATTAATTTTTTTATTTCTTAAAAGTGCTATTAGATGTAAATTTAATTTTATAAAATTTAAAACATATTCTATACAATATATATAGATATTATTTATTTATAGAATTTAATTATTTAAATAATATATATATATATAATTATTTTAATCATATTAAGTCCATTAAGTATAAAATTATTTGTACAAAAATTTTAAGTTATATTTTATATGCTATAATAATTAATATTTTAATTATGAAGTTGGTGTAATAAAATAATGTATATTAATTAGTTTAAATAAAAAATCATTTTTTTAAATTTTGAGCCGTAATTCTCAAAAGCATGAGTCTAAAAAAATTAAAAATTGCATACAGATATATAAACAAATAATCATTCTGAATGTGACAATACATCGATATATCATCAGCTAACTAATTAAATAATATATGATACATACATACATACATACACGCACATATATATATATCATACATACATACATACATACATACATATATATATTATCCATATATTTCTGTATAATTGTAAATTAGAAAATTACCATATTTCCAAAACCTATTAGTACACCTTGAAACGATGAGATCAACTCCTTGAACCAGTTTCTAATCCGACAAGGTGCTAGCTCCTGAACCGATGACCGCCAACTATCGATTAACAATAGTTTTATTTGATTTGACATTTAGAAATGGAAGGGGAGATGGAGTATAATTTCGATCAGAAATAAATGAAGATGGAGGCTTGAAAAAGTGGTGAATGAGTAAGGGTAATGATGCTTATATAGAGGAGAAAATGGAGAGATAAGTTAGGATCCAGATTCACTTTTCTCTCTTACCCATTCTCTTCCTTTATCTTATCAAATAAATCCCCTTATTTACCATCATATGGTCGCACCCATCATGCTTCATCAGGACTGAACATACTAGCCTCCATACGGGCATCAAACCCATTTAACGCCAGAACAAATTATATTGCATTTAAACCTAATTTAAATGAGTATCCATATCGTATATCAATTAATATAATCATAAGTATTATAAACATATTTAATCATACTTGTTCATTAAGTAAAATTAAATTTTATAATTAATATTTCATAATTATTAATTAAATTAATTAATTATAATAATTAAAAATTAATTAAATCATTTGGTCAAAGGAGTATTCAACATTATGGTTGTGTGGTCCGTTAGGTGTAGATTTGGTCAACGCTTAATATCGAGCTATTCAAATATTAACGTTCACACGTCACTTAGCAAGTGGTGTGAAATTCCAGCCAAATTTATAGCTTACTTGGTTTCGATAGATTCCAATTTTACTTTGCTAAGCATTAACTGATATTGACTATATTTACACCAATTCTCTTCATCAAAACTATGTCATTTGGACTTATGGACATATTCAACTCCATAGTTCAAACACAAAGTCCTTGGTTCAATAATAACAGTTATTATTTACCGAAATGCTCTAGACAAAGACTTTGACTTTGAGTTGACTTCAATTGACCGTGATGCCAACGTCATATAACCAAGGAGATGAATCCTCTCTTGAATAGTGTTTCACATCCAATGCTTCCACTCGACCCAGCTATAGTCGTTCTATAGACACTGCCACGATTTAACTGTAATCAAGGTTGAGCTCCCACATTGAAGATCAACAGTTTTCTCAAGTCAAGAGAACCGTGTAATTTTGTCACATTGATATATTCTTTCCGACCTTAGTCATATTAACCAACTGGAAAAATATCGAGTGGGTCATTCCATATTTATCCAATAGCTATCAGTATGTAACTCCATGGTGCCCCCATCAGGCATGAGTAATACACTGTCTAACATTTGGAGAGCGTTACGTACCCTAGTCTCAAAGGATGTATCGATATCCAGTTTCGATACATCTTGATTGGGAATATTTAAAATGATATTTTTTTTTTAATTTCATTGTGATAAATTACTCACGGTTACAACACTTTGTAACTATTATCACAAAACATAACATTTATGGAATTTGTATTAAATATACTTATAATTAAATTAATTAATCAGTATAAACATTATATCAAGTATACAATAGAAAGAAAACACCTTTTATTTCGAACATTATTGGTTTTTGAGTTAGATATATGTAATAAATTACATAATTGCCCTTAGGGCATACCCTTAAATCTATTAATCTTCTACTTGCACTTGAGGTCAATTGTGAAAACTTATTCCAACTTCTCCAATCGGGTTTCCACAAAAGCAATCGGGTCAGTTCCTTGGTGAATGGGTATGCTATTATTTTCAATCATCTACTTTGTCAATCAAATTTCTTTGATGCTGGCAAACAAACTTTATCATGTGGAACAATTAGGAGTATGTTACTACAAAAAACATATTAATTATAGCACCATTTTATAGCATTTCCGTTGGATATGCCATTAAAGGTAATTAAAAAAATATTCGTAAAATATTGAACGCTATGCAATGTATTGGCCAGATATTCCATATTTTCACTTCTTAGGCAATAAAAACCACGTAACTCCCCACGAGTCTCCCCTCTTCTCCTTATTTCCCCATCTTCTCTTTGTTTCCCCTTCTTCTCAACGAGAAAAAAACCTAGCTAATTCATGAAACATCCACTAGATCTACAGTATTTTCTACCGCCTCCTAAAGTAGTCCTTAAATCAAGAGCTTGTATCGTAATTCCAACCAAGTTACCAGGTGCTTAAAACCCTAGATTTTCCATTCATTTACTATTTTAGGTAATCTAATTTCTCTCTCATTTTATCTACTTTTCATTATTTATTTCATGAATCTTGCTGTCAATTATTACTTTTGCAACATAGTATTTTCTTGAGAAACTTAAATACCTTTATTTCTTTCTTTTCACAATGCTGTTTAGAATGTTTTATGAGATTCTCAAAATTTTGAAATGTAACCATTTTTTACCTTGTAGCTTGTGATTTTTTCTTTTTCCTCAATTTTTCAGCATAATAATATGAATTTTATTCACAGGATTGGGGGAAGTGGTATAAATATCAGGAGTAAGCATGGGTAAACTTTTTAATCTTAACTTTTAGATTACTTTAATGATAGTTTGTTCTTACATGTGTGTGTATGTATGCATGTTTTTATTCTAAAAATGAAAATATTATTGTTTCAATGGAACAAATGCTTCCTAGTCGAGTTAGTTATCCTAGTGAACCACCAAAATGGAACTATGATGGTTCCAATATAGGTCAGGCTCCTAGAGAGGTTTGCAGAGTTATCCTCTAGCAAGTATTCATATCTTTTTTTATTCAAACGCATTTCCACTTTCTTATACCTGGTGTAAATTGTATTTATCCTATTATTATGATAGCCGACAAGACATTTTCAAGGAATCTTTCAAGTGTGTAAAAAATATTCTCATAAGTTATTTTGCCTTTTTTTCTAATAATATAAATAATTGTCTTACTTTATTATATTGTACATCAATTAAAATTTTCCTTACTGATATTGTCAATATCTTTGTTTGGTTTGGCTGATGCGTATTAGCTTCTTTTAATTCATTCATTATATAAACATTTCTAGTTCAAAAATAATAATCATTAATTTTGCAATGTAATATAAAAAAGATGAAGTTCTCAGGATATATCTTAATCATAGCTTTCTTTTACATTGGTAACAAATTGCAGTAAGTATTTTAAAACTAACAGGGAGGAAGTATTACCTAAGAAGTTTATATATATTCAACTTTATCATTTCCCTACTTAAACATGTGTAATTCCATGTTGGGATAAATGAATGTGTGAGGTAACTCAATGTTAGTGCCAAATACATAAAATTTAACATATTGTGCCCTAAAAACATAAAAGTAATTTATCATCCATATTATCAAAAATTTAACTCGTCGGCCAAATTTCATTACATTAATTACCCAAGCATAAATTATATCCATCGTAACCAAATAAATATACATTAGTGAGGAACCTAGCACAAAGAGAACAATATTTCCATATATAATAACTGTTAACCGGGTTTTTGACTAAGCCGATTTCAATCGAAAGTTAAAACATTAAAACGAAGACAAAATGGTTCAATGACTTTGTAAACATTATAAAATGGCAAGAAAAAGGGTATGGAAAAATATAAGAGGAAAAAGTGAACTAGATTTTATCAACTTGGCGCTTGGAGTCGAGCCCGAGTTATACCTTAGCTGAATCTACGAGAAATGAAGGAAAAAATGAGTTGAGAAATAGAAAGGCAAGGCAATACGACTTGGAGTCAGATCTAAGTCAAACTCGGGTCATACCCGATTCGAATTCGAGTTAAAATTAGGTCAGAACCAAGTCAAATCGGTATCGAGTTGTAAGTCACAACTTGGTATCGAGTTATGATTTTTCTCATGTCGAACTCACAAAACTCTCATCAGGCTCCTAGCAATCATTAATAAGTACAACTCGGGTCGAACTCACAGAACTCTCAGGTCAGACCCGAATCAACTCGGTACCAAATTGTAAGTCACAATTTGGTACTAAGTTATGATTTTTTTGGGTCAAACTCGAAAAATCTCAAGTCAGACACCAAGCATTTGTTACTGAGTAGAACTCGGGTCGGGCTCACTAAGTTCTCATGTCAGGCTCCAAGCAATGATTATGGAGCAAAACTTAGGTCGAAGACACAAAACACCAAGGTAGGACTCGAAAGCACTCCAACCTTTGGACGTCTCTAAGCAAGGCCTGAAGCAAATGCATAAACCACTCAGGTGGGACATCAAGTCAGGTCAACCTCGGCCCGAAGCTCATGATTTTATCGACATGGCTTTTAACTTCATGATTCACTCCAATGTAATTAGAACTATCTGGAATGATAATTTGAAGAAACTCAATAAATATCAAAGAAACTGGAACTAAGGGTTTAACTCGACATCGAGTTTTATAGTTCGGCATCGAGTTATCATTATTAATTATTGGGCTACGACTTCTCTTATGTGACATTAGGCTATCTCCTGGACTCCTTGCATGTAGGCTTCTAACCTAGTACTCCTAGTTCCCTTATAAATACAAACAATAATGCGACCAAAATAGGATCTTCTCCCTGATCTTTCTTCTTCACTTTGGATCTTGAATTTCATTACTCTTCACCATCTTCCTCCTTCACAATAATCACGAAGGCAGCAACTCTTGGTTGTTCTAGGCCTTAGAACTTGTCTACTTACTGTACTTGTGACTTTAATTCTCTATAATCTCATATAACCTATCACAAATCCATAATCAATAAAGCTATAAAGTGGACTTTGGCCGAGAATGCCGAACCACTTTGAAAATCTTATGTATCCTTATTATTTTTCTTTGATTTCTGCGATTATCTGCTAGATCTAGGTCTCACAGGTTCCTTATAACTCATTTTTGGATGTTGATCCATTTTTGCCGTCAACATTTTGGCGCTTTCACCGAGATTTGAACTTAGGCTTAGGTCTAGCTTGCTATTATATATTTAGAGAAATCTAGTAGTTACATCTAGAAAACTAACTTTAGAAAGTTTGAGAACCAGCTATTAGAGATCAATGGTGCCTAGAAAAGGAAAATCGAAGGAAAATATACTTTCGAAAGATCTACATGAGTGGTGGCTAATGGTGATGAAGGAAACACTCACCAAATGGAATTCGATAATAGAAATGCAATACCAAAATCTTCTACTTAGCATGAAGTTGTTTTTAAAGGAGAGCTTAATAAGATGATTCATAAACTTTACCAGAAGATGGAGGATAGTCAGAAAGCTCTCATGGATAAGATGGACGTGTTGCTAAATGTTATCCCACCTTTTGGCAAGGTCGTGATACCAAGAACTTAACTCGTAACCAAAGACAGGCTATCCCGACGATTGGTAGTACGTAGGTTCACTACGAATACTGGAAAATTTGGTCCGAGTCTGAATCGAGCTACAATCAGCATGGTACGACAAACAAAGCTGTGAAAGGCAGAATTCTAAGTTTCGAGTCAATCGGAGTTCGTATGCTCAAGTTGTGGATCGATCAAAATCAATGAAGAAGGTGTTAGTTCGTATCCATCAAGAGCCACCCACTCTTCTTATCCATCCCTTTCCTTCGTATCCATCAAGCATTGGCACCGTCCAAGGTTCATTTTATTAGCACTCGACACTCTTCGTATCGATCCTCCAATCTACACATTTCGTATCGATCAGCCAACGATCGATACGAAACCAACCACCAAATGATCGATACCAAGGACACATGACAGCATCCATACGAAAGGAACTTCTAAGCAATGGTATGAAGAAGGCATGGTCAAGCAGTGGAAATAGTCATGCGACATAAAAAGTGGATCTCCCCCAAGCATCGCTCCAGGCCATCACCGCACACTTTATTGATACACACAAGATCGATCCGCACAAGATCGATCCGCAGTTGATCGATAGGATGGTACCGATATGCATAGTCCAGCCAACCTACAAAATGAATCTTGGATCAATCATAACTCAAAATCTACAAGTTCAAATGCTACTAAATTTTCACAGGAGCTTACCAACTACCTAAGGAATGCCTCTGATCGATCGTAGCCCAAAAGGAGTAAATCTTGATCGATACAAAGAGCACTTGGATCGATTATGGATCGATCCCAATGACCTCGAACCGATCTGGTGGACCCACCCACATGTGAGAAGGGGTATTTCGAGATCTAAGCCAAATATTTCCAAACTACACGTATAAATAGCACTCCAATGCTACAGAAAAGGACACTTTGAGGCGGTTACTCCGTTACTCTACCGGAGATCCATTATAACTTGAGTGTTTAAGGTATTCTCTATTGTAATCAGTTAGCAATCAGCAATAAATATCAAATCATTCAAAGTGGACGTAGGCTACAACATCAAACTACTATAAATCCCTGTCTACTTCTATTTTTGTTTGCTTGAATTGGCATATTTGTTAGATTAGCCTCCTTTTACATTTAAATTCTTCATTTTGATCTCTTCAAATACGTCCAAAGAGTGTTGTGCCAAATTTTGGTACAAACACTTTGATGCTTTCACTGAGAGAACCCTATTTTCTCCTACTCTATGCATCCTCTGCCATCGTTGAATTGCTAAAATCTAAGAAGAAGTTCCAGATCTGTCATCCAGTAGTTCCTTCCATTATATTTAGATTTCACCAAATCTAGGAAAGGGCTATGTCACTCAACATAGTTACTACCAGAACTACTTCAACTGCAGTAGATCCAGAAGGACAGGATAGGCAATCCCATGTAGCTAGCCACAGCTGGCCAAGCCCCAACCGAAGCTCCAACTCCATAAGGTCTTGTCAATAGGGAGGAGTTCCAGATCCTAACGCAAGAGATAACTCAGAGCCATCAACTGCTCACCCAGCAGATCCGTGCCAACATGGAGCTCGCGAACCAGCTAAACAAAGAAAGATGAAGAGATCTAGGTGGGATCGTACTTCTTACTCATCAAGTGAAAGCTCGGCTTCTTCTGATTTCAATCGTTGATCCACATGCTAATGGCTGGATGGAAACTAAGCAAAAGCCTCTAGACATTAGCATGTTGTGAAACTCGGACAAGTCGGGGTTGGTCCTTCTACAGACCACCAAGTTGGGCCCTTTTCTCGAGGAGGGGCACTTCCTTACCATGCTATGGATGACCATGTAGCTTTTGCTTCTATAGACGTAAAAGTTGAGATTTAGAACCAAGAGGATCCGACCCTTCGTCAACACATCCATGCTCATGAACCTTATGTTCCTAAAGATCGAGAGCCAAGGAGGCGAGGCACGAACCGTCGGTAGTGCCCGAACCGTCCCTACAACATGGAACCCGACCATGCCTTTGCCCCGAATGTCCAAATGCCTGACATTCCAACCATGATTCGCCAAATGGTCCGTGAAAGTCAAGGTCTTACAAATGACGATTGGGGAATCTCCTAAAGTCATACTCCCTTCACAAACGATATTCTTTATGCTGAGCCGCCTCGTCAATTTAGGATGCCTCCCCTATTTGTGTATGAAGGAAATTCGGATCCTAACCAGCATATATTAAAGTATGAATGGCTCATAAAATCCGCTTGAGCTGACGATGTGGTTAAGTGTAGGATTTTTCCTATTTCCTTAGGAGGTATCACAACCATGTGGTTCACTCGTTTACCATCTATTTCCATTTCAAGTTTCGATCAGTTGGCTACAAAGTTTGTCGAACAATTTCGTATGCATGTTACATGACCAAAGGAGGTCTACACCTTGTCTAGCATTACCCAAGCTCCGGGAGAGACACTTAGACGTTATCTAGAAAGGTTTCATGCTTCTTGTGCTGAGGTCACCAACCTGAATGACAATTCTATCTTAATGGCATTAACAAAAGGGATTGATCGCAATTCCGAGTTTGGCAATTGATTGGCTAAGAAACCCCCTATGTCACTGGATCATTTTTATGCTTTGGCGGCCCAATTTTTGAGGGAAAAAAACACTAGATGATCTAGGAAGCAGGACGATGCGGGGCCCAGTGTTAAAGGCATTCAAAGTAATGTTGCTGGGAAACAGACCGGTGAGAGTTCCGGTAAAGTCAATTGAATATATAGAACAAGCAAGGTCAACAAAAAGGCAGTGGAGGTTAGGGGAAGAAGTGAGATCCAAATCATGGTCCAAGACCCAGAGCTCCCATGTTTGACCGATATACCCCTTTGAATACATCCCTAGAGAATGTTCATTTGTAGACTTGCAACACCGGGCAGTATAAGAAACCGACCCTGAAACAATCATATGAGTAGAAAATTCAAACTGGAAAGTTCTATAGATTTGATGATTGCTACGGCCACAACACCAATGAGTGCTATCACTTACAAGACATCATTGAGAAGTTAATCAGAGAGAAGAAGTTGGAACAGTTTTTTCGAGCACCATATGATGGATTTGAGTGCCCATCTAACCCAAATCAAGGTCAAGGCCATGCTAGGCCCAAGGAACCCATACTTACTGGCGGAAGGTTGGTTATCAATACAGTTAGCGGTGGTCCACATCCAGCTAATCGGAGTTAGAAGGAAATGGAGTTGTATGCCAGTTCGATTAAGCATGCGAATTTCAAATGTTGGAGTAATGTTGGCGACAAGGCTCCGACGAAACAACAGAAAACGATGACAAACGACATCATTTTTCAAAACCCAAATGTTGATAGGGTCGATGCCCCCACTATCGATCCATTGGTCATTCCAGCCCAGATAAGTCCTGTTTGGATTAAGAGGATCTTGGTCGATAGAGAAAGCTCCGTAAACATTCCTTTTAAGCGAGCTTATGACCAGATTAGAATGAAGGCAAAAGATATGAAACCGTGTCAGTCTGAATTCATGGTTTTAATGAAAGTGCTACTATCCTCACTGGGATGGTGGAGTTGCCGGTTGAGTTAGGTATTGGAGATCGCTGGAGAGTCCGAATGCTGCAGTTTGTTGAATTAGACATTAACTCTCCTTACAATGGTTTCTCGGGCCGACCGGCCCTCGTTGAATTTAGGGCAGCTATCGCCCTATGGTGTTTGACTCTAAAGTTCCCCATAGATAGAAGGGTTGGAGAGGTTCTCGGAGATCAGACAGCTGGACATGCCTGTTATGTTGCTGAGCCGCGGGATGTGCAGCATAAGGAGAAGGGCAAGGACATAGAGGAATATCTCTACGTTTGTTTTTCTAAGAATTGACAGCTAACGCTTGGGACTAAGCCCAGGAGCCACAACCAGTTCCTAAAAGATCTTGATCCATGAGATAATGATAATAAAGAGGAAGTTAAAGATAGTCAGGCTTTCCCGACAGAGTTGACGATCGATGATAATGATGACTCAAGAATGGTAAAGGTCGAATCTCAACTTAGCCCCAGATGAGATAGGAATTGGTTGATTTTCTTCGAGCAAACCTCGATGTGTTTGCTTAGACTCACTCAGACATGTATGGGATCTCGTCGAACATCACAAGCCGTGCATTGAATATTGACCCACAGCCGGTCTTGGTCAAACAAAAAAGGCGTGGTATGGATCCAGAGAGATCTGCCTCCCTTAAGGAAGAACTAAATAAACTTAAGTCGAATGGGTTTCTTCATGATGCATTATACCTGAAGTGGTTATCAAATCCATAGCTTGTCAGAAAATCATATGGGAAATGGTGAACAAGTGTAGACTACTCAAATCTAAACAAAGCATGCCATGATTCCAAGAGCCTTGCGTACTGAAATCATGCAGATGGTCAGTTCATGACCGTTTGCCACATGGGGCATTGATATAATAGGGTCTTTACCTTTGCCCAAAGGTGGTGCGTAGTACGCCATCATTGTAGTTGACTATTTTAGTAAATGGGTAGAAGCTGAGCTACTTGCTACCATCATGGCGAAGAAAGTAATCAACTTTGTTATTCGCAACATCATATGTCATTTTAGCCTCCCTTACATAATTGTAACTGATAACAAGACCCAATTCGATAGTGTCGAGTTCAAAGATTTCTATCAATGCTACTACATCTAGAATTTCTCAACAGTAGCTCACCCTCAAGCGAATGGGAAAGTCAAAGCAGCCAACAAAGTTATCAAGTCCATTCTAAAGAAATAACTAGAAATGGCCGAGGGCAAGTGGGTCGATGAACTTCCCATGGCCTTAAGGGCATATCGAACTACCTACAAGTCCACGACCGGCCATTCTCCGTTTGCACTTTCCTACGGCTTCGAAGCCGTTATTCCAGTTGAATTAGAATTACCTTCCCACCGCGTGACCTATTATGATCCAATGAAAAATGCCATTCTACTTGTAGAATCTTTGGATTTACTGGATGAGAAACGTGAAGAGGCTGATTTTAGGGCAGTCGCACACCGCAGTCGAGTAGCTCGATTATACAATGCTAAGGTCCGACCCAGAACCATCGAAGTTGGCGATCTCGTACTTAAGAGAATTTATGCGGTCCCTTTACATATGAAACTGACATGGGAAGGACCACATGTCATTGAACGGAGACTTAGAGATGGCACGTTCAAACTATCAACTATTGACGGCCTCACTTTACCCAGAGCATGGAACAGCGAGAGTCTCCGTTGCTATTACACATAACAAGCTTTATCTATTTATTCAGTCTGCCTTTTCCTTTTGAATTTTTTTATGCATTTTGATATTTGATCTTGTAATAAGGCAATTGACTTTGCTGTACTTTCTATTTCAGCAATAAAATGAAAATTCATCAAGCCAGATAGGCAATCTATGAAATGCATCGCACGACCACCATGATTTGTGAAGAGCTAAGTTCCATCTTGTGGTGAGACTTATTCAAATAGGAAGTAATTGTGATCCGACTGACCACTCGCTAAGTGAAACCCCAAGCTTGGGAGCAAACCACACTAAAGTCAAAAAGGACTGAAAGGTGACAATTCTCCAACGAGCTCCAGTTCCAGAGTGCGAACCGAAGTACAAATTCCAAATCCAAGCTCGAGGAGGATGGACCCATCCATCCACGACTTCGCTTGCAAATCAAGGTGGATATAATCCGACCATCCACAAGTTGATCAACTTCTTATACCCAGAGTGCGAATGAGATCCAAATACCTATACAGATGCGATTGACCATCTTTTGACTAACTCTAAATTATTGGAGTGCGAACTAGATTATAAACATAACCGGGTGTGACTGACCGCCCACCAACTGACTCTGGTCCTGAGAGCGCGGACTGGAGTATAAACACTAAATAGGTGTGACTGACCACCCATTGACCAACTTCAGATTCCCAAAGTGCAAACTAGAATATAAACGCTGACTAACTCAGGCTCCGAGAGCGCGGACCAAAGTACAAACATTAAATGGGTGTGAGCGATCATTTACAAAACAACTTATGTCCTTAGAGTGCGGACGCAATCCTAAACACTAACTGGGGTGACTGACCGTCCATCAACCGACTCTGGCCCCAAGAGTGCAGACCAGATTATAAGCACCAAAGTGTGTTACTGACCACCTGTGCATCAACTCATGTCCCCAGAGCGTGGATATGATTCCAAGTATTAAGCGAGTGTGACTGACCACCCGTAAATTATCCTATGTCCCAGGAGCATGGATATGGTTCTAAATAGAAAGCAGGTGCGACCGACTGCCAGCATGCAAGTTCAATCCCTAGAGTGTGGATATTAGTACCGATCGACGAATGAGTGTGATTGACCACTCCAATTCATTTCACTTTAACTTCGTTCTGACTTAGTTAGCTAAAAATGAGCAAAGGCAAAAAATGATTGTCGACCAATTACTTCTATTTATCCCCAAGATCGAGGCCATAACCCAAGTACCAGCCACCGACAGGGACAGTGCAACGTTGAAATTCGACTCGATGTTTGATTATGACCTAAAGCCACGACTTGGGACTTAGCTGCCGGACTCAAGGTTGACTCAAAGACTAAAGTATCACAAGTACATTGAATGGAAGTATGAATGTTGAAATACTTAAGTAAACAAATGTAGAGTTATGTTGGAAAACAAAAAGAAGTTTTATTTCCAATCTTCTTTGATAAAAGACAAGTACAAAAACTTATTCAAAAAATTTCTATAAGCAGGGTCGAACCAATGTCTATACACAACATGCAAAAGCAAAAGGAAGTCTTGTTCCATCTATCTACCAAAAAGAGGAAATAAAAGAGCAAGTCTATGACTTTGACTCTTTATTCTTTTTCGGCGTAGACTCGCTTGTACTGTCGCTCGAATGTACCTTTGAGCCCTTGCCTACCTGGCCTACGCTAGCTGGTTTATCTTCGGCATGGGGAATCAGAACAGCCTCCTCCTAGGAACATACAGGGATTGAAATGCCCTCTGTGTGTGGAACTGGAGGAATGGTGGCACCCTCAATGCTAGAAGAATGAGATGCACTGGTGCAGATGATGGTGCCACCCAAAGAAACAATAAGCATAGGGATCGGGTTGGGACCTACCATGCCACCACCAACACTGCTAGCTTTCTTGGCTTGCTCTATCTCAGCTTTAATTTCCACTATTATCTCCTTAGCCTGATCTACGCGAATCCCCATTGGCATGCTATTAGTCTGGCCCGAGGAGCTAGTAATTTTCACATATTCATAAATGACGAAAGGCATTTCGGTGATTGGGTTGCTTTGATGATCGAGGAGTGCTTCCATCATTTGTTTATAAAAACCAAAACTTCTTTTTTGAATCTCACCAGCCGATGCGGCAACCAATGTAATCATCGCTTCCATCATTAGTGCCTCTTGCTCATAATACATACCTTGAGTTGCAGGAAGATCAAGGGATGTAGCATCTATACTTGAATAAAGATAGGAGAAAATATTTGTGACATCTTTCGTCAATGCTCTTGCATTCGGACGAATGGAAGAAGTGTTCATAGTACCTTCCTCAGCTTGACTCACGTATTCAGCCGATGTGCCTTCAGAACCATGTTCATGTAACATAGACAGGCGTGGCCTATTAGGGTCGTACGTCGGAACAGTTGGAGGATCAATTGTAGAAGTAAGCTTAGGTTGGGTCCCTGTATGCGTTTCAGAACTTACTTCATGATGCTCGACTCCGGATCCTTCTCTAACGTCCAAACGCTTAGCGGTAAGTTTTTCCTTTTCGAGGGCGATAATGGTATCATAAAGAGTCTTAGCCTCATCTCCAGCTAGTATCTGATTTTCTAGTTCGAATTCATCAATGGTGAAGTGTTGCGGGCCACTTTCTCATCTTCGACGAAGCAACTCCAAGCCTTATACAGATGGAAGGGATAATCTTCGAGTCAGCTAAGGTTGGTGTGTCTTAAGACATTGACGTTGTAGGTAACCAGGAGATCTTCAATCTCGTTTTCCATCCTGGCCTCCACCGCTTTAACATCCCCCTCAATCCTCACATCGGCTTACTAAGCCTATTAAATTGTTGCATCTCTTTCATCCTTTAGCACCACCGTCTGCTCGCATGCCTCCTGGGAAGCTTTGTTAGAATCATCTTTCTCCCCGACGACCTCGGCGAACTTCGCCTTTAACTCCTCATGCTCCTTCAACTCAACATCTCTTTCTGCCACGACGATAGTATTTCGATGGCCCATCTCCTCAACCAAGGAAAAATGCATGTCGCATACTTTCCATAGACTGATTTGCCTCGTCGGCTTTCTTATTAGCCTCTATTTCCGATTACCTGGATGATTCAGCCTCATTGTTAAGCACTTATACTATACAGTCCTTTAGAGCGAGATCTTTCTCCAATTTCTCGATTGCTTTTGCCCGCTCAAAGGCCACCACTGAAGCTTTCTCTATAGTTTTCAACCACTTCTGGTACTAATTGTAGACATCCTACACGTAATTATGGAACGTTGTTTCTACATCATCAGGAATTCGCTTCAAATTTTGGAGAAAATGGAAGCCATCGAAGCAGATATTTGGGAAGTCAGTTTCTAACTTAGCAATTTTGATATCTCCCTCCCACATGGGATCCATAGCAGTTGATGTAGTGACAATGGGAATTTTTGCATCTATTCTATGGCGTTGATCGCCACATGTCAAAGTATGGGGAGGACTACTTGAGTTCAGACTCAGAAGGTTGCCTGTTAGAGCCTGATGGTTTCGAGGGACATCTAGGTGGTGGAGATCGCTACCAGGAATGGCACCTACTATGATGTTGCTTCTCCCTTCCCTTTCATAGTGATCACGCTCCTGGCTGCGATCATGGTTTCTTTCGGATTATTGCCTATGGGATTCAGAATATGAACTGGAAGAACAGCGCATAGAACAAAGGTTAACGAGCATCGATCCTTGCCTCACGATCGTGTCTATAAAATGAAAAGAGAAACATGGTTAGTTATCTCTGAAGATCAAGAAACGTGTGATTAGAAGTTGTGTGGTGCCATGAAGTGTGTGCATACATATGTAGACCCACCAGCTAACCGAATGCGACAACCGTGCTTGTAGGAGTTGGCTCCCCTATATCTAAGGCTCTTTGAAGCCCCTATAGTCCAAAATCTTGGAATGAAGTTAAGTCATCTGGGATGGGGATATCCACCAATCCTTTTAGCGAACTCCCCATTTGTGGAAGAGAAGTCTCCTCACTTATACCAGTTGTAATGGGCGGAGACATCACGACAGTTTTACGTCTCATGACTTTGTGGGCAATAGTCTTGCCTCTTCTTTTCAACTCTGAAGATCAAAGACTCTGCAAAGGCACAACTGCAGGCTCATCTCCAGTGGGCACACTCTCATCATCACCCTGTTTAGTAATAACCACTCCAGGAGCTCTTCTCCCTCCATGCCTCAAAGGAGTCATTCTGAGAACTCCCGCCGATCCAATGCTTTGGCCCTTTTCTATCATCCCTATGACAATCAAGATTTCATCCATGAGGACTCCATCAATTTCCTTAAACTCAATTGGCACCGCTTGAAGAACCCTTACTACTTCTTTAACTTGGTCTCCTTCAGGCCGTAGAATCGAAGCTGCAAAAGTAACCAAGTATTAGATTCAGCATCAACTCTAATTACTCAACTAATCGATGAAGAAATTAAAACATTTATGTCTAACTAGCTGCCATCTGCCGAATCCTAATGGACACTGAACGTAGAACCATTCAGTTTTGAAGTAACTTAACTTGCTCTAGGATTCTACCACTACTTGGAAATTTCTAACCGCTTCCAGGAAGGTGAAAGAACGATTGTCCCCATGATTTTTGATGTTGAAAAGAAATCTGATCTACTCGACAGTCGAAGGTCGAAAGAGATGCTCCATGAAGATGATGAATAGGCTATTGAGCAAAGCATACCTGATCGGATGCAACTGGGATGAAGCAATCCTCAAGAAAAGCAGCACTTCCCGAATAGATTGATTGAAGGGAGGTAGTATTCCAACTACACACATGAACCTATTGCAAGCCGTATATCCTTCCGGAGGATTGTGGGCTCTATCTTCCATGCCCGGTAGTAAAATATCAATTAGAGATAGTCTGTGCCTAGGGAAAATCCAGCGTAACATGTCTTCATAGATTTTAGAGCGAACAGAATCCTACGGATTCATGATTAAAGCTGCACCCGACATCTCGCCCGGAGCGGGATTTATTACTTCAGCTGCAATCTCAGGCATTTCTATAACTAGAAGTGGAGGACTTTAGATATCTTGCGACTCGGAGCTTCTATGATCCATAACTATTGAACTCAATAAAAAACCATTATTAGATGGAAAGAAACCCATGTTCCCTCCGTGATTGTGAAGTGAGTGATCGTGTTGTGCAGTGCTACATAATACTTTAAATTTCTTCAAGTTCAATAGATGATAAAATGACAAGACTTCGAGATTCAACCGGAGTGACCGTCACAACCGTGCCAACCTAACTTTAGAAAAGGATCCTTATTAGAGTTCATGAAGTTTATCGAGTAGCAGTTCTATCGACGGGCTTCGATGGGAAGCCAAATTTGTAGTTTAATAGTTAATTCCAGATATGCAAGGCTGAAGCTCGTCGGAGTCAAATGTTTGAATGTGCAAAGCTTTCATATCCATCAAAGGTTCAAACTTGGGTCGTTTCACGAGAAATTGGGGTTCGTATCGATTATAAGAAGATCGGTTCATATCAATCCAAAACCTTCGGTTTCATCTCGTGGGCCGCATCTTCGTGTCGATCATCAAGTCTGAAATTTCATATCGATCACTCCAGATCAATATGAACTCCCACCATTTCCAATCGATATGAAGTTGCTCGCTCCATCCATCATTTTCGAATCAATACAATCCTCCACAGTTCAGGTCGATACGAATGGTGCATCCTCCATTGATATGAGATCTAAGGAAAATCTTCTTCCAATGACTGTCTCATATCAATTAGTAGTTCTCCTTCCCCAAGCAGCAAAAATGCCATTACTCTCTCCTCGACCTCGCTCCGACCCAACTCCAGCATCAACATCACCGGAATCGGCCGCGACTTCCAACGAATTGGCATTAAAACTCAAACCTTACCTTTTTAATGTGGAATTAATTAGATAGTTACCTAAATTAGAGGTCGGTTTGAGGGATTAATGAGTTATGTTGATTTAGGAACAAAGACAGTTTCATCTTTCTTGAGTGCTTGATCGATATGAAGGCGGAAACAAAAATGATAGCATTTGAAATTTTTCTATGTCCAAATTATATTTATATGGATTCGAAACTAGGAGATGACGTTTCATCTCCCAGTGGTCAAAACCGTTTGAAACGGTCACCAGTTCCATCGATACGAAGAACCATCTTCGTACCCATTTGCCCAGATCGATGCAGAATGAAACAGTTCATATCCATTAGTAATCGTTCTTCAAACCCATCAATACAAAATGCATTGCAAGGTTATGCATTGATCACACAATTCTATCCATTCATTTGAAGGCTACAAGAGCTTGTATCCATCGAAATGAATCATCTCCAAAGACTATATAATTTGTATCAATAACCAGCAATACAAAGCATGTATTCCAACTTCTCAGATTGATCCAGAAGAATATCGATACAAAGGGATGACTTAAAAAAAACCATCAAATATTGTTACAATCGAATTTCAAATCGATCCAGGAGAGGATCGATACGAAACTCGATTCTGTCCAAAACTAAAGAACTTAAAAACAACCTATGAACGTGCAAATGTGAACATAAGTCAACTTAACATACGTGCAAGTATGACGAATTAACATTTAATTTTCAAAATTAATAGGAATTGAATGCTCACCGAATAACGATCAAAACAACGGACAAAAAATTGCTAGCACTCAGTTACAACAAAACACTACATGATCGTTGGCAGTCAACAATTCAACATTTATATTATTGGAAATCAATCAAAGGGTACATCTCTTATGAAAAAGCAACGACTATTCAACGAATCAGATAGTGCTTCTCCGGAGCAAAGAATGCAGCTTTTCAAAGCACGTCATGTTCACACACAACGTACTTTAGGGGGCAAATGTTATCCCACCTTTTGACAAGGCCATGATACCAAGAACTTGACTCGAAACCAAATACAGGAAGTCTCGATGATCGGTTGAACACAGGTTCACTATGGATACTGGAAAATTTGGTCCGAGTCGGATCAGGCTCCAATTAGTATGGTACAATAGACAAAGCTATGTAAGGCAGAATTCCAAGTTCCGGCTTAATCGGAGTTCGTATGCTCCAATTGTGGATCGATCAAAATCAATGAAGAAGGTGTTAGTTCGTATCCATCAGGATCCACCCTCTCTTCGTGTCCATCCCTTTCCTTCATATCCATCAAGCACCTGCCTCATCCAGGGTTCATTTTATTGGCACTCGACACTCTTCGTTCGATCCTCCTATCTAAACATTTTGTATCGATCGGCCAACGATTGATAAGAAAACAACCACCAAATGATTGATACGAAGGACACATGGAAGCATTGATACGAAAGGAACTTCCAAGCAACAATGTGAAGAAGGCATGGTCAAGCAATGGAAAAGGTCATGCGGCATAAAAAGTGGATCTCCCCTAAGTCACCACTCCACATCATCATCGCACACTTGATGATACACACATGATCGATCCGAAGTTGATAGATATGAAGGTATTGATACGAACAGTCCAGCCAACCTACAAAGTGAATCTTAGATCGATCATAACTCAAAATCTACAAGTCCAAATGCTTCCAAATTTTCATAGGAGCTTACTTACCATCTAAGGAATTCCTTTGATCGATCATAACCCAAAAAGAGTAGATCTTGATCGATACGAGGAGCACTTGGATCGATCATGGATCAATCCCAAATGACCTCGGATCGAACTGGTGGGCCCACCCATGTGTGAGAAGGGATATTTCGAGATCTAAGTCAGATATTTCCATATTGCACCAATAAATAGCACTCTAATACCAATAGAAAATCAAAATTTTAAGGCGGTTACACCAGTACTTTACCGGAGATCCAGTGTAACTTGAGTGTTTGAGTTATTCTCTGTTGTAATCATTTAGAAATCAATAATAAATATTAAGTCGTTTAAAGTGGACATAGGCTACAACGTTGAACTATTATAAATCCCTGTCTACTTCTATTTCTGTTTGCTTGAATTGGTGTGTTTGTTAGATTAGCCTCCTTTTACGTTCAAATTCATCATTTTAATCTCTTCAAATACATCCGAAGAGTGTTGTGCCCAATTTTGGTACAAACACTAATCTTCCAGCCACAATGACAAGAAGCATTGGAAGAGAATCTTCTCCTGCAGTAGAACATGAGAACTCTTTGATATCTAGCCTAAACAGGGGAGATTAGAAACAAAAGCAGAAGGAAGAAACTATAGGAGTTATTATAGGGGGAAGTAGGAGTGTGCCCCCTACAAGAAGACTAACTGCCACCAATAGAAATGCTCATATGGAGGATGTTTAGAAGCTAGTGCAATGGATGTAGCCGATGAGGAAGTGGACTTGTAGCTCGTGGAGTTGGACACTGGTGTTGATGCACAAAAGACCGGAGCTGGAGTCTAAAATGCCATGGCAAGACCAAGTGGATGCTAACAGAACTCTACATGAGTGGTTTTCCCGAAGAATGGAGAACCTAGATGTCAATTGGCAAGCCGAGATCATTTGCAGAGTCAAACCCTCTGTGTCGCTCCTGACAGTCAACCTACGGATTACTACATCGGTGAAAAGTATGTGGCTGACATGGTCAAATGGTTGGTGGAGGAGAGTAGGGCCAAGAAGGATGAAGATTGTGTATATATCTTGCTACACAAGAAACTGTGCGATATAAGATGCCACCCAAGAGGGAAGTGGTGAAGCAGGAGAAAAGTTTCGAGAAGTACTGCCGCTTCCATTAAACTCATAGGCATAATAACAAAAAATGCTGACATTTAAGGAATTTGATCAAGGAGCTAATAAGGAAAAACAAGCTCCAGTGGCATGTTAGGGAACTGTAGAATGGTAAAGAAACCACAAGACTCTAGGATCTACCTACTGAAGAAAAACTTCCTAGACCTAGCGGAGAGGAGCCTATATAAGCTGATGAAAAACTGGTCATCAAATACCCCTCAAGCTAGCCGATCACCCGAGATGAAGCAAGAACCCAGTCAATACTATTTCATTCATCCTTATCTAATTTCCTTCGTAAAAAGCCTCCTAGGGGCATTGGGGGCATTATAAATTGGTAGGACTTGCCATTTCTTCTACCTATTAATAAAATCTACTTCTTGAACCAATGGAACCATTTCCTTCAAGCAAAACTCCTGCGCTGCACAACAGGCAACATAGTTGAGAAAACGCTCCTCTTCCCTTGAATGACTAATGGGAAGTGTAACTTACTAACCGCCAGATTGACGGGTTATATCGATCCTCGGCCATCTAAGAACCAGCATTGTCCTAAGACCGACAACGTTGAAATAGTCTAAACCGCCGGACTAATGGGTCATATCGACCCCCAACCTGTAGGATCGATTTCACCCTAGAGGAGCGGTGAATAGGGTGATGCTATTAATTATAAAAATTATTACGGAAGCTTATAAAATTATTTCAACACAGATATATCAAAATAATAGCAGCACAAATAATAGCAGAATAATAAATGCAGAAATAGAACGATACAGAATTTACCCAGCTTCAGCAAAACCCTGCCTACATGCTGCCCCCAAGGTTTCTACTAGAAATTAAGCAGTCAGACGCTTACACACGTAAACTCGCGACACCCGCTATCGACTCGCCTTAACTCTACGCTCAAAAACCTGCCACAACTCAGCCACTGAGTTGCGAATTCTCAAACGATGCCACGTATTTTGTACCCTAGTCACACGACTAGAAATTACAACGGTTTAATAGAAGAATTTAAATTTAAAAACAAATTTAAACAATCAAAACCATAATTGAAAAATTAAGCCCAAACAAATAAAATTATTATAATGGTCGGCCCGCTTTTCTTCTATCTTTAATCGGCCCGTCCTTATTTGGTGAAAATGGCGGCTCTTGTTTCGTTCGTTTGTTCGTTCCTCAATCTGGAATTAGGGCTTTGAAATGCCGACTTTAACTTGATCGATTAAGTGGATATTCGCGTGTAGATTTGATCGATCGTTTCCACGTTGCTCACTTCGGCTGCTTCGGCGAGTTCAATTTGTAAATCTGGTATGTGATCTTTTCTTTTGCTTCTTCTGATTTGTTTGCTTGAAGTCGATGGATTTGAAAGCAGATGATGAATAGGTTTATATAGGATTCGAATTCCTATTTTCTCATTCGTTTGAATTTTTCACTTAATTTATCTTGGCCATTGATTTTCTTATGGATGCTAGTGATGATTTCTGACTTGTTCCAATTCGTATATTTGTTACTTCATTCCCACGGTGTTGATTTATGACTTGGTTCGTTTTCTTGGCCACCACGATTTGCTGGCCTTTAAGTCAATTGCTCATGGCTTCGACTTGAATTTTCATTTACCTCTACACTTGTTGTTTCTTGATATTGTGTTGTTGAGCTTTTTTGAACTTGTACCCTGGTTATTTTGATTCTCTGACATTTTGAATTTGATTTTGTTTTGAAATCACATGCGGCCTTATTTTTGGTTCGAAACTTCGGCTTCTCTATTTACTGCCTCTGGTCATTGCATATGGCATTGAGTTGACTTTGCATTTTCTTTGTGTACTTACTTCGGCCATTATGTCTCTGACCTGTTTATTGTCACCTGACTTCGACTTTGGTAAAAAACTGTTAATTTCTCTGTTGTATTTTTAACCTGATGCTTGAATGCATTTTATCACTATGTTGTCTTCATGCCTTCACATTTAATTTACTGATGTACCATGATCATGGTTTGCACTTTTTTTCATATTTTTTGGCATAGCTTCGGGTTGCTCTGCTTGATCACAGTCACTTGTTTACTTTGTTGTATTTATTATTTCCTTGAGTTCGCACTGTATGTTTTAGTAGCTGAAATTTCATTCATCATATATGTACATACAGGGTTTTTCATTTGATGTAGAGGCCAGATGCATTTTAATATTGGTCTTGCAGCTTTGTTCAGATTGTGCTTTTGTGCCATAGTTTGTATTCTCTGGTTTGAATATTTTGGTTTTGATTTGACCTGACATTGTCACTTGTAGTTGTAGTGTTGTAGTCTTTAACTTGTACTCTATACAGTTGCATTGTTGTGTTGCCATATTAATCCCTCTAGCCACTTGTTGGTTTAGTGTGTGCACTTGCTTGGCCATTCGACATCCATATTGTTTCGAGCTAGTTCACATTGTACTGTTGGCACTGACTTCATCATGTATGCACTTTGATAATCATGTTGCCAGGCCTGTATATATATGCACATGTTCTATTTTACTTTGGTATTGAATGAAGTTTCATGTTGCCACCTCTAGTTTATCTTTAACTTCAATTGTGCTCGAGTCTGGTTTGGTTCATTGCTGTATTGTGTAGATACACGTGTGATCATACATAAATATGTGTATGTTGTTGCACCATTGTTGTTTCACTGTTTCACTTGTTGCCATTTACTTGGTGCAGTAGTTTGCACTGTGCATTCATGTGCACTTCGTTCACTTGCTTTTTCTTCTCTCTGGTCATGGCTGGTCTGGTGATGTATACACTGTGTATTTTGTGTCACAGTGGTCATTTGTGCAGTCGCTCATTGGAGCTGTACATATAGATGTTGTTGTAGTTTAGTTGCTTTACCATACTTCTTTTGTTGTTTAATTACTCCTTTGGTCATCTGAACTGTTGCTTGTTTCATTGACGATGCTATGTGCTTGCTGCATTTCAATTTGAAATTCATCTTGATTTTTGGAATTGCACTTGTGTTGAATCCACCTAGTAGCTCGGGTTTGACCTTGTGCTCGTAATGTGACATTATTTTTGTTGCACTTGAGTTGAACCCGACGTTTTGGGTTTGACCTGTGCTCACCTGCCCCTGTAATTTTATCAAGTGTATATATCGATATGCACGGCCTTGTGGCATATACAATGATACACGGTGCATGTCACAAGCTGTTCGTGTAAGATGAATGCAAATTTAAATGATGACGAACAACCCAAATAACTGAGGAAAATATTATTTTCAAAATCCACAATTTATTTTATACTGCAAAAAATATTTCCTTTTTAATTTTACCGCGTTAATATTTATTTTTGCAGATTGCTTAGATGTTGGATTCACATTGGAATGAAGTTGAAGATAAATACGAGTGTGAGTGATATGTAGTGAGACGCAAATGTAAGTGTGAATTGTGATGTAATCAAATTTGTATTATAATTGAAATTGTATATATACAGCGAGAGCTTGAATTTGTACTATTCAAAATTGTAATAAATATTTGTTTGAATAAAATATTCATTTGAATTTGTATTATGTGTTATTTATTTTATTCAGCAAATATTTATTTAGTTATGTGAAAAATAAAATAGTACATTAACAAATACATTTAAATTAATATATATATATATATGTTTATTATCATCAAACAAAAATCATATAATCGCATATTCAACAATCTCCCCCTTTTGATGATAAGAAACATATATTTAAGATTTTGAATTTTTTAAATGTATTTGAAACATTCCATTTGCTCCCCCTATTTGAATGCTTCCTCTCTACACAAAGCTCCCCCCTCATATATGCATGCAATTAGAAATATTCAAATGAGCCTAGATGCAAATAGAAAATATTTGACCTTTACTTGATTTTATTTGACAAAATCTTAACTTTTCTCTCCCCCTTTTGTTATCAGCAAAAGAGTAATAGTGTTAGAAAAATAGAGATAAAGTGATCGATATTAATACAACATTAAACTCAATTGAATATAAATATTAAATTTCAACAAAAAGTCAAACAAAAATCATAAATACTCTGTTAGGCGCATTTCCACTTTTAGAATGATGGGAACTTTATCATCATATAAAACCATACAGTTTTGTCTATTTGTGGTATATTTATGTCAGGAATTTGAATATCTACCAACCATGCATAACCGTTAGGACTTTTAAATGAGATTAGTAGTATTCAATTTTATTTTTAAAAAAATGAATTCAAGTATCTTCTAACCACGCATAACCGCGAGGACTTTTAAATACGATTAGAATCAACTTGTTTATTTAATAAATCAATTTTGATATGCGTTCCAAACATGCATAACCGTGAGGACTTTTAAATGAGCATGGAAGCACATAACAAATTCCAAGTAATTCACCCATGCATAACCGTGAGGACTTTTAAATGAGAGTGAATACTTTGGATTTTTTATTATTATTAAAATAATATAAAATGAAAAATGAATAATTCCTATTTAAAGTACCACATATCGACAAACTATATTGAATTTTGACGAGTGATGGTCGTTAGAAATATGATAGAAATAGAGATGATCATGGAATTTTTACCAACAAAAAGTTCTATAAATCTTGTTTAAATTTCTAAAGAAATTTACTAATTATACCGTCTCGAGTCATAATATATAATAAATATCAACACTCATCACTTTTTCAATTACTATTTATCTTTTTGATAATTAGTAGGGAGTCAGATTAGTCAATGTTATAATTTAAAAATTAAATTCAAAAATAATTATAAAATCAATTTTTCTAAAAATGAACAATCTAAAAACAAGGTCAAAAATGATTTCTAGAAGGGGTTTTATGAGAAAAATTTCTGCTATTTGAAAATTATTTGAAATGAAAAATATGCAGATATTTTCTTTGAAAAACGATGCAGTTACTAAATGTCTCAACATAAATCACGTTTCACTAGTAATTTTTCTATCAACTAGATTACCAGTGTAATCTGCATCTGAATTTCTCTTTCACTCAAAATTATCATTTGTTGAATGTTACAAACCAGATCATGAAGTGTGCAACAAAAAATCATTTTTAACAACCTTTTAAAATGAAAGTCTCTTGAATTTGAATTGAAGCCGTGTAAATAATAAAAAATTGTGAATATAGAGTCAACCGTAAAATAACCAAATGTATTATCATCCAATAAAAAACTATTATTAATCCAAACTAATATATATGAAGTAGTTCAAAGATTCTAGTGATTTTTATAGTGTTCTCGACATGGGAATTTAATTGGATAACTATTTTGAATAAGTCAGAATCAAAATCATCATTTACTTCATCAACACATTATTGGCTGATTTAATTCTGATTACAATTGGTTAACTCGCTAGTAAAATTTAAGATTTGAATTCGCTGGTGCGCATTATCACATTCAATGTATCATTCAAAATAAATATACCATTACCTGTTTTACCTTTACGATATTTTCTGTTGTTGTCCATTGTGATTCTGTCACATTTGTACTAGGCTAAGGAACTTTGCTTTGATGCTCGTTGTGTCCTTGGAACAGCCAGAATCCAAGTAGCACTATTGTTGTTTCTTAGCCTGCCACCACACCTACACGATGAAAGATTTTTGTGACCTATTTGTTTTTATAGGTCCATGATTGTTAGTGGCAGAATATTTTTAAAAATAATTTTGTGGAGACCCAAAACTATTTATATATGTTCCTTTCAGCACCCAGATTTGTTTAACTTTGAGAGATTTTATATTTGCGCCTTTTGGAACCCAAATTGGTATAGTTTTCATGTGTTTGGGTCTATACCAACAATTGTTTTGATTGTGTCCAAATTTTCTATAAATTGTGCATATTGAATTGACTTGATTAATTTTATTTCTAACATTTTCAGATTGATTATATCCAAGTCCTTGCCTAACTATATTAACAATTTGTTTTACTAATAGCATATTCAACGATTTTTCACTTTTTGAAAATTTATCTAAAGTCGTTGACAGTTGTTGGACTTGTGTTTTGATAGATTCATTTTCGTTTAATAATTATGTTCACTTTTTAATAATTCTCTCTCCTAGTATTTTCACTCTCTTTCAAACTCAGAATTTCATTTTCAAGTGATTTTATATTAGTTTCTGATTTTTTAATTCTTCTTCAAACAATGGACACTTGTCACACTTAAGGCACTTATTTTGATAGCTTTTAACCAATTGTTCAAGCTGATCATTTACTTCAATCAAGCTATCTCTTTGTGATTCAATTTTAGCATATTTCTCCCTAAGTCGTTCAAAACAGCCATTTACTTCGTGGCAATATATAAGTAATTTTGAGTGGGTGAGTTTTGATACCTCGCTTGGCTCATCATCGTCGCTATCAATTATATTACCTGGAAGGCACATATCTTCTTTCTCACCCTCACTGCTAGTACTTTGATTATCTTCATCACTTGTATTCCACGTGGCTGCAAAATTTCTCCTTTTTGATTTCTTTTCAAAGTCGTGTCAGTTTTGAGGACAGTTGGGCTTGATGTGTCCGGGTTGGTTGCACTTATGACAAATGATTTCCCGTTCTTCTGGATTGCCTAGTACTTTGTCTGTTCTGGTTTTTAATTTCTGATTTAGAGCTGGATTTCTATATCTACGGTTCCACCTTTTGAACTTCTTCATTATTAATGCCAGCTCAGCTGCTCCATCATCATCGTCGTCAACATCACTTTCAGTTGTTCCTTTGAGAGCTATTGATTTCTTTCGAGTTTCTCCTGCTTCACGCTCTTCCTAGAATTTCATTTCTAGCTCATAAGTGGTGAGATTTCCGATGAGTTCTTTAACTTTGATTTGTTTTAAAATTTTCGATTCTTGAATGGCAGTCACTTTTGCTTCAAATCTTCGTGGAAGGACTCTGAGGATTTTTCGGACTATCTCCAACTCTGTATATGATTTTCCAAGAGCTTTTGATTTGTATACGATACTGGAAAGTCATCCATACATCTCTTTGACATTTTCTTCCTTCGACATTGTGAAGTTCTCGTATATACTGCTTAGCATGGCAAGGCGAGATTCTTTGACTTGAGATGTTCCTTCTGAGTCACTTCTAGTGTGTGCCATATTTCCTGTGCAGTTAGACAATGTGAGACACGATTAAATTCAAACTGATCTAATGAACAAATAATTGAATTCATAGCTTTCGCATTAGTATTCTGTAACTTATTTTCTAGATCTGTCCACTGATCCTTCAGTTTATTTATTTCCTGATTATTTACAATTATAGTTGGTGTTCTATACCCTATCTCAACAATATCCCAAGCGTCAATGGTTTTCAGAAAAATTTCCATCCTATTTTTCTAGTAAGCATATTCACCATTGAACATTGGTAGTCTAACTATGGACTGACCCTCCACAAAAGCATTAATAAAAGAAGCCATTTTAAAAATTCAATTTTTTTTAAAAATTGGTTTGGAAAAAAAATCAACTTTTTTTAAAAACAAAAGTTGACTTTTATTCCTAGCTCTGATACCACTTGTAGGATTGATTTCACCCTAGAAGCGGGGTGAATATGGTGATGCTATTAATTATAAAAATTATTGCGGAAGCTCATAAAATTATTTCAACACAGATATATCAAAATAATAGCAGCATAGATAATATCAGAATAATAAATGAAGAAATAGAATGACACGGAATTTACCCAGCTTCGGAAAAACCCTGCCTACGTGCTGCCCCCAAGGTTTCTACTAGAAATTAAGCAGTCAGACGCTTACACACGTAAACTCACAACACCAGCTATCGACTAGCCTTAACTCTACGCTCAAAACCCTGCCATAACTCAGCCACTGAGTTGCGAACTCTCAAACTACGCCACGTAGTTTGTCCCCTAGTCACACGACTAGAAATTACAATAGTTCAACAGAAGAATTTAAATTTAAAAACAAATTTAAACAATCAAAACACTAATTGAAAAATTAAGCCCCAACAAATAAAATTATTATAATGGTCGGCCCGCTTTTCTTCTATCTTTAATCGGCCCGTCTTTATTTGGTGAAAATGGCGTGTCTTGTTTCGTTCGTTCCTCAATCTGTAATTAGGGCTTTGAAATGCCGACTTTAACTTGATCGAGTAAGTGGATATTCGCGTGTAGCTTTGATCGATCATTTCCTCGTTGCTCACTTCGGCTACTTCGACGAGTTCAATTTGTAAATCTGGTATGTGATCTTTGCTTTTTCTTCTTCTGATTTGCTTGCTTGAACTCGATGGATTTAAAAGCCAATGATGAATGGGTTTATATAGGATTTGAATTCCTATTTTCTCGTTCGTTTGAATTGGTCATTTAATTTATCTTGGCCATTGATTTTCATATGGATGCTAGTGATGATTTCTGACTTGTTCCAATTCGTATATTTGTTACCTGATTCCCACGGTGTTGATTTCTGACTTGGCTCGATTTCTTGGCCACCACGATTTGCTGGCCTTTGAGTCAATTGCTCACGGCTTTGACTTGAATTTTCATTTACCTGTACACCTTTTGTTGCTTGATATTGTGCTGTTGGGCTTTGTATGAACTTGTACCCTGGTTATTTTGATTTTCTGACATTTTGAATTTGATTCTGTTTTGAAATCACCTGCGGCCTTTTTTTTGGTTCGAAACTTCGACTTCTCTGTTTACTGCCTCTGGTCATTGCATATGGCTTTGAGTTGACTTTGCATTTTCTTTGTGTACTTACTTCGGCCATATGTCTGTGACCTGTTCATTGTCACCTGACTTCGACTTTGGTAAAAAACTGTTAATTTCTCTGTTGTATTTTTAACCTGATGCTTGAATGCAGTTTATCACCATGTTGTCTTCATTCCTTCACATTTAACTTACTGATGTACCATGATCATGGTTTGTACCTTTTTTATATTTTTGGCATAGCTTCGGGTTGCTCTGCTTGATCACAATCACATGTTTACTTTGTTGTATTTCTTATTTCCTTGAGTTCGCACTGTATGTTTTAGTAGCTGAAATTTCATTCATCATATATGTACATACAGGGTTTGTCATTTGATGTAGAGGCCAGTTGCAATTTAATATTGGTCTTGCAGCTTTGTTCAGATTGTGCTTTTGTGCCAAGTTTGTATTCTCTGGTTTGAATACTTTGGTTTTGATTGGACCTGACATTGTCACTTGTAGTTGTAGTGTTGCAGTCTTTAACTTGTACTCTATACAGTTGCATTTTTGTGTTGCCATATTAATCCCTCTGGCCTCTTGTTGGTTTAATGTGTGCACTTGCTTGGCCATTCGACATCCATATTGTTTCGAGCTAGTTCACATTGTACTGTTGGCACTGACTTCATCATGTATGCACTTTGATAATCATGTTGCCAGGCTTGTATATATATGCACATGTTCTATTTTACTTTGGTATTGAATGAAGTTTCATGTTTCCACCTCTAGTTCACCTTGAACTTCAACTGTGCTTGAGTCTGGTTTGGTTCATTACTGTATTGTGTAGATAGATGTGTGATCATACATAAATATATGTATGTTGTTGCCCGATTGTTGTTTCACTGTTTCACTTGTTGCCATTTACTTGGTGCAGTAGTTTACACTGTGCATTCATGTGCACTTCGTTCACTTGCTTTTGCTTCTCTCTGGTCATGGTTGGTCTGGTGATGTATACACCGTGTATTTTGTGTCACAGCGACCATTTGTGCAGTCGCTGATTGGAGCTGTACATATAGATATTGTTGTAGTTTAGTTGCTTTACCATACTTCTTTTGCTGTTTAATTTACTCCTTTGGTCATCTGCACTATTGCTTGTTTCATTGATGATGCTATGTGCTTGCTGCATTTCAATTTGAACTTCATCTTGATTTTTGGAATTGCACCTGTGTTGAATCCAGCTAGTAGCTCGGGTTTGACCTTGTGCTCATATTGTGACATTATTTTTGTTGCACTTGAGTTGAACCCGGCGTTTTGGGTTTGTCCAGTGCTCACCTATCCTTGTAATTTTACCAAGTGTATATATCAGTGTGCACGACCTTGTGGCATGTACAGTGATACACTGTGCATGTCACTAGTTGTTCGTGTATGATGAATTCAAGTTTAAATGATGACGAACAACCCAAATAACAGAGGCAAATATTATTTTCAAAATCCACATTTTATTTTATACTGCAAAAAATATTTCCTTTTCAATTTTACTGCGTCAATATTTATTTTTGCAGATTGCTCGGATGTTGGATTCACATTGGAATGAAGTTGAAGATAAATACGAGTGTGAGTGATATGTGGCGAGGTGCAAATGTAAATGTGAATTGTGATGTAATCAAATTTGTATTATAATTTAAATTGTATATATATATAGTGAGAGCTCGAATTTGTACTATTAAAAATTGTAATAAATATTTGTTTGAGTAAAATATTCATTTGAATTTATATTCTATATTATTTATTTTATTCACCAAATATTTATTTAATTACGTGAAAAATAAAATAGTACATTAACAAATACATTTAATGGATATATATATATATGTTTATTATCATCAAACAAAAATCATATACTCACATATTCAACACAACCTTCTAAGAACCGGTATTGTCCCAAGACTGGCAACATCGAAAATGTGTAAATCATTGAATTGACGGGTCATATCGATCCCCAACCTTTGGAGAACCAGCGTTGTCCTAAGTCTAGTAATGTCAGGAAGGTTTAAACCACCATATCGATGGGTCGTATCGATCCCCAACCTTCTAAGAACTGTTGCTGTCCCAAGACTGGAGATGTTAGGAAGGTCTGAACAGCCGGATCGACGGGTTGTATCGGTCCCCAACCTTCAAAGAACTGGCATTGTCCCAAGACTAGCAAGGACGGGAAGTTCTAAACCACTGGATCGATGAGTCGTATCCATCCTAACGTTCTAAGAACTGGCATTGTCCCAAGACTGGCAATGTTGGGAATGTCAAAACCGCCAGATCGACAGGTCGTATCGATCACCAACCTTTTGAAAATTAGTTTGGCTCCAAGACTGGAAACGTTGGGAAGATCAAGACCGATGAGTCGGTAGTAAAATTGAATCCTTCCTTTTGAGAACTAGCGTAGCTCCAGCAGTGTCGGAAAGATCTCACCGCCGGGTCAACAGTCACATTGACCCCTCACTTTTTGAAAATCGATGTTGCCTAAAGACTGGCAGTGTATAAAAGGTCTTAACGGCTGGGTCCATGGTCGCGTCGACCCCTTACCTTCTGAGAACTAGCATTGCTCTGGCAATGTTAGGATGGCCAAAAACTGTTGGGTTGATGGTCAAATTGACCCTTGCCTTGTAATAACCGGTGTTTCTATGACAACGTTAGGAAAATCTGAACCGATGGATCAATGGTCACATCGATTCCCTTCGTTTTGAAGAACTAGCATTGCCCCAGCAACATCGAAGAGTTAAGCCGACTTCTAGAAAGTCATTGCTGCTCGAAGACTCGTAGGAGCATAGTATTGCCCAAAGATAGCGATGGCATAAGGCAATTCCAAAAAAATCATCGATGCACTTGTTTCCGGAGATAGAAGTAGGCGCTCGATTGAGTTTTTAATTATAACTCTCAGGAACCAATGCTGCCCGAAGACTAGCAATGTCGGGAAGGTCCAAATGTTAGGAAGGACCAACTTCCAACCTTCAACAATATTGCATTTCTCAAAGATAGAAAATGTTAGGGAGAAAAGCCATTATTCTTCAGGAATTCGTTGTTGCCTGAAGATTGGCGTTGATGAGAAAGTTTAACAACTTACTCAATGATCAACCAGATGATTCGATCCCAATTTGTAGAAACTTACAATTCTCTAGAAGATTGGCGATGCTAAGGAGTGACCCTCAGAATGGAACCACCAATGTGTAGGATCGATTTCACCTTAGAGGGGGGATGAATAGGGTGATGCTATTAATTATAAAAATTATTACGGAAGTTTATAAAATATTTTCAACATAGATATATCAAAATAGCAGCACAGATAATAGCAGAATAATAAATGCAGAAATAGAACGACACAGAATTTACCCACCTTCGGCAAAACCCTGCCTACGTGCTGCCCCAAAGGTTTCTACTAGAAATTAAGCAGTCAGAGGCTTACACATGTAAACTCGCGACACCCTCTATCGACTAGCCTTAACTCTACGCTCAAAACCCTGCCACAACTCAGCCACTGAGTTGCGAATTCTCAAACTACACCATGTAGTTTGTCCCATAGTCATACGACTAGAAATTACAATGTTTAAAAGAAGAATTTAAATTTAAAAACAAATTTAAACAATCAAAACCCTAATTGAAAAATTAGGCCCGAATATAGCAATAAAGGCCGGCCCCTTTTCTTTTATTTCTTTATCTGCCTGGTTCCTCTTTTATTTACTCCGTTCCTTTCTTTTATGAAAATGTTGGTCGTCCCTCGTTCGTTTCCTCTTTAACAAAAATTAGGGCTTTTGCAATTCTATGAAGCCGTCGACTTTGTTGATCGATTAAGTGGATATTCATGTGTAGCTTTTACCGATCGTTTCCTCGTTGCTCACTTCGACTGCTTCGATGAGTTCAATTTGTAAATCTGCTGTGTGATCTTTGCTTTTGCTTCCTCTGATTTTGCGTACTTGAACTCGATGGATTTGAAAGCCGATGATGAATGGGTTTATATAGGATTCGAATTCCTATTTTCTCGTTCGTTTGAATTTGTCATTTAATTTAACTCGGCCATTGATTTTCGTATGGATGCTAGTAATGATTTCTGACTTGTTCCAATTCGTATATTTGTTACTTGATTCCCACGGTGTTGATTTTTGACTTGGTTCGATTTCTTGGCCACCACGATTTGCTGGCCTTTGAGTCAATTGCTCACGGCTTCGACTTGAATTTTCATTTACCTATACACTTGTTGTTGCTTGATATTGTGTTGTTGTGCTTTGTTTGAACTTGTACCCTGGTTATTTTGATTCTTTGACATTTTGAATTTGATTCTGTTTTGAAATCACCTACAGCCTTATTTTTGGTTCCAAACTTCGACTTCCTTGTTTACTGCCTCTGGTCATTGCATATGGCTTTGAGTTGACTTTGCATTTTCTTTGTGTACTTACTTTGGCCATTATGTCTCTGACCTGTTCATTGTCACCTGACTTCGACTTTGGTAATAACTGTTAATTTCTCTATTTTATTTTTAACCTGATGCTTGAATGAAGTTTATCACCGTGTTGTCTCCATGCCTTCACATTTAACTTACTGATGTACCATGATTTCGGCATTGTTTGAGTTCATCATGGTTTGCACTTTTTTATATTTTTTGGCATAGCTTCGGGTTGCTCTGCTTGATCACTGTTACTTGTTTACTTTGTTGTATTTCTTATTTCCTTGAGTTCGCAATGTATGTTTTAGTAGCTGAAATTTCATTCATTATATATGTACAGACAGGGTTTGTCATTTGATGTAGAGGCCAGTTGCAGTTTAATATTGGTCTTGCAGCTTTATATGTGTGCTGTATATTTGCTTTGATTAGATGCACATGTATATTTTTTTCACTTGCTTTTGCTTCTCTCTGGTCATGGCTGGTCTGGTGATGTATACACTGTGTATTTTGTGTCACAGTGATCATTTGTGTAGTCCTTACTGCAACCATATTGAACTAACCCTGTTGTCTGCATTGTGGTCTCGAGTCATATGCATGTTCACTACTGTTGGTTTGTATCTGCAGTTTGTATATGTGTAGTTGCTGTGCATTGAGCATTGCTTCGAGTCAGGTTGCAATGTGTATGCACACATGTATATAGATATGTGTTAGCTTTGGGTTTCATGTACATTGTCACTGCTCGACTCGAGGTCTGGTTCAAATCTTCGTTCGGTATGTTGGTCTGGGTTTGCACTTTGTTCGTTTGAGTCATTTTCATGTGTGACTTGAACTTTAGTCGAGGCTGCATATATGTATTGAGCTGGTACATGTTTGTGATGAGTTGCACTGAGTCACTACTTGTATCAATCCATATCATATATCATTGTGCATATGTATGTTGCATCGTTGTTGCATATTCAAGTGGTTGTGTTCATTGTATAGCCTAGTTTTTCTCTTGTTTGGTTTATGGTGCACTTGCTTGTCTGATATGTTCTTGTGCTTGTGCACGTCACTTTTCATTTTGATTTCACTTAAACTTCATCTTGATTTTTGGAATTGCACCTGTGTTGAATCCAGCTAGTGGCTAGGGTTTGACCTTGTGCTCGTGTTATGACTTTATTTGTATTGCACTTGAATTGAACCCGGCTTTTCATTGGGTTTGAACTTGTGCTCACCTGTCCCTGTAGATTTATCAAGTGTATATCGGTGTGCACGGCCTTGTGGCATATCCAGTGATACACTGTGTATGTCACAAGCTGTTCGTGTATGATGAATTCAAAAATTAAATGATGACGAACAACCCAAATAACCGAGGCAAATATTATTTTCAAAATCACATTTTATTTTATACTGCAAATTTTTTTCTTCAGTTTTACTGCGTCAATGTATATTTTTGCAGATTGCTCAGATGTTGGATTCACATTGGAATGAAGTTGAAGATAAATACGAATGTGAGTGATATGTGGTGAGGTGCAAATGTAAATGTGAATTGTGATGTAATCAAATTTGTATTGTAATTGAAATTGTGTATATATAGCGAGAGCTTGAAATTTATACTATTCAAAAATTGTAATAAATAATTGTTTGAATAAAATATCCGTTTGAATTCAAATTATGAGTTATTTATTTTATTCATCAAATATTTATTTAATCTGTGAAAATAAAATAGTATATTAACAAATACATTTAAATGAATGTATATATGTTTATTATCATCAAACAAAAATCATATACTCGCATATTATACAATCTCCCCATTTTGATGATAACAAACTTATATTTAAGATTTTGAATTTGTTAAATGTATTTGAACATTCAATTTGCTCAACCTATTTGAATGCTTCCTCTCTACACAAAGCTCCCCCTTCATATATGCATGTAATTAAAAAAACGCAAATGTGCCTAGATGCAAATAGAAAATATTTGACCTTTATTTGTCAAAATCTTAACTTTTCTCTCCTCCTTTTGTTATCAGCAAAAGAGTAATAGTGTTAGAGAAAATAGAGATAAAGTGATAGATATTAATACAACATTAAAACTCAATCAAATATAAATATTAAATCTCAATAAAAAATCAGACAAAAATCATAAATACCATGTTAGGCGCATATTCCACTTTTAGAATGATGGAAATGATGTCATCATATAAAATCATACGGTTGTGTCTATTTATGGTATATTTATATCAGGATTTTGAATATCTACCAACCATGTGTTATCCCTCCTTTTGGCAAGGCCATGATACCAAAAGATCGATCGAAAAACCAAAGATAGCTCGTCTCAATGATTGGTTATACATTGCTTCACCATGGATATCGAGGAATTTTGTCTGAGCCCGGATCAGGCTACAATTGATAGGACATGGTAAGCAAAGTCCTGGAAGCCAGCACTCCAAATTTCAAGTCAATCCAAGTTTGTATGCTCAAGTTATGATCGATGCAAATTGAAGGAAAAAGCCATATTTTCGTATCCATCAGTGCACATCGCTTCGTATCGATGAGGCTCGTATCCACCATCTTGCCTCGGTTCGAATCCATCGACCTTGCATCGGTCAGGATGGCCACGTTTTTGTTTCCATCCATTTCGCATCGATCGGCTTCGCATCGATCAGACCATCCCGCTTCGCACCCATCGATAGCCCTACTTTGTATCGATCAGTTTCCATCAATCTACCATCGATACGAGCCGAACTATCTATCTCGATTCGAACTAAACGTACTGCAAATCGGTACGAGGTGCGCATGGTTGAATGGTTCGAACTGTATAACGACACTCGATACAAACGAGGCGAAACTCATGGATATGATGCGGTCAACTCGAAGCAAAAGGCGGATCGATGCAAGATATACGCGCCACGTCGCCGCATTGTCACGTGCCCTGATCGAGTCGAACAGATGGATATGAAACCATGGATTCGAACTCAGCAACATACGAAGATCACAATCTTGCATCGATCATATCTCACAAACCACTGGTCCAGCTATGAAATTTTCACAGGAGCTTATGTGCAAGCTAAAGAACAATCTTGCCAAGTTTCAGCTCGATCGGATCATTTTTTGATGGATACGAAATTGTTTCGTATCGATCACAGATCGAGTCGAAACTTGGTGGGGTCGGTCGAGTGGGCCCACTCAAGTGCCAGAAGAAGTCTCCTAAAGTTTGAGTGCGTTATCAGCCTCCTACGCCTATAAATAACCCCTCGAAGCCTACAGAACATGGATCTTTTGGCCATTCAACATCCAGACTTTGCCAGATTCGATTCTACATCTTTCTATCATCATTGTATTCAAATATCAGAGCTATAACCTATTGTAATTTGCTGTAACGGATTGAAATCATCAAGTGAATCAATAAATCCATAAACTTCAAAGTGGACGTAGGCCAGATCGTCGAACCACTATAAATTCTGTATTGTTTACTGCTTTCTTTTGAAGTTTCTGAGTGATTTACATATTTGTTACTCATCTGAGATCTGCGATTGTGAATTATCAACTATTGGGTGTTTTTGACCAATTTTGGCACAAACATTTTGGTGCTTTCACTGAGAAGCTAATTCAGGAGTTATATCATTTGAGAGTTTAATCAGAAGGTTTAGAGATTCAGATCAGAAGAATCATGACAAGACAAACAAGTAGAAGGCAGAGACCAGAGAGAATTAAACACGAAGGAAGTCAAGAGGATTCCTCAGGAGCGAATCAGGCATCGATCTTCATCACCAGGGATGAGATGGAGGCAATGATGAAGAGATAAGAGGAGTTGATCCAGAGTTTTTTTTCAACAGATTGGGCAATTTGGAGCGCAGAATCGAGGAGCATATGGAGTTCAGGATAGAGCAGGACCATCCGGCGTAGCACCAGGACTAGGGGGCACACACTTGGAGCATGCTGATCCAATCCCAAGGAGAGAAACATGGGCATCTGAGAAACATGGTGGTAGTAGAGGGATAAACGCTCAGCCAGGGGGGCAGATTCCTGAAAGCTCTCATGAACTCGGGGGGGCACATCGACAGCAATGAACGAGGATTACATTTTGGAGACAATGACAAATTGGAAGAGATGGTCGGACGGACTATGAGAGGCGGATAAGTAAATAGAGACCTTGAATACGTGAGCATGAGTCCCTTTTCTCCTGCGATTAGGATGGCTAGGAACCCACCAGAGTTCAAGTTACCATCAGTGGAGATGTACGATGGGAGCACGGACCCCGCGGTCCATCTGACAAAGTATATGAGGCACATGGAAGTGCTGGGGGCATCATAGGAAATTATAGCCCGGTGCTTTCCATTATATCTGACGGATATCGCAGCATTATGGTTTAGGCAGTTGGAGAGCGGCTCCATAGGAACTTGGCAGATTTAACTGAGAAATTCATGAGGCAATTCATGAGGCAATTCATGGTTCATATCGCAAGACCCAAGAATGTGATGAGTTTGGCTAATTTAAAGCAGAAAGCTGGGGGGTCTATGAGGAATTTTCTGACGCGATTCAGTGCGGCAACATCATCGGTGGATCGACCAGATCCATCCATGGTTATGATGGAAGCTGTGTCTGGAATAGCTGATGGTACAGAGTTCAAAAATTCATTAACTAAAGATCCGTCTATGGATCTAGGATAATTCTATCACGAGGCGGAAAAGTTTTTTGTGATTGGAAGATGCTAGTGCAGAGAGAGAAGAAGGAATCGACGTTTACGCAATCAAGGGCGGAAATCCACCTGGAAAGGATGCAGAGACTGGTAAAGGGAAACAGAATGCTGAGAATAAAGATGATAGGTCAAAGCGGCCACGGAAAGAGCCGCGGTTCACCACTTATTCTGAGATGAATGAGAGTTTGTAGCGAATCTATCAGGATACCAGAGAGCAAGTTCCCTATCGTAGGCCAATGCAAAGGGATCCAACTGTTGACAAGAGGAAATAAGACAAATATTGCTTATTCCACGAATTGAGCGGTCATAACACTAGCGATTGTAGACATCTGAAGGATGAGTGGAAGGGCATATCAGGAACGGTAGGCTACTTCAGTATGTGAGGAGGCGAGCTCCAGCGGTGGAGCCAGAGCGACCACCGTCTACATCAGCTAGGGGTGACCCTGAACCGGTACACCGGATGGTTATCAATTGATTGATTTATTGAAATAATGATGAACAAGTCGTAAACCTCTCACTAACACGGTTAAACATTTACACATGTATGAGATCACGAACGATCCACGGGCATGCTCTGAATGATTACTGACCGCATCATAGTAAGAGTTTACACTTTGACATCCATGTCTTGTTTCTGCTTTGTTTTGGTTTGGATATTTGGATTTAGTTTGTTTGGACATTTCTGTTATGAAATTTGTATGAGCAGTGTTTTACTATTTGCAATCCTGTGAAAGAATTTACTTGTATACCCGTTAGATCGCGAACGGTCCACAAGCACACCTTGTATGGCGATGAACCGCCAAAGTTTTTGATTCAGAAACTCACCCGAACGTGATATCTAACTCTAGTAATGCCAAGTCCCTCTCAATATTCGATCGCGAACGATCATAATTTGCCTCGATGGCACTCGACCGCGAACGGTCACAATTCGCCTCGTGCGGCATTCGATTGTGAACGATCACATTCTGCCTCGTGCGACATCTGGCCGCGAACGGTCACTATTCGTCAAGAGCGGCGCCCGATTGCGAATGATCGCAAATCGTCTAGAATGACATCCAACCTCAAACAGCCGCCCTTTGCTTGAAGCGGCATCGGACTGCGAACAGTCACTATTTGCCGCGAACGGCATCGACCGCGAACGGTCCCGCCCACCTCAAATGGCATGTGATCCCGAATGATCGTCATTCGAGGTCATCTGAAACTATCGAGTTCTTTGTAGGTTGTTGACAGGATATGAACATCCATCTTATGGCATTACAAAACACACCTTCCTATTGCAAGGCATGTTTTAGAGGGCAGTGTTATCCTGCCTTTTGGCAAGGCCGTGATACCAAAAGATCGATCGAAAAACCAAAGACAACTCGTCTCAAAGATTGGTTATATATTGCTTCACCATGGATATCGAGGAATTTTGTCTGAGCCTGGATCAGGCTACAATTGATAGGACACGACAAGCAAAGTCATGGTATCCAGCACTCTAAATTTCAAGTCAATCCGAGTTCGTATGCTCAAGTTATGATCGATGCAAATTGAAGGAAAAACCATATTTTCGTTTCCATCAGTGCACATCGATTCGTATCGATGCGGCTCGTATCCACCATCTTGCCTCGGTTCGAATCCATCGACCTCGCATCGGTCAGGACGGCCATGTTTTCGTATCCATCCATTTCGCATTGATCAGACCATCCCGCTTCGCACCCATCAATAGGCCCTACTTCGTATCGATCAGTTTCGCACTCAAGCAACTGTCTCGTATCGATCAACTCTGCATCCATCAACCAGTAACGCACTTCGTATCAATCGACCAATGTCTAGTTCGTACCCATGAAAGAGACGTTTATTCGAATCCATTAGGTAGCTTCAATTCGTATCCATCAATCTACCATCGATGCGAGCCGAACCATCTATCTCGATTCGAACTAAACGTACTACAAATCGATACGAGGTGCGCATGGTTGAATGGATCGAACTGTGTAACGGAACTCGATACAAACGAGGCGAAACTCATGGATACGACGCGGTCAACTCGGAGCAAAAGGCGGATCGATGCGAGATATGTGTGCCACGTCGCCACGTTGTCACGTGCCCTGATCGAGTCGAACAGATGGATACAAAACCATGGATTCGAACTCAGCAGCATATGAAAATCACAATCTTGCATCGATTGTATCTCACAAACTACTGGTCCAAAACAGGAGCTTACTTGCAAGCTAAAGAACAATCCTGCCAAGTTTCAGCTTGATTGAATCGTTTTTGATGGATATGAAATTGTTTCGTATCGATCAAAGATCGAGTCGAAACTTGGTGGATTCGGTCGCGTAGGCCCACTCACGTTCCAGAAGAAGTCTCCCGAAGTTTGAGCGTGTTATCAGCCTCCTACGCCTATAAATAGCCCCCTGAAGCCTACAGAAAAGGGATCTTTTGGCCATTCAACGTCCAGACTCTACCGGATTCGATTCTACATCTTTTGTGATAACCCGGGTTTTGTACATCTGTAAATTGACAAATAAGAATAGCTGGATATTATATAAATGAATTAAACTATAATAAATACTATATTGGAATAAGTATGTATTTGGTAATCTCTTATTATAATTATGGAAATTTGATAATAGTAATTTAATAATTTCTTTTATAAAAATTTAATTGGACAAAAATCTATCTTTTCAAAAATTTTATAAAAAAAAATTCAAGTTAATAATTTTCAAAACTAGTTAAGATTTATTCTAATCAAGAATATATTAGCTTGAGTTAAAATAAGATTAAAATTTTTGGCCATTTCTTTGCTTTCAAAATTCATCTTTAAATAACACATGAACATAGTTTATAAATATATATAAGTTTAAAACCTTAAGTATAAATTAATGTAAACATAACATATTAAAATAAACACTTGTATAATTAATATAAAAAGGTTTTAAACAATTGTAAATACATTAGTCAAGATTTAAATATTTGTTAATAATTGGACCCATGTAAAATACATTTGTCACCTATGTATCATTTGAATCAACAAATGACAACTTAAGTATAAAATGTAAACAACATTTAATTAGGAGCTAATATTCTTTCTTTCTAACTTACACTTGTGCTAAATATAGTTTATATCTAGTTATAAAAATATATATTGATATAGGAATTAAACATTTGTAAACTTTTAATACATGCACTTAACACTTGTAGTTTTTATAGCACATGTAGAGACAAATGGCATTTCTAGGTAGCATGTAAAAAAAAAAGGGCCGGTAATTCATTTTCTTCAATCAAAACATCAAAATCCTGCATTACTTGAAGCCTGATGCGTGTAAAACATTTACATCTCTGTTTTCAAATAACATGCTTCAGCCACTCAATTCTATTTTCAAAGAAAGCTCAAACCGAAAATCCTGTCATCATCATCAAATCAGCATTTTGAAGCATTTTCTTTTTAATCTGAAAGCAAAGCATGCATGTCTTCAACCTGGATTTCAAACTAAGTCAACATGCAAGTGAAATTTACAAAAGCCTGGAAAAAAAATGCAGTGTTGTTCTCTGTAAAAAAAAAAAAAAAAAAAAAAAAAAGAGGTGAGTAAATTTCTCTTTAGGCCCTGTTTTAATTAATCCCATGTGACAAACTTATATGGAATATTGAGTTTATGTCTGCATGCCTATTTTCTGGATTATGTCTGAACTGCTATATATCAATATGAATATCTATGTGAATATACATAAATACTCTATTCTGTTGATTCACAGGCTACATTTTCATTTGAAGAAAATTCATATATCTTTCCATGATCAAATTTAAAACATGATTCTTGAATATATATAATAAAAATGAAATGATGATCATTACAGGGTAGCATGAATCTTATTAAAATAGATTCAAGTATATGTATCAAGTATTTATCCCAAAAATATATTATTACAGTGAGTATCAAAGTAATGGGTAAATATCGAATTTGTTAATTCAAATTTTTGATCAAAAATTCTGGTTAGTGAAGCAGAATCATGAGTTTAGGTGTTTAAATTGAGATTTTTAGTTTGGGGTCTGATGAGATAATGGGGTTTGAATGAATTTGGGATTATCGCTAGTTTCTGGTGATCAGCGCGATGGATGTTCTCGGGGTCGTGGGCGAAGTTGCCTGAAGGGATGACGATCACGGGAAAATTGAGGAGGCATTTTATTATCGACCGTGGTGGCCGGAGTGAGGCAAACTAGGGTTTAGATACTAGCTGGGATCGGGTTTGTTTTCGAGGCCATTGCGGCAATGTCGAAGCGTCGAGCTTGATGGAATGGAGGAGAAGGAGGAGCGTATGACTCTGGCAAACTTCTAGGTCGGTCGCAAAAATTTCAGATGGTCAGAGGCGTTGGTGTTGGGTGAATGGACGGTTTGGGTCTGGGTTCTGGTGCCATCTACTTTACTCAATTTCGCTCTGGAGACCGTTACATAGTTCTGATGATCGGAATCATTTGGGATTATTGACGCCGACTTGGAGATGTCATCGACGGTGGGTCGGAGCGTTGGCGATGGCCGTGCACATGCACGAGTGATGTGCGTGTCTGATGTTGTTTTGGGAAGAAGTTGATTTCGGTATGTACTCGTGTTGTTTTGGTTGATGACTCGTGGTTAGCAGGAGGGTGTGAGAGACCGATATGGGTTAGTTATGCTCGGGGTGGTTGCTAATTTTGGGTTTTAAGTTAGTAGTTTTAAACTAGAGGAAAAATAAAATTTGTACAGATTTTAAACTAGAGAAGGAAGTGTTCGGGAATAAAAAAAAAAGTATATTAGTGGATAAAGTTTCTTAAGTTAATATCAACAAGTTTCATATATATATATATATATATATATATATATAGTTTAAATACAAATGTTTGAAATTAAATTATTTTGATGGATAATTATGTGTTAGGTTAATTATGAAATCACTAATTTTTTTTAAAATATAAGAATGTGATTAAATAAATAATTAAGCAATGAGATATTGAACTTTGAGATTAAAGTGATTTGTATAAATTAATTTCAAACTTTTAGTTTAAATAAGATATAAGTAAGTAATTAAATTAAGATAATGGGTTATCTTTGAATTAATTAAAGTCTTGAGACATTATAGGTTAGTTAATTTATTTACTTAACGAAAGTAATTAAAGGAATTAATTGATTTGTTTAAGTTAATTAATTGGTTTAATTAATTTAAATAATCACTTAATGATGGGGTTGAGTGTAATTACTTAATGAGGTTTATTAAATGTAATTACTTAGTGAAGTAATTTGTGATGGTAATTACAAGGTGTAGTTAATTGAGGATTGAAAGTAGTTTTGGGTTAATTAACTGGTGTAATTAATATGAAGAATATTGCTTAGTAGTGTTATTAATTGAGGAATTGACTAATAAAGGTTCTAGAAAGTTAATTAAGCAATGTAATTAATTTCAGAATGAGATTAATCAAGAGTGGTTAATAAATATAATTAATTAAAGATTAGGTATAATTACTTAAGGTAATTAATGATGAGTAATTTCTTAGTAAAGAAATGAGTGGATAATTACTGGATGTAATAAATTAAAAAGAAAATTACTTGATGGGAAGTAATTAAAGGATAATTACTTGGTGGAAGGAATTAAATGATAATTTCTCAGTGTAATTAAAGGATTAATAATATAATTAATCAAGGAGTGGGTTTAATTGATGAAGTAATTTAGGAAGTAAATTTCTGGTTGTGATTAATCAAGATTGATTAATAAATGCAATTAAGTTCAAAGTTAATTATTAATTGAAATTTAAGAATAATTAGCTAATGAAAGAAATTGGAGGATCGTTAATTAATGTAATTAATGAAAGTGATCAATTTTGCTTATTAATGATTGAATATTGATGAGTGCTTTTGACTGTTTGATATCTCTGATACGAATTGCTTTGTGATATGATATGTTGGTTTTAAAACGAGATAATTTAGTTATCTACCAATGATAAATTAATGTGGGTGACACTCTGTATTTGAATGTTGAATTGTAATTCACGCGAATATTTTGGATATGATGGTATTGAATTCGAAGAGACCGAAGTCGGGTATTAGTGAATACCCGAAACCACTTCGATTCATTATAGATTGATATGTGAAATCAATAAGATGGTTTGGAATGATTTAAGTAAATTGGACCATTTAATCTATGTTCTGACACTTAGAAATTAAGGTGTAAAATAAATTATGACTATAACAACTTGTGAAGTTGAAATTGATATAAGTTACCCGGGTACAGATAAGTTGTATACTTTTTGTATTCCTTGATAGATGGGTTTACTCACGCTGGTTTCCAGTCTGACCCGGGTGTTACTTTGATGTAATGCTCGGGTCAGACCGAGTATTACAGATTTTCAGGTAAGAACGTTCTGGAGCTCAAGAGGCGAGCTGGAGGGCTGAAGCGTATGGAGTGCTTTACCGCTGTGATATATTATTGTGTAATTGGGTCTTGTTGTTTAGACTATCCAGTGTTGTATATATGTGTAACTCTGATGTACTTAAATGTAAATTAACAAATATAGTTTTCTTTGTATAACTGATATTTTATTTGATATTATATTTGATCCACTGCGAATGTGAGGATTCTATGTCTTATTTCCGTCTTCTTCTTCTTTCTCTTTTCTTCTTTTCTTAACTATCTGGAAATTTCTGGATCGAAATTTTCGGGTCGTTACATTTGGTATCAGAGCTGAAGGTTAAGCGAGAACCTTGGCTCTGTTGGAATTACTCATTAAGGATAGGGTAAGTGGTACCCTAGGATGAGTTGAGTGTATATAAATATGAGAGAGCGTACTTGTTATTTTCTTATATAAAGGTTTTTAAATGATTTCAAAAGTAAATGAATGTTATATAAGAAATAGATTATCTATTATATTAAGGAAATTGGTTGTAATATTAATTAAATTAAAGGTAATAGTAAGAATTAAGTGATAATAGAATTACAACCTAATTGAAATTAAATTTAAAGACAAGTTTGAAATGGATTCAAACCGAAATTAAACCTTGAATTTGGGAAAGGTTTCAGGATAAGGATAATCAATTAATTTATGTCATTAATTGAACTTTATTTAATGAGATTAATTAATGGATAATAATTGAAAAATGATAAATAAAGAAGGAGTTACTTAATGAAGTAACTAGAGGTATGTAATTTAAGGGACAGTTACTTAATGAAAGTAATTAAGAAATAAGTTAATTACCGAATGTGATTAATTGGAATTAATCAATGATGTAATTAATTTAAAGAAATAATAAATAATATTATTTAAGGCACTTGAATGAAATGGTTCTATTTCAAATAAGAAATGCTTGAAAATTTTAAAGAAAATTTGTTTTGAATTAAAACCAAAGGTGGTTTAAATTTTAAAATTTGGCTTGGAGAGCCAAGAAGTAAATATATATATGCGTGGAAATACTTAAATATCAAAGATGGTTTGAGATAAATGTTATCCCGCTTTTTGGCAAAGCCGCGATACCAAAAGATTGATCGAAAGCGAAGGACAGTTCGCCTCAGAGGTTGATCGTACTTCCTTTCACCATGGATATCACTGAATTTTATCCGAGTCCGGATTGAGCTACAATTGATAGGACACGGCAAGAAAGACCACAGGAGTCAGCATTTCAAATTTCAAGTCAATCCGAGGTCGTATGCTCAAGTTATGATGGATTCAAGTTGAGAGAAATTAACCTTGCTCGGTTCGAATCCATCACCTCGAATCCATCCGGAACCTTCCCTAGTTCGAACCCAAGAAGCTTAACCATGCTTCGAATCCATCCGAGCAGGCACCGTGTTCGAATCCATAGCACAGTCACGCCACCTTCGAACCCATCAGGTTCGACTCCATCTAGTTCGAAACCATCCCATGGTCTTCCTTCGAACCCACCTCCCGAAGACATGCTTCGAAACCATCACAGAGGCCTTCTTCGAACCCATCTGTGATGCCATCTTCGAACCCATCCTGTGTAACTTCGTTCGAACCCACTAGGTCAACCAGCCACGATGACGTGTCTTCCATCGGTTCGAATGCGCCGAGATACGTGGAGTCGAAGCGGTCAACACGGAGTGAAGTCCGGATCGATTCGAAGTATGCGCTCCACATCACCACGAAGCCGCGTGCCATGATGGATTCGAAACCATCGTTTCGAATACATGGGTTCGAAACAGACAACTATGCCGAAGACCCAATTTCGAATCCAAGATATCTCCTAACCTATTGATCCAAATGCCACGAAATTTTCACTGAAGCTTGTGTACATGTTGAAGAATGTCCACGCCAAATTTCGCCTCGATTGGATGAATTCTTGATCGGTTCGAATGGAGTTCGAACCGATGCCAAAGTGGGCCCAAACTTCCTGAGACCGTGCATGTGGGCCCCCTCACGTGCCAGTCGTGGTCTCCCGAGTTTTCAGCGAAATATCAGCAGCCTACGCCTATAAATAGAGCCCCAGGGCCAACAGAAAAGGGATCTTCTGACTCTGAGACGCCGAGACTCTGCCGGATCAAGATCTCCATCATCCTATATCATAACTTGATTGTTGATTTCGAATTTCCAGTTGTAACTTGCTGTTGATCGCTGTAACAACTTGTAATCATTGAAAGAGAATCAATAAAACATCAAAAAACTTCACAGTGGACGTAGGCAACACGCTGAACCACTATAAATTGCTTGTCTACGCATTTATCTTACTGTTGATTGGAGTTTTTGTTAGATAATACCTGTTTTGAACTTGTATTCTTGACTATTATCTCTTCAACGACTCCCGAAGAGTGTTGTGCCCAATTTTGACACAAACACTTTGGTGCTTTCACTGAGAAAACCCAGATTTTCTCCTGCTCCTTGGATCTATCTTCGATACCGGATTGCATAAATCTAAGAGAGAGATCCAGATCGTTAAATCCAACTTCTTCCCCTTCTATTCAGATTTGCATAAAGTCTAGGAAAGGAACTCAACTCTAAAGATGGTTAGCACAAGAACCACCTCAAACGCCGTCAATCAAGAAGAACAGGATAGACAGAATCCTGCCCCTCTACCTCCATCTAATCAAGATGCCGCTGGGCACCCAGAGCCGTCGGGTCCGGTTACCCGACAAGAATTGCAGTTGTTACTCCAAGAGCTGACCCAGAGTCGGCGACAACTAGAAGAACAGCTGCGCGCTAACGCTGAGTTAATTAACAAGCTGGATCGCCAAAAACGAAAAAGATCCATGAGAGATCGTGCTTATCGCTCTTCCAGCGAAAGTTCTTCATCTTCTGATTATCATAACCGACCTCCACGACCCCGGTTAAATGAGGGTCGTATGCCACCCGCTGGAAACCAACCGACATTGACCGTTGGACAAATAAGAGTTGGTCCGTCATCCAGTTTCCAAACCGGACCCTCCTCCCGAGGGGGTGCCATTCCTCACCACGCCGCTGAATACCGCACAGCTAGCGTTGCGGCTGAACCGGGGGTCGACGCTCGAGATCAGTCGGACCCGGACCGTCGTCAAAGCGATCATACTCCTGAACCGTACGTCCCAGAGGACTATGAGCCGAGAAGGCAAGATGCGAACCGTCGACGATATCCGGTTCAAACCCAAAGTATGGAACGTGACCATACTCCGGCGCAAATGCCGGATCTTTCAACTATGATACGTCAGATGATTCGTGAGAGTCAGGGATTCACAAACGACGATTGGGGAGTTTCCCGAAGTCACACTCCCTTTACGGACGACATTCTTAATGCTGAACCCCCACGGCGATTCCGAATGCCCACTCTGCCCATGTATGAGGGAAACTCCGATCCCAATCAACATATTCTAAAATATGAATGGTCAATGACAGCTGCCAGAGCCGACGACGCTGTGAAATGTCGTAGTTTCCCCATATCCCTGGGGGGCATCGCCACCATGTGGTTCACCCGATTGCCTCCTCGATCCGTCTCCTCATTCGACCAGCTGGCCACAAAATTCGTTGAGCAATTTCGCATGCACGTCGCGAGGCCGAAAGATGTCAACATTCTATCTAGTGTCACACAAGCTCCCGGAGAGACACTCAGACACTACTTAGAAAGATTCCATACTGCATGTGCGGAGATTAGTAATCCAAATGATAACTCCATCCTTATGGCGTTAACTAAGGGGATCGACCCCGATTCTGAATTTGGCAATTGGCTAGCTGGGAAACCACCTGCGTCATTGGACCGTTTCCATGCCAAAGCTGCTCAATTCCTGAGACGGGAAGACGCGAAACAGTCTAGGAAGCAAACTGACGCAGGACCAAATGCGGGAGGAACCCAAAGCAATGTTGCAATAAAACAATCCGGTGAGAGCTCCGGAAAAGTTAAGTTGAACATTAAAAATAAACAAGCTCGGCGGAGAGAGAGCGTGAATCTACTTAAAAAACAAGATCAAAATCGCGGTCCGCAACGCAAAAATCCGAAGTTCGACAGTTATACTCCTTTGAATACTTCATTTGAGGACTTGTATTTGCGGACCCGTAATGCGATTCAATATGAAAAACCTGCTCCAAGACCGTCGTCGGAGAGGCAAATCCAGACGGGAAAATTTTGCAGGTTCCATGAAGGCTGCGGGCTCGATACGAACGAGTGTCGTCACCTACAAGATCTTGTTGAAAAACTGGTCAGGGAAGGGAAACTGGAACAGTTTGTGCGGACACCGCAGCCCAGAGATGCGGGCCCATCCAATCCAATCAATGAACCCAATCGACCTAGGCAGGGGGACTCGACTTGTCCCCGTGGGAGATTGGTGATAAACGCCATCAGTGGCGGGCCTACTCATTTAGAAGCCTGGAACGACAAAGAACCTCGTCACTGTAGCACATGACAGGCTCCTTCAATCCATGAATACTTTACAATTTCTTTTATGTTCTGAATTTTGAATTTGTAATAAGGCACTGACTTTGCCACATTTTCTCATTTCAGCGAATAAAATGCTATCTCTTCAAGCTAAAGCTGTGATTCACCGAATACAACATTCAACAATCACGACACACGAAGAGCTAAGTTCCATCGAACAATGGAATTTATTCAAATAGCGAGTGACTGCGTTACAACCGGCCACTCACTAAGTGAAATCCCAGCTCGGGGGCAAGCCAACACATCGAAGGCTGAACTGGACCAACACACGACAGTCCACTTAATAATTCGTTCCCAGAGTGCGAACGGACTCCAACTTCCCACTGCGCGAATTGGAGTATAAACATTCAATAATTCGTTCCTGGAGTGCGAACGGACTCCAACTTCCCACAGCGCGAATTGGAGTATAAACACTTAACAATTCGTTCCCAGAGCACGAACGGGCTCCAAATTCCCACAGCGTGAATTGGAGTATAAACATTTAATAATTCGTTCCCGGAGTGCGAACGGACTCCAAATTCCCGGAGGGTGAATTGGAGTATAAACATTCAATAATTCGTTCCCGGAGTGCGAACGGACTCCAAATTCCCGGAGCGCGAATTGGAGTATAAACACTTAATAATTCGTTCCCAGAGTGCGAACGGACTCCAAATTCCCGGAGTGTGAATTGGAGTATAAACATTCAACAATTCGTTCCCGGAGTGCGAACGGACTCCAACTTCCCACAGCGTGAATTGGAGTATAAACATCAATTCAAAGTTCCCGGAGTGCGAACCGAAGTATCAACACCAACTTCATGATCCCCAAAACATGAATTGGGGTATAAACATAAGTTACGGGTTCCCGGAGCGCGAACCGAAGCATCCGTGCACACTCCAGATTCCCGAAGTGCGAGTTGGAGTATAAACGTCAATTCCGGGTTCTTGAAGTAAAAACCCAAACATACATGTTTTATCCAAGTTTTCGGCGTGTGAATTGGAGCACAAACACCAAGTTAAAGTTCCCGTAGTGCGAACTAAAGTGTTAATACTAACTCCGAGTTAGTAGAATGCAAGTTGGAATGTGAACATCATTCCCAAGTTCCCGGAGCGCGAACCACGTTACAAGCATCAATAACACTCGAACTCCTGGAATGCAAACCAGGTTATCGATCTCAAATTATTCTAAGTCCCCGGAAGGCGGACGTGTGCTCAAAACTTGCAACAAGTGCGATCAACCATCATAAATACAAGTGTTGTTCCCCAAAACTGGGGGGCACGAAAGCTAAATATTACTCGCTAACCGAAGTGATACAACGTCCGAAGTTCAACTCATTCATCAATCACAACGTGTGACCATGATCTTCAGACTTGGAAAATGAGACGAACTCTACTTAAACGGTAAAAACACCACAAGTACACCGGACCGAAAACAAGGCATTGCAAGTACTTAAGCACAAATAAAACAAGAGTTGAAACAAAGAAATAAAATTTTATTTCAACTAACTTAAAACGAGGACTTACACGTAGGTAAGTTCTTCCAAAAAAGAATGCCTACTAGCAGGGGCCGAACCTGCATCTATACACGACCTATTAACAAAAAAAAAAACGAAGACAAGTGCCTATCTACCAAAACATCTACTTGAGAAGCTGATTTATTTCTTCTTTTTCCTTCTAACTAGTGGTACATCATCAGTGTCACTAGGGATAGAAATTCTTCGTTTTGAATGTCTCCCCCCCGGCGGTGGCTCTTCGACAGGAGGCATGATGTCAATATCCTCCTCGGAGCTCGAGTCTACATGGAGGCTACCTGCCGGAGGAGTAGGGGGAACTGGATCCGTAACGGAAGTTGAGACCGTGCCACCCGATGGCGCTACCGTAGCAGGTGCAGGACTCTGCGCCGCCGTGTTGCCGCCAACGATACCGCTATGCCCCGCGGCCTCTATTTCGGCGTTAATCTCGGCCAAAATTTCTTCATCACGAGTCGCATGGGCTTGGCTGGGGGCATCTTCGGCCTGCATCGAAGAACTTGAAGACGGCGGGAGGCTACTAACGATGATAAATGGTAAGTCAGAGAAAGAAGCACCCTGCTCGCCGAGCAGTTCACTCTCCATTTGTTCGTCAGCAGACAGGGATCCCCCCTGCGTCGTCTCAGCAGATACCGCGGTCACAACAGTAGTCTCGGTAGCGATGGCCTTATCTCCTCTGCTTGATTCTTGAGCCACAACAGTCGGCGCAACTCCAGTCACTAGGCAAAAAATAAGAAATTATTAAAAACTGCTACAAAACAAACACTCTATTCAGAAAACGCTTGAGATAACTTCGGAATACCTTCCCCAGTTTTGCTCGTAGACGGCTGAACGGCTTCGGAAGTACGCTCATGAATAGGAGATAAGCGCGGCTGTTCCGGGTCGTAAGCAGGAACAGGTTGCAGACTGACCACAGATATAGGCATCGACGAAGATGGTGTGGTGACTTCAGTGATAGCAGAATGGTGCTCAACGCCTGACCCCTCTCCGACCTCCAGGGAACGACCACCGATCATTTCCTTCTCATGAGCGATGATAGCGTCATGAAGAACCTTCTTCTCATCATCTGTGAGCAGCCGATTCTCCAGTTCGAATCGATCGACCGCTTCACCTGGGTGCGCTTCCTCTTCCTCCTCAACCAATCGGTCCCAAGCGCTACGAAGGTGAACTGGATAATCTTGAAGCCAGGCCAAGTTTCTGTGCTTCAACACATTGGCGTTGTAAGTTATGAGCAAATCTTCAATATCGGCCTCTAGCCTGGCCTCTGCATGTTGAACCTTCTCCTCCTCCTCTGCTTCGACCGCCTGAACTTTGGCCACGGCCGCATCTCTCTCAGTGCGAAGCACTACGGCTTGCTCGCAGGCCTCTTGCGCCGTATTATGCGCGTCATCTCTATCTTTAATAATCTCAGCAAATTTAGCCTTGAGCTCATTAAGTTCTTTTAGCGCCGCATCCCGCTCAGCAGTGACGACAGTGTTCCGATGGTCCATGTCTTCCACCGTAACATAGTGCTCCTTTTTCATTCTATCCATGGCTGCTTGAGCTTCGTCGACCTTTGTAAGAGCCTCCATCTCTGATTTTCGAGACGATTCAGCCTCAGTATTCAGCACCTGTATGATGCGGTCTCTTTGAGCCAACTCGGTTTGAAGCTTTTCGATGGTAGCAGCTCATTCGAAGGCCAACGCCGATGCCTTATCGGCCGCCCTATACCACGCCTTGTATTGGGAGTAGAAGTCATGCACATAGTCGAGCGCTAACCGCTCAGCCTCCGGCGGGACCCTTTTCAGGTTCGGGGGAAAGGCGTAGTTGTCAAAGCAGATATTCGGGAACTCCCTCTTTAGTTGCGCAAGTCTAATTGCCCCTTCTCCCGAGATCTCTGTAGGAGGCTGCTCTGCGACTATCGGGGTCATCGCCTCGGATCGGGAAGCTTGGGAAACCGACGTATATCGAGAAGACTCGGAAGGATGAGGGACATGAGCAGGAGGTTGTACGGGATCTCTGGAAGGAGGAGGAGTACGCGACCGCGATCGACGCTTATAGCCCCTGTCCGTGTCATATCTCTCGTGACTAGAATACCCAGAGCGTCCCTGGTCATAATACCCAGGACGCCCCTGATCATAACCTCTATCCCCTTCACGTCTACGCGAATCGTAATATGAAGGCTTGCGGGCGTGTCGAAGACTCCCAAGCATTGAACCTCGCTTAGACATGATATCTGCGAAGCAAAATAAAATAGAATTAATCACCTTTCAAAACAGATAGTTTTCAGTCAAAGGTTATGCAGTGTCGTGAAATGTGTATGAATATGCATCCCCCCCGACCAACCGGAAGTGTCGACCTCGCTAGTAATAAGAGGCTCGTTCAATTCTAAGGTGCGATGGAATTCCTCCAACCCGGCATCATGTTGAAAAGACACATCGTCCGGGATTGGAAGATCGGCAAGCCCTTCAAAAAGATTTTCAGTTCTCGAAGGAGACGTCTCCGAGATTCTAACTCCGGGAGCAGAACGGGCCGTGACGACCGATTTCCATCTCCCCTTCTTACTTGACTTAACCATGGTAGCCTTGCCTTTTCTCTGCTCCGCGACATCCGGAGCTGCGTCAGTAGGCCCGGTCAGCGGCTCATCATCGGTGTGGGTTCTTTCAGAGTCCGCTTCCTCAGCTGTGGTAACTCTGGGTTTCTTGTGCTTGACTCGTTTCTTCGAGACGACCCTTAGTGCCACTTCAAAACTTATGCTCTGCCCTTGTTCGATCAAACCGCAGGCCCGGAGATTCCTATCCGTCAATAACACATCGATATCCCTATCTCCATCCGGGACTTCTCGAAGCACTCGCACCATCTCCCTAAAGTGCTCGCCTTCAGGTCGCTGAATCACCGCTGCAAAAAAGAATAAAACATAAGTTCCACTTCGGCTGCGATTGTCATAGTAATTATTTACAAACTCAATTATACTCACGTCTGAATAGCCATCGTCGGGCGAATCCAGGAGGACATCTGACATAAAACCATTCTGTCCTATAATAGCTCAACCTGGTCCAGGACCCGGTAACCACTTGGCAGTTTCTCACCGCTTCTAGGAATGTGAAGGAGGGATAATCACCCCGAGTTTTGAAATTGAACAAGTATCTGATCTCAATTGGGAGCGGTGGTCGATGGAGATATTCCATAAATGCGATGAACACGCTATTGATCGACGCATATCCGTTCGGGTGCAGCTGAGATGGGGCGATCCTCAAGAACGACAATACTTCCCTTATGTACTCGTTGAATGGTGGAAGTGTCCCGGCCGCGCACGCGTGGCGGTTAAATGCCGTATATCCCTCCGGTGGATTATGCGGTCTATCATTCGGCCCCGGCAGTAGCACATCATCCAGCGACAGGCCGTGTCTCAAACATATTCTCCCCAACATGTCTTCAGAGATATTGGACGGAACGGAATCTGATGGATTGGCAATGAACGACGCATCGGGAAGTACATCCGGAGCTGGACCAATAATCTCAGGATCAATATCAGGAATCTCTAGCCTCGGAGAGACTGCAACTTGAGTCTCCTGCTGCTGTGAACTTGACGGTTCCATAACCAGCTAACTCACGAGAAACCATCATTAGACGACAAAAACCCGTGCGTTCCCCAGTGTAACGTGTATGAGTGTGTGTTGTGCAGTGACATGCATTACTTGAATAAATATTGCAGAGAAAAAGAAACATGCAAACGACAAGGTTACGGAGTCCAGCTATAATGACCGTCATCGCTGACCGTCATCACCAGTCTGTTTCCATGATGGAAATTGGTTCGGGTAGAAGTTGTTATAGTTCCATCGACGAGCTTCAAAAGGTAGTCATGTATGCAGTTTAATATTCAAGTCCAAATATGCAGGAATGAAGCTCGTCGGAGTTATGCTCGGAAAATTTCAAATTTTGGTATCCATCACGTAGGGTTCGAAACCATCACCAGGACTTCGTTCGAACCCATCCTGACGTTGCTTCGAACCCATGCGTTCGAACCCATCCTGACGTCTCTTCGAATCCTAGCGTTCGAATCCATCCTGACTTCGCTTCGAACCCATGCGTTCGAATCCATCCTGACGCGCTTCAAACCGATAGAGAGGTGACAAGTTCGAACCGATCCACTTCGTATCGATACAAAGATGTGGACTTCGAAACGATAGCCTATGGGTTCGAACCCATCGGTTCGAATGGATCCCTCGAATCCCTTGATCGATGCGAACTACACATCCCAGCAAGGACATTCCAAGGATCGATTCGAAATCCAGTAAGAAGACGCCACCGTCATCGTTTCGAACTCGAGCCAACGTATCGGTTTGAATCCCCCCCAAACCAGATCTGGTTTTGCCAATCTCGAAGCTACGCAATCGATAAAAAGAAACAGGTTCAAAATGACTTCGCTGTTTGAATCCGAGGCTAGTTACCTAGTTTGGATGACGAATTCAAGGAATTGAAGATTCAGATCTTGAACGGTTCGAAAGAGCGACACTGAGTTTTCTCTTTTGGAGCTCTGAGACGATGAAGAGCACAATAAAAAGCAGGCAACAGTAAAAGTGAAAAGTGAAAAATGCCGTGGTCTTTGCTATTTATATGGGGAGTTGGAGATGACTGAATCGATTCGCGTGCCGGTGCACTCGACCGTTTACAACAGGTCAGAATGCAGAGCCGGTTCGAAATCCACTTTCGAACCCATACAGTTTGAGGCTCCATCGTGTGAAGCACACGGACCACTACCACGAACAAAAGTCTCGAAACCATCCCTTGACATCGGTTCGAATGTCAATTTCGAACCCATCCTTACACAAGCGTACTCCATCCCTTCACATCGGTTCGAATGTCAATTTCGAACCCATCACTACCCAAGTGTATTCCAGCCTTTCAGATCGGTTCGAATGACAATTTCGAATCCATCATAACAGCAAGCGTACCGCGTCCATACAAACGTGGATTTCGAACCCATCAATGCTCGAATGCATCGGTTCGAAACATTACGCTCACGCAGTACAAATTCGATTCCTTTAACCTTCTACATCGATTCAGGAGAGGATCGATACGAAGGAACCTTTCAAAACAACCACCAAGCGTTGTCTCAATTCAAATTTCAAAGTTGGTTCAGGAGAGAATCAATACGAAATTCTATAGCAAACCAAACTGACAACAACTCGTGGACGCACGACGTTAACAACGGTCAAATTAACATATGCACATACATGTTGGACTAACGTTCAATTTTGAATATTCACAGGGATCAAACACTCATCCTGTTACAAATGCGACAGCCAACGGCTAAGCACTATTATACAGCAATCAATCATATCAACGCAAGGTTACAGCAGTACAACATACGAGTTACGGCAAAAAAAAGAGCAATGATTGTTCAGATAGAGATTGCAGCTATTCAATGCACGTCATGTTCCCACGAGACGTACTTTGGGGGGCAAAATGTTATCCCTCTTTTTGGCAAAGCCGCGATACCAAAAGATTGATCGAAAGCGAAGGACAGTTCGCCTCAGAGGTTGATCGTACTTCCTTTCGCCATGGATATCACTGAATTTTATCCGAGTCCGGATTGAGCTACAATTGATAGGACACGGCAAGAAAGACCACAGGAGTCAGCATTTCAAATTTCAAGTCAATCCGAGGTCGTATGCTCAAGTTATGATGGATTCAAGTTGAGAGAAATTAACCTTGCTCGGTTCGAATCCATCACCTCGAATCCATCCGGAACCTTCCCTAGTTCGAACCCAAGAAGCTTAACCATGCTTCGAATCCATCCGAGTAGGCACCGTGTTCGAATCCATAGCACAGTCACACCACCTTCGAACCCATCAGGTTCGACTCCATCTAGTTCGAAACCATCCCATGGTCTTCCTTCGAACCCATCCTCCCGAAGACATGCTTCGAAACCATCACAGAGGCCTTCTTCGAACCCATCTGTGATGCCATCTTCGAACCCATCCTGTGTAACTTCGTTCGAACCCACTAGGTCAACCAACCACGATGACGTGTCTTCCATCGGTTCGAATGCGCCGAGATACGTGGAGTCGAAGCGGTCAACACGGAGTGAAGTCCAGATCGATTCGAAGTATGCGCTCCACGTCACCACGAAGCCGCGTGCCATGATGGATTCGAAACCATCGTTTCGAATACATGGGTTCGAAACAGACAGCTATGCCGAAGACCCAATTTCGAATCCAAGATATCTCCTAACCTATTGATCCAAATGCCACGAAATTTTCACTGAAGCTTGTGTACATGTTGAAGAATGTCCACTCCAAATTTCGCCTCGATTGGATGAATTCTTGATCGGTTCGAATGGAGTTCGAACCGATGCCAAAGTGGGCCCAAACTTCCTGAGACCGTGCATGTGGGCCCCCTCACGTGCCAGACGTGGTCTCCCGAGTTTTCAGCGAAATATCAGCAGCCTACGCCTATAAATAGAGCCCCAGGGCCAACAGAAAAGGGATCTTCTGACTCTGAGACGCCGAGACTCTGCCGGATCAAGATCTCCATCATCCTATATCATAACTTGATTGTTGATTTCGAATTTCCAGTTGTAACTTGCTGTTGATCGCTGTAACAACTTGTAATCATTGAAAGAGAATCAATAAAACATCAAAAAACTTCACAGTGGACGTAGGCAACACGCCGAACCACTATAAATTGCTTGTCTACGCATTTATCTTACTGTTGATTGGAGTTTTTGTTAGATAATACCTGTTTTGAACTTGTATTCTTGACTATTATCTCTTCAACGACTCCCGAAGAGTGTTGTGCCCGATTTTGACACAAACAATAAACTCTAAGTGTTGAGTTTTAAATTTGGAATGAGATATGATACCCAAAGTGAAAGTTTTTGAACTTAATAAGTGGGAAGATTATTTATGTGAAGTTTAAAATTTGAAAAGGGAGTTCGAATTGGGTAAGGTTGACTGGATTAAGTGAATTGAGTTCAATTTGGGAAAAGTTAAATATGTTGGGATGTTCAACCTGATTTGTAAATTTTAAGATGAAATTAAGATTAACTTAGAAAGTTAAATGGTTGATTTGAATTAGGGAGTTTAAGTGATCTCAAATTGGGTTTGAGATCTGGAAATTGTAAATTGATGAATGGTTTAAGATGAATTAGATAATATCATCCTATTGTTGTTAAAAATCTTTAAGTTGTGGATTAGATTTGTTTAAATGAATGAGAAATGGAGTATGGTAATCCATTGTTGGGATAAAAAGGTAAATTGATTTAAAGGAATTAAATCAACATTTGAAGTATTAACTCGAATTTATATAATTCGAGATGGTTTAAAATTTGAAATTTGAATTAGTTCAAATTGAATTTGATTTGAAGTAATTAAAAGTGTGATTGAAGATGTATGAGTATAAGATTCAAATGGAAAATTTGAATTGGATTAATTTGTAGCGATTTGAAATTGAAGTGGATTCAATTTGAAATTTGTCCAAATTTATTGGAATAATTTGGAATTATAATTAAAGTTGAATAATTTTAAATTCAAATAGAATTTGAATTAAATATTGAAAAGAAATCAAGGATGATTCAACTTGATTTGGAAATAGAGTTTGAAATTGGGGTTAATTCAAACTGGAGTTGAAATAGGTTGGAATTGAAGCGGGTTCAATTGAAATGATATTAGTCCAAAGTGATTGGAATAACTTAGGATTGTAATTAAAGTTGAATATGTTTAAAATCAAATGGAATTTGATTTAAATTTGAAAAGGAATTGAGAATAAATTCAACTTGAATTGGGATAGAATCAATTTCAATGGGAATTGAAATTATTTAAAATGGGAATTGGGTCAATTTAAATGGTAGAGAAAATTTAAATTGAATTGATGAGAATGGAGATTGGGAATTGAACAGTTTTGACTCTGGACTATTTTTAATATATAAATTGTTTTAATATAAACCTATTTTCAAAGCTATTTATTATATATACAACTTTTCTTTAAAAGCCAAACTATCTTATACTGGTTTTACAATTATTTTTGAAACTGTTTAACAATTTTCTAACTATTTTATAAACTAATTACTATTTTCAACTACTGATTACTGTTTTATATCTATTTTGCAATTATTTTACAATTACTGAACTATTTTATAGCTATTTTACAAACTAGTAATTATTTTTCAACTACTTATATATTTTTAAAATTTTAAGCTATTTTCTAAATAAACTGGACAGAGTTAAACTGTTATTGGATGGATACCCAATCGAGATAAGAATAGAGGTGATAATCCAAATGGATTGAAGCAATTAAGAAGTAAGTGAATGAAATTTAAAGTAAATGTGAATAGAAATGAAATTAATTTGGCTAATAACCAATAAAGATAAATACGTAGGGTGTACGTATGTTATTCTATTCGCATAGTAATGTGATCCAGATTCTAGCATAGAATTTCGAGATAGTTATATCGACCCGAGTTGGAATTTTCCACTCGATTTTTGAAGGCGAACCTGGTTATGGATTGTTGATTGGTTCTGGATGTTCTCTATCATAGTTATGACTATGCAAGGAGAATGACGGTTTCTGATCAAGAAACCAGATGTGTGTCTGCACTAGGAAGTCGGGTGGACGATACCAGTTCGGAAATGAAATTGTGTGATCGAGTGAGCGATCAGATTGGTATGGCGTACGGATGATATGTGTACATCGTACGGATTTGAATGAAAATGGTATTGAAAAGAGTTTAATCAAATTTGAATATTTGATTTTGAGTAAACAAAATTAAATATCTTTGTTTTATGAGATGAAACTCCCCTTGTTGAATCTTTTGCCAGTAGAAAAGGGTTTTTGGAAATGTTTGAAGTATAAAAGGAGTTTTATACAAATTTGGAATGATCCAAAGTTTTGAAAGAATTTATATATCTGGATATATATATATAAAGGATCATATGAGGATTTTGGAAAGAGGTTTTGGGAACCTATGGATTTGGAAAGGCTTTTGATTTTTGGGTAAAATCAATATTGAATTTGGAAAGCCTAGTTTGAGAATTATCGATTTTGGGATAATCGATTTTGTGTAAAGGAGCTTTGTATGATATCATACTAGGTGTATGATTTGAAGATACTATATATGTATAGTATAAAATGTTTTGATGATGCTCTGGGGAAAAAGGCGCTCCCTTGGAATGGACTTCTCAGGAGTACCACCGGGTGGTACTGCCTTGAGCCCCAAGGGAGGGTTCTAAAGTTGATCCTGTGAGGAGTCCGGACAAAACTAGTTCCTGAGGATTGTTGGGTAGCGAAAGTCGATGGCGTTGATGCCTACAGGGGCATTTGGGTTATGCTGTGACGACAGTGTAACTCGATGTCGCTGCGATCTACTGTGGGGACCATAGCGAAAATCGTGTGGAGGATGACTGTCAACGGTCTACACTTGATTTTGCCGGGAAGGCAACGCAACATCGGTAGATTGCGATCTATGGTCAAGTGGAGTGGAGAAGTTTCATTTTTTGGTAGCGAAAGTCGAGGGCGCTGATGCCTACAGTTATATGAGTTTTTGCTGTGATAGCAACGTAACCCCAGTTGTAGCTGCGATCTGTAGCGGGGTTCCATGGTGTAATCGTGGGGCGCGGAGGCCTACAGTTATCTGTGGATTTTGTCGGGACGGCAACGTAATCACCGGGTTAACTGCGACCATGGATGGGGGTGATGATTTCCAGAGCATTCTCACTAAAGATATATCCTCTATTTTCAAAAACGGTTTTCAATATTTTCAATAAACCTATTTTTGAAAGTATTTTCACTGGATGTTGAAAATGAGTCTGCCAAGCACTTATAGATTTTCAGTCGTACGCCTGATCAACGTATGACTGAATTTCTGTGAGAATAAGGATGGACTGGTTGAAACATCGAGTTATAAAAAGTATTTTCATAAAAACTATTTTACTATATAGATTTTAAAAGTGTTTTAAAATAATCAAAGAGAAATTTATCTGATTACAAGCATTTTAATAAAATTTTGGCTTCGTTTCTTTTCAAGGACGAAAAGATTCAAAGGGGGGAGGAATGTGATAACCCGGGTTTTGTACATCTGTAAATTGACAAATAAGAATAGCTGGATATTATATAAATGAATTAAACTATAATAAATACTATATTGGAATAAGTATGTATTTGGTAATCTCTTATTATAATTATGGAAATTTGATAATAGTAATTTAATAATTTCTTTTATAAAAATTTAATTGGACAAAAATCTATCTTTTCAAAATTTATAAAAAAAAATCAAGTTAATAATTTTCAAAACTAGTTAAGATTTATTCTAATCAAGAATATATTAGCTTGAGTTAAAATAAGATTAAATTTTTTGGCCATTTCTTTGCTTTCAAAATTCATCTTTAAATAACGCATGAACATAGTTTATAAATATATATAAGTTTAAAACCTTAAGTATAAATTAATGTAAACATAACATATTAAAATAAACACTTGTATAATTAATATAAAAAGGTTTAAACAATTGTAAATACATTAGTCAAGATTTAAATATTTGTTAATAATTGGACCCATGTAAAATACATTTGTCACCTATGTATCATTTGAATCAACAAATGACAACTTAAGTATAAAATGTAAACAACATTTAATTAGGAGCTAATATTCTTTCTTTCTAACTTACACTTGTGCTAAATATAGTTTATATCTAGTTATAAAAATATATATTGATATAGGAATTAAACATTTGTAAACTTTTAATACATGCACTTAACACTTGTAGTTTTTATAGCACATGTAGAGACAAATGGCATTTCTAGGTAGCATGTAAAAAAAAAGGGCCTGTAATTCATTTTCTTCAATCAAAACATCAAAAGCCTGCATTACTTGAAGCCTGATGCGTGTAAAACATTTACATCTCTGTTTTCAAATAACATGCTTCAGCCACTCAATTCTATTTTCAAAGAAAGCTCAAACCAAAAATCCTGTCATCATCATCAAATCAGCATTTTGAAGCATTTTCTTTTTAATCTGAAAGCAAAGCATGCATGTCTTCAACCTGGATTTCAAACTAAGTCAACATGCAATTGAAATTTACAAAAGCCTGGAAAAAAATGCAGTGCTGTTCTCTGCAAAAAAAAAAAAAAAAAAAAAAAAGAGCTGAGTAAATTTCTCTTTAGACCCTGTTTTAATTAATCCCATGTGACAAACTTATATGGAATATTGAGTTTATGTCTGCATGCCTATTTTCTGGATTATGTCTGAACTGCTATATATCAATATGAATATCTATGTGAATATATATAAATACTCTGTTCTGTTGATTTACAGGCTACATTTTCATTTGAAGAAAATTCATATATCTTTCCATGATCAAATTTAAAACATGATTCTTGAATATATATAATAAAAATGAAATGATGATCATTACAGGGTAGTATGAATCTTATTAAAATAGATTCAAGTATATGTATCAAGTATTTATCCCAAAAATATATTATTACAGTGAGTATCAAAGTAATGGGTAAATATCGAATTTGTTAATTCAAATTTTTGATCATAAATTCTGGTTAGTGAAGCAGAATCATGAGTTTAGGTGTTTAAATTGAGATTTTTAGTTTGGGGTCTGATGAGATAATGGGGTTTGAATGAATTTGGGATTATCGCTAGTTTCTGGTGATCAGCGCGATGGATGTTCTCGGGGTCGTGGGCGAAGTTGCCTGAAGGGATGACGATCACGAGAAAATTGAGGAGGTATTTTATTATCGACCGTGGTGGTCAGAGTGAGGCAAACTAGGGTTTAGATACTAGCTGGGATCGAGTTTGTTTTCGAGGCCATTGCGGCAATGTCGAAGCGTCGAGCTTGATGGAATGGAGGAGAAGGAGGAGCGTATGACTCTGGCAAACTTCTAGGCCGGTCGCAAAAATTTCAGATGGTCAGAGGCGTTGGTGTTGGGTGAATGGACGGTTTGGGTCTGGGTTCTGGTGCCATCTACTTTACTCAATTTCGCTCTGGAGACCGTTACATATTCTGATGATCGGAATCATTTAGGGTTATTGACGCCGACTTGGAGATGTCATCGGCGGTGGGTCGGAGCGTTGGCGATGGCCGTGCACATGCACGAGTGATGTGCGTGTCTGATGTTGTTTTGGGAAGAAGTTGATTTCGGTATGTACTCGTGTTGTTTTGGTTGATGACTCGTGGTTAGCAGGAGGGTGTGAGAGACCGATATGGGTTAGTTATGCTCGGGATGGTTGCTAATTTTGGGTTTTAAGTTAGCAGTTTTAAACTAGAGGAAAAATAAAATTTGTACAGATTTTAAACAAGAGAAGGAAGTGTTCGGGAATAAAAAAAAATAAGTATATTAGTGGATAAAGTTTCTTAAGTTAATATCAACAAGTTTCATATATATATATATATATATATATATATATATATATATAGTTTAAATACAAATGTTTGAAATTAAATTATTTTGATTGATAATTATATGTTAGGTTAATTATGAAATCACTAATTTTTTTTAAAATATAAGAATGTGATTAGATAAATAATTAAGCAATGAGATATTGAACTTTGAGATTAAAGTGATTTGTATAAATTAATTTCAAACTTTTAGTTTAAATAAGATATAAGTAAGTAATTAAATCAAGATAATGGGTTATCTTTGAATTAATTAAAGTCTTGAGATATTATAGGTTAGTTAATTTATTTACTTAACGAAAGTAATTAAAGGAATTAATTGATTTGTTTAAGTTAATTAATTGGTTTAATTAATTTAAATAATCACTTAATGATGGGGTTGAGTGTAATTACTTAATGAGGTTTATTAAATGTAATTACTTAGTGAAGTAATTTGTGATGGTAATTACAAGGTGTAGTTAATTGAGGATTGAAAGTAGTTTTGGGTTAATTAACTGGTGTAATTAATATGAAGAATATTGCTTAGTAGTGTTATTAATTGAGGAATTGACTAATAAAGGTTCTAGAAAGTTAATTAAGCAATGTAATTAATTTCAAAATGAGATTAATCAAGAGTGGTTAATAAATATAATTAATTAAAGATTAGGTATAATTACTTAAGGTAATTAATGAGGAGTAATTTCTTAGTAAAGAAATGAGTGGATAATTACTGGATGTAATAAATTAAAAAGAAAATTACTTGATGGGAAGTAATTAAAGGATAATTACTTGGTGGAAGGAATTAAACGATAATTTCTCGGTGTAATTAAAGGATTAATAATATAATTAATCAAGGAGTGGGTTTAATTGATGGAGTAATTTAGAAAGTAAATTTCTGGTTGTGATTAATCAAGATTGATTAATAAATGCAATTAAGTTCAAAGTTAATTATTAATTGAAATTTAAGAATAATTAGCTAATGAAAGAAATTGGAGGATCGTTAATTAATGTAATTAATGGAAGTGATCAATTTTGCTTATTAATGATTGAATATTGATGAGTGCTTTTGACTGATTGATATCTCTGATACGAATTGCTTTGTGATATGATATGTTGGTTTTAAACCGAGATAATTTAGTTATCTACCAATGATAAATTAATGTGGGTGACACTCTGTATTTGAATGTTGAATTGTAATTCACGCGAATATTTTGGATATGATGGTATTGAATTCGAAGAGACCGGAGTCGGGTATTAGTGAATACCCGAAACCACTTCGATTCATTATAGATTGATATGTGAAATCAATAAGATGGTTTGGAATGATTTAAGTAAATTGGACCATTTAATCTAAGTTCTAACACTTAGAAATTAAGGTGTAAAATAAATGATGACTATAACAACTTGTGAAGTTGAAATTGATATAAGTTACCCGGGCACAGATAAGTTGTATACGTTTTGTATTCCTTGATAGATGGGTTTACTCACGCTGGTTTCCAGCCTGACCCGGGTGTTACTTTGATGTAATGCTCGGGTCAGACCGAGTATTACAGATTTTCAGGTAAGAACGTTCTGGAGCTCAGGAGGCGAGCTGGAGGGCTGAAGCGTATGGAGTGCTTTACCGTTGTGATATATTATTGCGTAATTGGGTCTTGTTGTTTAGACTATCCAGTGTTGTATATATGTATAACTCTGATGTACTTAAATGTAAATTAACAGATATAGTTTTCTTTGTATAACTGATATTTTATTTGATATTATATTTGATCCACTGCGAATGTGAGGATTCTATGTCTTATTTCCGCCTTCTTCTTCTTTCTCTTTTCTTCTTTTCTTAACTATCAGGAAATTTCTGGATCGAAATTTTCGGGTCGATACATCTTTCTATCATCATTGTATTCAAATATCAGAGCTATAACCTACTGTAATCTGCTGTAACGGATTGAAAATCATCAAGTGAATCAGTAAAGCCATAAACTTCAAAGTGGACATAGGCCAGATCGCCAAACCACTATAAATTCTGTGTTGTGTACTGCTTTCTTTTGAAGTTTTTGAGTGATTTATATATTTGTTACTCATCTGAGATCTACGATTGTGAATTATCAACTATGGGTGTTTGTGACCAATTTTGGCGCAAACACCATGCATAATCATTAGGACTTTTAAATGAGATTAGTAGTATTCCAATTTTATTTTAAAAAATTTGAATTCAAGTATCTTCTAACCACGCATAACCGTGAGGACTTTTAATTGGGATTAGAATCAACTTGTTTATCTAATAAATCAATTTTGATATGCGTTCCATACATGCATAACCGTGAGGACTTTTAAATGAGAATGGAAGCACATAACAAATTCCAAGTAATTCACCCATGCATAACCGTGGGGACTTTTAAAAGAGAGTGAATACTTTGGATTTTATTTTATTATTATTGTTGTTGTTGTTGTTGTTGTTGTTGTTATTATTATTATTATTTAAAATGAAAGACGAACGATTCCTGTTTAAAGTACCACATATCGACAAACTATATTGAATTTTGATGAATGATGGTCGTTAGAAATATGATAGAAATAGAGATGGTCATGGAATTTTTACGAACAAAAAGTTTTTATAACTCTTGTTCAAATTTCTAAAGAAATTTACTAAATATACCGTCTCAAGTTATAATATATGATTAATATTAACACTCGTCACTTTTTCAATCACTATTTATCTTTTTGATAATCATTAGGGAGTCAGATTAGTCAATGTAGTTATTTAAAATCAAATTCAAAAATAATTATAAAATCAATTTTTCTAAAAATGACCAATCTAAAATCAAGGTCAAAAATGATTTTCTAGAAGGGGTTTTATGAGAAAAATTTCTGCTATTTGAAAATTATTTGAAATGAAAAATATGCAAATATTTTCTTCGAAAAACGATGCAGTTACTAAATGTCTCAACATAAATCACGTTTCACTAGTAATTTTTCTATCAACTAGATTACTAGTGTAATCTGCATCTGAATTTTTTACTCAAAAATATTGTCAGTTGAATGTTATAGACCAGATCATGAAGTGTGCAACAAAATATCTCAAAATCATTTTTAACAACTTTTTAAATGAAATTCTCTTGAATTTTAATTGAAGCCATGTAAATAATCAAAAACCGTGAATATAGAGTCAGCCGTAAAATAACCAAATGTATTGTCATCCAATAAAACACTGTTATTAATCCAAACTAATATATATGAAGTAATTCAAAGACTCTAGATATTTTTATAGTGTTCTTGGCATAAGAATATAATTGGCCAACAATTTTGAATAAGTCAGAATCAAAATTATCACTTATTTCATCATCACATTATTGGCTGATTTAATTCAGAATACGGTGCAGATTTTCACATTTAATATATCGTTCAAAATATACCATTACCTATTTTACCTTTACGAAAATCATTGTTGTCCATTGTGATTCTGTCACCTTTGTACTAGGCTAAGAAACTTTGTTTTGTCGCCCGTTGTGTTCTTGGAACAGCCAGAATCCAAGTTAACTTGATGTTGTTCCTTAGCCTGCCACCATACCTACACGATAAAAGGTTTTTGTGACCTATTTGTTTTTATAGGTCCATTGTTGTTAGTGGCAGAATATTTTGGAAAATAATTTTGTGGAGATCCAAAACTATTTATATATGTTCCTCTCGGCACCCAAATTTGTTTAACTTTGAGAGATGTTATATTTGTGCCTTTTGGAACCCAAATTAGTATAGTTTTCACATGTTTGGGTCTATACCAACAATTGTTTTGATTGTGTCCAAATTTTCTACAAATTGTGCACATTGAATTTACTTGATTAATTTTATTTCTAACATTTTTAGATTGATTATATCCAAGTCCTTGTCTAACTGTATTAACAGTTTCGTTTCCTAAGAGCATATTCAACGATTTTTCATTTTTTGAAAATTAATCTAAAGTCGTTGACAATTGATGGACTTGTGTATTGAGAGATACATTTTCGTTTAATAATTGTGTGTACTTTTAATAGAATTTTCTCTTCTTGTATTTTCACACTCTTTCAAAATCAATGTAACGACCCGGAAAATTTCGATCCCGAAAATTCCAGATAGTTAGAGAAAAGAAAAAAAGAGATATAAGAAGAAACAGGAACAAGTCACAGAATCCTCACATTTCGAAGCGGATCAAAGTATAATATCACATAAATAACAATTTATAAAAGAAGAATTGTATCCGTACACTTACATTTTTATACATCAGAGTTACAACCAATACACAACACTGGACAGTTTAAACAAACTTGTCCTAGATAAACTAGAAAATATACACAGCGGAATACTCTCCATACGTTCCAGCCATCCAGCTCACCTCCTGAGCTCCAGAACGTCCTTACCTGAAAATCTGCAATACTCAGTCTGACCCGAGCATTACATCAAAGTAACACCCGAGTCAGGCTGGGAACCAGCGTGAGTAAACTCATCTAACAAGGAATACAAAAGCATGCAACTTATATAAACCCGGCGTAACTTATATCAATTTACAACTTCACAAGTTGTTGTAGACATTACTTATTTCACACATCAATTTTCTAAGTGCCAAACTTAGATTAAATGGTCCAATTTACTTAAATCATTCCATATCAGCCTATTGATTCCACATATCAATCTATAAAGAATCGAAGTGGTTTCGGGTATTTACTAATACCCGACTCCGGTCTCTTCGAATCCAGTGTCATCTAAACCCAAGCTATCCAATTAAATACAATTCAACTTTAATTACCAGATAACACTTTTACACCGCAATTCATACTTGATAAATAATCACATTACCACCGTCCATCCAACATACCATATCACAAAGCAATTCATATCAGAGATATCACCAATTCAAAGTACTCATCATCATTCAATCATTCATAAACAAGATTGATCACTTCCATTAATTACATAAATTAATGATCCTCTAATTACTTTCGTTGGCTAATTATTCTTAAATTTCATTTAATAATTAACCTTTAACTTAATTACATTCATTAATCAACCTTGATTAATCATAATCAGAAATTAACTTCCCTAAATTCTCCATCAATTAAACTAACTCCTTGATTAATTATATTAATTAATCCTTTAATTACACTAAGTAATTATCACTTAATTCCTTCCACCAAGTAATTATCCTTCAATTAATTACACCCTGTAATACCATTATTAATTACTTCACAAAGTAATTACACTTTATAAACCTCATTAAGTAATTATACTCAATCCATTATCAAGTTATTATTTAAATTAATTAACCAATTAATTAACTTAAACTGATCATACTAATTAATTACATAGAGTATTTAATCCCTTTAATTACTTACATTAAGTGATTATCATTTAAGTAACTAATTCTCTAGTTACTTATATTAAATAAATCTCTAGCTACAAATTAATTAATCTAAAATTAATTAACTTATAACCCTTAATTATTAATTAATTAATCCTTAACCATTAATTAATTAGTTTCTCTCTCTAATTGCTTAATTGATTTATTTAATAATCTTAATCACCCAAACCTTAATTAATTTAAATAATTCACCTATCTTAATCCCTTCCTCAACCATCATCAGAATTTAATAAACTTCGAAATTAATTATTAACTTGCAAATTTACTGTTGGGTGCGTTTTCACCCCGCCGAACCAAAAGGAAGGAAGGCACAACCGGACCACTCCCCAACCGAGCCTACTCCCTTCCAAGCACTGCCGAACCATACTCATCTCCACACCACTACCGGTCCGGCTCCATACCAATACCGGTCCAACACCACCGGACCAGAGTGACCACCGGACCAACCCTCTCCTCCACAACCGAACCAACAACTACCGGTCCAAACAACATACTTCCTCCCACCGAACCAGCCCATACCGAACCATACTCATCTCCACACCACTACCGGTCCGAATCCATACCAATACCGGTCCAACACCACCGGACCAGAGTGACCACCGGACCAACCCTCTCCTCCACAACCGAACCAACAACTACCGGTCCAAACAACATACTTCCTCCCACCGAACCAGCCCATACCGAACCAAGTTCTCATCTCCTACCATCTACCACCGAACCAGAGCTTCACCGGACCATCCACTTACTACCGAATCAAGGCAAAGAAGACACGACCGGACCAATTCTGGCAAGCCAGATTGCTTCAACCCAAGCCCACCAGCAGCTATGTACATCCAAGACCCCTGCCCCCAGCCTCACTCTATAAATAGAGGGGCAGGGGTACAACAATGGCGAACAAGTTTGAGAGCTCAAGCACGGAAGGAACTTTCAAACAACTTTCACATACTTGTATACAAAGCTTTGTACTTGTAATCTGAAAGAAAAAGGAGAACAACATATAAAGTGGACGTAGGCACGTTCTGGGCGAACCACTATAAATCTGTGTGTCTTTTACAGTTTAGTCCTTGCTTTTTATATATTTACATAAATCACCCAAACCACTAGAAACAACATAAAATCAACTAATTCATACGACTTGGAGGTGTTTGTCCATTTTTGTGCAAACATTTTTGGTGCTTTCACCGAGAACCGAGCTAGAAGCTACAGCTCCTCCTACTCAACCTTCTTCCTCCCAACATCGTTCCTTGCTCTGACAACATGACTTCCAGGCAGAGGAGAGATGTTAACAAAGGAAAGAACGTCGCAACTAGCAGTATCCCAGATCCGGTAGCCTCGAATCAGGAGAATCATCTCGTTTTAACAGCAATGCCAGATGAAAATCAGGCAATTCCAACAGCCCCTGCGACGGAACAACCAATTACTAGGGCAGATCTAGACAGGGTTGTGGCTGAAGTAACTAACCGCTTTGCATCTCAGCAAGAAGCCCTGGTGGACCAACTCATGTCATGTCTAAGGGATGCTGAGGAATCCAACCGCAACACTGAATCATGGGGTGAGCCCCAATCTGGAGGATCTGGGAGGCAACAAAGACCTTTCTTCTTCGAAGAAGTTAACAACAGAAATAGCCATGGTAGGAGCCGAGCCCGGACTCAGCCCGAATTCCGACCCGAGGAAACACTTGGAACCGAACCCAACAGGGGAGGTGCCAGGCAGGGTTCGGATGTAGCTGAGCCTGTCATGCTACCTAACTATGAAAACACCAGTAGACGGGGCCGAGCTGGAGTCCAGCCCGAAGTTGGATCCGAGGAAGCGCTGAGAACAGAACCCAGCAGGGGAAGATCAAGGCAAGGGCCAACTATGGCTGACCCCAGCATGCCCTCGGAAGAGCAGAGGCAGCCTTTGGAGAATGTTAGGAGTGACAGACGATACCATCCCTACAAGCCGTCTGGACGGACTCAATCTCGCAGAGAAGAACCGAACTCCTTTCTATCCGCCCCAAGTTCTGATGAAAGGATGGCGCGACTGTTCAGAGAGTGCATCCAACGGGAGCAGAGGGATCGGGGAATAGGCGCTAGGGTAACCAGCCCCTTCACCCGCAATATCGAAACTGCCATCACCCCCCGGGAATGGAAAATGCCAACGATGGAACCTTACAAGGGAACCTCTGACCCCATCGTACACTTAGAGAGATACACCCAGCATATGCTCATGAGCGGAGCAACAGAGGGAGTGTTATGTAAATGCTTCCCACTATTCTTGGCAGATCTAGCTACCTCCTGGTTCTGCCACCTACCCCAAGGGTCCATCAGCTCATGGGAAATGTTGAAAGAAAAGTTCATCAGTCAGTTCCGCATTCATGTGGAGCAACCGAAGGACGCTTATTCCTTATCTAATATCAAACAGAAACCCGGAGAGACATTGCAACAATATCTAACCCGATTCAACGCCGCGGCAGCCGCAGTCCAAGACGCCGACGAGAAACTCATCCTAATGGCCCTCGGCAGTGGTGTACATCCAGATACTAAATTTGCTAGAAGACTAACCAAAGAAAAACCAGCTACGTTACCAGATTTCTTTCATGAAGCTGGAAAGTATATGAGACTTGAAGACGCCGCCACTGAGAGGCAATCAGGGCAACAGGCCAAGACGGCTCCAGACAGGTTCCTTGCTGCAGCAAAGGATTTTCGAAGAAATGACTCTAGAGACAATGCTGGGGGCAAAAAGGGAGAAAACGCTTATATCGACCAGGACCAAGATTTGACTCTTACACTCCTTTGAATGAAACGATCGAAAACATCTTCTTGGCCACTCAAGACGAAGTTAGATACAAGCGCCCCCCGCACAAGAAGGAGTCGGATAACGCACTCAAGTCAGGAAAGTTCTGCCGCTTCCACGAATCCCATAGACATGACACCAATGAATGCTACCATCTCCGGGATTTAATTGAAGAACACATCAGAAGGAAGAGGCTGGAACGCTATGTGAAGAGCCAGAACAGGATTTCGACTCCTGCCAGTGAGAATCTTAGGCTACCCCTCCCAGAAGTAAGTGGGGGAAATCGCAACACCAGCGGCTCTAGTCAAGAGAAGATAGTGGTCCATACCATCTCAGGAGGACCACACATCGCCGACAGAAGATGGGCAGAGATGGAAAGATACGGCAAGTCACTTAGAGACAATGAAGGCTACATCAACTCTTTTACAGAAGAACGCCACCCAAAACGGAAAGAGAGTGACGACATCACATTCAGTAGGCGTGATCTGGAGGGAAGACAGTACCCACACATGGACCCTATGGTCATCTCTGCCTGGTTCGGTCCAGCCAAAGTTTTTCAAATTTTAATAGACACTGGAAGTTCAGTAAATATCCTATTCAAGCATGCTTTCGACAAAATGAAGCTTTCAATGAAGGATGTATCTCCCTGCAACAAACCCCTACATGGTTTCACTGGAGATGCAAAGTTACCCCTCGGGAAACTGGACCTCTTTGTCGAAATAGGCAGTCATCCCCGCTCCGCTGTGCGAAAACAAACGTTCGTACTAATAGAGAACCATTCGGCCTACAACGCCTTCTTGGGAAGACCAGCCTTGTCCGACTTCCAAATTTTCCTAGCCCCATGGTGCCTGAAGATGAAATTTCCAACAGATAACGGAATAGGAGAAGTGGAGGGAGATCAAGATGCTGCTCGAGACTTCTATGTGACTGAACTTCGCTATAATCGCAGAAAAGATAAAGGGAAAAATGCAGAGACTACTCTCTGCATGAAAAGCTTGGAAGCATAGCAACTATAGAAAGCCCCACCTCTTCGATATACTAGTGATCCTTTCAACGAATTAGACCCCAGGGACAAAGAGGAGGAGGCCACCGCCGAGCCTGCAGAGGCTATGGAATTCGTAGCTGTAGGCAAACATGACTCGAGTAGACTATTGAAGATCGGATCTCAACTAAAAGAAGAGTTAAAGGATCAACTCATTGATTTTCTTCACCACAACATGGATGTATTTGCATGGACGCACGCTGATATGACAGGAATCTCCCCAGATGTAGCATGCCACGTACTGAACATCGATCCCACGAAGGTGCCAGTAAAGCGGAAAAAGAGAAGCATGAGGGTAGAATGATCAGTAACCCTAGAGGAAGAAGTAAAGAACTTACTTGCCAATGATTTCATACGTGAAGCCATCTACCCGGAATGGATCGCCAACCCAGTACTGGTAAAGAAAGCTAATGGGAAGTGGTGAACATGCATCGATTTCTCCAACTTAAATGACGCTTGCCCGAAAGACTGCTTCCCGCTCCCCCGAATCGACCAACTCGTGGACAGCACTGCCGGGCACGAACTCTTATCCTTTATGGATGCATACTTGGGATATAACCAGATCCCTATGCACGCCCCCGATCAAGACCACACTAGTTTCATCACTGACCGGGGATTATACTGCTACAAAGTAATGCCTTTTGGACTTAAAAACGCCGGAGCTACTTATCAGCGCCTTGTCAACAAAATGTTTGCGGAACTAATAGGACAAACTATGGAAGTTTATGTGGATGACATGCTGGTAAAATCGAGGAAAGCCAACGATCATATAAACCACTTGGACGAGATGTTTCAAGTACTTCGCCAATATGGAATGAAATTGAACCCTTTAAAGTGCTCTTTTGGAGTATCATCGGGAAAGTTCTTGGGATTCATCGTTCATGCCAAGGGGATTGAAGCAAACCCCGAACAAGTTCGAGCTTTGCAAGATATCAAGATACCATCCACTCGAAGAGAGATGCAAAGCCTAAACGGGAAAGTGGCCGCCCTAAGTAGGTTCATCTCTAAAGCAACCGACAAATGCATCCCATTCTTCGAAGCTCTAAAGAAAGACAAAGGAAAGTTCGAATGAACTGACGAATGCTCGATAGCCTTCCTTAACTTAATCGGACACCTCCAGAGACCACCAGTGCTCTCAACTCCAAATGAAGGCGAGGAACTATACCTATACCTTGCTGTATCGTCCCACGCCTTGAGCGCCGCTTTGGTGAGAGAAGACAACCGCGCGTAGCGACCCGTATACTTTGTAAGCAAGAGATTCACAGGGGCAGAAGCCAGATACCCTAAACTTGAAAAGCTAGCATACTGTTTGCTCATCACGTCATGGAAACTGTGACACTATTTCCAGTCTCATTCCATCAGAGTTTTAACAGATCAACCGCTAAGGCAAGTGCTCCATCGCCCCGACACTTCTGGACGATTACTTAAGTGGTGCATCGAACTAAGTCAATATGATATCACTTACCATCCTCGCACCGCTATCAAGGGGCAGGCCATAGCTGATTTCATTGCCGAATTCACTATTAACGAAGGTAAGGACCGATCTGAAATAGCAGAAGATATCAAGTGGAATCTCTTCGTAGATGGAGCGTCAAACGAACAAGGCTCGGGGGCAGGTGTTGTGATAATCACCCCCAGGGGAAGGAAGCTGCACTACGCCCTAAGGTTGGAATTCGCTGCCACCAACAATGACGCAGAATACGAAGCGGTGATAGCTGGATTAGAACTGGCCTTGGAGATTGGAGTCGGCTTTTTATGTCTCCATAATGATTCTCAACTCATTGTAAATCAAATACTTGGAGACTTCCAGACTCGAGGAGAACGACTTACAGCATATCTGAAAAAGACCAAGCTGCTGCTCAATCAATTGGATCACTATCTAATCAAACACATTCCTCGAGAAGAGAACCAAGAGGCCGACGAACTGGCAAAGCAAGCTAGTATGGAGAACATCACTATTTTAGGAGCATTAACCATCTCAAAACAGCTGGCACCAAGTTTCGAGCAAGTGAATCTGATAGCTGCAATCGATGAAGAAACTTGGATGACTCCTATCCGAAAATATTTGCAAGATGGCACACTGCCCGACAGGCATAACGAAATCAAGAAACTCTTAAGGAAAGCTTCCCGCTATACATTACAAGAAGGCATCCTCTATCGGTGCGGCTTCTCCAATCCCTTATTAAGGTGTATCGCTGGAAGGGAAGCCAGGGAAGTCTTATCCAACATCCATCAAGGAAGTTGCGGAGATCACACTGGAGGGCAGACTCTGGAAAAGAAGATACTCCAGTATGGATATTACTGGCCCACTTTGAACAAAGATGCCTTGGACTTTGTCAAGAAATGCGACAGATGTCAGAAATTTGCCAAGATTCCTCGACTACCCATAAATGAGATTACTCAAATGACCAGCCCTTGGCCCTTTGCAGTATGGGGGATTGACTTAATTGGCGAACTGCCAACGGGCCGAGGCGGAGCCAAATATGCTATAGTGGCAGTTGACTATTTCACCAAATGGGTGGAGGCGGAACCTCTAAATAAAATATCCTCGGCAAAAGTTATCAACTTCTTGATCAAAAATATTCTGTGCAGGTACGGAGTCCCACTCAAGATCATATCAGACAACGGACTTCAATTTGACAGCGAAGAATTCGTCGATTGGTGCCAAGAGCACGGAATTCACAAAAGCTTCTCATCTGTAGCTTATCCTCAAGCAAACGGACAAGTCGAAGCTATCAACAAGATCCTCAAAACCTTAATCAAGAAGAAACTTGAAAAGTCGAAAGGCGCTTGGGTGGACAAACTTCCTACGGCACTTTGGGTCTATCGCACATCTTACAGAACTTCAACAGGGCATACTCCCTTATCTTTGGCATACGGATCGGAGGCCATGCTCCCAATTGAAACTATAGTGCCCTCTCACCGTAGGATCCACTACAACCCGGAAGAGAACGAAGAACTCATCCTCATGTCTTTGGATCTAATTGAGGAGAGAAGAAACGATGCAGCACTCAAAGCAGCAGCTCATAAGCAGAAAGTCGCAGCACAATACAACTCCAAAGTCAAGCATCGCAGCTTACAAGAAGGAGATCTTGTCCTCAAGCGGATTTTCCCGTGCCCCGGAGCACTAGACCCAATCTGGGACGGACCCTACGTAATTCATAAAGATCTCCGCAACGGAGCCTATATTTTGTCAACAGAGGACGGAGAGGTGTTCCAGAGGGCATGGAACATCCAACACCTCAGTCGATACTTTTCTTAACTTGTACTTCCCATATGAAGTGAATTAACAAAGAGGATCAGTGGACGTAGGCATTTTCGTGCCGAACCACTTTAAAAATATTGTCTCTTTTTAACTTGTTCCTTTATATCTTGGCTACTTGTTAATTGTATCCTTTTCTGTTGAACAAAATTCTGTGTAATGGCACCTTCACCCAAGCCACATCAGGGCACGGCCTCATCTGGACAAGGCCTAACAGGTACTATGTGATTCTATGCACTCGCCAATGAGACACTTTTGCTCCAGCATCCCTCTGCTACGGGTTAACTCATTGCTCGCGACTGCCCTTAAAGCCAACTGTAATGAGCCGATTATAAGCCATCACGGAGGCCGACTATAGCCGATGGCAGCTCATTACGGCGTTCGGCTCGCCGGCAACTGTGAACCTACTTTAAGCCCCAACATAAGGTGTGGCCAGCCAGGGGTAGTTCATGGTTGACGGCACCCACGCTAGCCGGCCACAGTAAATCGAATAATACCCACGATTACGGGCTATAATGACCCGGGTAGTTACTGTGCGCGATCTCGGCTCCGATGTGTCTTAAGGGTGGCTGTGGTAAAAAAGAAAACTCCCCGCGGAGGCGTAAGATGGGTGACAAATGTCTCCAAGACCCACAGCTAGGGAAAGTGACTACAAAACCCGTTTGCCACGAACTTAAGCACATCGACGGCCTTCCGTGACTGGAAGTTTTACTTTTCCTATATTTCCATTCCATTTAAATACTTTTCTCCTATCCTGTGTAACGGTCCCTAAAGTACAGGACACCGACTGGGAGACATTCGCTCATAAGGATCGGAGCCCTCAAACTGGATAACAAGGCACTCAGCTGTATCCATGACCAATTACACAAGACGCTCAAAGCTACCCCCTGCAACTAAAACATGAAGGGCGGTACTCTCTTCTCTTGTACATAAACATGTAACTATAACTTATTCGTACATCACACTAACATTGCAAAGCATGAAGTTATATTTCAAGCAAGAACTTAGCATCAAACACAACTAAATCATAGGCATCATATGCATAGTTATACTTCTTATGCAGCACATCAAAATAATAACAGCATTCAAAATATAACAGAATCAACTTGTGTTATAAACTTACATAAAGTCGTTCAATGACATAATTACAGCTCGAAAGTACATTAATGTTTTGAACTAGCATATACAGGGATGTCAAGCAGACCAAATAAAATAACTAGCTGCACCAGTGCTCCACCCTCGTCCTACCAGCTCTTCGAATCTACTTGACTGCGGGATCGGAGCTCTCAGCATGATGACTAGAGGCCCCACCTGTCCAATTCAGGAAAAAAGTCCATTAAACCAACAACGAACGATCAAGTATGAAAAGCTAAAAAGAGAAAACTCACCAGCACCTGCTTCTTGGTCCTCATCCCCCAACTGCACACCGGCTTCCTCCGCAGCGAGTAGCCGCATCCCCTCCTTCGCCGCTACCTTCTCCTCCTTTGAAAACTGGGCGGTAACCATATCCATCCTGAATGCCGCTCCACCTTCCTTACCCGCATCGGCCTTGGCCTCCACCAAAGCCCGGAGATATATCCTAGCCATGATCCGGGGATAGTCATCCATCCAGGATAGATTACCCTGCTTCCAGGTACGGAAGTACATGTCCTGCAACATCTCATCCATCATCCCCTCATTCTCCTCAAACTCCCTCACCCGGGCCTCGGAAGACAGCAACTTAGCGACGGCAACATCCCTCTCCGATCGATATCTCAAGCAGTAAGCCTGGAGAGACCTCCTTATTTCCTCCATCTCTTCCTTTAGCCTGGCCTGAGCAAGCTCTGCAGCCTCAAGCCTCCCAGATAACTCCTCTACTTGCTCGAGATCCGCCCTCCGAACCTCATCCACCGTAGCAATGGCTATGTCAATCCGCTCCTTGCAGGCGATCTCCATCTTTCGTAGTTCTGCCCTACTAGCCTCTTCCATAGTCTCCTTCAACCGCCTGGAGGCTGTCTCGTGTTGAGAAATCTGAATGGCTTGATCGGCAAGCTGTTTGGCCTGATCAGCAACCTTTAGCCGCAACCGAATATTAGCACTCCCAATCTCCTCTCCAGCCTTGACCAGACGGGCATGATGCCCCATCAACTTACTGGTCTCCTCCGCGACCCGATCAATATTAGCCTTAGCTTCGTCCCCCATGGTAACTCTCCGAGTACTAAGCAAATCGAGGTCTAAGGACTTAGCCTCATCAAGCACCCGTACTATGGGATTGCGGGGAAGAAGATGCTCACCCGTGGCCTCGTCGAAAGAGATATCCTGAAAACTCGGGTCCAGATCCGGGTGGCCGGCAAATGGGTTGCGACCCAAACTAGGACGGTCTATCGGAGTGACGGTTGGATTTTCGGACAGATGGGGGGAAGGCATGAACTCAGTATCCTCCTTAGTAATATCATGGACGGGCTGGACTGGAGGTTGAAGGCCAGGTGAAGGTTCAAGCGAAGATCGGCCCCTCTTCCTCTTTTGCATATCTTCTTCAATAACTCCAAGAAGAGGGCGATATCTAACTACATCCCCAGGACGGCTAGTTGGCGGCTTTGGTTTGGCAGAAGCTTTGAGTAGCTTATACTGTTCGAGGCGGTGCCGAATATCTGATGTCTTGACCGCCTTACCTGCTACTGGGATAGAAACCAAGTGTTACGAACATATAATGATCCATAATTCAAGAAATATGTTATGTTAAAAAGAGTGAGAAGGCACATCTATTATACAAAACCTGCGGAGGAGTTGGATACTGCAATAAATCCTGAATCTCATTCCAGGACGGAAGCGAACCATAAAATATTCCTAAGTCCCTATCGTAAATGGAGTTTGCAGAAGTCAAAAGTTCACCTTGAATCGCTGGAGTCGCCTTAGCTGAAGAACTCTCAGAGAATGGATCGGCGCCAGCCCCAGTCTTGTCAACCCCCTTAGCCTTCTCAACCAAAACCGATCCTTCCTCCGACTCCCCAAAAGCTTGACGGAAAGCATCATCCGTCCACTCATGAATCTCTCCCGCTTGCCCGGAGGTTAAGGCACCAACGCCACCACCGCTCTGTCCATCTCCTCCTTCACCCTCACCTCTATCTTCCTCCACATCTTCCTCTCCCGGAGCAATTGGGCAAGTGCTAGGAGAGGGACCATCGGACTTCTTAAGCTTCTTACCTCCGACGACGGGAGGCTTTGTAAAAGGTTCCCTCTTGCCACTTTTCACCGTGGCCCCTTCCTTGGCTTTGGCAGCCTTCTCCTCATCCGTATCTCTCTGCTTAACCACGGACTGGTGTGGCAGGATCAAGTTGTGCACCAGGAGAGTAGCATTCCTGATCAGGAAAGAAGCCGACCTGTCCCGTCCTGAAATGGCCTTTATTTCCGCAGCCATCTGGACCAGGGAATCACTTTCTACGACTGTAAAGCCACCTGTCGCTAGCAAGAAATAGAAGCATATCAGAAGAAGCACTGCAGTCGGAACAAAGAAATTGTAAATAAAGTTCAACTTACAGCCAGAAGTGAAGAGGCGGAAGGAGACAGAATCGTCCTTGATAAAAAACCATTCTTTCTTAAACATGGTAAACTTTGAGTATAAGTCCAAGACCGGTTTGAAGGGCACCGCCGCTTCCAAACTAACGTACGGAGACCCCTTCTTGTAGCCTCGCAGATTATACAAGTATCGAATTTCCCGGTTAGAAGGAGGGCGCCCATACCTCCTCTGGAAGATAACGAATAAGCACACCAGAATAACGTAGGAATTGGGCTGAAGCTGGAGAGGGGCCACCTTCAGATAGGTAATGAAGCTGACTATCCATGCATTGATCGGAGGAATGGCCCCACACATGCAATGGTACCTACTGTATGCAAAAATATCCTTCGGGGGGATTATACGGCATCACTCCATCTCCCGGCAGCAGCATGCGAGCCCTGTCAATCCCAAAGGAACGAGAAATGACATCAAGCTGCTCCTCCCTGAGGGAGCTAGGAAAACAATCGAGCGGAGAATTCAGAAGCTCCTGAGGGCCATACCCATCTACTAGCGACCTCGAGGCAGGTCCATGACGTTCCGGTCTTGGCTGTGCTGGAGGCACGGAGGAGGACTCTCCTTCGCCCCTAGACTTCCGTGCATCTGATCGAGTTTCTGCTTTGCGAGACATTGTCTGCAAATACCGGAACAATAAATTAGAACAAGGAGTATGGAAACATGAGCAAATAGGTACATGCAGCCTGAAGACTCGCTCACAAATTCAAAACTCATTCGCCAAAATGAAAGTTTTCAAGTCCATTCGGTATCAAGTCCATTCGGTATCAAGTCCATTCGGTATCAAGTACATTCGGTATCAGGTCCATTCGGTATCAAGTCCATTCGGTACCAAGCCCATTTGGTATTAAGGTTCATTCGGCATTCCCAATGCCAGACATTCGGCATTCAAAAAAGAAAAAAAAGAAGAAGAAGGGAAAGAGGGGACATTCGGCAGTCACCTGATTCGGCGGCCAAGAATTGATTCGGCGAAATGTTGATTCGGCAGAGAAATTCTTATCCGGCTATCTCGTTCGGTAGGGAATAACGGAGGCCTTAGGTCCCTATTTATAAGCAAACGACAACGACCGGACCAGTTGGTTCGGCGCTAGAAACCGGAGGGAAACTCCCAAGCTCAAAACAAAGCACGCCATGTGCATGCACATACCCTACTTTTGGGGGCAAATGTTGGGTGCATTTTCACCCTCGCCGAACCAAAAGGAAGGCACAACCGGACCACTCCCCAGCCGAGCCTACTCCCTTCCAAGCCCTGACGAACCATACTCATCTCCACACCACTACCGGTCCGGCTCCATACCAATACCGGTCCAACACCACCGGACCAGAGTGACCACCGGACCAACCCTCTCCTCCACAACCGAACCAACAACTACCGGTCCAAACAACATACTTCCTCCCACCGAACCAGCCCATACCGAACCATACTCATCTCCACACCACTACCGGTCCGGCACCATACCAATACCGGTCCAACACCACCGGACCAGAGTGACCACCGGACCAACCCTCTCCTCCACAACCGAACCAACAACTACCGGTCCAAACAACATACTTCCTCCCACCGAACCAGCCCATACCGAACCAAGTTCTCATCTCCTACCATCTACCACCGAACCAGAGCTTCACCGGACCATCCACTTACTACCGAATCAAGGCAAAGAAGACACGACCGGACCAATTCTGCCAGGCCAGATTGCTTCAACCCAAACCCACCAGCAGCTATGTACATCCAAGACCCCTGCCCCCAGCCTCACTCTATAAATAGAGGGGCAGGGGTACAACAATGGCGAACAAGTTTGAGAGCTCAAGCACAGAAGGAACTTTCAAACAACTTTCATATACTTGTATACAAAGCTTTGTACTTGTAATCTGAAAGAAAAAGGAGAATAACATATAAAGTGGACGTAGGCACGTTCTGGCCGAACCACTATAAATCTGTGTGTCTTTTACAGTTTAGTCCTTGCTTTTTATATATTTACATAAATCACCCAAACCACTAGAAACAACATAAAATCAACTAATTCATACGACTTGGAGGTGTTTGTCCATTTTTTGTGCAAACATTTACATAATTTCTTAATTTTGATTGATGACAAACATTTCATCTTTTTAGTTAGTACTTAACCATATTATCAGTTAAGTTTAATTAAACTTAAGATTTAACTTAATCTAAGCTAAATGAATTACAAAACTTTTTTTTCTTAACCAATCCTTTAAATAAACCATTACTGTTTAAAAGGAATAGTTTTAGGAAATTTAGTTTAACTTTACACTGTTATCAAAAAAATTAAAACCAAGTTATAAAAATATTAACCCGTGTCTGCTCCGGGAAAATCACCAGATAACTCGAGTAAACCCCGAGCAAAACACAAAACACACATATGAACCAACAACAACCAATCCTGCTTCGAGACCCAAACTAGATCACTTCGAGTTTCCCCTAGCTAACCCTTCTTCTCAAAACAAAGAAACAATCCAGACACTCTCGAATGACACGTGCACGTGCACACGCCAACCAGTCGCCGCCGACCAGTGCCACGACCACCAACAAGTCGCAACTCAACCCTATAATCAACACGATCCTTCAGATTGCCAAAAATCGTCTTCAAATGAAAACGAGTCAAACAGCACCTGGACCAAAAAATTCTGATCACCGAAAACTCCATCGCGTCGCCACCCACGATCACAAGTTGGCGCGTCGCCTCACCCAGAGCTTCACTACTCCACTCTGCTCCTATTCCCTCCCAGCGATCAACTCCGGTGACCCATTGATGACGCACGTCGCTTGTAAACAACATCGACCACATCCCCCTTCCGAACCCTAGTCTGACCAATGGACGTCGCAATGATGAACTATAAACTTACCTGGCATTTTTTCCAGAATCACCAAAATTTCTCCTTCCTCCAGACGAAGCCCCGACTACCTCGAGACTTCTGGCCACCAGAAATAACAAAAAACCCGATTTCAGACCATCTTAGAAATGCTCACACAAAACTTCACTAAAAATCATGATTTTTATTTTAAAAATCATGATTTTTATTTTAAAAATCCTAGTTTTTGAAGTAAATTCAAGTTATAAACTTGAAACATTTAATTGATGAAATCAAATTTTGAAAACTTTAAGTTTTCTTCCTGTAAGGTTCAATTTCCAGGAATATACATCTTGTTTCTCATAAAAAATATTTTTAAAACTTTGCCTATGTTAAAATGAACATGCTTTGTTCAGAGATCCAGGCCTAAAAATCATTCAGTTTGATGATTTAAAATTTTCGAATCAGGACTACATTTGTAATACTTGGAACAGAGGCATGTTTTGCCTATTTAACAACCATAAACACAGATACTAACACATATATATTCATAAAATCAACACGCACAATTTACTCCATATCATACTTCAAGAATCATTTAATAACAATCCAAGATATATCGATTATAAGAATTCACTCACCTGTCAAATTGAAAACATAGCTTTTTGATTTGAAACAGCCTTTGAATCTTGCTTGTTGTTGATAATGCTGAGTTGAATCTCTTGAGTTCAGGCTTGAGGATTTATAAAAACTAGATGAAGCTTGAATTTAAAAAATTGGAAGTTGATCTGATCCTTACAAGTTTTTTTTGAACTGATTTTACATTTTGATTTTGGGTTTTGAAACTTCTTTTTTTTTTAGAAGAGAAGAAGGGTTTGAACTAAAATACATTTATTAATAAAATGTTTTCAAAAATAATCAAGAAAATGCCACTTGTTATCTTAAGTTATTAGAATGATTCCAAGTGTTTTTGTATGAATTAATATTCTAACACATGTTACATTTCCAAATATTATAGTAATTACTTATTTTATAAATGTTTTTAAATTGATTTCTTAATTATACTAACATGTTTAAATGTTTATTTCAATTTAGCTTTAATGTTTATATACAAATCATCTTTATTAATTATAAACTATGCTTAGTTCATTGATATATTTAAAAAAATATTTTCAAGCTAAATTTAAAAAGAAACAAAATTTAAATAGAAAAGAATGTTAAATTAAATCTTATTTCAAAGTTTCAAACTAAATTATTGTACTTTAATATATGAACTAAATTTATACCAAAAGCCAATTTTTAAAGAAAACAAACTAGACTTTTATTATAATATATTATTTAAGCTATTATATTTTAACAAAATAAATATTTACTTTAATTACTTTTGAAATTAAGATATATTTTTAAATAAGCTATTGAAAAGTTTTTATATTAAATTCAATCACAATCTTTCATTCATAATACACACACACACACACACACATAGATATATTGTAAATTTGAAAAATAATTTTTATTAAATTTAAATTAAACCTAAACTTCCTATTCACAATGTATACACTCATATATACATTATAAATAGAATATATTTCCAATTAGCTTAGAGAGATAAATTTTATCAACTAAATATGTTATTGACTTTGAAAAGAATAAAATCTTTAAATTAAATTATTATCATTATAAAATTTAAAAAAGATAATTATTTATCCAATTAAACAATTATATATATATTTTTTAAAAGATAATTAGATTATTAAATCAATATTACACATTTTTGAAATAATTATTAATGGAAATTATTAAATAAATATTACCTAAATTTCCGGGACATCGCATTCCTCTCCCCTTCGAATCTTTTTGTCCTCGAAAAGGAACGAAGCTAGAATTATAAAAATGCTTAAAATCAGATAAATTTTCATTGACCATTTTTAAAACACTTTAAAAATCTATATAATATTACTAAAATAGTTTTTATAAAAATACTTTTATAACTCGATGTTACAACCAGTCCATCCTTGTTCTCACAGAAATTCGGTCATACGTTGATCAGGCGTAAGACTGAAAATCTACAAGTGCTTGGCAGACTCGTTTTCAACATCCAGTGAAAATATTTGGAAAATAATTTTATTGAAAATACAGAAAACATTTTTGAAAGTAGAGGAAATATCTTTGGTGATAATACTCTGGAAATCATCACCCCCATCCACGGTCGCAGTTAACCCGATGGTTACGTTGCAATCCCGACAAAATGTATAGATAACTGTAGGCCTCCGCGCCCCTCGATTACACCATGGAACCCGCTACATATCGCAGCTACAACTGAGTTTACGTTGCCATCACAGCAAAAACCCATATAATTGTAGGCCTCAGCGCCCTCCAATTTCGCTGCCAAAAGAATGAAACTTCTCCACTCCACTCGACCATAGATCGCAGCCTACCGATGTTACCTTGCCTTCCCGGCAAAATCATGCGTAGTCCGTTGACACTCACCTCCACACGATTTCCGCTATGGCCACACAGTAGATCGCAGCGACATCGAGTTACACTCTCGTCACAGCATAGCCCAAATGCCTCTGTAGGCATCAGCGCCCTCAACTTTCGCTACCCAATAATCCTCAGGAACTAGTTTATCCGGACTCCTCACAGGATCAACTTTAGAACCTCCCCCTTAGAGGCTCAAGGCAGTACCAACCTATGGTGCTCCTGAGAAGTTCATCCCAAAGGAGCGCCTTTTTCCCTAGAGCCATTTTCAAAACACTTTATACTATACACATATGGTATCTTCCAATATCATACACCCAGTATGAATCTCATATAAATCTCTTTTCTCAAAATCGATTATCCCAAAATCGATAATTCTCAAATTAGGCTTTCCAAATTCCAATATTGATTTTACTAAAAATCAAAAAGCCTTTCTAAATCCAAAGGTTCCAAAAACCTTTCCTCCAAAATCATTCTCAAAAGATCCTTTATATATATATATATATATATATATATATATATATAACTTTAAAAATCTTTGGATCATTTCAAACTTGTATAAATTTCCTTTTATACTTCAAATACTTTTCAAAAATCCTTTTTCTTCTAGCTATAGATTCAACAAGGGGAGATTTATCTTATAAAACAAAGATATAAAATTTTGTTTATTCCAAATCAAACATTCAAATTTGATTACTCTATAAAGTCATTAACCATATTACTTTCTTCCATAAAGTAAATTTCTACCATAGAAATATCCAATTTCTATTTTATTTCATCATATATTTCACAAAATATATTTTCCACTTCAAAAACCATTTTACAGTTCTCATCCACAAACTCCCAGTATTAATTTCATTCAAACCCGTACGATGTACACATATCATCCGTACGCTATACCAATCTGATCGCGCACTCGATCACACAATTTCACTTCCGAACTAGTATCGTCCACCCGACTTCCTAGTGTGGACACAGATCTGGTTTCTTGATCAGAAACCGTCATTCTCCTTACATAGCCATAACTATGATAGAGAATATTCAGAACCAATCAACAATCCATATTCAGGTTCGCCGTCGAAAATCGAGCGAAAAATCCCAACTCGAATCGACATACTATCTCAAAATTCTCTGCTCGAATCTGGATCAAATCATTATGCAAATAGAATAACATACGTACACCCTACGTATTTATCTTTATTGGTTATTAGCCAAATCAATTCTCTTTCTATTCACATTCACTTTAATTTTCACTCACTTATACACAATTTCTTCAATCCCATTTGGATTATCACCTCAAATCTTTCCTCAAATGGATATTTAATCATAAACAGTTTAAACTCTGACCAATTTATATTTAGAAAATAGCTTGAAAATTCTAAGAATAGACAAGTAGCTGAAAAATAATTATTAGTTTGCAAATTAGCTGTAAAATAGTTAACTAATTGTACAATAATTAGAAAATAGTTTCAGAAATTTTTAGATAATTGCAAAATAGTTGTAAAATAGTAATTAATTTGTAAAATAGTTGAAAAATAGTAATTAGTTTATAAAACAGTTGAAAAATTGTTAAATAGCTCAAAAAATAATTGTAAAACAAATATAAATAATTTGGCTTTAAAAAGAAGGATTATATATATTAAATAGCTTGGAAGAATAAGTTTATATTAAAACAATTTATATTGAAAATAGTCCAGAGTCAAAACTGTTCACTTCCCCATCCATTCTGTTTAATTTCCACTTCCATTTAAATTGACTCAATTCTAATTTGAATAACTTTAATTTCTTTCCAAATTCAAATTAAACTCCATTTGATTTAAACATATTCACTTTAACTATAAATCCTAAATTATTCAAATTAATTTAGATGAATTTCAAATTGAATCTACTTCAATTTCAAATCATTTCAATGTCTAGGAATTAGTCCCAATTCCTATTTGAATTTGAACTCATTAAATCTTCGATTTTGTTTCAAATTAATTCAATTCAAATTTTCCATTTGAATTTTATACCTATCCATCTTCAATTTTCAAACTAAATTCAATTTGAACTAATGTAATTTAAATCTCAATTTTAACCCATCTCGAATTATATAAATTCGAGTTAAATTCCCAAATGTTGGTTCAACCCCTTAAATCAAATTAACCTTTATTTTTACATCAATAACCCAAATCTTTAAACAATTTAATTTTGAGTCAAATTCTCAAAATTCCATTTTAAATTATCTTTACTTAACTTTTTCCAAAGTTCAAATAAGAGTTCAAAATAATTTTATCTTGAAAATTTAATTTATTACTCAATTTTATCTTCCAGTTTAAAACTAGTTCCTTAAACAATTTTAATTTACAAATGTAATTATTCAAATTTTCAGTTCAAAGTAATTCCTTATCCTTAATTTCAAATTAAATTGTAATTTTCCTTTTATCTCAATAATGGATATATTACCACACTTCATTTCTCATTTATTTAAACAACAAAACCTTTTGAAAGCCTTTGGCTTCAATTTAAAATATATGCAAACCTTTCGAAACCATTTAAAAATTTACCCCTTCGAATCATTTGAAAACCGTCTCGCTCAAAACCATTTGAATTATGCCTTCAAGTAGAGCAAAAGGATAAGAATCCCATTGAAGTTGAAAGCACTCCTTTCAAAACTATTAAAACTATTTCTTTTGAAACCATTTAGGATATACTTCAATTATAGAAAAAGGGTCTTTAAAACGTTTAAGTCGAAAGCTTCTATTTCGAAATCATTTCCTAAGTAAAGAAGTGATAGCGTCGAAACCATCCCTTTAAAAGCATTGGATAAGTGGCCAAGTTTTAAAAGCAAAGTATTCCTTTCGAAATAATGGTGGTCGAAATATTGAAGGTGGCAGCTAAAAAGATTTCGAGAAAGAAAACATTTAACACTAAAGTGCAACCTATTCGAAACCATTTTTTTCAATTCATTGATCCATTCGAAAGCTAAGTTAGTCGAAAGCCATTTAGTCGAAAGCAAATAGGTGCATTTTAATTTAAAAACAAAGTGATGCTTCGACCCCTTCGGAACCTATTGTTTCGACCTCATACCTTTCGCCTTTTATCCAATTCGCTACGTATCAATTTCTTGATACTGGGCGCAATGATTTTGATGGTGATGAAGGCAGAGGGACTTGGTCGAAAGCCAACCAAGGCGGAAGCAAGTGCCGAAAGCAATAAAACATTTAAAAAGCTTGTAGTAAAAAGTGATTTTCACCTAACCTTCTTTACGTGTCCAATCATCCAAAACATGGCATTATCATGCAAAATTATTTTGTTTTACCTTAAATCCTAAAATTATAACAAAAAGTGGGATGTAGTAATCATTCACCTTTGCTTTATGATTAAAGATGTGAGATTTGATCTTGATTGTGTTGATTTACTTCTTCCCCTTGAAAATCCTAGCTTTATCTTCTCTTTAGAATAAAAATGGTGGCCATTGCCTTAGAATATTTTTTCTTGAGAAAAAAGAAAGGAATGTATGTTTGATTTCCTACGGGTTTAGGGTATAAGTTCATCTTATTTCCCATTTTACCCTCCCTTATTTCCTAATGCTTTTATTCATGCTATCTCATTTTGATTTATATTTTACATGGCACGGCTACCGTTGCTTAAACCAAATCCCAATCTATTAATCATCGTACATTATTTTATTTAAATTAGCATATCTTAAATAATGTTACTAAAAATATGGTGTGCTACAAGAAGTTTTCTTGAATTGGTGAGATGTTGTGTACGCTTTATCAAGGACTTTTCTAAGATAGCGACACCATTAACTGATTTGACGAGAAGAATCAGATTTTTATATGAGACACGAGGTGTAGACACACGTTAGTAAGTCTGACAGAGAGGTTAACGAGTGCACTGATGTTACTAATTCTGAATGGGAATGAGGAGTTGATAGTGCACACATGATGGTGGTACTTAACTAGGTGTGGTATTAATGAAGAAGGTGAGGTTGTCGCATATGCTAGTTGATAACTGAAACCACTCGAGAGGAGGTATCCAACTCTGGATTTGGATATGGCGGCGATAGCTTACGCTTTTAAGACTTGGAGGCTTTATCTATTAGAGAGGTTCGAGTTGTTCATTGATCCTACTTGATTGAAGTATCTCTTCTTTGAAAAGGATCTTGACCTTCGTCAACAGCGATAGTTAGAGTTTTTGGTCTCCTACGATTTTGACATTTCCTATGCGTCCATAAGTGAAATGCAGTTGCTGATGTTTTAAGTTAAAAATCTACTGGTTAGGAGCGATGTTCCTAGAGTGGGCATTGCTCGAGTTTATCATTGGTTATGACTCCATAACTCGATGTGAGGCAGTGGCAAAGATGTTGGCCAGTTTGACTGTCAGACCTACTTTGATTTAATGGATCGGTACTGGTCAGAGGCCTAAAGCTAGACTTGTGGAGATTCTAGCTAAATTAGAAGAGCGAGTAATGTCTATAAAGGTGATGTAGTACAGACTTGATTGAGACGATTGGCTCCGTAAAGCTGAGACATTTTTTTCCATTGTCTACGGGTTAAGGAACAACGTACTATCAAAGTGTTCTCCCTCGAGATTGACTATACATCATAATGGGAATAAAATGCAACGTGATACAAGATAGATATTTTATTGGAAAGGGATGAAGAAGGACGTTGGGCATTCATTTCGAGATGAATGAATTGTTAGCTAGTAAATGTTGAACGGAAGAAGCCAAGTGGTTTCTACAACCACTTGACATTCCCAGATTGGAATGCGAATGGACAATTTGATTTCATATTGTGCTAAGGGCGTTATACGTGGTCAGAACCCTTTGTACACTAGTGAGTTTTAGGAAAACTTACAAGAGGCGTTTGAAAATTTGGTACCAAATTGACTAGATATTAAGACTGAACCATTAACTTCAAGCCCTGTTGGCCTACTCGTATCGACATTCGTGATACGAAGCAAGTTAGAAGGAAGACAGTGCGGTAGTAGAGGTTCAGTTGAGCGAAAACGGAGGCGATTCCATATGAGAGGTCGGGAGCATGTTAACCGCATGTCCGAAGCTCTTCATTAGAGAAGATTTGTATTTTTCATCGGCTTTCATATTAGATATCATGGTTGATGTGTTATACTGGATCGTTTAGTATTCTTAATGCTAGGATATGCATGGATGATACCTTTTCACGTTCGGCCTTTCGTATGCCTGGGTGATGTTTGATTGCAGCATTAGATTTGATACATATGCTTATATAGTTGTTGCGCGTGCGGGATAATTATGGTTGATTCGACCATTTTGATTTGAGGATTTCGTGGGCGAAATTTCTAACGTGGGGAAGAGTGTAACGATCCTTATTTTACGTATCGGTGAATCATAATATCATTTTTAAATTTATATTGGTTTGTATGACTCTATAACTTTGGTCACTGTCGGGTATTGACAATTTTGACCCTTAGCAATTTTTCTGGACGAATTTGATACTGATTTATTTTCTGCATTTTCGGTAGTTACACGTATTACGCCAGTATAAGTGCACCAACTAGTCCAAGATATTGGAGGAACGAAAAATGTCCTAGGATCAAAGATAAAGTGCATGAGCTGCGTAGTGGATAATTTTTGAAATTGCATGTTTCGACAACCCGAGTAACTTAAAAACGTCGAAAAGCAGCGTTCCAAGGTACAAATCTTGATTTCGACAAAACTTGTTTAGTTGGAATGGGAAAAATACAAAGATTCTCGTGCTCCAAAAATGTTCGCAATCAGACATTCCAAGAAGCCATACGAACATAAAACGCGCTTTGGAATTTACAAAATTGATGAAAAAGGAGTAGACACAAACCCTAGCCCTGTCCATTCCCTTTTAATACTTGTTCATTTCACTGACCGCGCATATTTGCTTCCTGCTCACATTGATACTTCCTTTCAGGGCAACCCACCCTCCACTCTTCTTTCTCCTCCTCTTTCTCATCACTATTTTAGATGAAATAAATTTCGGGTCCACTTATTTTTCAAAGGGCTATGCAACCACTGCCTCGGATCTGCCCAAATCTGACTGTGGTGGCCGGACCAGCGGATCCCGTAAGAAGGTGATTTTTAGAGGAGTTAAAATGGAATTTGACGATATGGGTTTGTTTGTATTGTCGAGGAGAGTCCGTAAACGTAGGCGATCGGATTTAGATCAAAGTGAGTTGGCAGTAAAATGAGGAGGAATATATGGGTTTGCCCACATTATATTTGTGGGTCTGGTTCCTTTTTCTTATGTCTGTGGATGGTTGGCATCTGTGGAAGTGGTTGGGTTGGTGTTGGCGATGGGGAGGAGAAGGTGGCATCGCTGGTGGTGCAAAGAGTGGCCTTCGGTGGAGGGGTTGTGCATTTAACATGAAAGCCGTTCAAGAAAAAAACATATATACAAGGCACGGTTTGATCTGCAGTTGGAGAGGGATGGACGACGAGCAGAGCTGCAGTGGTGTCGGGGTTCAATGGCGGTTGACATGAGGTGGCGCTGGGTTGGCATGTGCGTGCATGGGAGAGTTTCATTCTACTGGCGGCGTGCGTAAATATATTCACATGTGAGAGAGGGGGTAAAAGAAAATATGGACAAGAAAGAGAAATGGAAGTGGAAGGATGATGTGGCACATTAACATGTGCGTGAGTAGAGTTACATGAGTCGAAATGCAATTGTAGAGGTAATTATGAACTTAAATAATCATGCTAAGTAAAGATTGATGAGTTAAGTTATTAATTAACATATATAACTTGAAATTCTATATTCTAAAACGTCGTTTCTTGGATTGTGCTTGTTATGGAGAACTCTACGGCTTGACGTAGGTTTGGTCAGATTTGGTTGAGGTGAATGATATTGTCTCTCACCATACTATGACTGTTAATACAATATTGAAGCGACGTTTTGAAATGTTTTCTAACTTTAAAACGTGATTTTTGAAATGGTAAAACCATATCTTGTTTCATAAAAAGAATTAAAAGTTTTTAAAATGATTTTAAGTTATCACATATTCCCAGTTACGCACTATTTTGACGATATTGCTAGATTTAGACAATTTTTGTATTAATCCCACATTATCCCACATTGTTTGCTTGGATGGATTGTATCGTATTGTTATAGATGTAGATAGACTACACTAGACACTTCTATGCTTGTTGGTTGCATGTCTGCTTGATTGGTAGTTGGTTTAAAAACATCGTTCGAAGGCAATATAGGAAAATACCATTAGATAAAGTTTCGTGCATATCGATCTAATGCATACATGATGGGGACTCAAACGATGTGATAGAGTTTCATGCATATTGATTGAGTGCACAAACAATGATATATCGAATGGATGAGACAAATATGTGGAGGGGTTTTGGTGCGTGTTGACTTATCTAATGATGAAGGATGACAGACTTGGATATGTGCTCCGGACTTCGAAATAGACGCTGGACATTTTCAGTTGCTATGTACTTAACCATTTTTGGTTAAGTATATGACCAAAGTGGTCGTTATCGACTACTCTAGAGTGGTCGATATCCACCACTATTGATGATGTCCGATTTGGCCAATTTTGACATGGACGATGGAGAGGCTTCGAGGAGCTTGATGTGATGGTTCGTTCTTTCGTTCGACGTTAAATTTTAATGATATGGCTCTTCGACGAGGGGTTTTGGCCGTGAAGCGAAGATGTGATGCTCTGACGCGATGACTCTATGATTTGACGATAAGGATTCCATGATAGGAAGTGATGGCTTCGACGATGGATAGCTTTATTTCGAGATGCAGAATAGCTGACTATAAGTCGTATAAAAGGCACTGTTAGAAAGAGGTTACAGGATGCGTGATGATACTCTATGACTTCTGATGTTTGTCTAGAGTAGTTCCCTGTTGTGACGACTCTAGATGGGATTTGTAAGGATGGTTCCAAAATGAGCTCTGTTATGGACGGCGTATGCAAAAGGATCGTTGATACTCCTAGGTTTTGGTGTACTCATAAAGCAAGGGTATATGGGGATGCTCACATGGGTTAAAGGGTGCACCCCGAATCAGAGGATGTTTACTGATTCATTCCCCGGACTATCAGATGAGTGGTCTAGTTCCTAGCCGACTGAAGGGCATGGATTTGAGTACCAAGAAACTAGGATGTTGAGTAATCTTTGACCATGTGTGGGTGGTCATACGAGAATCATATATCCAACATACTGAGTGAGCGAATGTGAGTATAGGTGATGGATGCAATGTTTGTTTTATTGTTTTTATCACCTTAGGGATGTCACATGATGTAGATATTGTCGATGCCGATATTTAAACATCCTTAGTACTTTGATGTATAGTACACCCATGATGACTATCATAGAGTAGCATATATTCGATGTTATGTGTTAATTTTGTGGATGTAGGGACGTCATGTATGATTCTCCATACCCTCCGTTCTATATACTAAACCGACTTTTATAGTATTTTGAGATTATTTATCACTCACACAAGATTTTTGTCTGACTCGAGGTTTTATGCTTTTCTTCTTATTATCTCGGGTGCTCTTAAATCAGTAAACTAATAACAAATGTAAATAGCACTTGGAGCTGTGCAAATGGACTAGCAGATTTCAATGCTTTCTCGTATTTTTATTTTGAGTTATTATTGTTTATTCCTTTGTGTGACACTATGGAGCCTTGATAGTGTTGACTTATTATTTATTAGAGACAGCTTATCAGTTGAGTTTATTTATCAGCTTTATAAACTCTATTATAGTTTTGTATAACTGTATATGCCTATGTACTTTAATTCTGCGGTTTATATAGTTATTACTGTCTCGCCTACTTTATATCTGTGATGGCTATTATATTTTATCTAATGCACTGTGAGATATTCGACATGTTATGTGAATGTGTGATGTTTTATTTCTTTCTCTTTCCTTCTATTCTCTGACCTTCTTTTCTATTCCTCGTCTTTATTCCTTTTTCTTTCCCTTGGCAATCGTCCTACATCGGCTGAGCGCTCCAGTAGCGCACTATTCAATTGTATGAGTATTAGTGGTGTAGAGCGGTAGTTGTATATTGTCTGTTGTCTAATATTATGTCCAGGAGGGACACGTATTTATTGCTTTGTACCGATATTGTGTACTTATATGTGAGTTATTTATTTGAAGTTTTAATATATACTAATGTTAGTCCAAAAGAATATTCACATGTACATCCTATATAACCTCATTTACTGTATTATCTTATAGTATTATTCTATAATACTCTTAGATAATATAGGTGTAAAGGTGGGGTGTTACATCTAGGCATCTCCATTAGTCATAGAATCAGCACACCAATGTCGTGATGTCATCACATTGAAGCATCGAAGCATCTCAACCTTGCTTCATTCGTAAATCTTCATCCTTCATCGTTGTTAGCACTAAATTTGGGTTAAGGAAACTTTAGTTATTCGAGCAGGGTTATGTTCCCAGAAAAATACATAAATATATATATAGATCCACAAGAAGTCATCATCAATTCATAAGAAGTCGTTATGAAAATGTATGGTTATTCGAGTACTTTGTTACGGAATTATAAAATCAAAATTGCTTAATCGTCCATTAATATCCTTCACTATATCCTTTTCTTTCACTTGCGATAAAATGAAAATGATGAAGAAGATGAAATCATAAAATCATCCCTCTTTAGAGGGGTACTACTCTATTTATAGAAGATTTCGTCTGTTGGATTTGTGACACGTTTCACCTAGAATGAACGAATGGCGAAGATTGACCTTCATGGGAAGGAACCGACATTCGCGTGAATAATGTGTGGAAATTAGCTATGCATTGACATCAAAAAATTACCCACGTCAGCACCTTTTCCTTATCCCTCTAACTCAGATCTTAAGGTTGTCTCACGATGGCTCATATTTTTCACAAGGCTACATTGAATCAATCCACGATGGCTTTTTAATGGTTACTTTACGAATTCGTCCATGATAGTCTGATTGCTTTATCTTTTAGTAACTCCATTAGGCTCTTATGTGATAATTTTATTAGAATAGTCACGGCGTCCCTTTTTCAATCACGATGACTCTTTACGATGACTCTATTTACACCTTCACACACGGTGGCTCAACCAACATTCGATGACTTCATCTGTACACGATAGCTTCATTCAATCAACACAAGATTGCTCTATTATCACTCTTCACGATGGCTCCATTCATACATGATGTCAATGGCTTTATTCAATCAGCACACCACCACTCTATTATCACACGGTAACTCTTTATGATGGCTTCATGGTTTTAATGGCTTTAATCAATCAGCACACGATGACTTCACTAACACATGATAACTCAATTTACCAACCATGGCTCCATTTATCCATGATAGTTATGTATATGTATGAAGGCCCTATTATGCATGATAGCATCAATTATGAACGATGGCTCCAATTATGCATGACATCTTTATTTTTCACTTGATGGCCTTGAATTGCATTTGATGGTTTATCTACATATGAAGGCTCCAAATAGAACACGATGGCCTCTAATTGCACATGATTGCTTCCCTCTACATAAGAAGGCTCCAAATAGCTCATGATGCCCTTTAATTGCACATGATGGTTTCATTTACACATGATAATTTCGAATAGCACACAATGCCCTATGATTGCACACAATGGCTTTTTCGTTTATCAATTTGTACTTGAATTTTAGGTGTAACAATCATGTTAGCACATCACGACCGAATGTCAAATGAACGAATGAATAACTTTAACATGACTTACAGGACATACTCATCATCCATAGAAGTTTGATCAAGATTGGCTCCATCAGTTTATGTTGGCACTCACATGATTGGGCTCATGTCGATGCCGATATAATTTATTAGCTAAATATTTTGCTAAGTACTGCATAACTCAACCACCTCCTCTTTTTCATGCTTGAAGACACTTCTCCATATACGTAAATTCCCCTACTCCACTCCAAATGTAAGAAAAGAGGTCGTTATCAACCAAAAGAGGTAGTTACTGAATTATAGTACTCCAAAAAAATTTAGAGTTAAGTATCCAAACTCCTTCTTTGCCTTGTCTCAAAGTTTTGTAGCTTAAGTCCTGAAGCATTTCCTCCACCCGACCTAAATTAAAAATACCACCGAGGACTTCTGCATATCCCTACCGACCTGAATCTAAGCATCCAAATCAACTCCAAACTGCACGCGCCCTAAAATATAGGCTTCTCAACTCTTTTAGAACATCATCTCAAATTTGCATTATGTTTTGAGCAATTTTGAAACTGTTTTACCCAAATTGACGGCCACCTTCTTGTAGGATCGATTTCACCCTAGAGGGGCGGTGAATAGGGTGATGTTATCAATTATAAAAATTTATCGTGGAAGTTTGTAAAATAATTTCAATGCAGATATATCAGAATAATAGCAGCACAGATAAAAGCAGAATAATAAATGCAGAAATAAAACGACACAAAATTTACCCAGCTTCGGCAAAACCCTGCCTATGTGTTGCCCCCAAGGTTTCTATTAGAAATTAAGCAGTCGGACGCTTACACACGTAAACTCGCGACACTCGCTATCGACTAGCCTTAACTCTATGCTCAAAACCCTGCCATAACTCAGCCACTAAGTTGCAAATTCTCAAACTACGCCACATAGTTTGTCCCCTAGTCACACAACTAGAATTTACACAAGTTAAAAAGGAAAATACAATTTAAAAACGATTTAAACATGACAAAAACCCTAATTTTAAACTAAAGCCTTAACAAGGCCGGACCAAAAATAAATAAAGTTAATTCCCCTTTCTCTTTTGTATTGTTCAGCCGACTCCAAGTTCTTCTTAAAAAAATGCCTGCTCGTTCGTTTCTCGTTCGTCTTCAAAAATTAGGGCTTTGTTAAATTAGAAGCTGTCGACTTCAAATTGATCAATCGAATATTCGATTATGCATTGCTAGCTCTGTCGATTGACTGTCTCCTTGAGTCGCGCTCGGTTGCTTCTCGATCGAGTTCGATCTTGACTTTGGTATGTAATTTATGCCTCTTGCTTTTTCTGATTTGCTTGCTTTAACTCGATGATATTGCCGATGATGTTACTTGTTTATATAGGGCTCGAACCCCTGTATTTTCGTTCGTATATTATCATTTGAATTCATCAATTGTTTTATCTTGCTCATTGATTTTCATTTGATTGCTTGAGATGATTACTGACTTCTTCAATTTCGTATATTTTGATTTTCTTGCTTCTCACGGCTCCGATTCTGAACTGTTCGATTTTTTCCTTGACTTGTTCATTTATGATTACCACGGCTTGATGATTTCTGACTTGGTTCGAACTTGTTGCCTTGGTCATCACGGCACTGACTTTGGTTTGAAATCTGCAAACTTAATTTTGTGAAAATATTTTTAGATGAGAATTTTCTTTGACTTTGCATTTGCTTTCAGTATTGACTTCGGCCATTACTTTGAATTGCAGTTTGAAATCTCCTCTGTCTTTGTTCGAAATAGCTGTGTCACTTGCTTATGCTGGTACTGTTTCATTTGATGTGTTGTAGCTGCTGTCCATTTTGTTTTTGCTAGCTGTACTTGTATTCACTTGAGCTTGAGTTCATTGTGTAGCCTGGTTGACTTTTGCAGTTCACTTGTCTTGCATCATGTGTTGGTTTATCACTTGTGTCCACTGCTAACATGTTCATATATGCACCGTATGTATATATCTGATTTCATTTGTGTGATCGTATATAAATGTATGTGTGTTTGAGCATTGCCTCTATTTGCTAGATGTCTACATGCTGTCTGGTTAGCTTATCACTGTGTTGCATTGAACTCTGTTGACATGTGCATTAAGTTAGCTCTGAATTGATATCGTATATGTGAGTGCACTTTATCATCTCTAGTGACATCGGCCTTGACTTTGAATTGATTTCTATTGTGACTTTGGCTTGTCTGTTACTTTCTCTGTTGGCATCGGCTCTTGATATTTTTGGGATGAAACTATTGATCCTTGATTAGTTCGAACTTGTTGTATACCATTAGTTTGGAACTGCTACATGATGCTTGTATTCATCTGGAAGTTTTGTGTTGCTTTGTCTTTGACATTGCCTTTGATATTACTTTCAAGTTAACCTGTCTTGTGTAGTTGCTCATTGGAGTTACTGTGTGATTCAATGCACCTGTATATTTTCATTATTTGTACTCGAGTATTACTTCTGTTATTTGTGATTTTATTGAGTCTGATTTCAAGACTTGTTTGCGGTCTTGTGTCATATGCATGTTGTATCATTGAGCCTGTACATTCATTTTATATGCATTCTGTCGAATTTTGGTTTCACTTAAACATGGTTTGTATTGGGTTGATGGGCACTGTGTTTCCAGTCATCATTTATGGATTTAGTAGTTCGCATTGATTTCCACTTGTATACATACATACAGTTATGTGTGTATATAGGTGTGTGCATATGGAGTCTTTGGATAGTTGGTGTGCACTTTGGTTTCGTGATGAACGACTTGAAATTTGGTCTGCACTTGTGTTGGATCCAGCTTATAGCTCGCGTTTGACCTTGTGCTAATATCGTGACTTTATTTTTATTGCACTTGAGTTGAACCCAGCTTTTGATTTGGTTTTGACCTTGTGCTCACCTGTCCCTATAACTTTATCAAGTGTATATTGGTGTGCACGGCCTTGTGGCATGTACAGTGATACACTGTGCATGTCACAAGCTGTTCGTGTATGATGAATTCAAATTTCAATGATGACGAACAACCCAAATAACTGAGGCAAATAAAATTTCCAAAATCACATTTTATTTTGTACTGCAAAAATATTTTATTTTCAATTTTACTGCGTTAGTATTTATTTTTGCAGATTGCTCAGATGCTGGATTCAATCTGGAATAAAGTTGTAGACAAATTACTAGTGAATGAGCGATATGTAGTGAGGTGTAGTAAATGATAGATTGTGATGTAACTGAATTTGTATTGTAATCAAAATTGTATATGTATAGTGAGAGTTTGAATTTGTACTATTCAAAATTGTAATAAATATTTGTTTGAATAAAAAATCTGTTTGAATTTAAATTCTGTATTATTTATTTTATTCACCAAACATTTATTTAATTATGAAAAATAAATAGTACATTAACAAATACATTTAAATGAATATATATATATATATGTTTATTATCATCAAACAAAAATCATATACTCACATATTCAACACTTCTAACTACACTAAAAGCACTAATAAACACATCAAAGCAATACATACAAGCACAACCATTATTCATACATATCCAAAAAACATATTCATTTCATTGTTATGTGATTTGTAGACATATAATTCTATAGATCTAATTCTATGCAAAAATGGCAATACAATTCATAAAGGGATATAAAATAAATTAAAATCAATTTCTATCTTTTTAAATTAGACCGTAGACAAGCATGAAGGTTAGATTAATGTTTATTTAGCTACAAATATGTATGAAAGTAAGATTAAAGTTTAAAAATGTTTTAAAATAGAAATCATATCAAATCATCATTTTTAGCTATATGGATGTACATAGGATAGAGAGAGATCATAAATCACTCACCTATACCAAAACACCAATTTGATCCCTAAGAAAGCAAAATGATAGATCTAAAATATGTCTTGCTAATTACCCTTCTAATTATGGTTTAGGCTAGGATTACTATGAAAAAGATAAGCTTTTTGATGAAATCTTGGTTAATGAAGGTTTTGAACTGTTTTTAGGAAGTGGGAAACAATTTGGATCTGTCCCACGGTTCCCAACTAGGCACAAATCCCAAAATGGGTTGGTTCGCTCAAGTCTAGGCTTAACTAGTTAGCCACTAATCTGGTCAGCAGTAGTTATAGCTTAAAAGGACTAAATTTCCTAAACGGTAAGTCTGTTTTCACATTATGACCACTCCACGGAAAGAGAAATCATCATCCCGATCTAATGGAAGTGGTTTTTGATCCTATTTCAACATCTATTAAAAGTTATATACTTTAAAATAATTTATCGGTACAACCAGTTCGATAAAAACTCTAAAGGCGTTAAATGTCCTTAATGGCCATTTTCAAAAAATTTAGAGTCATATGACCTTATATGGATTAAATAATATTATTTTACAATCATCCGATACATAAAATACAGGTCGTTACATTCTCCTCCCTTTATAAATTTTATCCATGATATCCCCAAATATGTTAAGTATAGCCAACCAAAGTTACCTCACTTTCCTAACAATCATAAGAAACCATTAAACATATCAAATAGACAACAATGTAACCAATATAGGTGAATCTATCGTTGGATGCGAGATATTAAGCTATTTTATATGGTATCAAAATTAAAAGTAAATATGATAAAAGTAGACCTTACCATGCAAAGAGCACTGGATATGCAGCCGTCATGCTCTCCTTGATTTCCCATGTACAATTGCCTTCACTTTACCTTACTAGAACCTAACTCCACCGTCTTCCTTCTATGCTATTCTGTATCACGTCTGACGATGCAAACTAGCCTATGTAGTCTCAAAGCTTCTAGTTCAATCTTGATTTCACCGATTTGATCTAGTTTAATCGTCACGTCCGAATCATGCATGAGCTTCCTCAAGTGAGAGATGTGGAATATGTTGTGCACGCCCGCAATCTTTTGAGGTAAGTGGACACTATATGCGAGATTCCCAATCCTCTCTATTATCGAAAAAGGACCTACAAATCTCGGTCCTAAATTTCCTTTACTACCGAATCTAACAAGATTCTTCAATAGAGAAATATTCACAAACACAATATCACCAACAGAGAGCTCTAAATCTCTACATCGCTTATACACATAGCTCTTTTGCCCATTCTAAGAAGCTTTCATCTGTTGCTAAATGATCCTAATGACCTTCGAGTTCTCTTTGATCATATTTGCCCCGACTATTAGTTTCTCGCCCTCTTCTCACCAACACGAAGGAGCGTTACACTATCTTTCATACAATCCTTTGAATGGTGCCACAGCGATACTAGATTGATAACCATTATTGTATACAAACTCTACCAAATGCATATGACCATCCCACGGGCCTCAAAAATTGAGTATGTAAGCTCACAAGTGATCCTCCAATATATGATTCTCCCTTTCAATCTGTCCATCAGTTTGCAGATAATATGCTATACTGATACGTAGCTATGTCCTCAATTCATCTTGTAAAATTTTCCAATACCCACTAGTGAATAAAGGGTCACGAGAACTCATAATGCTCTTCGGAACACCATGGAATGGCAACACCCATTCCACATACAACTTGGCCAATTTGGATGCCATTTTACTAGACTAAACGGGTATGAATCGACCACTCTTTGTCAATCTATCAACTATGACCCAAATGCTATCCTTACCTCCTTTAGTCCTTAGCAATCTGTCGATGAAGTCCATAAATACTTGTTCCCATTTCCACTTAGGAACTTCAAGTGGATGCATAAACCCACTTGGTCTCTTTTGTTATGCCTTAACCAATTGGCAGTTTATATACTTCGAGATGCATTTCCCAACACCCTTCTTCGTCCATTCCCAATAATTTGTCTACTTTATATCATAGTACATCTTATTACCATCGAGATGTACAGACTATCTAGGATAATGGCTCTCTCGTAGTGTCACATCTGGAAATCCATTAACATCGGGAACAAACAATCTTCGATCCATACGGAGCCAACCATCTCGGTAGAGTCTATACTATCTCATCCCATCAGATTCTACTCCTCCTTCCACTTTCCATGATCTTTGCTTATCTAGCATCTTGCTTCTGCCTAGTACCAATCCTCTCAACCTAAGTCGGTCTAATAATCAAACTCGCCAACATCTTTGGCTCTACCTTGCAACGAGGTCTGAAGTTATAACCGGCTACATACTCCAAGCACTTCGACTCTAGGAACATCGCTCCCAAACTGGAATGTCTTCTATATAAGATATTGGCAATTACGTTTTATTACCAAGTGTATAAGAAATGTTAAATTCGTAAGATCCTAAAAACTCTAACCATCACTGCAAACAAAGACTAAGGTCCTTTTGGAAGAGAGGGTATTTCAATAATTTGTGGTCCGTGAACAACTCGAACCCTTATCCTAATAAATAAGTCCTCAAAATCTTCAAAGAAAAATTTATTGCCTCCAACTCCAAATCGTGGCTTAAATACTTCCTCTCATGAAGTTTCAGCCATTGACTAGCATATGTGACAACCTTACCTATTTGCATCATTACTGCACCAAATCTCGTACCAGAAGCATTAGTTTATAGCGTTATCGCCTTATTTCCGCTTGGAGTGATCAACACTGGTGCACTCGTTAACCTATCCTTCAGACTTACACATGCATTCTCATACTTCGTATGCTATATAAAAGTCTTATTATTCTTCGTCAAATTGGTCAATGGCGCTTCTACCTTCGAGAGTCCTTCATAAAATGTCTATAGTATCATGCCAGTCCAAAGAAACTCGACATGTCAATAACATTCTTGGGGTGGTTCCAATCATGAGATGCTGCCACCTTGGTAGGAAATACTGCGATGTCCTGCTTGGAGACGGCATCACCCAAGAATCTCATTTCCCTCCTCTAGAAGTGACACTTCTAAAACTTCGCTTTCAACTTGTGCTTCCTCAACACCTCAAGCAAAATCCTAAAGTGCGTCTTTTCTTCCTCCTGCATCCTAGAATACACTAGAATATCATCCACGAACACAAGCACCAATATATTTAGCTAATTGTTGAAGATATGGTTCATGAGATCAAAAAAGTGTGCCGAAATAGCCCAGACATCATCACCGACCACTCATAGAAACCAGAGGGCGTATGAAACGTGATGATCGGCACACTCTTGTTCGCTAATATCAGTTGTTGAAACCTCATTGCAAGGTCCAACTGAAAGAACACCTTCATGCCATAGAACTGATCGAAATAGTCATCAGTATGCAAGATAGGACACATGTTCTTCCTCGTCACCTTATTCAGCTTATTCTATTCAACACACAACCTCAGAGATTCATCCATCTTAGTGGCGAATAGTGCAGGTGTACCCTACTTGGATATACTCCTACGAATGAACCCTCGCTTCAACCTGTCATTCACTCGAACCTCCAAGTCCTTCCGCTCTTTAGATTCATGCACCTGAAAGGAATAACTATCAGCCTGACCTTCTTTAATAAATCTATGCAAAACTCAATCTCTCAGTGCGAAAATAATTTGGTTGCATACTTGAACATATCTGGATAATCTACAATGACGAGCATATATGAAAACTCATCCTGTGGGACTTCGTGAAAATATAGAAAGCTAACCATAACCTCATCCTTTGGTAGGCAGCCAATCACTACCTTTCACCCCTCCTCGGTCCCAATCGTCACCCTTAACTTCTCACAATCCACCATACCGCATACTCCTTTAGCCTTTCCATCCCCAAGATAACACTGAACCTAACGAATCCAAAACAAAGCGATCACAAACAAAAGATCATCCATGACTCGATAAGACCAAATCTCCACAAACCATACACATAGTGAGGCCTCTAATATGTATCGTCACTACTAAAGGTCGATCAACTATTTCGGGTCTCATTCCCAATCTATCTATTAGGTCAGTAGATATAAGGAATGTGAAGCCCAGATATCAAACAAAACACATATGGAAACACCATAAACAGAAAGCGTGATTTAAATAGTGAAATCTTTCCCCTTCTCATTCATATAGGGAGAAATCTACGAAGATGGCATAATATACGAAGCATATACTTTACTAACTGCTTCTACTTCATTTGTTCAGGGCAACTCTTCTGCATATGTTCGTACTTGCCATAGTTATAGCACTTCTTTCCTTCAGACTTACAATCTCTAAACTAATGGCCTTTATCCCCACATTTATAGCAAACACGATGCCACTTTGCCTTTTTATGAGAATTTTTCCTTGAAACTACTTCCTCTTAACATTCCATTTCTTCTTATATCCACCTACTTGTCGTGGCTATGGATCCTCCTCAACAAAAACATACTTGTGTTTATAGTACAAACGCTCAAATCGAAGGGCTTTCTCAACTACCTTCTTAAACAGCTCATTTATGTGGCCCACGAGCTTCTCCCCTAAGTAGTCATCCAACCCCATAATAAGCTTTTCATTCCTCTTTAGTGGAGTATCGATGAAAGAGATCTCATACTTTTATAAAGCATCAAACTCAGCCACATACTTGAAGATAGAAATGACCTACTGCTTCAAGTCAGCAAACATCCTAAACACCACCGACTTCTAAGAAACCGTTATAAACTTCACCTCAAATCTAGTTTTAACTGGTCCCAAATGAACCGATCCTTGGGAATGGTCACTTAACAACTTTCCACTAGTTCATAGCTATACCATGGAGCAGTCGAGAAGCCAACCTCCTCTTCATGGCATCATCCAACTCTAAATCATCAAAGATTCTTTCATGGATATCCAACAATTCCTACACTTCCGTAGCATATATTTCCTTGGAATGATTTGCCACCAAGACTGGAAAAGTCCTTATTCAACTTCGTGAAATCAACTCTGAGGACGTGCACTTGAGAACCACCAACAAAAGCAACATTGGGAGCAGCTGCTTGGGCATTTTGCAACATGTTTGCTATTATCGTGTTGAATGTAGCATGCAAATCAAGGTTAGCAGCCTGAGCCTGCTCCTTCCTCGACTCCAAAAACAGAGTTTTTCATAGTTTTTCTTGTATGTCTACTAAACCTTGATCAGTAACAAGAATAATTGGTCTCTCATAAAGAAAACTACATCAATGGTACTCGTGTATACATTCGATTTGTATACTACTATATTGTTTTGAAAAAAAATTATATAACAAGTGCGCTCTCGCATATACACACAAACATAGACTCTCGATCCAGTCTAAGGTATTAACTCTTTGATATCTCTATTGGATTGCGGTATCAGCTCAATTTAACTACGCAACCTAAGCTATGATGCCAAATGTGACAATCGCCCTATACACCCCTGGCACCCAATATATATCTGAAGAATGCGCTGCTGCGGTGCCCGACCGTTGTAGGATGATTGAGAACCAATCATAGAAACTATCATATACCTCACAGCGCATTGAATAAAATATAATAAACATCAAAAATATAAAATAGATGATACATCAATAACCAAGTGAATGACATAATTAGAGTACATAGGTTCAAATAATTATACAAAGCAGAAGTACAGTTTGTACAATTGATAATAAATTTAAAAGATAAAGTGTCTCTAAATAAAATAAATGAACTTTGTCTAGTCTCCATAGTGTCTCACTTCCATATAAGAAATAGTAAGTCCATATACAATATGACAAGGCACCATCGTTTACTTGTCCTCTATATAATAATTGCATACTACCTAAACCAACTATCTAGTCTACACTTTTATGAGTACAAAGATAATAAGAAGCAAAGAATAAAACCTATAGTCAGAAAACAGTCTAGTATTAGCGATAAGAAATCTCAAAATACTCTATAAGTCTATACAGTAAGGAACATAAGTATAGGAATCGTACCTAACATGTCCCTGCACCAAAAAGTTAGCATATAACATCTATAATGTGCTACTCTACAAACATCATAAAATATATGAATATTCTGGTATACTGATAGCTATCTAGGCATCAGTTTCCTAGATACCAACATCATGTGACATCCTAGGATGACTTGGAACAAGTAAAGCAACCATTCCAAGTACCCAATGAGCATCCTCATAATACCCACTGCTTATGAGTACATCAGAAAACAATCTAAGTATCAATAATCCCTTAACACGTGTATTTGAACCCTATCCTTCTCAATTTTATTTCCATTCGTCTTCATGGAACCCTTTCATGTTCCTTCTTTTTGACGATAGAACCCTTCAACGTTCTATCCATGGGTCACTCTTGCTAAAACCCGCCCTTGTGGCTAATCATCCTCATGAGCTATCGATTGAGTTTCCACCTCCGAAACACTTCTAAGCATTATCATTAGTCATAGAATCATCATCTCAAAGTCCCAAGTCATCACATTGAAGCATCTCAACCTTGCTTCATTCATAAATCTTTATCCTTCATCATTCTACCACATCATGACCAAACATCAAACAAACGAACAAACATCTTCAGTACGACCTACAAGACATACTCATCATACCCTAGAAGTTTAACCAATATTGGCCTCCACAATTCATGTTAGCACCAACCTGATTGGGCACATGTCGGTACCGATATGAATTACTTGGCTAAATATTTAGCTAAGTACTTCATACCCCTATCACTTTCTTTTGTCTTGATTGACGATCTTTCTCTATAAACCTAAAGCCACCTACTCCACTCTACGTTTCAAAAAAATGGTCGATATCGACCGACCGTCCAAAAGAGGTCGGTACCGAGTCATAAAATTGCTTAAAATTTTATGATTAAGTTTCCAAACTCCTTCCCTACCTTGTCCTAAAATTTTATAGCCGAAGTCTCAAATCACTTTCTCTATTGACCTAAACTACAACTTCCATTGACCACTCCTGCATATCCCTACCAACCTGAATTTAAGCATCCAAATCAACTCCAAATGGCAAGCTATCTGAACTATAGGCTCCTCAACTCTACTAGAACCAAATCTCTAAGTTGCATCTTCTTTTGAGAAATTTTGATGCTGTTTTACCTAAATCAACGACCACTTTCTAACTACACCAAAAGCACTAACAAGCACATCAAAGCAATATATACAAGCACAACTATCATTTATACACATCCAAACAATATAATCAATTCATCCTTACAAGATTTGCAAACATATAATTCCCTAGATCAAATTCTATACAAAAATGATAATAAATTCATAAAGCGATGTAAAACTATTTAAAATCCATTTCTATCTTTTTAAATTTATCCATAAAGATGTATGAAGGTTATATTAATGTTTATTTGGCCATAAACATGTTTGACGGTTAGATTAAAGTATAAAAAAATTTGACACAGAAATCATATCCAAAACATCATTTTTAACTATATGAATATGCATAAGATAATTAAAGATAATAAATCACTCTCCTAATACTAAAATTACCAATTTAATCCCCAAATTTAAAGTGGACGGCAAGCAATTTGGATCCCCAAGCAATCAAAATGTTAGATCTACAATCCCCTTTGCTAATTACCCTTCTAGTGATAGTTTAGGCTAAGATTAACATTAAAAGGATGAGCTTTTCAATGAAATCTAGGTTAAAGGAAGTTTGGAATTCTTTTTGGGAAATGGGAAATGATTTGGATCTGCCACATTATTCCCAATTAGGCACAAATCCATAAATGGGTTAATGTGCTCAAGTTGGAGCTTAACTAATTACTCACCAATCCAGGTAGTAGCATTCTAAATTTAAAACAACCATATCTCCTACATGGTAAGTTCGTTCTTCTATTATGAACCCTGCAGAAAGAGAAACCATCATCTCGATTTAATGGAAGTGGTTTCAAATCCTAATTCAACACCTATCGAAAGTTATAGGCTTGATAAGAATTCATGGGTCTAAATTAGCCAACCCAAATTCTAAAGCTGGAAAATGTTTCTAATAGTTATTTCCTAAGCATTCAGAGTTATACAACCATATATGAATTAAATAACATTATTTTATGATCCTCCGATACATAAAAATATGGGTCGTAAAAGAATCCATTTCTAATTTACACATTGAGGAAATTCTCTTCTTCAACAATGGTATGAAACTCGTAGTTTCTCCTTTATGTTTGAGAGTTCTTACTAGACATTTTCATAAGTCATACCTATTTTGGATTGATTAATTTCATTTCATCATTTGCAATTATTTTTATTTTTGGACCGTATCCAAATCCATTTTAATATCAATAATTCTAAAAGAAATTTCTTCTCCTAAAATTGGAAGTTTTTGAAACAACAGTTGTTTCTCAGTATAACAGATATGCATTTAGAAAATTTTCTTGAACTACATTTGTGTATGTATAAAAATGATTTGATTTCGAGTTAACAAAAATTTATGCTCATAACATAAATTTCTCAATCAATATTAGCTTGGCCCAAACAGCTTTAGGGTGATGCACATAATATCCCTTACAATTAAATATTATGTGTAGCTCTTAACATATACAATCTGTCAAATTCTTTAACCTAAGATATGTAGTGGTTTTTTATAAACATTTATCTTGCACGATCTCATAAACAATGCTATGAATGAAATTAATTTTAACCCAAAAACTTACTCTTAAGTACATATTATAACATTAAGAAGTTATCTCAACTTCACTCATCAACAATTGTTCTTTGTCCTCCATATCGATACATCATTATGTATCATAGGGAAGAGTGACTTTTGAGATAGAATCTTATTCATTTTGGTACATTTGGAACTCCTTTCCAATGCACTCACATATTAAATCAAATCGAGTTCCTTTTATTTCTTTTCCATAGTCACATTAACTATATACACATTTTCATGTTGCACTTATACAATATACACTATGGTATATTTTGATATGTTCCCTATTTATGATATGAATAAATTGCTCACTAATGGCATTTAGTATATCAATCAATTTAATTAGAGAAATAGAGAAAATTTCTCTCTTCGATTAAACCAAAACCTTCACTCAATTAATTACATATGTTTTAGGGAGAGAAATGAAATGTTTCATTCTCTATATTAACTTTAACCAGTAATTGTTACACATATGGATGTATGTGATACACTCATAATTTAAGTTTAAATCAAATTTAATACCTTTTAAACAAATTAAATAAAATAAATTTTTATTTAAAAATATTTTAGATTGGATTCAAAATCCATTTAGGCTCTATAGACATAACAAAGATCCTAAAGTGTAATTTTTTTTTAAAAAAAATCATCTATTAACCACTTCCGACCTGTAGACTTAACTTTAACCACTTCCGACTGGCCAAGTTCCATTAGAGTCATAATAAGATGTGTTTATTATTGCGAACATGTGTCCATGTTGGACCAAATGAATGCATACTATAGGGAGCTCACCTAGTGTCCTATTCTCCATGCTCTGAGATAGTTTTAACTTGTTGATTGGATGGGCATAAGGGTCATGTAGAAAATGCGGATTACGGATCTTAAGGAAGAATTAACACTAGAGGGGGGGGTGAATAATGTTTAATTAATTATATGAATATTTCTGAAATCTTTTCAAATTAATCCAAACAGATGCAATTCACAAACGCAAAAACAATCACAAAACAGACACAGATGCAAATAGTAAATAAAAACATTAAAGGAAAGAACACACCGGAATTTTATACTGGTTCAGAGTTACCCTACATGCAGTCCCACACAATTTCTTATGCGGATTTCTTTTCAAATATAATGTCAATATTACAACCTCAATTTCAAAGCCACGAAGTACACACTCCTATCACCATGTCCAAGGCGAACTCTCTTGATTTAACCAGGTTACAAGATAACTTAATTGATTTACGGGCTATAATCACACCCAATTGATTTACGGGCCAAAATCACACCGTTTCCAATCACTTCGATAGAAAGAGACTCGATACACTTTGATCTTTGATTACAAATGATCCTATAACTCTGAATAGCACTGAGATCTTTGAAAGGGAGTGATAGAGAATCAAACTAGCGATGTCAAGTTTGATTCACTTAGAATTTCGCCAGAGTTTTGTTAAAGCATTTGAAATATAAGAGAATATTTAGATGGAGAAGAAGGAGTGAAGAAATGAAGAAAAACTAAAGGTTCGTTGAAAACAACTGGCATTTATAGGAGAATAACGGTCATGTCCATGCACGAAAGGTTATGACGAATAGACACTTCTTTTGAAAATTTGAAATTAGAATTCTACGGCCACCATGTCGACATGGAGGGATGGGGGATGTCAACATGACAATGTATTTTTTGAAAACTGATTTTGCTTTAAAATGATTTTTATTTTAAAACTTGTCAAAAAAATTTCTAAATTTTGTAAACCATTTTGAATATAGTTTAAACTTATAAAAGAGTTTTAGAAAATAATTTCAAAATTTAAAGCTAAAATATATTTTTGAGATTTAAAGCTAAAATATAAAATCTAGGAGATAGTTTAAAAACAAGAAATGATTTTGAAATTAAAAAATAGTTAAGGCTAAAATATTTAAACCTAGAGAGAGAATTTTTAAAAAGATAGTTTTGAAAAAAAAATCGTTTTGAAAATTTCATGGATTCCATCCCACTAGAGAAGGTCGTGGGTTCCATCTCATTATTAAAGCGAGAGGTGGATCCCATTACACAGTTAAAAGCGGAATAAAGATTCTAATGCCATTATGAAGTTCTAACATAAATCTAGACTCTATTATTATCTTGATATCTTAAACTCTTGAAATCTTGATACTCATGAGTCTTCAGTCTTGATTTCTTCAATCTTGAATTCTTCGATCTTGAATTCTTCAGTCTTGAATCTCTATACTCTGTCTTGAATCTTTAAATCGTACAGTCTTCATTCTCAGTACCTACATCTATATATCCTACATATACATATATATATATATATATATATATAGACTAGAATATTAGTATTTATATTTTATAACAAGTCCTAAGGTTGTTGTCATCAAAACCATCATCTCAAGAACTAACAATCTCCACCTTTTTTATGATGACAACCTTTGTTTATAAAGTCTACTCCAACAAGCTTCTAATTCTACTCCGACTCCCCCTTATTCCAACAAACCCTCTTAAATATAAGCCTATCTAATAGCCTAACTATCTTATTTTATAATTCTCCACCTTTGTCATCAACAAAAACTAAGCCTAAACTACATAAATCCCCCTTAAACTAATACTATGAGCTAAAAACGAGTATAATAAGCGCAAAAATAAATCTAATTTTATTATATATGTTGTTATATTACAAAAACATATAAATGAATATATACAAATATACAATATATAAAAACAATCTAATTAGTGTCCTTAACAATTGGTGACTTGTGAATCTAACAATTAGGATAATGGACACCAAAGTTTCCACATTGTTCGACCAAATCTTTGTCAAAACAGACTTCTTCAATGCAAATAACTTTATCAACCTCGTCCATTTGTGCTTCATCCTCTTCTTCATCTTTTTCATCCTCTAATGGATTATGAATACGCATGTTAGAGGAATCATCTTCAATCATGATATGATCTGCGTGATTATTTGCCTTGTTTCACCTGTTCCTTTGCCATCTTTATTTGCATGACTTGTAATTTAGTCAGAATTTGTAGGGAATCCTTCAAAATTTCCTCGATCTTCCTCACTCGAGCTAATGTAGTTCGTTGAAATGGAACAAAATTAGGAGAAAGAAAGGAAAAGTTGCATTTTGATTTGATTTAGAAGAGGAGGCCATTATTTTATATTTTCAGAGGTTTATTATATAGAAAATGAAGAGAGAAGACAGAAGAATACGAAATATTATGGTTTATATAACCACCAAACTGGATTTAGAGGGAAAATCAAAATTCAAATTTTATCGTTGTATGTCAACATAGGGGGTAGGGGGATGTCGACATCCTTATGAAAATTTTGACAATTTTGTTTTTCTACATTTACTTAAATATATATTACTATATCTATATTCTATATCACAGTTATAAAACAAATACCTAGTTCTCTTCTTAATTTAGTAAAGGTTGATTGATTCAAGGGTTTGGTCAGAGTATCAGCTATTTGATTCTCAGTGTTGATAAATTCAAGAGAAATGATCTCTTTTCTTATATTATCTCTGAGAAAATGATGTCTGATATCAATATGTTTGGTTCTAGCAGGACGAGTAGGATTTTTGGATAAACTTATGCACTTGTATTGTCATAATAAATTGGTGATTTTGAAATATTTAATCCAATATCCTTTAGGATCTGTTGCATATAGATAACTTGAGAACAAGCCAAAGTAATAGAGATATGTTCTGCTTCAGTTGTTGATAGTGAGGCGGTATTCTGCTTTTTTACTAAACCAAGAGGCAAGAGAATGTCCTAAAAAGTGACAAGTTTCACTTTTACATTTTCGGTCGGATTTACAACCAGCATAGTCAGCATCACAATATGAGATTAAGTCAATTGAATCATTCTTAGGGTAAAATAGGCCATAGTCTAAAGTGTGTTTAACATATCTTAGGATACGTTTAACAGCTTTTAAATGGGTCTCTTTGGGTCGAGATTGATACCTTGCACAGGGACAGACACTATGCATGATATCAAGCTTACTCATAGTTATATAGAGTAGCGATCCAATCATTCCCCTGTATAGTTTTTGATCAACATCTTTTTACATGTCTTCTTTATTTAAGGCTTCATTGGTTGCCATAGGAGTGGGGTTTCCACTTGTAGTGATCATACCAAACTTACTAACTAAATCCCTAGCATAATTTTTTTACTAATGAAAATACCACAATCAAATTGTTTTGTTTGCAAACCTAAAAAGAAAGTAAGTTCACCCATATGACTCATCTCAAAATCTTTTGTCATTATTTCATTAAAACTCTTTGTTCATTTTGTTGTTTTTTGATCCAAAAACTATATCATCTACATAAATATGTACTAATTGGATGTCATTTTTGTTTCTTTTAATAAAAAGAGTGTTATCTACTTTACCAATTTCAAATTTTGATTTAATAGGTAAGATCATAGTTTATCATACCAGGCTCTAGGAGCTTGTTTCAGACCATATAAAGCTTTATTTAATTTGTAAACATGATTTGAAAACTTTTCATTTTCAAAAAGTGGGGTTGTTCAATTAAACATCTTCTTTAATAAAACCATTTTAAAATGCACTTTTGACATCCATTTGAAATAATTTAAATTGTTATGGTTTGCCAAAGCAAGTAGAATTCTAATGGCTTTTAATCTTGCTATGGATGCAAAGGTTTCATTGTGGTCTCTTCCTTCTTCTTGACAAAACCTTGTGCGACTAACCGAGCTTTATCTTGAACGACCTCACCTTGTTCATTAATTTTATTTTTATAAACCCATTTAGTTCCTATTACAGTTTTGTCCTTGGGTCTAGGAACAAGTTTCCATTCATCATTTGTGGTGAATTGATTCAGTTCTTCTTACCTAGCAAGAATCCATGAATCATCAAATGATGCTTCCTTTGGGTTTTTGGGTTCAATTGTTGATATAAAAGCTACATTACTCATCTTGTTTAGTTGATTTCTAGTTCTAACAACAGATTATGTATTTATTAATATATTTTCTACAGGATAATCTTCTAAAAACCTGATCTTTTTATTAGGACAAATAGTTTCACAATTTGTTTCATTTGAATCATTATTTAGAGTAACAAAATCATCTTCATTATTTATTTGAAAAAAATATTTGAAATTTTCGTCAAAAGATACATGCATTGTTTCTTTAATGGTGTTAGTTTTTAAATTGAAAACTCTGTATGCTTTACTTCTATAAGAATATTCAATAAAGATTCCTTTGTCGGATTTAGGATCAAATTTATCCAAATTGTCCTTTGTATTTAGAATAAAGAATTTACTTCCAAAAACTTTAAAATAAGATAACTTTGGTTTCTTATTGAAAAGAAGTTCGTATGGTGTTTTATTGGTTAGAGGTCTAACTAAAATCCTATTCAAAATGTAACAAGCTATAGTGACTGCTTCAGCCCAAAAATTTCTTTGTAATTTACTATCTAAAAGAATAGTTCTTGCAAACTCTTGAATCGTCCTATTTTTACGCTCTACCACTTCATTTTATTGCATAGTTCTTGGAAAAGAAAATTTATGAGTTATTCCCTGTTAATTACACAAATTCTAAAAGTTTTAATTTTCAAATTCTCCACCGTGATCACTACGAATAATTTTGACTTTTAAAGAAAGTTGATTTTGAATTCATTTTGCAAAAGTTTTAAATTAATCAAAAGCATCACTTTTGAGTTTCAGAAAAATTGTCCATGTAAATCTAGAATAATCATATATAATTACAAAAACATATTTACTGTGATTTATTGACTGAATTTGAGATGGGCCAAATAGATCTAAATGAAGTAACTCAAGAGGTTTTGAAGTTGATATCATATCTTTCAATTTAAATGAACTCTTTCTAAGTTTTCCTAATTGACATGCTTCACAAATACTATCTACTTTAAAATCTATTTGGGGGAGACCACTTACTAAATCAAATTTTAAAAGTCTAGACAAGAGTTTGAAATTCAAATGCCCAATTTTTTATGCGAAAGCCAAAGTTCTCTTGTATTAGCCAAAAGACATAAATTATCATTTGAGATTTTCATACTGAGAATATAAATATTTTTCTTCCAAATTCCATCAAAGATAATATTTGATTTATTATCTTCGATGTGACACTTATCCTTCTCAAATTTAATTTTGTAGCCCTTGTCATATAGTTGACTTATGCTAAGTAAATTGTGTTTTAGATTCCTAACTAACAGAACATCAAAAATAGTAGGAGTTTTAGATTTACCGACGTTGCCAATGCCAACCACATATCTTTTGAATTGTCTCCAAAGTTGACCATTCCTCCATCTTCATAAATTATGTCATTCAGTATCTTTGGATTACCAATCATGTATCTTGAACATCCACTATCAAGTATCCATTTGTTTTTCTTGATTTGCACCATTTTTCCATTGAGTGTTGATTCTTCAAAAGCCATATAACACATCTATTCCTACACAACACACCAATTCGGTAGATAACTTGATTTTCTACAATAACAATATGTAGACTTATGAGACAATGATGATTTGGACAGTTTTGAAATAATTTTCACAAAATCTCCAAAAATTACCATTTTAAACTTATTCAAACTTCATATTATGATAGCTTTGAAAACCAATACTCTGATACCAAATGTAGAAAATGCAAATTACGTATATTAAGGCAGAATTAACACTAGAAGGGGGTGAATAGTGTTTAATTAATTTTCTGAATCTTTATGACATCTTTTCAAATTAATCCAAACAAATGCAATTCACAAACACAGAAACAATCACAAAATCAGACACAGATGCAAGTAGTAAATAAAAGCAGTAAAGAAAGAACATACCGGAATTATGGACTGGTTCGAAGTTACCATATATCCAATCTCACATAATTTCTTATGTAGATTTCTTTTCAAATGTAATGTCGATATTACAACCTCGATTTCAAGGCAACGAGATACACCCTCCTGTCGTCGAGTCCAAGGCAAACTCTTTTAATTTAACCAGGCTACAAGATAACCTAATTGATTTACAGGCGACAATCACACCCAATTTATTTATAGGCCAAATTCACACCGTTTTCGATCACACTTTGATAGAGGAAGACTCGATACACTTCGATCTTTCGATCTTTGATTTCAAATGATCCTATAACTCTGAATAGCACTGAGATATTTAAGAGAGAGTGGCGGAGAATCAACTAGAGATGATCGAGTTTGATTCACTTAGAATTTCGATAGAGTTTTGTTAAAGAATTTGAAATATAAGAGAATATTTGAGTGGAGAAGAAGGAGTGAAGAAATGAAGAAAAAATAACTTAAAATTCGTTGAAAACAACTGTATTTACAGGAGAACAACGGTCATGTCCATTCGCGAAAGGTTATGAAGAATAGACACTACTTTCGAAAATTTAAAATTTGAATTCTACAGCTACCATGTCGATATAGAGGGATGGGGGACGTCGACATGCCTATGTATGTTTTGAAAATTGATTTTGTTTTAAAATGATTTATATTCTAAAACTTGTCAAAACAATTTCTGAACTTTGTAAACCATTTTGAATATAGTTTAAACTTATTAAAGAGTTTTATAAAATAATCTAAATATATATATATATAATCTATAAATATTAAAAACTAAGTATATATATAATTTTGAAGATTTAAAGCTAAAATATATAATCAAGGAGATAGTTTAAAAACAAAAAATGATTTTGAAATTAAAAAATATTTAAGGCTAAAATATTTAAACTTAGAGAGATAACTTTTAAAAAGATAGTTTTGAATAAATCTTAAAAATAAATCATTTTGAAAATTTCGTGGATTCCATTAAACTAGAGAATGTCATGGGTTTCGTCCCACTAAAGAGGTCGTGGGTTCCATCCCGTTATTAAAGCGAGAAGGTGGATTCCATTCCACAATTAAAATCCAAATAAAGATTTTAGTGCTCTTATGAAATTTTTACATAAATCCAGACATTATTACTTATCTTGATATCTTGAATCTTGAACTCTTAATAATCATGAGTCTTCAGTCTTGATTTCTTCAATCTTGAATTTATCGGACTTGAATCTCTATGCTCAGTCTTGAATCTTTATACTTTACAGTCTTTATTCTCAGTACCTGCATATATATATATATATATATATATATATATATATATATATATCCTGCATATACATAGATATCTGGACAAGAATATTAGTATTTATATTTTATAATAAGTCCTAAGGTTGTTGTCATCAAAACTATCATCTCAGGAACAAACAGGTCGGGCATCATAGATATTAGTGCCTTATTTGGTACTATTGAGTTGTCAGGACTTACAAACCCAAGTCGATGAAACCTTTTAGCTGTAATTCCATATCTATATGTTTTTTCTTAATGTTTTTATAATGAAACTTGATTGGAAATATATGTCCTGTGCAGCAACGCATGTTTCATGGTCTAATTCATTCATCTGTAAAAAAAATTGTTTTGTCCTTTTTAGCAAAATTACCATTTTACCATTTAATATAAAAATTATTAAAATTTACGAGGAGTTATATAGAGTGAGTGAAACAACTCTGCGTAACATATATAACAAATATACTTATACAACATTATTAATGTCTAATACATATGTATACATGCCTTAACATGTGTCACATATATTTCTAGAGTTAGATGGACATAAAATCTATGGTTGGCTACTTAATTATAGTCATGCCACATCCAACAACACGATATAAACAATGACATGGCAAAATGTGTCTTATGCTCACTATCCATTCAACCAATGAACATTTGTCATATGTACATCCACTAAAGGTTGTATAAGCCTATATATACATCTTCACCTCTTACGATCCACATATTGAATATACGCAACCTATGACGCCATGGTAACACCATAGGACCAACTAACGTCAATTATTCATTTGATACATCATCTTCTAACAACAACTTACATACCCATCAAATATCCTACACTTCATGCAACACCTTATAATTAAACACTAATTAATTTAAAAGAAATTAATTAAAACGTTGAGGAATAGATTTTTCACAAACATTAAAAAAATACTATGAAACTTAAATCATTGGGTTCATGGTGATTTTCTAATAAATTTTCATATATAAAGTTTTCTGATCGAAGTTCAAGCGAAAAAGTTATTGACATTTGTAGTTTTGAAATCAGAAATAATTATATATGTAATTAAGAAACAAATAATAATTAACTAACGTTAATTGTAAAAAGTTAAACTTAATGGTATTTTAGACGTTAAGAAAGTGTTGATAGGAAACAAGGTATAACAGTCGATTAAATAAAGTATAAAACTAAACAAATAAAATAGAAATAAAATTCATTGTAAAACAACTGGAATGGTCGACCCAGGATGTTCCCAGTTTGACCGGTAGTGGTCGACCGTAGGGCTTTTGCAGTTGACCATTGCCATTATTAAATTGATAGTAAACAGTGGTCTAAACAACTAATATTTAAATAAGGTAAATCGAACGGCTTGCATTGATTTGAATCCCTATAAATATAGTCCTAGACCCCCACTTTCAAACTCATATTTTCTAATGGACGTGGAATCTATACTACTTTCTTATCTCCACAAATTTCTAATTTCTTAAATTAGTTCTAATTACATGTACACATATAATTTGAGAATGGTAAAAGATGATAAAGGAGAGGACTAGGGTCAAATCAAATCGTCAAAACTGAGGTAAAATGTAAATCCACATCTTAATTACGAATCAAATTCAAATCTCTTTTCTAATCTTGGTTTCTAAAAGATCTGTATATGCTTGCAGTATATATATCCAAATAGGGAAAAAGGGAGTCAAGGTGGAATAACAAGGATTAGATCCAAAAATTTAGAATGCTAAAAAGGTGAGAGGGAATAATTATATAATTTAGTATAATATTAGATTTACATCATTGTAGATCTATTCTTATATGTCTGAAATGTAAATTGTAATTGTAACCTAAACTTGTACTCATGCAGTGAAATTGTAAACTCTGCCCACATATTCTATAATTGCCAACTTGATATATCTATATGTTTTATGAATGTAAATATGGAAAAGATTTAGGTATTAGCAATCTCTAAATTTATTATGAAATAATAGTATACCATAAATTTATAAATGATGTAATAATTCAAGATTTGTTATTTAAATGCATATTGAAAATAAGAATGTAAAGTAATGAAATAAAAATAGGATTTTATGGGTTTAAGTAGTATTTTAATTCATTGGAAAATAATACGTTGTAATGTGAATTTCTATACATTATCAAGTTTGAAATAAATAAAGTATGTCATTTGAAATGATAAGGAACACATCTAAAATAAAGAGATGTATAAAATAGGGAATGTTTACCGTATTTTGTACTGTCTATTTCAATAACTATGAAAAGATAATTCCTTGTAATTCCAAATGCAAAATAAACCTTCCACTTTGATAAGATATTGAAATTTACAACATTAACGTCTCCATGTTAAAGGCTAATTCCAATGAACTAAAATGCAAAAAATTCCTAAGTGTTAAATAAAGAGATATAATTGTGACATGAACATTCTAAAAGAAAACAAACACAATACTAATAAAGATGCGAATTAAATAAAAAGAGATGTAAAAGAAGGCAACAAAAAACTAAAGGGTAAAAGGGAAAATATATAGAAGATCGAAAAAATGGCAAAAGAATGGAAAAGGAATATTGTAAACATTTTAAAAAGAAAGCAATAAATAGCCTTTAAATAAAGTAAGTATAAACGCATAAGAAGTAAAGAACTACAGTTAACAAGTAAACTGTAGAGGCGGGATAACGAAGTAAGAATGAAAGAAGATATATGTAAATAATGTACAGGTGTATCCTCAAGTATGTGTTTATGACGGGTATGAAATATTAAAATTAATATATGATTAAATAAATAGAATGACATATTCATTAGAACCATTTAGAATGCAAGGTCAGTATTGTTACATAGGAGAGGCTTGCCCATCGCAAAAGGCTACCAGTAGTTGTGTATACATTATATCGATGTTAGACATATCCAATCGTAGGACCAGTGGAGAGTCTACTCTTGTGTATAGATAAAGGGATACCTTAATAGAAAGGGAGTCTGCTTCAATAAAATTGAAAAGGGGGGTATTTCCTTGATTGCAATATCTAATTTAAATTAGATGGTGTGCGAAGAACGACACTATGTCAGCATGTGTTGGTACCAAAAAAGGAATAGGGTTATGCATAAGTCGAGAACATCGTTAATCCTTAGTGGTCACTGAAAGGATAGGGGTTGCACCAAATGAGCTACACTGCCTACTATGTACGGTCCACATTATGTTATGCATCGTGACATTGTTTGCTAGTTTGTTTGTTAGGAGGCAAGGCTAGTTAGCCCTATTAGAGAGGTCTTTCAAAACGTGCATGTGGTAGTTCGTAGAGATTAGCCCACTACCCATGGGGTTGAATCCTCCATATTTACGAACTGAGTCTATAACAAAGAAACACAAGAAAATCCACAAGCATGCAACATATAGCATGGCTAAATTATTGTAAAGTCATTATTAGGCACAACGGGAATTCTTGGTACGTGGAGCGACGAGAGCGTGATACGGCGAGGGTGATGGACCTTGACAGAGTGACGAAACGCCCGGCGATTTTAGCGCTGATAAATTAAAAAGAATGTAATAAATAAATAATAATGCCAAAAATAGAATTTTGGTAAATTTCATAATTTGGCTACGAAACATGCACCTTAGGGTTCATGGCGATTTTTTGATCAATTTTCATATATAGAGTTTTTCGATTGGAGTTCAAATGAAAAAGTTATTAACATTCGAAGTTTTAGAGTCGAAAATAATTATATACATATTTAAGGAAATAAGACCAATTAACTAATGCTACTTGCTATCGGTTAAAGTTAACGAACATTTAAGGTTAACTTAAACAATAAGAAAGCTATACTAGGATATAAATGATAACGATGGTTTAAAGATAGAATAGAATAAACAAATATCAAATGATATGGTTAATTAAAACTAGAGCATGCCATAGGTCAACTCAAGAGATGCCCAAGTCGACTGTCAGTGGTGGATCTAGGTCGATAAGCGGTCAATCCGAGGTGTGTTAAAGCAGGGATTTGTTGACGATTGATTTGTGATGTTAATTATTATGATCGTTGCTTGCGGATGAAGTGTTTGATGAGTGAACCGAGTACTCTAAAAATATATTCTATGTTATTCTACTGATCCAAACTAAAATCAACTCCTATAAATACCATACTAGTGAAACCTTAATTCTCAAATCCTGATCATCACATATGTGACTTATTATATTTTGTTATTCCATTACAATTTATATCGTTAGTGCTATGATATGCATTCCATTGTTTTAACTATAGGATAACAAACTAACGACCCACATTTTGGTAGACTTGGGTATTTGTTTTAGCAAAAATTTAGGCCCACTAGGATATAGGTTATTACATTAGTATCCGAGCTTAGGTTAGTTGATCTTGAAAAATTAGGAAACATTGAGTGAACATATTTTTACTTTTCTTAAGTAGAAATGTATTATATGCCAAATCCTATGAATTCCAAATATAGAGTTGTGGCATATGGAGGATCCTTGAAGCTGGATAGTCGATGACTCCCCTAGTCGGGCCTCAATAGCCTAATGGTTGTAGAGCTCTGTATGATTTCCAATTGATGGTGTACAGTAGGTTGAGATAATGGGAAAATAAGAATCCATATGTTATGGATTCGGTAAGCAATTGGTTTCTTGAAGGTTTGTATGAAGTAGTCACTCCAAGTTAATAGCCGGATATCTGACATTGGAAGAAGATAAGTTAGTAAGTTGAAAAGAAGTTCTAGAGAAAGAACAAATAGAAATCAACTTTGAGTCCAACTTAATAGAAAATAGTTTCAAAAGTTGAGAAAAATACATATCTAGAAAATTAAGTAAATATTGCACTTTAAAATATATAAGTATTTAGTTAAATTGAAAAGCTTTCATAAATGGGTTTTACAAAAACCAATTATTGGAAAATTATAGAGCGTATATAGCTCGCTAGTTTCCTTATGAAGAAAGTGTTTGCACCAAAATTGGTCCAAACCCCAATATCGTGAAAGTACCCGTATACGAACACAAATCAGAAATATTCAACACAAATTTTAGATCTAAGGAATATCAAGCACAATAATTTAGAAATAACAATCACACACAGGATTTATAGTGGTTCGGCGATCTTACCTACGTCCACTTTGAAGCTTATGATTTTATTGATTCACCGGATGATTTCAATCGATTACAGTGGGCTGCAGTTGATAATAGCTCTGATGCTTGATCACAATAGTGGTTAAGTGATGTAGAATTGAATCCGGCAGAGTCTGGACGTTGAATGGCCAAAAAGATCCCTTTTCTATAGGCTTCAGGGTGCTATTTATAGGCGTAGGAGGCCCAGATCTCGCTCAAACTTCGGGAGACTTTTTTCTGGCACGTGAGTGGGCCCACGCGACCGACCCCACCAAGTTTTGACTCGATCTGTGATCGATATGAAATGATTTCATATCCATCAAAAATTCATCCAATCGAGCTGAAACTTGGCAGGAACAATTTTTACCTTGTATAGAAGCTTCGGTGAAAATTTTGTTGTATTTGGATCAGCGGTTTGGGAGATATGATTGATACGAGTGGGTATGTTTCAGTTGGCTGTTTATTTCGAACCCATCTATTCGAAACGATCCCTTCGACTCGATCACCTCACGTGGTCTCGTGATGATGCAGCGTGCACTCCTTGCATCGATCATATTTTCTCTCCGAGTTGACCGCTTCATATCCACGAACTTCGCCTTATTCGTATCAAGCGCCATGACCTAGTTTGCATCGATGGATACGAATCATTGATCGATACGATCTGGATCGAGACGAACCGAGTGGATATGAACAGGGCAGATTTCATGGATACGAAATAGTGACGTATCACTGTTGATGGATGCGAGGACGATCGATACAAAGCAGTGCTTGGGGGTAGATATGAGACCGATCGACTCGAAGTAGGGTACATCGATGGATGCGAAGTGGCGTGGATTGATGGATGCGAACGATGGATTTGAACTGCTCTAAATTCAATGGATACGAACATGTTGAGGCGATGCTCATTTGATCGATTCGAAACCGATCGATTCGAACTGACCGATATCATGTACTGATCGATTCGAACTTGATCGATTCAAAGTATGTGGAACCTGATGGATTCGAACAAAACAAACATCGATGGATTCGAATTCGATGGATTCGAAATGGACATCTCCTCAACAATCTGATGGATACGAACAACGTACTTTGGCTAACTTGCATCGATCATATCTCGTTCATACGAACTACGATTAACCTAAAATTTGAAACGCTGGCTTTTATGATCTTCCTTGTCATGTCTTATCAATTGTAGCCTGATCCGGGCTCGGACATAATTCATCGATATCCATAGCGAAGCAATGTGTAACCAATCTTTGAGACGAACTGTCTATTATTTTCGACCAATCTTTTGGTATCACGGCTTTGTCAAAAAGCGGGATAACATTTGCCTCCAAAATATGCCTTGCGTTAGGAAGGTTTGTTTTGTAATGCCATAAGCTGGATGTTCATATCCTATCAATGACCTGTAAAGAACTTGATAATTTCATATGACCTCGAATGACGATCGTTCGGGATTGTGCACCACTTGAGGTGAATCGGGACCGTTCGCGGTCAATGACGTTCGTGGCGAATGATGGAATGGGACCGTTTGCCATCGATACCGTTCGCGGCGGATGGTAACATGGGACCTTTCGCGGTCGGATGTCGTTCGTGGCGAATGTCGATCGTTCACGATCGAGTGCCGTTCAAGGCTGATTGTGACCATTCGAGGTCGGATATCATAATAAGTGAATCGTGACCATTCGCGGCCGGGTGCCGTTCGAGGCAAATTGTGATCATTCGCGATCGTGTGCCGTTCGAGGCGAATTGTGATCATTCACAATCGTGTGTCGTTCGAGGCGAATTGTGATCGTTCGCGATCGTGTGCCGTTCGAGGCAAATTGTGATCGTTTGCGGTCGTGTGCCGTTCGAGGCGAATTGTGATCGTTCGCGATCGTGTGCCATTCGAGGTGAATTGGTGTGACCGGGAGGGGGGACTTAGTATTATCGGTGTCAAATTTCACGCTTGGGGGAGTTTCAGAATCAAAGACTTTGGCGGTTCATCGCCATACAGGAGGTGCTCGTGGACCGTTCGCGATCCAACGGGCATGCACGTAAATTCTTTCACAGAATTGCAAATATCAAAGCAATAATCATACGAATCCCACAACAGAAATGTCCAAACAAATAGAGTCTAAATGTCCAAACCAAAATGAAACAAAAGCAAAGCAAGGATGTCAAAGTGTAAATTCTCACTATGGTGCGGTCGGTAGTCATTCAGAGCATGCCTATGGATCGTGCACGATCTCTTACTTGTGTAAATGATTTAACCGTTTTAGTAAGAGGTTTACGACTTGTTCATCATTAACTCAATCAATCAATCAATTGATAATCAAACGTTGTCCCGGTTCAGGGTCACCTTTAGCTGATGTAGACGGTGGTCGCTCCGGTTCCACCGCTGGAGTTCGCCTCCTCACATAGTGAAGTAGCATACCGTTCTTGATATGCCCTTCCACCTCATCCTTCAGATGCCTACAATCATTAGTGCTATGACCGTTCGGTGCATGGAATATGCAAAACTTATCTGATTTTTTCTCGTCAGAAGTTGAATCCCTTCGCATTGGTCTGCGATACGGAACCTGCACTCTGGTATCTTGATAGATTCGTTCCATACTATCATTCAGCTCTGAGTATGTGGTGAACCTTGGTTCCTTTCTTGGTCTCATTGATCTGTTATAGCTACTCTCAGCCTTTCGCTTCCCCTTTCTAGTTTCTGTACCTTTCTCAGAGGGATTTCCATCTTTGACCGTATAAACATTAAGTTCATCATTTTCTTCTCTTTCTGCACTCGCATCTTCCAATCGCAAGAACTTTTCTGCTTCGTGATAGAATTCTCCTAGATCCATAGGTGGATCTTTAGTCAATGAATTTTTGAAATCTGTGCCATCAGCTATTCCGGACACAGCTACCATCATAACCATGGATGGATCTGGCCGATCCACCGATGCTGCTGCCGTATTGAATCGCGTCAGGAAACTCCTCAAGGTCTCCCCAGCTTTCTGCTTCAAAATTGCCAAACTCATCACATTCTTGGGTCTTGCAATGTGAACCCTAAATTGCCTCATGAATCTCTTAGTTAAATCTGCCCATGTTCCTATGGAGCCGCTCTCTAGTTGCCTAAACCATAAAGCTGCGATTTCCATCAGATATAATGGAAAGCATCGGGCCATAACTTCCTGTGATGCCCCCAGCACTTCCATGTGTCTCATATACCTTGTCAGAAGGACCGCGGGGTCTGTTCTCCCATCATACATCTCCACTGATGGTAACTTGAACTCTGGCGGGTTCCTAGCCATCCTAAATCCAGGAGAAAAGGGACTCCTATTCACATCTTCTAGATCCCTGTTTATTAATCCGCCTCTCATGGCTCGCCTGACCATTTGCGCCAATATATCATTGTCTCCAAGATGCAATCCTCGTTCATCACTTTCGACCTGCCCCCCGAGTTCACGAGGGAATTCTGGAATCTGCCCCCTTGACTGAGCGTTCATTCCTCTACTACCTCTAGGTTGCGCAGATACTCCTCTCTCTCTCTCTGGGATTGGATCTACATGCTCCAAGTGTGTGCCCCCTAATCCAGGTGCTACGCCGGATGGTCCTGCTTCATTTCGAACTCCATTAGTTCCTCGATTCTGTGCTCCAAGTTGCCCAATCTGTTGAAACAAACTCTGGATCAACTCTTCTTGCCTCTTCATCATCGTCTCCATCTCATCCCTGGTAATGAAGATCGATGCTTGATTCGCTCCTGAAGAAGCCTCTCTTGACTTCCTTCACGTTCACTTCTCTCTGGCCTCTGTCTTCTACTTGTTTGTCTTGTCACGACTCTTAGATCTAAACTCTTAAATCTTCAAACACAACTTCTCCCGAATCAGCTTTTCTCAGTAAAAGCACCAAAGTGTTTGCACCAAAATTGGTCCAAACCCCAATATCGTGAAAGCACCCGTATACGAACACAAATCAACAATATTCAACACAAATTTCAGATCTAAGGAATATCAAGCACAATAATTCAGAAATAACAATCACACACAGGATTTATAGTGGTTCGGCGATCTTGCCTACATCCACTTTGAAGCTTATGATTTTATTGATTCACTTGATGATTTCAATCGATTACAGCAGGTTATAGTTGATAATAGCTCTGATGCTTGATTACAATAGCGATAAAGTGATGTAGAATTGAATCCAACAGAGTCTGGACGTTGAATGGCCAAAAAGATCCCTTTTCTGTGGGCGTCAGGGTGCTATTTATAGGAGTAGGAGGCTCAGATCTCGCTCAAACTTCGGGAGACTTTTTCTGGCACGTGAGTGGGCTCACGCGACCGACCCCACCAAGTTTTGACTCGATCTGTGATCGATATGAAATGATTTCGTATCCATCAAAAATTCATCCAATCGAGCTGAAACTTGGCAGGAACAATCTTTACCTTGTATAGAAGCTTCGGTGAAAATTTCGTTGTATTTGGATCAGCGGTTTGGGAGAAATGATCGATACGAGTGGGTATGTTTCAGTTGCCTGTTTATTTCGAACCCATCAATTCGAAACGATCCCTTCGACTCGATCACCTCACGTGGTCTCGTGATGATGTGGCGCGCGCTCCTCGCATCGATCCTATTTTCTCTCCGAGTTGACCGCTTCGTATCCACGAACTTCGCCTTGTTCGTATCAAGCGCCATGACCCAGTTTGCATCGATGGATACGAATCATTGATCGATACGAACTGGATCGAGACGAACCGAGTGGATGCGAACAGGGCAGATTTCATGGATACGAAATATTGACGTATCACTGTTGATGGATGCGAGGACGATCGATACGAAGCAGTGCTTGGGGGTGGATACGAGACAGATCGACCCGAAGTAGGGTACATCGATGGATGCGAAGCGGCATCGATTGATGGATGCGAACGATGGATTCGAACTGCTCTAAATTCAATGGATACGAACATGTTGAGGCGATGCCCATTTGATCGATTCGTAAACGATCGATTCGAACAGACTGATATCATGTACTGATCGATTCGAACTCGATCGATTCGAACTATGTGGAACCTGATGGATTCGAACAAAACAAACATCGATGGATTCGAATCCGATGGATTCAAAATGGATATCTCCTCACCAATCTGATGGATACGAACATCGTACTTTGGCTAACTTGCATCAATCATATCTCGTTCATACGAACTCCGATTATCCTGAAATTTGAAACGCTGGCTTTTATGATCTTCCTTGTCATGTCCTATCAGTTATAGACTGATCCGGGCTTGGACAAAATTCATCGATATCCATAGCGGAGCAATGTGTAACCAATCTTTGAGACGAACTGTCTATTGTTTTCGACCAATCTTTTGGTATCACGGCTTTGCCAAAAAGCGGGATAACAGAAAGAAAAGTGTAAACAAAAAGTATTAGTATAAGTTAAAATTTGTTAAAATCCCAAATTTTAATAAGGAAAATTTTGTAAAAAGTTATTTCTTTTGAAAGAAAAATGGTAGAGCAATATAGCTCATAGGTTTCTATATAATGGAAACTTTTTAGCTATAAAAATATCTTATGGGTGGATAATAAAAAGCGTTAAAAGTTTAGAATAAGGTAAATAATAAGGGAAAGAAGGTTTAGAATCCTAAAACAAAGCTGTAGGTGAACGCTTTACATTGGTTAAACTGGGAAGATAATAAACAAACAGAAAGGCAATTGGAATTAGTGCAGTTTTGGTAGAGGAGAGTTAAATGGTAATAGTATTATAAAATATAAAAACAATATCAGCGTTATCAACACTCAAAAATAGGCTGTATGGAACCTACGAGACCTAGATCTAGCAGATAGTAAAGAAAATGACAAAAATAAAAATAAAGAAGAGATACAAGATTTTTATAGTGGTTGTTTGCACCAAAATTGGTCACAAAAACTCTAATGAACAGAAAAGTAAATGCGTAGACAAGCAATTTAGAGTGGTTCGGCGTGTTGCCTACGTCCACTATGAAGTTTTTTGCATTTTTATTGATTCTCTTTCAATGATTACAAGTTGTTACAACAATCACAGCAAGTTACAACTGGAAATTCGAAATTGACAGCAATAATATGGTGTAGGATGATGGAGATCTCGAATCGGTAGAGTCTCGGCGCTTCAGAATCAAAGGAACCCTTCTCTGTAGGCTTTGGGGCTCTATTTATAGGCGTAGGAGGCTGATATTTCTCTCAAACTTTGGGAGACTCGAACGTGATCGATGTTAAGTCGAGGCCTTCCTGATCGGTACGAACCAGGCAACCAAGGATCGATTCGAAGTCATCTCACCATGATCGATACGAAATCGGCCCTTGACCATCGATTCGAAACGTGCCCCATTGTATCGATTCGAAGTGATATCCCTATGGATTCGAATGAGCTTCCTGTGATCGATTCGAACCCTTCCTTTGATGGATACGAAATTTTTGGCAACCGGTAGCATGATTCCGATGAGCTTCATCCTTGCATATCTGGGTTTAACTATTAAACTGCACACTTGACTATCCTTTCGAAGCTCATCGATGGAACAATAACTTAACACCGTGATAACGAACTTTAACTCGAATCGATTACCAACATCTGGATGATACGGTTCTGACGGTCAGCGATGACGGTCACTCCTACTGGACTCTGATTATCTCTGTTGCTTGCAAGTATTCTTTTATTTTTGCAAAATCTTTTCCAGTAATGCACAGCACTGCACAACACACACTCTTACACGTGGGGAATACACAGGTTCTTTATCGCCTAACGATAATTTCTCATAAGTTAGCTAGTTATGGAAACTTCAAGTTCGCAGCCGCAAGAAGCTCAGAGTTCAGGCCCTCCCGTGCTTGAAGTACCAGAGATTGAGAATGAAGTTATCGGTCCAGCTTCGGACGAGCTACCTGACGCATCCTTCATCAGTAACCCATCAAACTCTGTTCCGTCCAACATTTCGGAAGACATGCTAGGAAGAATATGCTTAAGGCATGGTTTGCCGATGGACGACGTATTATTGCCGGCACCAAATGATAGACCGCACAATCCACCGGAGGGATATACTGCATTCAATCGCCACGCGTGCGCAGCTGGGACACTCCCTCCGTTTAACCAGTATATAAGAGAAGTATTGTCGTTTTTGGGGATCGCTCCATCTCAGCTACATCCGAACGGATTTGCGTCACTCAATAGCTTGTTCATTGCATTTATGGAGTATCTCTATCGACCGCCACTCCCGATTGAGATCAGATACTTGTTTAACTTCAAGAGTCGGGCTGATTGTCCATCTTTCATATTCCTGGAGGCGGTAAGAAATTGCCAAGTGGTCACAGGGGCTTGGACTAGATTGAGCTACTTCAAGATGGAGTGGTTTTATGTTAGGTGCCCCTCAGGATTTTCTAGGCGATGGCTATTTAGACGTGAGTATTGCTATCTTCTCGGGTAGTTGATAAAACTGATGTAGATGAAGTCGAACTCACATCTCCTTTTCTTTTCAGCCATAATCCAGCGACCCGAAGGTGAACGTTTCAAGGAGATAGTTCGGGTCTTCCAAGAAATCCCAAGCGAAGAAAGGAATATCGAGTTGCTATTGACGGATAGGAATCTTAGGATTCTTGGGCTGATTGAACGAAGACAAAGTATAATGCTCGACGGTGTCTTAAGGGCTGTCTCGAAAGAACGAGTTAAACGAAAAAAACCTAAAGTTGTCATAATTGAGGAGGCTGACTCCGAGAGAACTCACACCGATGAAGAATCATTGGGCGAATCTGTGGATGTAGCCCAGGACACCGAAGAGCAAAGAAAAGGCAAGGCAGCCATTGTTAAGCCACCTAAAAAGGGAAGATGGAAATCGGTTGTCACGGCCCGACCCGCCTCCGGAATTAGAATTTCGGAGATGTCTCCCCCAAGAACTGAGAATCTTTATGAAGGGCTCGACGATCTTCCAATTCCGGACGATGTGTCCTTGCAGCATGATGCCGGATTGGACGAACTTACAGAAGCCTTAGTTTTAAGCGAGTCTCTGCCCACTAGTGCAGTTGACACATCTGGTTGGTCGGGGGGTTGCACCTACATTTACATTTCACGGCACTACACGATTTCTGAGTGTAATACGCTCACTGTGAGAGATTACTAACTTCTTTTTATGTTTTTGCTTCGCAGATACCATGTCTGGTCGAGGTTCGATGCTTGGTAGTCTTCGTAATAAACGCAAGTCTTCTTCATATTATGAATCATATAGGAGGGAAGGAGATAGAGACTATGACCATAGGCACTCGAGTCATGAGTGCTCTGACGGAGACAAAGATTATAGGCGTCGGTCTCGATCTCTCACGCCACCTCCTAGAGCTCCCACACAGCCTCCAGTTCATGTTTCAAGGCCTCCAGAAACTTCACGGCACAAGCCATTTTCCGAATCATCGAGGTCTGACACTTATCGTAAAACGGAGATCGCGGCCCCTCGATAATAGAGCAGACATTGACTAAGTCTTCGGGGGAAGGAGCAGCGAGGCTTACTCAACTAAAGAAAGATTTCCCTGAGATCTGCTTTGACGGGTTTGTCTTCCCCCCGCATCTAAAAAGGATACCGACGTCAGTTGTGCCCATGATGCATGATTATCTTTCAGATATATTTTTCCAGTATCAGAAATGGTCAAAAAACACAAAGAAAGTGTCAAAGGTGGCCTTTGACCGGGCGGTCGCGATTGAGAAGTTGGAGAAGGAACTTGGTCAAAAGGACCGTATTATTCAAGTGCTCGGGAGTGAGGCCGAGTCTTCACGCAAATCAGAGATTGAGGCTCTTAGAAAAGCAGATGAAGCCCAAGCAGCAATGGATAGGATGAAGCACGAGCATTATGCTACGGTGGAGGACATGGGCCACCGAAACACCATTGTAACCGCTGAGCGGGATGCGGCCTTGAAAGAGCTAAACGAGCTCAAGGCCAAAGTTTCGGAGATTATGAAGGAGAGGGACACCGCTAACGTTTCTGCACAGGAAGCGTGCGATCAGGCGGTGGAGTTTCGGTGGGAAAGAGATGCGGCCTTGGAAAAGGTCCACGAGATGGAAGCCGAAGTCGATGAGAAAGTTCGTCGAGCAGAGATCAAGCTAGAGACGAAAATAGAAGAGCTTCTCATTACTTATAATGCTAATGTGCTAAGGCACAGAAATTTGACGTGGCTTGACGATTATCCGACACACTTATTCAACGCCTGGAATTTGTTAGTTGAAGAAGAGAAAGAAGCACAGCCGGGCGAAGCTATTGATGAGTTCGAGTTGGAGTATCGTATATTGAATGATGATGAGAAGAAGGTTCTCCACGATTTTATGATCATTCGTGCAAAAGAGAGACTGGGTACCCAACACTTAGAGGTTGGTGAGGGTTCTGGCGTCGCACACCCAGCTACAAGTTCTGGGATGATTACTTCATCTGGATCCGAGCTGACGCCAGCAATTGAGCCGCAGTTGGTCCCATACTACGACCCTGAGCAGCCACGCTTATCTCCCATAAGGGAGCATTCTTCAGAGGCTATTCAGCCAGCTACAAGTCAAGTTGAGGAAGGTACTCTGCACAAATCTACTGTGTGTCTGAACTGAAGTATTTGTATTGAAGCGTGTTCTGACAACTTCTTTCCTTTCTTGTCCAGTTAGTGAGGTTACAACGACAGCGCCTCCTGCAGTCCAAGAGTCACATCAAGAACAGGAGGCCATTATTACTGAAGCGATCACCACGGCGACAGTCGCGCCGACCGAGATGACACAGGGGGGTCCAATTACCTCCGACGAATAGATAATGAATGAGCTCTTAAGCCAACACAGTGACCCTTTTGCTGACATGCCATTTGTTCTTGGCACGTTCCCACCTGCTTCCATTGTTTCGTCACAGTCCACCACTACCTATCGTGAATCTCGTGCCGCTCGTGAGGCTGAGATACTGGCTCAAATCAACACAGAGATGGAAGCGGCAGCACATGGTGGTAATTCTGAGAGTGTTACGACGGCGGTCGGCCCACTCCTCCTGAGGTGATATCTTCTGGGGACATGCTTGTCGGAACCAACGTGCCCATTCCGCCCCCGGTTGTGGACCGACTCCCCCGACCCCCCCGAAGAGAATGATCCTTTGAGTTCAAGTTCGGAGGAAATATCAATATCATGCCTTCATCAGAGGAAGATCCACCAAAGGGTACGGGGTCGAAGTGGAAGACTGTTAGTGGTTCCAGTGGTTCCGCGTTGAAGAGAAAACCGAAGAAGAAAAGTAGACGATCCCCCTCTGGCGCATTTTTGGCAGTTAGGAAGTCACTTTTATTTTTCTTTCGTAGGCTATGTATAGGTGCAGGTTTGGCCCCCTGCTAGTAGGAATTTTTGGAATAACTTGTACGTGAATCTTCACATACAGTTAGTTGGAGTAAAATTTTATTTCTTTGTTTCAACTCTCATTTCTTTTGTGCTTAAGTATTTGCAGTATTTGTCTTTCAGTCCAGTGCACTCGTGGTGTTTCTACCTTCAAGTTGAGTCTGTTTTATTTGCCAAGTCTGAAAATCTTGATCACATGTCGTGATTGATGAATGAGTTGAATTTTGGACATTGTATTGCCTCGGTTAATGATTAACACTTAAGTTTTTTTCCCCAATTCCGGGAAATAGCATTTGCATTTCGGTGATCGATCGCACCTATTGCAAATCTTGAGCACATGTCCACACTCCGGGGACTTAGGGTAATTTGTGATCGACAATCTGGTTCGCACTCTGGGAATTTGAGAGTTATCGATGTTTGTAATACAGTTCGCACTCTAGGAACTTTGACTTGGTATTTGTACTCTAATTCACACTCTGGGAATTCAGAGATAGCATGTATGATTGGGTTCGCACTCTGGGAACCTGGAATTGATGTTTGCACTCCAATCCACACTTTGGGAACTTAGAGTTAGTATTGATGTTTCTGTTCGCACTCTGGGAACCTAGAATTGATGTTTATACTCCAATTCATGCTCTGGGAATTTGGAGTTGGCATTGATGTTTCGGTTCGCGCTCCAGGAACCTGGAATTGATGTTTATACTCCAATTCACGCTCTGGGAATTTGGAATTAGCCGCCAGATGGTCCGTCACATTTGTTTGAGCTTTTAAAGAATTCGTTCACACTCTAGGCATGATGGATTTATCGGGATCGTGGATGGTTGGATCACATCCACCCCGAGTTAACAAGCGAGGTCGTTAGATGGACGGGTCCATCCTCCTCAAACTTGGTTAGGATACAGCCGATGTCGTTAGGCGGACGAGTCCACCCTCTCCGGAACTGCATTTATATGTTTATACTCCAACTCGCGCTCTAAGAGTTTGGAGTTGGTGTTTATGCTCCAGTTCGCACTCTGGGAACCAAGAGTTGATGTTTATACTCCAATTCACGCTCTGGGAATTTGGGGTTGAGGTTTATACTCCGATTCGCACTCTGGGAACCTAGAGTTGAGGTTTATACTCCAATTCGCACTCTGGGAAAGTGGAGTTAGGATTTATACTCCGGTTCGCACTCTGGGAACCTAGAGTTGAAGTTTATGCTCCAATTCGTACTCTGGGAAAGTGGAGTTAGGATTTATACTCCGGTTTGCACTCTGGGAACCTAGAGTTGATGATTATACTCCAATTCGCACTCTAGGAATTTGGAGTTAGTTGTAGGACTGCCGTGTGTCGGTCCACTTCAGCCTTTGTTGTGATGGCTTGCCCCCGAGCTGAGGTTTCACTTAGTGAGTGGTTGGTCGTATCACAACCACTCGGTATTTGAATAAATTCCATCGTGCGATAGAACTTAGCTTTTCGTGCGTCGTGATTGTTGAATGTCGCATTCGATGAATCACAGCTCTAGCTTGAAGAGATAGTAATTTATTGTTGGAACGGAAAAACATGGCAAAGTCAGTGCCTTATTACAAATTCAAACTTCGAAATGCAAAGGAAATTGCAAAGTATTCATAGACTAGATAGAGCATGTCATGTGTAACAATGACGAAGATCCTCGTCGTTCCAGGCTCCTGACAAAGTGGGTCCGCCACTGACGACGTTTATCACCAATCTCCCGTCGGGACGGGTAGAGTCCTCATGTCTCGGTCGATTGGGTTCATTATTTTGATTTGATGGGCCCGCTTCTCTAGGTTGCGGCGCCCGAACAAACTGTTCCAGCTTCCTTTCTCTGATCAATTTTTCAACGAGATCTTGTAAATGACGACATTCATTCGTATTGTGTCCGTAGCTTTCATGGAACCTGCAAAATTTTCCCGTCTGGATTTGCCTCTCTGACGACGGTTTTGGAGCAGGTTTTTTGTACTGAATTGTATTACAGGTTTGTAAATACAAGTTCTCCAGTGATGTATTCAAAGGAGTGTAACTGTCAAACATGGGATTCTTGCGCTGTGGGCCACGATTTTGATCTCGTTTTCTAGTTTGATTGACATTCTCTTTTTGCTGAGCTTGTTTGTTTTGCACGTTCAACTGAACTTTTGCGGAGCTCTCATCGGACTATTTGATTGCGACATTGCTTTGGATCCCTTCTGTGCTTGGCCCTGCATCAGTTTAATTCCTAGACTGTTTCACATCTTCCCTTCTCAGGAATTGAGCCGCCTTAGCGTGGAAACGGTACAATGATGCAGGTGGTTTTCCAGCAAACCAGTTGCGAAACTCAGAGTCGAGGTCAATCCCTTTAGTAAACGCCATAAGGATGGAGTTATCATTCGGATTTCTGATTTCCACACATGCAATATGGAATCTCTCTAAGTAGTGTCTGAGCGTCTCTCCAGGATCTTGGGTGATGCTAGATAGAGTGTTGACGTCTTTCGGTCTTGCGACGTGCATGCGGAATTGCTCAAAAAAATTTATGGCCAACTGGTCGAATGAAGAGATGGATGAGGTGGCAGTCGAGTGAACCACATGGTAGCAATGCCCCCAAGGATATGGGGAAACTATGACACTTCACTGCATCGTCAGCTCTGGCAGCGCTCATCGACCATTCATATTTCAGAATATGTTGGTTGGGGTCGGAGTTTCCCCCGTACATGGGTAGAGTCGGCATCCTGAATCGCCGTGGGGGTTCAGCAGTAAGAATATTATCCGTAAAAGGAGTGTGACTTTGGGAAATTCCCCAGTCGTCATTTATGAGACCCTGGCTCTCACGGATCATCTGACGTATCATGGTCGGGAGATCAGGCATTTGTATGTTCTGTGCGGCTTGCGCCGGAGTGTGATTGTGTTCCATATTCTGGGGTTGGACCGGATGCAGTCGACGGTCTAAATCTTGCCTTCTTGGCTCATAGTCCTCTGGGACGTACGGTTCAGGGGTACGCCCATGCTGACGACGGTTCAGAATCAACTGATCTTGGGCATCGACTCCTGGTTCAACCGCGACGTTAGTGGCGCGGTATTCTGTGGTGTAGTGAGCAACGACACCCCCTCGGGAGGAGGGCCCAGTTTGGAAACTGGCCGATGGGCCAACTCTCAGTTGTCCAACGGTCATTGTCGGTTGATATCCAGCAGCTTGTATGTGACTCCCATCTAGCCGGGGTCATGGAGATCGATGATGATAATCAGAGGATGAAGAACTTTCGCTGGAGGAGTGAGAAGCATGGTCTCTTCTGATCTCCTTCGCTTCTGGCGATTCAGCTGATTGGTCAGCTCGGCGTTAGCGCATAGCTGTTCTGTTAGTTGTTGCCGACTCTGGGTCAGCTCTTGGAGCAGCAGCTGAAACTCTTGCCTGGTAACCGGGCCTGATGGTTCCGAGTGTCCGGTAGCACCTTGGTTATAGGGAGGTAGTGGTGCAGGATTCTGTCTATCCTGTTCCTCTTGATTGATAGCGTTAGAGGTGGTCCTTGTGCTAACCATCTTGAAGGTTGAATTCCTTTCCTAGACTTTATGCAAATCTGAGTAGAAGGGAAGGAACTTGAATTTGTGATCTGGATCTCTCTCTTAGATTTATGCAATCCGGTATCGATGACAGATCCAACGAGCAGGAGAAAACCTGAGTTCAGTTCTCAGTGAAAGCACCAAAGTGTTTGCACCAAAATTGGTTACAACACTCGTCGGAAATTTTTGAAGAGATAATATTGAAGAATATTAATTAAAAATGAGGATTATCTAACAAAAACTCCAATGAACAGAAAAGTAAATGCGTAGACAAGCAATTTAGAGTGGTTTGGCGTGTTGCCTACGTCCACTATGAAGTGTTTTGCAGTTTTATTGATTCTCTTTCAACGATTACAAGTTGTTACAACAATCAACAGCAAGTTACAACTGGAAATTCGAAATTGACAGCAAGAATATGGTGTAGGATGATGGAGATCTCGATCCGGCAAAATCTCGCGCTTCAGAATCAAAGGATCCCTTCTCTGTAGGCTCTGGGGCTCTATTTATAGGCGTAGGAGGCTGATATTTCGCTCAAACTTCGGGAGTCTCGTTCTGGCACGTGAGTGGGCCCACGCGACCAACCTCAGGAACTTTCGACTCGATCGGCGATCGATACAAAGTCATTTCGTATTGATCAAGATGACGTCCAATCGAGCTAAAATTTGGTGAAGACATTCCTCAACATGTACGCAAGCTCCTGTGAAAATTTCATGGCATTTGGATCAGTGGATCATGAGTTATCGTCGATACGGTTTCTCGGTGGTTGATTGGTTCGAATCCACCATTTCGAATCGATCCCTTCAACTCCATCAACTCACGTGGTCTTGTGATGACGTGGCACGCATACTTCGCCTCGATCCGGTCTTTACTCCGAGTTGACCGCATCGACTCCATAAATCTCGCCTTGTTCGTATCGAGGGATGACACGTAACCCTGGTCTATTGACCCGATGGGTTCGAATAAGGCCTCACTAATTGGATTCGAACTACTGATGTTCAATGGTTACGAACAAGTCTTCCTTGATGGACACGAAACCAATCGATGCGAACTGGAACCTTTCGATGGATATAGAGTAGGATAACCTGATGGATACAAAATAGGACAATCTGACGGATACGAAGTGCTCTGCCCATGATGGGTTCGAAGAGAGGTTTCCACGATGGATACGAAGTAGTGACCGTTGCCTCAGCTGATGGACGCGAAGTGCTCTATCTGCCGATGGATACGAAGTAGGGAGATGCCAATGGATTCGAACAAGGCAGTGCTGACCGATATGAAGCGCGACTTTATGATGGGTACGAAGTCCATCGATACGAACTCGATGGATTCGAACATAGCCAAGTTCATCGATACGAACCAGTGCTTTTCTATGGATACGAAACCGCTGGACCCGTGATCGATACGAAATGGATCGATGCGAACTGGAGCTTGATGATCAATACGAAACCAGAGCTTTTCCCTTCAACTTACATCCATCATAACTTGAGCATACGAACTCGGATTGACTTAAAACTTGGAAAGTTGGCTCTCTTGGCTTTGCTAGTCATGTCGTATTAATTGTAGCTCAATCCGGACTCGTAAAAAATTTACCGACATCCATAGTGAACCTTCGTACGTCTAATATCCAGGAAGAGTGATCCATGACTTTCAATTAGTTTCTTGGTATCTCGACCTTGCCAAAAGGTGAGATAACAGTGGTTCGATAGCCTCTAGCTTACGTCCACTTTATAATTTTATTGTTATTGGATCTGAGACAGTTCAATTGAGACTACAAAGGATTAAAGAGTATAAGTCACTAGTATAGGGGATTAGAAATTTCTAAGTCCTAGAATTACCAAAAGTAGCTGCCTTGCTGACTGTTGCAAAGGAGGAAGAAGGTGAAGAGCAATGGAGCTAGATCTAGAGTGAGAGAGAAAATCCTATTTTGGTTGCTTTATAGTTTGTATTTATATTGGAAACGGGTAGGATGGGCAAGAAGTCCACTTGCATCAGAGCCTAGACATCGGCCTAAGGCCAAACAACAAATCGAGGAGTCCACCAAGCTGTCAGATAAGTCGGTACTGATAAATAACTAGGTACCAAGTTATTTCCTTAGTCGAAAATAACTGATACTCTCTTGAACCACTCTTCTTACTTCATATTGATGTGTCCTATGTTTTTTTAGCGATTGCTGGTTGATTCTTGTGATCGTTCCTTCATCGCTTGAATTATCCTGTCATTTTAGTTGTCATCTCTTCAACTCTTGGAATTGGTCATCCTATGCTATAGAAAATCACTTAATAACATATAGAATGGTTGGAAAATAAATTGCATGAAATTGGAGTGATGAAATGGGTCGTGAAAACAACTCGACCCTAGAGTTAAATAAGTTGGTGCCGACTTATTTACTTAGGAAATTTTTCAGCGAAACTCCTACAAGTTATTTCCTTGCCTCTTACAAGTGTGCTTGCTAAGTTTCGATTTGTTTCATCTTCGTCTCAACGTTCTAACTTCTATTGACTTTTGCTAGGTTAAAAATTCAGTTAACACTTTGCCACTTAGAGTACGCTTTCATTGAAAGCATGCTCTGGATCGATTTAAGTTCTATCCTCAAATTCCAGTTGACTGTTTGATGTCGTCTCGAGATGTTGTGTTCACTTGGTTGATTTTATGTTAACTGTTCATCTTAGTTTCAGTTGAAATTCTACTCCTTGGCATTAGCGATGTTAATCTGCCCTCCGGAGATTACGTAGCACCTTAGGTTCGCATGGACATTCCGTGTAATGGTTTTGGGATGAAGTTGACGGAGGGAAATAAGTCGATATTTTGCTGCTTAACTCGGTACGAGTTAATTTGCGCTTTCTCCATTATAAGTTCTATACTTAGAAATTTTTTAAGTAATTTTTAATTCTCTCCTTTGCTACCGAGTTCTCAAGCTCTTACACCGAGCCAACTTACCTCTGACCTATTCTTCAATTCATGTCACCAACCTATTCCCAATACGATCGCCACCGCCTTCAACCTGTCGTCACCATCGCCGACTTCGCTCCTTAGAATTGGTCACTACAACCTTGTCCTTGCCCAGACAATCCAGTCCCGATTCTTCTTCAAAATGCTAGGGCCGACTTAATTTAGAACTTGAGGATGGTGGCGATTGATCTTGCTAAAGAGATGATGGTGATAATGATTTAGACTTTGTTGATGGATATTCAAAGGGAGATGGTTGCATTTCTGGCATGTTCAATCGGGGCTAAAGCTGGGTTTTATCCTAGTCCAATGCATGAGCCTCCGTAGACAAGTCCTATTCTCTGGCTTCAACAATCTTTCTTCGAGAATTTGACTAAGTCTCTATCATCGTTTGAATTCCAATGTAATGATTTATTCCAAAATCAGACATAGTGGATGATTCCCTGCACTTCTACTGATTTTGAAAGGAAAAGCATCCCACGTCACTCTGGACAGCGGTTCCATTATTGATTTCTCATCAATAATGGGTAAGTACCCAAAATGAAAATCTTAAAATATGATGCAGCTTGTTTTTCTAGCACGAGCGAGCTATCTACACAGGATGGTCCATTCGTGATGTTTGGGATACCGGACTCACATTGCATAAACACACTACACTTGCACCGATCGACGCTTAGAAACTGGCTGGTCAAAACATGTCAACTTCCCTTATGTTTCAAGCATTTGTCACTTGAGAGTGCTATTCAAAGTAAAACATACCTAACTATATTGAATGCCAAGTTTTATTATTTAGAATGACTCACCGATCGCCTCGTCCTAAGTCTGGTAAAGTAACAGTAACCCTTTCAGAAGCTTGATCATCTACAACCCAGGTTTCCCCATCTACCCCTTTCCGATCAAGCTACCCTATGAATCTTGAATCCTAAGATAAATGTTGGTCAACTACCTCTAGGATTGAGGATCTTGCATGACCCGTCGGAGCAAGTTTCTTCAGTCTTATCCTCCTCGTCTCTCTGAAATATACACGGCATCCTCGAGAGCGATGTTTGTTTAACAACCGGAGGTGAATTTGCACACCGTCCCCATGCACATCAAGGCATGCAATCGCTATATTTGCTTGGGTGGTGTCGTCTCACCATTCAATTCTTTCTGATAAAGGTGTTGCAAGAGCTTGGACTAGCTCTGTTCCAAGTTAAACTGAATGGCTATGCCTTACCGAATTCGTTTTGCATCCTCTTCATGAGTAGATTTGACTGGCCTTTGAGATGCAACAAGCTTACCTATCTTTTGAAATTCAAGAGAAGGGAGGATTTCCTAGATAATGGAGGCCTCAAAAGGGTGTAAAGTAATCAAGATGTTGCACAACAAACATTCTACCTTCAAGAACGAATATTTCTTTGTGCAATTCCCATAAATATTCAACCGCTTTTGAATACCTGGATGTAAGCTTCTTCCCCCTTGTCTCTCCTATGCCAAAATTTCTATTTCTAAGTTTTTAACTCGCATTATATTTCCTCGTAGGCATCCTCGATCGAGATGAAAATTAGAAGCATAAGAGAATATACAAATCTCTGTAGACAATTAGAGCTAGTCAAAGCACTATCGAATTCCTCTTAACAAATGAAACCTATGGGAGTATGGACTGCTTCACCCTAGAATATTTGCCATTGTTGAGTCTGTAGCACAAAGCAGCTCCAGAATTTGTACCCATTCCATTCCCCATACTTAAAGCTCTAACGTGTATGCTTAAGGGGAAGTAAAAGGTCGTCGGGTAGAAAGCACACATAGGCGGCTGCTGAAGGAGAAACTAATAGCTCAAAAGATGCCATGGCCCAATAGATGAGGGTTAAGATGTTGGAATGCCCTTGACTCCCAAGGAGGATGAGGGATTCATGATGAGAAAGGGAAAATAGATGGCCATCGATGAAGAAGGTGATAGTGCCGATGATGATGATAGCAACTATCATGCTACTGAGAAATGGGTCGAATCATTTGGTGAATCGCCCAGAATGAGTCTTATTCTCCATAGCTTACCTCCTCCGGAGAACATAATCACAAAAACCTCTGAGGTGGATAGTGACCAAGTAGTGGTGACTATTGAAGAGAATGAAATTCAATCCCGCCCTTTGAGAAATGTTTTTGTCAACTTTGGCGACCTCAGCGAGATCAATTTTACAGTTAACGACATTTTGGGCAAAGTGGGCTCCAACTTCAACTTTTCTCTTGGAATAAATGTTAACAAAGGTGGATAAACTCCATCCTTGCGTCCAGGCAAACATGGTCTATATAGTACATAGAGGATCATCGGTGTCATATACTTCACTTAGGATCACGAACGCTCATCCATGCATACACTTAACTTCCATGATTCCAATATTTATACAGTCTTTGTTCTTGTTTTAGGTTCAACGGGGTGTAGTTTCTATTGCAATCCCGGAAGGCCGAGAGATCAGGAGCCCAAACTCCAGTTTCTCAACTGCATTGCCTCTATGAAACTAAGAAAGAATGGAAACGGTGGAAAGATCGCGAGTACGATGAGGCTCACAGGGGTAATAAAGCAAAAGATATGGGGTAAGAATTAGAGAAAAAAGAGAGATGCTCAAGATGAGCTATCTTATGTCCCTACTAAGCACCCTAGAGGTCCTTCAAGAGCCATGGGCCCACTTCTACAGATATTCGGCCTCATATGGAGGCTCACATCATCCCAGGAAAAAAGTTCCTGCTTCTCAAGCTCTAACCACTACTGCTTCCACTCACTACTAGAGCGTTATGAATTCCATTCTTCCGACTATTGCTCCTCCGCACCTATCAGCCGCATTCCCAAATCTCTTCCTTCATGGTGTTAAATTTGATCGAAACATAAAGGATGCGTTGAAGGAGTCTACTCCAAAAAAGTTGCACGAAGTTCAAAAGGAAGTAGAGCCAATGATGTTACTCGGATTAACTATATGCAAATCAATTTGTTCAAAAAGAGAGAGCCAATTATGATTGGATAATGTGAGAGAGGGATGTTGAATTGGCCAAATTCATCAAAGAGAGAGAGACATCACCCTCCAGTCCAAAGCTAATGCTGATAAAAGACTAGTGGAGATGTCCTGAGCTCCAAATATCACCTAAATTACCGTGAAAGGCCAGCTCAAGGATACACATGAGGAAAAATTCAAGTTGATGGGGCTGATCTCTGATAAGGACCAGCTCCCTAAGAAAAGATAAGGCTATTCAGGCCCGAGACTTGACTATCAATGACCTCACCCTACTTCGCAAAGAGGTTCGAAAGCTTGTAGAAGAAAATAAGAAGCTCTTGGAAAATGGTGAAAAGTTATCTACTGCACAGCTTGCTAGCAAGCTCCAGTTTTTACTTTCTTAATAGGAGGTTAAGGAGCATTGAGACGAGAAGACTAAAATGCATGAGCACCTCAAAAGTCTGGGCAAAACATCTTCTTTAAAGTCTCAAGAGCCAGTAGTTGTTACTCCATCCTTGGGGGTTTGATTTGCAACCACTCAGGCTCTTCCCGCTTTATTAATACGTATCCTTCATGAACTATATAATCTGCCTATTGTGGTCCAGCTTGGTGTGACTAAAGAAGGCCAGTTCATCGTGCCGCGTCGGGATTCTACCATAGGTATATCTTTTGTATCCCTAGTGCTTCAGTAGCTCAATCCTTCCCTTTATTCCTTCACTAATCTATACAATTCCTTATATGAACTACAAGTCAGCCGGATGTCCCGCCTCTTCCTCCCGCTTCTTAGAGTTTGGGTGTTAAAGCGATTTTCACCGCGTCAACTGACACTTCTATAGGCGTTACTACTTTGGAATTTTCTTCCAGCTCTGGGGTTGATTCTGATGCTTAAAGGATTGGGGCTTTGGAAGGATTAGAGGACATCTTTATGTCCCAAGAAGAGGACGTTCACATTGTAGATACTTCAAATCCTATAGAGAAAGAGACAATGGCAGAGCAGCTTAAGAAGAAGTAGGAAGCGCTTATCATAGAGAAAGAGCCAAGAGTCACCTAGTATGCTCCTTCGAAACCAATTAGTTCTAAGAAAATAGTTCCCACATTCAAGATCAGGCCGCTGAAGCATGCTAATGATCCCGTCGCCAAGTCCAAAGAGACCGGTTCTAATGCTGAAGAAGGGTTCACACACTTGGGAGTCACCACTTCCCTTAGTAAGCCGCCCAAGGGAGTAAAAAGCTTGAGACCCTTTCGAGTATGGATTGTAAAGGCAATCATGGCCATAAGAAGAAGAAAAGGGTTAATAGTTTACTAATTGAGCATTTGTTTCATGTGATGTCGTGTTGGACGAGTCGGTATTTTGCCGTTTTGCTTCAAATAGGACAAGATTGTGTGGGTTTGGCCCCCGCTTTTTGTCATGTACATAAAATATATTAGTAGTGATGAAAGATTAGTTTTTACCTTTGTAATCTCTCTTATGTACTTTTCTTGCATTTTACGCATAGTTCCTATCTATGTATAAATAACTATGTATATAATATGACTGCCTGCAATGCAATTTCCTGCATTATATGCTTCTATTTTGCGTAGTATGTTCATTCATCACAACTGTGCGCATGTAAATAAGATTCTTGGAGTTATATTAGCATATTTTAATACTTAGATCTATTTCGATGGTCGGAATGCTATGATTGGCCTTAAAAAACCATGATGTAACCTGGTTTAGCCAACTCCATGGATTTTTTTTTTTCGAACCTGGTTGAGTTCGTAATGACTTAGTATTGGTGCATGTGCTCTAGTCTACATCGCTGATCACTCTAAATGAGGGGTCTGAGCATTTGTTGAGAGGCAAGTTATTTTGAGTAATTCGCTCAATTTCCCCCAATCTGACTCACATTATAATTCCCAACGCAGAGAACTTGTGATTCTACTGCTTGATTCCAAGCATTTCGCTCTCGATCGGTTAATTCTTTGATTGTGATTAAATTCTTCCAAGTTTACATCATCATCCAATTTCAACTTAGATGTATGTGTTGGAAAGATGCATTATCATGACCTTCTGTCATAACCAATTCTTCCAAAATTAGCGTTGAGATCCTACTCGTGCATTAGATTCTATCTTTTGAAACTTGTGTAAGAATAGTTCAACTCTATGGATTTTCCTTTTACATTGCCTATCTCCATATTTCGGTTAATTCCTTTTGCAACTGCTTATCTCTAGTTGGTTTTTGAATTCTAGATAATTTGAAGTTTTTCTAGCATTGCCGGGGCAACATTGGCACCTAGGAGTTTGGGATCGATTTTTCCCATTGATCCGGTGGTTTGAGTCAATTTTTCCCCATATAGTCAGTGGTTTGAGTCGATTTTCCCCATCGACCTGGCAAAATTAGACCTTCTCGACGTTGTCATAGTAACAACATTTTTCAGAAGGTTGAGATCGATTTTCCTATTGATCTGGTGGTTTCATTCAATTTTCCCTATCGAACCGGTGGGTTGTGGCCTTTTAGACGTTGTCGCAGCAACGCCGGTTCTTATAAGGTAGGGACTGATTTTCCCCATCGATCATTTTGAGTCAATTTTCCCCATCGACTCGGCAATTTTAGGCTTCCCGACATTATTGAAGCAACATTGGTTCTTAGAAGGCAGTGATTGATTTTCTATATTGATTCGTCGGTATGAGTCGATTTTCCCCATCTACTCAATGATTTGAGCTTACAAGAACATGGTTTCATTGGTTCAAGAAGAAAATTCATTGATAAGTAGAAGAAATGGAAAGTCATGCCTATTTACAATGCCTACAGTGTCCATTTGCGAAAATAGGAAAATATATAAAGATAATTATAATGAGGACGCGGCTAGTCTCTATTCCAAGCTTGAGGAATCAGGATTTTACCGATTGCAGCTAGCTTGAATGTTCTGTCTCTATGCTTCTGATCAATCACATAGGGTCCTTCCAAGTTTGGGCCAAGTGCTCTCATGCTTGGGATGACTCGATTTAGAGAAAGGTCCTCTATTTTGAAAGTGTGGTTACAGACTTTTGCGTTGAAGTTTCGTTCCACTCTCTTCTAGTGAGCATCAACCCTTAGTTCAACTTCTTCCCGCTTCCCACCAATTTGGTCGAGGGACTTGAGCAGTAGCTACTCGCTCTCTTTAGGAGTAGTTTCTTTTATGATGAGAAGGGACTTCCTGTCCCATTTGGATCATTGCTTATGAACCATATGCCAAAGCAATCGACGAATGCTCGATCATAGATTTGTGCACTATCCTGTAAGCCTATAGTCTTATTTTCAACAAGCCATTTGTATTTATCTCTAGTTAGTTTCTTCTTTATGGTGAATTTAATGATTTTATTCATTTCTTCCACTTGCCCATTCGCCAACAGGTGAGCCACCATGAAGAAGCTTTTCTCGATTCGATACCGCCTCACAAATCTTTAAACTCGGCACACTCAAGAAATAGATAGGGGCGGTAGGCGAGTAAGCCACATAGTCGCGATGTCCCCTAAGGAGATTGGAAAACTTCATCATCAGTCCCTGCGGCATTCATCAACCATTCATACTTCAAAATATGTCGGTTAGGGTCAGAGCACCTTTCATAAACAGGTAGAGTTGGCATTTTAAATAGCCGAGGCGGTTCAACATAGAGGATGTCATTGGTGAAATGCATATGACTCCAGGGAATTCTCCAGTCGTCATTAGCGAGGTCTTGGCTTTCACGGATCATCTTACGGATCACTGTTAGGATGTCTGGCATCTGGACATTCTGGGTATGCTGAGCCAAGGTGTGGTCAGGTTCTATATTACGAGGACGGGTCGGGCGCGGTCGACGGTTCATATCTCGCCTCCTTGGCTCTAGGTCTTCAAAAACATAAGGCTCGGGAGAATAATAACACTGGCGATGATTCAGATCCGTTCGGTTTCGAGTGTCAGTTCCCAACTCAATAGCAGCGGCAAACAGTGCAGTTGTCAGTAGTGTGATTAGGAACCGTCCCTCCTTGGGAGAAGGGTCTGGTCTGGTGGTCGGTTGAGGGACCAACTCGCGGTTGCCCAAGATTCAAAGTGCGCCGATGTCCGGTAGCCTATGTATAGCTTCCGTCCAATTGTGCACGCATGGACCTGTGATTGTAATCAAAAGAACCTGAAGTTTTAGTGGATGAGTAGAAAGCCTGATCCCTTTTGGATCTCCTTCGTCTTTTATGGTTCAGCCGGTTGGTTAACTCCGCGTTGGCATGGAGCTGTTGGGTAAGCTGCTAGCGGCTTTGAGTCAGCTCTTTCATCAGTAGTTGGAACTCCTCCCTGGTGACGAAAACCTTGTGGATCTGAAGGTCCGACAGCATTCTGGTCTGCAGAGGGAAGTTTTGTAGGGTTCTGCCTGTCCCGTCCTTCTAGATCTGTAGCGGTTGAGGTAGTCCTGGTAGCGACCATGGTGAATAGCAAAGTTCTCTCCTAGACTTAGTGCAAATCTGAATAGGATGGACTAACTACTAGGCTTGGGATCTGGATCTTCTCATTAAATTCTAGCAATCCAGTATCGGTAATAGATCCAATGAGCAGGAGAAAAGCTGGATTTTCTCAGTGAAAGCACCAAAATATTTGTACCAAAATTGGGCACAACGCTCTTCGGATGTGTTTGAAGAGACAAAATAAAGAAAGTAAATGTAAAATGAGGGAGATCTAACGAACATACCAATCAATAGATAAGAAACAATGCAAAAACACACAAATTTAGAATGGGTTGGCATATTGCCTACGTCCACTATGAAATGATTGATATTTATCGAATTTGACTTGTTGAGTACAAGAGATTACAACAGTACAACTGAAGTATTGAAGTAATTTTGGCAGAGTGTCAACGTAAAGAAGCCAAAAGTCCCCTTTTTGAAGGCCTAGGACTGCTATTTATAAGTGTAGACTGAAAATATCTTGCTCATCGGAAGACTCCTTCTCTCAAACGGATGGGCCCACCAGATCAATACGTACATAATTTGTATCGATCAAAAATGACTCCATTTGGTTGAGATCAATCAAAGACCAAGCAGAGATGGTACACAAGCTCTTGTGAAAATTTGGCAGCATTTGGACTTGTAGATTTTGAGTTCTGACGGATCCAAGTTTGGATTTGTAAAAGGCTTCGGAGTTCGTATCGATCCCATTCGTATCGATGGCTTCGTATCCATGCCAGCTCGTATCGATCATAATGACGTGTCGCTATATTTCAGGATCGATCCACTTTCATGCCAAATGATGGAGTCTTCCACTTTTACATGCTTTGTTCGTATCGATCTGGAGTATTCCTTTCGTATCGATGGTTTACACTTCTTCGTACCGATGCGTTGTAACCGCTTCGTATAGATACAAACCCGTGCGTTTCATATCGATGACCTAGATGCCGTTTCATATCGATCATTCCACACATCCTTCGTATCGATGACTTTACTAGCATGTTTCGTATCGATTGTTGGCTGATCGATACAAATTGAGTTGATGAGGAGACCGATACGAAATACATATTGGCGAGATGGATACGAAGCGTTGCTTATTGATGGATACGAACTGATGCTTACCTGATGGATACGAATCGATGCTTACCTGATGGATATGGACCAATGTATACGAAATAGATGTGTTTAACGTGAGACGTGATCGATCCATAACTTGAGCATATGAGTTCCGATTGACTTGAAATTTGGAATGTCGACTCTCATAGCTTTGCTGGTCGTGTCTTATCAATTGTAGCTCGATCCAGACTCATATAAAATTTACCGGTATCCATAGTACACCAGTGTATAACCGATCTTCGGGGACTGATTATCTTCAGTTTCCAATCAATTCTTTGGTGTCCCAGCCTAGCCAAAAGGTGGGATAGCAGGTTAAATGAAGTAAAAACACATTGATAGCCCCAATGTATATTTTCAAAAGCATATTTCTGTTTGTAACCCTAAACTATATATCCAAAACATTAAACCCACCCCGGTGTCCCCAAGGTTTTATAACATTCTTTTAAATAAGGATCCCCTTATATATTCAAACGAAGATAAGTATTTTATGTTATAACCCTTCGAAGTAGCCCCTTCGAATTAGAAAAAATTTACTCAAGAAAAATGGCTAAAAACAGTCCTTTAAAATCATTCGAATGAAGTCCCATTTGAAAGCAAATAAACATCCAAAGTTAGCCCCTTCGGAAACCTTTAGAAATCAAAACCATTTGAATCAATACCTTTCGCAATCGTTGAAGATAACCCATTCAAAATCAAACCTTTTGAAGTCAAACCTTTCGAAATCAAACCTTTCGGAGTCAAAACATTCCACAATCATTGAAGATAACCCCTTCCAACTTTTCAAAATCAAACCTTCCGAAATCGATACCTTTCGCAATCATTGAAGATAACCCTTTCAAAACCTTTCGAAATCAAACCTTTTGTGATCAAAACCTTTCAAAATCATTGAAGATAACCCCTTCAAAACCTTTGAAAATAATGAAGTGTTGGTGTTGGAACCAACCCTTTGAAAGTATACTTCCGACCATGTCGGAAAGTTTACCCTTCGGTTTTGCCGAAAGGTTTTTATAACACCTTTTTGAAAAACATTTAAAACACTATTCTTGAAGGTTTAAGCTTTCGAAGATTCCCTTCGAAACCCCTTCTTGAATACATACAAAATTTTTAGTCTTTTATAAAATGATAGAGTCAAAGGATCCCCTTCAACTTATTTGAAGATAATTTTTTTTTTATTTATATCCGAAAGCAAAAGAAGCAGCTTCCCCATACCTTCGCCCTTTTCTTCCCTTCGGCCCCATGCCTACCTTTCGACTTTGACGAAGGGTAACTGTTTAGCCTCCGTCTTAGTCGAAAAGTACCTTTCGACTTCATCGAAAGGGTAAAAGCGGGCTTGTTGGAGTCGAAAGCAAAACTGGGCCCACTGAAGTAATGTTTTTATCTTATTTTTTTAATTTTGATTGGCTAAGAAACCTTCTCCTGTAATTTCAAATAGTAAAAAGTATACAAAAGTCAACATTTTTCTTAAAAACACTGTACTTCTTCCCCAAATATTTCCAAAGGCAATTTCCTTTTGAATTTAAGTAACTTCGGAAGCAAATTTTCAGTTTAGCCCTTGGGCTTAAATAATTTAATTACCTTAGTAAATCACTAAGGAAAAATTCCCAAAAATCAGATAAATCACATACTTCAACATATAAAAATTTCAAAGCATATGAAGTTCAAAACGACTCGGAATTTAACCAAAACCGAATGAAAACGTGTTAATTAGCCCCTAACATTTTAAAACACCTAAGTCTTATCCAAACAAAGGTTTATATGGTTATACCCTAATCAAAATCACAAACATGAATCAGGAATAATCCATAACCGATCCAAACACAGAAAATGAGATGATAAATATGATTATTCACCATGATTAGTTGATTAGAGAATGAGATAATTTCCTAGCTTTAATTCCTTAGCTAATTCTTCAATTCAAACTCTTCTTGGAGCTTTTTAATGGCCGGTCGAAGTATGTGGAAGTTAAAAATGAAAAAGTGAAAGTTTATTAAGATGGAGGAAGTGATATATATAAAGAAATATAGCCCCATTTCCAAATTTACCCCTTAGGAAATTCCTTCTTCTAAATTTAGTTAAGTCTTATTTTAATTCATTCATTTAGACACGGCCATTAGATTTATCAATCTCATCTCCCTACTCATTCACGTTATTCTATTTAATTTATCCAATTAAATATCCCGAATAATGTTAATTAAAACTCAGGGGCATTACATCATCCCAGACCAACCCCATGGATTCGATATGGTTTTAGATTTTTACCCCGACCAAAGACCTGTACATGTAGGGATGGCAGTGGAGCGAGTCTAGGGTCCAACCTCGGTAGCCCACCCTCTTTTGACCCCAAATGACCCGTTCCATTTGATCATCGGGGTGGATAGACTCGTGATCTGTTCTTAAGAGCTCCAAGTCTAGGGTGGATCTGGTGCTCGGTTGACTCGCTCCAACCCGATACATATTACTGAGATTTCATGAAATCACTTTATTATCATATTGATGGTTAATTAATCTTTTCAGATATAAGTGATTATGACAAGGAAATTATGATCTTCCATTCAATAAGCTATAATTTTTTTTATAATACTAAATTACGTCATTGATAATTATACAATAACATATCCATATTTTTTGAGTTGTTATTGACATATCGTACTCCTCATTTTTATTGTCTTCCCTTATCATTATAAACAAATTGTTATTTGTATTTAATTTATCATTTAGTGACCATCCCGTTTACAAATAATAATAAATAAATATATGTACATTATCATACAATTTGAAATCAATACATAAAGCTCATTAGGTCTTGGGGCAGGACAGGCCTACCTTGACCCGTATGGGTTTCGGGTTCATGGCAAAAATCCAAACTCGTATCGGGTTTACGGAACGAGTCTAGTACGAGGTTTAAAACACCTGGACCGGGTCCAGGGCACAAAAAACCTGCGGCAACCCGCCCCATTGACATTCCTAATGTTAAATTAAGACCTAGCCTGTCCAAAAATCCAGTGCATTTTTGTATATTCTCTCAAAAGTTGTATTTTGATTTACATACACGAATATTTTTGTGTGTAAGAGAGATAGAAGTTAGAACATATATCGATTATAGATAGTGAGACTACCAGAAGAAGAAAATAATATGCTCAATAACAATTCAGATTATATGCAAATTTTGTTATACTATAAATAATAATGACATTTAGTAATTCAAAATACCATGACTTATTGAATAAAATACCACAATATCTTTATTATAGAAAATTTTGTTTAAATAAAATAATTGATTGATGTTATGAGCTCACAAGAATGCAGATCGGATCGGAACGGTTTTGTCAAACCTCAACCCAATTCGAAACACGGAACTCTCAAGAGTTTGTCTCCTAGATAAAAATAATAACAGATCTATTGGTTTGAACCATAAACTTGCCCGTTGAAATCCCTAGGAGCCAAAAGGTAAAAAAAGGGGAATTTATATCCGTAGGAGCCAAAAGTAAGATATGTGCACTTGATTATTTCCTTGCCTGAAATGCATCTTCCAATTCTCGCACAAATGCAAGTTCGATGCGACAAAAGGACATCGGGTATTGCAATAGGGAAGGAAAACGCAAGAGAGAATATCCCGCGCATCTGGCGCACGATAGCGCAACACAGCGCATCACGATTTATCATTTATCCATTATAATTCAGACGGTCGAATGATTTATAAAACCATCCAATTTTTTTTCCTCAAACATTTTAAATGGCAGCTTCATTGTCGCTGTCCACCGCGAAGGTCTATTATTTTCGCTCCTTATTCTGATTTTAGACCACATGTTGAAGCTTCCTCGTTTTGTTTTACAGGGAAGCTTCGCGTTCAATGTTTCGGCTTTTAGCAAGGGGCGGTTGTATGTAGTGGACATTCCTGCGTCAAATTTGTACTTGAAAAAGGAGATATTGACGTCGAATTTGAAGCATTCGTCTCTTTTTTGTACTAACAAGTTGAATTTAGGTAGGAAGCGTGAAGTGGTTTGTACTGTTGCAGAGAAAGAAGTAAGTGCCCAATTTTATTTCACATCTCCTGATATATGCTATTTTGACTCGCTGAATTCCTTAATTTCTAACCGGCAGATAAGATACAAGCATAGAGGCCCCGCCAAAACACACCACCCCCCTCCCTCAATTTTTTTTTTGGCCCGCCTGAAAACATTTTTCCACCCGCATGAAAATCCACAACGTAAAATATGATAAAAGAACGCAAGAAACTGATTCAAATAACGATGCTTAATGTGAGTTACTTTTATGAATGGAGAATCCAAATTCCAATGAAAGTGCAAATGACTGTATAACCTACAACGTACATGCTTCTGTAATCATAGCTTTTTATTTTTTTGGTTACATCTATGGTCCTATGGAAGATAGTCTGGTAACCTTGCATTTGGGATTGAAATATACTGTATTGGTCGATATTGTTAGGTGTGGCTCGCATTGTATTAGAGTGGAGAAGTAGATTGAATTTTGATTAGTCGCACATGGCAAGATATCTCAAAGGAGATGAGCATATATATATATATATATATGAGATTGGTAGCATGTAACAAAAGGGATTCATTTTGTTACAAATAAATATTGCCATGAAAATATATGTGCTCTAGGGAGATGTAGAGATATCCAATCATAACGCTAACACCATAAGAGTTTCGTTCAGTTCAAAAGAGGATATGAGACATCGAGTTGTTTAGACAGTCCAAAACAACTTCCTCCTTTTTCCGATCCTGCTTCGCAATACAAAAACAAAAATTTAACTTGTCTTCTCAATACAAGAAAACAATACATATCTTTTGCAATTGATATGCGGAGGCAAAATCAGATAGAGCTACGGGCGGCGTCGGTAGTGGGTGGCGCCAGTGATGGTTTATTTGTCATGTGCAGTGGTGGCAAATCAGTGTGGTGGAAGGAGGTCAGGACGGGGAGTTTGCGATTTTAAACTGATTTTTTTGGAGAAGCAATCCATTATGTAGATAAGGAAAACATTTTGATCATGTTTGTATATACCATGCTTCAAAATTTCGGTGGAATTTCGGTTATTCCGGTGATTCCGTGCCAGTTCCGGTCTCAAATGGAACGGAATCCGGTTAAAATTCCGGTTCCAGTTGAAATTCCAGAATTTTCTTTCAAGTATTATAAAAGATAGTAAAAAATGGCAGAAAATAAAAAATAAAATATAAACATACAAAAAAAGAAAAAAGAAAATGAATTCAACAAGATAACAAATGCACCAACAAGAAAAAAATTGATATACGTTTGTTAATTTACACAAGAATCATAATAAAAAATTAAAAATTTCAAAATTGATCGAAAATTTAAAAATCTCAAGTGGACGAAAAGAATCTCAAATCATGATTATTTTTTTCTTTAAAACATATATTTTGTATGTAACGTAAAGAATGTAATATAATTTGTGATAGTATTGGATATTTGTTAGCGTACATAGCAGTTCTAACAAAAGAAGTGCAGAAATTAGAAAACCGGAATTAAAACGAAACTTTCGAAATATCCAGAACGGAAGCGGAAATTTTAAAATTACCAATGACCGGAACGAAAAACGAAATTTCGAACCTTGGTATATGCCACAAGTAAAATAAAATAATTGAAAGCATAACAAGCATGTTTATTTAGAATAAATTAATACCGAGGTATTGCCTGATTGAAATATATCTTAAAATCGATTGGTCTAAATGGAGGAAAATGAGTAAGTTGTATGCTAAATTGAAACTACAATGATTGAATATTCCAAATTTTACAAGTTCATAACTAAAATAATAGTTGTCATGAGAAATAAAGCAATAAATATTACAAATTTTATTTGAATTTTGCTTATTTGAATTTTTTAAAAAGAGAAATGAGTAAGAGAGGAGCACTTGTGCACTTTTCCTCTATACTTAAAAAAGGAGTTGACAATATACCGGGCAGATAGTGATACCCCTTATAATGCAAAATAAAATTAAAAATCTCCCTAATCCTAATATATAAGTCCATAATAATAATAATAATAATAATAATAATAAACAAACCTAAACTAAAACCTAAATATACTAAAGTCCAATAAAATTGATAAATGATCAATAACTATAAAACGAAAAACCAAGCAAACCCCTCAAAATCATCTACATGACGACAATAAGTGAAATATAGATAATGTTAGAAAGCAAACGAAGGCATCAGCATCAAAACCATAGCTAATCTAGTCACTCAAAAGAGCCAATCACAATAGACTCTCAACATAACATCAATAGCAAAACAATACTAGTACTCCAATAACCACAATCAATACAAAAAGACCGAATCCGACCAAACCACATTGCCAACTTATACCGTGGCAAACTTAACAGAAGTGTAACACCAACATATATGATATTTATATACATATACACATATATGCAAGAAAAAATAAATCTAATAATAAATTAGCAATAATATGATTAAACTATGTGGACGACAGTATAAACTAAGTAATACACGAGGAAAAAAGAATGAAATTAATGATGAATCAAGATTATAACTCATAAACAGTACAAATTAAATGAAACTAAAAGGGGATACTAAAGAACTAAAGTAAACTATATCTTGACTTGAACCAAAATAACCCGAGCAATCTCTATACAAATAAAATGGACGGTAAAGGACAAAAAACAACATAACTAAGCCTAAAAAATCAGAACAAATTAAATAAAAACCGGCAGGAAAATAAATTTTTTGAAGGCATATCGAGAATAAAAACACTCTAAAACTAAGCTGGTTACCTAGTAATAGCAGAGAATCAGGAGTCATTAGCAAAAATATCCTCTACGATGGTACTTAATGTGCTATTATTTTTCCTATATCTAAAATAAAAAATTTCTTTTCAATACGAGGTTTTACCTTTTTACAAAACTCATTGAAATGAACGTTATTAGCTAATTTATAACTAGGATTCCAAATAAAACTAAAACTAAATAAAACAATTGCGAAGATCAAATTTTATGAAGGAGTAACTATCATTAAAAGATCTTTCATTTCTTAGAAACAATGTACCAACTGATGGTATAAACAGTGTCTACTAAAGATCTATAACCACTGTCATAATAAAATCTAAAACTACACCAATAAATATCACAATTAAAATTATTATCAGTTGCATTAAAATAAAAAAATACTAAAAATATTTAAGAAACTGAAATTAGTGAAACGAAAGTCATAATATAAATGCGTAGTAGTTTCCAAATTAATATTACAAAAAAAATCTTTTATCAATGAACAAATTCTTCCTTTTTAGAAGTTCTACAGTATTTAATTTGGTATATAAAATTAATCATATATGAAACTTTCCAGATGTATTTAAATAAATTTTATTTGGTTCATAAAAATTTGGAAATTTATAAAACGAATTAGAAGTATAATTTTTACTTTTATTATAACATCAAATTTTAATGTCATTTTCATTGTCAATATTGTACAATTCTAATTTAGTACAATGTAAAACAACCGTGGGAAAGTAGTTCAATCAAGAGTACGATAAAAATTGAATTTGCAAGAAAAGTTCACATCCAATCTGAAAATTTCTGAAATAAAAACATAATAAAATTACAAATATGATAAAGTTCTCTAAACTCTTCTTCAAGGGGCATGGTAGATATGCAATAATCATGTCGGAATGATGTGCTATTCTCCGAATGAACGATAATACTAATTTCTAATTTAAAAATATCAAAGCTTTTTAAAATCATTTTCTAAAAGCGAGAAAAATTATTAGTATTGCTAGAAGCAATATGATGTAAATTATAAGTGCCACCATAACATTGATTTAATATAAGTTCTTTCGAAATTAGGTTGTCATTTTAGCGTTGAATTTCCACAATCATTTTCCTAATAAAGACACATCTAGATTATGTAACTTAATTACTTTTCGCGCTCAACTTCTTTCGATTTACATACCACTTTCCAACTAACAAGACACTTAAACCTGCTATTAGGATTATCGTCACACCATAAAAAGTTCATCCTAATTTTATTTATTTTGTAGATTATTCATTTTGGAAAAAGTAAAAAGGCATCCAATATATGTAATACCGATAAAACAAAATCAAATAGAACTATTCTATCCAACTCTGATATAAATTTACCATTCCACATGAATAATCCTTTGTTAGTTTTATCTATTATAATTAATAATTAATAAATTCCCGAACTACCGCTGTCACATTTATAATATTTTTATCCTTGATGAAAACAGTTTGTGTGTTATCGACTTAATTTAATCATTTTAGTACTTAACTTATTAGCTAAATCCTTTGAATTTTTTTAAAGAGCCGTTTAATAACGAAATAGGCATGAAGACTTTCAATTCATTCGCCCATACTTCCTTATGTAGTAAACTAACATTAGCGAAACTAAATCTACCTAGGTGTAAGGAATCATCGTATAAATCGTTAAACATTTTACTTATGTCATATTTTAAACATTTTGAAACTTTTTATAAGATAAAATAAGAAATTCATCAAGACTACGTGATTTTTCACTGAGCATATAATTTATAGCTCTCAAAATCTCTTCTTTTCTAAATGTTTTGTCTAATCCATCTAAGTTTATCTTAGCATCGATGGGAAACAAATCCTCACATTTACCCCTAATCTTGTGCCCCTTCTTGGTTTCAGAATTTTCTTTATAATAATTAGTGAAAGCAATATTTAATTCATTTTGACCAAAAATCTCAACTTCCTTAATTAAAATCGAATTAATAGTGATAGTACCTTTTCTACCGTTAGCAAATTTATGAATTATTTTTTGGTATTTTTATACTCCATTCATTAGACCTTAGCCCTTTATTTTCATCAAGGTTTTAAACCTTGGATTTCGGTCATGTTTCGTCTCAGAGATTTTAGAGAGTCGATCTCGTATCGGGGGAGATATTGGACGAGATGAATGCATCTTAGGCATCCATATGGGATTTACATCTCGGATCTCAAAGTTCATCTCGAGAACATCTCATAGCATATAGCTTAAATTTGATTTGCTTTTACAACAATGTTAATTAATACTACCGCAATTTTTTTTAACTAACTTGATTTGCATAATCACACTCTTGTCATCAATAGCTCTAGTGAACATCCGTACAATAGTTGAAACTACATAGGCATATCAATCAAAAACTGCTCTAATTATTCTGCATATTCTAAAACTGTATTTACTACATATACTACATATACTAAAACTGCATATTCATAAGGCTGCATATTCATGAAACAACATTTTTAAAGCTACATAAGCATAAAACTGCATAAGTGCATATTTATCTATTGCATATTCATAAAACTGGATATTCATAAAATCGCGTATTCATTTACTACATATTCATAAAACCATGGATTCTAATACTTCATGTACTGCATATACTAAAACTTCATTTACTATAGTGTGCATTTACTCAAACTTAGTTACCACTTACTAATAATATTTGAAATATAAGAATTTAAAGAAACTTAAGATATGAAAGTTCATAACTTATAGTAGTAGTTTTTAGGAATAAAGGTTAAAAGAGAAAAAAGTAAACGAACTAATTGTTGATAAAAACTTTTAAGGAGCCTAAATAAATTTCAAAAAATAAAATAATAATAATGAAATAAAATTAAAAGAATAAATTTCTCAAAATAAAAAAATTTCTCAGAAAAAACTAATATAAAAAACTAATATCGGTAGAGATATTGCAAAATCGTATCGATCGAGAAAACGATATTTCCTTCGATTTGTGTTGTTTCGTTTCATGAGGAGATCAAACCGAGATCTCAGTTGAGATTTCCGAGATTTAAAACACTGGTTTCCACATTACTTTATCTTTCGTGATAAATCTCTTTGATTCATCTTTTAAATTTGAAAGCACATTTCTCTTAAAAATGTTTAAAGTTCTAGATTTTTCTATTTTAACTTTAAGATTCCATAAAATAATTTATCATTTTTTAACTCTTATGTTGCCAAATACATTTTTGTTTCATTTTTTAAGAAAAAATATTAAGTTTCCAAGTTCCCTTCCAGAAATTTTTGTTATGTTACATGAAAATACGTCGTCATAATTACTCATAGAATGTCATTTATTAACAACTAAACCCGTATATTTTTTTTCTAATAATCACATTTTTTCAAATCGAAAAACTTTTATGTATAACGTGTTGGTTATCATAAGATGAAATAGTAGGACAATGATTCGAGTAAACACTCGGAAGGCCAATGTCCTTATAAATGGGGAACCTATCTTCCACCTCGTCGCTAATGAGAAATCTATTCAAAAGTGCCATCGATGACACTTCTCTCATATTAGACCAAGTAAATCTTTTGTTACCCGATCAAATTAACACTAACAATAAAGCGGTCGAGCTACTTCATAGCTAAAAAGTCACCTTCTCCGGAAGAACGCTCCTTTAAAAACCTATTAACATTAAAATCTCCACCCACTACCCAAGGGCTAGGAGCAAGTATTTTGAACTAGAGACATTCACACCAAAACAACCCTACATTCAACCTTGGAATTCGTTCTATAAACACAACTAACGCTAAGAAGCGAATCATCGTTTAAGTCCGTGAAAATAAAATGTATCGAGTGACCATTAATAATAATTAGAAATTTTTTTAGCATAATTTTTTTACCACCCCACCATTAAACCTCCCGAGCCTCCCTTAGGAGATAAATCAATGACAAATGTGAAAATTCTCTAGACTCCCATAAAATCAGTATTCGTGATATTTTATTTTTTCTTGTAACAAAGCAATATCAATGTTATTATTTTTTGGGAAGATCTAATTTTACATTTATCTAAGTTATGTAAACCCTTAATATTTCAACTGATATACCTTCTTCTACTGCACTGTATATGAATATCATTAAAGTAAAACTTGAACTTCTAGGTAAATAGCGTATAACACTAGCAGATAAACCACTCAAAGCACAAAGATTTTAAGTACGGCTTAAAAGTATACCGGAAACTAAGCTAAAGCTATTGTGTACTCTAATGGTCGTTCTACGAAGACGAACACCTCTCTCCTTATCAATCTATATGAGCTCGAGCAAGCCTAAATCCAGATCATCTCCATGTACCATAGAACTAGACTTCACCACAAGCTCATCTCTATCCCCTCTTTGGATAACATGCTCCAAATCCTTACGAGCTAGCATTAACTCGCAATCACCATGTACCAAAACCATCACCATTCACCGAATCCATACCGAGTATCGGGTTTGAATCACGATAAAGCAAGTTTGTATCTCCATGCACTAAGACCGCACCATGCACCAAACACGTATCAGCCTGCAAGTCCGTTTCTACTTGCACTAAAACCATGCTATGCACTAAACCTTTATCATCTTACATCAAGTCAGAATCTTCATGTAACAAGACTGAATCACTCCTTCCAAAAACATGCATCCACTCGACAGCTCTACCATTCTCATTAGTATTAACAAACATGTTCGACACACATTGTTTAATGCCTTGCACACAACCTTGATCCACAACGCATATTAAAATCAAACCGATCTCTTTTTTCTTCAAATACTAATCATATTCGTCTTTCCAATCCATTGCAATAATACTCATCTTATCAAATTGATTAACAAATCCTTCTTACCCTCAATGTTTGCCTTACAAGCTGAACCCCAATACGTATAACAGTAGCAACTGCATCCTCATCACCTAACTTTTCAAACCGATAAACAAAATCCTTCATCCTAAACATTTTTCACCATCATCAATCAAACCAACGGACCGTCTTCCTTCAGTCACTTTGAACTCATCAAAGAAACAATCTTCAGATCCAGAGCAACAACTATTACCAATCAAGTCATTTTCATCTAAACCTATTATGCCAATATTTGTGACTGTGTGCATATCAGTGTGCACATTGCAATTAACACCATCTCCACCCTTCTCATTCACATTTAAACCAGAAAATGCCTGCCTCAAATTGGAATCATGACTAAAATATGAATATTCTATTAATAATGTAACAACTTGATCACCATCCAAAACAGTAATATAATTTTGTTCTGTAATGTTGTAAACATCATACACCACCAAACTCGTCACTTACCTCTCCCGAGTCCATTTCTAAATAACTACCTTCAATAACGGTTTCCCCAATATTACTCAACTCGTAGGGAATAATTGCAGTGCATGTTTCTACTCTACTAAAACTACATGTACATGTATCATCATGAAAATTTGCACCATCCAGAACACATTTAAATATATCTTCTTTATATATCATATTACCATTAATAAACTTGACATCCCTATGATTTTTCTTCCTACATTCGTTTTTACCAACAAATCAGAACCTAAACGGCAAGCCTGAACTTCCTCCATCGATATAACTTGTCCTAAAAACCCATTAACCACTATAATCTAAACTATGACCAGTGTTGTCATGAAACATCAAACTTGATTCATGTTTTTCATCCAAGCAACAATCAACAGTAACAATGAAGTTTCAGAGTCCAAACATAAATCCAGATTCTTTAATCCATTTGTATCAGTAAAATCATCATTTTCAGGCAAAGAACTAAGAACCTCAAAATTGTTTTGACAATCCAAGTTGATTACCTCTCCATCCACCTTCTTTGAAACCGTTTTATCTTATCAACTGAGGCCTCTCCACTTCCTTTTGAAATCTGAACCCTAGTAACATTATCAGAACTGCAATATTTATTTTAGCAATGGGAGAAAAACCATTATGAGATTTCTGGGAAGAGGCGGTGCCTTTGTCTTTGGAAACCACTGGTTTACTGGCACTTAGAAAGCATTTTTACTAGAATACAATTCAAAACTTTCTTTCGAGTATCATTATAAAAAATATCGGCTGTATACTCGTCAAAGTGCCATATTAACTTGTGAAACAAATAAGCCTTTTTTCGAAGCAAGACTACCCTTTAGATCATCAAGAACAATTTTTTTAGCTTGAAAATTCTTTCACGGAATGAAACCTATGTTCTTTCTTGCTCAACCGCTCTAGAAAAGGTGGTTAAAAAAATCCGGCGTAAGGATTTCTTCTACGACCGAATAAACCACATCTAAAGCATCTTATGGGTTCACGGCATACACTGGCTTTGTGAGAGTGGGAATCCCCTGCAAACCGATTAAAAAAAACCATTTTACTTTCTAGCTATCCAAGGCTTTCGAGAAGAAATTGGTTTGCATCGAACATCGATAAGACTTAGATTAATTAGATACAAGCTTTCGAGAAGAAGTGGTCTGCGACGAATAGTGTTGATAATTAGAATCGGAAAGAATTTAAGTGTAAGTTCGAGAATAATGGAGCAGAAGATCAAAAGAGGAAGAATATTAAGAGAGAAAGAAGCAAGAACTTTCCGCACTTATTTTCGATTTTGGAAAATTTGGTTAGATCTTCATATCTTATAACAGTTATGCTAATATCAATTTAATAAAATTTGAAAATATCTTATAATTTTCCAATAATTTAGAGAGAAAAAAGTTGATATTTAGTACATATTGAGAAAGATCAAATTATTTTGATTTGTATAAAAAGTAATGGTTTTGATGTTTGTAAAAATGTTTTAATGAAACTTTAGATTATACAAGGAAACATGGGATTGTTCAAAATGTTTCAGATTTTATATTTTAAATTAACCATATTTATCTGAATGCATTTTAGTTTTCATTTCTTGTATATTCGAATTATCTTGAATATTTTTAAGTTTTATTTGACTTTTTAGCATTCTAAATATTTTATGAAGACCATCGACTAAACTATTACTTTCCCTAACAATATTTGGTCTTTTTATCAACGTCTGAATTTATTTGTACTACTTTGTTACAGTTTTGAATTTTTAAATTTTGTTCGGGAATTTGATTTGTAGAAGTTTTCAATTATATTAATATCTACTTTGATTGTTTTGGAGAAGGGTGGACTCGTTCAAGATTTTTTTGTCCTTTTTGTAATAACATTTGAACTTCACTAATATACATCGGATTTGGAATAAAATTCGTATTTTTGGAAAATTGATTTAGCTTTGAAAAGTGGCTGAGGCTATAAGTAGAAGAGTGAAAGACATGTGCTTTGTATCGTAGTTATGATATAAGTCATTGTATTTACTTAAGTGTTTCATAGAAGTACATACATCTCTTGTGGGTTTACAAATGAAGATCGACATTTTAGGCAATATGGAAATTTATGATCTTCCATGAATTATTTCTTTTAGTTTATTTATTTTAATAAATATACAAAATTGATGTTTTTTATAGATACATATTTTTGTTAATTATTTGAAAATCATTTGTACTGTTTAAATTTAAACCAAATGTTTCTAAGTAAAATGGACTTGGTTGAGAAACTAAAGCTTTACTGACAAGCTTTTCCAAAATCTTGCAGAACATTTGATATTTTTAATTCTTTTGAGAAGTTTGATAATTTATGGTTACAAATTTTTTTTTGCGATTCTTTGTTTAGAGTAACTTTTTCTATTATTATCATTTTCAAAATCTACAACACGTTTACCTAAACATATTCGAAATTATATATTAAATACCTCAGCATTGTTGAATGGATATTTATTTAAAAAAAGGATAATCTCGCATGGGCATTTTTATAAGATTTGTGTTCATGTAAATATTACTTTCTGATAATTCAACGAAAACAAATGTTTATGAGTTACAGATAAATATTAATGTACATGCATCGATCGGGTCAAGGTTTTCAGATCATATATATATATATCTGTGTGTTTGATAACATAAAGAAAAAATAATTAGTTTGAAAAAACTTCAACTGTTATAAGTTTTTTGTTTCCCTACGATAAAAAAAACCTACATGTAGTCAGTTTGACAACATAATAATGTTTCAACAATTGATTTTATAGCAAGAGCTCGATAGCGATCGCAACCCATTTCTTGTCAGGTCTAGTTGGCGTTGTGTCGAACGCGTCAAGGATTAGGTCCACGTAAATGATTCGTTGAGGAGAACCGTTGAAAATCAATGGTTGGCACTAGACGTGTCCGACGTATTAGACATTAACGGCTAATCACTCTCAAACATCTTATAAACCACCTTCCTCCACTCCATTTTTCCTCTATCTTCATTCCATCATCTTCACTGCATCTTCGCATCGCTTAACTCTAAACAGAAATATCAATATCTAAGCCATACGATGGGAGTAATCATTCATATTCTGAAGCTGAAGATTTGACTGATATATAAGCTATGAAAATTAAAGTGCTACAGAAAATTTCAATGGACCGAATTCATACTTTCGATATAAAGGAATTCACCGGGTTTAATAATATACTATGCAGTCGTGTAGAACATTTTCAATTAAACTTCCTATGAAATGACTTTGCTTTTTGACATTAAGCGAGCGGTTGGAAGATTACGGTTTGAAGCTAACATCTGATATGTGCATTAGGAAAATGACAGTCATCTTTTTGTACAAAATTGCTTTGACTCTTCTTACATGGTAGGTTATTGAAAGATTTCAACGATCAAATAACACGGTTTGTGTTTATTTTCATGGAGTTTTGAAATTTGTTGAATTAATGTCTAAGGATATTATTAGGCCGATAAATTCCTAATTTAATACAGTTTCAGAACAAATTAGGACATCATATCGATATTATCCTTTTTTTAAAATTATATCGAGACTATTGATGGTACACATGTTGTTGCACATGTGCCTACTTCAGAAATCTAATGATATATAAGTGCTTTACTACATAGAATATTATGCATGTATGTGCGTTTAATTTAACATTTACGTTTGTAAGGGCAGGGTGGAAAGGAACCGCATAGGACGCTAAAGTTTTTCTTTCGGTTTTAAACAACACAAATTTGAATTTCCCCCATCCACCATAAGAGCAATATTATTTGGTTGACTCAGAGTATCAACTAATGCATGAATACTTACCCTCTTGCCGCAATGTTATATCATATTCTAGATTTTAATGAAACATATAATCAAACAAGCATCCAAAATAAAATTTTCAGCTGCTACCATTCGAATATAAGTATGACAATTGAAAGAACCATTGAATTCTGAAAAAATTTGCAGTCTCACATAACATGCCAACATACAAAATATAAAATTCAAGTAAATGTTATTAATGCTACGACTATTCATAATTTCGTACGAAGATGCAATGAAGGAGACTTGAAATTTATGGCATATGATGATAATCCTGATCTAGTTCTAGAATAATTTCTAGAATAGTACTTTGATATTCGAACATTTAAGAATAACGATTGTGAACCAGTTGAAAGAAATGCAACAAATTCCATGGCAATCATTCGAGTTAATATACGAAATGAACTAGTTACCGCCGGACTACATAGAAACTGTTTGCATTACACTAGTAACGAGTGCGAACCCGTGCTATGCACACAACGTTGAATGTAAAGCTTTGAAAATATAATAGTATGTTATTGGCAGAACCATATTTGTAAATCATGTTCAAACTAGAGTAGTGTGAAAAAAATTGTGTGAAATTGTTAAAAAGTTGGACATTAAAATGCCATGCACAATATAAGTTTCGATTCAGTTAACGCATTAGAAAACTAATCTAATGTAACTTCCACCCTATTTTCAAATAGAAACAATTAGAACAACATAGTCTATACATTACAAAGGGATATATAGCAAGGTGATGCATATGTAGCATTGTACTCTTGAGCTATCATTTGTTGACTGATCAGTTGACCCAAGTGGTTCAGTACAAATGTTGGAGCTGTCTTAAAAAATAACTTTTGCATGGAATGGTTCACGATGGCTCGTGCGCATGCACAGTCCAACGTGCTTTCAAAATAAAGAGGATATATAGTAGTGCATTTCTTTAGCATCTAAATAATGAATTGTATTGTTGGTCATCTAACTCATTTGAGAACATAATAGCTAGCTGGACAATAGAAAATAAAATAAAAAAGACGACCTAATATTTCCAGTCAAGGAAATACTAACTTGTGACAAATATATCGGCATCAAAAACAAATTACATCAAATGAAATATAATTTGTTTGAAAGACGAATGAAAGGGTGTTATCTAAATCTTATTGAATAAATGAATATCAAATTATGCTGAACAAAGAAGCCAAGCGAGGCTAAATTAACTCTATAAAAGCAAATATTTACAACATTACAACAGATAAACAGAATGATTGTTTGGTTCGATACACATAAAAAAATGAAAAAGAAAAATTAGCGTTCGAATAAAAGTGTAGCATCATTGACCAAGTAGCATGTGCTGATAGAAGTTGTCATCCTTCCATGTCCCCATGGCTAAACCCAAATGGATTGAATGTTCATCTGTTTACCATAACGATAAGCTTGCTATTAGAGAACAATGACAATGTTACACAATTTAGTAAAGACCGCAAGCTCCATGTTAAATAGCAATATGAAAAACAGATCAGTGTGCAAAAGATGACCCTTATTGAGAAAGTATAAATCAAGTGGAATTTTAAAAACCAAAATTGAGTAAAAATAAGCATATGGATTGCAGCTATATTTATCTATTGTTACCATTGAATTTCTATAAATACAGAATTATTTTTTAAAAGACAGTTAACATGATCATTTAATTCAACTCATTTCTTAGTAAACTTTTTTAAAATTTTAATCAATATTCTTTTGCTTTACTTTTTTATATAGAAAATCAATTATATACTCAATGCATTAAATTTATTTTCCAACCTTTTGTACTACCGAAAATGATATGAACACAAAAATATAATTCTTTAAAGCTTTAATATATACTCACTCATTTTATCAAAGTCATTTGATGATTGAAATGAACTTATGTCAGCTTAAACGAACTACATTGAAACATAGGACCATTGCTTAGTGATTATAATGTGCGAAGCAGATCGAAGATGAAAATTAATGCATTAGTTAAATAATTCAAAGTTAATTGGATAACTTAGATACCAACACATAGTTTCACTTTTTTTTAAACATACATTAAATTAATTGTTACCATGCCTTTAAGTTCACAATCCCAAATAATGAATATAATTAATACTTGAAATCTAAATAAATCCAGTGAGTTATACTGATTAGCACAACAAATCTTCATTATTTTCAAAGTGTAACATATACTACACAACCAAACATAAATTCATTCATGAAGTGCCATACAATAATATTTATATCTAATCCTTATTCTGATTTACCATGATAACTATAACTTAACACTATTTTGAATCAGCTGTAGCAAATGGAAAAGTGAAAAGAAAAATTGCTTCATAATAATGACAGAATGTAAGCAACTTTGAGGAACTGATAAGGTAAAACTAAATGATCTGCCCAATATACTACGTAAGTGGAAAAATCTATGTAAGCAACTTTGTTAACCTTGTAGTAGTCAAATACTTTCAATCAACATACATTGACGGTTTGTAAACAAAGTATAAATATAAAAAAATGTACAATATATATTCGATTATAAAACAAAGTAGAAAAATTATTAGCACAATTTTAGTTGTATAATCTTGTGCTTTGCAGTTCAAATATAGTTACTCGTCCTTTAGCAATCCAATAAAAAAATGTATAATTTAGCTGAAAGTCAACAACAGTACATTAAATTTTTTACTTGTAATTTCTTTGTTCAATATCTCTTAGGAAGCTATAGGGCAACATGTCATAACTTTCAGTAAATATAAGAAGTAAGAAATTCGAAGTTGGATATATAATTCACATATTCTCTATAATAAAATCATCTTAGTGGGAACAAAAAACGAATTCAAGATCATGACCGGTAAAGTATCGTTAAACGATAAAAAAAGTTGAAAAACAATAAAAATGAATATGCAGAATAAATTGCAGTAAATAGTACAATAATTTCAATGAAATGGAAACCAATCAAAATTTATGTTTTGAATTACAGGTGTGAAATATGGTTGTCAAATTTATAGCATATACTATAAAAAAGTAGGCAATATTTATAAAGTAAACATGGATTTAATTTGAGAATAGTTAATTAGAATACGATTACTTTCAAAAATAAATTGCTCTTTCAATTTTGAAAAGAAATGAAGTAATAAGGTAAGAGTAGATCATACAATTCATTTAAAGGAGTTCTAGGAAATTAATATAAGTATTCCCAAATGAAATGGTCAAATTTTTTGTCTTCTTATGTCAATGTTACTGATAACAACTAATTATTTTGTATAGTGTGAGGAAAACATAGGATAATATGAATTAATGCATCCAAAATTTTTGTTTCCTTTATTTTTGCTACATTTGTTAAGAAGACAAAAGTAACACACCATAACAATAGTGATTATTATTTGCTTTATTTAATTAAAGCAAAAAATTCAATTCTAAGAACACAATTTGTGAAGTAGTGCAACGTTTAGTAAAATAGTGAAATTGAAAGGACATAAAAAACCATGGTAAATACAAAAATACTTTCTTTGATATGGGAACATAAACCAAAGTTTATATTGCAAACAAAGAAAATAAGTGATTGCTTTTGAGTTACAAATGATGGCTATGATTACATTCGGCAATACACTATTGCTAAGGACAACAGATCTAAAAACAAACACTTGAGTAGACGAGGCAAACAACCAAAGGTTTGGAACGACCAAAAAGAGATAGGACATACTGTTGTGTCAGGGGAACAAAAAAACCGAGTACAAAGAAATCAAATACAAAATTCATAAATTTGATTGCGTAGAACACAATATACTTGATTAGTTTACTATTAAAAAAAATTGTATTGTCAGCAAGGTAGTTAAGGCGCTAAGGCGTAAAAAAACGCCATGCTAGTGCCTAGGGATTTTTTGGGAGCCTTGAGCATGAGGCGGTAAGCAGTATGGACGGCTCTCGAAGTTCGAACTAGGTTACATATTTTAATTCGATCGACTTGATTTTGAGTTGGGGCTGGGCATGAATTTCTTTTTGAGCTGGGTGATTTAACTGGGTGTGGATAAATTAAAGGGAAGTTATGTGTTTGAGCTCATATTGAACCCAAAAAAAATTCTCCAACAAAGGCGCGCTTTTACAGCGCCTTAGGGCTTTTCCGACGCCTCGTGCATCCATGGCGCCTCAAAAGTAAAAAAGCCCCAGCTTGGAGCCTAGGGCTTTTTGGAGCCTAAGCGCGTCTAGGCGAAGCTTTGATAACACTGATTGTTAGGGTAACAAAAAAACATGAATTTTTTTTCATAATAACACATAAGAGCACAAATGTAATAAAATTGTAAATGAGGATAGATAGTAAGGGCTTTACTATTATAAATATGTCGACAATCTTTTTATGTGCATATTTTTAATAAACAACTTATATATAATGGTCACACCACTTTAACTAACATGAAATACTTCTTCAGCATTCAAAAATAAATGTTTTACATTGGACAATCAAATTGATGATATCGACACGATCACAAACATAGGAGAAACAAATTATTTTAAACATACTTAAGATGTCATTATTATAGAACAAAGAAACCGAGTATAAAGAAATCAAACACAAAATTCATAAATTTGATTGTCTAGAACACAATATACTTGATTAGTTTACTGTTACAAGAAATTGTATTGTTAGGGTAGCAAAAAAGTAAAAATAAAAATTTCATAATAATACATAAGGCTACAAAGGTAATAAAATTGTAAATGAGGATAGACAGTTGGAAAAAGGTTTGAAAATGACAATAAAGAGTGGTTTAAATTGATAATATTGACGCAATCACAGACATAGAAGACACAAAATATTTAAAACACCGAAAATGTCATTATTGTGAATTTTTGTTTTACTTTTATGATTATGATACTCATAATTAGATATTCTTTTAGGTAATATGAAATACTTTTATAATAATAGAAGAAATTGTAAATTAAATTCAGGAGACAACCATGCATCACCAAACGTGAATATAGAAATATTAAAAAAGTTGGAAAAATGTTTAAAAATGAGAACCTACAGTAGTTTAATTGTAGACCTGATCTAAAACAGATAAGATTAAAACTATAATATAACAGTCTACAAATGAAAACTTACCTATTGATCTGGTGAAAAGAACTAAAGCATGGAGATCGGATGCAAAAACGTTACTGAGAAAACGGCTTCAGAAATGAAAAAAATCAACAACCTTTAACTACTTTGAAAATGATGAAATGAAAGTAATCAACAAACAACTTTAAACTACTGTGAAAAAAGATGAAAAGAAAGTTACCAAATAAAAGACATTCAGATTCGTCTTCATCGATGATGGTTTTCTACAAAATGAAAACACTTAGATTCCAGATCCAAATGGTTCCGATTCGACGGTTTTTTACAAAATAAAAGCTGTTTTTAGGTAACATCAAACACTTTTACAATGATAGAAGGAATTGTAAATAAGATCCAGGAGACGACCACGCATAACCGAAAATGAACATAAAAATATTGAAAAAGTTGATAAAAGAAAAAAATGAGAACATACAGTATTAATTGTAGACCTATTCTGAAGCGGAAAAGATTATGACAAATCTGGAAACTTTATACAAAATAAAGATTAAAGCTATAATATAGCTGTCTAAAAATGAAAACTTACCTATTGATCTGGTGAAAAGAACCAAAGCACGATGATCGGATTCGAAAACGTTCCTAAGAAAATAACTTCAGAAATGAAAAAAATCAACAACATTTAACTACTTTGAAAATGATTGCATGAAAGTAATCAACAGACAACTTCAAACTATCGTAAAAAAATGAAAAGGAAGTTACCAAATAAAAAAAGTCCATATTTATCTTCGTCGATGGTTTGAAAGAAAATATAGTTTATAAGAATCAAAAGAGAATAGAAAATAGAAAATAAAATGTGTTTTCTTAAATGAAAACACCTAGATTTCAGATCCAGATGGTTCTAATTCAACGGATTATTAGAAAATAAAAGGTGTTTTCTTAAATGATTTTAAAGAAATATAATTTATGAGAATCAAGAAAGAAAATAGAAATTAGAAATGTTGACAAATTTGAAAAACATGTTAGAAGATTGAACTAAACAGAAATAGAGATAGAGTTTTAGGAAGATGGATTTGCAAATTAATGGGAAGAGAGGGCGGAGTTACATGAAAAGAAAGGGGAACTATCAAAAATACGTTTTCTTAATTAAGAGACGAAGAATGCTAATAGACAAAACAATGAATAACAATAAATACAATGAATACATGAATTGTGATTGGAAAAGAGTTGGAGGGTGCAACTGCAAATTGTTTACTTAAATCAATGAGAGATAAGTATTTGACTTTAGATTGAATGAGAAATAAGAATACGATTATATATATATATATGTATATATATATATATAGGATAATAGATTTGTATTTTGTAACCGTGCACTTGTATCGTTATTATATTTGTAATTAAAAGTTGTTGTAATAGTGTAACTAAACTTGTACCATTATTGTAGTTGAATTATAAAATTTTCGTATGAAGTTGCATTCTGAAAATACATCTGTTTTAAAACAATACAAATACGTCAACAATATAAATGGTACTAATAAAATTAATAATCGTCTTACATATCCCTTTCAATTTTCTTTAGCAACACAAGAACACATTTTTCTTTCATTAAGCAGTTTTCTTCGTGTTACTTTCAAATGCCGTTTCAAGTGCCTCTTTTGTTTAACAAAAGAACAACTCTTCCTTGGTCAAATTAAAGTGAGAAATGCTTTATATTTTATCAAAAAAAATAAAAATCCGAAAAGAAAAAGCTAATATAGCAAATACTCATCTCCTCAAACACTTTAAAAGAACAATGTCCTGCATCATGAAAATTAAGACTTGAATATAGATATGCATATCAAGCCTTTGATTTGAACAATATCGATGGTTTTTAGGAACAAAAACCCACACGTTGGATCAGCCGACGTAGAGAAGGAAACTTAATTGGATAATATTTGAGTCGTCAACAAATGAGGATATTTGCACTAATTAATGGATACTTATGTTCAAAAACATATTTGTATCACACTAGCTAACTTTTTAATATTCAGAAGACTAAGACAGTGACGGATTGGATTAATTTTGATCCGTATCTAATTGCTTAATTTAATGGATTAATGGATAAAGTCGTAAATAGATGCGTAGAAAAACTAAATCTAAAACTACTTTAGTTTGAGCTACTGGCTTATGAGTCAGTGCACTTTTAATTTAAGTTGGTGTTAATGTAATTTCTGAATACGACAATGTGCTTATAATTTAAGGTTATGTTAACAATCTTATAACATATTAGTAGGATGTCAGTTTAACATTTTCAGGATTGAGTACATATTTTACTAAGAGTAAAAATTGCAATGTCATAAACTGCACAGGTTACAAAGTCTGTGAGATGTTGATTTAGATATTCTTACAGATGAATCAAATTGATTTAGATATTCTTACAGATGAATCAAACTGTGTTTGCTCTAGCGAAATAGATAAAACTAAAAACTACAATAAAACAAGCAAACAGCGAGTAACGTTCTTGTTGATCAGTGCAAGCAAGTTAGCTTGTCAGTTAATATGGAACTGACATCTGGTTATATGCACTGCCTACGATGTTTTACAGCCAACAATTCTTACCATATATCATCTTAAATAATATGTAACTGCTAATATTATAAGTACTTAAATTCAGTCAACTTCACCACTTTACCAACCCAATGTGTGGATTTTGGTTCCTCAAAGGACCTAGATGTTTCTTAAAATGAGGGCCTGGCTTTGTTTTTTCTAGACTGTTACAATTAGTTTAATGATTTCTGAAGAACTTCAAAAATATTATATTAGTAGTTCTTTTGTTTCGTACATGTATTCTTCAAATCACAACAACGTAAAATACAGTTGTTCAAATTTGCTGTAATAAACAAATCAAAATACTGTTGCGAGTATCAATGGGATATCCATCAACTTGAAGGATTTGGATTTGGGTTTACTTATCAATAATCCATCAAATAATAAATTAGATGTGCATCTTTTCGTCTACTAAATGTGATTCTATTTTGATCATATCAAAGTCTGATTCTTTGACTGATAAAGATCAAGGAATTGTAGGAATGAGATTTTGGATAAATTTGAATCCACAAGGGAAAGAATACCAAATAACTACTTCTCTTTTTACATAATACATATTCAAATTGCTGTCTTAAAATTGTCTAGTATGTCATATTGGTCTTATATCAATTATACCAAACTTGTGTATCACATTTTTTATTTATGTCAAGAATAATTTGGTACTGGATGTTTAGTTTCTAAATATTAAAAAAAAAACAGTATTAACAATAGTCATTTGGTTTTGTGAAATAAGCAGCACTAACTATGCCCACTTTATGTGTACTTAATCACCACACATGCTCCACATCACTCTGTACTTGTTTGATTCAGCATATGCCACATGCGAATAATCCCATACAGATGTTATTGATAGTTAGATCTATATAAACAAAGAACATTTGCATAACTAACTTATTTTGTGAATAAAGTGATCCTCTTAAGGTTTCCTGTTTAAACACACTTTTACCATATTAAAAAACAGTTACAGTCAAGGACTGCTGGCTCAGTTGGTTAGTGGTAGGACGCTCTACACTTAGGTTCTGAAGGTCATGAGTTGGACCACTGAGACATCAAAATGAATGCTTTGCTTGAATAAAATACCACTCTTGCTATCAAAATAATAAATTAAAAAACAGTAAAATAACACACACTTATACAACAGATTTGCATCTTCAAGTGCTTATTATTCTAAGTGGAATTTTAATAAAATTTATTGTCACATTTAATGAAATAGCGGTCTGATATTCTTCTAATAATATAAACATATAGATAATTTTTGGAAGTGGTGGATTTATAGTAAAATTGAATCAATCTTGTTAGACTAAAATTTCTCTCAAACACAATATTTTGATATAAATTTCCCATTTACGAATAATAATGTAGAATGATTAACTGTAGGCGTTTGAACCCATATCGATAATCAGAAACCAAGTAAAAAAAGTTAGCACAAACCTTGGAGAATGCTTTTCATTCTACTGACTTCAGTCACAGCAAAGCTAACACGATTTCTTTCTTTATTTCTTTCTGCCATTGACATTATTCATCTGCTGTAGGTTCTTGAACTGCAAGCAGAAGTAACATGCAAGTGCTTCTTCGATGTTGAAATTGGAGGAGAATTGGTTGGTAGAGTCGTAATGGGCTTGTATGGAGATGTTGTCCCTTCTACAGTTGAGAACTTCCGAGTGTTGTGTACAGGTAATCTCCACATCTCCATGCTGTTTCTCAAATCAACTTTATGCTTCCGTGTATAGTTTAAACTCAATCCACAATCGCTCTCAGGAGAGAAAGGGTATGGCTACAAGGGAAGCTCTTTTCATCGCATAATCAAAGAATTTATGATCCAGGGTGGTGATTTCGAACGTGGAAATGTAATATTTTGCTTATTTAATTTGGTTCAATAAAACAAAACAGTTGTAAGTCAGTTTCTGCTATGAAATATATGTGAAACTTCCAGGGAACCGGAGGAAGGAGCATCTATGGCTCAAGTTTTGCTGATGAAAACTTTTCTTGTAAGAAACAATTCCATTTTTATTAATCTGTACATTGAATAATTTGGTTTAAACTCTTATTTCTTCTTTTTACCTGGCAATCATGACATTGTATTTACAGTGAAACATGTTGGTCCTGGAGTCTTAAGCATGGCAAACGCAGGTCCTGATACAAATGGCAGCCAATTTTTCATGTGTACAGTCAAGGTAGCTTGCTTGCTTTCATACTCTGCACCATACACACACAAAAAAAAAAAAAAACACACACACACATCATTACTCCTTTCATGAGCATTTGAAACATGAAACAATGCTCATGAAAGGAATGCTCTGACCTGTTGCTTCATCAGTGTATGCAAATTTGAAACAGACACCATGGCTAGATAATCGACATGTAGTGTTCGGACATGTGATAGAGGGAATGGATGTTGTACGCAAGCTTGAGTCTCAAGAGACAAGTAGGTCCGACGTGCCACGTGTTCCATGCAGGATTGTTAACTGCGGCGAGCTGCCTATGAATAACTGAATAAGCTTCACTCTATCGGATGCTCCAACTTTCAAACTTTATTTTATTTTGATGGACCGTTTTAGTCTCCATGTTAGTATATGAGATTTATTCAGCATTTTTCTATAAGAGTTTATCAGATTATATACAACAATTGTATAAAAATCTTTTATCAAATTTTATGTATAAAATTGATTGATGGATATGTAACGACATTTTGTGAATAACAATCAGTGGTAATGCCCTTACATGTTTAATAACCGTATCTATGCTTGTAGTTAGCAATATAGTTTTTTTTTTTCAAGAAATATTAATAGCTACATTGTGAAAATGATTGTGATAACCAAAAAATTGGTCTGATACCCTCGAAATTATTGATTTCACAAATATGATGGTTGCAGATCGGTACCAATTCATAGAAAAGTTGCTCACTTATTTTCTCCAAAATATTTTGCTCTATTCTAGTAGTGACCTTTCAAGTTGCCCCTCGTTTATTTTCTTCAGGATATTTTGCTCTATTCCAGTATTGATCTTTCCTCGATGCTTGTTAGATTGGTACTCTACACATTTGCTGAGAACGAAGGCAAAATGGAGGAAATTGATCGATCAGTACCGATCCATCCATGAAGAGATTGGCTAAGTCTATGAATCGATATCGATCCATCCATGAATCGGCACCGATTCATGGATTTAGCCAATTTTCCCACTTTTCCTCTAGCTATTCTTCGTACTCGATTGTCTTTAAATCTAACATCTGTTCCTTCGTTACTTTGAGGTCCAATACCATTGAATTGTTGCATGTGAAAATTTTTGGATTACACTTGCCCTTCAAAGTATGCTTCTGTGAACACAAAGCATACTTTGATCGAAGACAAGTTACCAAATCCTGATTTGCATAGGAGCTTTTATTACTCGGACTATTGCCGTGGGATGTTGTGTTTTCAAAAGACTTCGTTTTCACATACTCGTTAAGTCATGTCCCTTTGGTTGTTATAAATCTTAGAGGTCTGCCGTCTTGAAAGCTCACTCATTCTATTCATCGTCAAGAATCATTTCGGTTGAACGTGAGATAAGTACATTTGTTAGAAGGAATTTTATTCATCGATAACGTTCGATCCTTATACTTGAACCTTAAAACATTTAGAGAAATTTCAACCTTGCATTCCATTTCAGCCATCATCTTTTTTTTGTTTCTATCTCCCGTTCAAGCAGCCGCTGTGGTCATCCTCAATTGCGTGAACAAGGTATGCCGCTGCCATGCTCAATGCTGCATGCCACCCTTTAGCTGTGCTTCGCCTGCCACTGACTCTCATTTTCCCCTTGACTTCACTCTTTGGCCATTTTCAAAGGGTGCCGACTTGAGTAGGGGGAAGATGGATCAACTCTTGGTGAAGTAGAGGTTGGCTTGAGGACAATGATGATAACATATTGTCATGAGATTTCATGAGATTGATTTTGAGCTGATTTCAGTAACTTTGGAATGATTTCTTAAGCTCTTTGTTACTGATTTGGGGATTTCATCTAACTCTTTCGTTTTTTATGTTCATGGACACATGTTCTGTCAATGTCTATCTTCAACGACTCCAAAATTTTCAATTTCCACAAAATTGCACTATCTCTTCAAGAAAAGATCGATTGAGAGTAAGTGTTCCAGTATATGTTGGATCAATCCGGACTGTTAATGAATTTACTATGTTAATAGTTTCAATCCAACAGATAGTTCCATCGCATGTCGGGACTCATTTGCAAACACGAGCGGGCATTCACTTTATACAACGTGGTTTCACACACAATGCACAAGGTACAACATACATACACATGTAGGATGCACATTGCCCCCTGTCGATGCTCATAATCCGATGAGTCAACACACGTCAACGTTTGTTAAATGCTATACATCGACTGTATCAGGGCTAGACACACGTCTACACAAGTATAAAAAAATAAACTAATCTTACACTTACCCGACCATGCTTGTCAATCGAGTGTTGTTTCTAGTTTAAATACGACCACTATACGCTCTTCTAGAATTTCCACCGCTATGGCTGCCACAACTTCTACTGTGCCACATCAGCAGATTCAAAATGTGTAACATTTTGAGGTGTTACCCAACTTTTGACTAGGTAGCATTCGAACAGACTTAAACAACCGAATCGAATGAGCGAATGATGGAGAAATGACCTAAGGATTTTGAGAATACCATAAAAGCAATAAAAGAGAAATATCAAAAAATGAGAGGAAAAAGTTGAAAATTTGGAAATTCAAGTTTTTGGAAGGTTGACTCGAAGCAAACCCATAAAATCCTCAGGTCTGACTCGAAGTAGGATAATCTTAAAAAACTCCAAGCATGACCCAAAGCAACCCATGTAGAAACTCCATTATAGGGGCCGGTATCGACCACACTTCAGGGATCGGTACCGACTCCTGAAAACATGAGTTAGACACGTCGTAAACTCGGGTCTGATTCCGATCAAGAAAAATCGGCGCGAACACACAAAACTCTGGTCTGACTCCAAGCAAGCAAATGAAAACTAAAAACACGAAAATCTCAGAAAATCTTCAGGTCAGGCCCTAAGCAAACACTCAAATTTCTTAGGTCGGATTCCAAGAAAGTTTAACCAAAGCTAAAACAACCCAAACCAAGGCATCAATAATCCACCTAAGTTGGGGATCGGTACGGACCCCACTCTTAGGGATCAGTACCGACTCCCAATCCCACCTTAGGTGGACCCCTTCTTCTGCCTACGTGTCTTACTCGACATAAAAGCTTATTTCCAAGGTCATTTTGTTAAAACAATGCAATTCTATATCAATCTCCACGAACTCGTGAATCTGCAACTTTGTTCTTCTACAACTCCATTTGGACCCCAAAACAAGCTATTATTGATGCAAGCAACTATGGAATCTTGAAGCTAACCACAAGATGAACCAAGGTGGAAGGTTGAAGGCGGAAAATGTGGCCATGTCGGGGAGTCATACCGACCATCACTCAGAGAGTTGTACCGACTCCCACTGTTTGATGACATGACACTCTATTTTCATTGAGAACTAGTCTACAGCATGAATAACGCCTAGAAGATATTTTGTGCAAGATTTTAGGCTATCTACCTCTATAAATAGGAAGACATGGCTCATTTTTCCGGACCGTTTGGATCTAGTTTCATTATTTCTTATATTCTTGTAACTCGAAATTCGAAGTGTTGGGAGTTGTACCGACCACCAGAACTTCTGCCTCCAAATCAGAAATAAGCAATAAAACTTCAAAGTGGACGTAGGCCTTGCTTTGTCGAACCACTATAAACGATTGTGTATTGTTTGTTTCCTCATTTTCATTTACTTTTCTTCATTTAATCTCTACTATATAAACTTTTGGGTGTTTGTGCAATTTTTGCTTCAAACATTTTGGTGATGTCACTGAAAGCTAAACTCAAGCCATTTGGATCCATTATCTATTATTGGATTTCCTATATCCAAAAGATACATCCAATTTCTCTACCTTTGGATTATACAACTCAGATTTGCAAAGATCTACCCAAAGCTTTCAACCATGGAACTACCAAGGAAGGAAACACATACTATAACAATCAGAGCTACCAGTGAAGTTTAGAATCAGAATCCTCAGCATGGAGATGAAGCTATCCAACCAACTCAGCTAGTGATCCAGACTCTAGCTGAAGTCATTAACCGAATGAAGATGGATAGGATGATGAAGTAGATAGAAGATAGTTTCCAGGCTAGTCACAATGAGATGAATCAAATGATGCAGCATAGCTTGAGATTGCTGAATGAACTGACCCAAAATAACCATAGATGGAGTCGAAGAGACTCTAGATCTTATCAGAGAGTTCCTCATCATCCGATCAGAGATGAAGAGGTATGAAGCAAAAGAGGATTCAAAACACTGCTGGAGCATCTTATCAAGGAAGAGAACGAGCTGCATGCACAGACTCGAGGATCGGTTCCGACCCCCACCTATGGGTCAGTATCGACCCTTCCAATGGTGATCCCAGAGCCCATCTTCTGGAAGGAGGCATGGATGTGATCCCTGGACACATTGTTGAAGGTCAGAATCTATAAAATCGTGCTGCTGATATGAATCAAACAGGGGGACTGCGAGACGAATGGATCTCTCGAAGTTTGGAGAGCCTAGGTATTGAGAGCCAAACCGAGGGCGTTCACTGGCCTATATACTCGGGGCAGGACCCGATTACCACCGTTCAGTTGAACATATTGATCCATATTATCTAGAGGATATGGTTAGGAGATTGGTTAGTGAAAACAGATCTAGAACAAATGATGAATGGAGTACCTACGAAAGTCGAAACCCATTTATGGAAGATATTCTTCATGCGAGATATCCCTGGAGTAGTATGCCAACGATGCCATTGTATAGAGGAATGACAGACCGTAGGCAACTCTTATTGAGATATGAATGACATATGGATTCAGTCAGAGCTTTAGATGCTATGAATTGTCGTTGTTTCTTAATTTTTCTAGAAGGGTAGCTATGCTGTGGTTCACTCGCCTTCTGTCGAGGTCCATATCATCTTTCGTTGTGTTGTCGCAAAAGCTCATGGAGCAATTTCGTTTACACACCTCTCATCTGAAGCACGTGAGGTCACTATCCAACATTTATCAAGCTAAAGAAGAGTCGTCGATGGACTGTTTGATTCGGTTCCATACGGTTATAAATGAAATAATGGATCCCAAGGAAGACATGATACTGATGGCGCTCTGTAGGAGGATTCACCCTGACTCGGATTTCGAGCACTGGATAGAATGGAAACAACATTCGACAATGGAAGCTTTTTATAGGAAAGACAATGAATATTTGCGTCGGGAGGATGCACGCAAGCGACGATGGAGGACCGTTGCTAGAAACCCAAATGAGGTGGTACAAAGCAACGTTGCTGTAAAGAAATCTAGAGGAAATTCTAGCAATATAGATGTGAAGGTTGGTAATAAGAACGACAATCAAAGAAAGCATAATCTAGTTCTAGGCGGCCAATGCAGTGAGAGAAGCAAGTGCCCGAGGAGCTTCAAATCCGAGGAATATACACCTTCGAACGATACGTTGAAGAATATCTACCTTGCCCTACAAGGGATGGAACATTATAAAAAGATTCCCTGAAGGGAGGCGATTGTTGAAAAAAAGTGCTTGGGAAAGTATTGCCATTTCCATGAAACTAATGGACACAATACTAATGAATGTCGATATCTAAAAAATGTGATTGAGGAGCTGATGCAGAATAACATGCTCTAGTACTATGTTTAGGAACCGCCAAACGGTGGAGAAACCATGAGACCCCAGGGTCTACCTACTTTAAGTGAACAACCCGAGCCTAGCAAATAGGAGCAAAGGTGATTTAATGATAGACTAGTCATCAACTAACCGGTCACTCGGGGATGGAGCAGCTGCCGACAGCCATGCTTCCACATCTGTCACTATATAGCTTTTCTTTTTGCAAATAAGCCTCCCAGAGATACCGGGGGAACTATAATAGGTAGGTAATGCCATTTCTGTCACTTATTAATAAATAACTGCTTAAACCAATAAAACAGTGTTCTTACAAGTGGGATTTCCATGCCTTGAAGCCATCGACGCGATCAAGGAAGCGCTCCTCAGTCGTCAAATAATGGACGAGGAGTGCAGACTCATAACCGCTTGGTCGACGGTCACATTGGACCCCTAACCTTCTGAGAACCGACGTTGCACTGATAACATCGGGAAGGTCCAAACTGCTGGGTTGACGGTCACATTCGATCCCTAACCTTTCGAGAACCGACATTACTCCAGAAATGATGGGAAGGTTCTAACCGTTGACAGTCACATTCAATACCTAACCTTTTGAGAACCAATGTTGCTCGAGTAACACTGGGAAGTTCCTAAACGCCAGGTCGATGGTCACAATTGATCACTAACCTTTTGAGAACCGGCGTTGCTCTACAAACATTGCGAAGGTCCTAACCGTCAGGTCGATAGTCATATTCAATCCCTAACATTTTCAGAAGCAGAATTGCTCCGGTAACGTTAGGAAGGTCCTAACCCCTAATTGACGGTCATTTTCGATCCACAACCTTCTAGGAATCGACATTGCACTAGCAACGCTGAGAAGGTCCTAAGCGCCGGGTCAACGGTCACATTCGATCCTTAACCTTCTGAGAACCGACGTTGCTATGACACCGCTGGGAAGGTCCTAACCGCCAGGTAAACGGTAACGTTCGATACTCAATCTTCTGAGAACCGGCATTGCTCTGGCAATGTTGGGAAGGTGTAACCGTCGGGTCAACGGTCATATTCGATCCCTAACCTTTTGAGAATCAGCGTTGCCCAGGCAACACTGGAATGGTCCTAGCAGCCAGGTCGAAGGTTACAATCGATCCTTAACCTTCTGAGAAACAATGTTGCTCAAGCAACGCTGGGATGGTCCTAACCACTGGGTCAACAGTCACATTCGATCCTCAACCTTCTGAGAACCGCTGTTGCTCCGGCAACGTGGAGAAGGTCGATAGAGCCTATCATTTTTCGTCTTTTATAAAATAAAATAGCTTTTTGAGTCTAAGTCTCTGTCTTCCCATTGCTTAAGGGTTGTAACTTGAATGACTCGAATGAATCTACATGTGAATAATACAGGTATGCAGGTACCCGGAGTTAGATGCCAACCAAACTTCAACGGCCCACGATCGGACCCTTGAAGTTCTTTTTGGTACCCGAAGACTGATACCAGCCAACTTTTGTCCTCGGATTGGTGGCAGGAGTATAAACTAAAGATTGATGTTATACGACCGTCCATCAGCCAACTCTTGTCCTCAAATTGGGTGGTAGGAGTATCAACTAAAGATGGACGTTAAATGACCATCCATCATCCAACTCTTATCCTCGGATTGGGGGCAGGAGTATAACCCTAAAACGAATATGACCTGATCGTTCACTCTCTTAACTCTTGTTCTAGGATTGGGGCCAGGAGTATAAGACAAAATGGATGTAATAAGCCCGTCCAATCCTTGACATTTTACCCGGAGTAGGCAAAACAAAAGATTCATACCCGACGTAAGGTGGAATCTTACTTATGAACTTTGGACCGACGCTTAGATTTGGGCACAATTGATAATAAACATTCTGGTTGAGGATGTGCGAACTACATTCTTACGTAATTAGCTTGAACTAGCATCCGGAGCTTGGCGCAATCGAAAATCGCTATCCCGGATAGGGGTACCTGAACTACTATTCGAAGTGGTTAATCTCGATCGATGCCCGGAGGTAGGCGCGATCGCAATAAGAATCCTTAAGGGGAAAATGAGAAGACCAACTCACCAGCTAAGTTGGCCAGTTTCGGAGATGCGCATCTTATGAGCTTGCTTCTAGTGGAAGAATTATTAGCTCCGAGCATCGACCAAATGGATGCCGATTGGATCTCGGAGGCTAAACTAGAAAGTAGTCATGGATGACTCCAATAAAAAACTACATTTGGGGAGGAATCCTTCTAGACAGAAGGAAAGAGCAACGAAAAGATCCTTCGTCAAGTTCATGAAGGATCCTGTAGTGACCACAATGGAGGAAAAATCCTTACGAAGAAGATCCTCCACTACAGACACTTCTAGCCAACTGTCAACGGATATGCGGCTGATTACACCTGAAAGTGTGACAAGTGCCAGAGATTGGCTAAAATTTTGAGGGCCCCACCAAAGGGAATTACTCAAAGGGTTAATCCTTGGCCATTTGTAGCTTGGAAAATTGATATCATCGGTGTGTTGCCGATATATAAAGGTGGCACGAAGTACGCATCGTCGTAGTTGATTTCTTCGCCAAATAGGCTGAGGTATAGCTGTTAGCCCTAAACGCCACAAAAAAGTGATTAACTTTGTTGTTTGAAATATCATATGTCATTTTGGAGTTCCGTAGGAAATCGTTACCGACAAATGAACCCAATTTGACAGTATCGAATTCAAGGATTTCTGCCGCCGACGTCGCATAGAGAGGAGATTTGCTGCGGTGGCATACCTTTAGGCGAATGGACAGGTCAAAGTTGTAAACAAGGTTGTCACGTCAATTCTTAAGAAACCATGGGAAATGGCTAAGGGCAAGTGGGTCGATGAACTTCCATTCGTACTACGGGCTTATCGAACAACCAACAAGTCAATGACTAGCCACTATCCCTTCGCCCCACCCTACGGATCGGAGACTATGATTTCGATTAAAGTGGAAGAACCTTCTCATCGAGTGGCTTGCTATAATCCATGAATGAATGAGCAACTCCTTCTAAGGTCCCTTGATATGATTAGTGAGAAGCGCAATGAAACTGAATTGAGAGCAGCTGCATACCGACACTAGGTCGCCCATAATTATAATGCCAAGGCTAGGAATTAGACCTTTGAAATCAACAACTTGGTCCTCAAATGAATATTTTTGAGCCCTTGGAACGTCGGCCCGATTTGGGAAGGTTCATACACATAGAGCAAACGCTTGGAGATGAAACTTTTAGGCTTGCGACGATTGACGGGATTTCATTCCCAAGGGCATGGAATAGCTACACTTGCAACGTTATTTCACTTAGAGATAAATTTATGCATAATTGATTAAAACCATTATAAGTGTGCAGGTACTTAGAGTTAGGCACCGACCAAACTTCTATGGTCCATGATCGGACCTTTGAAGTTTAACCTTCCATGGCATTTGTAGGTAGATGCTAGTCAATTTTTTCAACCCTCAACATGGTGGAAAATCAAAGTGGATGTGAAATGACCGTCCACTCATTTGCTCGTGCTCAGTGTTTGGCAGAGTGTTAATGTCCTACCCATAGGATAACAAGGACAAAGATCCTCGCTCGGAGTAGGCGAGGCAAAAGATCCACGCCTGGTTAACGGTAGGATCTTTCCTATAAACTTTGATCAATGCCCCAAGTCTGGCACGATCGAATGTTACTACCCTAGAAAAGGATAACTGAACCATGATCTTAAGTGGTTAGCTAGGACCAATGCTCAAAGTTCGGCATTGTTGAAACATGCATCCTAAAGAAGGATGTCCAACTTGCTGTTCAAGGCAATTTACTTCGATCGACGCCTGGAGGTAGGCGCGATTGCATTTAAAGTTCCTCCGAAAGGAATGCTTAAACTACCTTTCCAGGTGATCGTAGTTCGACTGGGTTACAGAATTAGATATGGTTACATGTAAATGCTTAGAGATTGACGCTTCAACGGTTGCTTTACGATGAAAGGCCGATAAAGCACGAAACAGGCTAATGACTTAGCCGACAATAATCTTGATAAGAATTGGATTGTAAGTACATTGAAAGGAAAGCATATTTCTAAAATACTTCGACAGATTCACACAAAGATTGGATGAAACTGAAGTCTTTATTATTCACATTCGAAATATTACTTGGAAAGGAAAGTACAGGTTTTATTTACACCTAAGATGAAAACAAAAGTGGGGTTCGAACCTGCACAACACCGGCCTAAAACAAAAATAGACTCCTATAACTACAAACCAAAAGTGAGTCCAGCTACACAAAACAAACAATAACAACAACAACAGTGAAGATGATGACTTACACATGCTATATGAGTATGTGCATATGATCAGGAGCTTCTACAAGGTATGCTATATGAGTATGTGCATATGATCGGGAGTTTCTACAAGGGACTGCACATGTATACTTGTACGTAATCATATTTGCCACCCAATGACTAGAGTCAAAGAAAGGTAGACTCATACCTAAAAAATGCATAAGAGAAACTAGTTCAGAATTGTTAACCTCGGAACAATAGATCGAGATAGCACCCTCCAAATTTATAACACTGCACTGATCAAGCACATAATTGAATCCTTTAGAGCAATCCTGACTTGTCTCGATTCAAAGCACATCATGTTTAAAACAAGATGTATTTTGGAGGGCAAATGTTACCCAGCATTTTGACCAGGCAGTATTTGAATAGATTTAAATGATCGAATTGAACGAACGAATGATGGAGAATTGAACAAAGGACTTTGGGAATATAATAACAGGAAGGAAAAAGAAATATCAAAAAACGAGTGAAAAAATTTGAAACTTTGAAAGTTCAAGTTTTTTGAAGGATTTACTCCAAGAAAACATAAAAAATCCTCTGGTCTGAATCGAAGCAAGATAATCATAAAAAATCTCCATGTGCAACCCAGAGCAGCCCATATAGGAACCCCAAGTTTGGGGTCGGTACTAACCCTACTCTGGGGATCGACTCCTGAAAATTCAAGTTAGACACATGGAAAACTCGGGTCTATCTCCAAGCAGGCAAACTCGGGTCGGACACAAAAATCTCTGGTTTGACTCCATGCAGGCAAAGGAAAGCTCAGAACACAAAAATCTTAGAGAATCTTCAGGTCGAGCCCTAAGAAAACGCTCAAATTTCTTGGTTCGACTCCACGCAAGTTCAACCAAAGCCAAAACAACCCAAACCAAGAAAAGATAATAATCTACCCAAGTTGGGGATCAGTACCGACCCCCAATCTCCCCTTGGGTGGACCCCATCTTCTACCTACATGTCTTACTCGATGCTAAAAGTTTATTTCCAAGGTCGTTTTGTTGAATTAATGCAATTCTCTATCGATATCCACGAACTCCTGAATCTGCAACTTTGTTCTTCTACAACTTCTTCATTTGGACCCCAAAACAAGCTATGATTGATGCAAACAATTATGGAATCATGAAGCTAACCACAAGATGAGCCAATGTGGAATGTTGAAGGCGGAAAATTTGGCCATGTCGGGGAGCCATACAGCTCCCACTTAAGGAGTCGTACCGACCCCAACTTAGGGTGTCGTACCGACCCCCACTTAGGGTGTCGTACGGACTCCAACTTTTTGATGATGTGGCACTCTATTTTCATGAGAACTTTGTTCTTCTACAAACACGTCATTTGGATCCCTAAACAAGCGATAATAATAATAATTATTTTGAAGGAAAAGCTATTATTGATGCAAACAACTATGTAATCATGAAGCAAACCACAAGAAGAACCGTTGTGGAAGGTTGAAGGTGGTAAATTTGGTTATGTCAGGGACTCGTACCGACTCCCAACTGGGGAGTCGTGCGGACCCCTACTCCGGGAAGCACACTGACTCCCACTGTTTGATGATGTCGCACTCTATTTTCATGGAGAACCGATCTACAACATGGATAACGGCTGGAATATATTTTGTGAAAGATTTTAGGCTCTCTACCTCTATAAATAGGAATGTATGGTTCATTTTTAAGGATCTCTTGGCTTTAGTTCCATCATTTCTTATATTCTTGTAACTCTGAAATTCTAAGGGTGCGTTCTTTTTTTAGATGAAGGGTCAAATGAAAAGGGCAAACGAAAGAGACTAGGAAAGGGGTAAGTTCGCGAAAGGAGAATGCTTTCTTTTTAAGAAAGAGGCAGCGCGAAAGGTGCAAAAATATTATTTATATTATTATTTTATTTGTGTTAATTATTTTTAAATAAAATAGATATATACCGAATAAAGAATGCATAATACATAATGTCGAATACATAGTTCAAAATTCAAAATGCAGAATACAAAATGCGTAGTACAAAGAAAAATCTACAAATACAAACTACAGAATGAAGAATGAGTAATAAAAAATGCAGACAATTCTTAACGTAATCAGCAACAACTAGTTCATTTCGTATGGTATCTCAAACTAATGCCATAGCAGTTGTTGTTGCATTTCTTTGAACTTGTTCATGATCATTATTTCCACGGTTTCGTATGTTGTAATACTCTTTCAGATATTCTTCGGGCACTAGATCCAGATTATCATCATATACCATAAAATTAGGATCTTCGACATTGTACCTTTGTATGAAATTGTGAATATCCATTGTAGCAGTGATAAATTGTACCTGAACATTATATAAGTATGTTGAGAACTTCGTTTTCTAACTTTGGTTCAATCTGTGTATTACTAAAATCTGGAATATGGTATCTTGAACAATGATAAGGAGGTAAACATCCTTCCATTAGTGGATACCCCGAATCCACTAAATAATATTGTCCTCTTAGCGGATGTAGAAAATTCAAACTTGGAGTATTTACAACTTCATGAAAGATTCTAGCATCATGAGCAGTTCCTTCCCACCCTACCCTTACGAATGTAAATGTTAAGTCAAAGGTGCATGTAGCCATTATATTATGTATAGGAACACCTTTACGTCCTACAAATCGTTGCATATCCGCTTGAGGAACATGAGCCATTACATGTGTACCATCAATAGCTCCAATACAATTTCTAAAGAATGGGTAATATCGTGGTGATGAACCATTGTGGGAAAGCGGTTCAAGTCAATGTCGCGTCGGATGTGTTCGATGTGTTGGACGCAAACGGTTCCCCTATAACGGTTCACCCAAACTGGGCAAACTAGTGGGTCCCACATTCGCTGCGTCCCACACAGACGCTAACTTCACCTGGCCATTTCAGCAAAAGAACGGTACCTAAGTGTTGGAGTTATACCTACCCCAAGAACTTCTGCCTCCAAATCAGAAATAAACAATAAAATTTTAAAGTGAACGTAGGCCTTACTTTGTCGAACCACTATAAACGATTGTGTCTTGTTTATTTCCTCATTTTCATATACATTTCTTCATTTAATTTCTACTACATAAACTTCTCGGTGTTTTTTCCGTTTTTGGTTCAAATAGAAGGCATTTTAAGAATGCCACGTGTCACTTACCAGTTTGCCCCGTCATCGTCTCACCTAACAATCTCGACTATTCAAATAACCACAACATGCTATGTTTCAAGATCCGAAGGGCGTAATTTTACTATAAATTGGGGTGTACCCCCACGTAAGAGGGGTATATTTTTGATTTTCCTTCTTTAATTTGATTGGTAATTCCAAAATTCGTAGAAGCTCGATTGGAACTATCATTGCCAATTATTCAAATCAAAATCATTGAGTGGCAATGAAGGATGAATGAAAATAATATTTGCATATCTGAACATGGAAACTGTTACACCCCATAAGTAAAGTATGAAGTTACCAAAAGTTGAAATCAAAGATTCGCAAGTTGTTGAATTATCGCAAGATGAGCAGTCAAAAGTTGAGGAAAGTAAAGATATCGCAAGTTGAAGTACTAAAGCTATCACAAGTTGAGAAAGTGGAGCTATCGCAAGTTGAGAAAGTAAAAGCTATTGCAAGTTGAGAAAGTAAAAGCCGTGGAAAGTTGAGAAAGTAAAAGCTATCAAAAGTTGAGAAAGTTAAAGCTATTGCAAACCGAGAAAGTAAAAGCAATTGTAGGTTGAGGTACTACAACTATCACAAGATGAGCTGTAGCATGGTGAGATATTGAATGTATCATAGGTTTAAAACATAAACGCCATTGCAAGTTGAGAAAGTAAAAGCCATCATAAGTTGAGAAAGGTGGATGCATCGCAAGTTGAGAAAGGTGGAGCTATTGCAAATTTAGAAAGCTCAAAGCCATTGTAAGTTAAATTATGAAGCTATCGTGGGTTGATGAAAACAAGTTATTACAAGTTGAAAATATGGAGCTAACGCGGGATGATGCGGACAGGGCATCACTGTTTAAGGAAAGATGCTATTGCATGTTCAAAAAATTGCCAAAAAGATTATGCTTTTGTGTACAACGTGGAAAATTTTGATTGATCTAGTTAAGCCACGTTATTTGGACCAAAAATGGCACAAACACCCAATCAAATAGCAAAGGTTGATTATGAAAGAAGAGAGATTAAAAGAGAGAAAAAATACATGATTTTTATAGCGGTTTGACAAATATTCCTGCCTAATTCCACTTAATCGATTTCTATTGATTGTAATTTTCTCCTACATAGCAGTTTCTAATACTCCTATCTTACAACTCGGGTATAAGGCGTGTAGAGTTCAGTTTAGAATTGAATAACTTAACTCTTATTGATTCAGGGTAGACAAGAAAAAAGATTCCCTTTCCTATGTGTCTCCTCCTTTATTTATTAATGAAAGCCATCGAAATAAGCTCCACATGTTCTGCATGTTCAGCACAAACTTCTCCTAAAAAATCTTGGCTAAGTCAACTGCTGCTTCACAACTCGGACCCAAGTTATGCTTTACAACTCGGTGCGAGTTTACCCGAAGTGCCTTGCCTTGTCTTGATCTTAACTTTGTCTAGTTTCTCATCCTTTGGCCAAGTTTTGTTGGCTTGTCGTGAGTTACAACTTAGGTCCATGTTGCAGAGTTCAAGTCAAAAGGGCCAAGTCGTAAAGCATTCCCTAATTTTGGCAACCTCTTTTGTGGCGATCCATTTTTCCATTTCATGATGTTTCTAGATCTCCGGGTCCATTTTTCTATCATTCTTTAGTCCAATTCAGTTGTTTAAGTCTATCCTAAGATCGTGGAAAATTTTCTGATAACATTTGTGTAACATCCCTGCAACGACCCGGAATTTTCGAAGCCGAAAATCCCAGATAGTTAAGAAAAAGGAGAAAGAGATAGAAGAAGAAGAACAGAAACACCAAACATCTCACAATCGCAGCGGATAAAATATAATAATAAATAATAACAGTTACAAAGAGTACTATATCTGTCGATTACATGTAATATACATCAGAGTTTCACATTATATACAGTCACTGAATATTTACAATTATCATGTCTCGAATTAACAATAATATAAATACAGCGGAAATATTCTATACGCTCCTGCCTTACAGCTCGCCTCCTGAGCTCCAAAACGTACCTACCTGAAAATCTGTAATACTCGGTCTGACCCGAGCATTACATCAAAGTAACACCCGGGTCAGGCTGGAAACCAACGTGAGTAACCCCAACTAACATGGAATACCAAAGCAATCAACTTATATAAACCCGGGGTAACATATCAATTTGACCAATTCACAATTTGCTATAGACAACACTTATTTCACATATCAATTTTTAAGTACCAAACTTAGATAAAATAACCCACTTCACTTAAATCATTTCATTCCAGCCTATTGATTTCACTCATCGATTTATTTTTAATTCCGAAGTGGTTTCAGGAATTTCCTAATACCCGACCCCGGTCTCTTTGAAACTCACGTTAATCTAACACAAGTTACCCAAATGAAATACACAACATTTCATATCAGAGATATCAACTCATTCATAACATCCAATACCATTCAATCATCCATCACATACAAATCAATTCAATTGATTCAAATTAAATTGCTAACCTCAATCACTTAGATTCTTTCATTTAACGTTAATTAATTCCAAATCAATTAATTAGTCAACCCATCATTATTCATCTTAATTAATCACCCTGGATTAATTATCTTTCAATTACATTCAAGTAATTATCCTTAATTACCTTCACCATATTAATTATCCTTAACCGAGATCAATAAGAGATCTCAATTACTTCATGAATTAGTTAACTATTTTAATTACATTAATCCTTAATTACTATTAATTAACTTCATAAGTCACTTATTATGGATTAATCAATCTTAATTAATCTATCTTTGATTACATCATTAATTATATAAATTAAGGATTTTCAATTATATTTTAATTTATCCCAATCAAGTTTAATTATATTTATGAAACCACAGTATTAATCATTTTCGGTTAACCCCAAACTATAATTAACTATCTTTCATTTTACCTTATTCATAAATTAATTACTTCTTATTTAACTATCTCAATTAATCTCTTGATTAATTTCTCGAAGTAATTATATTTTATTTAATTACATAAAGTAATTATTTATTACACCATCAAATGATTATTCTAAATTACTTATACTTAGTTAATTAACTTACCATTTAATTTATTATTTATTCAACTCGTTACTTCCTAAGTTAAATAACCCCAAATTGTTTTTAATTACTCTAGTGATTTAATGTGTCCCAAATCATTAATCCTTTAGTAACTTAATAACGAAAACATTTTCTTACTTATATTTTAAGTTTTAAACAACTTAAAATTCCTAGTATTTCGAATTAAGCAACAACTAACTCGAGAATCATTCCAAAATCACAATCACCAGATCATCAATCCATAGAGCATACCAAATCAATTCAATCATTCAACTAAATATTTAAATTTAACCATTTAAATTTAAATAGAAATCCAACAGAGTGAGATTTACTCACCTTTGTTCTTTAAACTTGCAATCGACTCCATATTCGACTTGGCTTCCCGATTATAAACCTTGTATAAACATTTTGGGTTTTATTAATACTTGAAATAATCAAATTATCAATTACCATTTAATAAAATTTTATTTACCAATTATTTTATTCAAACCAATTTTCCAATAATAAATAATTATTTCTTTTCCTGTGAAACCCATATACTAACAAGTAATCTATAGTTTTAAAAAATCTAATTTTATATAAATACTCAACACTATAAAATTTCCTTCTTCCTAAGCTTTTATCTACTTAAAACTTCACTCACCTAAATATATTTTAGCATGACAGTTATATTTATCCATGCTTGTAAAAGAAAATCACATACTGATATTCCTTCTTTGTGGGTATATCTTTATTTTTTTTTCTGCGTAACACATATATATGAATTGAATAAAGATAATACCTTGGTTAAGGAGGAAAGAAACAAGCTTGAAAAAAAACCGGTCTCGAACTCCACAATCCCCACGAACCCTAGCCGCAGCCTCAAAACAAAATTACGGTAACTTCCTTATCGCGATCGATGAGCAACCCAGAGGACGAGAGGGACGAGAGAGAGAACGCGCGACCTCTCTGCTTGCATACAAATTCGAGTTCGAGCCGAGTCAACCCTACCTGCTCACGCAATGCCCTGAATCTCGCGACTTCGCCTTGCTGCCCCCTATGGCCTCGCGAAACGATGCTCCTTCCTTATTAGAAACGAGGAACCAGTCCTGTAGATTTCGACGAATTCGAGCTCGCCCTATTTCATTTTATTTATTTCTTTTTTTTTGCCGGGTTCGATTTCGAAATTGAATTCCTGGGGAAGATACGAGAATATAAAGAAGCTCGGGTTTCTATTTGATTTCATTTTTGTTCTAGTTGAATGAGACTTCGTTCTCCTTTTTTTTTTCGTGAATTTGTTTTCTGAAATAAGGAGAGAAGGACGGGGATGTTATAGATTTGAGAGGAAGACGAGAATATGATATAGGGTTGGAGAGGCTTCCCAAATACACTTGTTGATAAATAAAAATATCTCTGACTTGTACTTCAAATTAATTATATAATTAAATATAAAAATTTCTCGTATTCCATAACGTGAAATCCCGAACCCCGAATCAAACATGCCGACAAGCGTATATAAAGTTTTACCCGCGTCCCGAACACAATGGAACGTGTTTCGAAGGCCAATCTGATCATATGCGCGAGTTACAAAAGAAAACGGTCAAATTTAAATTAAATCGATTAAAACAGTTTTTAAGCGTTTTAAACTGCCAGGGTCAAACAACAACTCCGATTGCTACGAAAATTGAAATCCGATAATACCTAACTATTACGGATCCAATGGAACTAGTTTCGTCGAATTCCGAAACTGTGTCTTGGAAGGCTATTTTTTAAATTCAATTTAAACGATATTTTATTAAAACTGAATAAATTTTAATCATTCTATTATCTTCAGTATCATCATTATAACTTTTATAAGCCTTCAAACTATTTTCAACAGGCTTAGAAATTTCCAAATTCAACAATTTTCCCATTTCAATTATTAAGTTCCATATTTAAACTATATAATTCAATGATTTAATCATCAAATAAATATTGATATCTTGAATTCAAGTTAAAATCAACTTGTAAATGTTTAACATCAATTTAATTATTCCATTTTAAATTGTTAAAATTTCCGGGTCGTCACATTCTTCCCCCCTTAAAAGAATTTCGTCCCCAAAATTACTAGTTAGGAAGAATGGACCAATACCCGTTTACCTTTTCCCCAAAACCAACAGTTTTATCCACTTGCCCTAACATACCCTTTATTAAAGTCCCACTATTACTTCAATTAACTTTCCAAAACCTTTCATAATTTCCAACAACATTTTTTATTTTTTTTACTTTATTTATTCAAATCTAATTTAAAATTCAAATTTAAATTATCACAACTTTCTCAAAAAAGATTCTAACTCCTTAAATTTCCAAAATTTTTTGTCAGCGTCTCCTTTGCGCGGCTAGCTCGGTACAACTACAAAAGGCCTCTACGGGCTCCCAAATTCCAAAAGAAAACAAAAGCCAAGTGGCTACATAAAAAACCCAATCCAATTTCATTCAGAAATTTTAAATGCATACCTTTGTCGAGCAATTCAAATTTATTTTTTTGGAATCGAATCCAATTCCCTTTTCCCTTTAATACCTGCATATCTTGTTTAACAACAATATTCAGTCGTAACTTACAAATCATTTTATACATTCTCTTATATAGCTTCTCATATTTACTTCTCTTCAAATTCGTTTTTCCCGTTTTAATATGTATTCAACTTATTTCAATTTTGAATATTAAATTTTATTTTCCATTTAACTGAGTCTTATTAGTTCCATCTACTAATCTATTTCAGTTTCATATTTAAAATCGTTTAATTGCTTAACAAAAATTTTCTAACTCCCAAAATTTTCGAATTTTTTTGGCAGAGTCCCCTTTGTACGGAGGAGCTTTTGCAATTTGACAAGAGATATAAATATGTATACATCGACCCACACGGTCGGAAAAAGCAAAAACAGTTCATATTTTCTATTTTTATTGCGTAGGCGTACCTTTATTTATCTTTTAAGCAAGCAGCTTATTTATTTTAGCAATTAGCATATTCCAAATCTTGCCAAACGGCTTCCCTGTACCTGTACTTACTCAATATAAATATGTAAGTGCCATATATAGAAATTCTATTAGCATTTCACTTACTTTTAATGGCTAAACACAAGCATTTCAAAAACAACAAACACCAAACGCTTACCATAAGCGATTTATATAATTTAAAGCTAATCCAATTGATTTCAACCAAATTTATATGCCATTACATTCAATTTTAATGGTTTACAATGCAACTTGTTAACGCTAAAATTTGAACGCTAACACCCCGGTGTATGAAGTGAGATTGTGAAAGCACCACCCGATAGCTCGGGATCAGATTATAAGCAGATAATAGTGAAAAAGCAGTAAACAACAGCAATTTTATAGTGGTTCGGCTTAAGAGAGAGCCTACGTCCACTTTGAATATCTTTATTGACGATTTGATTACAAGTCAATGCAGTTACACTTTGATTACAACACACTTTGAGTTTCAAGTGACTTAGAACAAGTAGCCTAAACTTCAATGTCGATCCAAATCTTTGAACACATGTTAGACATGTTTGATTTCTTCGTGAAGTTCCTTGAAGGTGTTGAAGTGGTTCAGAACGCAGCAGAGTAACGGCGCTTGAAATGAATGAGCCCCCCAAAAGTCCCTTGAATGTTGGGGGTGGCCATGTATTTATAGGCAAATTTGGATAGGAATTTTTCGCCCAAGTCCTGAGTCGTGACCAACTCAGGCTAAGTCGTGGCCGAGTCAAGTTGAGTCGTGGCCGGCTTATCTGATTAAGCATTTGGTCTTCTCACTAGCCCATTCTTTTGCTGGATTCTAAGCCAACTCCTGAGTCGTTGGCGAGTCAATTCTCATTGGGACAGGCATTGTGGCAATGGAATACGACTCAGTGGCTTTAAGTCGCGGACGAGTCATCCTGAGCTATAAGTCGTTAAGTCATTTCTTAGGTCGTCAATCCTCTTGAGTCGTTTCTTACGATGAGTCGTGGACTTGTTGAGTCGCTGAGGCGATAGCTTTGATGAGTCGGTAATGCATTGAGTCGGTCTGCCTTGTGAGCCGTTAACTAGTTAAGCCACTCTGCTCCTTCAAGTCGTTAACTCGTTGAGTCGTTGATCCACTGAGTCATTGTCAACTCTGAGTCGCTGCTTACCTTGTGAACCGTTAACCCCTTGAGTCGTCCTATCCCTCTAAGTAGATGAGTCGGTCCTTCCCTTGAGTAGATGAGTCGGTCCAGTCCTTAAGTAGATGAGTCGTTGGGTAAAACGAGGTTAACACTTGCCCCTCGAAGTACACGCCTAAGTCGTAGGTCGTGTGCTTCGACTCATCCTGTCTCGTGTGCCGATTCAACTTTCACTGCTCACAGCTATAAAAGACTAGAGTCGTCACTCTTACCTCCTTCTTCTCAATACCTATCTCTTAAGTCGCATCTTCCATTAATACTTCTCCGAACCTTCGAAGGCGTTTCCGAGCTAATCAGTTGACGACTTATCCTTGCTATTACATTGCGTAAGTGAATTCAATATTTGTCCAACCATGTTTGCCGTTAAATCGTGAATCCCCATCCTCTGATTCTAATCCAACGTCATGCGTCGCGTTGCATCCTCGAGCCAAGCTGCGATTGATTTCCAATCGTCATTAGCTATGTTGTTGTGGCTTACGAGAGCTCAGCTACGTGTTGCATGTACGATGGACCTGAGGCGATTCGAATCTGTCTTGGGCGATTTGTTGGTGCAGAGAAATAATAGGTTTTACTGAGAAAGTGGTGGATTTGGAAGAGACGAAATGACCCTTAACGGGTTAATGGGTTGGAGAGTGGACGACCGGTTGAGGAAATGATTTTGGATTCATACGGCCTAATTGGTTTTTTGATTGCACGAGCGACTCAGCCCCTTAGATCTTCACCACGACTCATCCTTTGAACCGCGAACGACTCAAATCATCTGCCGTGAACGACTTAAGCCATAGGCCATGAACGACTCAAGTCATAAGTCGTGAACGACTCAGCACTTGAACTATTTTTCACACCGAGTTGCTCCTTGTGATTTGAACCTATGACCGGCTCAATTAGATGTAACCTAGGATTTGAGTCGCAGCCGGGACAGGACTTGGAGAATTTCACACTGCCTCGAACTAAAATCTTTCCCATTACTATGCCTTACGACTTAGAGAACCAGTGACTCAATGTCTTGGAGCATAAATAACCTAGCTTAACTTGCTTCATAATCTTTAAAATGTGGACGAGTTATCACATTATACTGCTTTGAAGCATAATTCTGACTCGATCTTTGTCTTGAATTGCTGAAATAAACTGCCTTAATATTGAATTGTTTGGACTTTAACCTGCTAAACTTTGTTGCGTATTTTAGTTTTACAGATTGCTTCAATTTGCAAGTATACAACCTGTTTAATACAACAATCACAGAAAATCGGGACGAATATACTGCCATTGATTGCCCACATCCAATGACAGATTAGTCAATAGAGGATAAATGTTAAATAGATTGCGTGAATGAAGTACTTTAAACCAACGAATCCAAGTAGAGTGCTAAAGCAATGTTGAAATAGTCAACTGAAATTGACCAGTTTGCAATAACACTATACCTGAAACTTTAAATTAACAAGTCCTGAAATTTAGTAATTGATCAATTGCCAACTAGCTTAACTTCAGTTATATATACTTGTTTATTTTCATTAGTTCTGCACAACACTTCACACTTTTAGGAAACGTGCACCTTCGCATTTGAACATCCAGTTGCTTGTGTAGAATGACATCTCAATAAGAAGAACCGATGGGCCAGGCTGAAGATGTCTTCCCAGTAGCCAACCTGTTGGATAACCCTCCGGAGAGAACTCCCACAACTCTGAATCAGCGGGTGTTTAACCAATTGCTCATCCAGTTTGGCATTGCCGAAGCTGATGTCTTACTGCCGGGGCCAAATGATACTGCAGATAGGCCCCCTTCTGGCTTTATTGCTGTCAATCGCCAAATGTGCTTGAGCGGTGCCATACCACCTTTTAATGACTTCCTTCAGTAGTTCCTGCTTCGATTATCTATCTCTCCATTCCAATTGCACCCCAATGGTCATGCCATTCTGATGGGGTTATGTGTGCTATTTAGTAGAGTTCTGGGCCGATTACCGAGCTTTGAGGAAATCTGCTACTTCTGCTCATTCACAAAAATTAAAGATCATCCCTCTATCATAGTTATAAGGAGTGCTCGAAACCGCAAACTCATCACCGATCTTCCTGAAAGCGTTCATGGATTTCTAAATCAGTATTTCTTTGTTCGCTGCCCTCCAGGGTTTTATGCCATCTGGAGAGTAGGAAGTAAGATTTTCCTGTTTTTATTTCTCCATTCTTGGGCTTTTCGAAATTTGAGTTGCTAAATGCTAACTTTGCTTCTTTTTTCCTGTTTTAGCACTTCCTCCTCCTTCTAGAGATCCATGCTATAAACAAATTTTTGAGAGATTGAACGTCGTGGCGGCAGAAGAGAGGAGTATAAAGTTTTTGTTAAATGATGGATTTTTACATCAATATGGGCTTCTTCATTCCTCTCGCTTCACTCAACCTCGTGAAGTCCCAACTGAAATTCCCGATTCTCCGACGGAAACTCCTGATGCCCCGGTCTCTACTAAAGAGCACATGCGGGGAGGAACCTCTATAGAAACTCCACTAGTGAAGTGTTCAATTCCGAAGGATGCTGCGGGGCCGTCTGACAAGTGTGTACTTGCCCCAGTTATCGAAGAGGAAGGACCTCTACGATCTTCCGGAAGATCTGCTGACGAAGGAGTTGAGAAAGCAAGTCCCAAAAAACATGATGGTGATGATGTTTTCGAGGGGTTGAGCGATCTAATTGTGACGTCACAAGAACTTTTCAAAGATGATGTTTCCAAAACTATCTCTTCTGTAATTGAGGCGACATCTTCTTTACAACAAATGTCAACTCTTCCTACTCAAGTTATCATTACCTCAACTCCCCAGAGTGGTCTGTAACTTGATGCGTGTAGCTTACACGTTACACAACACTTAGGATTTTTCAGCACTTCTACGCATTTATCTTCTTACACTTTATAGATTTCTAAAGCTTATTATATTTATTCCAGATTCTCCAATGGGGAGCAGCAGCTCATACTACGATGATTTCCAGCGCTACGGGAGGCGTAGCCAATATGATTATAGGCGTCACCTCCCCTCTTACAGAGAATCCGATTAAGAGAGGGCCATCAGGAAAGAAGACGAGAGACGAGCATATGAAGAACGTCACCGAAGAGAACAAGAAAGACATGACCCTCCCCACAGAGATGATGATACCCAAAAAAGAAAGGCTCACGATGAGAGAGGTAAAGGTCACATGGACGATTCTTCTAGCAAGCGGGCTAAACTTACTGAAGAAACAATGCCGATAGTTTCTGAAAATGTTCCTGCTCAATCTCCTGCCCCCGTTCGTTCCGACATTCAAACAATCATCAACCGGCCCGCATACCAAGTTGGGCAAGGTCCTCCCACTCTTCAAAGTCAATTCCCTCAGTGGTGCCTGAGAGGGGTTCAATTTGATCTCGACTTGGTTCCTCTCGACAAATCGGCTATGCTGCGAAATCTTGATACTGTCAGGACCGATATTGAAAGAATGTCGAACTGGCAAAAACTTGTCGACGAGCTTCAGAGGGTTAACCGAGCCAATCTCGAGGCCATGCTCACAATGAAGAACGATAAGGCTGAGTGGCAGAAGACTCTCGAACAGCATGACGCCGAAATGAGAAGTATTGCTTCCTATAATGAAAAGCTGGAAGCGGAGGTAGAAAAGCTTAAGGAAGAATTAGCTACTTCATCTACTTCCTATTCTCAAAAGGAGAGCATGCTTCAGCAACAAGTACGAGATGCGCATGCCAGTCAAAGGGCAGTCGAAGATAAGCTTACACACAAGGAGAAGGTCATAGAAGAATATCGCGCTGAAACTTTACAGCTGCGAGAACAGACCGGCTCTCAAAGCTTGGAGATAGAGATGTTAAAAGCTCGACTTGCTATGGCCGAAAAGGTGCGTGACGAGGCTGTTGCTGGTAAACTTGCGGCCGAAGAGGCCCATCAAGCAACCAAAGCTGACATTGGCTCCACATTATTTGATTTTTATCTGCACAGCATTTTGGGGCATGGCAGCCTTGCCTTTCTAGGCCCTAAGTATGAAATTACACTAGCTGAAGTTTGGGAGGCAGCACTCGATATGCTCGGTGGTAAAGGTGCTGGCTACGCTGAGTCAGCTCTTGAAGAGCATTATCTTGATGATGATGCCCGCGCCGCTCTTGCCAAGGGAAAAGAGCAACTCGCCAGAGTGCGGACTGGAATGGCGGAAGGGGAACGTTCTGAAAAAGAAATACCACCTACTACCTCTGAACGTCCTTTAGTTTCCTCTGAAGTTGACATCACAGGTTCCAGTGCTCATTCGCTGCCTCCTACAAGAACCGGGGTAATTACCCCTACTGATGATGAGGCTTTGGAGGATATCGGGGCTCAAAATTATGAGATTGAACTAACGAAGCAAACATCTTCAGGTAATTTTGACATTGGTCCGATTCAGGTGGATCGCCTGCTTGCTCCTCAAAAGTTTGATGAGCTTCTCGATTACTTCTTGAATCTCGACGAACCCATATCTCCCTTCTTTTGGGGAGATACTAATATTTTTAATTTCTCTTCTTCTGCAGTTGAAACACCAAGTGCTGTGCAGACTTCGCCTCCTCCGGTTATCCCTCCTCCGTCTCTTCAGGTGACTCCTCCTTCTGCTTCACAGCCCGGGTCACAAGAGGAGCAAATTGAGGCTCTTCATGGCTTGGATGACCCTATCGCTTCGCAAGAGCAGAAAGACGAGGGACTTGAAGGAGGCGAGATCTCTCCGGAGCGGACTCCTTCTGATGACGTAGTTTTGTCCGCTCTTGTTACTCCAGAGAGCGAGTCTTCTTCGAAGAGAAGAAAGAAGCATGGAACATCGAAGAGGAGGGGGAAGAAAATCATTGCTACTGAAGAGGAACCGGAAATTGCACCAGTTGCACCTCCCTCTCCTTCTTCCCTTATGCCTTCAGACCGACCTGAAAAGCTAACCATTCGGCCGGGTAAAGGGTCTAAAGGTGGCAAGAAGAAATGAAGACTCCAGCTTTTAGCTTCTTGTCTTTTGCATGTACTGGTCGAGAATTATGCGGGTATCGGCCCCCCGCTTTTCTTTTGTTGGAACTTGTACCTGTATATAAAATAATGTTGAATAAAATGATTCTTCTTCCTTTGTATAAACTCCTGTTTGAATTTGAGAATGCATTTATTATTCATTTTTGCACAAGTTTATTTATATGATATTGCAGTGAGCTTGTGGTATGTTGTTTGAGCGTACTTTACCGATGTAGCTATACCATTTTGTATGTAACTATACCATGTTGCCCCCATACCATAAGCTTGCTGCAATCTTTTATACTTTGAGGGGACGTGCACTCTTATTTTCTGAAGAATAACTACTTCATTCTTGAAGAAATTTTTCGTAGAGTACAACTTCCTTCATATAAGTTTTTACGCTTTGTCCTTCGAAGAAATCACTTTTTTCTTTTGCTTATGTACGCATTTTGCCAAGTGAATTCTTCTATGTGGTAAAGCGGGCCTCTGAAGGGTACTTGGAAGTTTGTACCTCTGAAGGATTTTTTTTTTTTTTTTTTTAAAATAGAAATTTGTACCTCTGAGGAGGGATTTTTCACGTTTCAACACTTGGAAGTTTTATTTCAATCTTGGTGAAACGTGTACCTCCAAAGAGTTGTGCCTTTGAAGAAAGCCTTTTCACGTTTCAACACTTGGAAGTTTTATTTCAATCTCGGTGAAACGTGGGCTTCCGAAGAGGTCTTTCTTCTTGATTGTGTCTCCGGGAGGAGGTTGTACCTCTGAGGAGGGATTTTTCACGTTTCAACACTTGGAAGTTTTATTTCAATCTTGGTGAAACGTGTATCTCCAGAGAGTTGTGCCTTTGAAGAAAGCCTTTTCACGTTTCAACACTTGGAAGTTTTATTTCAATCTCGGTGAAACGTGGACTTCCAGAAAGGTCTTTATCTTGTTATGCATTTCAACTTTGGTGAAGTGAAATTCCGAAGAGCGGCTGTTACACTTCAACTCCTGGTGAAATGTGCCTCCGAAGAGGTCTTTATTTTGTTTGCATTTCAACTCTGGTGAAGTGAAATACCGAAGAGCGGTCGTAACACTTCAACTCCTGGTGAAATGGGCCTCCGAAGAGGGCTTTAATTTGTTTGCATTTCAACTCTGGTGAAGTGAAATCCCGAAGAGCGGTCGTAACACTTCAACTCCTGGTGAAATGGGCCTCCGAAGAGGGCTTTAATTTTGTTTGCATTTCAACTCTGGTGAAGTGAAATTCCGAAGAGCGGTCGTTACACTTCAACTCCTGGTGAAATGTGCCTCAGAGAGGGTTTTCATCGCCTGGAAGTTACTCTCTCATGGTTGGAGGGTCATGACTCCTCCAATCTTTTTTGTTGAGTAGAGAACTTTCTTTTTTGTGGCGTATGACCCATTAGAGGTCTTTATCCTCCGAAGAGTTGTGCCTCCGAAGAGGACTTGTGCTGCCGGTGATGGCTTTGGTTGTTCCCTTGTCCACTTGCTTATGCCTTTTCAGCGATCCTCTGTTTTTTTTAAGCTTTCATTCCCTTTTCTTACAAGTAACTTGTTTAATCCAAGGAAGTGTACTTCATTGTCAGGCAAGTTCGTGAGAACGAGCATTAGCTTCTTAATTGGATGTTTGTTTGTTCAAACGATCTCAATTTATTAGCAAAGGCCCATTTCTGTCGAAATCATAGGCCGTTCAATTGAAGTACTTCCTATCTAGGATTTGAATTCGGAGCTTTTGTGACTTGAAATTTGGCGAGAATCACTTGGTCTTATTATGTGCAAGTTTCACTTCCATTGTCTGCAAAAATTTAAATCGACATTTCAGCAATACATTCTATGTACTTTTTATATCGAAAATAAAGCAAACATGTAATAATAATAAGGAACACAAGATTTATAGTGGTTCGGCCAGGAAATTGGGCCTACATCCACTTTATATTTTTTCATTATTTACTTGCATCAGTTTTACAATTGCCTTCAATTACAAGAATCATACATTCATAATTCTTTTTACAATATTTCAACAAAATTTTCAAGTAAAGTATGGACGCAAATGATTGCTGTTCCATGCCCTTGGAATTTGATCTCCTTCAACAGTAGTGAGTTTGAATGTGCCGTCAAGAAGCTTCTGACCTATGACATATGGTCCTTCCCAATTTGGCCCAAACACACCTATCGCTGTCATAATTCTCTTCAGGACTAGGTCTCCAATCTCAAAGCTGCGTTGGCGAACTTTGGAATTGAAATGTCTGGCTATCCTTTGCTGATGAGCTGCAATTCTGAGATTAGCCTCATCTCTTTTTTCATCAAGGAGATCTAGCGCTTCAAGCTGTAGCTTTTCGTTTTCTGCTTGATTGAAATGGATTCTTCTATGTGAAGGGACCTCTATTTCTACCGGAATCATTGCCTCTGACCCGTATGCTAATGAAAACGGGGTGTGCCCAGTCGCAGTTTTGTGAGTGGTTCTGTATGCCCATAGTGCCAGTGGTAGCTTATCGACCCAACCGCCTTTTGCTCTTTCAAGTTGCTTTTTGATGGTTGACTTAATAATTTTATTCACGGCTTCCACTTGCCCGTTTGCCTGCGGATGAGCCACTGCTGAGAAGCTTTTTCGGATTTTGAATCGCTTGCAAAAATCTTGGAATTCTTCACTTTCAAACTGAGTACCATTGTCTGTAATTATTTTTTGAGGCACACCGTATCTGCAAATGATGTTTTTAGTCATAAAACTTATCATCTTCTTTGAGGTGATAGTAGCCAGTGGTTCAGCTTCTGCCCACTTAGTAAAATAATCTACAGCAACAATGGCATATTTAATTCCAGATTTGGCAGTTGGTAACGGTCCTACAAGGTCTATCCCCCATATTGCAAATGGCCATGGACTGACCATGTGTGTGAGTTCAGTGGAAGGAGCTCTAGGAATTTTGGCGAATCTTTGGCATCTGTCACATTTTCGGGAATACTCTGCTGCATCTCGATTAATTTCTGGCCAAAAATATCCGTATCGGAGAATTTTCTTTGCTAATGTTTGGCCACCTGAATGATCTCCACATTCTCCTCCATGTACCTCCGCTAGGATTGTTTTGGACTCTTCCCTTGATACACATCGAAGTAATGGCATTGAGAACCCCCGTCTGTATAATCGGCCATCTTGGATTATATATCGAGAGGCTTTTCTCAGTAGCTTTTGTCGTTCTTTTGAGTTCCCTGGTAAAGATCCATTGAGCAGATATAATGTTATCGGAGTCATCCATGATTCTTGCTCTTGAGACGTGCTCATGATCCAATCAATATCCATCTCATCAATGCTTGGAGACGACAGGACCTCCACTGGAGTTAATCCCAGAAATTGAGCTTCGCCTGTGCTAGAGTACTTTGAGAGAGAATCTGCTTTCATGTTTTCTTCTCGAGGAATGTGACTTATCATGTAATGATCGAAATCACCCAGGAGTTTCCAAGCCTTTGACAAGTAGGCGGGAAGATTCCCCCCTTTTGCTTGGAATTCCTTTTTGACTTGGCATACAATAAGCTGAGAATCACTGAATATCTGTAACGCTCGGATGTTTAATTCTTTAGCAATCCTTAAGCCAGTGATAAGGGCTTCATATTCTGCTTCATTGTTTGTTGAAGGAAATTCCAATCTTGGTGCATAGCATAATGATCGGCCTTCAGGGGTCTCAAGTACAACTCCGGCTCCAGAACAGTAGTCGTTTCTCGCACCATCGACATATAACTTCCATTGGATTGGGGAATCATCGACCGTTTCCTCCTCACTGTTACCCTTATCTGTGAATTCTGCGATGAAATCCGCTAAAACTTGTCCATTGATTGCTTTTCGGGGATGATAAGTGATGTCATATTGACTGAGTTCAATATTCCACTTTAGAAGACGACCCGAAGTCTCAGGGCGAAACAGGACTTGCTTTAAAGGTTGATCAGTGAGGACTCTGATAGGATGAGCTTGAAAATATTGCCTCAACTTCCTAGATGCAATTAGTAGGCAATAGGCGAGTTTTTACAACTTAGAGTAATTCATCTCTGCCCCAGTGAGTCTTTTGCTGATATAGTAAACTGGATGTTGAATCCTCTTGTCTTCTCGTATCAGCGCTGCACTTAAAGCATGAGATGATACTGCCAAGTATATAAGAAGATCCTCGCCATCGCCAGGTCTAGAAAGTATTGGAGGCGTTTCCATATGGCGAATCAATTCATCAAAGGCTTTTTGGCATTCGGGACTCCAATCGAAGTTTTTCTTTCCTTTCTTTAGGGCGTCAAAGAATGGGATGCATTTATCTGTGGCTTTGGAAATGAACCAACTCAAGGCGGCGACCTTTCCATTGAGACTTTGCAATTCCTTCTTTGTTCTAGGAGCTTTGACTTCCTTTAATGCAGTAATTTGAGCTGGACTGGCCTCAATGCCCCTAGCGCTCACGATGAAACCTAAAAACTTGCCGGATTCCACTCCAAATGAACACTTCAAAGGATTGAGCTTCATTCCGTATTTTCGGAGGACTGCGAACATGTCCGCTAAGTGTTCTATGTGATCCACTGCTTTCTTAGACTTTACTAACATGTCATCGACGTAGACTTCCATAGTCTTGCCTAATTGCGATTTGAACATAGCATTAACAAGTCTTTGGTATGTTGCCCCTGCATTCTTCAGCCCGAAGGGCATAACTCTGTAGCAGTAAAGACCAATATCGGTGATAAAGCTCGTGTCCTCCTGATCTGGCCCATGCATCATGATCTGGTTATATCCGAAGTAAGCATCCATAAAAGATAACAATTCGTGTCCCGGTGTTCCGTCTACCAGTTGATCGATTCTGGGTAATGGGAAGCAGTCTTTGGGGCAGGCCTTGTTTAGATCTGAAAAATCGATGCATACTCTCCATTTTCCGTTGGCTTTCTTAACCAGCACTGGATTTGAAACCCAATTCGGATAGGTAGATTCTTTGATAAAATTATTCTCCATGAGCCGATCAACTTCTTCTTTTAATGCTGCCGACCTTTCTGGGCCTTGAGTTCTCCTTTTCTGCTTCACAGGTGTAAATTTTGGATCAATATTTAGAGCGTGTACCGCAACTTCTGGGGATATTCCGCACATATCAGCATGAGTCCAAGCAAAAACATCCAAATTTGCCTTTAAAAAAGATATTAAGATATTCTGAATTGACGCATTAAGTTGCGAACCCACATTCAACACCTTGTTTGGGTCCTTTGGGTCAACAGGTATTGGTATTGTCGTTTCCACTGGTACCACTCTATTTTCCCCTGCACTGACTTTTCTAGGATCCATCTCTTTCCTTGCTCCGCTGTGCTCGCCAGTGCAGGGTCCGCCCTGTAATTGCTACAAGGCTGGTTCTTTGATGCGGACTGGGGCTGCCGCATTCTTTCCCATTTCTCTTTTTCTGGTTTCTCGTAGCTCTGTTAGATAACATTCTCGCCCAGCATTTTGATCCCCTTTTATAACTCCTACTCCATTGTCTGTAGGGAATTTAATAGTGAGGCACCACGGGGCAAGAATAGCTTTGAACGCTGCCAGAGTTGGACGACCAAGGAAAGCATTGTAAGCAGAAAATTCGTCGACAATCACAAAAGTTTGCTTGCGGACCACTTTTCTCTCTCCTTCTCCAAGTTCCACAAACAAATCAATGGTTCCTATCGGCTGCTTTGGCTCCCCAGTGAAACCAGCGATTTTCTGCGATGAGGCTTGCACATCAGCCATAGGGATCTTCATTTGGTCGAATGTTTTCTTTAAGAGGATATTGCAGGATGCGCCACAATCAATGAGAACTCTTCTGACAATAGCTGGCCCGATACCAGCCGAGATGACTAAGGGATCCAAGGTAGGAGCTTCAATACCTGCGGAATCCCTAGCTTTGAACACAATATCATCATCAAAAGTTCTTTGTTGCTTCAGGGGCATAGCACCTTCCAAAACGAATACATCTTCCTCGGTCGGTACATACTTCAAAGCTCGGGTATACCTTTCCATCTCACCCCAGCTTCTGCCTGCTGGGTGAGGTCCTCCTGTAATGACATTGATAATGGGCCTTCCAGATTCATGCCCTGCAGCCTTCTCACCTGTCCTAGGCTGATGAGCAGGAGCTTGTTGCCCCTGACTAGACGAAGCAGGATTGTTGCTATTCTTTTTCACAAATTGCTGCAGCTTGTTTTCCCTTAGCAACTCTTCAATCAGATTTTTCAACTGGCGGCATTCCTCGGTCTCGTGACCGGGTTGATTATGGAAGCGGCAGAACTTCCCACTCTGTATAGCCTTTTTCCCGGTCCTTAGAGGAGGAGGTTTAGGAAAGTCAACAGAATCTTTAGTGGCAAGGTAGATACGTTCCGGCGTATCTGATAAAGGAGTATACTCTGATGGCTTGAAGGATCGGGGCTTCTTCAGATTACTCTGCTTCTTCCCATTGTTATTTTCCCTTTTTTGCCCTACCGATTCATTCTTGCGTGGTGCAATAGTGTTGTCTTCAGCTTTTTCCAATACTGCCTTTACCGGTACGGGACGGCTTTCCAAGCGTATGAATTCATCTGCTTTTTTATAGAATTTTTCAAGGGAATTTGGTTCCTTCATGTTTAGCCATTTCCCAAATTCGCTCGACTTGTCGATGGCCCTCATTAGATAGGTCAAGATCATCCGTGGTTCTGCATTGTCTACCTCAGCCAGCGCTATATTAAAGCGATTCAAGAAAGATCTGATAGTTTCACCCGGATTCTGTTCTAAACTTGACAATGACATAATATCTTTAGCTTTTGAAGCGTATAGTCTGAACTGCTCCTTAAACTTCCAGGTTAAGTCAGAAAACTGATCGATAGATCGGACTGGCAGCTTGGTGAACCAAAGCAGAGCTACACCTTCCAGGTATACAGGAAAATATCGGCACTTTATTTCATCAGAAGCCCTGGCACCTGTCATGTGCCAATCATACTTATACAAGAATTCGTTCGGATCACTTGTTCCTTTGTAAGCTGGAATGGTTGGAGGGACAAACTTCCTTGGGAATTCAGCCTTTAAGATTTTCTCAGTAAATGGAGTTTTACTTGGGGAAAAACCCCATTCTTTCTCGTCCTCAACCCTCTGCATACTCTCTTTCATGATTTGTCGGACCATCCCAGAAAGATACTCCTCATCATGTCGAGTTCTAGATCCACCAACTTCAGGAAGTGTTTGTTCAAAGGGGCTAGCAGCCCTTTCAGGAGCATTCCTTTCTTCAGCATCATGAATGTTGCCAGCAAAATTCCTTTCATTACCTGCCAGTTGACGGTTTGCCCCAAGCAAATCGTTCAACCTATTCAGAATTAGGGCATTCTGGGCATTCTGAGCCTCGAATTGCGCATTTTGGGCATTTATCTGTTGGTTCAGCCCTAAGATTGCAGCATCCAGCTCTGCCTTTGTAACTCCGACAGCTGGAGTGGCTTGATTCGCTATAGGGGAAGCGGAGGTTCCCTCTTGAATATTCGCAGATCTGACAGATCTACTTTTCCTTCCAGGAGCCATAATCTCGGATAGACTTCTGGTTTTCAAGGAAATTCTCTCTACAAACCTCTGTGAAGCAATGATGATAATTCACCTGAGTTTGGTTCTCAGTGAAAGCACCAAAAATGTTAACGCTAAAATTTGAACGCTAACACTCCGGTGTATGAAGTGAGATTGTGAAAGCACCACCCGATAGCTCGGGATCAGATTATAAGCAGATAATAGTGAAAAAGCAGTAAACAACAGCAATTTTATAGTGGTTCGGCTTAAGAGAGAGCCTACGTCCACTTTGAATATCTTTATTGACGATTTGATTACAAGTCAATGCAGTTACACTTTGATTACAACACACTTTGAGTTTCAAGTGACTTAGAACAAGTATCCTAAACTTCAATGTCGATCCAAATCTTTGAACACATGTTAGACATGTTTGATTTCTTCGTGAAGTTCCTTGAAGGTGTTGAAGTGGTTCAGAACGCAGCAGAGTAACGACGCTTGAAATGAATGAGCCCCCCAAAAGTCCCTTGAATGTTGGGGGTGGCCATGTATTTATAGGCAAATCTGGATAGGAATTTTTCGCCCAAGTCCTGAGTCGTGACCGACTCAGGCTAAGCCGTGGCCGAGTCAAGTTGAGTCATGGCCGGCTTATCTGATTAAGCATTTGGTCTTCTCACTAGCCCATTCTTTTGCTGGATTCTAAGCCAAGTCCTGAGTCGTTGGCGAGTCAATTCTCATTGGGACAGGCATTGTGGCAATGGAATACGACTCAGTGGCTTTAAGTCGCGGACGAGTCATCCTGAGCTATGAGTCGTTAAGTCATTTCTTAGGTCGTCAATCCTCTTGAGTCGTTTCTTACGATGAGTCGTGGACTTGTTGAGTCGCTGAGGCGATAGCTTTGATGAGTCGGTAATGCATTGAATCGGTCTGCCTTGTGAGCCGTTAACTAGTTAAGCCACTCTGCTCCTTCAAGTCGTTAACTCGTTGAGTCGTTGATCCACTGAGTCGTTGTCAACTCTGAGTCGCTGCTTACCTTGTGAACCGTTAACCCCTTGAGTCGTCCTATCCCTCTAAGTAGATGAGTCGGTCCTTCCCTTGAGTAGATGAGTCGGTCCAGTCCTTAAGTAGATGAGTCGTTGGGTAAAACGAGGTTAACACAACTGTTCACATTCAATTCATTTTTAAGCAAAAGAAACTCATATTCACTTCAATTAACTCAAAAATCAATTATATTTGCTTCCACTAATCCATAGAATTTAATTAAATCTAGTTTACGTTAAACGACAATTATTTCTACGCAATTTCATAATATCCATGTGAATAAATAATTACTTAAGTTTTATAACCTATTAAAATTGATTCCAACTCAATTTTATTTACTTCAATTCCATTTTAATTTATTCACAATCATTTCATTTAGCTCGACACATTCCATTCTTGTATACTACTAGCCATTCCCAAATTAATTCAATCCAAGCTTTATTTAATGGGCTTTCACTCTTATTCGAAACCAAACTTCCATAAATTTTAAACTTAAGTGAATTTACTTTAGTTTATTCCAACATTAAACTTAGGTTTGCTTCTATTTGATTCTCATTTAAGCAACTTCCATTAAATTTAGTTAACTCATCCATTTTAAATTTTAATTTTAAATTCACCTTCACAGTTTCCAAAATAATGTCCAACCACATACTTATCTCATTTATACTTTAAATTAATATACCACCAAATTTGAGTTCAGTCCGAATATCTTATTCCAATCACAATTTTTATTTAGTTTTTATTCTGTCAGACTTCATCCATTTATTATTTAACTCAATAAACCCATTTAAAATTTTTAATTTACATACTTAATTCATTTTCGAATATATTTTATTAATACAAGGCCATTCTCAATTTATTTCTATTCACTTGGGGTTTTGTTTTGCAACTCAAACCATATTATTATACTCACTTCTATTTCATATAACATCACTTTTCTTATATCCAATTTACTTGCAAACTTCATTAAATATTATTCAAATCACCCTTGAATTTTATTTGCAATTCATCCCATCACTACTTCGATCCCATTCTATTTTATTTTTATTTTTACAACATCTCTTCTTATTTAATTCATTATCAAATCCAAGTCGAATTCTATTAACAATTCAAATTCACTTCCAAATTCCATTATTAACTTACAAATCCATTTATTTACCAAAGTCAAATTTTATTAACATACTCAATCACACAATTATTTAACCAATTAGCTTATTTCCAATTTCTAAATCAATATTTGATTTTAATTACAAATCACTTCATTGAAATTCTAGTTTGGATTTCCTTTTTATTTTCCCAAAATTCCAACACCTTTATTTAAAATTTTAGAAATGCTTTTAAATTCACATCATACTTAATAAAATATCTCTTTATAAAAATACTTTTATAACTCGATGTCTCAACCAGTCCATCCTTGTTCTCACAGAAATTCAATCATACGTTGATCAGGCGTAGGACTGAGAATCTATAAGTACTTGGTAAACCTGTTTTCAACACCCAGTGAAAATATTTAGAAAATAATGTTATTGAAAATATAGAAAACATTTTTTGAAAATAGAGAAAATATCTTTGGTGTGAATGCTCTGAGAATCATCACCCCTATCCATGGTCATAGTTACATCCAGGGTTACGTTGCCATCACAGCAAAAGTCCATGTAACTACAGGCACTCCGCGGCCTCTCGATTACGCCATGGAACCCACAATAGAACACAGTTACATACGAGGGTTACGTTGCCATCGCAGCAAAAGTCCATGTAACTGCAGGCTCTCAGCAGCCTCTGATTTTCGCTGTCGAAATGAAACTTTTCCACTCCTACATAGGTCGCAGTCTGCCGATATAAAATCAACCGCAGACTGTTGGCTCTCAGCGGCACACACGACTTCCGCTATGTTATACACTACTCATAATCCTCAGGAACTAGTTTTGTCCGGACTCCTCACAGGATCAACTTTAGAACCCCCCCTTGGGGCTCAAGGCAGCACCACCCAGTGGCACTCCTGAGAAGTTCATTCCAAGGAAGCGCCTTTTTCCCCAAAGCCATCATCAAAACACTTTATACTATACACATATAGTATCTTTCAAATCATACACCTAGTATGATCTCATACAAAGCTCCTTTACACAAAATCGATTATCCCGAAATCGATAATTCTCAAAATAGGCTTTCCAAATTCCAATATTGATTTTAACCAAAAATCAGAAGCCTTTCCAAATCCAAAGGTTCCTATAACCTTTTCCAAAATCCTCATAAGATCCTTTATATATATATATTCAGATATATAAAATTTTTAAAACTTTGGATCATTTCCAACTTGTATAAAATCCTTTTATACTTCAAACACTTTCAAAAATCCATCAGAGTGAGATATACTCACTTATTCCCATTTTCCTTTAATCCCCATTTGGATTATCACTTCAATTCTTATCTCAGTTGGGTATTTAATCAATAACAATTTGGACCCCGACCAGTTTATATTTAGAAAATAGCTTGAAAATTGAAAATATAGAAATAGTTGAAAGATAATTATTAGTTTGCAAAATAGTTATAAAATAGTTAACTAATTGTAAATAGTCGAAAAATAGTTGAATAGTTTCAGAGATTTTAAATAATTGCAAAATAGTAATTTATTTGTAAAATAGTTGAAAAATAGTAATTAGTTTATAAAACAGTTGAAATAGTTAAATAGCTTCAAAATTAATTGCAAAACAAGTATAAAATAATTTTTCTTTTAGAAAGAAAGGTTGTGTATATATATATATAATAGCTTGGAAACTAAGTTTATATTAAAAACAATTTATATTGAAAATAGTCAAGAGTCAAACTGTTCACTTCCCTAACAATTCAATTTAAATTGACTCAATTCCAGCTTGAATAACTCCAAATTCCATTGGACTTGATCTATTCCCCATTTTAAGTTGAATCAATCTTGATTCCTTTCCCAGTTTAAAACAAATTCCATTAAATTTTAATCATGTTCAACTTATATTAAAATTTCAATTCATTCCAATCAATGTTAATTATTTTCGATTGAACCCATTTCAAATTCAAATCATCTCAATATATCCCAATTTAATTTCCCATTTAATTTAAATTTTTTTTTACACTTATACATCTTCAATCACCAATCCAATGAATTCAAACAATTTTCGATTTTGAACTAATTCAATTTCAAACCTGAATTTAACTATCCTGAATTATATAAATTCGAGTTAAACTCTCAAAGATGGGTTTATCTTCTTAAACCAAATTAACTTTTATTCAAAGTTTTTAATCAATTTAATTTCTGAGTTCAATTTTCAAAATTCCATTTTAAATTATCTTATCTTATGTATTTCAATGTTCAAATAAGAATTCAATACAATTTTATTTATTTTCAAAATTAAATTTATTATCCAATTTTATCTTCCAGTTTAAAGCCAGTTCTTAAATCAGTTTATTTTACAATTCAATTATTCAAATTTATTGTATTTATACAATTTCATTCTCAATTTAATGATTTTATTAACAATAGGATGATATCGTCCAATTTATTTTAAGACGTCCATCCATTTTCAATTTTTAAATCTCAAACCTGTTTTGAGATCACACACATTCCCAATTCCAATCAAGCATTTATCTTTCCAAGTTAAATTCCAATTTACTTAATCCAATCAACCTTACTAAATTTGAATTCCCGCTTCAAACTTCAAAATTCTTTCCCTCTTATAAGTTCAAAACTTATATCATTTTGGGCTTTTACATCTCACTTCAGGGAAAAATCAATACTCAACCTCTTAGAGTTTATTTCAAATTATCTTTGATATCATGTATATCCATATATACATACTTATTTATTTCTTGGCCCTTCCAGCCATGTTTAAAAATGTTAAACCACCTTTGGTTTTAAATTCAAACCAATTTTCAAACAACCCATTATTTGCAATAAGTCTCAGTTATCCAAAGAATACTTGCTTATTATTTCTCATTATTTTAATTTAAAATTTATACTCATCTTATAAATTCACTTCATTTGGCTACTTAATAACAAATATATCATTATTAATTAATTAAATTTTGATTCGGTTGTATTTTCGTTTTTACTTAATTTAATTCTAATTCAAGATTCCAATTTGGTTGTATTTTATTACTTCTTAATTTTAATTCCAATAATTTAACAACCAATCGTCTTACTATTTATTATAATGAAATACTCCTTTATATACCAAAATATACTTTTATATAAAATCATTTAAAACCTGTATATAAGAAATAACAAGTACGCGCTCATATATATATATACACTCAACTCATTCTAGAGTACTATAGACTCTATTAAATAAGTAATCCCCACCAGAGCCAAGGTTCTTGCTTAACCCTCTCGCTCTGATACCAAATGTAACGACCCGGAATTTTCGAAGCCGAAAATCCCAGATAGTTAAGAAAAAGGAGAAAGAGATAGAAGAAGAAAAACATAAACACCAAACATCTCACAATCGCAGCGGATAAAATATAATAATAAATAATAACAGTTACAAAGAGTACTATATCTGTCGATTACATGTAATATACATCAGAGTTTCACATTATATACAGTCACTGAATATTTACAATTATCATGTCTCGAATTAACAATAATATAAATACATCGGAAATATTCTATACGCTCCTGCCATACAGCTCGCCTCCTGAGCTCCAAAACATACCTACCTGAAAATCTGTAAAATCGGTCTGACCCGAGCATTACATCAAAGTAACACCCGGGTCAGGCTGGAAACCAGCGTGAGTAATCCCAACTAACATGGAATACCAAAGCAATCAACTTATATAAGCCCGGGGTAACATATCAATTTGACCAATTCACAATTTGCTATAGGCAACACTTATTTCACATACTAATTTTTAAGTACCAAACTTAGATAAAATAACCCACTTCACTTAAATCATTTCATTCCAACCTATTGATTTCACTCATCGATTTATTTTTAACTCCGAAGTGATTTCGGGAATTTCCTAATACCCGACCTCGGTCTCTTCGAAACTCACGTTAACCTAACACAAGTTACCCAAATGAAATACACAACATTTCATATCAGAGATATCAACTCATTCATAACATCCAATACCATTCAATCATCCATCACACACAAATCAATTCAATTGATTCAAATTAAATTGCTAACCTCAATCACTTAGATTCTTTCATTTAACGTTAATTAATTCCAAATCAATTAATTAGTCAACCCATCCTTATTCATCTTAATTAATCACCCTGGATTAATTATCTTTCAATTACATTCAAGTAATTATCCTTAATTACCTTCACCATACTAATTATCCTTAACCGAGATCAATAAGAGATCTCAATTACTTCATGAATTAATTAACTATTTTAATTACATTAATCCTTAATTACTATTAATTAACTTCATAAGTCACTTATTATGGATTAATCAATCTTAATTAATCAATCTTTGATTACATCATTAATTACATAAATTAAGGATTTTCAATTATATTTTAATTTATCCTAATCAAGTTTAATTATATTTATGAAACCACAGTATTAATCATTTTCGGTAAACCCCAAACTGTAATTAACTATCTTTCATTTTACCTTATTCATAAATTAATTACTTCTTATTTAACTATCTCAATTAATCTCTTGATTAATTTCTCGAAGTAATTATATTTTATTTAATTACATGAAGTAATTATTTATTACACCATCAAATGATTATTCTGAATTACTTATACTTAGTTAATTAACTTACCATTTAATTTATTATTTATTCAACTCGTTACTTCCTAAGTTAAATAACCCCAAATTGTTTTTAATTACTCTAGTGATTTAATGTGTTCCAAATCATTAATCCTTTAGTATAATAACGAAAACATTTTCTTACTTATATTTTAAGTTTTAAACAACTTAAAATTCCCAGTATTTCGAATTAAGCAACAACTAACTCGAGAATCATTCCAAAATCACAATCACCAGATCATCAATCCATAGAGCATACCAAATCAATTCAATCATTCAACTAAATGTTTAAATTTAACCATTTAAATTTAAATAGAAATCCAACAGAGTGAGATTTACTCACCTTTGTTCTTTAAACTTGCAATCGACTCCATATTCGACTTGGCTTCCCGATTATAAACCTTGTATAAACATTTTGGGTTTTATTAATACTTGAAATAATCAAATTATCAATTACCATTTAATAAAATTTTATTTACCAATTGTTTTATTCAAACCAATTTTCCAATAATAAATAATTATTTCTTTTCCTGTGAAACCCATATACTAACAAGTAATCTATAGTTTTAAAAAATCTAATTTTATATAAATACTCAACACTATACAATTTCCTTCTTCCTAAGCTTTTATCTACTTAAAACTTCACTCACCTAAATATATTTTAGCATGACAGTTATATTTATCCATGCTTGTAAAAGAAAATCACATACTGATATTCCTTCTTTGTGGGTATATCTTTATTTTTTTTCTGCCTAACACATATATATGAATTAAATAAAGATAATACCTTGGTTAAGGAGGAAAGAAACAAGCCTGAAAAAAAACCGGTCTCGAACTCCACAATCCGCACAAACCCTAGCCGCTGCCTCAAAACAAAATTACGGTAACTTCCTTATCGCGATCGATGAGCAACCCAGAGGACGAGAGGGACGAGAGAGAGAGAACGCGCGACCTCTCTACTTGCATACAAATTCGAGTTCGAGCCGAGTCAACCCTACCTGCTCACGCGATGCCCTGAATCTCGCGACTTCGTCTTGCTACCCCCTATGGCCTCGCGAAACGATGCTCCTCCCTTATTAGAAACGAGGAACCAGTCCTGTAGATTTCGACGAATTCGAGCTCGCCTGTTAACTCCGTTTAGGCAATGAGTCAAGGTCTGGGCCGATTCACGACTTAAGGTTCTTAACAGTTCAGAAGGGACCCACTACTCAAGAAGCCTCACGACTTAAAGGGTGAACCGACTCAACAAGCAACCGACTCAACAAGCAACCGACTCAACAAGCAACCGACTCAATAAGCAACCGACACAACAAGCAACCGACTCAACAAGCTACCAACTCAACAAGCTAACGAGTTAAAGCTTAAGGCGACTTAGAGGAGTGGAGCGACTCAAGGGATTAACGGTGTATGGGATAGACCGACTCAAGTTCTCTAACGACTCAACGACCTAAGGTGTCAAACGACGTAACTGACTAAAATCCCAAAACAACAAAGGACCGACCTACGACCTATGGTAGGTCGTTCACGACCTAAGCAAAAGAATTCGATACCGCTTCATTTCAGACCATGACCTTTTAACTCGCAGACGAGTTAGGACTTGTGCTATATACAGAGGACCGAAGACGCTCTGATACGAAGCCTAGGCTCAACCAGTTGAGTCGCCCACGACTGCTTGCTGACTTGTGGTATGTGAGTCGGTCACGGTTCATTCTGAGTCGGTCACGACTCATGACTTAACAATTCCAGCCCAGAAATTTGCCTATAAATACATGGCCACATCCTACATTCAAGGGACTTTTCGGCTCATTCATTTCAAGCGCCGTTACTCTGCCGCATTCTGAACTACTTCAACACCTTCAAGGAACTTCACGAAGAAATCAAACATGTCTAACCTGTGTTCAAAGATTCGGATCAACATTGAAGTTTAAACTACTTGTTCTAAGTCACTTGAAATTCAAAGTGTGTTGTAATCAAAGTGTAACTGCATTGATTTGTAATCGAATCGTCAGTAAAGATATTCAAAGTGGACGTAGGCTCTCTCTTAAGCCGAACCACTATAAAATTGCTGTTGTTTACTACTTTTTCACTATTATCTGCTTATAATCTGTTCCCGAGCTATCGGGTGGTGCTTTCACAATTTCACTTCATACACCGGGGTGTTAACGTTCAAATTTTAGCGTTAACATTTTTGGTGCTTTCATTGAGAGCTAAACTCAGGAGAGCTATCATCATTGCTTCACAGAGGTTTGTAGAGAGAATTTCCTTGAAAACCAGAAGTCTATCCGAGATTATGGCTCCTGGAAGGAAAAGTAGATCTGTCAGATCTGGGAATATTCAAGAGGGAACCTCCGCTTCCCCTATATCGAATCAAGCCACTCCAGCTGTCGGAGTTACAAAGGCAGAGCTGGATGCTGCAATCTTAGGGCTGAACCAACAGATAAATGCCCAAAATGCACAATTCGAGGCTCAGAATGCCCAGAATGCCCTAATTCTGAATAGGTTGAACGATTTGCTTGGGGCAAACCGTCAACCGGCAGATAATGAAAGGAATTTTGCTGGCAACATTCGTGATGCTGAAGAAAGAAATGCTCCTGAAAGGGCTGCTAGCCCCTTTGAACGAATGCTTCCAGAGGTTGGTGGATCTAGAACTCGACATGATGAGGAGTATCTTTCTGGAATGGTCCGACAAGTTATGAAAGAGAGTATGCAGAGGGTTGAAGACGAGAAAGAATGGGGTTTTGCCCCAAGTAAAACTCCTTTTACTGAGAAAATCTTAAAGGCTGAATTCCTAAGGAAGTTTGTCCCACCAACCATTCCAGCTTACAGAGGGACGAGTGATCCGAACGAATTCTTATACAAATATGATTGGCACATGATAGGTGCCAGAGCCTCTGATGAAATAAAGTGCCGATATTTTCCTGTGTATCTCGAAGGTGTGGCTCTGCTTTGGTTCACCAAACTTCCAGTCCGATCTATCGATTAGTTTTCTGACTTAACCCGGAAGTTCAAGGAGCAGTTCAGACTATACGCCTCAAAAGCCAAGGATATCATGTCACTATCAAGTTTGGAGCAGAATCCAGGGGAGACTATCAGATCTTTCTTAAACCGCTTTAATATAGCGCTAGCTGAGGTGGACAATGCAGAACCGCGAATGATATTGACTTATCTGATGAAGGGTATTGACAAGTCGAGTGAATTTGGGAAATGGCTAAACATGAAGGAACCAAATTCCCTTGAAAAGTTCTATAAAAAAACAGATGAATTCATACGCTTAGAAAGCCGTCCCGTACCGGTAAAGGCAGTGTTGGAAAAAGCCGAAGATAACACTATTGTTCCACGCAAGAATGAATCTGTAGGGCAAAAAAGGGAAAATAACAATGGGAAGAAGCAGAGTAATCTGAAGAAACCCTGATCCTTCAAGCCATCAGAATATACTCCTTTATCAGATACGCCGGAGCGTATCTACCTTGCCACTAAAGATTCTGTTGACTTTCCTAAACCTCCTCCTCTAAGGACCGGGAAAAAGGCTATACAAAGTGGGAAATTCTGCCGCTTCCATAATCAACCCGGTCATGAGACCGACGAATGCCGTCAGCTGAAAAATCTGATTGAAGAGTTGCTAAGGGAAAACAAACTACAGCAATTTGTGAAAAGAAATAGCAACAATCCTGCTTCGTCTAGTCAGGGGCAACAGGCTCCTACTCATCAGCCTAGGACGATTGAGAAGGCTTCAGGGCATGAATCTGGAAGGCCCATTATCAATGTCATTACGGGAGGACCTCACCCAGCGGGCAGAAGCTGGGGTGAGATGGAAAGGTATACCCGAGCTTTAAAGTATGTACCGACTGAAGAAGATGTATTCGTTTCGAAAGGTGCTACGCCCTTGAAGCAACAAAGAACTCTTGATGATGATATTGTATTCAAAGCTAGGGATTCCGCAGGTATTGAAGCTCCTACCTTGGATCCCTTAGTCATCTCGGCTGGTATCGGGCCAGCTATTGTCAGAAGAGTTCTCATTGATTGTGGCGCATCCTGCAATATCCTCTTCAAGAAAACATTCGACCAAATGAAGATCCCTATGGCTGATGTGCAAGCTTCATCACATAAAATCGCTGGCTTCACTGGGGCGCCAAAACAGCCGGTAGGAACCATTGATTTGTTTGTGGAACTTGGGGAAGGAGAGAGAAAAATGGTCCGCAAGCAAACTTTTGTGATTGTCGACGAATTTTCTGCTTACAATGCTTTCCTTGGTCGTCCAACTCTGGCAGCATTCAAAGCTGTTCTCGCCCCGTGGTGCCTCACTATTAAATTCCCTACAGACAATGGAGTAGGAGTTATAAAAGGGGATCAAAACGCTGGGCGAGAGTGTTATCTGACAGAGCTACGAGAAACCAGAAAAAGAGAAATGGGAAAGAATGCGACGGCCCCAGTCCGCATCAAAGAACCAGCCTTGTAGCAATTACAGGGCGGACCCTGCATTGGCGAGCACAGCGGAGCAAGGAAAGAGATGGACCCTAGAAAAGTCAGTGCAGGGGAAAATAGAGTAGTACCAGTGGAAACGACAATACCGATACCTGTTGACCCAAAGGACCCAAACAAGGTGTTGAATGTGGGTTCACAACTTAATGTGTCAATTCAGAATATCTTAATATCTTTTTTAAAGGCAAATCTGGATGTTTTTGCTTGGACTCATGTCGATATGTGCGGAATATCCCCAGAAGTTGCAGTGCATGCTCTAAATATTGATCCAAAATTTACACCTGTGAAACAGAAGAGGAGAACTCAAGGTCCAGAAAGGTCGGCGACATTAAAAGAAGAAGTTGATCGGCTCATGGAGAATAATTTTATCAAAGAATCCACCTACCCGAATTGGGTTTCAAATCCAGTGCTGGTTAAGAAAGCCAACGGAAAATGGAGAGTATGCATCGATTTTTCAGATCTAAACAAGGCCTGCCCCAAAGAATGCTTCCCATTACCCAGAATCGATCAACTGGTAGACGGAACAGCGGGACACGAATTGTTATCTTTTATGGATGCCTACTCCGGATATAACCAGATTATGATGCATGAGCCGGATCAGGAGGATACGAGCTTTATCACCGACACTGGTCTTTACTGCTACAGAGTAATGCCCTTCGGGTTGAAGAATGCAGGGGCAACATACCAAAGACTCGTTAATGCTATGTTCAAACCGCAACTGGGCAAGACTATGGAAGTCTACGTCGATGACATGTTAGTAAAGTCTAAGAAAGCAGTGGATCACATAGAACACTTAGCAGATATGTTCGCAGTCCTTCGGAAGTACAGAATGAAGCTCAATCCTTTAAAATGTTCATTTGGAGTGGAATCCGGCAAGTTTTTAGGCTTCATCGTGAGCGCTAGGGGCATTGAGGCCAGTCCAGCTCAAATTACTGCATTGAAAGAAGTCAAAGCTCCTAGAACAAAGAAGGAATTGCAAAGTCTCAATGGAAAAGTCGCCGCCTTGAGTCGGTTCATTTCCAAAGCCACAGATAAATGCATCCCATTCTTTGACGCCCTAAAGAAAGGAAAGAAAAACTTCGATTGGACCCCCGAATGCCAAAAAGCCTTTGATGAATTGATTCGCCATATGGAAACGCCTCCAATACTTTCTAGGCCTGGCGATGGTGAGGATCTTCTTATATACTTGGCAGTATCATCTCACGCTTTAAGTGCAGCGCTGATACGAGAAGACAAAAGGATTCAACATCCAGTTTATTATATCAGCAAAAGACTCACTGGGGCAGAGATGAACTACTCTAAGTTGGAAAAACTCGCCTATTGCCTACTAATTGCATATAGGAAGTTGAGGCAATATTTTCAGGCTCACCCTATCAGAGTCCTCACTGATCAACCTTTAAAGAAAGTCCTGTTTCGCCCTGAGACCTCGGGTCGTCTTCTAAAGTGGAATATTGAACTCAGTCAGTATGACATCACTTATCATCCCCGAAAAGCAATCAATGGACAAGCTTTAGCAGGTTTCATTGCAGAATTCACAGATAAGGGTAACAGTGAGGAGGAAACAGTCGATGATTCCCCAATCCAATGGAAGTTATATGTCGATGGTGCAAGAAACGACTGCTGTTCTGGAGCCGGAGTTGTACTTGAGACCCCTGAAGGCCGATCATTATGCTATGCACTAAGATTGGAATTTCCTTCAACAAACAATGAAGCAGAATACGAAGCCCTTATCGCTGGCTTAAGGATTGCTAAAGAATTAAACATCCGAGCGTTACAGATATTCAGTGATTCTCAGCTTATTGTATGCCAAGTCAAAAAGGAATTCCAAGCAAAAGGGGGAATCTGCCCGCCTACTTGTCAAAGGCTTGGGAGCTCCTGGGTGATTTCGATCATTACATGATAAGTCACATTCCTCGAGAGGAAAACACGAAAGCAGATTCTCTCGCAAAGTATTCTAGCACTGGCGAAGCCTAATTTCTGGGATTAACTCCAGTGGAGGTTCTGTCAACTCCTAGCATTGATGAGATGGATATTGATTGGATCATGAGCATGTCTCAAGAGCAAGAATCATGGATGACTCTGATAACAGAATATCTGCTCAATGGATCTTTACCAGGGAACTCAAAAGAACGACAAAAGCTACTGAGAAAAGCCTCTCGATATATAATCCAGGATGGCCGATTATACAGAAGGGGATTCTCAATGCCATTACTTCGATGTGTATCCAGGGAAGAGTCCAAAGCAATCCTAGCGGAGGTGCATAGAGGAGAATGTGGTGATCATTCAGGTGGCCAAACATTAGCAAAGAAAATTCTCCGATATGGATACTTTTGGCCAGAAATTAATCGAGATGCAGCAGAGTATTCCCGAAAATGTGACAGATGTCAAAGATTCGCCAAAATTCCTAGAGCTCCTTCCACTGAACTCACACAGATGGTCAGTCCATGGCCGTTTGCAATATGGGGAATAGACCTTGTAGGACCATTACCAACTGCCAAATCTGGAATTAAATATGCCATTGTTGCTGTAGATTATTTTACTAAGTGGGCAGAAGCTGAACCACTGGCAACTATCACCTCAAAGAAGATGATAAGTTTTGTGACTAAAAACATCATTTGCAGATACGGTGTGCCTCAAAAAATAATTACAGACAATGGTACTCAGTTTGAAAGTGAAGAATTCCAAGATTTTTGCAAGCAATTCAAAATCCGGAAAAGCTTTTCAGCAGTGGCTCATCCGTAGGCAAACGGGCAAGTGGAAGCCGTGAACAAAATTATTAAGTCAACCATCAAGAAGCAACTTGAAAAAGCAAAAGGTGGTTGGGTTGATAAGCTACCACTGGCACTATGGGCATACAGAACCACTCACAAAACTGCGACTGGGCACACCCCGTTTTCATTAGCATACGGGTCAGAAGCAATGATTCCGGTAGAAATAGAGGTCCCTTCACACAGAAGAATCCATTTCAATCAAGCAGAAAACGAAAAGCTACAGCTCGAAGCGCTAGATCTCCTTGATGAAAAAAGAGATGAGGCTAATCTCAGAATTGCAGCTCATCAGCAAAGAATAGCCAGACATTTCAATTCCAAAGTTCGCCAACGCAGCTTTGAGATTGGAGACCTAGTCCTGAAGAGAATTATGACAGCGACAGGTGTGTTTGGGCCAAATTGGGAAGGACCATATGTCATAGGTTAGAAGCTTCTTGACGGCACATTCAAACTCACTACTATTGAAGGAGATCAAATTCCAAGGGCATGGAACAACAACCATTTGCGTCCATACTTTACTTGAAAATTTTGTTGAAATATTGTAAAAAGAATTATGAATGTATGATTCTTGTAATTGAAGGCAATTGTAAAACTGATGCAAATAAATAATGAAAGAATATAAAGTGGATGTAGGCCCAATTTCCTGGCCGAACCACTATAAATCTTGTGTTCCTTATTATTATTACATGTTTGCTTTATTTTCGATATAAAAAGTACATAGAATGTGTTGCTGAAATGTCGATTTAAATTTTTGCAGACAATGGAAGTGAAACTTGCACATAAAAAGACCAAGTGATCCTCGCCAAATTTCAAGTCACAAAAGCCCCGAATTCAAATCCTAGATAGGAAGTACTTCAATTGAACGGCCTATGATTTCGACAGAAACGGGTCTTTGCTAATAAATTGAGATCGTTTGAGCAAACAAACATCCAATTAAGAAGCTAATGCTCGTTCTCACGAAATTGCCTGACAATGAAGCACACTTCCTTGGATTAAACAAGTTACTTGTGAGAAAAGGGAATGAAAGCTAAAAAAAAGAGAGCGGAGGATCATTGAAAAGGCATAAGCAAGTAGACGGAGGAACAACCAAAGCCATCATCGGCAGCACAAGTCCTCTTCGGAGGCACAACTCTTCGGAGGATAAAGACCTCTAATGGGTCATACGCCACAAAAAAGAAAGTTCTCTACTCAACAAAAAAGATTGGAGGAGTCATGACCCTCCAAGCATGAGAGAGTAACTTCCAGGTGATGAAAACCCTCTCTGAGGCACATTTCACCAGGAGTTGAAGTGTTACGACCGCTCTTCGGAATTTCACTTCACCAAAGTTGAAATGCAAACAAAATAAAAGACCTCTTCGGAGGCACATTTCACCAGGAGTTGAAGTGTTACGACCGCTCTTCGGAATTTCACTTCACTAGAGTTGAAATGCAAAACAAAATAAAGACCTTCCTGGAAGCCCACGTTTCATCGAGATCGAAATAAAACTTCCAAGTGTTGAAACGTGAAAAGGCTTTCTTCGAAGGCACAACTCTTTGGAGGTACACGTTTCACCGAGATTGAAATAAAACTTCCAAGTGTTGAAACGTGAAAAATCCCTCCTCAGAGGTACAACCCCCTCCCGGGGACACAATTAAAAAGAAAGACCTCTTCAGAAGCCCACGTTTCACCGAGATCGAAATAAAACTTCCAAGTGTTGAAACGTGAACAGGCTTTCTTCAAAGGCACAACTCTTTGGAGGTACACGTTTCACCAAGATTGAAATAAAACTTCCAAGTGTTGAAACGTGAAAAAACCCCTCCTCAGAGGTACAAATTTCTATTTAAAAGAAAAATCCTCATCAAGAGCATACTTTAACTTTCAAAGGAAGAGTGATTTACCTGTTCTAAAAAAAAGAGGAAGAAAGTTAAAGTACATTCAGAGGTCCGCTTTACCACATAGAAGAATTCACTTGGCAAAATGTGTACATACGCGAAAGAAAAAAGTGATTTCTCCGAAGGACAAAGCGTAAAACTTATATGAAAGGAGTTGTACTCTATGAAAAATTTCTTCACGAATGAAATAGTCATTCTACAGAAAATAAGAGTGCAAGTCCCCTCAAAGTATAAAACATTGCAGCAAGCTTATGGTATGGGGGCAACACGGTATAGTTACATACAAAATGGTATAGCTACATCGGTAAAGTACGCTCGAACAACATACCACAAGCTCACCGCAATATCATATAAATAAACTTGTGCAAAAATGAATAATAAATGCATTCTCAAATTCAAACAAGAGTCAGTACAAATAAAGGATCATTTTATTCAATTGCAGATATAGGTTTCAAAATAAATAAAAAGGCAGGGGCCGGTGCCTGCACATCATCCGACCATTACACAAAAAAGGAGTCAAAAAGCCTGAAGTCCGACTCTTCACTTCTTCTTGCCACCTTTGGACCCTTTGCCTGGCCGAATGATTAATTTTTCAGGTCTACCTATAGGCATAAGGGAAGAAGGAGAGGGAGGTGCAACCGGTGCAACTTCCGGTTCCTCTTCAGTAGTGATGATTTTCTTCCCCCTCCTCTTCGATGTTCCGTGCTTCTTTCTTCTCTTCGAAGAAGACTCACTCCCTGGAGTAGCAAGAGCGGACAAAACTACGTCATCAGAGGGAGTCCGCTCCGGAGAGATCTCGCCTCCTTCAAGTCCCTCGTCCTTCTGCTCTTGCGAAACGATAGGGTCATCCAAGCCATGAAGAGCCTCAATCTGTTCCTCTTGTGACCCGGGTTGTGAAGCAGAAGGAGGAGTCACCTGAAGAGATGGAGGAGGGATAACCGGAGGAAGTGAAGTCTGCACAGCACTTGGTGTTTCAACTGCAGAAGAAGAGAAATTAAAAATATTAGTATCTCCCCAAAAGAAGGGGGATATGGGTTCGTCGAGATTCAAGAAGTAATCCAGAAGCTCATCAAACTTTTGAGGAGTAAGCAGGCAATCCACTTGAATCAGACTAGTATCAAAATTACCTGAAGATGTTTGCTTCGTTAGTTCAATCTCATAATTCTGAGCCCCGATATCCTCCAAAGCTTCATCATCAGTAGGGGTGATTACCCCGGTTCTTGTAGGAGGCAGCGAATGAGCACTGGAACCTGTAATGTCCACTTCGGAAGAAACTAAAGGACGTTCAGAAGTGGTAGGTGGTATTTCTTTCTCAGAACGTTACCCTTCCGCCATTCCGGCCCGTACCCTGGCAAGTTGCTCTTTTCCCTTGGCAAGAGCGGCGCGGGCATCATCATCAAGATAATGCTCTTCAAGAGCAGACTCAGCGTAGCCAGCACCTTTACCACCGAGCATATCAAGTGCTGCCTCCCAAACTTCAGCTAGCGTAATTTCATATTTAGCGCCTAGAAAGGCAAGGCTGCCACGCCCCAAAATGCTGTGCAGATAGAAATCAAATAATGTGGAGCTAATGTCAGCTTTGGTTGCTTGATGGGCCTCTTCGGCCGCGAGTTTACCAGCAACAGCCTCGTCACGCTCCTTTTCGGCCATAGCAAGTCGAGCTTTTAGCATCTCTATCTCCAAGCTTTGAGAGCCGGTCTGTTCTCGCAGCTGTAAAGTTTCAGCGCGATATTCTTCTATGACCTTCTCCCGGTGTGTAAGCTTATCTTTGACTACCCTTTGACTGGCATGCGCATCTCGTACTTGTTGCTGAAGCATGCTCTCCCTTTGAGAATGGAAAGTAGATGAAGTAGCTAATTCTTTCTTAAGCTTTTCTACTTCCGCTTCCAACTTTTCATTATAGGAAGCAATACTTCTCATTTCGGCGTCATGCTGTTCGAGAGTCTTCTGCCACTCAGCCTTATCATTCTCCATTATGAGCATGGCCTCGAGATTGGCTCGGTTAACCCTCTGAAGCTCGTTGACAAGTTTTTGCCAGTTCGACATTCTTTCAATATCGGTCCTGACAGTATCAAGATTTCGCAGCATAGCCGATTTGTCGAGAGGAACCAAGTCGAGATCAAATCGAACCCCTCTCAAGCACCACTGAGGAAATCGACTTTGAAGAGTGGGAGGACCTTGCCCGACTTGGTATGCGGGCCGGTTGATGATTGCTTGAATGTCGGAGCAAACGGGAGCAGGAGATTGAGCAGGAACATGTTCAGAAGCTGTCGGCATTGTTTCTTCAGTAAGTCTAGCCCGCTTGCTAGAAGAATCGTCCAAGTGACCTTTACCTCTCTCATCGTGAGTCTTTCTTTTCTGGGTATCATCATCTCTGTGGGGAGGGTCATGTCTTTCTTTTTCTCTTCGGTGACGTTCTTCATATGCTCGTCTCTCGTCTGCTTTCCTGATGGCCCTCTCCTCATCGGATTCTCTGTAAGAAGGGAGGTAACGCCTATAATCATACTGGCTACGCCTCCCGTAGCGCTGGAAATCATCATAGTACGAGCCGCTGCGCCCCATAGGAGAATCTGGAATAAAAATAATAAGTTTTAGAAATCTTTAAAGTACAAGAAGATAAACGCGTAGAAGTGATGAAAAATCCTAAGTGTTGTGTAACGTGTAAACTACACGCATCAAGTTACAGACCACTCTATGGAATAGATGTAGTGATAACTTGAGTAGGAGGAGTTGACATTTGTTGTAGAGAAGATGTCGCCTCAATTACAGAAGAGACAGTTTTGGAAACATCATCTTTGAAAAGTTCTTGAGAAGTCACAATTAAATCGCTCAACCCCTCGAAAACATCATCGCCATCATGTTTTTTGGGACTGGCTTTTTCAACTCCTTCGTCGGCAGATCTTCCGGAAGATCGTGGAGTTTCTTCCTCTTCGATAACTGGGGCAAGTGCAGACTTATCAGACGGCCCCGCAACGTCCTTCGGAATTGAACATCTCACTAGTGGAGTTTCTATAGAGGTTCCTCCCTGCATGTGCTCTTTAATAGAGACCGGGGCATCAGGAGTTTCCGCCGGAGAATCGGGAATTTCAGTTGGAACTTCACGAAGTTGAGTAAAGCGAGAGGAATGAAGAAGCCCGTATTGATGTAGAAATTCATCATTTAACAAAAACTTGATACTCCTCTCTTCTGCCGTCACGACGTTCAATCTCTCGAAAATTTGTTTATAGCATGGATCTCTAGAGGGAGGAGGAAGCGCTAAAACAGGAAAAAATAAAGAAGCCAAGTTAGCATTTAGCCACTCAGATTTCGAAAAGCCCAAGAATGGAGAAATAAAAACAGGAAAATCTTACTTCCTACTCTCCAGATGGCATAAAACCCTGGAGGGCAACGAACAAAGAAATACTGGTTTAGAAATCCATGAACACTTTCAGGAAGATCGGTGATGAGCTTGCGGTTTCGAGCACTCCTTATAACTACGATAGAGGGATGATCTTTAATTTTTGTGAATGAGCAAAAGTAGCAGACTTCCTCGAAGCTCGGTAATCGGCCCAGAACTCTATTAAATAGTACACATAACCCCATCAGAATGGCATGACCATTGGGGTGCAATTGGAATGGAGAGATAGATAATCGAAGCAAGAACTGCTGAAGGAAGTCATTGAAAGGTGGTATGGCACCGTTCAAGCACATTTGGCGGTTGACAGCAATAAAGCCAGAAGGGGGCCTATCTGCAGTATCATTTGGCCCCGGCAGTAAGGCATCAGCTTCGGCAATGCCAAATTGGGTGAGCAATTGATTAAACACCCGCTGATTCAGAGTGGTGGGAGTTCTCTCCGGAGGATTATCCAACAAGTTGGCTACTGGGAAGACATCTTCAGCCTGGCCCATCGGTGCTTCTTGTTGAGATGTCATTCTACACAAGCAACTGGGTGTTCAAATGCGAAGGTGCACATTTCCTAAAAGTGTGAAGTGTTGTGCAGAACTAATGAAAATAACAAGTAAATATAACTGGAATTAAACTGGTTGACAATTGATCGACTATGGTAATTTCAGAACTTGTTAATTTAGAGTTCAAGCATAATATTAGTGCAGGCTGGTCAGTTTCAATTGATTGTTTCAGTATTGCTTTAATATTCTACTTGAAATCGATAGCACTTCGTTCACACGATTTGTTTAAATTAATTATCTGTTATTAACTAATCTGTCATTTGATATGGGCAATCGATGACAGTATATTCGTCCCAGTTTTCTGTGAATGTTGTATTGAACAGGTTGTTAGCCTGCAAGTCAAAATAACCTGTGAATGAATGCAATAAAATTCAACAGTTCAAAATTAATGCAATGGTCCAAAGTTCAAACAGAATTCGCGCAAGTCATAACTCGTCAGCGGTTCAAAAATTCTGAGTCGGCAGTGCCCTAAGTCATGAGTCGTAGAAATAAGGAGATTATCTCCAAGTCTTATCTCGGCCACGACTCAAGGTTTAGGTCGTGGAGTATGTTAAAGAAGCTCTGGTTCAAAATAATAAGAAAATCTCCAAGTCTTATCTCGGCCACGACTCAAGGGTTTTATCTCGGCCACGACTCAAGGGTTTTATCTCGGCCACGACTCAAGGCTTAGGTCATGGAGCATGTTGAGTCGTATCATGGTTAAATCGCAAAGGTCGCTGGATCATACAAAAATAGCCGAGTCATGCCTACGGCAATGTTCGAATCAATCTGACCCATTAACCATCTAACTCCTAACCCATTAACCATCTAATCCATAACCCGATAACCCAATAACCTCGCAATGGTTAACCCCAGTTCCATCACACCACTAGGTCGCTTCAAATCTCGAATCGTTACAAGTAAGATCAAACCGCCTGCCTTTAATCCATCAATGTCCGATGTAATAATATTCGCAAGGATCAAGGGGAAAAACAGAGGCGGAGATCGGCAATCATCAGCAATTGAAAAAAGATGCAAAATCTCTTACATGATGTGATGCTAAAGATGATCGAAAATAAATCAGGTTGGAATCGCCTTTGAGAGCTCGAAGATGCGTTAATGGCAGACACGGTTCAAAGGATAAGAAATGAGAAGAAGGAAGTAAGGGGAACGACTCAAGTCTTTTATAGCTTTGAGCAGTGGCAGTTGAATCGGCACACGAGTTAAGATGAGTCGAAGCACACGACCTACGACTTAGGCGTGAACTTCGAGGGGCAAATGTTAACTCCGTTTAGGCAACGAGTCAAGGTCTGGGCCGATTCACGACTTAAGGTTCTTAACAGTTCAGAAGGGACCCACTACTCAAGAAGCCTCACGACTTAAAGGGTGAATCGACTCAACAAGCAACCGACTCAACAAGCAACCGACTCAATAAGCAACCGACACAACAAGCAACCGACTCAACAAGCTACCGACTCAACAAGCTAACGAGTTAAAGCTTAAGGCGACTTAGAGGAGTGGAGCGACTCAAGGGATTAACGGTGTATGGGATAGACCGACTCAAGTTCTCTAACGACTCAACGACCTAAGGTGTCAAACGACCTAACTGACTAAAATCCCAAAACAACAAAGGACCGACCTACGACCTATGGTAGGTCGTTCACGACCTAAGCAAAAGAATTCGATACCGCTTCATTTTAGACCATGACCTTTTAACTCGCAGACGAGTTAGGACTTGTGCTATATACAGAGGACCGAAGACGCTCTGATACGAAGCCTAGGCTCAACCAGTTGAGTCGCCCACGACTGCTTGCTGACTCGTGGTATGTGAGTCGGTCACGGTTCATTCTGAGTCGGTCACGACTCATGACTTAACAATTCCAGCCTAGAAATTTGCCTATAAATACATGGCCACATCCAACATTCAAGGGACTTTTCGGCTCATTCATTTCAAGCGCCGTTACTCTGCCGCATTCTGAACTACTTCAACACCTTCAAGGAACTTCACGAAGAAATCAAACATGTCTAACCTGTGTTCAAAGATTCGGATCAACATTGAAGTTTAGACTACTTGTTCTAAGTCACTTGAAATTCAAAGTGTGTTGTAATCAAAGTGTAACTGCATTGATTTGTAATCGAATCATCAGTAAAGATATTCAAAGTGGACGTAGGCTCTCTCTTAAGCCGAACCACTATAAAATTGCTGTTGTTTACTACTTTTTCACTATTATCTGCTTATAATCTGTTCCCGAGCTATCGGGTGGTGCTTTCACAATCTCACTTCATACACCGGGGTGTTAACGTTCAAATTTTAGCGTTAACATCGCCCTATTTCATTTTATTTATTTCTTTTTTTTTCGGGGTTCGATTTCGAAATTGAATTCCTGGGGATGATACGAGAAGATAAAGAAGCTCGGGTTTCTATTTGATTTCATTTTTTTTTCTAGTTGAACGAGATTTCGTTCTCCTTTTTTTTTCGTGAATTTGTTTTCTGAAATAAGGAGAGAAGGACGGGGATGTTATAGATTTGAGAGGAAGACGAGAATATGATATAGGGTTGGAGAGGCTTCCCGAATACACTTGTTGATAAATAAAAATATCTCTGACTTGTACTTCAAATTAATTATATAATTAAATACAAAAATTTCTCGTATTCCATAATTCGAAATCCCGAACCCCGAATCAAACATGCCGACAGGCGTATATAAACTTTTACCCGCGTCCCAAACACAATGGAACTTGTTTCGAAGGCCAATCTGATCGTATGCGCGAGTTACAAAAGAAAACGTACAAATTTAAATTAAATCGATTAAAACAGTTTTTAAGCGTTTTAAACTGCCAGGGTCAAACAACAACTCCGATTGCTACGAAAATTGAAATCCGATAATAACTAACTATTATGGATCCAATGGAACTAGTTTCGTCGAATTCCAAAACTGTGTCTCGAAAGGCTATTTTTTAAATTCAATTTAAATGATATTTTATTAAAACTGAATAAATTTTAATCATTCTATTATCTTCAGTATCATCATTATAACTTTTATAAGCCTTCAAACTATTTTCAACATGCTTAGAAATTTCTAGATTAAACAATTTTCCCAATTTCAATTATTAAGTTCCATATTTAAACTATATAATTCGATGATTTAATTATCAAATAAATATTGATATCTTGAATTCAAGTTAAAATCAACTTGTAAATGTTTAAAATCAATTTAATTATTCCATTTTAAATTGTTAAAATTTCTGGGTCGTCACAATCCCCCATTTGAGGCCTAAAACTAGGCACTACGGATGTTGTAGTCATCCATAGTGCTAATTTCTGGTGAAAAAATGCAGTTATGTTAATTGTATCAATAACATCATAAGCACGTGAATATGAAAATTTTCAAAACTCAATCCATTAAATAAACTCACATTTCGATTTAGGAAATTTTTTTGACATTCATTACATATTCCCATTTGATCCCACGTTCAAAGAAAATCTAATAATTACAAAATACTCCCAGAGCGACATATGAAGGTGCCCCCTTGGTTGGTCAGAGTCTAATACCTGACAGTTGTAACTTCTGTTATTACATCCATTCAAACATGTACAACACATCGGAAAATAAGAACTCCTAATAGTAGCTAACTTGACTCATGTGCTCCGAAAGCTTTTTCGTTTAACCTAAAAATCCCTACTTTCTAACTACTCAATTTAAATTTTAAGCACCTAAGAGTTTAAGGGGAAAAACAAAAACTTCAGATCAGATAAAAAGTCTGATGTGAATAATAATACACCTTTTCTATCCAAAACAGATATCCAGTGAGACCACACCGCTTAGTAGTCGGGTTTTCCCCCCAGTATCTTTACCGAATATATCAATCATAAATCATGCACGTAATCATAACATGCTCATATGTATGTATGCAACACGGGTAAATCTGACCAGTCTATCCTCCTGGGGCTATGCACACCCAAGGTTTACTCTTCCCTAAAATTGACTATATGTTTTAAATCTTACGGACTATTTGTCTCATCTCCAATGGAAGGCCTGTCTTAAATCATAGTTTTCATGGGGTTACTATGAACCATTAGTTTTCACTAATAACATTGTTCTAATCATATTTTTCATGGATCCTTACGCCTCTTATCTTCATAACTTTTCCGCCAAGACTGAGCCTCCCTCATCCTTAACAGGATTAATTCAATCTTTTTTATGGCTTCTCTTACAAAATCTGGACCAAGAATCAATCTATCTTCGGTCTCCAATCAACACATTGGCAATTTACATGGCCTTTTATACACGCTTCGAACGGCGTCATTCCTATATTAGTCTGATAACTATTGTCATAGAAAAACTCAATTAAGTGCAAATGGTCTTACCATGACCCATCAAAATCTAGTACACAAGCCCTCAACAAATTTTCAAGTATCTTATTAACTCGTTTTCTCTGCCATCTGTCTGTAGGTGGTAAACAATACTCATCTTCAGCTTGGTACCTAATACTTCTTGCAGACTCTTCCAGAATTCTCTAGTGAATATTGTATGTCTATCACTGATTATAATACTAGGAATCTGGTGCAGTCTAACAATATTCTTCATAAAAAACTTAGCCAAAGTAGGCGTCGTCCTTGTAGATTTAACGGGAATAAAGTATGCACTCTTGGTCAGTCTGTCTACCACGAACCGGGTTTCATTTTCCATATTCCCCTTGGCAACCCATTGATAAAATCCATGGATATAGATTCCAATTCATAAACTGGTACTTCTAAAGGTTGAAGCAATCCACTTAGTTTCTGATGCTCATCTTTTACTTGCTGACAATTCAAGCATTGCCTCACACACAAACCTACATCCCTTTTTCCCTTCCGGAAGAGACTTATCTTTGTATACTGATGCATATTGGTTCCTCCAGGATGAATAACAAACTTTGATCATTGACACTCCCTAAGAACTTTATTTCTTAGGTCACAAACATTTGGAACACATAACCGTCCATTCTTCCTCAACCATCCATTTTGGTCAAGATTAGAATCCTTTAAATCATCAATCTCAGTTTCACTTTCCAGTTTTCTAATCCGTTCTACTAATAAAGGATTATCTCCCTGTTTAGAAGAAATTCTTTTGATCACCATTGGTCGAACTTCTAGACATGACAATATGACAACTACCTGACTAAAACTAGCCGTTGATCTCATGTACACACCACAGGTGGTCAATGCCTCTAAGTCCTTCCATTTTGCTAACATAGACAACACCATGATGTTTTCTACTAAGCGCATCTGCCACTTTATTTCCTTTCCATAACGTATACTCAATACCAAAATCATAGGCTATTAAAAACTCCAACCACCTTTGCTGTCTCATATTCAACTTCTTCTGAAAGAATAAATATTTCAAGGATTATGATCCGTATACAAATCGAATCGTTCTCTCAGAAATAGATTCTCCACACTTTCAATGCAAAGATCACAGCTGCCAACTCTAAATCATGGGTCGAATATCTAATTTCATGTGATCCAAGCTATTGAGAAACGAAGACAATCACTTTACCTTTTTGCATTAACACAGCTCCAAATCTTGTATCACATGCTTCCGCATACACCACTAAATCTTGATTTCCATCTGGAACAATTAAAACGGACACATGGGTCAATAAATGATTCACTTTAAGAATGCTGCTTCACATTTATTGGTTCAAACAAATATTTTGTCCTTTGTTATTTTAGTCATAGGTGCCGCTATACGAGAAAAATCCTTGATTAATCTCCGGTAATAGCTAGCTAGTCCAAGAAAAATTCTTATCTCGGTCACAGTCTAGGGTCTCTTCCAATTACTAACGGCTTCAATCTTAGTTGGGTCTACTGATAACCCTTTTTCTAAGACTACATAACCAAGAAACTTCACTTCTTTCTTCCAAAAACTACATTTTGATAACTTCATTGTTAGCCGATGCTGTCTAAGTGTTCCTAGCACTATTTTGAGAGAACCTCATGAACTTTCTCATTCTTAGAATATATCAGAATGTCATCTATAAACACACATGAATCTATCTAAATGATCTCGGAAGATCTGGTTTATCCAATCCCCAAGTAAGCAAGCGCATTGGTCAGTCCAAAGGGCATGACTAGCGATTCATACGAACCATATCTTATTTGAAATGCCATTAATGGAATGCGATCGTCTACCACTCTCAATTGGTGGGACCCTATTTCTAAGTCCAATTGAGAAAATTCCTTAATTCCACTTAACTGATCAAACAAATCATCTATTCTCGGCAAAGGATGCTGATTCTTTATCATCTTTCCATTTAACTTACTATAATCAATACATATCCTCAAAGACCCGTCCAGTTTCTTTACGAACACTGCGGTCGCTCCCTAACGCGAACTGTTTAGTCTAGTAAAATTCTTTCCTTCTAAGTCCACCAGTTGTACCTTTAATTCATTCATCTTAGTAGGTGTCATTCTGATAAGCGGTCTATTTACTGTTTCAGCTCCAGGTACAATATCTATTCGTAATTTAATAGCTCATTTCGATGATAGTTCTATAACTGGCTCAAAAACATCTACAAACTCTCTTACAACAAAAACCTGGTTCACTTCATCTTCTACTCCCATTACACCCGACAAAGCATAAACATTGAAATATGAATTCTCTACTGAGTATTTAATTGATCACTGCTATTAGAGTGTCTTAATGATATCTTCCTGTCTTGGAAAAATATCCTTGCATCATATCCGCTTAATCAATCCATATCCAGAATGATCCCAAAATCCACAAAATCAAATACATATAGGTTTCTAGTAGGAGAATGGCGTAACAGCTAAAATTATAAATGGTCATATCTCATTGCCAGAGTTGCATACCCTGCTTTCAGATTCATAACCCTTAAGGAAGTTTCAAGGTATGATGGTTCTAGATTTAACTTATCTACCAAACAATGTGAGATAAAAGAATGTCATGCACTAGTACCAAATAATATTTTAATAGGTATGTCGTGAATCAAAATCATGCCTCCATTACAGATTTTCATTTCCCCTCTATGGTCGGCCTAGATGCAGATGGCTCCAAAGTACAAATTTTCCCTTTATCTGCCTTGGCTAGTTCTATGCATTCACTTTTGTAATGGCCCAATTGGTTGTAGTTGAAACACTTCATTCCTTTCTTTTTCACAACCTTCTTTCCCTTATTGGTTCGATATTCATAAGCAAAGTGTCCTTTCTTGTCACACTTGAAGAACACAAGATTAGCCTTCCTTTTCTAGGCAGCTCCGCCCTTTTGAGATACCTTCTTCTGAAAGAACTTCCTTTTCTTGCCTTGACTACCCTGAGTCTCCACTGGCTTGTCCTTTTCAAATGTCAAAAATATTTCCTCATTCCTTGCTACCACCTCCACCACTACATTACTTGGATCCTAGAGATGCGGCATTGTCCCCCAGTGATTTCCGTCTTTACCCTTGGATGAACTTTTCATTTTTCTTAGTCACAATATCTATGTTGGCATATCCGTATTTGGACAATTCATCAAACTTAGTTGCATACTCCAGAGCATACATTTCTTCTTGCTTCAATTCCATAAGTTTTCCGAGTAAAGTTGACTTGGCTAACTCAGACAAGAACATTACCTCAAACCTATTTCTAAACTTAGCCCAAGTCAATTCCTCCTCTGGGATTCCTACAGTTACACTGTTCCATCAATATGAAGCAGCTCCCTAGAACTGCCTAGAAGCCAGCCTCCTCTTCTGCTCATCATTAAAGTCTAAATTAGCAAAAATTCATTCACAATGCAACAACCAATTCTCAACTTCGATGGCATCTTCTATTCCTAGAAAAGGCTTCCCTCCAAGACTGGTGTAATCACAGCTCAGCTTCGCATAGTTATTGGAAACTGGCACCACAGGATTAGCTCCACCCGCATTGGTAGAATTCCCTTCAGTCATACCAGCTGCAGCTCCAGGTTGCATCATATTGACAAAGAACTTATACATTATCCCTATATCCACTAGTAAGGTTCCAGCACTCAAGTTAGCACTTGCATTTGGATTGGCATTTTCCTGTCGACCCAGATTCCTTTAGATTCACCCCTCCATTTCCTGCTTCCATATCTTGTTTTCTCGTAATCTGCATATGAGCCTTAATAAGATACAGAAGAATGGTCTAAGAGAGAGAGAGGGGAGAATGCATACTTATATATAATGAATACAAGTACGTTAATATATCATTATAACACACCCCAATTTTATTCTCTGATTCATTTTGATTATGTTTTCAAAACTTTTTAATCTTTTAAATTTTCATAAACCAATGCTCTGATACCATGCTGCAATATCCTCTATTTTAACGTTCAAAACTATGTGCTACATAATGCTGTCATGTTAATTGTATTAGTAACATTAGAAGCACATGAATATGAAATTTTTCAAAACCCAATTCATTAAATAAACTTTCACATTTCATTTTAGAAATAAATTTTCACATTCATTACATAATCCCATTTGATCCCACATTCAGAGAAAATATAATAATTAAAAAATACTCTAAGAGTGACTTGTGGAGATGCCCCATGATTGATCAGAGCCTAATATGTGATGGTTATAACTTCTGTCATTGCATTATTCAAAAATGCATAATATAGCAGAAAATAAGAACTGTCGATTGTAACTAGCTTGTCTTCTGCACATCTCCGGGAGCTTATTTCTCTAATCTGGAAATCTCTACTTTCGAACTACTCAAATCAAATTTTGAGCACCTAAAAGTTTAAGGGGAAAAACTTTGGGTTGGAAAAAAAGTCTGGTGTGAATAATAATCTATGTTCTTGAACCAAAATAGATATTTAGTGAGACCATGCCGCTTAGCAGAACAGGGTTTCCCCTCACTAGTATCTTAACCTAATAGGCCATCACAAATCATGCACCTACATCCAAATGGTTAAAATAATCATAATATGACCACATACATGTATGCAACATGGGTAAGTCTGACTAATCTGTCTTGCTATGGCTAAGCATACCCAAGGTTTACCCTTTCCTAAAATTAACTATCTTTCTTAAATCATATGGACTCTCTTTCTCATATCTAATGACCACTTGTCTTAAATAATAGTTTTCATGAGATCACTACGAACCTATCAGTTTTCACTAACAATACTGTACCAGTCATAGTTTCTATGGGATGACTATGAACCTATTAGTTTTCACTAGTAACGTCTCTCAGTCATAGTTTTCATGGATCACTATGAACCTGTTAGTTTCTCTAACAACATATCTCTAATAATGTTCCTTCAATCATTTTCTTTGCATCAGTTCAAGGCATCCTAACACATTAGATCCATCTGATCTCCTAGATGTATTTCTACATACTTTGGAGTTAAATCTTACCATACTCACTATTAGGACTACCTAACTGATAATTCTGCCCTCCAATTCCAATACTGCAATGCTGGATCATAAAAATGTGAGAATAAAATGATAAAATATGAAACTTAACCAATCAAATGTAATAAGAACATATAACATCATTTATCAAAATATGTTCAATTCAACAATCATTGGCGTCACAAAATTACCTAACCTTAAGTAATAATTTCCTTTGGCAAATTCATATAAAACCTGGGCTAAAACACCATTTTATTTCCTTGAAAACATTCATCCTAATAAATAATTAACCTCTTTAAATCATTCTTAAAAAAAAGGAAAACCTAGCCCATTACATAACCAAAATCTTATGCCAATATTCTATCTTCCTTAAAATATCCCGTTCATTCATTCGGTATCAAAATGAGGCTGTTGCACCTCTGAAATAATTTGTTATCGAACCACAAAGTAAAGCTATTCAATTTGGAAAACTTGCGAGCATCCCTTGCTGCTAAAACATGATGTTGTAATCTATACCGAGTGTCAAAAACAGTCTTTCTAATTTTATATAGCATAAGGCAACAATGTCGAAAATAGGGGATATCTACTTTCCAATACACTTTGGCCATAAGTTTTGGTTTTCAAGACATAAGGCTTTTGTGCATTTAAAGTAAAAATATCAGCTTTATAAACCTATGACATCACTGCCCCAAAAACAAGGATATCAAAATTATAACCACTTGACATCAATGCCAAAAACATAATTATCAATATTGTTAACATACGACATTAATACTTTGAAAACATATTTGTCGAAATTTATGACATACGATATCATTGCCATAGGGCATGGATATTGAAATCAAATAAACTAAGGACTTTGAAAGTATATGAGACGTAGTAGTCAAACTTACGAACTTTCAAAATCACTGCTATAAAACTATAGTTTTCGAAAAATATATACTTGCGACATCATCTCTTTAAAAATATAGATGTCGAGATTGAAGACTGACGACATCAATCCTTTGAAAACATAGATACCAGCTTTAATATAAACACACAACAATGCAATAAAGCAAAGATGCCGAATGGATGGGGGTTGCAGGATGTCACCAATGGCATTTCTGTAAATAAGCATAAAATTGATTATTTTCCATTTAAAGCTATATCTTTTCCAACAAATATTGTCTCTTATCAAAAACTTATTAGATAACAAAGATTTTTCTATATCCTTTTTAGAAATTATTGGAAACATGCTTTACCTTCCCAAAATCATTTGCAAACCTCTTTAATTAATACCCTTAATTATATTAATTTAAATGCTTTTCTAGCATAACAAATTCATGGAAATTCATAACCACTTTGCAAACATCCTCAAAATCATAAAAACATAGAATTACTATGGCGCTTCACTTATAAAAATTTTGGGACCAAAATCATTATTTAATTATATTTAATAAACTAAACCATAAATAAACCTTTATTTCCTCTTAGGAAATTCATAAAATATACATGTAACCTTGAAAAATTATGAAACTAAAAACACATCACCAAAATAATGTTTTACACAATATATCCAAATTTCAAAGCGATTGGAGATTAAAAATTTCATTTTTACTCTTAAAATACATTGAAACAACTACATAAAAGTGCCAATAAATCATCATTCAACCAAATAATGATATATTCAACGATGACATGACATATTATCTCAAAAAAAAAAAAATCTGAAATCAATATAGATCCAAAAATAACCATAAACCTTCAGATGGGTACTATTATTCTCTTTAAATGGATAAATAAATTTAGATTTGTGGTTGTATGGTTTACTTAAGATTTAACTTTGAATTACTTTAGATTTCCTCTTCTTTTACCCTTAATAATTGTTGTCCTCTCTTTGCTTTTGTTTTTAACTAAAAACACAAATGAGAAATGAATGGAAAAGGAGTGGTTTAAGGAATGGAGTAAAGGGTGATTCCCATTATTTCCTTCCATTTCATGTTTGAAACGGTCTTATTAATTGATTTTACTAAAGCACGACCCATGTTAATTTACAAATCTCATCCTATTTATCACACCACACATTATTCTATTTAATTTACTCAATTAAGTCTCCTAAATAATGTTAAACAAAAAACTACGGGTGTTACAATTTTCCTTCATGCCCGCCTTTTGAATATAAGGCGTGCTTTGCTCAAGAACAAATATAAAAAGTGACTAGTCATCAAACGTTCAACTCTCTGGCTATCTAATGGATCAATCATGAAAATGATGAATCAACCGATTCCATCGAATTCACCTCCAAATCAAAGGTCGTCCTATACCTATCATGGCTATGGACTTAACATAGCCTAAGTTTTATTCATGAATCATGATCATTTCAAGTTCCCTCGGAATTAAATATATCAAATATCATAAATCAAGGTTATCCCATACTTGCTCAGGATTAAATCATCATACATCAGTGTCAATATCGTCTCGTGTTCTTCTGGGATTCAGATATCATGGATAAGTCAGATATCAGGTTATCATGAATCATTAATTGTAGAAGTACACTACCGTTGATTAGAGCACTACATATAAATCATTTAGTAGTACCTAACATTCCATCATAGGAGTGTCCGACTAAATCAAGGCAGTGGCATAATTCAGTATCGTTATCAAATTGTATTAAAGTCAAGAGGCATTTAAATCCCAAAGTTTAACTTCTGATCTCTTCGCATTACATAATCAGTATCCAATTTAGTTTCCAATCTTTCCGTATCACATAATCACATATCCCGTCTATTTTCTAATCTCTTTGGAACACATAATCATATATCCAGATTGGACATGATTCGCCCACTTTCTAGATATGGGACCCAATACCCCAACACGTCCATCCAATCATCTCCTATGGAGGGACTCGCTATTCCATACAAGTTCATCCACTCGCTCTTTCGTGAGGGTAACTAATTTTCAAGCACATCGATTCGCTCACTCTCCGGTGAAAGCACTTGCTTCCTCGTACAAATCCGTCTATTAGCTTTCCAACAAGGGGACTTTCACTTCACCGTCCATCACCCTATCGCTTCGGTTGAGGGAACCATATCCTTTCATTTTACTATATCCAGTTTAAGGAATAGCCACATTCCATTGGTATACCGTCATAATATCAACATAAGCTATCTTGTTCGAATGATTTCCAAATTGAATATCCATCATTTAATCATAGGTTTCAAATATCCATCGATCGTTGATAAAGTCCGAATCACATGCATCACACAAAAATCAAGTAATCTACTTCAATCAAGGATTTCCTCATATCTTAACCTAGAGCATGGCTTGGGATCGATAGAGATCCCTTACATCTGATAGCAGCCTTGAGGTTGTCCTTCACATTTTATTTAAAGTGAAATTAAAATACATGAAATAAATTCAATATCAATCCATCCTGATTATGGGATTACGACACCTGACCAAATTCCTCATCTGCGACTAGGTACACTTGCCACCAGGGGTGATTGCTTCCGCGGTACCATTGTGGTTTGGGCCCTCACATACTTTTATAGGTTGTTATTCAGAACCTGTTCCTCTATCAAGTCTCATAGATGACTTCATTCATTCATTTCATTCCATCTAGCTCATAGAATTGGCAAAACTTTCCATACCTTCTTTCCATATGTGTAGTCTCTCACTTAGTGGCTTTTTGCAAGGAATCTGGCCGAGATATCTATGTGAATCAATTCCGAGGTGTTGGTTAAATGTATGTAGAGGGAAATTTTGCCCTCCTTTATCGCTTCGGTCCTTCGAAGCTTTCGTTAGCTTTTTTCTTTTTTTTATCCTTCCTATATCATGTATTGGATGGTCTTCCATCTCCATAGCGTTTACCTCAGCATTCTCAGATTCTATGTCCTCTTGCTACAAATATCTCTCGGTTTTATGGATAAATATCTATAAGATCTACTGGGGATCCCTTTCTAAAGCTATCTTAAAATCGTTCTTACTGGAAAATTCATAAACCACCGCCATCAACACTATTAACGAGTCTGGTTTTTGCACTGCCGCGACTACTGCGTTGAATCTGGTTAAGTAAATCCATAGGGTCTTATCGGGCCTTTGTTTCATACTTGAAAGAGTCGTTACATTCTTTGGATGTGTTATATGAACCCTGCACTAGTTTATAAACTTCTCCACTAACCCGATCCATATGCTAATTGACTCATCCTCCAGTTGCCGAAACCATATAAGTGCTAAATCTATCAAGTATAATAGGACACACCATCACGTCACTTCCTCTAAAGCTCCCAAATCCATCCTTCCCTCATATGGCTCTACGATAGGTAGTTTGAAATCTAGGGAATCATAGCGAATCAAATGTTTTGGGTGAAAAGGTTTCTGTTCACGTCCTCCAAACACCAACCAAGAGCTCCACATCTGAGTACTTAACTTATCAACCTTGCTGGACGATCGCCTTGATCCAGTTTAAATCTTTGAGCCTCCATGTGCCTCTGATTCAGTTCTTCATCCTTTCCCCCATTCCGGTGGGGATTTCCTAGCTCTAACCCTTGTGGTGTATGTTCGTGTTCTGATCTCCGTTCCATGGCTAGAGATTATTCCTCAAACATGCTCCACGTTGTCCCAAATGCGAATCAACTATGCCCCCTGGGCCTTTTGACTTGGTATCGAGTTTTCTTGACTCGGTACTAAGTTGTGGCACTTCCAGGGGGTTTGTTTTGAACTATCATGCCCCACCTCTTGGTGCACTTATTTTGCCTTACGGCCTCTAATTTTGATTTCCATCTACTTTGGCTGTCCTTTTCTACTCATCCTTTTAAAGAACCCATCCATTATTTCCTCTTGTCTAGCTAGCACCCTAACCTGCATACTTTCCATCATTCTTTCCGTATCTTCCTTAGTCACGTAGATTGATGGATGATTCGAATTTAAAAAACACCACCTGGCTTCCTATATGCTCTTATTGACTTCCTCCAATGATAGCTCTTGTAGTATGTCTCATCATCTTCTCCAAATTAAATTTCAAGTTCCTCTTAGTTAAAGCACCAAAATTTTTAGATCAAAAATGGCACAAACACCCAATCAAATAACAAAGGTTTATAATGAAAGAAAAGAGATTAAAAAGGAGAAAAGAACACATAGTTTTTATAGTGGTTCGACAAATACTCTGACCTACATCCACTAGATCATTTGGCATTGATTGTGGTTTACTCCTACAATGTAGTTTTTACAACTCTTAACTTACAACTCAGTTATCAATTATGTAGAGTTCAGTTTAGAATTGAATAACTCAACTCGTATTGATTTAGAGTAGAGAAGAGAATAAATACCCTTTCCAATGTGTCTCCTCCTTGATTTATATAAAAAATCCACTAAAATAAGCTCCGAAATATGCTCCTCACATTCTCCACATCTAGCACGAATTTCTCCCAAAAATTAGTGCCTAAATCAGCTAGTGCTTCAACCCAAGTTAGACTTCAAACCTTGGTGCCAAGTAGACCCCAAGTGCCTTTCCTTGTCTTGATATTAACTTTATCTTGTTCCTCATCCTTTACCCAAGTTTTACTATCTATTCATGGGTTACAACATGGGTCCTAGTTGTAGAGGCCAAGTGTAGGGGGCCGATTTGTAAACCCTTCTCCAATTTTGGCTCTCTTAGTAGTGATCCATTTTACCAGTTCGCGATGTTTTCCAAGTCTTTAGGATCATTTGTTTATCATTCTTTAGTCTAGTTTAATCATTTAAGTCTATTCCAAGATTATGAAAAATTTGTCGATAACACACGTCATTAACAATATATCTAGGATAATTATGCCATGTGTTAAGACAGTAATATGCCACAATAGCAATATCTTGGCCGTCCATTTCTTTTGAACACAGCCTGTCAAAAGATCTAATGGCCTAAAATCTCTATAAATAAGCATATACCTCTAACTAAGAAGGGGTGAATTCCGAATTGTACTTCTTCATTTTTCGTTTTTTCTATCATAAGTAAAAAGCTTGATTTTAGGACTTTAATGGCCAGTTAGGTCAAATTGCAATTATGACTTTCTGACTTAATACTTTAACAAATGCCTATTTGCATACTTGACAATCTTGATCATGACGGTTAGCATGCTTTCCCATCAGTTTAATCTCTTGCCCAAGAATCATTAACTTATTTGGATAATGCATATTAGTGAAAATTAAAAACCGACCTAACCTTTTTTGGTGTTTTCATCAAGAGTTGAACTCAAAGAAAAACTAGTTATTTGACCTTTTACACTTAGAAAATGGGAAGAAGAGAAAATAAGATCAATCAGCAAGAAGAAGAGACCTTGCATCGTAGTGGACTCGAGGAAAATGTGATTCCTTAATGAAATATGGAAAACATTGAAATAGGGCAAGCATTAGTGCAAATAGTCGTTGCGAATGAGGAAATCTGCATCAAAACTTTGCAAAAGAAGCTTTAAACTATATACAAGTTAATTTAGATGCTAGTTTCTAAAAATAATCAAAAATGTCCAAAAGAACGAAAGGCAATAATGGGAAGGAAGCTGAACTAACCAAAAGAAATGTTGATTCATTGATCTAAGAAGCAGAATCATTGAGAAAAGTGCTTTATGCCTTAGAAAGAAAGGTGAAGGTACGAAGGTTCAAATAAAGCTAAATTTAAACTTAGGAAAAGAAGTAGTATCTTACCATCGAGTGACTCAAAAGGTGAATGAGAAGCCGAAGTCCCCGCTGGTGCAATCAGATAGTTGGACTTCTAAAAAGGAGTACATTCCAAATCTATTGAGTACCCTGTTTTACAGGTATGATGCGTTGTACTTAAGAGATTTGGAAAACAGGGTGGTCAAATATATGATATATACATATAGAACGAAAATGGATCCTAAATTCAATAGCAACTTTAAGGGTGTCCTATTTATCGAAGAAATCATGGATGTTCCATTACCTTCTTGTATCAAAACTCCTTTGACCAAATTTTATGGATTAACTAATGTAGATGACCATTTGTTGGCATCTGAAAGGAAAATGAACATATATGATGCTCCAGGAGTAGTGAGATGCGGATTGTTCCCCAATATATTTTTTGGCGCGGCTGCAAAATGATACCGTCGGTACCAAGAGAAGACCGTTTATTCGTGGAAGTTTTTTATTTTGAGTTTCCTGCATAGTTTTGTGCTTCTAAAGAGTGAACCATATGCGACAGTGTCTTAGCAAATAAAAGGAGAAGACGGGGAATTGTTGAGGGAATATATGAAAAGACTGAATACCGAGGCTGTTATCCCTAAAATATTCACAGGAATAAAAGTATGAAAGAAGGATCACAAGAGCATTGGGAAAGATTAGAAAGTATCAAGATAGTGTGGTTAACCATAGTATTCGTCAAGGTACTTTCGACGATGTCGAAGGCTATCTTTCAAATCCCATATGCAGGGTGTTACTCCAAAAATCCACCTTTTGACTTAGTCGAAAGATCTTTCAACAAAGACTAAGGAATGGGAGTTCAGAACAAACCTTTTGAAGGAGTCGAAGGGATGAAGTCATTAGAGTTTAACAGTACCAAACATTTCAAAGGAGTTGAAAGGTTCCATCTTTCAGTATCTAAAGAGTTCTTACCTTTCGAAGAGGATGAAGAAGCCAAAGCAAGTGTGAGCAACTCCATAGTGACTTTTTCAAAAGAATAGCAAGCCTTTCGAACCGTTAAAGCACATCTAGAATACCTTTCGATAATGTCAAAAGGTTTATGAAGAAAGTAGTTATTGCAAGTCAGCAAAGAATGAAAGACAACCTTTTGACAACATTAAAGGGAAGCACAACTTTCGACAACAATAAAATGAAGAGCAACCTTCTGACAAGATTGAAGGGTTCACAACAACCAAGTGAATAGCAACTTTCGAACAAGGTCAAAATGTTCACAGCAGTATAAAGAAGGAAAACCCTTCGAAAAAGTCGAAATGTTCATGAAGGCATAAAGAAAAGCTAACCTTTCGAAAATGATGAATGGTCCATGATAGCAGATGAAAGCAAACCTTTCAACAAAGTCGAAAGGTCCATAGCTGCATATAAAACGGAGCCCATCCGACCCAGTCGAGGGCATGAAGTCGAAAGGGGGTCGCCTACATCTATAAATAAGACCCAAGGGGTCATGTTTGGAGGTCATTCTCTCTCATTCTAGTCTTGTAACTTCTTAATCAAAGCATTGTAACCCTAATTGGGTGTTGATTTGGGGAATCTAAGAAAATAAAGCTTTTTCTTAGGTAGCGAGGGAAGTCCTAAGCTTGGTTAATTACTTTTCTGTTTACCTACATCTTTGCTGGATTAACTCCTATTTTCAAGTTTAACCTCATCGGAAGGTACTTGCCGACAAGGTCGACAAAACTCCTGCACAAACAACTACTGCAACCCTTTGAGGCCTATAACTCTACAATATGAACACTTCGACAAGGTCAACAACTTAATTGGTTTATTATTCACTAAAACCTTCTGAAATCATTGGCTCTATGGCCCAAATTTTTTGACAAGGTTGGCAGTTCATTATACTCAATCAACACCTATACCTTCCGAAGCTACATACTAAGTGACCTAACCCTTTGACAAGGTGGAGACCTACCTCATAACCATCAAAGTATATCAAACTCAGTTGAGCCTAAGCGAGGTTATCACGTTAACCTCTCGATAAGATTAAAACCAACCTCTAAAGGACCAACAGGGGAATTTAACCTAATTGATAGGAAAATGTTTGTAAGAGACATCATACAAGCTCAACAAGGTCGAAAGGTTAATCAATCCAAAGATTGAACCTTTGACATTATAGAAAGATCTGATCCAAGAATTATCAACAAGTAAAGCCAAATGTAAAGGCAAGTCCTATGGGAATCACGCACACTGTTCTTAAAAGAGGATATCCATCTTTCTTAACATTACGTTGGGGTGTTAACAAGAAATCTTGTTAACATTTTTGGCGCTAGAAGGAGGGCTCGAACCTCAGATCCCTAATCTCTTTTACCAAAGGTTAATAGAGTGATTTGATCAAAACGAAGATGGAAGGTGTTTGCACCAAAATTGGGAACAACACTCTTCGGATGTGTTTGAAGAGATAAAATGAAGAGAATAAATGTAAAATGAAGTAGATCTAACAAACACACCAATAAACATATAAGAAAATACATAGAAACACAGAGTTTTAGAGTGGTTCGGCGTATGGCCTCCGTCCACTATGAAGTTGATGATTTTATTGACTTTCACGTGCCGATTACAACTTATTGCAGCAGATTACAGCGGATTATAATGTGAAATTCATGTACAACAGCAGCTATGGAGTACAAAAATGGATTTGGTAGAGTCTGGACGTAGGAGAGTCAAAAGATCCCTTTTCTGTAGGCTTTGGGGTGCTATTTATAGGCGTAGGAGGCTGATATTTCGCTCAAATCTCGCGAGACTTTTTCTGGCATGTGGGAGGGCCCATTCGATCGATCTCACAAAGTTTCGGCCCGATCCGTGATCGATACGAACGAATTTCATATCCATCAAGATTTGATCCAATCGAGCTGAAATTTGACGTGAACCTTCCTTAGGTCGCACGCAAGCTCCTGTGAAAATTTCATAGCATTTGGACTTGTGGATTGTGAGATATGATCGATGCAAGTTGGATTTTTTCGGTCCGTGATCGATACGAACGAATTTCGTATTGATCAAGAATTTATCCAATCGAGCTGAAATTTGACATGAACCTTCCTCAGGTCGCACGCAAGCTCCTGTGAAAATTTCATAGCATTTGGATCTATGGATCTCAAGGTATGATCGATGCAAATTGGAGTTTTTCGATCCGTGATCGATACGAACGAATTTCATATTGATCAAGACTTGCTCTAATAGAGCTGAAATTTGGCATGAACATTCCTTAGGTCGTATGTAAGCTACCGTGAAAATTTGGTGGCATTTGGACTTGTATATCTTGAGTTATGATCGATGCAAGTTTGGATTTCTCAATCGTGATTGATCAATATCTTGAGAAAACGAACTTCGATTGACTTGAAATTTGGAATGTTGGCTTAATTAGCTTTTCTTGTTATGTCATATCAATTGTGGCTCGATCTGAACTCAAAATTTTTTACCGACGTCCATTGTAGACATATGCATTAATGATCTCCAGGACGAACCATCCTTGGTTTCTAGTCAAGTTCTTGGTGTCATGGCTTTGTAAAAAGGTGGGATAACATTTGCCCCCCAAAGTACGTCTTGTGTGAACATGACGTGCTTTGAAAATCTGCCATCTTCATTTTGAAAAGCTCTATCCAATTCACTGAGTAGTTGCTATCTTTTCATCAAAAGATGTTGCCTTTGGTTGATCTTCAGTGACGTAGTTGTCAAATTGTTGATTGTCAATGATCATGCAGTGTTTTGTTGTAACTGAGTGTTGGGCACTAGAGATTTGTTGTTCATCATTTTGATCGTCATCGGGTAAGCATTCAATTCATGGTAACTTAGAGAATTGAGTGTTAGTTTTGGCATACATGCATATATGTCGGCATGACACCTATTCATGTTTGCACATTTGCGGGTCATCATCAAGTTCTTTAGTTTTTGTTCGGATTGAGTTTGTATCGATCCTCTCCTGGATCGAAGTCAAATTTGAGTTGTAACAACGTTTGATGGTTGTTTTAAGTCCTTCCTTTCGTATCGATCCTCTCCTGGATCGATTTGAGATGTTAGAATGTATGCTTCGTATCGATGGATACGTAATATTGGGTCTTGGAATGATGGATACAAGTGTAATGCTTTGTGTCGATGGAGTCGAACGATCTAGACATAATCGTGCAGTGATGCTTCACGGAGGATATGCTACCTTTCATTCCCCTATTCAATAAGAATTCCCCACGTTAAATAGTCTTTGATAGGAGTCATCCATGACCCCTTTCCTGGATCCATCTCTAAAATCTAGTCGATCTTCATCTATCAGTGCTTGGAATAATAAGTATTTCAACTGGGACAATGTCTATTTGTCGCGCATCCCCAAAACTGGCTAGCTTGGCCATTGATTCGGTCTTTGCGTTTTGTTCTTTGAGGATTTGTGTAGTGGTGTAATACTTGAAGTCGGCCAGTATCTCTAGGATCCAATTGAGATAAGGAGCAAGACGTTGCCCCCTAGTCAGATAGTCCTCCCTGACTTGGCACATTAACTAGAAATCGTATAAGATATGTAAAGTTTCCATTCCTGGTCTTCTTGCAAGCCTCGGCGTGGCGACCAAGGCTTCATACCCAGCTTCGTTTTGTTACAGGGGAATTTGGGTTTCATGGTATAGCAGATCGATCATTCCTCAAGAGTCGTTAAAACGACTTTGATGTTAGAAAGCCGATTATTGGAAGTTCCATCTATGTATGTTCTCCATCGGTTGGATGGTTCTCTACTATTCTTCGGATAATCGTCTGATGCAGTGAATTCAGATATGAAGTACGCTAATATTTGACCATGGATAGCTCTCCGAGGGAGATAAGTGATATCAAATTGGCTTAGCTCGATATTCCATTTGAGTTAACCTTTTAGACATCTAAGGTTGCCATTGTACCTATCGTAACGGTTGGTCGATACAAACATTAGCAGGGTAAGCTTGTCAATGGCTAGCTTCCATCATATACTGGTCTTTTAGATTATTTTCTCTACACTTAGCATTGCAATGCTTATGGCGTGTGTTGACATGATCCAATTAAGGTATAGATCTTCACGATCCAACGTTTTGGGTAAAATGGGAGGTCTCTCTGAGCAATCTATTAGAGCTGCTTAGTTTCCTCGGTATATGGATGACTCTAATCTTCAGTATTTTCTGACAGTAGCCTCAATCCCACGAGAATCAATGACGAAACTTGAGAATTCTTCTTATATAATGCTGAAAGAGCATTTCAAAGGATCAAGTTTCATTTTATAGTTGTTGGAGAGCACTGAATATGTTTGCCAAGTCATCAATATGGTCATTCGATGATCGTGACCTCACGGGCATCTTAACCGCATATACATTCATCGATCGGCCGATCTGATTTAATCTCGTGCGTGCTCCAAAGTCTAGGGAATATCTCGATAAGTGGCAAGGTAGATAATGTTCGCTTTAATTTCGCACTCTATCCCGTTGAACCATGATATCAAGTTAACCGATGGAAGGCTGAGCTGTGCCGTATTCTGCATTCTATCCTAGTTCTTTCCTCTAGGTAGAATACTTCATTGCCTCGTCGACATTCACTTTGCTACTTATATCGTCATACTCCGGGCAAAAATTGAAGAGTGAATCGTCCAGTGAGATCCAATGTAGGATTGATGCTTCCCTTATCGAATCGGTAAGAATCGATGCATGGAAAGTTAGGTTGCACTCGTTGTGAATAGCTCGTTTAGTCGGATCATGGTAAGAGTCGAAGAATGAATGGTCGCATTGCATTCTTTTGGAGTTGGGCGATCAGCCACCTCCGTTTCAATTTACGTTCTCTAGTCAGATCTAGGGGCAAAGTTAGCTCAAATGCAGTTAGGACATGCTCATCCAGTCTCATGCTCTTCCTGGTGGATTGAAGGAAGGCGACGGAGGACGAATGGTCAAGTCACGCTCATTCGTTGTTCTATCCATGCTCCGGTGGTTGAAGGTATTCGATGAGCGCTCGTGTCACATTGACTTGTAGTCGAAAAGGATCGATATTAGCCATCAATTTAGCGACACAATGTAGAATGTACGGACCTCATTGCCTATCGATCCGTTGGTATGATATGAAAGGTGCATATCGATATTGCTCGTCGATCTAGTGGTACGATATAATTGGCTTCGCGTAACTTCGGGCATCATTCTAATTGGTTAGCATTAAGGCCTCCTTGCAGTCATTGGCTTAAGTTGTAAAGGACGCTAAGCTAGCGATGTAGTGAATCACCATTCTCTTCTTTCAATGATTTGTTCTTCTGCCCACAGTCTTGGGTTGACAGAGTTAGTTTGTGGACGGTCTAATTGCATCTATAGCGAGTTTATACTCCTCCCGTCGACTTTAGGTCGGAGTTGGTGAATGAATGGTCGGATCACATTCATTCATTTGTCTACGCTCGTAATCGTACTCTGGGGATCAGAGTTAGTTAAAGGGCCATTACTCACGCCTATTTTATGTTTACATCCCTGTCCACACTCGAGGACTAAGAATTTTGGCAGAAAATGGTCGAACCGCATTTTCCTTGATTAATTCCTCTGGCACTAGTCAATGGCGAAAGTCAAAGTGTAGTCAGTCACATTGCGACAACTTTAATTAGATGTTTCTCCTACTGAATTGGAGAAAGGAGTTGATTATCGGATGGTTAGGTCACATCCGTCCACGTTACATGCACAACCCGCCAGATCATTGGCTAGAGTTAGCGGATGAATGGTCGTGTCACGTTCATTTGCGATAGGATATGTAATCACATACATTTGGAATAAGACGTTCAGCTAGGTCTTTGCGAATCTGAATCTCCCTGTCGAATCAAGGAAGAAATTTTGTCTTTTTCGGTTGGAGTGCACCCCTATAAGATTATGTTATAGGTCCCATGCCGGGGATAAGTGTTGATGCATGAACGGTCATGTCGTGCCTGCTTAGTGCTAGATGGTCGGATCACATCCGATTTTTTATGATAAGTGTGCCCCCATGTTAGGGGAAGAGTTGGAAAGCAGACGGTCAAACCACATCCGCTTTTGGTACTTATATTCCTATCCATGCTTCGAGGATTGGAGTTGGTTGATGGGCGGTATGTGACACCCATTAGGTCTTTATACTCCAGCCTGTGCTTTCGGGACCAGAATTAGTTGATGTTTACAATCCAGTTCGCACTCTGGGAATCTGGAATTAGTTGATGGGTGGTTAGTCACACGCATTTGGCATTTGTGCTCCAGTCCGCGCTCTTAGAACTTGTAACATCCCGCCCTTTTGACCGCCCCCAGTCGGTAACTAAACCAACTTGAAACGTTCAAAATGACGGATTGTTATTTAGTTTATAGAGTTTAAACAGAATCAGCCACAGTATCACAGAATAATAATAATAATAGTATTTCGCAATAAAGATTTTTTTTACAAATATTAGAGTTTATACAATGCATTAAAGTTATATAACGGAATATTTCTTTAAAATACAAAATCTCCGAACTAAAGTGAGCGTTTTACCCCTCTCTCTAACTTCGCTGCCCAAAAATCTTCAAGCTGCAAAACACTCGGTCTGACCCGAATATTACATTCAAAAGAAAATAATACACGGGTCAGTCTAATTCAAACTCAGTTATTAGTGCATAGAGGCAATAATAATCAAATAACAATTAGACGACAGTCAAAATAAATTCACCTATCCGATCCTTTTTATAAAGAAATCAGATAACGGTAAATATAACACTTAACAGTGTTAAGCAACAAATCAGCAAATTTAAATTATCAACGAAGATAAATGAAAAGATCATCAATGAAGGTAATTTAGGAAAACAACAGAATTGCTTAAGCGGCAATTAACGACAAAATCTAATTATTAAATAAATAATTAGAAACTCATAATCTAATTATCAAATAGATAATTAGATAGCAACAAAACGATAAAATCAAACCAAATCAATATACAATTTCAAAATATTGAATTGGACACGGAAAAAAATTTAAGCAATTGAAATATCAATTCAAAACGTCAATCCTATGTGGCTGCAGTACACGCATGCGTGTACTGCCTCGCCACTACAGTATAAAATGTCATCATAACTCCAACTATTGACAGCAAATGTCAATTCTGTGTGGCTGCAGTACACGCACGCGTATACTGCCTTGCCACTACAGTAATGAAATACACAAAAGATCAACGAACCAAAATCAATGGCATCAACTCAAAACAAATGAACCAGACATCCATCAAACAGTGCATAGTGCCTTGAAGATCTTGAAGAAAGCTCAGGTGAAACAAGAACAATGAGTGGAACTGAACACCCAATGAATCAAATGACACATACACAAGAACCCAACTAGTGATACAAACCAAACTACAGCAGAGGAATAATATGAGCAATGCATGCTACATGAAGACTAGGCAACATGACTCACGTGGGACTGCACATACAACCAGGCGCGGCTATCATGACAACAAGGATGATAGGGATAAGCAGATGTAAGCAAAGAAATGACACACGTATATGCAGTGTATAACAAAGTCGAGTCTCGAAATACATATACAGTGGCAACATGAAACTGCAAAAGATACCACATGTATGTAATAGTGCAACAGGACAGTGCAAACTACTATGACAACAAGTATGACTGGGATGCATACATGAACCAGAGATCAAGTTATAACATGGCAAGTGCAGACTCAAGTGATACATGAATATACATGTATCGTAATGCAGCAGTAGCAAATGTTCAAGATAGAAGGCAAAATCGATAACAGACTCAAGTGCATATACACTACAGGTAAAATGAAATGGATAGAGCAATGTGAACAAGTAAAGATGCAAAACAATACACCTATACTAGGTACAGGTCGAAAGTGTAACCATGGATAAAATTCACAAATTTCCAACATATAAAACAGTGATCACTACATGCATCAACTAACATTACAGGCATCTTGACAACAAAGCACTGCAAACTACAAAAACTCGAGTGATACAAGTTCGAATAAATACTCGATGTAACTACATAATGTCTCAGGACATGCATTGATGTATAGCTTACTGGTGTTAGATATGCAAAGACAAAAATGGATGTGCAATGCAACTGAACACGGCAGGGACAGAGAATGCAAATATAATATGCTACCGACCTCAAGGAGGACGCAAATGACTCTAGCATGAAAATATAACATGCAGTGCAAAATGGATGGTAGCAGTGATGCAAAATCACACCAAAACAGAATTCCAACATCAAAAAAATGCCACATTTTGAAACAAGGTCAGAGATATACTGGCCAAAGCTAATACACGATCAAGTACAAGCCGAGGAGAAAATCAAGTTTAATTGATCAAGACCAATATCCACAGAAAATGCTCAAAGTCATCTGCAGTTCAAATCAAACTATGCCAAAGTTACAGATTCCAACAACTATTCAAAGCCGTGGTGGTCAGGGCTAGAATAGAACAAAGTTAGAGGTAGTATTTTCAAAAACCAACAAAGAAATTAAAGCAACTGTTAATGATCGAATACATATGGAGCTACAGACTAACTTGTATCATAAACAGCTTGAAAACAGTGAAGTCAAAATTCAATTGGTATAAGAAAATAACCAAAAGCAATAGCAGTCTTGAACAAAAACAACTGCAATTTGAATCAAAGTCAGGTTATATCAAAAAAAAAAAAAACCCAAGTCGAAGCAGACACAAAATGTCATCACAAATCATCATGGTCGAAGTCAAAAGGAACATAAGTAAAAAATCAAATAAGTCAAGTATGCTACTGGATGAACATACAAACAAAAATCACCAGCAAAACCAAAACAGTAGCAAGTTCAACCACGACCGAAGTCAGGCATCATCACATATACAATATCACAAAATTTAGTCTGTAAATTTATTTTTTCTCAAACCAAAGACAGCCTCGAAGACAACAAGACAACGAAATCAACATCAGAAACTCCAAGCAACCGAGTAAATCACAAAAGCACAAATTGGAAAAAAAAATCACAAAAATCACCAAATTCGACTTAGATGTGAGTGAAATTTAAATCACTCACCTTTGTATGAAGCGGTCGCGAGCGAGGCGAAGGAATCAAATCGATCGAAGAAACCGTAGCCGAATCGAAGCAAAGACGACCGATTGACAAAGCGAAGGAACGAGAATCATCTCGAGAGACGGTGATTCCAAAAATCGCGAATCCCTAATATCAGACCAGAGAGGAAGGAGAATGAAGAGAGGCCGCCATTTTTCTTTTTTCTTTTGAACGATGAAGTGAAAAAGAAGCTCGGTTGAAAATAAAAAGAGGAGACAGCGTACGTGATTAACAGAGAAAAGTCGTTGATATTAACGTGCCTACCTTACCTCTATAGTGTTTTGATTTGAGGCCAAAGAGTGTTGATGTTGACCCATTTAAATTTTTAAATGTAAATTGAATTTGATTTAATTTCAACGCGTTTATACGTCGTATGTTTACACAACAACTCTGATAAATACGAAATTTGAAATCCGGTAATAATTCGACATTACGGACCCAATGGAACTGGTTTCGTCGAATTCCGAGACTGTACCTCGGAAGGCTATTTTTAAATTCAATTTAAACGATAAAATTTCAAAACTGAACAAATAACTTTCTAATTCAATTCTGAAGCTTCTATTATCTTCAGTATTATCAATATGAATATTACAAGCCTTTGAAATATTTTTAATCAGCTCAAAATTGAAGATTCAAATTTTATTCAACTTTTAATAGATTAAAAATTCTAAAATTTAATCGCCAAATTCAAAGTTATATTGAGAATTCTAACTAAATCATCATTCAAATATTTAAAATTTATTAAGTACTTTCAATTTAAATTGTTCAAAATTCAGGGTCGTTACAATCTTCCCCCCTTAAAAGAATTTCGTCCCGAAATTATAAGTTAGGAAAAATGATTGTTAAAATCTCACCGATATTTATACCCTACACAATTTTACCATGCTCGAAACTTATTAAAAATAAATAAATATAGGATTCATTCCATTTGTTTTATCTCACTAGCTTTGTTCATTATCTTCTTTGTTCATTGATTTCTACAATCAAGACGCAAAAGTCTTTTACCAAAATTTTCGACTTACAAAACTCAGATTTAAACTTGAAATTCTTCATGTTAGAAATTTGCATATTACATCTTTTCCAAAGCTGTGGACTTTCAAGACATTTTAAAGATCTTCTTCCTTAGTTCATTTGGTTGGAATTATGTAATTCTAATTTCAGACTATTGATTTGCTATTTAAAGTTTGAAAATACTTGCTAACTCGAAATTTAACAAGTCTATCGTCGTTCTTACAGACATTAGGCATACGCTGGCCAGGCACAGGACTAAAAATCTCCAAGTACTAAATATACTTTCTTCAACTCCCAGTGAAATACTTAAACATATTTTTAAAATGGATATGGAAAGCACGTTCCCCCACGGATCATAGTTACCCGGTGGTTACGCTAGTATCCCAGTAGAATCGCTTGTAATCTGTAGATTTCACATATCTTGAATTTCGCCATGGTTGTTGCCATAGATCGCAGTTCACACGGCGGTTATGCCACTATCCCAGTGGAATCGCTTGTGACCGTAGGCATCTCGCCCCTCGAATTTCGCTTTGGCATCTAGATCGCAGCTTACGCGGCGGTTGTGCCACTATCCCAGTGGAATCGCTTGTAACTGTAGGCATCACACCCCTCAAATTACGCTAGCATACATCATAATCAATCAACATGATCCTATCACGAGGGATTCTAATCCAAATGGACACTCCAACTTATGGAAATTCTACGTAACTACGAATTTCAAATGGACACTCATACCGAGTTCCAACATCTTCACAAATTTTCAATGGAAGGTACTTTTCCATATCCTCAGTTTAGAAAACATAATGTCATATATATAGTACTTCATTTCACATTTCGTACATATCATATCTATGTAAACTTACATAGGATTTCCATAACAATTACTTTCCAAACTGATGGTTTTCGAATTTACTACATTCTCATATATAAGTTTCGAAAACCACAACATCCCATACCCATAACAGATAGAGGATTCCTGAATTTTCCATCTCGTTACCAATTTAAAATTTCCCTCTAAATCGATTTGGAAGTTTAAGGTTATCTCAAACCCAATTCATATTCATAATTCAATTTATTATCGGCTCCACACTCGCTTTGGATTTCACGTTACATCGTCAATTCTCAACATATAATTGATGTCTACCGATATATAACCTCTGAGCTCGTACGTCTCAGAGAAGGGTGTATATAGCTAAGAGAATAAATTCTCCGCCACCACAGATATATATTTTTGATAGAGATCAATTGCTATGTCATCAATTCACAATGTTAGACATACAATCCAAATCGACCATCCCGAATTCAAAACTCAACTTATATTGTTTATGTTGTCGAAGTTAAACTCAATTTAACTCAAGATTCAATCTTTTTGAAAAATTTCAAGTTGAACTAATTGTTCAAATTTCCCATTAATATCTTTACAAGATATGTAATTTTCCACACTTAACCACTTGAAACAAATTTCAAATATTCACTTTTCAATTTATCTTTAAAAGATAGAATTTCAAACCTTTCATTTCATATTGGAAAACATTTCCATACTTATTTAATAATAAGTAATTCACAAATCCATTTATTTTCAACACTTGGAAAATATTCAATATACTTAAATCATAATTAAGTATATATTTCATTCTTTAAGGAAAGCATTCTTTTAAACACCTTTATTTGAGTCAAAACGAATGTTGCGTAAAACATCGTTACGACAACTCAAAATCACTAGTATAGGGATTCGAATTTAAGATAGATATATAAATCCCAATACTATATAAACATTTCCTTTCGGAAACCATTTACTATAACAACAGTGTTATAGTCCACCATTTCCTTATTTCTCGAAAACGTCTATTTCGACAATGAATGTTGAAATCTATGTATTCGATACTTAACACATTTTAAAACATCTTTAAAACCATTAATTTCATTTCATAATATCACTTCCCCAAAAAATATCCTTTAATATATTATTCATTGTCCAAAATCGTGAATATACTTCGTTAACTAATTTCATCATTTCTACACATTTTATTTTAAAGGATTATCCACTGTCCAAAATCGTGGATATAACTCCTCTAATAAGCTATAACAATTTACTTATCAAATTCCAAGTTATAGTTCAATGATTCCCTTGGCTATAACTAAATTGACATGTCATTTTATCTCCCAATTATTACTTTGGAGATATTCAACGTATTTGATTTAAACCAGTTCATTAATTCACTTAACTTATATTTTATTTTTCATAAATCTCAGCAATTCGATAATGGGTTTTTCGAATGATCGGGACTCAAATCTAAGGAGACCTTACCGAAGAGAAACTATCGTAAACCTAAATTTAGAGAGGGGAATTTCCGAAAAGGATTTGAATTTTCAAAATACCTTTTATTTTTCAAAAAAAACAATTTTATACTTCTTTAGATTTGAAAAACGCTTTCTTTAAAGTGATCCTAGTGACTATTCATATTAAACATCATAAACTAAGCTTTGTATAAACCAAAGCTTTGATACCACTTTGGACATCCCGCCCTTTTGACCGCCCCCAGACGGTAATTAAACCAACTTGAAACGTTCAAAATGACGGATTGTTATTTAGTTTATAGAGTTTAAACAGAATCAGCCACAGTATCACAGAATAATAATAATAGTATTTCACAAGAAAGATTTTTTTTTTACAAATATCAGAGTTTATACAATGCATTAAATTTATACAACGGAATATTTCTTTAAAATACAAAATCTCCGAACTAAAGTGAGCGTTTTCCCCCTCTCTCTAACTTCGCTGCCCAAAAATCTTCAAGCTGCAAAACACTCGGTCTGACCCGAGTATTACATTCAAAAGAAAATAATACACGGGTCAGTCAAATTCAAACTCAGTTATTAGTGCATAGAGGCAATAATAATCAAATAACAATTAGACGACAGTCAAAATAAATTCACCTATCCGATCCTTTTTATAAAGAATCGGATAATGGTAAATATAACACTTAACAGTGTTAAGCAACAAATCAGCAAATTTAAATTATCAACGAAGATAAATGAAAAGATTATCAATGAAGGTAATTTAGAAAAACAACAGAATTGCCTAAGCGGCAATTAACGACAAAATCTAATTATTAAATAAATAATTAGAAACTCATAATCTAATTATCAAATAGATAATTAGATAGCAACAAAACGATCAAATCAAACCAAATCAATATACAATTTCAAAATATTGAATTGGACACGGAAAACTATTTAAGCAATTGAAATATCAATTCAAAACGTCAATCCTGTGTGGCTGCAGTACACGCACGCGTGTACTGCCTCGCCACTACAGTATAAGATGTCATCATAACTCCAACTATTGACAGCAAACGTCAATTTTGTGTGGCTGGAGTACACGCACGCGTATACTGCCTCGCCACTACAGTAATGAAATACACAAAAGATCAACGAACCAAAATCAATGGCATCAACTCAAAACAAATGAACCGGACATCCATCAAACAGTGCATAGTGCCCTGAAGATCTTGAACAAAGCTCGGGTGAAACAAGAACAATGAGTGGAACTGAACAACCAATGAATCAAATGACACATACACAAGTACCCAACTAGTGATACAAACCAAACTACAGCAGAGGAATAATATGAGCAATGCATGCTACATGAAGACCAGGCAACATGACTCATGTGGGACTGCACATACAACCAGGCGCAACTATCATGACAACAAGGATGACAGTGATAAGCAGATGTAAGCAAAGAAATGACACACGTATATGCAGTGTATAACAAAGTCGAGGCCCAAAATACATATACAGTGGCCACATGAAACTGCAAAAGATACCATATGTATGCAATAGTGCAACAGGTCAGTGCAAACAACTATGACAACAAGTATGACTGGGATGCATACATGAACCAGAGATCAAGTTATAGCAAGGCAAGTGCAGACTCAAATGATACATGAATATACATGTATCATAATGCAGCAGTAGCAAATGTTCAAGATAGAAGGCAAAATCGATAACAGACTCAAGTGCATATACACTACATGTGAAATGACGTGGATAGAGCAATGTGAACAAGTAAAGATGCAAAACAATAAACCTATACTAGGTACAGGTCGAAAGTGTAATCATGGATAAAATTCACAAATTTCCAACATATAAAACAGTGATCACTACATGCATCGGGGAACGTTACAGGCATCTTGACAACAAAGCACTGCAAACTAAAAAAACTCGAGTGATACATGTTCGAACAAATACTCGATGTAACTACATAACGTCTCAGGACATGCATTGATGTATAGCTTACTGGTGTTAGATATGCAAAGACAAAAATGGATGTGCAATGCAACTGAACACGGCAGGGACATAGAATGCAAATATAATATGCTACCGACCTCAAGGAGGACGCAAATGACTCTAGCATGAAAATATAACATGCAGTGCAAAATGGATGGTAGCAATGATGCAAAATCACAACAAAACAGAATTCCAACATCAAAAAAATGCCACATTTTGAAACAAGGTCAGAGATATACTGGCCAAAACTAATACACGATCAAGTACAAGCCGAGGCGAAAATCAAGTTTAATTGGTCAAGACCAATGTCCACAGAAAATGCTCAAAGTCATCTGCAGTTCAAATCAAACTATGCCAAAGTTACAGATTCCAACAACTATTCAAAGCCGTGGTGGTCAGGGCTAGAATCGAACAAAGTTAGAGGTAGTATTTTCAAAAACCAACAAAGAAATTAAAGCAACTGTTAATGATCGAATACATATGGAGCTACAGACTAACTTGTATCATAAACAGCTTGAAAATAGTGAAGTCAAAATTCAATTGGTATAAGAAAATAACCAAAAGCAATAGCAGTCTTGAACAAAAACAACTGCAGTTTGAATCAAAGTCAGGTTATATCAAAAAAACCCAAGTCGAAGCAGACACAAAATGTCATCACAAATCATCATGGCCGAAGTCAAAAGGAACATAAGTAAAAAATCAAATAAGTCAAGAATGCTACTGGATGAACATACAAACAAAAATCACCAGCAAAACCAAAACAGTAGCAAGTTCAACCACGACCGAAGTCAGGCATCATCACATATACAATATCACAAAATTTAGTCTGTAATTTTTTTTTCTCAAACCAAAGACAGTGTCGAAGACAACAAGACAACGAAATCAACATCAGAAGCTCCAAGCAACCGAGTAAATCACAAAAGCACAAATTGGAAAAAAAATCACAAAAATCACCAAATTCGACTTAGATGTGAGTGAAATTTAAATCACTCACCTTTGTATGAAGCGGTCGCGAGCGAGGCGAAGGAATCAAATCGATCGAAGAAACCCTAGCCGAATCGAAGCAAAGACGACCGATTTACGAAGCGAAGGAACGAGAATCATCTCGAGAGACGCTGATTCCGAAAATCGCGAAGCCCTAATATCAGACCGGAGAGGAAGGAGAACGAAGAGAGGCCGCCATTTTTTTTTGAACGATGAAGTGAAAAGGAAGCTCGGTTGAAAATAAAAAGAGGAGACAACATACGGGATTAACAGAGAAAAGTCGTTGATATTAACGTGCCTACCTTACCTCTACAGTGTTTTGATTTGAGGCCAAAGAGTGCTGATGTTGACCCATTTAAATTTTTAAATGTAAATTGAATTTGATTTAATTTCAACGCGTTTATACATCGTATGTTTACACAACAACTCTGATAAATACGAAATGTGAAATCCGGTAATAATTCAACATTACGGACCCAATGGAACTGGTTTCGTCCAATTCCAAGACTGTGCCTCGGAAGGCTATTTTTAAATTCAATTTGAACGATAAAATTTCAAAACTGAACAAATCACTTTCAAATTCTATTATGAAGCTTCTATTATCTTCAGTATTATCAATATTAATATTACAAGCCTTTGAAATATTTTTAATCAGCTCAAAATTGAAGATTCAAATTTTATTCAACTTTTAATAGATTAAATTCTAAAATTTAATCGCCAAATTCAAAGTTATATTGAGAATTCAAACTAAACCATCATTCAAATATTTAAAATTTATTAAATACTTTCAATTTAAATTGTTCAAAATTCAGGGTCGTTACAGGACTAGAATGAGTCAGTGTTTTATATTCCAATTCATGCTCTGTGAATCTAGAGTTTGTTGATGTTTATACTCCAGTTCGCACTTTGGGAATCTGGAGTTAGTTGATGTTTATACTCCAGTTCACACTCTGGGAATCTTGAGTTAGTTGATGTTTATACTCCAGTTCGCACTCTGGGAATCTGGAGGTTGTGGATGTTTATACTCTAGTTCGCACTCTGGGAATCTGGAGTTTGTGGATGTTTATACTCCAGTTCACACTCTGGGAATCTGGAGTTGATGTTTATACTCCAATTCACACTCTGGGAATTTGGAGTTAGTTGACAGATGGTCGGTCAGTCACATTTGTTTAGACTTTTTAGGAGGTCGTTCACACTTTGGGAACGATGAATTTATCGGGATCGTGGATGGTCGAATCACATCCACCCCAAGTTAACAAGCGAGGTCGTTAGATGGACGGGTCCATCCTCCTCTAACTTGGTTAGGATACGGGCGAAGTCGTTAGGTGAACGGATCCACCCTCTTCGAAACCGCATTTATGAGTTTTAAACCCCAATTTGCACTCCGGGAGTTTAGAGTTGGCCGACAAACGGTCAATTACATTTGTTTAGGCATTCGGATTGCGTTCGCACTCTGGAAATGACAGAATTATCAGGATCGTGGGTGGTCAATTCACATCCATCCCGAGTCAATAAGTGAGGTCGTTAGATGGACGGGTCCATCCTCCTCAAACTTGGTCAAGATACGGGCGAAATCGTTAGGTGGACAGATCCACCCTCTTCGAAACCGCATTTATAAGTTTATACTCCAACTCGCACTCCGAGAGTTTGGAGTTAGTTAAAGGATTGTCGTGTATCAATCCTTTTTTGGCTTTAGTGTGGTGACTTGTCCCCATGCTTAGGGTTTCATTTAGCAAGTGATCGATGGGATCTCGATTACTTGCCACTTATCTGCTATCAACGAAGGATGAGATTTAGTTTATGGACAGTTGAATCGCATCCATGTTCATTTGGATCCCGGTTCTGCCAAGCCTAAGGAGTAAGATTAGTGTTCTGGCAAGCTTTGAGCTCGAGCAGAGGAGAGGATGGCTGAACTACATCCACTTTGAATTGTGTATTTTCCCTTAATTTGGGGGCAAGAGTTGGAGGGCAGACGGTTGAGTCACGTTCACTTTACGCTTTGCGCTCTTCCAGTTGAGTTGAGGAAGAGAGTTGGAATGATGGCTCGTGATGGTTAGCGAGTAAGCAGTCGGTTGTTGATGACTATAAATTGAGGGTTGGCCCCGTGATAAAGTCGGTTTAAGGCATGATTGTTTTGTCGAATCACAGATGCAAACTGGGGAGTGAATGGTCAAATCATGTCCATTTTAAATATGTGTTCTTAAATAACCCCAAGTGTCCAATGCAGGATTGGATGCATGGACGGTCATGTCACGTCCATCTTTGGTGTGATTTCGATTTTACTGGGCATCAGAAGAAGCATAAGTATTTTGGCAAGCTTCAAGTAAGTGATGGAGAGTGCATGGTTGGGACATATAACTCCAAGTCTTTCCCAGATCTCCAATTAAATTGCATGGGCATATGAGTGGATGGTCGGTTGCATCCAATTTGTACTAGAGTCCTGAACTTGTCGGTCTCTTCTGCTTTGATGCCCTGCCCCCAAGTCAGGTGCATATAGCAGCCGACGAGTGGTTGAATCATGCTCATTATGATGATACCTCAATGATTTGATCATAGCCCAAGGAGGTTGTTTTGCACCTATCCTTAAGTACTCGGTTACCTGCATCATTTGCAAGTAGTTTAATTCAAGTCGGTCATATTTTGCAACATAAAAGAAATAGAAATAATTCAAAAGAGATCAGATTGAATCTCGTTGATAAGTGAAGCAATGTCGTATGCTTGCTACTGCACTTTAGTCCAGCCCTTCTTAGTTGGAAGTCTAATGCAAGTGGTTCATTTTGATCAAAGTTCTTGATTGATAGGGATCGTAGGTTCCTGGCCCTTCGTTTTATGGGGTTCGAACATATTGTCAGAGCTATCCTTTCCAGAGCAGCCTTATGGTGTTGGCATCCTCGGTAGCCATCTAAAGAAGAGGAGCTTCTCGACTTAGAGTATGGAGTAGGTTTCCTTCTTATCTTATGACATGGATTTTTCATCTAGTTCATCAACTCAACATTAGATACGATATAATAGTGTAGTTGGTGGTGGCTATCTGCCAGTTCTTTTATCGAACTGATTGACAGTCTTCTTTGAGGCATAAGGGGGGCACATCTGCATTAGATGGCATTCATCACTCTTCGTGGAATCCATTCACCACTCTCACTTCATGAGATAGTTTCGGAGGTTGAATTTTCATAGTACACTAACATAGTCAGCATGCTGTTTTTTTGCTAGAAATTTTGCATGTAGGATGGTTTCAATGAATGGGTCCTGACTGGGAAAGATACTAAAATCAACATTATCAAGTTCATTTTAAGGCTACAGGGTCTTGCATACTAGTGAATGATGTATGCCCAATTTCCCAATGTTCGAGCGGCTGGTAATGTCGATTGGATGGTGAGTAGATTAAGATAGGCTCATAGATTGGTGATTATTCCTAATTTTTACCAGGAAAGAGGCCCGTATAAGATAGTAAGGAAATCCTCTTAAGGTTATATGCCATGCTTTTGGTCATATGGACATGGAATGATTAAGATGTGGGCATTTGAAGATGGTTCAATGGTGACCAGTTATGTTTTGAGTTGGCAGAGTAGACAGTGTAGGGAAGTCGTCATATTAGCCATCATGCCATAGTTGTCAGTTCAGGAGTTTTAAAAGCTGGTCAATTGTGGGAAGTTGCAGTCCGCCATAGAAGCATGATACATTAATCAACTTCAGTTCCTGACATATTAGCTAGGTTTTCCAGCCTCTTAGGGCATCGGTTGAGTAGTATTTCAATACCCATTCCTCGATTGCAATTCAACAATTGCTGCTGTAATTTCCAATGTCCCGTCCAGTCATGGAACGATCAGAATGTTTCTTTACTAAGTTGAGTTTTGAATTAACTATGCGGGTGCTCTGCGCTGCGGCCAGGGTTCGGGGATCGATGTGAAATGCAACTGGCTGGATTGATCTGCACTTCATATCCATCATTTCGTATCGATCGAATTTTGTATCGATCAGTTTTCGTGTCGATCTAACGTCGTATCGATCACTTTTTGTATCGATTATTGTCGCTCCAACTTGATGGATACGAATAGTGGTTCCATGATGGATACAAAGTGATGTTTACTTGATGGACACGAACTAACGTGCCCTGATGGATTCGAACAAGGTCTTCCAGGATGGATACGAAGTAGCGCTCCCCGATGGATACAAAATAGTCAATAGGTGATCGATACGAAGAGAGACAACCTGCTGATGGATACAAAATCAACCGATGCGAAATGATAGGTTGTGACTTCAATCTATTCGAAATGATGGATACGAAAATCACCACATTTACTGGATACGAAAGCATGGATATGAAAATCACCATAACTGGATACGAAATCATGGATATGAAAATCACCACATTTACTGGATACGAAAGCATGGATATGAAAATCACCACATTTTCTGGATACGAAAACATGGATATGAAAATCATCACATTTTCATGAATACGAAAACAAGGATATGAAAATCACCACATTTTCTGGATACGAAAACATGGATACGAAAATCATCACATTTTCATGAATACGAAAACATGGATATGAAAATCACCACATTTTCTGGATACGAAAACATGGATACAAACATCATCACATTTTCATGAATACGAAAACATGGATACGAAAATCACCACATTTTCTGGATACGAAAATCATCACATTTTCAAGAATACGAAAACATGGATACGAAAATCATCACATTTTCAAGAATACGAAAACATGGATACGAAAATCATCATATTTTCTGGATTCGAAAGTATAGGTACGAAATGCAACATATTTTCTGCATTCGAAAATATGGGTACAAAAAGCAACATATTTTCTGCATTCGAAAATATGGGTACGAAATGCAACATATTTTTGCATTCGAAAATATGGGTATGAAATTCCTGATGAATATGGTTCCTCTTAGATCTGGAGCAATCTGAATAGAATAGAAGGAACCACTGAACGATAGATCTGGATCTTCTCCTTAGATTTATGCAATCCGGTATCGAAAGTAGATCCAAGGAACAGGAGAAAAACTGGGTTTTTTCTCAATGAAAGCACCAAGGTGTTTGCACTAAAATTGGGCACAACACTCTTCGGATGTGTTTGAAGAGATAAAATGAAGAGAATAGATGTAAGATGAAGCAGATCTAACAAACACACCGATAAACATATAAGAAAATACACAGAAACACAGAGTTTTAGAGTGGTTCGGCGTATGGCCTACGTCCACTATGAAGTTGATGATTTTATTGACTTTCACATGCCGATTACAACTTATTGCAGCAGATTACAGCGGATTATAATGTTGAAATTCATGTACAACAGCAGCTATGGAGTACAAAAATGGATTCGGCAGAGTCTGGACGTAGGAGAGTCAAAAGATCCCTTTTCTGTAGGCTCTGGGGTACTATTTATAGGCGTAGGAGGCTGATATTTCGCTCAAATCTCGGGAGAATTTTTCTGGCACGTGGGGGGGGGGGGCCCACGCGATCGATCCCACAAAGTTTCGGCCCGATCCGTGATCGATACGAACGAATTTCGTATCCATCAAGATTTGATCCAATCGAGCCGAAATTTGGCGTGAACTTTCCTTAGGTCGCACATAAGCTCCTGTGAAAGTTTCATAGCATTTAGACCTATGTGTTGTGAGACATGATCGATGCAAGTTGGAGTTTTTCGGTCCGTGATCGACACAAACGAATTTCGTATCGATCAAGAATTGATCCAATCGAGCTGAAATTTGGCATGGACCTTCCTCAGGTCGCACGCAAGCTCCTGTGAAAATTTCATAGCATTTGGATCTATGGATCTCAAGATATGATTGATGCAAATTGGAGTTTTTTAGTCCGTGATCGATACGAACGAATTTTATATCGATTAAGACTTCCTCTCATCAAGCTGAAATTTGGCATGAACATTCCTTAGGTCGTATGTAAGCTACTGAGATAATTTGGTAGCATTTGGACTTGTGGATCTTGAGTTATGATCAATGCAACTTTGGATTTCTCAACCGTGATCGATCAATATCTTGAGCATACGAACTTCGATTGACTTGAAATTTGGAATGTTGGCTTCATTAGCTTTTCTTATCATGTCATATCAATTTTAGCTTGATCTGGACTCGAAATTTTTTTACCGACGTCCATAGTAGACATATGCATTAACGATCTCCAGGACGAACCATCCTTGGTTTCTAGTTAAGTTCTTGGTGTCAGGGCCTTGTCAAAAGGTGGGATAACAGAAGGAGTCATGAATAATATTGATATCTCAAACGAAGAAGTTAAGCCACAATCAACTTTGGAAAACGATGTAGTCCCAAACTTCAACTTGGAAAATATGGAAATTGGGAAACCTTCGACCTTAATGAGGTTAGAAAACAATGAAATTAAAGTTCAGAATCTAGAACAACAAATGATAGCCATGTAGGAATTCCTCAAAAGAGCACCGTCTCCAGGGTCGCTAAAGGTTATGGAAGGAGAATGCGAGGCACAACGTCTAAATGACAATCAACATGAGGATCAAGGAAGTCAGGCTAAGAGAACCATTGAGCAATCAAATAGTTTAGTCATAGAAAACAGTGAAGGTCACCACGACAACATTCACAACCAAGTCACAGAGGAAACAATAAAAAATGCACTCGATGCATTAAGGAAATTTGTTATCCTACAAAAGGCTCCTATTTTAAAGGGAAATGTACCAGTTAATTTTCCCTCTTCCATTCTAATTTCCCCACTAAAGTATGATGGAACTACTGATCCAAACGATCACCTCGCAGCTTTTGAAAATTGGATGGATTTATATGATACTCCTGGACCAATTCGGTGCAAACTTTTTTAGCTTACTTTTCATGGAGCGACTATTAAATGGCATAGGAATTATCAAGGGAAGACCATATGTTCTTGGGAGCAATTCACTTATGAATTCAAAGCGCAATTTCACATATTTAAAGATCCTGTGATAGATTCATACATCTTAGCTAATATCAAGAAAAGGCCAGATGAATTACTTGGCGAATGTATTAAAAGATTCAACATGGAAGCATTGAAGGCCGAAGATGTCACTGATTAAGAAAAAGTAATGGCGATTTGCTCAAGGTTAATCGAACAAACCCCTTTTTAGAAGGAACTTCATATTCATGGGTGTAAGGATCTACATCATTTATTTCTCCAAGTTGAAAGGTTTATTCAAATGGACAAAATGCATCATTCTATAAAGAAATCTCAGCAAAAACAGAAGATAGAAGAGCTTAACTCCAATCATCTCAGCAAAAGATCTACATGGAAGGAAAATAAAAAGGATAACCAAATAATGACATCTAAATCCAGATTAGTGGAGTTAAACGAGCCCCTCTCCTATATCATTTTCATAACCAAAGACGATAACAATTTATCTATCCCCTATAAGACAAGAACTCCAACTAAGCCTAAAAGAGGAAGGAATTACTGTGCTTATCAGAAAATGAATGGACATGATACTGACGATTACAAAGTTTTGGCAAAAATAGTTCAGAACCTAATCAAGTTTGGATTCATGAAGGAGTCTGTCAAAAAGGATTAAAAGGTTTCTTACCTTAAAAGGAGTAACTCAACCATTTTATAGCCTAATAGAAAGTAAGAATAACCATTCTCCTTCAGACGTTGATCACGCAATAAAGCTTAATAGTGTCTGTCCGCTATAAATTTTCTTTTCTTATAATTTCTTTAATTTGGATTATACTTTGAATTGATCATATACTAATGTAAAATTTAAGTGTCATTAAAGGTAAAAGAAAAACCAATCCATGACATTCAACTTATTCGTGGAGCGCAACAAATCTCAAGCAACTTACGAAGGACAGCTCAAATTCCTGATACAAAAATGGGAACCAATGTTAGAGTCAACATAGTACAGAGATCCACTCTCACGAAACTGTGGACTAGTGTCAGTCCTTCACCAATTTTCAAAGAAAAATCCACAAATAGACCAACCTATTGTAGTGCAAGGCTCACAGAGGCATGATAACGTATATCCTATCTTTAACAAATTATTTTATTGAAAGAAGTTTCCCAAACATATCTTCGAAGAAAAACGATTTTCGATTACCTCGCAACTTGGGAAAAATGAATACTTATTTATTCAAAAGTAGATCTAAGAAATCTTCCAAAGATACTATGTAGCATTAGTAAATGCACAAAAAGGATTTCCAACATGGCAATCTCGATACTTCGAAGTTTTCTAAAACCTATTGGCGAATAAAAGGCTATTGTTTTCACAAAAAGTTTTAAAGCTGTCAAAAGTTTTCTAACAAAAACTCAGATTAGAGAGCCTTACTATCGACTAAAAGACTACTGGTTCATGAATCTTGACCTTCTAGTCTCTTATTTGAGATTAGTGTCTCTATTATGAGAATGATTTGAAAATCCCTATGGAAGGTAGCATTAAGAAAAGGTCCACAATACCTCCAAGCCCTTTTCAGAGAGTAATCCCTCGATATATTTGAAGGGTTCATTTACAAAATTTCTTTCTCTAAAAAAACCAATGTTTAATAGATTTTTAAAGAACAACATTTCAATTGGGCAAAAACGATTTTTCATATACAAAGTTTTAGCCTACAGCCAATCTGTTGCACCTCCTGAGGGGGGGGTCCTGTAACCACCAAAAGCTTACGGCCAATCCGTAGCACCTCCTGGGGGAGGGATAAAACACCTAACGCCCACATCACCTCTTAAGGAAGGATCAAGTAAAGCACTCATAAGCAACCTACTAGATGAAGGTCAACTTAACACACACTACATCCCTCCAAGCCAAGGGAAGCCTGTAAAGGGTACCAAAGAAATGATGAAAAACAAGATGTCTATAACTCAAAAGGAAAGTCAGAATCTAAGAGAATAAAGGTTAAAGAAAGAAACCTATCCGTCATCTGAGAAAAAGTTGGAGTCCTAGAAAAGGATACACATAGAGGCAAAAGGATGAGGATATATAGCATCATATCTAGAAAAGGAAAAATATTTGGTAATGAATTATAGAACTTCCAATCCTAGAAAAATTATTTCTAAATCAAAGGATTAAGAAACTTTCATACCATAAAAAGGCATGAGACCGGAAAATGGAAGAAGGAATCCATAACGTGGAAGTAAAAATAAAGACTGATACGAAAACCAAAGGAATGGAGTAGATAATAGATTTTTAGCTACAAAGATAAAGTACTTCACTCCTAGAGCAGATTAAGAAAGCCCCTCCTGAATACTTTCAGATAAAATGACCGATTGGATAGAAAAGTCTATTATATATACATATACATATACTACTAACTTATAGGTACTTTTAGAAGCAACACATTTATTAACAGGAAACTTTCCCGTGAATGACCTTAGAATTAAGGTTAGGTAGATTTAGCTATCTTTTATTTGAAATCTACTAAATATGCTATTATTAGACATATCTATGGCTTCGTACTTATACTGAATGGAGTTTTGAATATTTAATTCGTTAGGTGAGATCCTGACAAGACTTTACATAAATTCTTGATTTCGTGAATACTGAATTTCCATATTGCTTTTTATGGTGATTTATAGATTGTGTATTCATGTTTTCCTTGTTGAATTTTCATGATAACTTTTAATTGAATTCTTGGTTCCATGAATTTTCAGTTTCCCTATGGTTTCTTACGTTAGTTATCGAATTCTAGATATTGAGTTTTTCTCCATTGAATTTTGTGATGATTTCTTATTAATTGTTTGTTTTAATGAATTCTTGATTTCCTTGTTGATTTTTTATGATGATTCGAAGATTTCCCATTTTTGGTTTCCTTATTGAATTTTCGATTTCCAATTTCCAATTTTGTGAATTCTGGATTCCATTGTCGATTCTCATAAAGGTTTATGAATTTGTATTTCTGGTTTCCTTATTGAATTGTTGATAATCTTGTTGATTTTCAGTTTTAGTGAATTCTACTCTTGGTTTTTGAAGATGATTTGTGGATTTTGAATCCCTGATTGGCTTATTGAGTTTATGATGATTTAATGTTGGGTCCCTAACTTTTTGAATCCTGGATTTTCTTATACATTTTCATAATGATTCGTGAATTCAATATTCTTGATTCCATATTGAAATGTTTGATAATCCCTTATGGGATTTTTTATTTAGTGAATTTTAAATTTCCTTTTGAGTTTCTATGATGATTTGTGAATTTTATATGCTTACTTTCCTCAATAAATTAAAGACGATCACCTATTGGATTTCTTGTATAATGAATTTTGAACTATCTTTTTTACTTTTGCAATTATTGATGAATTTTATGTTTCTCATTTTCTTGTTTGAATTTTGATGGCCAAATTCTTATTCTTTAATTTGATGAACTATTCACTTCTTTATAGATTTTAATGAAGTTTCATGGTTTTCATATACCTGACTGCTTTATTCGATATTTGGACCTTTGGTTTTGTGAATCCTAGATCTCCTTATTCATATTCATGATGATTCGCGAATTTCGTAGGATTTTTGATGAAAAATTAATGAATTTCTAGTTTAGTGAATTATAAGATTTCCATGAAGACTTTAACGATTGCTTAAGCATTACATGCGCATGAATTCCTCATTGGATTTTGGATGATCTCTTATTAGATTCCAGATTTTATGGATTTTAAACCTCCTTGCAAATTTTGTTGGCAATTCATGAATTTCATATTTTTAATTTAGACCTCCACTGGACTCCTGACTTTGAATTTTTTTATATTTTATTATTTAGTTTTATCATGGTTTGTGAATTTTTCTGTTAAATCTAAATTTCAGTTTCAATACAAGATATTCATATCGCCAAATGAAACCGATACTAATTTGCTTATTACTTTCTCACTAAATAATAACTATTAACCAATAGTTTTAAGTGAGGTTTGACTCAAGAAAGAAATACTTGGAGAATATAATTCGTTTTCTCCTAAAGTTCATTTAATTGAACCATTGTTTGCAAATCAGGAAGCAAAGAAGGAAGTTCATCGGAATTTGTCCTAAAGAACAAAAGCTTCTTTCATATGGGGGGCTAAATATTATCCATAAAATATTCTCAGGAATTAAAATATGAAAGAAGGATCACAAAAGCATTAGGAAAGATCAGAAAACATCAAGATTGTTTGGTTAATCATAGTTTCCGACGTGGTGCTTTCGACGAAATCGAAGGCTATCTTTCAACGTCCATATGCAGGATGTTACTCTAAAAATCCACCTTTCGACTAAGTCGAAAGGTCTTCAACCAAGACTAAGGAAGGAGTTTTCAGACCAAACATTTTAAAGGATTCAAAGGGATGCAGTCATCAGAGTTTAATAGTCCCAAACCATTCGAAAGAGTCGAAAGATTCCATCTCTCGATATTTAAAGAGTTCTTACCTTTCAAAGAGGTTGAAGAAGCCAAAGCAAGTTTAAGCAACTCCATAGTGACCTTTTCGAAAGCATAGCAAGCCTTTCGAACCGGTTGAAGCACATCCGGAATACCTTTCAACAACGTCAAAAGGTTTATGAAGAAAAAAGCACTCACAAGTTAGCAAAAATCAAAGACAACCTTTCGACAACATTATTGGGAAGCACAACTCTTGACAACATTCAAATAAAGAGCAACCTTCCAACAAGGTCGAAGAGTTCATAACAACCAAGTGAAGAGCAACCTTCTGACAAGGTTGAAGGGTTCATAACAGCATAAAGAAGGAAAACCCTTCGACAAAGTCGAAAGGTTCACGAAGGCATAATGAAAAGAAAACCTTTCGACAAAGTTGAAAGGCCCATAGCTGCATATAAAAGGGAGACCTTACGATCCAGTTAAGGGCATAGAGTCGAAAGGGGGGCCACCTACATCTACAAAAAAGACCCAATGGGTCATGTTTTAGAGGCCGATCTCTCTAATCTTGTAAGTTCTTAATGAAAGCATTGTAACCCTAATTTGGTGTTGATTTGGGGAATCTAATAGAATTAAGCTTTTTCTTAGGTAGAGAAGGAAGTCCTAAGCTTTGTTAATTACTTTTTTATTTACCTAAATCTTTGCTGGATTAACTCCTATTTTCAGGTTCACCTCTGTTATCCCGCCTTTTGGTCAAGGCTGGGATATCAACAAATTGCCTGGAAAGGATGGATATCAGGATTGGAGAACAGTTGGAAACGACGCTATAATCGACACCGTTGAAATTTAACCAAGCTCGAATCAAGACTTAATTGATTGAATAACGAACAAAGCTAAGAAAGGCTACGTTTCAAATTTCAAGTCAATCGGAGTTCATATGCTTAAGATATGATCGATGCAAATCAGGCAATTTTTCTATCCATCAGATCACCTTCTTCATATCAGTTTCTTTCGAATAGATCTAGGAAAACTAACATTGTTCGTATCCATCAAGCATGCCCCACTTCGTATCGGTCCGAGCTCAACCTACTTCGCATCCATCATCATCTGCTAATTCGTATCCATGGGAAATTTTCACTTCGTGTCGATCATTCCATGCACTTCATATTGATCCACCCACTCACGTATTTCGGATCGATCGGCCATTGATCGATACGAAATACACTTAATGGATTGATACAAAAGTCATTCCTTTTCGATCGATACAAAAAGTCTATTGAATCATCAATATGAAATAAGCATCCCACGATCGATACGAAGAATGGAGTACATCAGAACGATATGAACGAGACTGTGTTCGATAGGATGACTCGGTCACTCGACATAAAAAGTGGATCGATCCTAAAAGATAATGCCACGTCACCTAGCAAGAACGTGCCTGGGAGCGATGTGAATGGATCGATATGAATGAACCGATACAAATTGGACAACACATTGGAAATCCAAACTTGCATCGATTATCTATCACAATTTAAAGTCCAAATGCTACCAAATTTTCACAGGAGCTTACGTACAACCCCAAGAATGTCCATGCTCGATCTCGACTAGATTGTGCAAGATCTTGATCGATACAAATTCCATTCGTATCGATCATGGATCGAGTCGAAACCACTCGGGATCGATCATGTGGGCCCTCTCACATGAGAAAAGGAGTCCTCCGAGATTTGGGTGGGATATTTGCAGCATACACCTAAAATAACAGTCCAAGAACTTCAGAAAAGGGATCTTCGGGTTCTTTTACGCTGTTATTCTGCCGAACTCCATTGTAACTCAATTATTATCAATTGTACTCTTGTAACAAGCGAGTGATAATCAATAAAATAACAACTCTTCAGGGTGGACGTAGGTCGGAGATGGCCGAACCACCATAAACCTTGTGTCTTTACTGCATTCCTTTAAATTTTCTAAGTGTTCTTCACATTTATATTCTCTAAACATTTGCTATCTATGATCTATGATTGTAAACGGGTGCTTTCATAGGCAATTGGGTGTTTGTGACCTATATTGGTGCAAATATTTTGGTGCTTTCACTGAGGATTGAACTCAGGGAACCTACAACTTAGACTTTGGATTTGAAGACTTAAAGACTTGGATCTGGAAAGCTATGGCAAGGCAATCGACAAGAAGACAAAGGACTGAAAGGAGCCAGCATGAAGGGAGTCAGGTGGCTTCCTTGAGGGTGAACCTATTTCGACAAGTTGGAGTGCATAATCAATGGAACGCAACTACAGGATATGCTGGAGATAGAGATCGGGAGCACGGAGCAACTAGAATTTAGAATGGAGCAGGGCCATCCGGGCAGCACCAGAACTAGGGGCACTCACCCAGAGCATGTTGATCCAATCCCGAGTAGACTACATGGAGCTGAGCAACACAGCGTTGATAGAGGAATGGATACTCATCCAGGAGAGCAGATTCCTGGAATCCCTCGTAAACTCGGAGGGAGGGGCAAATTGGAGGCAACAGACAAGGTCTACAGCTTGGTGATAGCGATAGATTGGCAGAGATGGTTAAGCGAGCCATAATAGGCGGACTAGTGAATAGAAACTTGGAGGATGTAAATATGAGTCCTTTTCCCTTAAAATCGAGCAAGCTAGGAACCCGCCAGATTTCAAACTACCAACACTAGAGGTGTATGACGGGAGAACAGATCACACTGTTCACTTGACGAGATATATGAGGCATATGGAGGTACTGGGGACATCGAAAGAGGTCATGGAACGATGCTTCCCTTTGTATCTGACGGATATAGCAGCATTATGGCTTAGACAGCGGGAGAGTGGCTCTATTGGCACATGGATGGAGCCGATTGAAAGGTTTATAAGGCGGTTTCGGGTCCATGTAGTCAGACCTAAGAACGTGATGACTTTAACATCGATGAAACAATGGAAAGGAGAGTCGCTCAAGGATTTCTTAACCAGATTTAATGCGGCAGTAACTTCGGTGGATCGACCTAATCCATTAATGGTTTTGATGGAGGTAGTTTCAGGAATTGCAAACAATTCGAATTTCAAGATATCGTTGGAACGAGACCCACCGATGGATCTCGGGGAGTTCTACCATGAAGCAGAAAGGTTTGTAAGGCAAGAAGATGCGCAAGCTGAGAGAGAAGGGAGAGAAGCTGAAGCTTATGCATTAAGGGGTGGAGGTCCATCCATGGAGGAACCAAACAAAGATGATAAAGGAAAACGGAAAATGAATGAAAATGGTGACACTTCAAAAAGGCCACGGAGGAATTCAAAGTTTACTTCATACACGGATTTGACTGAGACTATGGAAAGGATTTACTAGGATACTCGAGGGAACCTCCAGTATCGAAGGCCGAAAAGAAGAGAACCTTCTGAATACGAGCATGCATCAGGAAAGCATTGCATATTCCATGAGTTGAATGGGCACAACACGAACGACTGCAGACATTTGAAGGATATCGTTGAGGAGCATATAAGGAATGGTCATCTGCTATAATATGTAAGGAATCGAGATATGGCAGTGGAACAGGAGCGGCCATCGCCCACCACGAAAGAGGATGGCACTGGACCTAGGAACCGCCGGCTCGTCATCAACTAACTGGCTATTATGTTGAGCTGAGCAAGGATTATGCTAGTCTTGGAGGGAAGCCTATTATGGGAACCGAGAATAAAGTAGTAGTAGAGAACTGGCTATTGCATTGTAAAAGGATATTTGCAGATCTTGGCTTGACAGATATGCAGAAGATAAGATTTGGTTCAAGGTAATTGTAGGGAGAAGCAATGTTTTGGTGGAATGGAGTTACCATGGGAGAGCCAAAGGATAAATTGGGCTGAATTTTGAAAGAGGTTCGAAGAAAGATTTTTATCAGAGGTTGCCAAGTCAGCATTGCTCAGGAAATTTGCAGATATAGTTTAGGGGGATAGATCAGAGACTGAGTATGCTATGGAGTTTGATGAGCTGTCCCGTTATGGATATGCTACTATGGATACAGTCATTCGAAGGAATGATAAGTTTATCAGGGGGTTGAATCCTAAGATCGCCAGAGCAACCATGCCAAACCTCTGAGATCCTTGTCATACTATTGCCGATATGGCTATTCGGATTGAAGAGACGCATTCTACTTTTGGAATAGGAAAACTAGCCGAGGTTCAAAATTTTTAGAGTAAGAAGCAGAAGTTCTTCTAGAAGAAAGGAACCCAGTTGGGGGCAGCGGCTAAGAAGAGCAAGGCTGATATTGTCTTTTACAAGTGTGACAAGAAGGGACACTATGCTAATGAGTGTCACTCGGGTGATGGAAGAGTAGTTGCAGTAAGGCCGAATGTGAACTGCTACAACTATGGCCACAAGGGGAATTATAAGGAGAAGTGTCCTAAGGCTGCTGAGGCTGGAAAAGGGAAAGGTATTTGCGTTGGAACCATCATCATCTAGGCCAACGGCTGCTGAGAAAGGAAAAGCTGTGATGGAAGGTATGCTTATGATTCATAGTACTTCATTTAGGACACTATTTGATACTGGTGCATCGCACACATTTATATTTTAGTATTTGGTAGATTGCTTGTGTCTGGAGTCTTTATTCCTTATTACTCCTTTAAGGCTTGCGAATCCTATAGGAGGGTATGCAACTTTGGGAATGAGATATGACCGGTTAGAACTTTATTTGTTAGGTCATATGTTTGCATGTAGTTTATATGTTTTTGATTTCGTGGGTTTCAGGATCATATTGGGTATGGATTGGTTAGATAGATATCATGCTATGATATTTTGCTTGGAGGGGGAAATATCATTGAAGCACCCTAATAGCCGTAATCGAGTTATTTACTCGGTAAGGAGTTTGCACAGAAATGCTTTTGTGTTGTTGGGTACCATGGGAACGAAGCAGAGTTGAAGCAGGTTTATGTTGCAAGAGAGTTTGTGGATGTGTTTGAACCAGTTTTGGGCTTGCCGTCGAAAAGAGCAATCGAGTTTTAGATAGATCTCATACCAGGAGCTGAACCCGTAAGTAGACCACCTAGTAGAATGTCGCCAACCGAGATGAAGGAATTGAAGGTGCAACTAGTGGAATTGGAAGGAAAGAATTTTATCCGACCAAGCAGTTCGAATTGGGGAACCGCAGCGGTATTCATTAAAAATCCAGATGGGTTATTTAATGATGTGTATCGATTATAGTATCTGAATAAGAGGATGATCAAGAATATGTATCCTTTGTCAAGAATCGATGACTTATGTGATAGTTGAGTGGAGCCAGAGTGTTTTTCCAACTGGATTTGACGATAGTTTTCCATCAGCTAAGAGTGGCAGAGGACGATATTCTTTTGATGGCGTTTTGGATCAAATATGGGTCTTACATATGGTTGGTTATTCCATTCGGGCTTACTAAATGCACCAGCTTTCTTCGTGGATTTGATGAACCGGGTTTTCCAAGAGCACTTAGATAAGGTCCTGTTAGTTTTTATTGATGACATTTTGTTGTTTCTAAGAATGAGAAGGATCATATAGATCATCTTAGAATAGTGTTGGAGATGCTTAGGCAACATCAGCTAAAAGCGAAGTTCTCTAAGTGTCATTTCTGGAAGAGGAAAGTGAAGTTCCTTGATTATGTTGTTTCCGAGAAAGGTTTAGAAGTTGATCCGGATATGATCGAAGCTATTAACAATTGGAAGAAATTAGAGATGGTAAATGAGATTAGAATTTTCTTGGACTTACAGGATACTACCGAAGGTTCATTAAAGATTTTTCATGGATAGCGGGATCCTTGACTATGTTAACCAGGAAGGAAATGAAGTTTTTTTGGTCTGAAAAATGTGTGAAGGCATTCCTTAGGTTGAAACATTTGTTAACCAATGCGCCTGTGTTAGTAGTTCAGATGAGAATCAAGGATCCGCAGTTTACACTAATGCATGTGCTACTAGGTTAGGAGTCGTGTTAGTGCAGAATGGAAAGGTTATGGCCTATGCTTCTAGACTGCATAGACCACATGAAGTGAGATAGCCTACTCATGATTTGGAGTTAGCAGCGGTAATCTCCGTATTGAAAGTGTGGAGGCATTATCTTTTGGGAGAAAGGTTTGAGCTATTCACGGATCATAAGTCTCAACATGAGACAGTAGAGATGGCTGGATTTTGTTGCTGCTTATAATTTTAGCATCGAGTATACACTAGGAAAAGGAAATAAGGTGGCAGATATGCTTAGCAAGAAACATCAAAATGCGATGTTAGCTATGTTGGCGAACGAAAAGACATGGAAGCACTGGCTGGTTGCAGTGTGTAGTTGAGGTTGACTGCTGGATCCAGTCGGAATATCGCCATGATGTCTTATTTGGAAGTTCGACCGGTTCTGATCGAACGGATTGCTTCTATGCAGAAAGAGGATCCAGTGTTAGCTGAGAGGATTAAAATGTTAGAAGTTGGAACCGAGATTGATGATTTAAAGGGTTTTAGTTTTGACCACATGGGATGGTTGAGAAAGAAGGAACGATTATGTGTTCTGGATGTTGGAGACCTTAGGAAGGAAGTTTTAAAGGTATGTCATCGATCGAAGTTTACGATTCAACCTGGGGGAACCATGATATATCAGGATATGAAGAGAAGTTTCTTCTAGGAAGGAATGAAGATGGATGTTGGCTTATGGGTAAAACAGTGTTTGAACTTTTAGTAAGTAAAGGCCGAACATCAAAAGCCTTGTAGTTTGCTTCAGCCTTTGGATGTTCCAGTTTGGAAGTGGGACTCGATATCCATGGATTTTATTGATGGGTTGCCAAGGTAAAACCGAGGTAATTAAAGTATATGTGTCATAGTGGACAGATTGACGAAGAGTGCCATTTCATTCCGACAAGGTCGATCAAGACAACACCTACTTTGATTAAGTTGTTCATGAAGAATATGGTTAGACTACATGGAATTTCTAGTAGTATAATCAGTGATAGAGATGCTTTGTTTACTAGCGAGTTCTGGAAGAACCTGTAGAGTGTGTTAGGCACTCAGCTCAAGATGAGTACTGCATATCATCCTCAGACGGATGGGCAGACAGAGAGAGTCAACAAGGTACGGGAAGATCTATTGAGGGCTTGTGTGCTGGATTTTAGTAGTTCTTGGGAAGATCACTTGCACTTAGTAGAGTTTTCCTATAATAATAGTAATCAGACAACTATAGGAATAACACCTTTTGAAGCTTTATGTGAAAGGCCATGCAAATCACCAGTATGTTGGTTAGAGACCGGAGACAGATTGGTCTTTGTTTCAGATTTGGTTAGAGAGGCGACATAAAAGATCTAGTTGATACATGAATGAATGAAGGAAGCTCAGTCTTGGCAGAAGAGTTACACATACAAAAGGCGTAAGGACCTAGAGTGCTCAGTTGGAGACAGAGTTTTCATCAAGGTATTTCCATTGAAAGGCATGGTTCGGTTCGGGAAGATCAGAAGCGAGCACCGAGATATGTTGGATCATTTCCTGTATCGAAGAGGATTGAGAGATTCGCGTACCAAGAATATTTACCAAGAAATTTGGCCAGGGTCCACAGTTTGTTTCATGTTTATCATCTTAGGTAGTATGTTCGTGATCTAGATTTGGCACGAGAGCGACAACGTGAAGGACTATAGTTAGGACATAAAAGATAGGATTAGGGCTACTTTTTATGGGTTGTTTTAGGTGGTATGATCTACATTGGGTTTATATAGAATTTGGCTGGTAGGTTATACTAGCTTTACTTGCATGGGCTACATGCTTGTTGTTGTGTCCTTATTGAAATTTCGAGGACGAAATTCTTTAATGTGAGGAGTCTGTACTGCCCCTAAATTTTAATTAACATTATTCATGATATTTAATTGGGTAAATTAAATAGAATAATATGCATAATTAAGGGGATGAGATTAATAAATCAAATGGCCATGTCTTAATGAATAAACTAAAATAAGACTTTACTAAATTTAAAAGGAGGAATTTTCCTAAGGGGTAAACTTGGAAATGAGGCTACATTTCTTAGTATAAATCTCTTCCTCTACCTTAATAAATTTTCACTTCTCATTCATTAAATCCTCACCTACTTTCGGTCGGCCATTAAAAGCTCCAAGAAGAGCATAAATTGAAGAAAAAGCTACGGAAAGAAAGCTCGGAAATTATCTCATTCTCCAATTAACTAATAAAGGTGAATAATCATGTTTATCGTCTAATTTTTCCCTTTTTGGATCGGCTATGGGTTATACCCGATTCATGTTTGTGATTTTGGTTAGGATATAACCATTTAAACCTTTGTTTGGATAATACATAGGTGTTTTTAAATGTTAATGGGCTAATTCGCATAGTTTATTTCGGTTTTGGTTAAATTTCGAATTATATTTATCTTAAAATGCTTTGAAATTTTAATATGTTAAAATATATGATTTAAAGGATTTTTGGTGATTATTGGGGATTTTTCCTTAGTGGTTTACTAAGGTAATTAAATTATTTATGCCCAAGGGCTAAATTGAAAATTGGCTTCCGAATTGGTCAAATTCGGAGGGAAATTACCTTTGAAAATTATTTGGGGAAGAAGAATAGTGTTTTGAGAAAAAGGTTGACTATTTTGTACTTTTTACTGTTCAAAAGTACAGGAGGAAGCCTCTTGACCAATCAAATTTAGACAAGCAAGAGGGACCATCACTTCCGTCGGCCCAGAACTTGCTTCCGACTATGTAGCTCGCTTTCTCCCTTTTTGACTAAGTCGAAAGGTACCTTTTGTCTAAGTTGAAAGGTAAGCATTTACCTTTCACCTATGTCGATGTGGGAATGGTGTCGGATGAAAAGAGGTGAAAGGTGGAGGCTGCTTCCTTGGCTTGCGAATGAAACATAAATGATTTCGAATTAATAGGTTTTGAAGGGAGATCCATCGACTCCATCATTTTATAAAGAAAAAATTTTTATACACAAGAAGGGTTTTCGAAGGGGATCTACGAATTATTAAACCTTCAAGAGAATAGTTTTAAATGTTTTCCAAAAATATGTTTTAGAACCTTTTAGCTAAGTCGAAAGGTAGGAGAGAAAAGAAAAGGGATACTTCTGAACCTTCCCACTGTTTTAAAAGTTAAGTTTTTAATGCCTTCGAAAGCCAAGCTTTCTAAGGAGATGTATGCTTTCGATTCAGAACTTCGAAAGGAATAAAGTCGAAAGGAAGCTTCCGACTTCATTCCGCTTTATGATTTATATGCCTTCAAATGTGATATTCGAAGGAAGGGTTAAGCCGCCAGCTTATACCTTTCGACAAAGTCGAAAGGTGAGCCCTTACCCTCCCGACTAAGTCGAAGGGCAGGGATGTTTCAAAAAGGCGGAAGGCTTCCAAAGGGGCTACCTTTGGATATTTTAATGCTTTTGAAGGGATTACCTTCAATGATTTCGAAAAGTTTTGAGTTTCATTGCTTTCAAAATGTTTATAAATGGTTTTATAAGGAGGATACCCCAAGCTTTCGATAAAGTCGAAGATGGAATTTTTCGACTAGGTCAAAAGGAAACCTTCCGACAAGTTCGAAAGGTATGATTTTGTGATGCTTTCAAAAGGTAGGTTTTTGAAGGGGCTAACTTTGGATGTTTAATTGCTTTCGAATGGGGCTTCATTCGAAGGGGTTCAAAGGGCTGTTTTCAGTTATTTTTATTTAGTAAATTTTTGCTAATTTGAAGGAGGTACTTCGAAGCGTCGTTGCATAAAATACTTATCTTTGTTTTGAATATGTAAGGGGGATCCTTATTTAAATTGAATGTTATAAAACCTTGGGGGCACCAGGGTGGGCCTAATGTTTTTGATACATAGTTTGGGGTTACAAACAGAAATATGCTTTCGAAAATATACATTGGGGCTATCAATGTGTTTTTATTTAATTTAACCTAATTGGGGCTAGCAATGGGAATAGGTTAAACATGTGGCATACATGGGAAAAATAAATATTCACAGGGATCATGAATTTTAAAGAATAATCATGAGGATCATGATATTTTAATTGGCCAAGTGTTGGGTTCTTGGTTAACCAAGGAAAACCATGGAATGTGCGGTAGATAGCCCATATCAATTTTCTAATGTGAAGAATGTTATGCCAGAGGTGGTTAGCCTCAGGATTTGGCACCCAAGGGTTTATAGTCATTCTAGAAAAACTATGGAGTGCGCAGTGGATAGCCCACATCAACTTTTATAAAACAATGTATGATGGACAATCTTCATTTATTTTGATGAATTTGGGAAAGATAGACCTATTAAGTTTTGATAGATAGTTATTTTAAAGATTTTAGAAGGGAACTCTAATAAATGGATTTTAGATGAAAAATCTAATAAATTGCTTTTAAATGGGATATCTAATAAATGAGTGGATGGGATATCCAATATATATATATATATATGTATATGATTTACGTCTTTATTTCATATTATTTAAAACTAATCATTTTGGGTGCAGGAGCATAATAAATGATTTGCATGTTTTATTTTGGATACTAGTGAGGGGAAAACACGTTCCACTACGTAGCGTGGTCTCACTAGCTATCTATTTATGATAAGAGATGATATGGGATTATTCATACTAGACTCATTGTCTGATTCAAAGTTTGTGCTTCTCCACAAACTCTCGGGTACTCAAAATCAATTTGAGCAGTCTGGGAGAGGGGGACTTTCAAGTTTTTGGATGAATAAACTTCCGGAGACGTGTAGGAGGCAGTGTTAGCTTTTTTTTGTTTTCCGCTACGATGTACTAAGGATTGTAAAGTTCATATTATTAGTTCTCTGATCATCATAAGAGGACATCTTCATATGTCACTCTTATCGTATTTTTTACGTGTATATGTGATCTTAACGTGGTTAACATCTGGGATTGTTTAATTAAATCTTAAACTGTAATTGGCATGAAATGGGAAATTTTGTTTATTGGAAGTTTAAATTTTTTCATATTCATGTGTTCTAGTGTACCAATATTAACTATGCCGCATTCGGACGCCAAGAAATAACAACTACGGATGCAGCGGTAGCGGTTAGTTTGGGCCTCAGAAGGCAGGATGTTACATTAATAATGCCTACTGTCGATAGGTGTACATACTTTTGTGTGCACTCGCCATGCTATGTATTTCCTTTACGTAAACCCGCAAGGCAGTGCATGGGTCATATATCTGGCCTTAGTTTTCTGAGTTGGGCATATGTAAATATTGTTAATATCAATAAAATTTTCAAATAAGAGAGAGTAAGCGATTAAAATTCAAGCACTATTTTTACTTATTTGATTTTACTTGTTATTAAAAAGAAATGAAAAAACACTTTGAAAAACTTTGATAATCAAATAAGGATCTATTTCATAGTTGCACTATGTGATCAACTCAAACAACTAGCTAAACTTAAGTCTATTTGTGATGATAACCTAGTTTATATTGGAAATTTTGACAAGTAGAATGACTAAAATTTCATGATAATTACCAGAACATATATTTGACTTATTCATGCCACTTTTAAAGTAAATTCCTCATTTGTAAATATTTTCAAAAAGTTGCATTCATATTTTTGTAAATAAAATCTTGCATTTAGGAATTTTTCAATGTGCACTTGGATTTTGTGGGTAGTATCCGCTGAAAACCCTCATGAGACAATACTCGTCCTACGAGGGACACCTAGAGGTTTAATGGCTTATTGCATATGCTCAATGCAATCGTGTTTCTTACGAAAATGGATTTATCTTAGTTTTAGTTTATTCGAGGACGAATAAAAAGATAAATGTGAGGGTATTTGATGTGCACGTAAATGTGCATATTTTTACTTCCATATTTTACCTAATTTAATTAAATAAATGAGCATATAGGGTGTTTTAACATGTTTAAACCAAAATTCAAATTATTCTCAAATCGTCATTTATTCATTTTCATATACAGGCAAAATGGTCATTTTCATACATATATTAATTTTAGAATATTTATTTTCACATTTTATTTTATTTGTAGGAATATTGGATGGAAATTACATGAGACTTCATGTATTCATGCATGCACAAGGATGGCAACAAAGAAATGAAGATGGAAATATTTCAACTCATGCATCATGGAGGACCCCATATACCCACTTACCTTAATCTACAATTAGGACATAATGCCCAAATTAGTGGAAGTTTAAGTTACAAGTGTATTTGATTATGGATTAATTAGAGACTAATGATAACTTTGTGGCCACACTTCCTCAAGGGCGATTTGGGTAGTCTCCAAAAATAAGATTAGGGTTTCAAAACATGTATAAATACTCCATTGTTTCATGCAATAAGCTCTAAGCCTCCTCTTTAGTCAGTTTTGTCTTAGGCTCAAAAATAAATATAAACTTTCTTCTTCTGTTTCATGGCTACCTAGCCATTTTCTTGTTTTATGTATTTTTTTATGCAATGTTAATTCATGCTCTTTTTATTTGCATGCTCTTTTTCCTTTCATGTTAGTTGTTAGTTTTAACTTATGAAAGTAGATTAATTCTCGTTTTATGTTAATTAGCTCTCTTCCTACTTAGCTTGCATTTTCCTCTTTTTTTGTTTCATGTTGAACTCTACATTTGTTGAAATGATAACAAATATGAGAGGCTAATTCCTCAATTTTAGGGGTGTGAAGCTCTCATAATCATGTAGATTCAACATTTTGATAACCTGTGATCTCTTTTTGTGCGTAATGGAAATGTTTGGATGTGGTTAAATTTTGTTGTTTAGCTTTGAATTGATAGCCTATGTTGTTGACGTCATATAGGCTATGCTTAAACATACACAAACACAAATTACCTCTTCGTCGAAATATGGTGTTGGTAATGAAGTGATTTTAAAATCAAACTTTGATGGGCTATATTACTAATCAATAGTAACTATGTGACGAACCGCAAATATGTACCCTTTGAATTGATAATAAGCCACACATCTCCGACCCAAAAAGCACAGACTGATGGAAAGTCATGAGAAAGAAAAGAAGAGAGAAGAACAGAAGAAAAGAAAGAGATAAGAGAGAACCAAATAGAACAATACAGAATCTCACATCACAGCGAAAAACATATAATATCATATCAATGATCTTTACAAAACTAAAACTGTATATACATACATCAATGAGAGTTCAACAATAAATCACTAATCTTCAGCCTGGATAGTTATAATAACCCATCCTTACAATTGCCGATAATATACAACAACAAAGTGCAAAGTGGATAATCAAAATAGAGTGTATATGAAAATGAAGATCTACATCTCTCATGTTGAAGTTCCAAAAGCACCAAATCTAAACTTGTAAATATACTCGGTCTGACCCAAGCATTGAAAGGGAAGAACACCCAGATCAGTCTGGTAAACCAACGAGAAAACACACTCAACTGAATTTATTAAATTACCAAATTTTCCTTTCAAAACAAAAATATCTCGTAAGATACACCTATATATAAACACGGACATGTTTTTACCTCGCGATAACTAAAATATTTCATATCAAATCATATTATATTATAATAGTGTCTAGTATACAAATAATTTTAATCATAGTCGAAATTGTTACATTGATTAAATTCCAGCATATAGCCAAAAATGGGTAATACAATCAAAATGGCAGGCATGTAGTGGAGTTTGGATTTCCATAAAAATGATTAGGTTAATGGACTACCTTCCGATGGGTACACCTCTAGATGGATGTCCCGAGGAACAGAACATCTGCCCTCTACGGACCCAAGACCGACCTACCTCTATAACTAGGAAGTACCGAATATGTCATCCCCCAATTGTTACCGACCTTTTCCATGGGCCCTCATAGCATGCAAACCATAATAATTTACATGCCGAACGTCATAGGGGGAAGAAATATATCTAGAAGCAGATGATCATATCCTAATTGAGAATGACCCACTTTGCCCTACTTCATCTAACCTTGTTTCGGTCATTTCCAGTTGATGAGGCCTGAGGTAACGTTTACCTTTCACATATCACATCACTTTGAATGCTACACGGCCATTTCCTTCGACTACTAATTGCCTTCCACAAAAATTCAACCCTTGAGCTCGTATGTCTCAAAGAGGGTGTTAAGCTAAGAGAAGTTGCCTTCTCCACCATCATTGATGTAAGATTGTAAAAACCAATGCACGTAATCTTTAGAAATGCAATGTCAGACAAACTTTCATACAAGTTGTCCAGGAACAGGACAAACCGAAGGTACTTTCCTACCACATCCTGTCGTGTAATCCCTAGAATTATTAATGCATAGTCCTTGCAATGGATATTTCAAAATGGAGAGACAACTGCTATTGGATGTGTATTGGGATTTTAACACCAAAAGGTCAACAAACAGTCCTCCACTATGAGAATCCTACATATCAATATCATTACAACCAACCTGCATAACCATCGCATAAATGTTGGTTCGAAGTGGTTTTTAGATAAATCTGATCCTGATCTCTTCGCACCAACAACGCAAAAGCATTTCTCAACCTCACACAGAAACTATGCCTTGTAGACTTATCACATCTCCAACTTTCAACTAGCTATCCTTCGGCCAAGAAGGAAGCCCGATAGATTGGAGTAATACTCCATACTACACGAATGAACATCCTAAACACAAATGATAATCAAGTCTACACAGATGGCTGCGTACTAAGTGTACGACTAAATAGTTCCCACATCAATTCGAGGAACTAAAATGGCCAAATTTGATAGTCGGTTATTTAACTATCTAAGCAAACAAAAAATTATTTGCAACATAAGTAATCGCTAGGCCCTTTTTAATTAATCTTTTATAAATTAAAGCACTTGCCAAATATTCATTCCAAATTATCTTTTACAAAGACATAATCTCAAAACCATTTCAACTTTCTATATTGGAAATTCCATATGCTTGTTTAATAATAAGTAATTCACTATTATCTTTATTTTCAACACTTAGAAAATATTACATATACTTAAATTAGGATTAAGTATATATTTTATTCTTTAAGGAAAACATCCTCTTAGACATATTTATTTAGGTCAAAATGAATGTTGCATAAAACATCGTTACGACAACCTAAAATCACTATTATGGGGATTCAATAATTAGATAGATACATAAATCCTGTATACTATACAAAACATCTGGTTTCGAAAATCATTTACTGTAACAATAGTGTTATAGTCCATCACTTCCTTACTTCTCGAAAACGTCTATTTCAACAATGAATGTTGAAATCTATATATTCGATACTTGAACATTTTAAAGCATCTTCAAACAATTTAACTTCATTTAATAATATCACCTTACAAAACCTGTCTTTTATTTAAAAAGATTATTCACTGTCCAAAATCGTGAATATACTTCTCTTACCAAATTCATTACTTCTACATATTTATTAAAGGATTATCCACTGTCCCAAATGGCGAATATATCTCCTTTAATAAACTTCCAAATTTAACTTATCAAAATAAGTTGATTTCGGATTTATAAAACAATGTTTATAAATACCGTTTATATTTTATAAACTTCTATGTATAAAATTCCATTATTAACCAATCTCATTTACATGCCAAAATACAATCATAATTTAATTACTTATAAACCTCTTATTTCAAAATTCATTCTTTTTATAATTTCAAAAATTCGTAAATCTTATTTACTTATAAGATTCATTTATAACTTCTTTTTAACAATTACAAAACTCCTTTATAATCCTATTATTTTGATTTATAAGATATCAATTTTGTAAATCTTATATATATATATATATATAAACCATTTATAATAAGTCAAAAATCTCAGTTTAACTATTTTACAAAATAGTTCACTTCATATCTCAAAAAATCACATTTTGATTCCATTTCAAAAAAATAATTTTTTTATTAAAATAAAAATTATAACTTTTATTTATCTAAAATAATTTAATTTCCCTAACAATCCAAAAATTGATAAAACATCTATTTTCAAAATCAGTTTGAAAATCCTTTTTAATTGGAATCATCACTTTAACATTTTTAAATTATCAAAAATAGGCCCAACGCTGCAAAACTACTAAATACATCAATCACAACATCCAAAACATCGTATATCACATGATAACATCATATATATCAATATCTGTAAATAAAATCAACACTGGTGAGGAATTCAGTTGGATCCCGTCAACCTGTCACCTGCAACAAATATACATATTAGAAAAATATGTACAATGTCTTCTTCGATGCAGACGCGCGTACAAAAGGTCATCCACTCAGACATAGGAACGTATAGGGTCTTACCTGCTCCAGTAGGCATGAATATATCCCAAATACCGATCAATATATAGATAATATATCATATATCATCCAAACAATCATCAATCGACATAAATAAAATTTATTCTCACTTATATAAAAATATCAGTGAGTTAGAAACAGTGAGTTGTACTCACCTTGGTTCCAATAGCAGTTGCAGTGTTTTATTCCAAATAAAATTAGACAAGTGTTTAACTTTACCCAAAATTTACACTAGCTCCAATCTACTCCACACCAGCTCTAAAATGCAGGGCTCGTTAATACGGACCCAAGCAACTTATTTCGTCTAAAACGGACCTCGTATGAAGAAGTTATACTATTTTAAAGAATATACGAATTTATATATAATTTATTGACACATTTATTTTTATTTTTAAGCGTCAATTTTAATCTGGCCGCACCGTTTTGGAAAATTAGATCGTGGCCATGATTTCTTTTTCTCCTACCACGTATTTTCACTCGCGCATACAACCCATTCACGCGGTTCGTCATCTCCATGCCGCTACCACCTCGGTCGATTTGATGAGGATTAGAGGCCGTTGTTTGAACGTCCCCAGCGTCGTGCACTACCGTCGAAATTCCAAACCCCCAAGCCTCGCTGAAGCCTCGTGCTCGAACGCACGACACGAGAACTGCCATTGATCCACTACCTTAAATTCAATCAAAGCCGTATGGATTTATAGATCTCGTGAGGCTCTATCATTTTTTAGTTGAAGATTTCTCGAATTGGTTGATGGATTGGAAGATAATAGAGGGGAAAGATTTGAATGATTTCGGCCGTTCATGATGAAAGTGGCAGCTAGCCCTAGATAGATTAGGGTTTGGTAAATTGAAATGATAAAGGTCCTTTTATAGAAAATTTAAATGACACTATTCACCCGAAATATTTTCGAACTCCAATCGAAGCATGCCGCCTGGCGTTTATAATGTTTTATCCCCATTTCGAACACAATGGAATGTATATCGAGACCTAATTCAATTGTATTTGGAAGGTAGGTTTTCGAATCGACTTATTTAAATTAAAATTTACTTAGACAAATTTCTACGCGTTTCAGCTTGCCACGACCAAACTGTAAATCCGCTTAATACGAAATTTGAAACCCTACAATAATATAACATTATGGATCCAATAAAACTATTTTTGTCAAGATCCGAGAATATGTCAAAAACGACTATTTTTACATGTTAATTAAATATTACAATATTCAATTTCTATAAATTAACTTCTAATTCAATTTTAAAAGTTTACTAACATCGTTCTAATTCAAATAAAATTTAATTCAACTTTGTAAATCATTTTTATTCACATTAAATTCAAAATTCAATTATTTCTCCAATTTAAAATGTTAAATTAAAATTTTAATTATGCAATTAAATCCTTATATTCGAAATATAAGTTATTCAACTTATAAAATTAAATTATGAATATTTAAAGTCAATTAAATATCCCAATTTCAAATGATTGAAATTCTAGATCGTTACATTCTCCCTGCTTAAAAGAATTTCGTCCTCAAAATTACCGAGTAAGAAAAAACCATAAAATCCATTAACTTTTCAGAAAAACTCGTTCAAATTAGATATCAAATTCATTTAAACCTTTTAACTTTTCCCAAAATCCATTAGTTAAACTTCTTATTAAAACTTTTCTAAGTTTTCAAATTCATTCATAGTTATCTTTTCAAAACCAACTAACATCATTTCAAATTATAACTCAAAATCTAAATTTTAGTTATCAAAAATTTTCCAATTTTCCCAAAAAAATTTCTAATGCCTTAAATTTTCAGAAAAATTCGCCGTAGCCTCCCTTATGTGATACGATCACAATAGGATCACTACACATACACACACACACACCGATATATTTATATCAGAAATATACATCTCATCTTCGACGATGAGGCATCCCGTAGGGAAAAAAATAAAAGTACGATATGTAATCCGTGGTATGTACCTTATATATTATTAGCGAGCATATACGGCTAATATAGCGCAAAAGCATGCCGCAAATGCGAAGCATAAGCCATCTGCACCTACTAAACACTCAGCAAACAAATAAGAAACATGTATATATGGAAAGTGATATCAATATACAACATAATCCAATACAACTACTATATATGCCATATATAAAATGCAACAAAAAACAACAAATTCAACCATCAAACAACTATCATTCAAACTAACATCCAGCAACCCAATATCAACCCAACCAATCAATAACCAAATCAGTATACATTCACTTCTTATTAATAGTCAATGAATTGATTTTCAATTTTAATCACATTTGATTCATTAATATTGGATTTTACTAACACTCATTTATCCATTTTCAATTAGTTTACATTCACCAAGTTACATTCAAGTTTGTTCTCTTTCAAATTAAATGAAATTCAATCCTATATAGATTTACTTCACTTCCAATTTGGATTTAATTACTTAGCCTTCAATTTGATTAAATTCAAATTCATATGAATTTCTATACAATCAACTAACATCCGTCTAACAAACAATGCATATCCAACATCACCAACTTTATTTGATTTACACTCAACATTTATATTTACTTCGTTAGATTCAATTTGGTTTAAAGGGTTTAATTTCAGTTAGTTTAATATTCAGTTTAGATTGAATTCTATTATTCACTATATTCCCATTTTTATACAACACTTCCAATATTATTTTTAATTCACAACTTCTTAACTTAAGTTTATTACATTCTTAACAACATCATTTCTAATCCATATTTATTCACTAATTCACTTTTACAATTAAAGTAGAATATCATTATATTACTCCAATTCATATTCATTTAACTACTTCATAACTAATGTAAATTCCAACTTCATTCAACATTACTTAAGTTATGTTTCATTTCATTCTCACTTGCATTTACTTTCACTTTCACTTTGCAACTTAAGTTCACTTTAATTCAATTCAAATTCTGTTTTATTTAACTTTCACTTAGATCAAATTCATATCACTATTAAAATTTAGTTTTTGTTTTGCTTAACAAAATTGTTTTACCATTTTGATATTTGTTTTTAATTACATTTTCGCACTTTACAAGTTATGTAACTTATTTATTTAAACTTCCAAATTAATATTATATAATCACTTACCACTTCAGTTAAATTTTCTTTTCAATAACTTATCTAATCCAGTTCGAATCCAATTCAATTTATTTATCCTTCCTTTAGTTAAATTTCAAATCATATATCTTATTATACTAACTCAAATTTATTCAACTCTGCTAAAGTTAAATTTTTTATTTCATATTATAAGTCCAATACTCATTTTATTTATATTTATCATTTCCAACTTGGATTTTAAATTCAAATTTGTTTATCACAACAAAACTTAAATTTCAATTTACTAATGGTAGCAAATCCATCACACATAAACTCGAAAATGATAGCGATGATGCTGCAATCATCACCCTTATTATTTCCTAACAATAGTAGTGAATTCAGCGCTTTATATTCTTTTAAAGTTCCTTTTATATATATAAATCTCATTTATAAATCTTTTACTTATATAATTTCACTATTTTTCTTTACTTATATAAGATTTATTCCAAATTTATTTATCTTATTTAGATTTATAATAATTTGACCTTTTTTAACTTTTGAAAAACAACTTTCAAAATCAACATGATTCAAATTTTCAAATTCTTAGTTTAAATTCATTTTTATTTATAACTCATATTTATAAATATACTCATGTTGTTTCATTTCTTATATACAAGATTATTTTACAATTGTAAATTATATTAATTCTAATTCCATACTTTATAATTCACTTGCTTATATAATTTATTCATTTTCATTCGTTGTTTTTATTTAGAATATTCAAATAGCTTTTATTAACTTATATATATTTATATTTTCAAACAACCAACAATCAGTTTATATACACTTCAATAATTTCTGTAAAATTATTTCCTTATATATAAAATATAATCGAGGTAAAATTATTTCATTTACCCAATTTAAAAATAATACGATGCCGACTTGTCTCGTTTAAGTGTTTAGAATTCCCAATCGATAACATGGAGTCCCACATACCGACCAGAATTCACAAACAACTCAATGGAAAAGCGAACACAATATAAAACATTTTATAATCACTAACAAATACGCACTCATATGTATAATACACTCAAACTCAAATTAGGGTGCTACTGGCCCAATCTATACTGAGTACACATCAAAGCCAAGGAATATTCAAAATCTAAGCTCTGATACCACGTGTGACGAATCACAAATCCATAACCTTTGAATCGACAATAAAACACACTTGTTTGACCCTAAATACACAGATTGACGGAAAATCATGAGAAAGAAACGAAGAGGCAAGAAGAGAAGAGAAGAAAGAGAGAAGAGAGAACCAAACAAACTATTACAGAATCTCACATCACAACGGAAAACATATAATATAATATCAATGATCTTTACAAAACAGAAACTGTATATACATACATCAATCAGAGTTCAACAATCAATCACTAATCATCAGCCTGGACAGTTATAATAATATGTCCTTACAATTGCTGATAATGTACAGCAACACTGCGCAAAGCGGATAATCAAAACAGATATGTGTATACGAAAATGAAGATCTCCAGCTTTCCTCCTGAAGCTCCAAAAGCACCAAATCTAAACATGTAAATATACTCGGTCTGACCTGAGCATTGAAAGGGAAGAACGCCTGGATCAGTCTTGTAAACCAGCGTGAGAAAACACACTCACTTGAATTTATTAAATTACCAAACTTTTCCTTTTAAAACAAAAGTATCTCGTAAGACACCCCCACACATAAACACAAACATGTTTTTACCTTACGATGACTAAAACATTTCATATCAAATCATATTATATTGTAATAGTGTCTAGTATACAAATAATATTAATCATAGCTGAAATAGTTACATTGATTAAATTCCAGCATATAGCCTAAAATGGTAATACAATAAAAATGGCAGGCATGTAGTGGAGTTTGGATTTCCATACAAATGACCAGGTGAAGGGACTACCTTCCGATGGGTACACCTCTAGATGGATGTCCCGAGGCACAGAACATATGACCGCTATCAACACAAGACCGACCTACATCTATACTAGGTAGTACTGAATATGTCATCCCCCGGTCGTTACCGACATTTTCCGAGGGCCCTCATAGCATATAAACCACAATAATTTACATCCCAAACGTCATAGCGGGAAGAATTATATCTAGAAGAGGACAATCATATCCTAATTGGGAATGACCCACTAAGCCATTCTGCATCTAACCCTGTTTCGGTCATTTCCAGTTGATGTGGCCTAAGGTAACGATTACCTTTCACATATCACATCACTTTGAATGCCACACGACCATTTCCGTTGACTAATAGTTGCCTTCCACAAAAATACAATCCTTGAGCTTGTATGTCTCAAGGAGGGTGTTAAGCTAAGAGAAGTTACCTTCTCCACGACCACCGATGTATGATTGTGAAAACCAATATACGTAATCTTTATAAATGCAATGTCGGACAAACAAACATACAAGTTGTCCAGGAGCAGGACAAACCGAAGGTATTTTCCTACCACCTCCAATAGGGAAATTCCTAGTATTAGTAGTGAATAGTCCTTGCAATGGATATTTCGTAACGAAGAGACTACTTTTACTGGATGTATATTGGGATGTTAACCCCAAACAATCAACAAGTAGTCCTCCACTATGAAAATCTTGAATATCAATATCATCACAACCAACCTGTACAATCGTCGCATAAATGTTGGTTCGAAGTGGTTTTCGGATAAATTTGATAGATTGGAGTAATACTCCGCACTACACGAATCAACATCCTCAACACAAACGATAATCAAGCCTACACAGATGGCTATGTACTAAGTGTAGGACTAAATAGTTCCCACATCAAGTCGTGGAACTAAAATGACCAAATTTGATAGTCAGTTATTTAACTATCTAAGCAAACAAACAATTATTTACCACCAAAAGCAATCACTATTCCCTTTTTAATTAATCTTTTATAAATTAAATCACTTGCCAAATATTCAGTCCAAATTATCTTTTAAAAAGATATAATCTCAAAACCACTTCAACTTTCTATATTGGAAAACATTTCCATAAACTTATTTAATAATAAGTAATTCACAATTCTATTTATTTTCAGCACTTACAAAATATTACATATACTTAAATTAGGATTAAGTATATATTTTATTCTTTAAGGAAAACATTCTCTTAAACATATTAATTTGGGTCAAAATGAATGTTGCATAAAACATCGTTACGACAACCCAAAATCACTAGTATAGGATTCAATAATTAGATAGATATACGAATCCCATATATTATACAAAACGTCTCGTTCGAAAATAATTTACTATAACAAATGTGTTATAGTCCATCACTTCCTTACTTCTTGAAAACGTCTATTTCAACAGTGGATGTTGAAATATATGTATTCGATACTTATACATTTTAAAACATCTTCAAACAATTTAACTTCATTTAACAATATTTAACGACCCGACTTCCTAACACCAGAAAGTCGCGTCGCTAATTAAGAAAGAAATGGATAGAAGGAGAAAAGAAAGAAGAAACACAACAACATCAGATAACTCACAGCGGAATGAATGAAATATAATATATCACATAAAATATTACATAGTATCATATCACATCAGAGTACACAACTTATACAACACATATTAGACAGTTATAAACATCTATCTAACTATACAACTTAAGAACACAAGATACAGATATCATACAAACACAGCGGAACCATAATTTATCTATGCGTGGAAGCCTCCTGCTCCATATCTCCTCCAGAATTCGTCAAGCAAACCTGAATCACTTGACTACTCATACATAATATGAGAACCTAAGAGTTTAATAAAACAGAAAATAAACGCTCTGGTCAGACAGGGGTCTAGTGTGAGTAAACGGGTTAAAATTGCTTAACTTTAGAAAAACCTTTGAAAAGAAAAGGTATCACGTAAGACTTCCCACACATAAACATGGAATTTTTTTTACCTTACGCTAACCAAAACATTTGATAGGAAATCCAGTGATATTATAATAGTGTCTAGGGTTTTCAAAATAAAATGCAGAAATAGCTGGAATGCTTACATCTCACGTTCCAACATAGTTGGGCACAATCAAAACCGTACAGGCACTTATTGGATTTTGGATTCCATCAATGGCAGGGCTACTGGGGTACCGCCCGTCACAGTACGTGGCCTAGATCACAGTACCGAGGAGTACGTCCGCTCCCCTGCAACACAAGGCCGGAACCATCCCTTACTGGACAGTCCCGAACAAGACCACCCCGTGGTTGGCGCGACCAACCACACACTAAGCCGAAATAGAAAGGGACCTCTAGACAGAGGTAAATCTCACTCTCCAATGGGGGCTACCCACGAAGCCTTGCTGCACCTCCCCTGTTGTAACCATTCCCGGTTGATGAGGCTTGAGGCTGCGATTACCTTTATAGAACACATCTATCTTAGAATGCTCATCGTCCACCTGATGATGTTCTGAAAGCATTCAATCCATACAAGTTCGTTCCGGGTTCGAACGGAACTGAAGGCACTATCTCGTTGCACTCATTTTGGAATCACCCTCAGAGTCAACGACCATAGCCCTTGCACTCTAAATCACCATCTCGAACCTATAAGTACTATTCCGTCAAACTCATTACGGAATCACCTATAGAGTTATACTGACGTATAGTTCTTACACCTCGAGTCTTCACTTGCTCCACTTGGATTCACGACCTAACGTTTAATTGGAATTGATGTGGTTTTCGGATTATCCAAATATGGAAACCCGATCCCGGTCTCATCGAAACCAAACGCCATTTTAATATCCAAGTTGTTCTTTAGGGTTTTAAACAATTTAACTTATATTCAGGATGATATATAAATAAATAGATGAATCACATTATCACGATAGATAATTCATATCAAACATTCATCACACAAAGCAGCATATCACGTATCATAGATATCCAAATCATCCAGTATCAATCAATCACCCAATATCATCATCCAATATCAACCAGTCATCCAATATCAATTATCCATAAACAGAATTGATTAACTCTAAATCAATTGGATTACCTAAATCCTTCTTCATTTATTTATCCCAAATAAATAAATTAATCATTCTTAATGGCCTTCCTTAATTAATCTTCCTTGATTAATCATCTTTTAATTACATTCAAGTAATTATCCTTAACCATACTCAGTAATTAACCTTTTAATTACTATCATTAATTACAATAATTCATGATCCTTCATTTACTTCCATTAATTAACTATAATTAATTACATTAAACCTTAATTAATTACAATTAATTAATCACACTTTAATTGATTACTTTAATTAATCAACCTTCATTAATTCACTAATGATCCTTATTAATTAATTAACCCTTTAATTAATTAAATTATTAATTTATAATTAATCATCTCATTAATCATATACAGTAATTAACAACTTGTAATTACTTATCTTAATTAATTAACTTCTTAATTAATTATATTAACCTTTTATTAATTATTCTAATTAATTAAACTTTAATTACTTCATTAAGTAATTATAAATCAATTAAATTAACTAATAATCCTTAATTAATTACTTTATTAATTAATTAATTTTTAATTAATTTCACTTGGTAATTAATTTTAAAATTATTCATATTCATTAGTTAATTAATCACATTAATTAATTAATTAAATCAATTAAGTAATTAACTCTTAATTACTTGCATAAGTAATTATCTTCTAATTACTTCATTAATAAATCTTTATTACTCTCTTAATTAATTACATAACAAATAATTACTTCCATCATCAGAAAATCCTTAATTCTTTAATTAATTAATTACTCCATAATTATTTAACTTCAACAATTATATTAATTAACTCCTTAATTAATAACATCTAGTGATTAACCATTAATCACTTCAATCTTTAATTACTCCTATGAGTAATTTCCATTAATTACTTCCATAAGTAATGATCATTCTTAATTACATTCAAAATTTCACCATTAATTACTTCATTAAGTAATTACACTTAATTAATCCATAATTAAGTGGTTATAAAAATTTAAATAAACAATTAACTAATTATTTAAAATTAATTAAACAATTAATTAATTAACTTCTTATATTTCAAAATCCTTAATTAATCAAGAAAACATTTATCTTAATAAATCTTTACTTATTATATTAATTATAATAATTATGTAGCCTTAAGTTTACAATCAAAATAAATTAATCATATTTAACTTCATAAATAAATTATTTGAATTTAATCAAATTTTAAACTTAAAAACAAACTATTTTATTTGGTTTTCAAAATCATAATAATAACCTTATTTGTGATAAAGCATTAAAAAATCAAGATTAAAATTTAAAACTCTTTAACTATCTAATTTTAAACTTATTAATTCAATATAAATTTAAAACTTAAGTTTTAAATCATTGCTTAAAATTTTAACTTAAACTTTGCTTTAATATTTAAAATTCAAACATTCTTTAAATTGAAATTCAAAATTTAATTAGATAATTACTTTCAAAAAAGCAATTCTTTTAAAACAATTTAAATTTGAAACAAATTCAACTATCACTTTTAAGGGGTTGATTTATATTTATTCCAACATCAAGTTAAATTGTAATTTAACATCATTACAGAACTAACCAGAAACAAATGACTAAAACTCGATTCATTTTGCAACTTAGTATTATACATAACTACTAAAAACAGCAAACAAAAACCCCAAGGTAAACATAGCAGCTTCACGCGTGCTACCCGAGACAACCCAGCTACTCTTCTACTTCGAGTCGCCCCCTAATACAACGCGAGCATCAACTCGAGACGAAAACTCTTCTTCCCTAGATCACAAATTCCAGTGCACACACCCATTCTTCGTGCACATGTCCCACCGCCTACGGCCAATTCAGGTCGTCGCGACCGTCGACGATGATCACATGATCCCACGCAAGCACGAATCCAAACCTAGAACAAACAAATATCAATCGAATCGAAATCCAACCCTACGCACTAAAACTGCAGAAAAAATCGACCACCAAACCACCCCGTTGCTGATCATATCGCCGCCGTTACACCTCGCCGACCCCACCATCGAGACGCCACGACCATGAACAGCATCCACCCCAAAAGAGAACAACTCCGGTCACCAATCCAAATCACAGAAGCCACTACAATCAAGCCGAAAACAAAAGAATGCTAAACCCTAATTCATCCAAATTCCCTCGATTCACTCATTAGAAAAATTATTGAACAATTTTCCTATAATCAACCATCCGCAAGCTATCCTCGACCATAATTTCAAATCAAATCATTGAGTATATCATCGATAGTTCACAAAAATTCCCAAAACATTCAAACCCAAAATTCGAATAAATTACCAAACTAAAAATTACAACTTTCATATCTAAATTCATGATTTTACACCAAGATTACATGCATGTAATCCAAATTTGAATTTAAAGCAGTTGATTTTTTTGCAAAAACCTTAGTTTACTGTTAGTCCCTTATTTATAATCATCAGTTGCTTTAAAAATTATGAAAATAATTTTAAAATTACTATCAAACAATAACATACACTTTTCATTTATATAACAAGTTCAAATAAGTTATAGTTTTGAAGGATTTTGGATTTAAAGATGAAAATCAAATTTTGCTTAAACAACAGAGTTTAAAATTCCCATTTACAGGCACTAAATACATGTAATAATCATGCATTCATATAAACAAATATTCATTATCAAAGCAAGAATTCATTTGCATGCATCATTATTTAACCATAAATTTAACCAAATCTGTTTTTAAAATGATTACTCGCCTATAATTGCAGAGCAGAGAACAATTCTTATTCCAGGCCTTTGAATTCTGAAGAAAACTTGAATTCATGCCTCAACTGATTTTAAAAGTTGAACTGATGACATTGAATCCATGCATGCTTACAGATTGTTGATTTTTTTAAACTGCTGATGAAACAGATCTTCGTTTTGCATTTGCAGGTTGAAATTGATGTTGCAGATTTTTAATTTGCAGTTTTGAAAAAATACAAATTTGATCATCATTTGCTTACAGATTTAGTTTTCCGGTTTTGATTCAGCATTTAGTTTTTAATTTTGCAGATTTAAGAAAGATTTTTGATTGAGTTAAGAAAAAGAAACAAAGGAAATAAAAATGTTTGTGAAACAAATTTTCTCCTAAAAAAAGAATAGGTTGCCACTTTTAGATTAAACTTACATTTGTCATAATCTTGTTTGTTTGCCTTACAAGTGTTATTAAGAGGTTTAACATGTTTACACATGTTTATTAGTATTTTAATTAAATTTTCATTTAGTTTAAATGTAAATATAAACTTACTTTCTTAAGTTACTAAATAAATATTTAAATAAGTATATAAGTTTACTTTTAAAAGAAAAATATTCTAAAACTAATAAATACAAATATATTCTCATGGATTTAAAAATCTAAAACATTTATATTTATACACTTATAACCATTTATATTAAGCATTTTAAAAAGAAAGCAAAACAAAATTTTGTTTAAATCCCCTTTTAAACCATCATATTTAAAAATAAATAACTATCTTATATTTTGCAAATAAATGAATTAAACTTAAATTAGCTTTTGAAAAATATAAATTTTAAAACAAAGCTTTAAATTACAATATTCATTCATATATAAATTATTAACAGATTATATTAAATTTCAAAACAACATCAAATTATAACATATACTTGCATATATATTACAATTTGAAAATTCATCTTTTATTTAAAACAAAAGATCTCCTATTCACAATATATATCAAATATATATATATATATATATATATATATATATATTACAACTAGAATAAAATTTTTATTTGCTTTGAAAGATAAATCTTATCAATTTTAAATTGTTAGAAAGATATTGATCAAAATTACCAGATTAAATATTTATTAACCTTAAAAAGAATAAATTTACCAATTTAAATTAAAATTATCAAGAAAAATTATCGAATCAATTTAATTATTAATCCATATTATTAAATTGATATTGCCCAAAATTCCGAGTCGTTGCATAATATCACTTCCCAAAGCCTATCTTTTAACTTAAAAGATTATTCACCTTCAAAAATCGTGAATATAATTCTCTTACCAAATTCATTACTTCTACATATTTATTAAAGGAATATCCATTGTCCTAAATCATGAATATATCTCCTTTAATAAACTTCCATATTTTACTTATCAAAATAAGTTTATTTTGGATTTATAAAACAATGTTTATAAATTCCATTTATATTTTATAAACTTCCATATACAAAATTCCTTTATGAACCAATCTCATTTACATGCCAAAATCGAATTATATGTTAATTACTTATAAATCTCTTATTTCCAAATTCATTCTTTTTATAACATCACAAATTCATAAATCTTATTTACTTATAAGATTCATTTATAACTTCTTTTAACAATTATAAAACTCCTTTATAATCCCATTATTTTGATTTATAAAATTTCAATTTTATAAATCTTATATATATATATATAAACCATTTATAATAAGTCAAAAATCTCAATTTAACTATTTTACAAAATAGTTCACTTCATATTTCAAATAATCACATTTTGATTCCATTTCACAAAAATAATTTTTTTTTATAACATAAAAGTTATAACTTTTATTTATCTAAAATAAATTCATTTCCTTAACAATCCAAAACTTAATAAAACATCTATTTTCAAAATCACTTTAAAAATCCTTTTTAATTGAAATCATCATTTTAACATTTTTAAATTATCAGAAATAGGCCTAATGCTGCAACATCACTAAACACATCAATCACTGCATCCAAAACATCATATATCACATGATAACAACACATATGTCAATATATGTAAATTAAATCAACAGTAGTGAGGAATCCAGTTGGAACCCTCCAACCTGTTACCTGCAACAAATATACATATTAAAAATATATGTACAATGTCTAATTCGAGGCAGATGCGCGTATAAAAGGTCATCCACTCATACACGGGAACGTATAGGGTCTCATCTGCTCCAATAGGTAGGAATATATCCAAATACCAATCAATATATAGATAATATATCATATATCATCCAAATAATCATCAATCAGCATAAATAAAATTTATTCTTACTTGTATAAAAATATGAGTGAGTCAGAAATAGCGAGTTGTACTCATTTTGGTTCCAATAGCATTTACAGTGTTTTATTTCGAGTAAAATTAAACAAGCATTTTATTTTACCCAAAATTTACACTAGCTCCAATAAACTCCAAAGCAGCTCTAAAATATAATTCTCATCAATACGGAACTAATGCAACTTGTTTCGTCGAAAATGGACCTCGTATGAAGAAGTTATACTATTTTAAAGATTATACGAATTTATATATAATTTATTTACACATTTATTTCTGTTTTTAAACCTCAATTTTAATCTGGCCGCACGTTTTGGAAATTTAGATCGTGGCCGTGATTTCTTTTTCTCCTACCAAGCATCTTCATGCATGCATACAACCCATTCACGTGGTTCGTAATCTGCCACTTCGGTCGATTTGACGACGATCAGAGGCGGTCGCTTGAACGTCCCCGGCGTCATGCACCATCGTCGAAAATCATAACCCCCTATCCTCGCCGATGCCTCGTATTTCGTGCTTGAACGCATGTGTTTAAATGCAAACTGTCGTCGATTCGTCACCTTAAATTCGATCAAAGCCGTACGGATTTATAGATCTCGTGAAGCTCTATCATTATGTGGTTGAAGATTTCTCGAATTGGTTGACGGATTGGAAAATAATAGAGGGGAAAGATTTGAATGATTTCAGTCGTTCATGATGAAAGTGGCGGCTAGGCCTTGATAGATTAGTGTTTGGTAAATTGAAAAGATAAAGGTCCTCTTATAGAAAATTTAAACGACACTATTCAGCCGAAATATTTCCAGAAGCATGACGCCTGGTGTTTGTAATGTTTTACCCTTATTTCGAACACAATGGAATATATATCGAGAGCCATTTCGATCGTATTTGGAAGATAGATTTTCGAATCGACTTATTTAAATTAAAATTTACTTAAAGAAATTTCTACGCATTGCAGCTTGCCTTGACCAAACCGTAAATCCGATTGACATGAAATTTGAAATACTACAATAATATAACATTACGGATCCAATGAAACTGGTTTCGTCGAAATCCAAAATTTAGTCAAAAATGACTATTTTCATACGTTAATTAAATATTAAATAATCAATTTCTATAAATTAACTTATAATTCAATTTTAGAAGTTTACTAACATTGTTCTAATTCAAATTGAATTTTATTCAACTTTATAAATCATTTTTATTCACATTAAATTCAAAATTCAATTATTCTACAATTTCAAATATTAAATTTACAATTTAATCATCCAATTAAATCCTTATATTCAAAATATAAGTTATTCAACTTATGAAATTAACTTGTGAATATTTAAAATCAATTAAATATCCCAATTGCAAATGATTGAAATTTTGGGTCGTTACAAACTAGATCATGCTTTGAATAGTTTTTACCTTTAAGTTCATTATCAATTTTCATGAGATTTAGCAAATGTTTAATGGATGTGCTATACTTTGATGGTTTACCTTGGGCTAATTAATAGCAAAAATATACCATACTCATGATAAATACATTAACTAAATTCACTAATGACCAAAAGAGAGATCATAATTTCATATATGTTGATTTATGTAATCTTGAGAGTGGTTTTATCTCTAAATTGTCTTTTAATCTCATAGTTTTCATTCACTTTTGTAGTAGCTAGTTTTTTCAAGTAGAAAATTTTAAAATCAACACAATTCCCTACAAATCGACCCGTACCCTCTTACGTGCTACAATCATACGCCGTGCACTTTGGGTTATATTTTATTACAATTTTTCGGCTATTTTTCTAATTCGATAGGAAATTAGCTGTTAAACAAGTTTTTGGCACCATTGTAGGGGATCAAACCCGGGTCATCTGTGTGGCAAGCGGGAATACCCACCACTATACTACAATGAATTTTTTGTGCTTTTCGAAAATGAGTTGTTGAATTCCGAAGGGGAAGAATTAAATCACCATTTTGATTTTGAAATTAATAATTTTGAAGAAGTTTCCAATGATAAGTTTGAATTTCAGTTTGGTAAAAATAAACTTGAATTTCAACCAATTGTTCTACTACTCCAAAAATCATCGAAAATAAAACAAATCACGCGATTTTTAAGAAAATGTCCTTCGTTTTTCCAAATCAACTTTCAACTCCAAATCTTTTATGGTTTGGTTTTCTATGCTTAAGCCATGTCTCTCATACTTAACGAGACAAATGAATTGGTCTTTGAAAGACTGTTTCATTTATTCTTTAACGGTATATTTTCTGACGTCTTGTAAGTAATAATCTTTTCATTTTCATGTAAATATAGGTCATATTTTTATTTTATTTTTCTTCTTTCACTGAGGTTGACTGTGGAGACAAAGTCAAAATCAAGTGTGGTGGGCGTCTCATCTGCATTTTTTATTTTTCGTGGTTTATTTTTTTGCATTTTCCTTTGAAAACCCAAAATTAAAAAAACAAAAAAATCCCAATTTTTTTTTTTTAACATTTCGATTTATTTTTGGAGAAACACTATAAGATAAATATAGGTTTGATTATTAAATTTAGTTTTTGAAAATTTATTTGTCTTAACAAAAATAAGGGTTGAGATCAATAGTAAGTAATAATTTATTTGTCTAAACAAAAATTTATTTTAAAATTTTTAAAAATTATTTTTGGAAGGGACCAAAGACGGTGACTGAGATCAGAATTTTTCTTGGACTTGCTAGCTATTATCGAAGATTCAACAAGGATTTCTCGCGAATAGCAGCGCCTTTGACTAAGTTAACCAAGAAGGAGGTGAAGTTTATCTAGTCCGACAGTTGTGAGGAAGCATGCCTTAAGTTAAAGATTTCGTTGCCCAGTGCACCAGTTTTAGTAGTTCCAGATGGAAACCAAGGGCTGATGGTATATACTAATGCATGAGGAACCGGATTAGGAGCATTGTTAATGTAGACTGGTAAAGTTACTGTAAAGACCACATGAAGTTAGACACCCTACTCATGATTTGGAGTTTCCAGCAGTGATCTTTGAATTGAAGATTTGGAGACATTATCTCTTAAGGGAGAGGTATGAGGTTTATACTGATATAAGTCTTTACAGTATTTATTCTCTCAAAAGGAGCTGAATATGAGACACCAGAGGTATCTGGAGTTTTTGGCTGCTTATGATTTTGGAATAGAGTATACACTAGGGAAAAGTAATAAGACAGCTGATGCTATTAATAGAAAAAATCAGAATGTGGTGTTAGCTATGTTGGAGGAGTGGAAGGATTTAGAATCTTTGGTTAGTTGTGGAATACAGTTAAGATCGACTGCTAGTTCTAGTTAGAGTATGGCCATGTTGTCCTGTTTAGAAGTTCGACAAGTGTTGATCGAAAGGATTGCTTCTTAGCAAAATGAGGATCTAGTGTTAGCTGAGAGGATTAAAAGGCTCAAGATTGGAGATGAGATTGATGATCTAAAGGACTTTGGCCTTGACTAAAGAGGATGATTAGGAAAGAAGAGAAAGTTGTGCGTTCTGAATGTGGAGTACTTGACGAAAGAAGTTCTTGGAGAATGTCATCGATCCAAGTTCACGATTTATCTTGGAGGGACCAAGATGTATCAGTATATGAAGAGAAGCTTCTATTAGGATGGTATGAAGAGCTATGTTGGTTATGGGTTAGGCAGTGTGCAAACTGTCAACAAGTGAAAACTGAACACCAGAAGTTAGGTGGATTGCTTCAACCTTTAGAGATTCCAGTTTGGAAATGGGATTCGATATCCATGGATTTTATCGAAGGGTTGTCAAGGTCAAATAGAGGTAATGAAATATATGGATTACAGTGGACAGGTTGACCATGAGTGCCCATTTCATTCCAGTAATGTCAACCTGGATGACACCTAGTTCATGAAGAACTTAGTTAGACTACATGGAGTTCCTAGTAGTACAATCGGTGATAAAGATGCCTTGTTCACTGTGAATTCTGGAAGAGTCTACAGGAAGTATTAGGTACTTGCTTAATATGAGTACCGCATATCACCCTCACATAGATGGGCAGACAGAGAGAGTCAACAAGGTACACGAGGAACTATTGAGAGCTCGTGTATTTGACTATGGTGGATCTTGGGAAGATTACCCGCATTTGGAAGAGTTTTCTTATAATAATGGCTACCAGACAAGCATAGAAATGGCGCCTTTTGAAGCATTGTACCGAAGACCATGCAAATTGACAGCATATTTGTTGGAGACTGAAGACAAACTAGTCTTAGGTCCTTATTTGGTTAGAGAGGCGTCAGAGACGATTGAGTTGATCCGAGGAAGGATGAAGGAAGCTCGGTCCAGATAGAAGAGTTATGCAGATAAGAGACGTAAGGACCTATAATTCTCAGTTGGAGATAAGGTTTTCATCAAGGTATCACCTATGAAGGGTCTGGTACGATTTTGAAAATCAGGGAAGTTAGCCCCAAGATACATAGGTCCATTCCAGATTATAGAATGGACTGGAAAGCTAGCACACAGAATAGAGTTGCCGAGCAGTATGGCAGGTGTCCATAATGTGTTTCACGTCTCTCATCTTCGTAAGTATGTTCATGATCTAGAGACTGCTGTTCCTCTGCTAGGGTTGGAAGACTTGGTGTTAGAGACTAATTTGAACTTTTTTAGAAAACCAGTTTGGGTTGTGTTTAGGGATGAGATAAGATTGAGAAACAAGATAGTAATGTTGGTGAAAGTTCAGTGGAACGACAACGAGGACTATACTTGGGAGACATAAGACAGGATTAAAGATACTTATCCTGATCTGCTTTGAGGGTATGTCTATACTAGATTTATGTAGATAGTTACTACTCAGATAGGCTAGTATTTTTGTTTGGAGTTGTTGCAGATGATTGCTATGTTTAGTATTTAGTCCTTACTGAATTTCGAGGTTGAAATTCTTTAAAAGGGGGCCTGTAACGTCCCTAATATTTGATAACAATATTTAGGAAATTTAATTGGATAAATTAAATTTAATAATGATGTTAAGGGGATTGAGATTTGAATAAATCATATGTAGGGCCGTGCTTAATAATAAAATAGATGGGCTTAAATTGGTTTATAAGCAAATTAATTTACACCTGGGAATATTAGTAAATAACCACTTCATCATATATGGCTATACACCTTTGTAATTGCCCATTCACGTTTCATTTCTCATTTTCCAAAAATGCAAATCAAATATTAAAATAGAGCCGGCCATTAACAAGGAGGAAAAGAGGGAATTCAATCTAAAGCTAATGATTAAAGCGAGTAAGGATTAACCAACAACAAATCTCAAATTCCTTGTCATATATAAGGTGAAAAATAATTAATTCCATCTTTATTTTGTTTTTAAAATCATATGTTTTCAAATTTAAGAATAAATTCTCTTTTATGATGTTTTGGATTATGCCATGCTTGAACTATTATTTGTTTGCTTTAAACAATTCATTTACACGTGAATTGGCACGGTTTTAGGGTAAAACCAAGGGTTAATGATTTTAAAATGCCATGGAAATTTTTTATGTTAAGTAAAACTTGATTTTGGAGTTGTGTTTTAAATTTTCATAATTTTCCAAGTTATGAAAAATTTAATAGGAATTTTTAAATGGAAAATACTATATAATTGGGTATAAAATTTATTTTGAGTATTTCAGGAAGAAATTGGGTCTGAAATTTTAATATGTTCGATTAGATGGTGAAAGAGATTTTCTATGATTTTTGGGGATTTTTTTCCAATTGAATTACTAGGGAAAATAAATTATTTTAAAACAGGGACTTTTCTACAAATATTAGTTTTGTTAAATGGAAGGGTTTAAATGTTAGAATTTTTGATTTAGATCTGATTAAATGTGGCCGTTTAATTGTAAAGTATTTGACAAGTTTTAAGGAAACCAATCAAAGAATTACAAATAGGCATGTAGTCATAAAGCAATTACTAAAAGTAGCTAAATTTTAGCCTTTAATTTAGAAAAGTTGGTTCCGCCTCATATAGCAGGACATTTCGACTCCAATTACTTTCACTCCATTTCTGTCAAAACTCATTTATTTGAAACCAATACATAAGGTATCACTTAGATTGTACGTAGTGGATTGGAGGAAAGCCAGAGGCCATGGTGTCGAAAGGAATGCTTCTAATGGGGTCGAAACCCTGTTTGGTTTTCAAAAGTTAAGTGTTTTCTTTGTTTTGATTAGAGCTTTTGACCCAGTCGTACTGTATGTTTTCGAAAGGAGTTTATAAGTAGTTTTCGAAGAAGGTTGTCATATTATGTTTAAAGTAATAGCTATCGAATGGGTTCCTTTTGTTCTTGAATAAGTGCTTTCGAAAGCAATGGTTTCGACTAAGTCGAAACCCAGTCGCTATTTCCCTTCCGAGTGTATTGAAGCCATCAATGCTTACGAAGGGCTATCTCTATTTTAATGTAAGCTAAACCAATTCCAGCTTTCTAAAGGGGTTGAAGGTTCTGAAGACAATAGGGTCGAAAGGAGCTTTTGACGCTACCCTTCGAAGTTTAAACTTAAAGGTTTTGAGCTTTCGAATAGGTGATTCCGGCACCATCAACTTTTCCATAAACAATTTTACAAATGTTTCGAAAGAGATACTTTCATGTGTGACCACTTTGCCCAAAAGATGTTTGTAAAGAGTAAAACCCAATGTTCTCGAAAGGGGTATTTTCATTGGTTTCAAAGCTCTATTTCTAAAGATTATTTAACAATGTTGTAATATATTCAAAAGGTATGACTTGGTTTTAAAAGGATTGATTTATAGAGCTTCGAAAGGTATATACTTAGAGTTTTGAAAAGAGGTTTCTATGCTATCTAAGGAGGTCATCCAATGTTTCGAAAGTGATGTTTTAAGGTTTCAAAACAAATAACCTATTCTCATTTTAAAGGAAATACTATGGCATAAATAAAGATTTTTGAGAGTATCACTTCTTCATATATTTATTCACATTGTATTTAGCCCATAACGGTACTTTGGGGAAGGGCATAATTACCAGATAGATTGACCCAGTAGTGAATATAACTTAAGAAATGTTAAAATCCTAATTAAATATATTGGTAGACGCCAATAGGTTCGCAGTAAGCCTATGAAGGCTGTATAAATGGAAAGATATTGGCAGGGGCTAATAGGTTCATAGTTAGCCCATGAAATCTATGTTTTGATATTGGCAAGGGCCAATAGGTTTATAGTTAGCCCATGAAAACTATATTCGGATTAAGATATTGATAGCTAATCAATAGATTCCTAGTTAGCTGCTCATTCTGCCCTTCCACCCCAAAGTACAATTATGAATCCATTGTATAGTGAATATATTTGTAGAAGAAGCATATACCATAACATAAAAATATCAACATTTACGATTTAATATCCTTGAAATTATTTCCACATGAAATTAGGTTAATCCATTTAACCCATTGTTTTTATCAAAGCATGCTTTTTCAAAAACTACAAATTTAAAAGCCGTTTCAAAGCTCTTTTATACAGCCATAGGTTATCCTTCAAAAATAAGATTGGGTTCTCTGTTTTGAAAACTAAGGCTTTCAAAACCTTAGACTTTTGCTTTCGAAACCATTAAAACATATCTTTTGAAAGAATTCAAATATTCTTTTCAAAACACTTAAACACATGCCTTTTCAAATACTTTAAAACCTCTATTTCGAAACCATCAAAACCTCTCTTTCGAAACCATCAAAATATTTCTTTCGAAAGTATTGAAGCACATCTTTCAAACTTATAAAAGCAAAGCTTCGAAAACATTTGAAAGTATCTCTTTCAAAACCATTGGGTTTAATCTTAAATATAAATTTTGGGTCAAAGCGAACATAAGCGAAAGTAGCCCTTTCGAAACCATTAACCATCAAATAAAAAAGTTTGGGGAAAACAGGTGGCTTCAAACCACCCTTTCGAAAGCTTTAACCTTTTAAGTAAACCATTAACCATCGAATAAAAGAGTTTGGGGAAAACAGATGGCTTCAAAGCCATCCTTTCGAAAGCTTTAACCTTTTAAGTAAAACAATTGGAAGGATAGCCACGAAACATCTTTCAAAGCCATTACCTCTGAAAACTTTAGTTTAATTGGCTACTGGCCCTTTCGAAAGCATTGGGAAGCGGCTTATTATATTTATAAAACAAAGCTTACCTTTTGAACTCATTGAAATCTTCCAGCCTATTCGAAAGGTATGAAGACAGCAACAAGGTTTCGACTTGGTTGAAAACTACCCTTTCGGAAGCTCCATTTTTAAAACATAAAATGCGTCAACTCGTTAGAAAGCTACCCTAAGAGGGTGGAAATCTCTTCGAAAGCTATACTTAACCCTTTTCAAAAGCATCTCTTTGAAATCAAGGAAAGCGGCATCTATTTTTGAAAGCAAACAAAGTCCTTGGAAAGGTATTTAAAATGGTCTCAACCCCTTCGAAAGCATGGTTTTGACTATATACCTTCCTCCTTTTTCCAATCCACTATGCACCAAAGCATCGATACTATGTGTATTGGTTTCAACTTGGTTAGGGGTGGAGGTATAGAGTCGAAAGGTTGCTACTAGAAGTGGCGAAACAATAAATCTATGCAAAATTATTTTGTTGTCTTTTTAAGTAAATTCTTTTCAACTAACTTGCCCATTTGTAAAAATATAATTGATTGCCATAAACTTTTCCAAAAATCTTTTCTAAAAGTTTGCCAAATTCATCCAGAATTTATTAAAAATAATTAACAAAGAAGCCCTTCCCTTTAACAAAACAATTAAGACATTTAAGTCCTTTAACTTAGTTAAATTAATTTCCACAGTAAATCACTCAGGAAAAATCCAAGAAAATTATCAAAGTTCAATTTTAATATGTTATCAAACGTATAAAAATTTCAGTCCCAAAATCCCTTATATAATAGCCACAATAAATATTTAAACCCAATCATTTATTTCTTCCTTAAAAACTTCATAATAAATTATCCATAGCTTGGTTAATTACGAAATAAACCCATCTCCAAATATTGTTTTTCATAACATATTAAATCTTCATGGCATTCTAAACCCAATATAGGTTTTAGCCCTAAATCGATTAATTTTTTTTATTAAACATACTTGTTTGAATCAAACATATCTTGTAATCCAAGCGTATCATCATTAAAATCATCATAAAGGTTGTAAACTTAAACCGAAATCAAATGCATCACTACCCTTAGTCAACTAAGAAAATACCTCGGTCGAATAGTCCTTGTACAATTAGAAAAAAAAATATTAGTTTATTTTTTCTTTTTCGAAGAATAGAAATAAACATGTTCTTTGTGAGTAGTTATGTATGAAGGTGTGTATATGTGTATATGAGATACCAAGGGGATTTCGCATATAATTCTATGAGCATACACATACTCTAGTTTGATGAAGATGACCTTTGAATTTCTTAAATGTATTCAATCCTGATGGTTATATTTTCTTTGTTGTGGCTCTTTCTGTCATTATTAAATATTAGAAACAAAGATTTAACAGGGTAGATTCTCATAGAAATTAGAAAAGTGGGTAAGTTCCTAAAAATATTAATAAGTTGTGTAGATTTCTAAAGGAATTAGAAAATTGGGCAAATTCCCAAAAAAGATTAATAAGTTAGGTAGATTCCCAATGAAATTAGAAAGTTGGGTTGATTCTCAAAAATATTAATAAGTTAGCTAGATTCCCAAATAGATTAATAAGTTGGGTGGACTCCCAAGGAGATTAGCAAGTTGGTTAGAGCCCCCAAAAGGATTAGAACATTAGGTAGATTCCTAATATAGTGAGCCATGGTCCAGAAAATCCATGGATTGGATAAATCCCCAATAATAGTGAGCCATGGCCGGTCCTATCATGTATAGAGTGAGTCATGGAAATTCGACCATGCTGAGAGCACCGAGAGCCACAACTGAAGTGTTGTGCAAAAGAGTGAGCCACGATTGAATCGTGTCATGCAAAGAGTGAGCCATGGTCAAAAATACAATGCATGGTGCTATATAGTGAGTCACATTGGCTGCTTGCAAATATAGCAATTATAACCCCCACTAGTGGTTTTCTAAAACCCGATAACTATGTGAGACCAAGTCTAGATGGTAGGAGTTTAGTATTAGAATATTATCGCCTCTAGGCACTTGTAATGATCCACAAATTCATCATTTCAGAAATTTTTTAAAATATCAAAATATAATATTTTTCAACGTAAATGATAGCATTTTGAACGATAAATAATATTGGTAATCTTTTTTTGAATAAATATTTTTAAAAACATATACTTTGGAAGATATATCGATAAAATAACCGAAAACTGTTTTGTCAATAAACAACTCTTAGACCATCCGACATCGTGTACGGACTGGCTACATACACTCATTTATCTATATGAGTGGGAATATGTAATTAAATTATTTATTTGGTTTATGAAAACAAAATCTCTTTGCGACATCATCAATGATGTCACTATTTTGGAATAAATGGTTTCTAAATTTAAATTGAGTTTAAATGATTTGATAATTATTTTAATTATTAAATAAGTCCTAATTATTAATAAAATGATAGAAATATTATTATCAAACTTTGTTTACAAATATATATATATTAAATAAGAAGTGATAATATGGCTGGAAATCGAAAATGGTATCCGTAACGATTTAACGTAGAAAAGTTATACAATGTTGTGAATCGTTTATGACTTAAATATGCACATATACATGTACATATACATAAAAACATTCATATGCACATGCACATGCACATATATATACTTACAAATACACTTATATATAAATATATTACAAAATATCTATAATATTTTCATAAAACTTCATCCTTAAGTAAATCCAAAGTCAGCCTCTTACATCCTAAGTACAAGCACGTGGCCGTACGCATGGGGGGATGTTCGGCCGTGGATGAGGAGGAGATAAGAGGGAGTGGCGTCGAGGCACTGGTGATGAAATGTCAAGTAAATATCATGATATTTTTATTCACTTTTTTTCCTATAAATACCACCACCCATCTTCATTTCATTCAAAATTCTTCTTCTTAAAATTCCTAAGTTCTTCATCCTTTTATTGTCTATGTTAATGACTTCCATAGTCTATGAAAGAAAATATTACAAAATCAAAACAAAGTTATACCAAAATCAGTCGAAATCTATACCACTTCAAACCAAAGTTCAAGCTAGTGATGTCTTTCTTCTCCTCCACCAAGGCCGTGTTCAACCAAACCTTCCGCCACCACTTGCCAAGCAAAGCGGAGCCCTTCTTAGCCTCTAAGACCAAGGCCGAAACTCCTAGGAGCATTTGTGCTAGTAGTCGTGAGCTCCGATTCGGAGATAAATGAGCTATAACCATTTCAAAGTTAGTTCGATCGAAAATCAAGTGAGAAACTCTATTTATATTATGATATATTGGATGATATATATGTTTGGCTATACTTGGTTGTGTTATTGTGAACCATATTTGGATATGATGTATATTTGGTTGGATATGTGAACAATTCTCGTTAACACTGGTCGAATATCACAAAGGAAATCACTTTTCTTTAATAAATGAAATGGTGTATATGAGATTGATAAACCTCTTTAAAATGGTTTATAATGGTTTATACATGTTTCGTAAACACTAACACCCAATTTGTTGAATTTTGGACAAGTTATGAAAGTTGAGTCAAAAATTGGCATGTCATGTAACGGTAGTTCACGATCTCGCACCATAGAAAGCTAAAACCATTTATACGATGGATTTGGAGTCGGAATTCTTCGGAATAAGAATTTTCCAAACTCTTATAACCATAGTTTTCAACTTAAATAAAATGATCGAGATTTTGTTTAGTAGATTTCGAAATATGAGAAAATTAGGTTTTTGAAATAGTCGCGATTTGGCAGTTCGGAAACCAAAGTGACAAATCCTTTAAAATTGATATTTTTAATTTTTTAAAAATATGGAATAAATTCTACAAATATTATAAAATGTTTTAAAAGAGATTTGAGTTATAAAAATGGATTTCTAAATGACCAAAAAATTGTTTTGGTCAAATAAGCATAAAATCATGATTCGCAGCACCATTCGTGACACTTTTTTGCACAACTTTTAATAACTTTTGAAATATAACTTTAAACTTAAGTATTCTTTCCTAAATCCTTTATTAACGTTATCAAATACATAATTAAGTATTTCAATAAAGATTTGAAGGTTTAATAATTTATTTTATAAATGTTTTAAAGAAAAGTTGTTATAATCAAGTGACTTAATCTTGACTCTAAAAGCTGATGGGTGGACTGAATTTTTCTGTTCGTGACATCCGTATAAGAGGTGCTTAAACTAAGGAGATATTTAGGAGCAGCCAGTGCACTCGCTCACCTGTACTCTTTCTTAGGCGAGGAACGAATACGGTCAACATGTCGGAAATGAGGCAAGTATAAAGATTCAAATTTAATTTAATACAGCTTGGATCGTATAGAAATAATCTTATCATACTAGGTATTAAATTCCAAGGAGGTATCTCGTACCATATGTGTGAATTTAAAATGTGATTTCACCATTATTCGATGATAGTAAAGGTTGAATACAGAAATTGTTGTTGAGTGAATTAGCATAATTTCTATCGACACTTTTTACTCAATAAGTTTTACAATGTGGTTTATAAGAAATGGTTTGGTTTGGCATTTCCAAAGTTAAAGAGAGGTCTAATGATTCCGTATATACTAGAAAATAATATGTTTTATGGATTTATAACTCTAAAAGAGATAATTTATCTGATAAAAGATATTAATGAATGAAATAATAATCACCCTTAAACTTAACATCGTTTTGTCGATAGTTGATTTGAAGGAACCATGGTTGAATTTGGGCGATTCCCATCCGAAAACAACTTTGAACCAATATACGGTCGAAAATGAAGACATGGAACGACAATAAGTGGAATGAAGGGTTGCTTGTCATTGGCCCTAGGGTGAAATTTCCTATATCATATATATGTGGCAGTAGTACCTTCATTTGATCTTCGATACAAGAGCTGTTCACTACTAATGCTAGGGATGACTCCAAACAGGATGTAGTAGGAGAGTTCCTTTGTTTTGTCATGTTCCTGGACAACTTATACGGACGAATGTCTGACATTACATTTTTAAATTGCACGTATATTATTTTACAAACATACATCTATTTGGTGGTATAGGAGGTAACTTTCCTATACTTAACACCTTTTTCTGAGACATACGAGCTCAAAGGTTATACCTTTGTGGAATTCGATAATGCATGATGGAATTGGCAATGTGGATTCAAAGTGGAATGTGCTATTCATTACCACGAGCCTCATCACCCGAGTAAGACAGAAATGGGGTAGATGCGATAGGGCTAGGTGGGTTGCACCCATTAGGATTTAATCGTCATATTTTTAGAGTACCCTATATATTTCAGGTACGTTGTGTGTGCTTTGGGACCCTGGATAGGTAGGGAACAACCGTGATGATGTCATATTCGGTACTATCTGCGGTAAAGGTCGGTTGATTCTGTATTGGTAGAGGACCATCTGTTGGTGCCTCGATGCATTTTTCTAAAGATGTACTGTCAAAAGGGAGTACCTTACCTTATCGTTGTATTGAATCCATTCTCCAATAAGTGACTTCATACATGACTGTAGAGCCTAGTATGCTAGAATTTAATAATGAAACAATTTCAGCTATTATTATACAAGTTTACTTGAAAAGTCTTTCCAAAGGAATGTCTTTAAAAGTAATATTCCTAGATTTTGAGTAGAAAATGTTTTGATTATCATAAGGTAAAAACCAGTTTCGTGTTTATGTGTGGCATGGTCTTATGAGATACCATTTGTTTTAAAATATTTGTATTTTAAGATTCTCATGCAAATCCAATGACTGATTCAGAGCTTATTATCTTTTCCCTTAAACTCTTGGTGCCCTATTTTTCGAGCGAGCAAGTAGTTAGGCAACGAGGAGCATTTTTGATGGAGTATGGAGCATGGAGCATTTTAGGTCCTTTGTAGAAAGTTCTCTATTAATTCTAATGTATTTTGTATGATGTATTTACGCGCATTTATGAGGATGGGCAGCTATAACTATCCTGGCTGGATTAATACTTACTAGAACTCTAATGGAGGAATTGCATGTACTAATATGTATAATTGAATGTTGAATACGATATAAGATTCTATTTTGTTTATCTTCTAACTTTACTTTCTTTACCCCATGACAATTTTCCTCTCTAGCACTTGGATTTGTGACACGTGAATATGGAGGATGTACTAGTGTCAATTTGTGAGGGTTAAGGAGGTGGATCGTCACATTTGGTATCAAAGCTTATGTTTGAGTGAATACTTAAGCCTTAATGGTGTCAACCTATTTGAAATAGGTTAATAATACCGTAGAATGAGTTTCATTAGAGAGATCACATATTTGAAATTTGTTCAAGTAAGTATATTCGAGTTTTGTACTCATTCCCTAAGATAATTTAATCTGTAATTCTGAAGATGTTTCCTTACTACATGCTGGTAATAGGAGACGAGTAATAGAAGAGGACGAAGGGGAGGTAGCAACACTATGGTCACTAATGGTCGATCAAATGCTACAGTAATTAAGGAAGTGGTATCCCCTGCGCAACCTCAAATTAACTTTGCTATTCTATGCAATTACACCAGCTTGGAGCGCAAACCATTCAATGGAACGGAGTCCATTATTGAAGTGTAGGCTTGGTTTCGATCATATAAAAGGATCTTTAAAGGATTGAATATCAGTTAAGCAAAAAAGGTTCTTAGCTTCTTGGCAGTTACAAGAAGGGGTTCTAGCTTGGTGGGAATCCATAACTTGGAATAATTCGAAGCACAATTTCTCATGGGAAAGGTCTATGGATGTATTTGAAGAGCAATAAATGCGAGCAGCCAGATGATCACATCTCTGTAGGAATTTCATGGACTTTAAACAAGAAAACTATCTATGGAGGAATATTCCTACAATAATGAACTATCTCGCTTTAGGTCTGGTTTGATAGACACGCCCCTCAAAATGAACGAGATGTATACTATAGGAATGAAGGAACAATAGCAGGATAGGATGACCGCTCATGTAAAAGGAACCAACCTATTGGATATGGGCGTCCGCTATGAAGCCTAGACAAGAAAAACTCAGTACTCACTCAAGGAAATAGCAACAATCAGAGCAAGAGAAAGAAGCCATGGCAAGGAAAGACTAAGGGAGGATCACAAGAGAATCATTTTAAAGATGTCACTTTTTATAATTTCCAAAAGAAGCCCATCTTTCCACAAATTGTGTAAATCTCAAGGTTCAAAGGCAGCATCAAGGAACCGTCTCTACTTTGGTGGAGAAAAGTCTCTGCCATAACTGCCACCAACCTGGCCATTGGAAAACATGTTCCTGCTAATAAAGGAAGAAGAGCAGGTAAAGGTTTATGCAATTAAAGACGAGCCTTCAACCTCTGAAGACGTAAAGGGAAAGGGAGTTCTGGAAGGTAACATCTATGTTAATAATGATTTATTTAGAGTGTTATTTAATACAATATCTTTGCATATTTTTATTGCGAAAAGATTATTAGATAATTTAAAACTAATCGCCAATAGATACCTCTATCTATGCGTCCAACCCCATGTACGATGTGAATAATCTTTGTATGGTTTGCGAGGATATCCAAATCACTTACCCTCCCTAACATTTTTCATATGACCAATTTTCCCTTAACTTTACTGGATTTGAATTCTTACTTGGTATGGACTGGTTATCCTAGAATAAAGCTATTCTAGATTGTGTTAAGAGAATGGTATCTTTATGGACCAACTTCAGAAAATTTATTGAAAAATTTTATGAGGAACCCAGTCCAATAAGGGAGAGTTTCTTATATGCACTTGACTTATCCAAAAAAGGTTTGGAGACAATACCAATTATTAAGGAATTTCAGGATATTTTTGAGGAAATTAAAATTTTGCTCCCACATCGGAAAATTGGGTTCTGTATTGACTTTATTCTGGGTGCAAAACCCATTATTCACCCTATTCGAAAGATGGCCCTAAAGGGAAAGATCGAGTTGGCAAACTAAACAAACGAGTTGTTAAAGAATGGACTAATATGACTAAGTCGCACGAGTTAGAGCACAATGGCGGTTTTTGTTGCAAAGTCTTATGGCTCCCTAAGCCTTTGTGTAGACTATTGAGACCTAAACCGGCAAATGATTAAGAACAAGTATCCTCTACCCCACATCGATGACTTGTTTGATCAACTTTATGGTGCTCGGGTATCCTCGCAAATGGATTTAGCCACAGGATTCGATCAACAAAGAATAGCTAAGGATGGCATTCCATTAACTATGTTGAGAGTTCCAGACTGCTTTTACGAATGGTTAGTTATGCCTTTTGGCTTGACCAATGCGCTCGCATATTTATAGACCTTATGAATAGAGTATTCAGAGATGTGCTAAACAAATCCATGTTGGTTTTTATTTATGATATTCTCATCTATTCCAAAACCGAGGGGGAAGATAAAAGGCCTCTAGAGACTGTGTTCGAAATATCGAGAAGAAATTTACTTAAAGCTAAATTCTTGAAATGTCACTTTTGGGAGAAAGAAGTAAGATTCCTTGGGCATATTGTGTTAGGAGAAGGGATGTCAATGGATCTATGAAAGATTTCAGCTATAGGAGATTAGAAGCCACCATAAACTTCGAAGGACACCACGGCTCCTTAGGATTGGTAAAATATTAGCGTTGATTCATTCATGACTTCTCCAAAATATCCTCTTATATAACAATGTTGACTGTGAACAATGTTAAATTTTAATGGACACCAAAATGTGAAGAAGCATTCCAAGAACTCAAGAAAAGGTTAACTACCGCTCCAGTTCTAGCTACTGCTGATTAAAGCAGCAATTTAACCGTGTATTCATATGCTAATGGAGAAGTCGTAGCTGCAATGCTGATGCAGCATGAAAACGTGAAAAATTTATCACTTATGCAGGCAGACAATTGAAGGCTCGTGATAGGAATTATGCAACACATGACTTATAATTATTAACCATGGTGTTTGCATCAAAAATGCAGAGGCAGTATTTACTGGGTGACAATTTTGAACTCTTCACAGATCACAAATATTTGAAATATCTTTTCACTCAGAAGGACTTGAATATGAGACAGCGGTGTTGGCTAGAATTTCTCACATCATATGATTTAGATATCCTATATATGCCTGGAAATTCGAATGTACTAATGGATGCGCTAAGTAGAAGGCATGTAATTATAGCTTATTTAGTGGTACATCCAACTTTGATTAACCATATAAAAGAAAGCCAACTCAGAGATCCATTTATTCCAAGATGGTCAAAACTGTAGGGAAGAAGACCATACCAGGAATATGAATAGGATTTAAAGTGGATGATGAAGGAATATTAAGGATGAATGGAAGAGTATGCATCCCAAATGTCGATGAGAAAAGGCAAGAAGTTTTAACAGAATGTCACAATTCTCGACTTTTAGTACATCCCAGAGTTACCAAAATGTATCAAGAGATGAAGAAGACTTTTTGTTGGGATGATATGAAGAGGGATATCTCTATGCATACTAGCAGATGTGCAAATTATAAAAAGGTCAAAAGCGATCGGCAAAAGAGTGATGGATTACTTCAACCTTTTGAAATCCCAACATGAAAATAGGACCAGATGGATTTCATAGACGGATTAACTCGATCAAGGAAGGGAAATGAAGGCATTTGGTTTATTATAGACCAATTGACTAAGAGGGCACATTTTATTGTAGTAAAGCAAACAAGGACCGCTTCAAGTCTGGAAAAATACACGAAGGAAATTATAAGATTACACGGAGTTCCAAGCAGTATAGTGAGTGATCGGGACCCGATTTTTACAAGTTAGTTTTAGGAGGCATTATAAGGAGCTTTGTGAAAGAAGCTAAGTATAAGAACCACATATCATCCTGGGACTGATGGGAAAACCGAAAGAGTAAATCAAGTATCAGAAGATCTTCTGAGAGCTTGAATCTTAGATTTTGGAGGGCCATGGGAAAATATCTTCATCTTGACATTTATCAGGCAAGTATTGGAATAGCTAATACGAAGCTTTATATAGTCGTCCATGTAGATCCCATGCATGTTGGACCGAAACTAGAGATCCGTTGGTGTTGGGTCCTGGTATGATTCGAGAAGCCTCAGAAAAGGTAGACTTGATCAGAAAGAAGATGAAAGAAGCCCGGAGCAGGCAGAAGAGTTATGCCAATGATAGGCATAGAAATTTGGAATTTTTAATTGGAGATTTTGTATTCTTAAATGTCTCTCCGAATGGAGGAGTAGTAAGATTTGGACGGGTAGGGAAGTAAGCACCTCGATTTGTTGGACCTTTTCCTATTATTGAATGGATTGGCCCATTAGCTTATCATGTGGAATTTCTTGAAAGATTGTTTAGAGTGCACAATGTCTTTCATGTATCCCATCTACCGAAATATGTGCATGATCCAGAACAGATTATAGATACAACTATCCTAGAGGATTTAGAAGTAGAACCAAATTTGGTAGTTATCTAACAACCAGTGCGAATCATGGATCATGATGAGATGGGATTGAGAAGGATGGTAGTAAGGTTGGTTAAAGTTCAATGGAGTAGGGATGCCAAAGACTACACTTGGGAAACAGAAGATAAAATGAGGAAAGCTTAACCTGAATTTAGAAATGATGTATAGTACTGCATGTGGTATTGAGATACTGTACTCGTAGCCTGCGGTGAGGTCACTTATCATATTTTGTGTATATTTCCCCTTGTCAAATATATATATATTCCTCTTTGAGTCATTTTTTTCTTATCCTTAATTTTGAGGACGATTTTTTTTTTAAAGGGGGAAGTATATAACGACCCAAAAATTCATCACTTCAGAAATTTTTACGATCATCAAATATAAGATTTTTTTTTTAAATAATTGAGAATGTTTTATACAATAAATAAAATTGGTAATCTTATCTTGAATAAATATTTATAAAAATATATGCAATGGAAGATATATTAATCAAATAACCAAAAAGCGTTTTATCAATAAATAGCCCTTAGACCATCTGACATCGTGCACGGAGCTAGATACACACTCATTTATCTATATGAGTGGGAATATGTTATAAAATTATTTATTTTATTTATGAAAATAAAATCTCTCTATAACACAATCAATGATGTCACTATTTTGGATTAAATGATTTTTAAATTTAAATTGAGTATAGATGATTTAATAATTATTTTAATTATCAAATAAGCCCTTTTATTTATTATATAATGATAGAAATATTATAGTCAAAATTTGTTTACATATATATCTATATATATGTATATGTATATGTATCAAATAAGAAGTAAAAATGTGATCGGAAACCGAAAACAGAATCTGTAAGGATGTAATGCAGAAAAGTGGTGAATCATTTGAGATATACTTGTGCGCACATACATGTACATATACATGAACACATTCACATGCACATGAACATATATATATATATATATATATATATATATTGCAAAATGTCTAAGATATTTTCCTAAAACTTCATCTTTAAGTAAATCCAAAGTCAGCCTCTTACACCCTAAGTATAAGAACATGGACACACAAATAGGAGGGATGTTCGGCAGTAGATGATGAGGAGAAAAAGGGATTGGTGGTAAGGGAATGGTGATGAAATGGCAAGTAAATATCATGTTATTTTTATTCACTTTTTTTCCTATAAATACCACCATCCATCTTCACTTCATTCACACTTGTTCTCCATAAAAATCCTAAGCTCTCATGTTCCTCTTATCTATATTAATGGCTTCCATAGCGTAAGAAAGAAATTATTACAAAATCAAAACAAAGTTATACATAATCAATCAAAATCTATACCACTTCAAACCAAAGTTCAAGCTGGTGACCTCTTCCTTTTCCTCCACCAAGGTCGTATGCAATCAAGCCCTGCACCACCACTTTCCAAGCAAGGCCGAGCCCTTCCAAGGCTTTAATACAAAGGCCGAATCCCCTAGAAGCATTTATGCTAGTAGTTGTGAGCTTCGATTTTGAGATAGTGGAGCTATAGCTGTTTTAAAGTTAGTCAATCAAAATCAAGTGAGAAACTCTATTTATATTATGATATATATTGGATGACTATGTTTGTTTTGATGTGCAAACGATTCACATTAATACACGTCGAATATCACAAAGGAAATCATTTTGCTCTAACAAATGAAATGGTGCATATGAGATCGTTAAACCTCTTTAAAATGGTTTTAAGCAGTTTATAAATGTATTATAAAAACTAAAATACAATTTTGGTGAAGTTTGGACAAGTTATGAAAGTTGAGTCAAAAATAGGCTGTAGTTTGCAATTTCGCTCCGTAGAAATTAAATCCATTTATACGATGGATTCGAAATTCTTTGGAATAAGAATTTTTCGAACTCTCGGAACGATAGTTTTCAAATAAAAGAAAAGGATCGAGATTTTTTTTTAGTATATTTTGAAATATGAGCAAAATAAGTTTTCAAAATAGTTTCGGTTTGGCAGTTCAGAAACCCAAAGCGATAAATTCTTTAAAATTGATATTTCTAATTCTTTAAAAACATACAATATATTCTATAAATATTTTAAAATGTTTTAAAAGCTATTTGAGTTATAAAAATGGATTTCTAAATGATCAAAAAGTTGTTTTGATCAAATAAGCATTAAAAGCACTATTCACAACACTATACGATGCATTTCTTGCAGCACTTTTAATAACTTTTGAATAACTTTAAACTTAATCATTCTTTCCTAAATCTTTTATAAATGTTTTCAATTAAATAATTAAGTATTTTAAAGATGATTTGGAGGTTTTATAATTTATTTTCAAAAGATTAAATAAATGATTTAAAAAAAACTATTATAATCAAGTGATTTAATCTTGGCTCTAAAAGTCAATGAGTAGATTGGATTTTTCTATTCATAAGATCCAAATGTGAGTGCTTAAACTATGGAGATGTTCTAGTGCAAACAGCTCCTTAGCTCGCCTGGCCTCTTTCCTGGGTGAATAATGGATAAGATTGAAATGTCGAAAATGAGGCAAGTATAAAAGATTCAAATTTAATTTAATACAACTTGGATTGTATAGAAATAATCTTCTTATACTTCATATTAAATTCCAAGGAGAGAACTCGTACTATCCATGTGAATTTGAAATGTGATTTCACCATCATTCAATGGATAGAAAAGGTTGAATATGGAAATTGATGTTGAATAGAATTAGTATAATTTCTATCGAACCCTTTTACTCGATAAGTTTTTACAATATGGTTTATGAGAAATGATTTTGATTTGTTATTTCCAAAGTTAAAGAGAGGTTTAATGATTCTGCATGTGCTGGAAAAGAATATATTTTAAAGATTTATATCTCTAGAAGACATATTTTATTAGATAAAAGATATTAGTGAATGAAATAAATAATCAACCTCAAATTTAACCTCTTTTTGTGTATAATTGATTCGAAGGAACCGAGATCGAATTTGGATGAGTCCTATCCGAAAATTACTTCGAATCAATGTACGTTTGAAAGTGAAGAGATTGAATGATAATAAATTGAATGAAGGGTCGCTTGTCCCGGACCCTAGTATGAAATTCCCATATCATATATATGTGGTAGTAGAATTTTCATTTGATCTTCGATGCGAGGGCTACTCGCTACTAATCCTAGGGATGATTCTCAATAGGATTTAGTAGGAGACTTCCTTCGTTTTTTCTTGTTCTTGGACAACTTGTATGGATGAATGTCTAATGTTGAATTTAGAAAATGCATGTACATTGATTTTTAAAAACAAACATCTATTTAGTGGTGTAGGAGGTAACTTTCCCATACCTAATACCGTTCTTTGAGACATATGAGCTCAGAGGTTGTACACTTGTGAAAATCAATAGTGTGCGATGGAATTAGCAATGTCGCATTCAAAGTGGAATGTGCTATGTGAAAGGTAATCGTAACCTTGAGCCTCGTCACTTGGAAATGACAAAAACTAGATGAATGCGGTAGGGCTCTGTGGATCGTGCCAATTAGGATATGGTTATCACCTTTCTAGATTACTCTCTATATTTCAGGTATATTGTTATGCCTTAGGATCCTGGATAGGTCAGGGACGACTGGGGTGATGTCATTTTCGATACTATCTACGGTAAAGTTAGACTAGTTTCGTGTTAGTAAAGGACCATCTATCGTTGCATCGATGCATTTTTATCGAGGTGTACTGTCAAAGGGTAGTCCCTTACCTTGTCAATGTATGGAATCCATTCTCCAATAAGTGCCTTCGGACTTGATTATAGAGCCTAATATGTTGGAATTTAATAATGTAACAATTTTGGCTAAGATCATAAAAGTTTACTTGAAAAGTGCTTTCAAAAGAATGTCATTAAAAATAACATTCTCAAATTCTACGTAGCAAATTATTTGGTTATTATAAGGTAAAACCTGTTCCGTGTTTATGCGCAGCGTGGTCTTATGAGATACCCTTTGTTTCAAAATATCCACATTTTGAGTATCTCAAACTAGCCCCATGACTACCGGGCGTTTATTTTATTCTCCCCTTAAACTCTAGGTGACTTTTCCTAGCAGACAACTAATTAGATAACTTGAAGCATTTTGGATGGAGCATGGAGCATGGAGCATGGAGCATGGAGCATGAAGGGTCCTTTGTAGAAAGTTATATATTAATTATGTTGTATTTTTTACGATTTATCTACTAGCACTTGTAAGGATAGGCAATTACGACTATTCTAGCTGGATTAGTACTTACTGGAACTCTGATGGAGAAATTTGGTGTAATTGCATGTACTACTCATATGTATAATTAAATGTTAAGTACGATGTGAGATTCTATTTTGTTTATCTTCTACCTTTATTTTATGTTACCCCATAATAATCTTCCTCTCCGGTACTTGGTTTGCAGCACGTGAATACCGAGGATGTATTAGTGCCGACTTCTAAGGATCAAGGAGGTGGGTCGTCATAGCACTCATTTCATGTTGTTTTCTAAAATTCTCCAAACGAGGTTAGATTTAAAATTGTTTTCTAAAATTCTGTATATGTGGTGAGATATCAAATTTGGTTTCCAAAATCCTATAGATGAGATTGAAGTTCAAATTATTTTCAAAATACTTTAGATGAGGTTGCAACTCAAAATGTCTATGAAAGAAGGTCGATCTTCGTAAATTATCTCGATAAAGTGATATTGCAAGAATTCTTAGGATAACTACTTCGCGCAAAGGCTTGGATAAACCTTATAATGGGAACAGAACTAACTAGCCAAGTACTAAGCGTGATATGACACCCTTCTTTCCAAAGTCCACCTCATGCCAACCGTATAAGGTGAACTTTGGGGGGCATGTGTTACACATAAGTTATAACTAGTACAAATTACAAATATTTGAAAGAAAAGCTCATTGGCTTGTCATTCCGAGACCCAGTAATTGTTTTCCACCGTGAGTGTAAGCACTAGGATCAATATACGAAAGGAAGAGCAAAGACGTCAATTAAGATCAAGACTATTGTCTAATGAAGACAACGAGCTTAGCCAATAGCAAAAACTACCAAGACCAAAGGCAATTCAACAAGTATCAGCAATCAATAGCTTGGATAGCCCTGGACCGGGATCAACGGTTAAGGCTAACATAAGGAATCAACGAAACTATATATAAAAGCGACATGCCATCAATCCATGTCAAAATACTATGAATATGATGATAAAAAGTGTTTGAATCCAAGACGCCTAAAGCAAATCAGGTCAACAATCCACGTGAAATCCCTTGTACCATGGGAGAACCTTAAATTAGCTATAAATATAGAACCATATGATACTAAAATGGGGATGGAGATTTTCTGACATTCTACAATCGTTTCATATTCTTTAATCCATTTAGAATGCTTTAATCAAAAGATCATTAATGGCGAACCTTGTAACAGAAGTACTTATACATCAAATAAAGGAGTAAAAGCTCATCGCAGAACCTTCAAAGTGGACATAGGGATCCTGGTCCCAAACCACTATCAATCTCGTGTCTCTTTACTTTTGGTGCTTATTACATGCATATTTTTTGTGTTCATCCAATTTATATGCATCCTTTTGGAATAAGATTTTGAAATCTTTGGGGTGTTGTTCAGACGAAAAATCTGTCTAACACCTGTTTAAGTATGGTTCCCTGCGATTGACTTTTCCACCCTAGGCGATGGGTTTGGGGGATTACTGTGATGCCTCCATAAAATGTATTTGGATTTACATGGTTATGACCCTTACTAAGGGTAGTGCTGGAACTTACCCTGAGTTGCTTCTATGTCCTTAACGATTGATTCCCTATCCTTCTAACAAGATCTAGTTCAACAAGGAAAGATTTGTTACTAAATATTATAAGGAGTCCATATAAACCAGTGTAACGTTGTGAATTAACTATCTTTTGTTGTTTAGCAAAATTTGCAATGGTTTTATTGACATTTTTTTAAAAATATGTTCATTATCAGTGTGCAGGCTTTAAATATATTCATATTTACTCATCATCTCCCATGTTAAGAGACAATTTAAGTAAATTGGTCAGACCAAGAAGGACTTTTAGCGAAAATTTCCCTTTGTTTAAAAAATCTCACCAGAAAAAATACTTCTTCCTTCGTGACTTTCATCAGATGTACACCCAATTTCCAAACCCAGATTTCAATTTCTTATATTGCCATAAGGAACAATCTCTTCATGAAATCCGGACTAACTACACCGGGCTATTGTGTAGTAGACTTTGCCCCCACCTAAAGAATAGGACTATCGTAGGTTTCCTCCAGTCAATACTCCTCCTTACGTGATGCTCCTTTTAGTGCAATGTTTTCTATTTCACATTCCTCTTTCCATAGAATTTTGGATTTCCTTTCTAGATCTAAAAATTAATTATGTTGTAGCTTCTATTATTGTTGTCTCTTTCAGATGTAATATCTTTTATTGGAGATTTATTATTGTTTAATGGAAATTTTGTTGTCTTCTTTCATGTTTATTGAAAATTTTCTATTAATTACTTTCTGAATTAGGACGAAGGATTGCCCATAACTATTGATGCTCCTGTCCTTAATCAACGCATTAAAATATTCAGGCTAAGTTGAAGACAAGACTGAAAGAACGGTCCACTCATTCTATATTTGGTTCTTTAACTATAGATAGCACCGAAGCCAATAAGTGGTATGAGAAATACATTAATGTGAAATCTTTTCTAAATTTGAGTCAGGAAATGTTAACAGATCTTGAACAGAAAGTTTTATAGAAGGATACTGAAATCGCTAGGTTGACTAAAAAGCTTGATTCACATACTGATTCCCAACGATAGTTAGAGTTTGCTTCTAAAATTTCTTAATTTAAATCAATGCATTGTTGACATGGAGGTTGACGTGAGAAAGTATAAGAATGAATTTAATTTTTTTCAATTGATATTGACTGAAGGTAAAAAAGGCTACCTGCCCCTTCCCAGTTGAATCTTCAAAAATGAAATCACCACACCTTTTTCTTTATTTCGAGGGCATTTAGTCCCTGGCCGCAATACATCTAACTTTTCTTAAGTAGACAAATTAGGGGAACTTGCAAGGCTGAGTAGAGCCTTCAAACTAGAGTGCATAGTAGAAAGGATATTTACCAAGGCATTCTTATAACAAAGATTAGAGATTGAGATGCTAGAGTGCCAAAAATGAACTTACATGGAAAATTATGTCTCTTGAAAGCACTATTACCGAGACCAATCGTAGAATTTCCCAACTAAAGGGCACAAACTAATGAAAGTTCTATTGGTTCAAATCAATTCTTTCTATTCTCTTAACATCACTTATCGCAAGGAGAAAAAACTAAAGAAGTACCTCCTAATTGCATTACATCACATTGTTGATCCTTCTCTAGTGCTTGAAACTATTGTGAATGAGGTAAAAGAGCTTGAAGATCAAATGGGATTAATGCAATTTTATTTCGCCAGGGCTTCCCAACTTGATTCCCTTGTTGGTTACTTAATTGAAGTTATAGTTGCTTTTAACTTGAATATTGATTTCACAATTTTTAGCGTGAAAAGAGATAGTCGATTGTGGAAGGCAGTCGTTTCTACTTGCCTAAGATTTCATGTTTTTTTTAAATCTAGATGTTTCGAGGCTTCGAAACAAATAGGAGGGCCTATAATTTTTTGCCAAGAAGCAGGCTCAATTAGTTAACAATATTCCTACACTTTAGTTGTGAAAGGAAAAGGAAAGGGGATCATCTATCAACATCACACAATACTTCATCCTCTAGGGCTATAAATGTCAATGAAAACTTTTTATGAAAGAGATTTGTCGTGTTAATGTATTTTGCGTCTTCATAAATTGTACTATGAATAACTCTTGTATGAGATTATGTAGCATTAGTATGTTGGTAAGTATACTAAACTTCCTTTTATGTACCTTAATTTGGTGGTATATTGTTTTGAGATATTTCCTCCTGATATTTATTGCTTTAAACGGATCTTGGGTGGTTGAATTTGGAATTCTACAAGCGGTGTGAAGAGATTTGTTGTGTATTCATGCTTTCACATTCACTTCTTTTACGTATGTGCTTTGGCCGGGCCATTAGCGGGACCAAAGGCATATTTGACAATCACCCTTTAGATGGGTGCTTCTGTAAGGCCTAAAGGTGGGACCGAAGGCTTTTTGACCATCTCCCTCAGATGGGTGCTTTGGCCTGGCCAGACGGTCGGACCAAAGGTTGAATTGACCATCACTTTTTGGACGGATGCTTCAGCCAGGCCTGAAGGCGGAACCGATGGCATCTCAACCATCTTCCTTGGATGGGCGCTTTGGCAAGGCTCGATGGCAGGATGAAAGGCTTAATTGACCATCACTCCTTGGACGAGTGCTTCGACAAGGCCCAAAGGCGGAACCGAAGGCTTTTCGTCCATCTCCCAAGGACGGGTGCTTTGGCTTGGCTCGACGATGGAACCAAAAGCTTAATTGACCATTACATTTTGGATGGGTGCTTTGGCCATGCCTGAAGGGGGACCAAATGCTTTTAGACCCTCTCCCTTATATGGGTGCTATGGACATGCCTGGCAGAGGGACCAAAGGTTTTTAAAAGATCTATCAATACCTCTTTTGGTTTTGAAAATAGAATTGGCAACTGTTGTCTTTTATACATGGCTTTGCATGCTTTTTTCTAGTTCTTTAAACAATAAGGTTCAACGAACTCATGTAGTTTTCTTTCTTTACATAATACTCGATGGTCCAAGATAGAACTCAATAATCATTAATGTGATGGCCCTTTGCTTTGTGATAATGAAATCACCATCATATTTGTCTACCTTCTTCGGAGCTTTCTTAGAAATCCAGTGATTTAGCTTATCCTTGGTAAGGAAGTACACTTTGAGAAACAAGGGGAGGTGTGATGATTTTTCCTTTAGCCCTCTTGTTACAGGATTCCTTTTCTAATCTTTATATCTTTTATGGGATTTTTTTTTGTTTTGCAACCCTCTCGTAACTTTCGTTTCCGCAATAGAGACTCCAACTTAACATTTTTTTCTCATTTCTAAGCAAAATTTTAAAAATCATGATTCACTCCGTCTCAAATACCATCCTTCATGCTTAAAGTTGAATGCATCGCATGGTCTAACAAAATGAACATTTTTCAAACTTTACATAATCCCTATTTCCTTAGTTAAGCTTTTCAAATCTTAGTTTCTTGGCTAAGGAAAAGATCAACTCTTCTCGAATATGGAAGTATTTAAAATCCATTTCGTTAGATTATATCGAATGATCCTTTTATTTTCTTCGAATGTTCGAAGAGCTAGATTTCTCAAATTCAACTCTTGTTCTTCACTAAATCATTGATTATTTAATGGGTAGGATAAGAGGTTTAGATGTGGTTTGGAAGATCCTTGGTGAGACCTAATTTCCATAGTTAGAAATTCAAACAAGGTTGGTTTATTTCTGAAGAGAGAGTGAGAGTGTGATCCTTTAGTTCAGCTCTCAGTTAATGCACCAAAAAATGTTACGGTAAAAGTTGGGCTAGGTTATTAAATCAATACAAGTGGAGATAAACTAAGGCTATAGTCATAGTGGAATTCACAACGGCACACTTTGATATATCCAACATGAAGGTCTTTCAACATGCAAATTATATCAACAAGAGTCCCTTATTAAATATTCTCTATTACAATTTTCCTTAAAGGCCATGGATCCCCATTACCAAGCTTTGTTTACAAAGAAGAAAAAATATGAAAACGGAGGAGCCGGAGAACTTAAGAAATTTGAGCCTTTTTGGAGGGTACCACTCTATTTATAAAGAATTTTTGACTGATGGATTTGTGACACGTGGCACTCTAATTGATGACAATGATTTGTCCATGCGGAACATGATCGAACTAAAATATGGCACAACGGTGTCTTGATGGATTTTAGTTCATGATTTGACTGCGATAGTGCCTTTGAAACCTTCCATGGTGGCATTGATTTTCTATTCCAAAATCACACAAGATGGTTCCTTGGAACTCTTCATGATTGCGTAGATTACCAGCTTTAAAATTTCCCTCGATAGTGTGTTTGAATCTTTCATAATTGCACATGATGGCTTCATTGAACTTCCCACGATTGCATTAAATTGTGACTTGAAGATTGCATGCGATAGCATGAGGAAAATTTTAATGATAGCTTGATTTATCACTTAGAGTATGGTATGCAAAGGCTTCATAGAACTCTTCACGTTTGCTTAGTGGCCTTATTTCACAACTGCTTTAGGTGCTTCATCATGATAGCATATATTTTCAATATTATACACTATGATTTTATTGAACATTCCGTGATAGCTTCAATCTATCATTTGAGGACAACATACGACATTTACATCAAATGAGATGACCCCTACACCACTAATACTCAATATACCTGTACAATGCGTTGTAATGGTATCTGGCCGAAATAGGATGATGGTTAAATTTATGGTAAATTAATCATCAGTTCATCACATAACCTTTCGCATATCACACAATGCTCTAATAAAATATAATAATAAACATCTCAGGTATAAAACAAATGAGATAGTAATAACTGGATAAATCATAGAAATCAGAGTGCTTGGATTCATATAGTATACAACATAAGTGATAGAGTTATACATCAAATAATAACCCGTAAATAAACTACCTCTAGAAGACAACGACATTAGCAAGCTCAATAGTATTGTGTAGGCGAATGGAAAATCATAATAAGTAAATGTAGTAATACGAGGTTATGACCACCTTCCCATCCTCTATCCAACTTCACGTGCTCTCCAAACCCAATATCCTTAATATACTCATTCAAGAGTACTTGGAATAATAGGAAGAAAAGCATAAAATCCTGCATCAGACAATCGTGAGTGTAGAAAATATCAAATACTATAAAGTCAATATACTAAGACAAATAGTACAAAAAATCATATCTGATATGTCCCTTCATCCATAGAGTTAGCACATAACAAAGAATATAAGCTATTTTACACCGTAATCATCATGGTGTACTTTACATCAAAGTACTAATAGGATTCTAGGTATCTTGATCTATGACATCAACCTCATGTGACATCCCTATGGTGATAAGCAGCCAAAGCGAATATAGCACCAATCATCCATGCTCACATTCACTCACTCAGTGCATTGGGTACATAATAACACGGCTGACTGTAATGTCAAGGACTAGTCGTCATCCCAGTTCCACAGTACTCGGATCCATGCCACTCAGTAGGCCAGGAACATGACTACCCATTTGATAGTCTAGGGTAAGGCAAGTTCTAATGTTGACGAACTCTACTCCTCATCACCAGAACTTAATGCCAATGAACTCTAGTAGCATATGTGATTCGGGTCCTAACATCAACAGATTTTGATCGCGCTATCCTATACCCTTACTTCATGATTACCCATCAAAACCTCGAGTATCACGATCCATTTGCAGGAGTCATCCATTTTAAAACCCATGCTAGAACTTTTCTTATAATTCCCATCTGTAGTCATCGTAGTTTGGAAGGATTCTCGACAATCATCATCGGTCGTAGAATATAATCGCTTTTCTTATAACCTTCTTTCAACAAGTTCCTTCAATCTAACTCGTAGCCACCTACTCTACACCTTGAAATACAACCATCTATCGTCGAAGCCGCTATTTCCTGTTATAGCCAACATTTTCACAGTCCTTAAAATAGAATTAAATGATCGAAATATATGAGCAGACGATGAAGAAATGACCCAAGGACATGGGAAATACCTTAAGAAGGCAAGACAAAGGAAATATCAAGAAATGAGCAAAAAAGTCGACTTGAGTTTTTCATATTGGCATTTATGGGTCTGTATGGAGCGAACTTGTCGAACACACAAACTTTCTAGGTCTGACTCCAAGAAAGTAAAGGAAGACATAAAGTACAAGAATTTTAAAAAAAAATTCAGGTTAAACCACAAGCAAATGGAGAATTTCCTTTGGTCGGACTCTAAGAAATCCAAAATCCTAGATTACTGAACCATACTCCATGGATCGGTACCGATCCATTGGTCATCGGTCCATCTCTTAGCATTTTTCCTTTCCAAAATGCAACTCCAAGCAAGCACCCTTCTGACACCAACAAACCACTATATGACTTGAAGCAAAAAGAAAATAACTCTAAGCGTTGTTCATCACTGAACCGATGTTTATGGTTCGTTACTGACCACAAGTAAAATGCAAATAACTCCAAGCACCATTCGTTACTGGTCCAACACTTCCATTTCACTTTTCATGTGCAATTCCAAGCATATTATGTGAGACCTAAAGCAAAACCCTTTAGGAATCAAAGAAACATGTCCAAAACTCTAAGCAACTTCACATCGATCCATCAACACCAATCCATCTTTAATCGGCCGTAGCTCGAGCAAACGAACTCCAAACGACTTGAAACTTGAAATTTAGCTTTATAGTATCCTCCTCGACATACCCTATGGATTGAAAGTCATTTGGATGATTTGATCTTCATGGGTTATCACCGATCCATTAATATTGAATCGTCTTCTTTGCCCATAACTTGAGCATATGAATTCCAAATGACTTAAAAATTGAAATGTAGCTTTAGAGCTTCCTCCTTGACCCTCCTTATGGATTTTACGTCAATTGGATGATTTGATCTTCATGGGTCATCACCAATCCATCAACACCGGTCCATCTTCAATTGACCGTAACTCGAGCAAACGTACTATAAATGGCCATGAAATTTGAAACATAGCTTTAAGGTGTCCTTTTTGACCTACCCTTTGAATCTCATATCAATTGGATGACTTGAACTTTATGGGTCATGTTAACCAGGTTTTAACCAAGCATAATTAAATCAACAGTAGACAGCCAAGACAAAGAAGAAACTATTAAAGAACTTCAAAACACGCTTAGAAGCGGTAGAGAATCAAACTAAAGAAAAACCATCAAGTTTGGAGTGAAGGAAGTACGTCGAAACCAAGGGGTTACCTCTTGGTATCAAAAGATTTTTCCTCCTACTTTGGGACTACAAAAACCCGTAAACTTCGTACTCTACTCCAACCTCTCATGGTTAAGTGTTTTTCCTAGAGTCTAGATTTGAAATTCTCAGGATTGATGAGAAGAAAGCAGACCAGTTCAAATATTATCAGAATAATCACGAAAATAGACATGAAGTCTATGGAAAAGATCTTAAAAACATCAAATAAGAGATAGAAGAATGGAAGAAGTGTAAGAATTGGCTTTCCACAAGTCTATCAGTGCCAAGATATTTCTCTAGATACCAAGAAGCCAAGAAGTCTTTATGGCCTATGGGCCCCACGTTGCCACTTACATAGAAATGGGTTTGCTCTTGGACTTCAGTGCAAGCAGGCTTTTGAACCTGTGAACTTGTTTCCCTATATATATCAACCCTACTATAACAAAATAAGGATCTAGGACTTTTCCCTTTGTTTATCTCCTATTTCTCCCTCACAATAGTCACCTAGGCATGTACTATTGGCAGTTCTAAGCTTTTGAACCTGTCAATCCTTTGTACTAGTGACTTCAATTCTTGTAATCAAGAATCGATAAAAATATAAAGTGGACGTAGGTCAGGGATTGTCAACCACCATATAAATCTTGTGTCTTACTGTTATTTTTCCGTTATTTTGTTATTATCTATTAGATTTAGGTCTTACAAGCTCCTCACAACCTATCTTTGGGTGTAGATCCATTTTTGGTTTCAATATTTTGGTGCTTTCAGTGAGAAAATCAAATCTAGACTTAGATCTAGTTCTCTACCTATGATTGGATAGATCCTAAAGTTAGATCCAGAAAATATGCTTAAAGGACTTAAAGGATTGCTAATAGAAAGTCATGGCACTAAGGAGATTCAATAGATCCTCAGAAGCTATGACTGGTAGCGATGAAGGGAATGCTCACCAAGTCGAAGTTAATAATCAACAAGAAATTCAAGGATCCTTTGCTCAATAGGAAGTAGTTACTAGAATAGAGTTTGATAAAATGCTGCAAGAATTGAACCAAAAGATGGTGGATAGTTAGAAATCTTTGATGGATAAGATGGATGCTTTGCTAAACCTGTAGTAATAAAGAACCCGGAGAACTAAAGAAATTCCAACTACGCTAACCAATTAATATATTGGCTCCTCTAGAAGTATAAACCAATAGTTTGGAAATGAATAGTTTGGACTAGATATCATAAGCACCATTCTTTCTGTAGTAATAGTGGACTCGGCAATAACACAGTTGTATAGTGAAAAGAAGTATTTCGAATTTCACTTCCCTCCTTCTCCTTTAAGTTTTAAGCATAATGCTAAAGCTATTTAAAAAAGCTATGCATACTTTAAAAGTTAAGCAGATATGGTACTATGCTACTCCAAAGAGGTCAATCCAGATCTACTCCAAAAGGGTATTTCCATGGGTTTTCCTTGGTATTGTGTTTATATTGTCGTATTGAATGATCCCATCCGATTTCTTTCTGTCCATAAAATGCATAGGGTGTTTGCATCAAAATTGGTCACAACACTCTTCGGGAGTCTTTGAAGAGATAATAATGAAGAATATAAATTTAAAATGAGGATTATCTAACAAAAACTCCAATTAACAAGAATATAAATGCGATGACAAGCGATTTATAGTGGTTCGGCGTGTTGCCTACGTCCACTGTGAAGTTTTTGCAACTTTATTGATTCTCTTTCAATGATTACAAGCAAGTACAGCCAACAACAGCAAGTTACAACTGGAAATTCGAAATTAACAGCAAAAGTATAGTGTAGGATGATGGAGATCTCGATCCGGCAGAGTATGGACGCTTGAGAGTCAAAAGATCCTTTTTTTGTAGGCTCTAGGGCTCTATTTATAGGCGTAGGAGGCTGAGACTTCGCTCAAACTTCGGGAGATTTGCTCTGGCACGTGACGGGGCCCACACGACCAATTCCAGAAAGTTTTGAGTCGATCTGTAATCGATATGAAATCATTTCGTATCGATCAAGATGATGTCCAAATGAGCTGAAATTTGGTGTGAACCTTCCTTGGCATGTGTGCAATCTCCAGTGAAAATTTCATGGCATTTGGATCGGTAGATTTTGTGATATAGTGGATACGAAATGGAATTTCGTAGAGGCTGTTTGGTTCGAATCGAGCTGTTCGAGTCGATTGCTTCGAATCGATGTTGTCACGCACTTTCGTGATGACGTGGAGCGTAATCTTCGCCTCGATCCGGTCTTTGCTCCGAGTTGACCGCATCGACTCCATATATCTTGGCTTGTTCGCATCGAGGGATGACACGTCATCTAGGTTTGTTGCCTTGATGGATTAGATTGAGACCTTACTCATGGAGTCGAACTGCAATCATTGATGGATACGAACCACTGATGGTTGATGGTTACGAAATGTTCTGCCCAGATGGTTTCGAAGAGAAGCTTCCATGATGGGTACGAAGCAGTGACCGTTGCCTCAGTTGTTGTATGTGAAGTGGACTATCTGCTGATGGATACGAAATGGAAGCTCATCCATGGATACAGACCGTGTCTAGCTGGATGGATACGAAGTAGGACGTTGCTAACCGATACGAAGCGCGGCTTTATGATGTGTACGAAGTCCATCGATACGAACTCGATGGATTCGAACATGGCCAATTTCATCGATACGGAATGAGGCACTTCGATGTATACGAAGCCGCTGGACCCCTGATCGATACGAACACGGTCGATTCGAATTGGTGTACGAGGATGGATACGAAATCGAAGCTTTTCCCTTCAAATTGCATCCATCATAACTTGAGCATACGAACTCGGATTGACTTGAAACTTGGAAAGTTGGCTTTCTTGGCTTTGCTAGTCATGTCCTATCAATTGTAGCCTGATCCGGAGTCGTACAAAATTTAGCGATATCCATGGTAAAGCAAAGTATAACCAATCTTTGAGATGAACTGTCTTTTGTTTCGATCGATATTTTGGTATCACGGCTTTGCCAAAAAGCGGGATAACATTTTCCCTCCAAAGTACGTCTTGTGGAAACATGACGTGCTTTGAAAAGCTGCAATTTCTCTTTGAACAATCATTGCTCTCTTTCATTGAAAGTTGTACTCTGTATCGCTGTAACCTTGCGTTGATATAACTTATTGTTGTATAATAGTGATTGGCTGTTTGTCGTTGTAATCATAATGAGATGAGTATTTGATCCCTGTGAATGTTGAAAATCGAATATTAGTCCGACGTATACGCATATATGTTAACTTGATTCTCGTTAACGCTGAGTGTTCATGAGTCATTGTCAGTTTAGTTTGTTATCGAATTTCGTATCGATTCTCTCCTGAACCGATTTGAAATTCGTGTTGAAACAACGCTTGATGGTTGTTTTTGGTTATCCTCTTGTATCGATCCTCTCCTGAATCGATGTAAAAGGTTGAAAAGTAGTTTTTCATATCGATGCCAGTCGAAATGATGGATACGAAATGATCGTTCGTATCGATGAGTTTTGATGGATACGAAAAGATCGTTCGTATCGATGAGTTTTGATGGATACGAAATTGCTGTTCGTATCGATATGCAGCGGATGGAGTTGTGAACTTGTTGATGCGAACAAGGGCTTCGAGCCGATGGAGTTCACAATCTTCATCTGTCCTTGCTGCTTGCTTCGTATCGATGGACTTACTGTCCATTTCGAATCGATAGAAATTCTTGGTATGATGGATTCGAACAGGGCGTTCGATTCGATTCACGATTTGACCAGTTGCGACCGGTTAAGTGGAGTGGGAGGCGAATCGACCCAGTACCTTATAGGCTTCATATAAATACCTGGGACTTGGCCATTTTTCACTTTTTTACTTTTCACTGGTGCCTTTTGCTTTTCGCATTGATCCAGAGACTTGAGAGAGAACTGCACTGTGTTTTTGACTCGATCAAACTCAGCCCTTCAAATCTTTGAGTTCCAACTTTAAATTAGGAAATTAAGCATGAATCCAAGTAACGAAACTATCCCAGTTCTACTCTTCCTCCATTGATTATCCATTCGGGTAATTGATGAAGCAAGATCTGGTTTGGAGAAGAAAGAGTGGGGAGGACAAAACCGAATCGATCTGGGGACTCGTGTCCGAATTGATGAAGGCAGAAATATTCTTCTTTGGATTTCGCATCGATCCCTGGGATGCTCTAATGGAGATAGTACAGTTCGTACCGATAGCTATGGTGATGAATCGTACCGATACGAAATGATCGATACGAAAAAGTAGGTTGACCGTCGATTCGAAGTCCTTAACTTTAGATCGATACGAACTACATCTCTATGATCGATACGAAAATTATCGACTCGAACGTGATCGACGTTAAGTTGAGGCCTTCCTGATCGGTACGAACCAGGCAACCAAGGATCGATTCGAAGTCATCTCACCTTGATCGATACGAAATCGGCCCTTGACCATCGATTCGAAACGTGCCCCCTTGTATCGATTCGAATTGATATCCCGATGGATTCGAACGAGCTTCCTTTGATCGATTTGAACCCTTCCTTTGATGGATACGAAATTTTTAGCAATCGATAGCATGATTTCGACGAGCTTCATCCTTGCATATCTGGGTTTAACTATTAAACTGCATACTTGACTATCCTTTCGAAGCTCGTCGATGGAACTATAACTTAACAACATGATAACGAACTTTAACTCGAATCAATTACCAACATCTGGATGATACGGTTGTGACGGTCAGCGATGACGATCATTTTCGGTCCGATTTTCAGAGTTTTGTCGTTCATACATTTCAGTTTATTCTATAAAATTTGCTCAAGTAATGCACAGCACTACACGACACATTCATGCACTTTACACTGGGGAATGCACGGGCTCTTTAGCGTCTAACGATGATTTCTCGTGAGTTAGCTAGTTATGGAAACTTTAAGTTTGCAGCCGCAAGAGACTCAGAGTTCAGGCCCTCCTGTGCTTGAAGTACCAGAGATTGATATTAAAGTTATCGGTCTAGCTCCGGATGAGTTACCTGACGCATCCTTCATTAATAACCCATCAGACTCTGTTCCTTCCAACATTTCGGAAGACATGCTAGGAAGAATATGCTTAAGGCATGGTTTGTCGATGGACGACGTATTATTGCCGGGACCAAATGATAGACCACACAATCCACCGGAGGGATTTACCGCATTCAATCTCCATGCGTGCGCGGCTGGGACACTCCCTCCGTTTAACCAGTATATAAGAGAAGTATTATCGTTTTTGGGGATCGCCCCATCTCAGCTACATCCGAACGGATGTGCGTCACTCAATAGCTTGTTCATTGCATTATGGAGTATCTCCATCGACCGCCACTCCCGATTGAGATCAGATACTTGTTTAACTTCAAGAGTCGGGCTGATAGTCCGTCTTTCACATTCTTGGAGGTGGTAAGAAATTGCCAAGTGGTCACAGGGGCTTGGACTAGATTGAGCTACTTCAAGACGGAGTGGTTTTATGTTAGATGCCTTCCAGGGTTTTCTAGGCGATGGCTATTTAGACGTGAGTATTGCTATCTTTTCGGGTAGTTGATAAAACCGATGTAGATGAAGTCGAACTCACATCTCTTTTTCTTTTCAGCCATAATCCAGCGACCCAAAGGTGAACGTTTCAAGGAGATAGTTAGGGTTTTTCAAGAAATCTCAAGTGAAGAGAGAAATATCGAGTTGCTATTGACAGATAGGAATCTTAGGATTCTTGGGTTGATCGAGCGGAGACAAAGTATAATGCTCAACGGTGTCATAAGGATTGCCTCGAAAGAATGAGTTAAACGAAGAAAGCCTAAAGTTGTCATAATTGAGGAGGCTGACTCCGATAGAACTCACACCGACGAAGCACCATTGGGCGAATCTGCGGATGTAGCCCAGGATACCAAAGAGCAAAGAAAAGGCAAGGCAGCCGTTGTTAAGCCACCTAAAAAGGGAAGATGGAAATCGGTTGTCACGGCCCGACCAGCCTCCAGAATTAGAATTTCGAAGATGTCTCCCTCAAAAACTGAGAATCTTTATGAAGGGCTCACCGATATTCGAATTCTGGACGATGTGTCCTTGCAGCATGATGTCGGATTGGACGAACTTTTAGAAGCCTAAGTTTTAAGCGAGTCTCTGCCCACTAGTGCGGTTGACACATCCGGTTGGTCGGGGGGTTGCACCTACATTCACACTTTACGGCACTACACGATTTCTTAGTGTAATACGCTCACTGTGACAGATCACTAACTTCGTTTTATGCTTTTGCTTCGCAGATACCATGTCTGGTCGAGGTTTGATGCTTGGTAGTCTTCATAATAAACGCAAGTCTTCTTCATATTATGAATCATATAGGAGGGAAGGAGATAGAGACTATACCACGGGCACTCGATTCATGAGCGCTCTAACAGAGACAATGATTATAGCCGTCAGTCTCGATCTCACACCCCATCTCCTAGAGCTCCTGCACTGCCTCCGGTTCATGTTTCAAGGACTCCAGAAACTTCACGACACAAGCCGTCTTCCCTATCATCGAGGTCTGACACTCATCGTAGAACGGAGATCGCGACCCCGCCGACAATAGAGCAGACATTGACGAAGCCTTCGGGGGAAGGAGCAGTTAGGCTTGCTCAGCTAAAGAAAGATTTTCCTGAAATTTGCTTTGACGGGTTTGGCTTTCCCCCGCATCTAAAAAGGATACCGGCGTCAGTTGCACCTATGATGCATGATTATCTCTTAGATATATTTTTCAGTATTAGGAATGGTCAAAAACCACAAAGAAAGCGTCAAAGGTGGCCTTTGACCAAGCGGCCACGACTTAGAAGTTGGAAAAGGAACTTGGTCAAAAGGATCGAATTATTCAGGCGCTCGGTAGTGAGGCCGAGTCTTCTCGCAAATCAGAGATTGAGGCTCTAAGAAAAGCTGATGAAGCTCAGGCAGCAATGGATAGGATAAAGCGCGAGCATTACGCTACGGTGGAGGACATGGGCCACCGAAACACCATTGTAATTGCCGAGCGGAATGCGGCCCTGAAAGGGCTAAACGAGCTCAAGGCCAAAGTTTCGGAGGTTATGAAGGAGAGGGACACCGCTAATGTTTCAGCATAGGAAGCGTGTGATCAGGCGGTGGAGTTTCGGAGGGAAAGAGATGCGGCCTTGGAAAAGGTCCGCGAGATGGAAGCCAAAGTCGATGAGAAAGTTCGTCAAGCAGAGATCAAACTAGAGACGGAGATAGAAGAGCTTCTCATGACTTATAATGCTAATGTGCTGAGGCACAGAAATTTGACGTGGCTTGACGATTATTCGACACACTTATTCAACGCCTGGAATTTGTTAGTTGAAGAAGAGAAAGCAGCACAGCCGGGCGAAGCTTTTGATGAGTTCGAGTTGATGAACCGTATATTGAATGATGATGAGAAGAAGGTTCTCCACGATTTTATGATCTCTCATGCAAAAGAGAGACTGGGTATCCAACACATGGAAGTTGGTGAGGGTTCTGGCGTCGCACACCCAGCTACAAGTTCTGGGATGATTACTTCATCTGGCTCCAAACTGACGCCAGCAATTGAGCAGCAGTTGGTCCCAGGCAACGACCCTGAGTAGCCACGTTTATCTCCTATAAGGGAACATTCTTCAGAAGCTATTCAGTCAGCCATGAGTCAAGTTGAGGAAGGTACTCTGCACAAATCTACTGTGTGTCTGAATTTAAGTATTTGTATTGAAGCATGTTCTAACAACTTCTTTTCTTTCTTGTCCAGTAAGCAAAGTTACACCGACGGCGCCCCCTGCAGTCCAAGAGTCACATCAAGAACAGGAGGCCATTATTACTGAAGCGATCACCACGACGACAGTCGCGCCGACCGAGATGACACAGGGGGTTCACATACTTTCGACGAACAGATGATGAATGAACTCTTGAGCCAACACAATGACCCTTTTGCTGATATGCCATTTGTTCTTGGCGCGTTCCCACCGGCTTCCATTGTTTCGTCACAATCCACCACTGCCTATCGTGAATCTCGTGCTGCTCGTGAGGCTGAGATACTTGCTCAAATCAACGCAGAGATGGAAGCGGCAGCACACGGTGGTAATTCTAAGTGTGTTACGACGGCGGTTGGCCCCACTCCTCTTGTGGTGATATCTTCTGGGGACACGCTTGTCGGAACCAGCGCGCCCATTTCGCCCCCGGTGGTAGACCCGACTCCTCCGACTCTTCCAAAAGAGAATATCCCTTTAAGTTCAAGTTCGGAGGAATGTATCAATATCATGCCTTCATCAGAGGAAGATCCGCCAAAGGGTACGGGTCGAAGCAGAAGACTGTTAGTGGTTCCAGTGGTTCCGCGTTGAAGAAAAAACCAAGGAAGAAAAAGTAGACGATCTCCCTCTTGCGCATTTTCGGCAGTTAGGAAGTCATTTTTATTTTTCTTTCGTAGGCTATGTATAGATGCAGGTTCGGCCCCCTGCTTGTATGATTTTTTGGAATAACTTGTACATGAATCTTCACATACATTTAGTTGAAATAAAATTTTGTTTCTTTGCTTCAATTCTCATTTCTTTTGTGCTTAAGTATTTGCAGTATTTGTCTTTCAGTCCAGTGCACTTGTGGTGTTTCTACCTTCAAGTTGAGTCTGTTTTATTTGCCAAGTCTGAAAATCTTGATCACATGTCGTGACTGATGAATGAGTTGAATTTTGGACATTCTATTGCTTCAGTTATTGACTAACGCTTAAGCTTTTTCCCCAGGTCCGGGGAACAGAATTTGTATTTCGATGGTCGATCGCACTTATTGCAAATCTTGAGCACATGTCCACACTCCGGGGACTTAGGATAATTTGTGATCGATAATCTGGTTCGCACTCTAGGAATTTGAGAGTTATCGATGTTTGTAATACAGTTCGCACTCCAGGAACTTTGACTTGGTATTTGTACTCTAATTCACACTCTGGGAATTTGGAGTCAGCATGTATATTTCAGTTCGCACTCCGGGAACCCGGAATTGATGTTCGCACTCCAATTCACACTCTGGGAACTGGAGTTAGCATGTATATTTCTGTTCGCACTCCGGGAACCTGGAATTGATGTTCGCACTCCAATTCATGCTCTGGGAACTTGGAGTTAGCATTGATGTTTCGGTTCGCGCTCCAGGAACCTGTAATTGATGTTTATACTCCAATTCGCGCTCTGAGAATTTGGAGTTGGCATTGATGTTTCGGTTCATGCTCCGGGAACCTGGAATTGATGTTTATACTCCAATTCACGCTCTGAGAACTTGGAGTTAACCGACAGATGGTCAGTCACACCTATTTGGGATTTTTAGGAATTCGTTCACACTCTAGGAACGATGGATTTGATGTTAATACTCCAATTCGCACTCTAGGAAAGTGGAGTCAGCCGATAGATGGTCAGTCACATCTATTTGGGCTTTTTAGGAATTCGTTCACACTCTGGGAATGATGGATTTGATGTTTATACTCCAATTCGCACTCTGGGAACTTGGAGTCCGTTCACACTCTAGGAACGATGGATTTGATGTTTATACTCCAATTCGCCCTCTGGGAAAGTGGAGTTAGTGTTTATACTCCGGTTCGCACTCTGGGAACCTAGAGTTGATGTTTATACTCCAATTCGCACTCTGGGAATTTGGAGTTGGTGTTTATACTCCGGTTCGCGCTTTGGGAACCTAGAGTTGATGTTTATACTCCAATTCGCACTCTTGGAATTTGGAGTTGGTTGTAGGACTATCGTGTGTCGGTCCAGTTCAGCCTTTGATGTGATGGCTTGCCCCGAGCTGAGGTTTCACTTAGTGAGTGGCCGGTCGTATCACAGTCACTCGCTATTTGAATAAATTCCGTTGTTCGATGGAACTTAGCTCTTCGTGCGTCGTGATTGTTGAATGTTGCATTCGGTGAATCACAGCTCTAGCTTAAAGAGATAGTAATTTATTGCTGGAATGGAAAAACATGGCAAAGTCAGTGCCGTATTACAAATTCAAACTTCAGAATGTAAAGGAAATTGCAAAGTATTCATAGACTGAATAAGCATGTCATGTGTAACAGTGACGAAGGTCATCGTCGTTCCAGGCTCCTGAAAAACTGGGTCCGTCGCTGACGGCGATTATCACCAATCTCCCACCTGGACGGGTAGTGTCCTCATGTCTCGGTCGATCGGGTTCATTATTTTGATTTGATGGGCCCGCTTCTCCAGGATGTGGCTCCCGCACAAACTGTTCCATCTTTCATTCTCTAATTAATTTTTCAACGAGATCTTGCAAATGACGACATTCATTCGTATTGTGCCCGTAGCTTTCATGGAACCTGCAAAAATTTCTCGTTTGGATTTGTCTTTCGTACGACGATTTCGACGCAGGTTTTTTGCACTGAATTTTATTACAGATTTGTAAATACAAGTTCTCCAGTGATGTGTTCAAAGGAGTGTAACTGTCAAACATAGGATTCTTGCGCTGTGGGCCATGATTTTGATCTCGTTTTCTTGTTTGATTCATGCTCTCTCTTCGCCGAGTTTATTTGTTTTGAACGTTCAACTGAACTTTTTCGGAGCTCTCACCGGACTGTTTGATCGTGACATTGTTTTGGATCCCTTCCGTGCTTGGCCCTACATTAGTCTGCTTCCTAGACTATTTTGCATCTTCCCTTCTCAGGAATTGAGCCGCCTTGGTGTGGAAACGGTCTAATGATGCAGGTGGTTTTCCTGCCAACCAGTTGCCAAACTCAGAATCGGGGTCAATCCCCTTAGTCAATGCCATAAGGATGGAGTTATCATTCGGATTGCTGATTTCCGCACATGCAGTATGGAATCTCTCTAAGTAGTTTCTGAGCGTCTCTCCAAGAGCTTGGGTGACGCTAGACAGAGTGTTAACATATTTTGGCCTTGCGACGTGCATGCGGAATTGCTCAACAAATTTTGTGGCCAACTGGTCAAAGGAGGAAATGGATCGAGGTGGCAGTCGAGTGAACCACATGGTATCGATGCCCCCTATGGATATGGGGAAACTACGACACTTCACTGCATCGTCATCTCTGGCAGCGCTCATCGACCATTCATATTTCAGAATATGTTGGTTGGGGTCGGAGTTTCCCTCGTACATAGGTAGAGTTGGCATCTTGAATCGCCGTGGGGGCTTAGCAGTAAGTATATCGTCCGTAAAAGGAGTGTGACTTTGGGAAATTCCCTAGTCGTCATTTGTGAGACCCTGGCTCTCAAGGATCATCTGGCGTATCATGGTCGGAAGATCCGGCATTTGTACGTTTTAAGTGGCTTGCGCCGGAGTGTAATTGAATCCCACATTCTGGGGTTGGACCGGATGCTGTCGACGGTCCAAATCTTGCCTTCTTGGCTCATAGTCTTCCGGGACGTATGGTTTAGGAGTACGTCCATGCTGACGGCGGTCCAGGTTCGACTGATTTTGGGCGACTCCTGGTTCAACCGCGGCGTTAGTTGCGCGGTATTCTGTGGTGTAGTGAGGAGCGGCACCTCTTCGGGAGGAGGGCCCGATTTGGAAACTGGCTGATGGACCGACTCTAAGCTATCCATCGGTTATTGCCGGTTGATATCCAGCAGCTTGCATGTGACTCCCATCCAGTCGGGGTCATGGAGATCGATGATGATAATCAGAAGAGGAAGAACCTTCACTGGAGGAGCGAGAAGCATGATCTCTCCTAGATCTCCTTCGCTTCTGGCAATTCAGCTGGTTGGTCAGCTCGGCATTAGCGCGTAGCTGTTTTGTTAGTTGTTGCCGACTCTGGGTCAGCTCTTGAAGCAGCAGCTGAAACTCATGTCGGGTAACCAGACCTGATGGTTCTGAGTGTCCGGTAATGTCTTGGTTAGAGGGAGGTAGTGGCGCAGGATTCTGTCTATCCTGTTCTACTTGATTGACAGCGTTAGAGGTGGTCCTTGTGCTAACCATCTTGAGGGTTGAATTCCTTTCCTAGACTTTATGCAAATCTGAATAGAAGGGAAGGAGCTTGGATTTGTGATCTGGATCTCTCTCTTAGATTTATTCAATCCGGTATTGAGGACAGATCCAACGAGCAGGAGAAAATCTGGGTTTTCTTAGTGAAAGCACCAAAATGTTTGCACCAAAATTGGTCACAACATTCTTCGGGAGTCTTTGAAGAGATAATAATAAAGAATATAAATTGAAAATGAGGATTATCTAACAAAAACTCCAATTAACAAGAATATAAATGTGAAGACAAGCGATTTATAGTGGTTTGGCGTGTTGCCTACGTCCACTGTGAAGTTTTTGCAACTTTATTGATTCTCCTTCAATGATTACAAACAAGTACAGCCAACAATAGCAAGTTACAACTGGAAATTCGAAATTAACAGCAAAAGTATAGTGTAGGATGATGGAGATCTCGATGCGGCAAAGTCTGGGCGCTTGGGAGTCAAAAGATCCTTTTTCTGTGGGCTCTGGGGCTCTATTTATAGGCATAGGAGGCTGAGACTTCGCTCAAACTTCGGGAGATTCGCTCTGGCACATGAGGGGGCCCACATGACCAATTCCAGAAAGTTTCGAGTCGATCTGTGATTGATATGAAATCGTTTCGTATCGATCAAGATACTGTCCAAACGAGCTGAAATTTGGTGTGAACCTTCGTTGGCATGTGTGAAATCTCGAGTGAAAATTTCGTGGCATTTGGATAAGTAGATATTGATATATAGTCGATACGAAATGGAATTTCGTAGAGGCTGTTTGGTTCGAATCGAGCTATTCGAGTCGATTGCTTCGAATCGATGTTGTTACACGCTTTCGTGATGACGTGGAATTCAATCTTCGCCTCGATCCGGTCTCTGCTCCGAGTTGACAGCGTCGACTCCATATATCTCGGCTTGTTCGCATCGAGGGATGACACGTCATCCAGGTTTGTTGCCTTGATGGATTCGAATGAGACCTTACTCATGGAGCCGAATTGCAACCGTTGATGGATACGAACCACTGATGGTTGATGGTTACGAAATGTTCTGCCCAGATGGTTTCGAAGAGAAGCTTCCATGATGGGTACGAAGTAGTGACCGTTGCCTCAGTTAATGGATGCGAAGTGGACTATCTGCCGATGGATACAAAATGGAAGCTCACCCATGGATATAGACCGTGTCTAGCTGGATGGATACGAAGTAGGACGTTGCTGACCGATACGAAGCGCGGCTTTATGATAGGTAGAAGTCCATCGATACGAACTCGATGGATTCGAACACAGCCAAGTTCATCGATACGAAATGAGGCACATCAATGGATATGAAGCCGCTGGACCCCTGATCGATACGAACACGGTCGATTCGAATTGGTGTACGAGGATGGATACGAAACCCGAGCTTTTCCCTTCAAATTGCATCCATCATAACTTGAGCATACAAACTCGGATTGACTTGAAACTTGGAAAGTTGGCTTTCTTGGCTTTGCCAGTCATGTCCTATCAATTGTAGCCTGATCCGGGCTCGGACAAAATTCAGCGATATCCATAGTAAAGCAAAGTATAACCAATCTTTGAGACGAACCGTCTTTTGTTTTCGATCGATCTTTTGGTATCACGGCTTTGCCAAAAAGCGGGATAACATAAGGCTCCAGTTGTCGGTTGGTCCATTTCTATAGCTCAACATGAATTGGCGTTTTTTGATCCCTCTGATCCTATTTTTTATCCAATATGGAGACAAGGCATGTTCATCATACCCTTCATGACTCGTTTAGGAGTAACCAATTCATTGGGTGGTTGGAACATTTCAAGTGGAATTGTAATGAATTCGGGTATTTGGAGCTAAGAAGGCATAGCCGTAGCACATATTGTGTTTTATGGCTTATGGTTGGCATTGTGTGTATTTGGACTTAGAAAAATTCTATGATGAATGTATTGGAAAACTCTCTTTGGATTTGCCCAAAATATTTTGAATTCATTTATTTCTCTCAAGAGTGGCATGCTTTGGCAACTTCACTTAGGTTAGAACAAGAAAAATCCTCTGCTTTGGTTGAAGCAGAAGAGATGGAAAGCAAAAAATAGAAGGTGGGAATCGTCAGAATCTTTGAAGGACTTGCTAAAGGAAGCACAGGTGTTCCCTTTGCAAGAAAATCACCTGCTATAAAGAGGAATCCTCTCGGTACCAAGAGGAATCTAGGAGGGATTGATGACCAAGAAGTTGATGCAATATTGATTTTGGATGAACAAGTGCAGCTGATGATGAAGGTTTTGAGTTGGATGTTGATGCTAATAGAGATGGAGTTCAAACAGACGTAGCTCGACCAACCATATGCCTATAAAAAAACAAAGGAGTGGTTCTCCCAGAGATTGGAGGATCTAAACGCCAGCCAAAAACCAAGACGGTGTACGCAGCAAAATGCTCGATGTACCCTCTAGTAATCAACTTCGGATTACTGTACTATCGAGGAATACATAGCTGGTATGGTTAAACAGTTAGTGGAGGAAAGTAGAGGCAGAAAGAAAGAAGATTTTGGTTCTGCACCGATTAACACTCCGTTTACCGAAAATATTATAAGGGAGGACTACCTTAGGAAGTTCACAATGCCAACAGTGCCATCATACAATGGAACCACCGACTCCAGGAAACACTTACTCAAGTATGAATGACATATGAATGGAGCAAGTGATACAGATGTTGTTCATTATAAATGTTTCCCTATCTTATTGGAAGAAGTCGCTTCCATGTGGTTCACTAGGATCGCGCCAAGGTCTATATCTACTTTGATGAATTAGCCAAGACGTTTCGAGAGCAGTTTAAGAACCATGCTGTCCAACCAAAGGACATTATGTCCCTATCGGGCTTGTCTCAAGAACCCAAGGAGTCATTTAAGGTTTCTTGGAACGATTCAACATTGTTGTTATCGAGGTTAGAAATTCAAAGAAAGATCTTCTATTCATGGCACTTTTCTAAGGCATTCATCGAATATGGATTTTGGTGGATGACCGAAGATGAAACAACCGACTACTTTGGAATAATTCCTTCGAAAGAAAACCTAGTTTCCATGGTTAGATGAAGCAGCCTGGTTAAAGGAAAGGATAACGACTAACAGTTGAAGAAGGTAACTTATAGCAAGATGGTTGTTAAACATGATAGAGAAAACTCTGATGGAGTTGCAAGAAATGCTCCAAATTCAGGGTAACAGAAAAAGAGGAACCAAATCTTTGGTAATAAACACAATGTGAATAGCAAGCACCTCAAGAATATGCGACTAGAGGATTGTATGCCCTTGAATGACACACTATGAAATATTTGTCTCTCTACTCAAGAAACTGAGAAATACAAGAAACCACCTAGGAGGGAGGCGAGGACAAAAGAAAAACATTCTGGAAAGTTCCATCGCTTCCACGAAACTTGTAGGCACAACAAGAATGAATGCCATCACTTGAAGGACTTGATTGAGGAGTAGGTATGGAAAATAGAATATAGTGGTATGTTAAGCAACAACGGAACGCTGATTAAGATGAGGGTCCTCGGGACCCCCAGCTCAAGGAAAACATTCTAGGCCCATTGGCGAATGGCCCTGTCGTGTTGATGGAAGATTGCTAATTAATACCATAATCGAAAGACCTTGCCTAATGGAGAAAAAGGTGGAGTGAGATGGAGAGGTATGCAAGTTCATTGAAGTATGCACCATAAGTACATTGCTAACCCGTCGAAGGTGGAGCTCCGACTAGACAACAAAAGATGATAACGAATGATTTTGTGTTTAGAAACCGAGATTCTAATGGAGTTGAGGCACCAACCCTTGACCCTATGGTGATAACCGTAGGAATCGAACCAGCAGTTGTGCATCTAGTTTTAGTGGATAATGGTAGGTCAATCTACATCTTATTCATAAAAGCTTGTGACCAGATGAAAATTAGCAAGAAGGATGTGACTGCATATAAAATGAAATTCAAGGATTTACTGGTGAAGCTAAACGTTCGACTGGGACGATCGACATGGCCATAGAACATGGTGAAGGTGAACATAGAGTGGTTCACATTTAGACATTTGTTATTGTCGATCAGTACTCAGCATAGAGTGCTTTCTTGAGCTGACTAACCCTAGCTGATTTCAGGATCAGTTTGGCTCTATGGTGTCAGATGATGAAATTCCCTACAGAGAATGGAATAGGAGTAGTGCGAGGAGACCAATGCGCTGCAAGAAAATGCTATGTGGTATAATTGTTATCTCGCCTTTTGGCAAGGCCGAGATATCAAGGAACTGGCTCCAAGCTTAAAATCAATCGTCCTGGGTAATGAGCATGCACAGGCTCGCTATGGATATCGATGAGTTTTGTCCGAGTCCGGATCGAGCTAAAATTGATATGACACGACAAGCACAGCCAGGGAAGCCTGCATTCCAAATTCCAAGTCGATCCGAGTTCGTATGATCGAGTTATGATCGATTCAATCTTGAGGAAACGGCCTCGTTTTCGTATCCATCAGTGAACCACAGTTCGACTCGATCCACTACATATCCATCGCCCACTTCGCATCGGTCAATTTCCACAAGTTCATATCCATCAAGTTGGCAGTGTTCGAATCCATCGAGTTCGTATCGATGGACTTCGTACCCATCAACAGATAATGCGCCTCGTAACGATCGGCCAGTATATACTTCGCATCCATCATAGAAGCCTCTTTTCGAATCCATCTGAACAGAGCAATTCGTATCCATCGGGTGTCCTTAGTTCATATCCACCAATGTCAGCAAGTCACTGTTTCATATCCATGAAATAATTATCCTGGTCATATACATCCACTTTCGTTTGTTCGAAGCCATCGTGAAGCTACTGTCCAAAACATAAGAGTGTGTTAGTTCGAATCCATCAGAGCAGCACTTAGATGTCCATGGAGTAGCTGTCTGGTTCGTATCCATCAGGAACTTAGAGTTTGCCGCCATCAGGTTCGAACCCATTAAAACAGTGGTTCTTCGTACCCATCAGGGGTCCTTGTTCGAATCCATCGAGTCATCGCTACTTCGTATCCATTGAATTGGCATCATTTTGTATCCATTAGAGGCTCTTGTTCGAACCCGCACCCAGTAGCTTGTTCGTGTCCATCAATTCAAGTGGACAACGGCCTTCAATTCGAATAAGGCGAGATACATGGATACGACGCGGTCAAACTGGAAAAAAGACGGATCGATGCGAGGTATGCGCGCCACATCACCACGAGAGCACGTGCAGTTGATCGATTCGAAGGAGTCGATTCGAATTGGTCGTTTTGAACCAAATAGCCACTCGAGAAAGCTCAACTCGTATCGATTATATCTCTAAATCTACCAATCCAAATGCAATGAAATTTTCACAGGAGGTTGCATTCGAGCCATGGAACATTCCCACCAAATTGCAGCTCCATCGGACATGATCCTGATCGATACGAAATGATTTTGTATCGATCACAGATCAACTTGAAACTTTTTGGAATTGGTCATGTTGGCCCCCTCACGTGTCAGAGCGAATCTCCCGAAGTTTGAGCGAAGTCTCAGCCTCCTACGCCTATAAATTGAGCCCTAAAGCCTAAAGAAAAAGGATCTTTTGAGTCTGAAGCACCCAGACTCTGCCGGATTCGATCCTATACCTTACTACTGCAGTCAATTTTGAATTTTTAGTTGTAACTTGCTATTGCTTGCTGTAATCACTTGTAATCGCTGAAAAAGAGTCAATAAAGTTGCAACAAACTTCATAGTGGACGTAGGCGACACGCCGAACCACTCTACATCGCTTGTCTGCGCATTTACTTTCCCGTTGATTGGAGTTTTTGTTGGATAACCCACATTTTTAATTTATATTCTTCACTGTTATCTCTTCAAAAACTTTCGAAGAGTGTTGTGCCCAATTTTGGTGCAAACACTTTGGTGCTTTCACTGAGAAAACCCAGATTTTCTCCTGCTTGTTGGATCTGTCATCGATACCGGATTGCATAAATCTAAGAGAGAGATCTAGATCTCAAATCCAGATTCCTTCCACTCTATTCAGATTTGGAAAAATCTAGAGAAAGGAGTCCATCGTTCAAGATGGTAAGTACAAGAACCACCTCTAACATTGGCGATCAAGAAGGACGAGATAGGCAGAATCCCGCGCAATTGCCACCAACCAATAAAAATGTACTTGGACCCTCGGATTCACAAGGCCTAGTTACTAGGCAAGAGTTCCAGTTGCTTCTTCAAGAGCTAGCGCAGAGCCATCAGCAACTAACCGAACAGTTACGCGTGAATGTTGAGCTAACAAACCTGCTAAATCGCCAGAAGCGCAGAAGACATAGAAGAGACCAGGGTTCTCATTCCTCCACAGAAAGTTCTGCTTCCTATGGATACAACCGTAGATCCGTCCGTCCTCGATTGGACGAAGGCTACGCGCAAGCTACAGGACATCAGCCCACATTGACCGTTGGGCAGTTAAGGGTTGGACCATCAGCCAGCTTCCACACTGGGCCCTCCTCCAGGGGAGGAACTGTCCCTCATTACACCACAGATTACCATCCTACTGTTGCCGCAGTTAACATAGGAGTTGATGCTGGAAATCAGTATGGACGTACTCCCGAACCTTACATCCCAGGTGATGTTGAGCCAAGGAGGCGGGATGTGGACCGCCGACAGCGCCTGGTCCAACCTTGCAATGTGGAATCCGACCACACTTTGGCCCAACAAGCGCAGAACGTTGCAATGCCAGACCTTCCGACTATGATTACACAGATGATCCGTGAAAGCCAGGGTCTTACCAACGACGACTGGGGAATCTCCTGGAGTCATACCCCTTTCACAGACGAGATTTTTTATGCTGAACCTCCTCGGCGATTCAGGATGATGACATTACCGATGTGTGAAGGAAATTCGGACCCCAATCAGCATATTTTGAAATATGAATGGTCAATGAGTGCAGCAAGGGATGACAACGCAGTAAAGTGCCGTAGTTTTCCCATTTCTCTGGGGGCACTGAAACAATGTGGTTTACGAGGTTACCACCATGATCTATCTCTTCGTTTGACCAGTTGGCTACAATGTTTGTTGAGCAGTTTCGTATGCATGTTGCTATACCTAAAGATGCTAACACTCTATCCAGCGTCACCCAGGCACCAGGGAAACACTTAGGCACTACTTAGAAAGGTTTCATGCAGCATGCACAGAGATCGGTAATCCCAACGACAATTCAGTTCTAATGGAACTAACTAAGGGAACCGACCCTGATTCTGAGATCGGGAATTGGTTAGCTGGGAAACCTCCCACGTCGTTGGACCGTTTCTACTCCAAAGCCGCTCAATTCTTAAGACTTGATGACCTGAAACAGTCTAGGAAGCAGGACGGCGTGAGACCCAGTAGTGAAGGGATTCAATGTAATGTAGAGTCAAACAGTCGGATGAAAGTTCTGGGAAAGTATAGCTGAATATACAAAACAAGCAGTCTCAGCCGAGAAGCAATGATAATCAGAGTAAGAGACGGGATCAAAATCATGGTCCGCGGCGTAGGGCCCCAAAGTTTGACAACTATACACCGTTGAATACATCGCTAGAAAACGTGTATCTATAGACTTGCAATGCTATGCAGTATAAGAAGCCTACTCCGAAGCCGTCATCAGAGAGACAGATTCAAATGGGAAAATTCTATAGATTCCATGATAGTTATGGCCACAATACCAATGAATACAGACATTTGCAAGACCTCATTGAGAAGTTGATCAGGGAGAGGAAGTTAGATCAGTTCGTACGGACGCTGCAATTTGGAGGTGCAGGCCCGTCAACCCAAAATCATGTGCAAAGTCGAGAAAGACAGGAAGAACCCGCTCGTACGGGCGGGAGATTAGTTATTAATATAGTTAGCGATGGTCCCCATCCAGCAGGCCGGAGGTGGAGGGATATGGAATAGCATGCCAGTTCTATCCGGCATTCTAACTTCGAGTGTTGTAGTAATTTTGATGAAGGGGCTCCGACCAAACAACAGAAAACAATGAATGATGATATTGTGTTTAGAAACTGAGATGCTGATAGGGTCGAAGCCCCCACCATTGACCCATTGGTCATATCTGTCCAGGTTGGTCCTGCTTGAATGAAGAGGATCCTGGTTGACAGTGGGAGTGCAATGAATATTCTGTTCAAGAGAGCCTACGACTTGATGAAAATGGAAGCCAAGGACTTGAAACATTGCCAATCTCGAATTCATGGCTTCAAAGGAAGTGCCAATATACCCACTGGAGTAGTGGAGTTGCTAGTGGAGTTGGGGGTTGGAGAGTGCCGGAGAGTCTGGATGTTGCAGTTTGTTGTGTTGGACATTCATTCCCCCTATAACGCATTTTTGGGCCGACCGACCCTCGCTGAATTCCGGGCAGCAATTGCCTCGTGGTGTTTAACTTTGAAGTTCCTCACTGATCGTGGGATTGGAGGTATTCAAGGAGATCAGGCTGCTGGGAGAGCCTGTTATGTTGCAGAGCTGCACGAGGCGCAGCGACGAGAGAAAGGAAAGGGCGTAGGGCAATCACTCTGCGTCCGCTTTACAGATAATTGACAATTAGTGCCTGGGCCTCGGCCCGGACACCACAACCAATCCCAAAGGGATCTTGACCCTAGAAACAATGAGAACAAGGAGGAATCCATAGAGAATCAAGCTTCCCCGGCCGAACTGATGATTGATGTCCCGATCGATGGCAATGATAATGATGATGCTAGAATGTTAAAAATTGGGTCTCAGTTGAGCCATGAGACACAACAGGAATTGATTGAATTTCTCTGGGCGAATCTTGACGTGTTCGCTTGGACACATTCTGACATGTGTGGGATCTCGTCGGACATCGCGAGCTACACCCTGAATATCGACCCAAGGTGTATCCCGGTCAAACAGAAAAGGCGTGGTATGGATCCAGAGAGATCTGCCGCCCTTAAAGAATAAGTCGATAAACTCAAGTCAAATGGGTTTATTCGAGATAATTTATACCTAGAGTGGGTGTCCAATCCTGTACTTGTCCGAAAGCCAAAGGGGAAATGGAGGGCATGTGTTGATTATTCAGATCTAAATAAAGCTTGCCCAAAAGACAGTTTTCCACTTCCCAGGATTGATCAGCTTGTAGATTCGACAGTTGGACACGAATTATTAGCTTTCATGGACGCTTATTTCGACTATAATCAAATACCCATGCATGTGCCTGACCAAGAACATACCAGCTTCGTAACCGATCTGGGACTCTACTACTATAAGGTCATGCCGTTTGGACTAAAGAACGCCGGAGCGGCTTACCAGCGTCCGGTCAACCGGATGTTCGCCAATCAGATTGGGAAGACCATGGAAGTTTATGTAGACGACATGCTTGTGAAATCACGATTCTCCACTAATCACGTCAAAGATTTGGAGTCAATGTCTAACGTCCTTCGGAAGTGCGGGTTGAAGCTCAATCCGCTAAAGTGTCACTTTGGAGTCGCCTCCGGAAAATTCCTTGGGTTCATTGTCAATGCTCGAGGAATATAAGCCAATCCAGAAAAGATTTGGGCAATCAGGAACTTGCAAACTCCACGAGCCATAAAGCAGGTTCAGAGTCTCAACGGGAAGATAGCGGCGTTGAGCAGGTTCATATCAAAGTCTACCGATAAATGCATCCCTTTCTTTGATCTGATCCGAAGAGGAAAGCGGAACTTCGAGTGGACTACGGAATGCGAAGGCGCATTCCAAGCACTGGTTCAACATCTGTCCACACCGCCAATTTTATCGAAACCTATCAACCACGAGCAATTGTATCTTTACTTGGTGGTATCGGAAAACGCCACCAGTGCTGCCCTAGTTCGGGAGGAAGATCGAGTTCAAAAGCCGGTCTACTACGTCAGCAAGTGGTTAACCGGAGCTGAGAGAAACTATCCAAAGCTGGAGAAATTAGCTTACTGCCTAGTCGTAGCGTCAAGGAAGTTCCGTCCATATTTTCAGGCTCACCCTATCACTGTGTACACCGATCAGCCGTTACGACAGGTCCTCACGCGGCCTGAAACGTCTGGTAGGTTACTCAAGTGGAACATCGAACTGGGTAAGTTCGATATCACCTATACCCCGAGAAGAGCCATTCATGGTCAAGTCCTAGTAGATTTTATTGTCGAATTCACTGTCCCAAAGGATTTGCCCGAGGCCGACAAATCTCCCGAACACATCTGGAAGTTGCATACTGATGGCGCATCCAACGATCGGTGCTCAGATGCTGGGGTGGTGCTTGAAACCCCCAAGGGCCGATCCATATGTTATGCCCTGAAATTCGAGTTCCGTGCAACAAACAATGAAGCTGAGTATGAAGCTTTACTTGCTGGATTGAGGCTAGCCCGTGGTCTGAGAACTACCGCCGTGGAAATTTACTGCGACTCTCAGCTAGTCGTATGTCAAGTTCGGGGTGAATATCAAGCCAAGGATCGGAGAGCGGTCTATTTAGCTCAAGTCAAAGAAGTACTTGATCAATTCGATCACTACGCCAATTTCAGCATACCCCGTGAGCACAACCAGAAGGTTGACTCATTAGCCAAGTTAGCTAGTACGGGTGAAGCACGGCACATGAGACTCGTTCCTGTTGAAATTTTGTCTTCTCCAAGCAATGATCAAATGGAAACTGATTTTACATTTGAAATTGCTCCCGTAAAAGAGTCATGAATGACCCCCTATCGAAATTATATCGAGCATGGGGTACTTCCCGAGCATAGGAGTGAAAGGAGACGGAGTCTTCGGAAGGCCTCGTGGTTTACCATTTAAGATGGAATCATGTATAGAAGAGGATATTCCGTTACCCTCCTTCGATGCATCGCCCACGACGAAATCAAAAGGGTGCTATGTGATGCGCGTGAGGGAGAATGTGGTGATCACACTGGGGGGGCAAGCCCTCGCCAAGAAAGTACTTAGATATGGATATTTCTAGCCAACTGTGAACCGTAATGCATTAGATTATGCAAGGAAATGTGATAAATGTCAGATACATGCTCGAATTCCTAGGGCCCCACCCACTAAGATAACCCAAATGGTCAGTCCCTGACCAATTGCAATATGGGGCATTGATATCATCGGTACTCTACCACTTGCCAAAGGAGGAGCAAAATATGCCATCGTCGCAGTCGATTACTTTACTAAATGGGCTGAAGCTGAACCACTTGCGACAATTACAACGAAAAAAGTAATCAACTTTGTAGTTCGCAATACCATATGTCGGTTTGGTCTCCCGCATACCATTATCACTGATAACGGAGCAGAATTCAACAGTGTTGAATTCAAAATTTTCTGCCAACGGTTCCACATTCATAAAAAAATCTCGGCAGTTGCACACCCTCAGGCGAACGGCCAAGTCGAAGCTATTAATAAAGTTATCAAATCTATTCTGAAAAAATGACTGGAAAAGGCTGGGGGCAAGTGGGTTGATGAAATACTTATGGCTTTACGAGCTAACCGAACGGCCCATAAGTCCGCGACCGGACACACTTCCATCTCTCTATCCTACGGTTCAGAAGCTGTTATCCTGGTCGAAATGGAAGTACCCTCTCATCGGGTAACTTACTATGATCCGAAAACTAACGCCATACTACTCGCTCAACCTTTGGACTTACTGGATGAAAATCGTGAAGAGGCTGATTTGAGGGCAGCCGTATATCAAAATCGAGTCGCCCAACTATATAATGCCAAGGTCCGACCACGGACCTTCGAACTTGGCGATGTCGTTCTGAAAATAATTTATCCGATCCCTTTGCATATGAAGCCAAATTAGGGAGGGCCATATGTAATCACTCAAAAGCTCGGAGATGGCACATTCAAGTTGTCGACCGTTGACGGTCTTACTTGCCAAGAGCTTGGAATAGTGAAAGCCTCCGTCGCTACTACATGTGACAGGCTTCATTTATCCGACTTATTCTTTTATTTGCAGTTTGTTTTCGCATCTCAAAATTTGAATTTGTAATAAGGCAACTGACTTTGCCATGTTTTTTTCATTTCAGCAATAAAATGTCGTCTCTTTGAGCCAGAGCTGTGATTTATTGAACATGACGCACTGCATCATGATGCACGAAGAGCTAAGTTCTATCGCACAATGGAATTTATTCAAATAACGAGTGACTGTGATACGACCGGCCACTCACTAAGTGAAACCTCATCTCAAGGGCAAGCCATCACATCAAAGGATGAACTGGACCGACACACGACAGTCCTATAACTAACTTCAAATTCCCAGAGTGCGAATTGGAGTATAAACATCAACTCTTGGTTCCCAGAGTGCGAACCAGAGTATAAACACTAACTCCTAAACTCCCAGAGTGCGAGTTGGAGTACAAAACCTATAAATGTGGTTCTGGAGAAAGTGGACCGGTCCGCTTAACGACTTCGATCGTATCCTAAACATGTTTAAGGAGGATGGACCCCTCCGTCTAACGACCTCGCTTGTTAACTCGAGGTGGATGTGATCCGACCATCCATGATCCTGATAAATCCATTGTTCCCAGAGTGCGAACGAATTCCTAAAAAGCCTAAACAGATGTGACTAACCATCCGTCGGCTAACTCCAACTTCCCAGAGTGAGAATTGGAGTATAAACAACAATCAGGTTCCCAGAGTGCAAACTAAAATATAAATACTAACTCCAAGTTCCCGGAGCATGAATCGGAGTATAAACATCAATTCCAGGTTTCCGTAGTGCGAACCAAAACATAAATGCTAACTCCAAATTCCCAGAGTGTGAATTAGAGTACAAAACCAAGTCAAAGTTCCTGGAGTGCGAACTGTGTTACAAACATCGATAACTCTCAAATTCCCAGAGTGCGAACCAGATTATCGATCATAGATTATCCTAAGTCCCCGGAGTGTGGACATGTCCTCAAGGTTCGCAATAGGTGCGATCGACCACCGAAATACAAATGCTGTTCCCCGAAACTGTGGGAAAAAAGCTTAAGTGTTAATAACTAACCGAAGCGATACGATGTCCAAAATTCAACTCATTCATCGGTTACGACGTGTGATCAAGATTTTCGGACGCAACAGATAAAACAAACTCAACTTGAAGATGAAAACACCACAAGTACACTAGACTGAAATTCAAATACTACAAACATCTAAGCACTATCATACAACAATTAGGTATAGCAATGAAAGGTTATGACCTTCGACAAAAGAGTAATGACTGTTCAGAATAAGGATTGCAGCTGTTTCAAAGCACGTCATGTTTCCATAAGACGTACTTTGAAGGGAAAATGTTGTCCAGCCTTTTGGCAAGGCCGAGATATCAAGGAACTGGTTCCAAGCTTAAAATCAATCATCCTGGGTAATGAGCATGCACAGGCTCGCTATGGATATCGATGAATTTTGTCCGAGTCCGGATCGAGCTACAATTGATATGACACGACAAGCACAGCCAGGGAAGCCTGCATTCCAAATTCCAAGTCGATCCGAGTTCATATGATCGAGTTATGATCGATTCAATCTTGAGGAAACGGCCTCGTTTTCGTATCCATTAGTGAACCACAGTTCGACTCGATCCACTACATATCCATCGCCCACTTCGCATCGGTCAATTTCCATAAGTTCATATCGATCAAGTTGGCAGTGTTCGAATCCATCGAGTTCGTATCGATGGACTTCGTACCCATCAACAGATAATGCGCCTCGTAACGATCGGCCAGTATATACTTCGCATCCATCATAGAAGCCTCTTTTCGAATCCATCTGAACAGAGCAATTCGTATCCATCGGGTGTCCTTAGTTCATATCCATCAATGTCAACAAGTCACTGTTTCGTATCCATGAAATAACTGTCCTGTTCGTATCCATCCACTTTCGTTGATTCGAAACCATCGTGAAGCTACTGTTCAAAACCATAAGAGTGTGTTAGTTCGAATCCATCAGAGAAGCACTTAGATGTCCATGGAGTAGCTGTCTGATTCGTATCCATGAAGCACTTAGAGTTTTCCACCATCAAGTTCGAACCCATCAAAACAGTGGTTCTTCATACCCATCAGGGGTCCTTATTCGAATCCATTGAGTCATCGCTACTTCGTATCCATCGAATTGGCATCATTTCGTATCCATTAGAGGATCTTGTTCGAACCCGCACCCAGAGGCTTGTTCGTGTCCATCAATTCAAGTGGACAATGGCCTTCGATTCAAATAAGGTAGATACATGGATACGATGCGGTCAAACTGGAGAAAAAGATGGATCGATGCAAGGTATGCGCGCCACATCACCACGAGAGCACGTGCAGTTGATCGTTTCGAAGGAATCGATTCAAATTGGTCGTTTTGAACCAAACAGCCACTCGACAAAGCTCAACTCTTATCGATTATATCTCAAAATCTACCGATCCAAATGCGATGAAATTTTCACAGGGGGTTGCATTCGAGCCATGGAACATTCCCACCAAATTGCAGCTCCATCGGGCATGATCCTGATCAATACGAAATGATTTCGTATCGATCACAGATCGACTCGAAACTTTTTGGAATTGGTCATGTGGGCCCCCTAACATGTCAGAGCAAATATCCCGAAGTTTGAGCGAAGTCTCAGCCTCCTACGCCTATAAATTGAGCCTAGAGCCTACAGAAAAAAGATCTTTTGACTCTGAAGCGCCCAGACTCTGCCGGATTCGATCCTATACCTTACTACTGCTGTCAATTTCGAATTTCCAGTTGTAACTTGTTGTTGCTTGCTGTAATCACTTGTAATCGCTGAAAAAGAGTCAATAAAGTTGCAAAAAACTTCATAGTGGACGTAGGCGACACGCCAAACCACTCTAAATCACTTGTCTGCGCATTTATTTTCCTGTTGATTGGAGTTTTATTAGAAAACCCACATTTTTAATTTATATTCTTCACTGTTATCTCTTCAAAAATTTCCGAAGAGTATTGTGCCCAATTTTGGTGCAAACAATAATTACCGGAAACTAAGTATCCGGAGAAATGAAAGAATGTGAGGAAGACTCTCAACACTCAAACCTGCAAGCATTGGAAAAAAAAGCCCAGATCCAAGCATGAAAACTATAGCCAATTCAATAAAGCTATAAATCCCAAAAAGCAGCCAGCGGAAGGGTGGCCAGCACTGGCTGAGCTGACGGTGAATGTTCTGATCGACATAGATGATCCTACTCGGGTCCTGAAGATTGGATCTCAGCTCAACGCTCGCTTAAGAAAAGAAATTATGAATTCCTCTAATGAAACTTAGATGTTTTCACATGCATACATTCATATAAATGCATAATACCACTGGAGATAGTTGTCATGCATTGGATATCGTTCTAAAATTTGCACCAGGAAGGCAAAAAAGTGTAGTATGGGTCTTGAGTGATCTATCGAGTATGGAAAATGGCGAATGTTTGTTGACTATTCGAATATGAATAAGGCATTTCTGGAGGACAATTTTCCTTTTCCAGGATCGACCGGTTGGTAGACGGAACTGCAGAACGCTAATTGCTCTCGTTTATGGATGCCTATTCGAGCTATAACCAGATTTCGATGCATATACCTGGTTAGGAAACTAATAGATTTAAAATGAAATTTGGATTATAATGCTATTGTATGATTCCATTTGGTTTGAGGAATGTCGGAGCCACATATGAGAGTTGGTAAGTTCTATATCTAAGAATCAAATTGGATGGACAGTGGAAGTATATATAGACTACATGCTTATGAAGTCACGAGTATCGGGAAATCATCTAGATGAACTTTCAAAAATGTTTGAAGATCTACGAAAATATGGAATGAAGTTAAATCTTTTAAAATGTTCTTTCGAGGTACCATTGGGAATATTTCTTGGATTTATTGTCAGTGCATGGAACATCGAGGCTAATCCGGAGTAGATAAATGCCTTGAGAAATGAAACTTCCTCGACTACAGAGAAACAACTTCAAATCTTGAATGGAAAGATTGCTGCTTTGAGTCGGTTCATCTCAAGAGCAACTTATAAGGGCATACCTTTCTTCGATGCCCTCAAGAAAGGTTTGAAGGAGTTTGAGTGGAGTCAAAATTTTCAGAATGCCTTCGAGGAACTATTAAGGCATATGGAAAAGCCACCGGCCTTATCCAAACTGTTGAACGGGAAGGATTTATTCGTTTAGCTAGCAGTGTCTGCTCACACACTAAGTACAACATTAGTGCTTGAGGAGGCAAAGATTCAAAGACTGGTGAATTATATTGTTGGGTGTGTTTCGACCGAGCCAATCCACCGAATCAATCCACGCTCACCATTGCACTGCCGAACCAGCTCCTTCCCATGCCTGCCGAACCAAAGCCACATGCCACCGAACCAACTCCTTCCCATGCCTGCCGAACCAGCTCCTTCCCATGCCTGCCGAACCAAAGCCACTTCCTATGCCTAGCCGAACCAGTACTCAACCCATCTACCACCGGACCGTAACACCACCTGAACCAACACATCTCCAAGGTACTACCGGACCAACCACTGCCGAACCAAAGCCACTCCCTTCCCGACCACTACCGAACCAAAGCCACTCCAACCATCTCCAGACTAAGGCCTTGCCGAACCAACATTGCTAGGCCGGATCACTTCAGCCTAGGCCCACCAGCAGCTATATACATCCAATACCCCTGCCCCCAGCCTCACTCTATAAATAGAGGGGCAGGGGGACAACAATAGGGGACAAGTTTGAGAGCTCAAGCACGGACAGAACTTTCAAACAACTTTCATATACTTGTAATCAAAGCTTTGTACTTGTAATCTGAAGAGTGAAGGAGAATAACATATAAACTGGACGTAGGAACGTTCTGGCCGAACCACTATAAATCTGCGTGTCTTTTACAGTTTAGTCCCTGCTTTTCACATATTTGCATAAATCACCCAAATCACTAGGAAAAACATATAATCAACTAAATCATATGACTTGGAGGTGTTTTCCCATTTTTTGTGCAAACATTTTTGGTGCTTTCACTGAGAACTCGAGCTAGAAGCTTCGGCTTCTCTCACTCAACCTTCTTCCCAACAGCATCGCTCATTTCTTGGAGAACATGTCTCCCAGGCAGAGGAAAGATGCTAGCAAAGTAAAGAACATCGCAACTAGAAGTATCCCAGATCCAGTGATCATAGATCAAGAGAATCGTCCTGTTCCAACAGCAAATGGAAATCAGGCAAATCCGACAGCCCCTGCTATGGAACCACCAATTACTAGGGCAGATCTGGACAGGGCTGTGGCTGAAGTAACTAATCGCTTCGCATCTCAACAAGAAGCCTTGGTGGACCAACTCATGTCACGCTTAAAGGATGCTGAAGAATCCAACCGCAACACCGAATCATGGGGTGAGTCCCAGCCTGGAGGATCTGGGAGATGACAAAGATCTTTCTTCTTCGAAGAGGCTAACAACAAAAACAGCAAAGGTAGGAGCCGAGCCCAAGCTCAGCCCGAATTCCGACCCGAGGAAACACTTGGAACCGAACCCAACGGGGGAGGTACCAGGCGGGGGTCGGATATGGCTGAGCCTGCCACGCTACCTAACCATGGGACACCAATGGATGGGGCCGAGATGGAGCCCAGCCCAAAGTTGAACCCGAAGGAATGCTTAGAATAGAGCCCAGCAGGGGAAGATCGAGGCAAGGGCCAACTGTGCATGACCCCAGCATGCTCCCAGAAGACCGAAGACAGCCAACGGAAAATGTTAGGAGTAACAGACGATACCATCCCTACAGGTCATCTGGACGGAATCAATCCCGCAGAGAAGAACCAAACTCATTTCTATCCGCTCCAAGTTCTGATGAAAGGATGGCGTGATTGTTCAGAGAGTGCGTCCAATGGGACCAAAGTGATCGGGGGATAGGCGCTAGGGTAACCAGCCCCTTCACCCGCAATATCGAAACTGCCATCACCACCCGGAATGGAAAATGCCAACAATGGAACCTTACAAGGGAACCTCTGACCCCGTTGTACACTTGCAGAGATACACACAACATATGCTCATGAGCGGAGCAATAGAGGGAGTTTTGTGTAAATGCTTTCCACTATTCTTGGCAGATCTAGCTACCTCCTGGTTCTGCCATCTACTCCAAGGATCCATCAGCTCATGGGAAATGTTGAAAGAAAAGTTCATCAGCCAGTTCCGCATTCATGTGGAACAACCCAAGGATGCTTATTCCCTATCTAGTATCAAACAAAAGCCCGGAGAGACAGTGCAACAATATCTAACCCGATTCAACGCCGCAGTGGCTGCAGTCCAAGATGCCGATGAGAAACTTATCCTAATGGCTCTTTGAAGTGGCGTACATTCGGATACCAAGTTTGCTAGAAGGTTAACGAAAGAAAAACCAGCTACCTTACCCGATTTCTTCTATGAAGCCGGAAAGTATATGAGACTTGAAGACGCTGCAACTGAGAGGTAGTCGGGGCAACAGACTAAGGCAACTCTAGACAGGGTTTCTGTTGCAGCAAAGGATGTTCGAAGAAATGACTCTAGAGACAATGCTGGGGGCAGGAAGGGAGGAAAACGCCTATATCGGCCAGGTCCAAGATTTGACGCGTACACTCCTTTGAATGAAACAGTCGAAAACATCTTCCTGGCCACCCAAGACGAGCTTAAATACAAACGCCCCCCGTACAAGAAGGAATCAGATCACGCAATCAAGTCTGGAAAGTTCTGCCGTTTCCACGAATCCCATGGGCATGATACCAATGAATGTCGTCATCTTCGGCACCTGATTGAAGAACACATCAGAAGGAAGAGATTGGAACACTATGTAAAGGTTCAGGACAGGACTCCAGCTCCTGCCAAGGAGAACCCAGGGCAACCCCAACCAGAGACAGGAAGAAGAAATCACAACACCAGCGGTTCCAGTCAAGAGAAGATAGTGGTCCATACAATATCGGGAGGACCACGCATCGCCGACAGAAACTGGGCAGAAATGGAAAGATATGGAAAGTCACTTAAAAACAACGAAGACTGCATCAATTCCGTCATGAAAGAATGCTGCCCGAAGCGGAAAGAGGATAATGACATCACATTCAGTAGGCGAGACCTAGAAGGAAGGCAGTACCCTCACATGGATCCTATGGTCATCTCTGCCTGGTTCGGCCCAGCCGAAGTTTTTCGAATTCTGGTAGATACTGGAAGCTCCGTAAACATTCTGTTCAAGCATGCTTTGGACAAAATGAAGCTGTCAATGAAGGATGTGTCTCCCTGCAACAAACCACTACACGGTTTCACTGGAGATGCGAAGATGCCCCTTGGGAAATTGGACCTCTTTGTTGAAATAGGAAGTCATCCCCGCCCCATTGTGCGGAAATAAACATTTGTGCTAATAGATAACCGCTTGGCCTACAACGCCTTTTTAGGAAGACCAGCCTTGTCTGACTTCCAGATTGTTCCTGGCCCCTTGGTGCCTGAAGATGAAATTTCCTACAGATAATGGGATAGGGGAAGTAGAAGGAAATCAAGACGCCGCTCGAGATTGCTATGTAACTGAACTTCGCAATAATCGCAAGAAGGATAAAGGGAAGGATGCAGAGACTACTCTCTGCAAGAAAAACTTGGAAGCATAGCAACTAAAGAAAGCCCCTCCTCTTTGATATACCAGTGATCCTTTCAATGAATTAGACCCCTGGGACAAAGAGGAGGAGGCCACCGCCGAGCCTACAGAGGCTATGGAATTTGTGTCTGTAGACAAACACGACCCAAGTAGACTGCTAAGAATCAGGTCTCAGTTAAGAGCAGAGTTGAAGGATCAACTCGTCGATTTTCTTCGCCACAACTTGGACGTATTTGCATGGAGGCACGCTGACATGACTGGAATCTCCCCAGACGTAGCATGCCACGTACTGAACATCGATCCCACCAAGGTGCCAGTAAAGCAGAAAAAGAGAAGTATGGGGGCAGAACGATCAGTAGCCCTCGAGGAAGAAGTAAAGAACCTACTTGCCAATAACTTCATACGAGAAGCCATCTACCCAGAATGGATCGCCAACCCGGTACTGGTAAAGAAGGCTAATGGGAAGTAGCGAACATGCATTGAGTTCTCCAACTTAAATGACGCTTGCCCGAAGGATTGCTTCCCACTTCCCCGAATCGATCAACTCGTGGACAGCGCAGTCGGGCACGAACTCTTATCTTTTATGGACGCATACTCAGGATATAACCAGATTCCTATGCACGCCCCCGATCAAGACCACACTAGTTTCATCACTGACCGGGGATTGTACTGCTACAGAGTAATGCCTTTTGGACTTAAAAACGCCGGAGCTACTTATCAGCGCCTCGTCAACAAGATGTTTGCGGAACTAATAGGACGAACTATGGAAGTTTATGTTGATGACATGCTGGTAAAATCGAGGAAAGCCAACGATCATGTAAGCCACCTAAGCAAGATGTTTCAAGTACTTCGCCAATATGGAATTAAACTGGATCCTCTAAAGTGCTCCTTCGGAGTATCATCGGGAAAGTTCTTAGGACTCATCGTCCATGCCAGAGGAATTGAAGCGAACCCCGAACAAGTCCGAGCTTTGAGAGATATCAAGATACCTTCCACTCGAAGGGAAATGCAAAGCCTAAATGGAAAAGTGGCCGCCCTGAGCAGATTCATCTCTAAAGCGACTGACAAGTGTGTCCCTTTCTTCGAAGCCCTAAAGAAAGACAAAGGAAAGTTCGAATGGACTGATGAATGCTCAACAGCCTTCCTTAACCTAATCGAACACCTCTAGAGACCACCAGTACTCTCAGCTCCAAATGAAGGCGAAGAACTATACATATACCTTGTTGTATCGTCCCATGCTCTAAGCGCCGCTTTGGTGACAGAAGACAACCGCGTGCAGCGGCCCGTATACTTTGTAAGCAAGAAGTTTACGGGAGCAGAAGCCAGATATCCTAAACTTGAGAAGCTAACATACTGTTTACTAATCACATCACGGAAACTGCGACACTATTTCCAATCCCATTCCATTAGAGTTCTAACCGATCAGCCGCTAAGACAGGTACTCCATCGTCCCGACACTTCTGGGCGACTACTTAAATGGTGCATTGAACCGAGTCAATATGATATCATCCACCATCCTCGCACTTCCATCAAGGGACAAGCCATGGCCGATTTCATTGCCGAATTCACTACCAACGAAGGTAAGGAGCAATCTGAAATAGCAAAAGATGTCAAGTGGAATCTCTTTGTAGATGGAGCATCAAACGAACAAGGCTCGAGGGCAAGTATTGTGATAATCACCCCCAGGGGAAGGAAGCTGCACTATGCCCTAAGGTTGGAATTTGCTGCCACCAACAACGATGCAGAATATGAAGCAGTAATAGCAGGATTAGAACTTGCCTTAGAAATTGGAGTCAGTTTTTTATGTCTTCATAGTGATTCTCAACTTATCGTAAACCAAGTACTATGAGAGTTTCAGACTCGGGGAGAACGACTCACAGCATATCTAAAGAAAACCAAGCTGCTACTCGATTAGTTGGACCACTATTTAATCAAACACATTCCTCGAGAGGAGAACCGAGAGGCCGACGAACTGGCAAAGCAAGCTAGCATGAAGAACAACACCATTTCCGAAACAGTAGCCATCTCAAAACAACTAGACCCAAGTTTCGAACAAGAGGATCTAATAGCTGCAATCGAAGAAGAAACTTGGATGACTCCTATCCGGAAATACTTACTAGATGGCACACTACCCAGCGAGCGTAACGAAATCAGGAAAATCTTGAGGAGAGCTTCCCGCTACACAATAAAAGAAGGCGTCCTCTATCGACGCGGCTTCTCTAACCCCTTATTAAGGTATGTTGCTGGAAGGGAAGCCAAGAAAATCTTATCCAACATCCATCGAGGGAGCTGCGGAGATCACGCTGGTGGGCAGACTATGGCAAAGAAGACACTCCGATATGGATATTACTGTCCCACTTTAAACAAAGGCGCCTTAGACTTCGCCAAAAGATATGACAGATGTCAGAAATTTGCTAAGATTCCTCGACTACCAACAAATGAGATTACGCAAATGACCAGCCCTTGGCCCTTTGCAGTATGGGGAATTGACTTGATTGGCGAACTGCCGATGGGTCGAGGCGGAGCCAAATATGCTATAGTGGCAGTCGACTATTTCACCAAATGGGTGGAAGCGGAACCTCTAAATAAAATATCATCGGCAAAAATTATTAACTTCTTGATCAAAAATGTTCTATGCAGGTACGGGATTCCACTCAAAATCATATCGGATAATGGACTTCAGTTTGACAGCGAGGAGTTCGCCGACTGGTGCCAAGAGCACGGGATTCACAAAAGCTTCTCATCTGTGGCTTATCCTCAGGCAAACGGGCAAGTCGAAGCTGTCAACAAAATTCTTAAAACTTTAATCAAGAAGAAGAAGATTGAAAAGTCAAAAGGCGCTTGGGTGGATGAACTTCCTACGGCACTTTGGGCCTACCGCACGTCTTTCAGAACATCAACAGGGCATACTCCTTTCACTTTGGCATACGGATCAGAGGCCATGCTCCCAGTTGAAACTGTAGTGCCGTCCCACCGTAGGATCCACTACAACCCAGAAGTGAACGAAGAACTCCTCCACATGTCTTTGGATCTAATCGAAGAAAGAAGAAATGATGCAGCACTTAAAGCGGCAGCTCACAAGCAAAAAGTGGCAGCACAATACAACTCCAAAGTCAAACATCGCAGCTTACAAGAAGGAGATCTTGTCCTCAAGCGAATCTTCCCGCGCCCCGGAGCGCTAGATCCAATCTGGTACGGACCATATGTAATTCATAAAGATCTCCACAACGGAGCTTATATTTTGTCAACAGTGGACGGAGAGGTGTTCCAGAGGGCATGGAACATCCAACACCTTCGTCGATACTTTTCTTAACTTGTACTGCCCATATGAAGTGAATTAACAAAGAGAATCGGTGGACGTAGGCATTTTCGTGCCGAACCACTTTAAAAATCTTGTCTCTTTTTAACTTGTTCCTTTATATCTTGGCTGCTTGTTAAGCTTTATCCTTTTCTGTGGAATAAAATCCTATGTAGATGGCATCTCCATTCAGGGCATCACATCACAACATCACCTGGAAAAAACCTAACAGGTATTATACAAATCTATGCCCTCGCCATTGAGACACTTTTGCTCCAGCATCCCTCTGCTGCGGGTTAACTCATTACTCGCGACGGCCCTTAAAGCCAACTGTAATGAGCCGATTATAAGCCACCGAGAAGGCCAACCATAGCCTAGGCAGCTCATTACGGCGTTCGGCTCGTTGGCAACCGTGAACCGATTATAAACCCCAACATAAGGTGTGGCCAGCCAGGGGCAGTTCACAGTTTATAATCGGCACCGGCGCTAGCCGGCCACGGTAAATTGAATAATACCCACGATTACGGGCCATAATGGCCCGGGTAGTTACTGTGCGCGATCTCGGCTCCGATGTGTCTTAAGTACAGCTGTGGTGAAAAAGAAAACTCCCCACGGAGGCGTAAGATGGGTGACAAATGTCTCCAAGATCCACAACTAGGGAAAGTGACTACAAAACCCGTTTGCCACGAACTTAAGCACATCGAAAGCCTTCCGTGACCGGAAGTTTTACTATTTCTTATATTTCCATTTTATTTATAAAAACTTTCCTCCTATCCTCTATAACGATCACTAAAGTACAGGACACAAAATAGGAGACACTCACTAATGGGAATAAGAACTCACAGCTGGATGGAAGGTCACTCAGCTGCATTCCATATTCGATTACACAAGGCATTCAAAGCTACCGTCTACAACTAAAACTTGAAGGGCAGTACTTTCTTCTCTTGTGCATAAATATGTAACTATAATTTATTTGCATATCACACTAACATTGCAAGGCATGAAATTATATTTTAAGCAAGAACTTAGCATCAAACGCAATTGAATTACAAGCATATGCATAGCTATATTTCTTATACAATACATCAAAATAACAAAAGCATTCGAATATGACTGAATCAACTTAAGTTAAAGATTACACGCCAAGAATGAAGTCGTTCGTTACGGATAATATAATTACAGTTACATCAATGTTTTGGGACTAACATAGATAGCAATGTCAAGTAAAAAAAACATCCAGGTCAAGTCAAGGGGTCAGCTGCATCGAAGCTTCACCTCTATCCTACCGGCCCTCCAAGATCTACTTAGCTGCAGGGTCGGAGCTCTCCGCATGCTGGCCAGAGGAAGTTGATGCTCCAGAGGTCCCGCCTGTACAATTCAGGAAAGAATCCATTGAATAAGCAATAGGTAACCAAGTTATGAGAAGACTAAAAGGGAAGACTTACCAGCATCTGTTCCTTGATCATCATCCCCCAACTGCACACCTACCTCCTCAGCGGCGAGCAGCTACATACCCTCCTTCACCGCCACTTTCTCCTCCTCGGTAAAATGGGTCATGACTACATCCATCCTGAAGGCCACACCACCCTCCTTATCCACATCAGCCTTGGCCTCCTCCAGAGCCCGGAGATAAATCCTGGCCATGATCCGGGGATAATCATCCATCCAGGATAAGTTGCCCTGCTTCCAAGTACGGAAATACATGTCCTGGAGCATCTCATCCATCATCCCCTTGTTCTACTCAAACTCCCTCATTCGGACATCAGAAGCCAACAGCTTTTCAACGGCAGCATCCCTCTCCGATCGGTATCATGAGCGGTCAGCCTGAAGGGATTTCCTCATCGCCTCCATCTCCTCCTTCAGCTTGGCTTGAGCAAGCTCTGCGGCTTCAAGCTTCCCAGATAACTCCTCTACCCGCTCGAGATCCGCTTTCCGAACCTCATTCACCATTGCAATAGCCCATATCGATCCATTCCTTGCAGGTGGCCTCCATTTTCCGCAGCTCGGCTCCGCTAGCCTCTTCCATGGTTTTCTTTAGTCGTTTGGAGGCAGCCTCGTGCTGAGAGATCTACATGGCCTGATCGGCGAGTTGCTTGGCCTGGTCGAAAACCACTAATCGCAATCTTATGTTAGCACTCCCAATTTCCTCCCCGGCCTTGACCAGTCGGGCATGATGCCCCATCAACTTCCTGGTCTCTTCAGCAACTCGGTCGATGTTTGCCTTAGCTTCATCCCCCATAGTTACAATCCGAGTAGTAAGCAAATCAAGATCCAGGGACTTGGCCTCATCAAGCACCCTTACCATAGGATTGCGAGGGAGAAGGTGATCACCAGTAACCTCGTCAAAGGAAATATCATGAAAACCCGAATCTAGATCTGGATGACCTGCAAATGGATTACGAGCCAAGTCACGACGGTCAATCTAAGTAACGGTAGGATTTTCAGACGGATGCGGAGAGGGTATGAACTCAGTATCCTCCTCCGTGATATCGTGAAGATGCTGGGTTGGGGGCTGAGGACCAGGTGAAGGTTCGAATAAGGAGAGACTCCTCTTTTTCTTTTGAATATCCTCTTCAATAACTCCGAGAAGAGGACGGTAGCCGACTACGTCCCTGGAACGGTTGGTCGGAGGCTTTGGTTTAGCGGAAGCTTTGAGGAGTTTGAATTGTTCGAGATGGTGCCGAATGTCTGATGTCTTGGCCACCTTACCCGTTCCTGGAATAAAAAGCAAGTGTTACAAGCATGCATGGGACTATAATCCAAGAAACATGTGAAGTTAAAAAGAGTAAAAAGGAGTCAAAAATTCACCTTGAATCGCCGGAGTTGCCCTAGCCGAAATGCTCTTGGAAGATGAATCGGCACCGGTCCCGGCCGTATCAATTTTCTTTGGCTTCTCCACCAAGGCCGATCCTTCCTCCAACCCCTCAAAAGCCCGGCGGAAAGCACCATCTGTCCACTCTTGGATCTCCTCTGCTTTCCCAGAGGACAAAGCCCCAGCGCCATCACCGCTCCGTCCTTCATCATCACCTTCTCCATCACCTCCGCTCTCCTCCTCGCCTCTTTCCTCCTCCACATTTTTCTCCTCCGAAACATCTGGACATGTGCTGGGGTAGGGTCCATCGGACTTCTTGAGTTTCTTCCTCTCGGCGACTGGGTGTATCGAGAAGGGTTTCCTTTTGCTGCTCTTCGCCGCATCCCTCCTGTAGCCTTGGCAGCCCTCTCCTCAGCTGTGTCTCTGTGCTTGACCACAGACTAACGTGGTAGAATCAAATTATGCCCCAGAAGAGTAGCATTCCTGATCAAGTAAGAGGCTGACCTCTCTCTTCCCGAAATGGCTTCTATTTCCACAGCCATCTGAACCAGGCGATCGTTCTCCACGACCGCAAAGCCACCTATCGCTAGCAAGAAATAAAAATACATAAGAAGAAGCATTGCAGTCAGAACAGAAATTATAAATAAGCTTCAACTTACAGCCAGAGGTGAAGCGACAGATAGAAATAGGGTCATCCTTGACGAAAAACCATTCCTTCTTGAACATGCTGAACTTCGAATATAAGTCCAGGACCGGCTTGAAGGACACGGCCGATTCTAAGCTAATGTAGGGAGAGCCCTTCTTGTAGCCTCTCAAATTGTACAGGTACCGAATCCCCCGGTTGGAAGGGGGACACCCATACTTTCCCTGGAAGATGATAAATAGACTCACCAAGATAGCATAAGAGTTGGGCTGAAGCTGGAAAGGGGCCACCTTCAAATAGGTGATGAAGTTGACTATCCAAACATTGATCAGGGGAATGGCCCCACACATACAATGTTACCTGCTATAAGCAAAATATCCTTCAGGAGGGTCATACGGCATAACTCCATTCCCTGGCAGCACAATGTGTGCTCTATCAATCCCGAAAGAACGAGATATAACATCAAGCTGCTCCTCTTTAAGGGAGCTAGGAAAGCAGTCAGGTGGCGAGTTCAGGAGCTCTTGAGGGTCGTACCCATCTGCTAGTGATCTCGGGGGAGGTCCATGACGTCCCGATCCTTACTAAGCTGTGGGCACTGTGGAGGACTCTTCTCTATCCTTGGATTTCTTCTTATCTGATCGAGTTTCCACTTTACGAGACATTTATCTGCAAACAAAAAAAAAGGTACGTCGTTAGAATGAGGGAAGTAAACAAGCAAGTGCATGAAATCTAGAATTTCATTTATAAGTTAAAACATAAAAGGCATAAGGTTCATCCAGCATTCAAACTCCCAAACTCATTCGGCAATCATACTCCCCACGGTCATTCGTGAATTCAAGGCCGAAAGATCATCCGGTACTCAGAATCCTCGAGTTCATTTGGTAGTGCAAAGCAAAGATCTCATTCCACAGTTCCGGCATGAGGTTCATTCGGCACTCAAACCCATTCGGTAATTCGTGACATGAGAGTCATTCGGCAATCACCTGATTCGGTAGTCAAACGTAATTCGGCAATATGATTGATTCGGCAGGAAAATCTGATTCGGCTATCTCACTTGGTAGGGAATAGCGAAGGCATGAGACCCATACTTATAGGCAAATATCAACAACCAGACCAATTGGTTCGGCATTCGAGACCGGATGATAGTGTCCAGGATGAATGACCTAAAACAAAGCACGCCATATGCATGCATATGCCCTACTTTGGGGATTAAGTGTTGGGTGTGTTTCGACCGGGCCAACCCACCGAATCAATCCACGCTCACCATTGCACTACCGAACCAGCTCCTTCCCATGCCTGCCGAACCAAAGCCACATGCCACCGAACCAACTCCTCCCCATGCCTGCCGAACCAGTTCCTTCCCATGCCTGCCGAACCAAAGTCACTTCCTATGCCTAGCCGAACCAGTGCTCAACCTATCTACCACCGGACCGTAACACCACCGAACCAACACATCTCCAAGGTACTACCGGACCAACCACTACCGAACCAAAGCCACTCCCTTCCCAACCACTGCCGAACCAAAGCCACTCCAACCATCTCCGGACCAAGGCCTTGCCGAACCAACATTGCTAGGCCAGATCACTTCAGCCCAGGCCCACCAGCAGCTATATACATCCAAGACCCCTGCCCCCAGCCTCACTCTATAAATAGAGGGGCAGGGGTACAACAATGGGGGACAAGTTTGAGACCACAAGCACGGACAGAACTTTCAAACAACTTTCATATACTTGTAATCAAAGCTTTGTACTTGTAATCTGAAGAGTGAAGGAGAATAACATATAAAGTGGACGTAGGCACGTTCTGGCCGAACCACTACAAATCTGCGTGTCTTTTACAGTTTAGTCCCTGCTTTTCACATATTTGAATAAATCACCCAAATCACTAGGAACAACATATAATCAACTAAATCATGCAACTTGGAGGTGTTTGCCCATTTTTTGTGCAAACATATATCAACAAGCGGTTTAATGGAACTGAAAAGAACTACTCGAAGCTAGAGAAACTTGCCTACTACTTGCAAATTGCATCAATAAAGTTACGACCGCATTTTCATGCTCATCCGATTAAGGTGTTGACGGATTCTCGAAAGAAGTACTATACCGACCTAAGACATCAGGAAAGTTGCAAAAATGGAACATCGAGTTGAACCAAAATGATATAACTTACCATCCATGAAGACAATTAAATGGACATGCATTGGCAGGTTTCATCGTCGAGCTTACCATTCGAGGTGGCGAGGAAGAATACACTACATCTATAAGATCTCAATTTAAGTTGTTTGTTGATGATGCAATGAATTAATTCTACTTAGGAGTTAGGGTTATGATTTAAACCCCCAATGGATGGTTAATCTGTTATGATTTGAACTGGAATCCCCGGCAGCCAACAATGAAGTAAAGTATGAGGCGTTAATAGTTGGATTGAAAATCGCTAAAGAATTGAGAATAAAAACACTATATGTCTACAATGATTCCGAGTTGGCAGTTTATCAAATAAGAAAGGTATACCAGGCCATGGGTACGAGACTAGCACCTTACCTATCAAAAGCACTGGAACTACTCGAAGACATAGAATATTATACAATAACGCACATCCCTAGAGAGGAAAACATGAATATAGATTCAGTAGCTAAGTTGGCTAGCTCTGGGGAAGCATATCTAATGGGATCAATTCTGGTAGAAGTTTTAATGGTTCCTAGCATAGATCAAATGGATGTTGATTGGATTCTATAGATTGCATAAGAGCAAGTGTAATGGGTGAATCCAACCAAAGGATATTTGATCAACGGAACTCTCCCAAGAGACAGGAATAGATGGAAGAAACTTCTTCGAAAAGCAGTACGGTTTGTAATGCAAGACAGAGTGCTATACAGAATGGGATCCTCTACTCCCTTCTTTGGTGTGTAGCTATGGATAAAGCTAGGAATATCCTCATGGAAATCCATGAGGGCAGCGGTGAAGATAACACCAAGGCCAAACCCTAGCGAAGAAGATACTTTTTTATGGATATCTCTAGTCGACAATAGACCCAACTCTGCCGACTACTCCAAGCAATGTGATCGGTGCTAAAGATTCATGAAAATTCGAAGGGCCCTATCTTAAGCGTTTACGTAGATGGTCAATCCATGGCTTTTTTTAGCTTGGTGAATAGACATATCGGTGTGCTTCCAATAGCAAAGGGAGGAAATAAATATGCAATCATTGCAGTGGATCAGTATACAACATGGGCAGAAGCAAAACCGCTTACCATGATAACCACTAAAATAGGTAATCAATATTGTAATAAAGAATATTTTTTGCAGGTTAGGAGTACCATAAAATATTATTACAGACAACGGAACTTAGTTCGAGGGCGTTGAATTCAAGGACTTTTGTAGATGGTGCGGAATCGAGAAAACTTCTCCATAGTGCCACACCCTTAGGCAAATGGACAAGTGGAAGCAAGGAACAAAATCATCAAATCCACCTGGAAAAGGTGACTGACTAAAGCTAAAGGAAGTTTGGTAGATGAGCTTCCAGTAGGACCACATACTTATAGAACAACACACAAATCAGCTACTAGACACTCACCATTCGCATTAGCTTATGGATCGAAAGTGATGATGTCCATAGAACTAGAAGTCACATCTCATTGTAAAAGGCGTTTCGACCCGAAGGTGAACGAGGAGCTCATAATTGAGTCTCTTAATTTGGTTGATGAGAAAAGGGAAGAAACAGAAATATGGGTTGCCGCTCACCGAAAAGAGTAGCACCACACTTTAATGCAAAGGTTCGTAACCGTAATTCTGAAGTCGGGATATCCTTTTGAAATGATTTTGTAGGATCGATTTCGCCCTAGAGGGGGGTGAATAGGGAAATGCTATTAATTATAAAAATTATTGCGGAAGCGTATAAAATTATTTCAACACAGATATATCAAAATAATAGCACAGATAATATGAGAATAATAAATGCAGAAATAGAACGACACAGAATTTACCCAGCTTCGGCAAAACCCTGCCTACGTGCTACCCCCAAGGTTTCAACTAGAAATTAAGCAGTCAGATGCTTACACACGTAAACTCGTGACACCTGCTATCGACTAGCCTTAACTCTATGCTCAAAACCCTACCACAACTCATCCACTGAGTTGCGAATTCTCAAACTACGCCACGTAGTTTGTCCCCCACGACTAGAAATTACTGCGGTTTAAAATGGAAAATACAATTTAAACACAATTTTAAACAAAAAACAAAACCCTAATTATAATCCTTTTATTATAAACCAACACAAAAGTAAAGGCTGGCCCAATTTGTTGTTAAGTGAAATATTGTTCCCTTTATTTTATCGGTCCGCTTCTCTTCTATCTCTAATAGTCCCGTCCTTATTTGGTGAAAATGGTGGCTCTTGTTTCGTTCGTCTTTCCTCTATGATTAAAAATTAGGGCTTTGAACAAATTTGAAGATGCCGACTTTAATTAGATCGATCGAGTAATTGATTTCGATTTCCTTGCTATGTCGATTGATCGTCTCTTGAGATGCTTTAGGCTGCTTCTATTTGATTGATTTCGACTTTGATTCGGGTATGTAATTTATGCTTTTTCGCTCTGGTTTGAATACTTGAACTCGATGGATTTGAAAGCTGACGATGAATGGGTTTATATAGGATTCGAATTCCAATTTTCTCGTTCGTTTGAATTTGTCATTTAATTCATCTCGGCCATTGATTTTGCTTAAATGCTTGAGATTAATTCTGACTTTATCAATTTCGTATATTTATGATTTCTTGATTGACACGGTGTTGATTTTAATTTCTTGGCTAACACGGTGTTGATTTTGGTTTGAACTTCGGCTTTGATAAAATTGTTAAATATACTGTAGCATTTTCAATGCTCGGCCATTTTGGGATTTTTGATAATATGTTTCTTCTCTTTGTCTTCGTCACTGATTTGGTTTGAAACTGTTGATCCATGATTTCGACCACTTTGAAACTGTAATTAATAGTTGCTTGTTAACTTCAACCAGTTGACTTTGTTTATGCGATTCCATGACTTGATAAAGTTTCGGCCATCACCGTTGCACTGATATTGTTTCTGGTCATTTTACTTGTACCATTCGAATTGTGATATATCTGATTTTGGTTACATGATGCTATTAATGTTTGCATCAAAATTGGGCACAACACTCTTCGGGAGTCGTTGAAGAGATAATAGTCAAGAATGCAAGTTCAAAACAGATATTATCTAACAAAAACTCCAATCAACGGTAAGGAAAATGCATAGACAATCGATTTATAGTGGTTCGGCGTGTTGCCTACATCCACTGTGAAGTTTTTTGATATTTTATTGATTCTCTTTCAATGTTTACAAGTTTCTACAGCGATCAACAGCAAGTTACAACTGGAAATTCGAAATCAACAATCAAATTATGATATAGGATGATGGAGATATTGATCTGGCAGAGTCTGGGCGCCTCCGAGTCAGAAGATCCCTTTTCTGTTGGCCCCGGGGCTCTATTTATAGGCGTAGGCTGCTGGTATCTCGCTGAAAACTCGGGGGACCGCGTCTGGCACATGAGGGGGCCCACACGCACGGTCTCAGGAAGTTTGGGCCCACTTTGGCATCGGTTCGAACTCCATTTGAACCGATCAAGAATTCATCCAATCGAGGTGAAATTTGGCGTGGACATTCTTCAACATGTACGCAAGTTTCAGTGAAAATTTCGTGGCATTTGGATCAATAGGTTAGGAGATATGATGGGTTCGAAATTTTGTTTGTTGCTTGGCTGTTTGGTTCGAAACCAAGGTTTCGAATCGATCCTTTCGAATCCATGGAGGCACGTGGCTTCGTGGTGGCGTGGAGCGCAAACTTCGAACCGATCCGGTCTTCACTCCGAGTTGACCTCTTCGACTCCATAGATCTCGGCGTATTCGAACCGATGGAAGACACGTCATCATGGTTGGTTGACCCGGTGGATTCGAATGAAGCTACACAGGATGGTTTCGAACTTGGCATCGTGGATGGGTTCGAACATGACTTCATGGATGGATTCGAATAAGGCTCCACGTTTGGCTTCGAACAAAGTGTTTTGTGACGGGTTCGAAGCGGCTATTCTCCGATGGGTTCGAGGTCCATTGTTATGAGCTTGGCAGGTTCGAACTCGATGGTCTCGAAACCGAGGCATCCTGATGGGTTCAAACCTGATGGGTTCGAAGGTGGTGGAGACGAACCTGAGGTGGTTCGGTGGATTCGACTCTTATGGATTCGAACGCGATGGTTTCGAAATGTTGATCAACAATGGATTCGAAACCTAAGCCTTGCCCTTCAAATTGAATCGATCATAACTCGAGCATATGAACTCGGATTGACTTGAAATTTGAAATGCTGACTCCTATAGTCTTTCTTGCCGTGTCCTATCAATTGTAGCTCAATCTGGACTCGGATAAAATTCAGTGATATCCATGGCGAAACGAAGTACGACCAGCCTCTGAGACGAACTGTTCTCCGTTTCTGACCGATCTTTTGGTATCGCGGCTTTGCCAAAAAGCGGGATAACATTTTGCCCCCCAAAGTACGTCTTGTGGGAACATGACGTGCTTTGAATAGCTGCAATCTCTTTCTGAACAATCATTGCTCTCTTTTTTGCTGGAACTCGTATGTTGTGTTGTTGTAACCTTGTGTTGACATGATTGATTGTTGTATAACAGTGCTTAGCCGTTGGCTATTGCATTTTTAACAGGATGAGTGTTTGACCCCTGTAAATGTTTAAAATTGATTGTTAGTTCGACTTTCAAGCATATATGTTAGTTTGACCCTCGCAAACGTTGTGCGTTCACGAGGCGTTGCCAGCTTGGTTGGCTATTGAGTTCCGTATCGATTCTCTCCTGAACCGATTTGGAAACTTGAGTTGAGACAACGTTTGACGGTTGTTTAGAAAAACCCCTTCGTATCGATCCTCTCCTGAATTGATATTGAAGGTTGAAGGAATTGAATTCTGTATTGCGTGAGTGTAATGTTTCGAACCGATACATTCGAGCATCGATGGGTTCGAAATTCACGTTTGTATGGACGCGGTATGCTTGTGCTGTGATGGGTTCGAAGTCAACATTCGAACCGGTTTGAGGGAATGGACACGAAATTACTATTCGAGTCGATTCGAATTGGAAGAAGATGGGTACGAAGTCATCTGTCGTATTGATAGGCCATGGATGGATTCGAAGTGGTGGATGTGAACAAGGTCTTCGAATCGATATGCCTATAGTTCGTTTCGCATCGATGCAGCCTGTCACTCTGTAGTGCATTTCGTACCGTTGAAGCATGAGGTGAACTTTGAATCGATAGGGCTTTAGGCAGATGGGTTTGAAAGCTAACTTCGAACCGATCTGGTACTTGACCGGTTGTGGCCGGTTGGGTTGGCTGGGAGAGCAATCGTCTCGGTTGCTTTCAACACCTCATATAAATAGCAGTGGTCTTCACTTTTTTCATTTTTTACTTTTACTCTTGCTTGCTTTTACTGTGTTCTTCATCGTTTCGAAGCTCCAAAAGAGAAAACACTGTGCCGCATCATCGAATCGACCAAGATTCAAGTCTTCAATCTCTCGAATTCATCGTTCAAACTAGGTAATTAGCCTCCAAATCAAACGGCGAACGACAAAGTTACTTCGAAACCGCGCCTTTCTATCGATTGGTAAAGTCAGATCTGGTCTGGCAGTGGGCTTCGAAGCCATATGGGGACTCGTGCTCGAATCAATTTCTTGGACGACCCTATGGGGGTGACGCAGTTTGTACCTATTGATGGGTTCGATGGATTCATTCGAATCGATGGATTCGAACCCATTGGCTGTGGTTTCGAAGTCCACAACTTCGCATCGATACGAAGAGTATCGATGCGAACATGGATGACGTTAAGTTGAGGGTCCCCTTGTCGTTTCGAAGTTGTCAAGCAAAGATCGATTCGAAGTTGTCCCTTATCGATCGGTTCGAATTTGGCATCTGGTCATCGATTCGAAGCGCGTCTAACCGCATGGGTTCGAAGCGACGTCAGGATGGGTTCGAACGAAGGGGTGTTCGGTTGGGTTCGAACGAAGTCCTTGTGATGGTTTCGAACCCTCTATGATGGATACCAAAGTTTGATATTTTCTAAGCACAACTCCGACGAGCTTCACTCTTGCACATTTGGACTTGAATATTAAACTGCATACATGACCGCCCTTCGAAGCTCGTCGATGGAACCATAACAATTTTTACCCGGATCAACTTCCATCATGGAAACGGATTGGTGATGACGGTCAGCGATGACGGTCATTATAGCTGGACTCCGTAGCTTTGTCGTTTGCATGTTTCTTTAACTCTGCAACATTTATTCAAGTAATGCATGTCACTGCACAACATACACTTATACACGCTACACTGGGGAACGCATGGGTTTTTGTCGTCTAACGATGGTTTCTCGTGAGTTAGCTAGTTATGGAATCGTCAAGTTTACAGCAGCAGGAGACTCAAGTTACAGTCTCTCCGAGGCTAGAGATTCTGGATATTGATCCTGAGATTATTGGTCCAGCCCCGGATGAACTTCCCGATGCGTCGTTCATTGCCAATCCATCAGATTCCGTTCCGTCCAATATCTCTGAAGACATGTTGGGGAGAATATGTTTGAGACACGGCCTGTCGCTGGATGATGTGCTATTGCCGGGGCCGAATGATAGACCGCATAATCCGCCGGAGGGATATACAGCATTTAACCGCCACGCGTGCGCGGCCGGGACACTTCCTCCGTTCAACGAGTATGTAAGGGGAGTATTGTCGTTTTTGAGGATCGCCCCATCTCAGCTGCACCCGAATGGATATGCGTCGATCAATAGCTTGTTCATTGCATTTATGGAATATCTCCATCGAACACCGCTCCCAATTGAGATCAGATACTTGTTCAATTTCAAAACTCGGGGTGATTACCCCTCCTTCACATTCCTGGAAGGGGTGAGAAATTGCCAAGTGGTTACCGGGTCTTGGACCAGGTTGAGCTATTATAGGACAGAATGGTTTTATGTCAGATGTCCTCCTAGATTTGCCCGACGATGGCTATTCAGACGTGAGTATAGCTGAGTTCGTAAATAATTACTACGACAATTGCAGCCGAAGTGGAACTTATATTTTATTCTTTTTTACAGCGGTGATTCAGCGACCGGAGGGCGAGCACTATAGGGAGATGGTGCGAGTGCTTCGAGAAGTCCCGAGTGGAGATAGGGATATCGACGTGTTATTGACGGATAGGAATCTCCGGGCCTGCGATTTGATCTAACAAGGGCAGAGCATAAGCTTTGAGGTGGCACTAAGGGTCGTCTCGAAGAAACGAGTCAAGCACAAGAAACCCGGAGTTACTACAGCTGAGGAAGCTGACTCTGAAAGAACCCACACCGATGATGAGCCGCTGATCGGGCCTACTGACGCAGTTCCGGATGTCGCGGAGTAGAGAAAAGACAAGGCTGCCATGGTTAAGTCAAGTAAGAAGGGGAGATGGAAATCGGTTGTTACGGCCCGTTCTGCTCCGGGAGTTAGAATCTCCGAGATGTCTCCTCCGAGAACCGAAAATCTTTTTAAAGGGCTTGCCGATCTTCCAATCCCGGACGATGTGTCTTTTCAACATGATGTCGGGTTGGAGGAATTCCATCGCACTCTAGAGTTGAACGAGCCTCTTATTACTAGCGAGGTTGACACTTCCGGTTGGTCGGGGGGAATGCATATTCATACACATTTCACGACACTGCATAACCTTTGACTGTAAACTACCTGTTTTGAAAGGTGATTAATTCTATTTTATTTTGCCTTGCAGATATCATGTCTAAGCGCGGTTCAATGCTTGGGAGTCTTCGACATGCCCGCAAGCCTTCATACTACGATTCGCGCAGATGAGAAGGGGATAGAGGTTATGATCAGGGGCGCTCTGGACATTATGACCAGGGATGCTCTGGGTATTCTAGTCACGAGAGATATGACACGGACAGGAGCTATAAGCGTCGATCGCGATCGCGTACCCCTCCTCCTTCCAGAGATCCCGTACAACCTCCCGCTCATGTCCCTCATCCTTCCGAGTCTTCTCGATATACGTCGGTTTCTCAACCTTCCCGATCTGAGGCGATGACCCCGATAGTCGCAGAGCAGCCTCCTATTGAAATCTCGGGGGAAGGGGCAATTAGACTCGCGCAACTAAAGAGGGAGTTCCCGAATATTTGCTTCGATAACTACGTCTTTCCCCCGAACCTGAAAAGAATCCCGCCGGAGGCCGAGCGGTTAGCGCTCGACTATGTGCATGACTTTTACACCCAATACAATGTGTGGTATAGGGCGGCCGATAAAGCATCGGCGTTGGCCTTCGAACGAGCGGCTACCATTGAAAAGCTTCAAACTGAGCTGGCTCAAAAAGACCGCATCATACAAGTGCTTAATACTGAGGCTGAATCGTCTCGAAAATCAGAGATGGAGGCTCTTACAAAGGTCGATGAAGCTCAAGCAGGCATGGATAGAATGAAAAAGGAGCACTATGTTACGGTGGAAGACATGGGCCACCGGAACACTGTCGTCACTGCTGAGCGGGATGCGGCGTTAAAAGAACTTAATGAGCTCAAGGCTAAATTTGCCGAGATTATTAAAGATAGAGATGACACGCTTAACACGGCGCAAGAAGCCTGCGATCAAGCCGTAGTGCTTCGCACTGAAAGAGATGCGGCCGCGGCCAAAGTTCAGGCGGTCGAAGCAGAGGTGGGGGAGAAGGTTCAACAGGCAGAGGCCAGGCTAGAGGCCGATATCGAAGATTTGCTCATAACTTACAACGCCAATGTGTTAAAACACAGAAACTTGGCCTGGCTTCAAGATTATCCGGTTCACCTTCGTAGCGCCTGGGACCGATTGGTTGAGGAGGAAGAGAAAGCGCACCCAGGTGAAGCGGTCGATCGATTCGAACTTGAAAACCGGCTACTCACAGATGATGAGAAGAAGGTCCTTCATGACGCTATCATCGCTCATGAGAAGGAGATGATCGGCGGTCGTTCCCTGGAAGTCGGAGAGGGATCAGGTGTTGAGCACCATTCTGCTGTCACTGAAGTCACCACATCATCTTCGTCGGTGTCTGTATCTGCGGTCGGTTTGCAACCTGTTCCTTCTTACGACCCGGAACAGCCGCGCTTATCTCCTATTCACGAGCATACTTCCGAGGTCGTTCAGCCGTCTGTGAGCCAAACTGGGGAAGGTATTCCGAAGTTATCTCAAGCGTTTTCTGAGTAGAGTGTTTGTTTTGTAGCAGTTACTAATAACTTCTTATTTTTTGCCTAGTGACTGGAGTTGCGCCGACTGTCGCGACTCAAGAACCAAGCAGAGGAGATAAGGCCATCGCCACCGAGACTACTGTTGTAACTGCGGTATCTGCTGAGGCGGTGCATGGGGGATCCTTATCTGCTGACGAAAAAATGGTGAGCGAACTGCTCGGTGAGCAGGGTGGTTCTTTCTCTGACTTGCCATTTATCATCGTTAGTAGCCTCCCGTCGTCCTCGAGTTCTTCGATGCAGGCCGTGGATGCCCCCAGCCTAGCCCATGCGACTCGTGATGAGGAAATTTTGGCTGAGATCAACGCCGAAATAGAGGCTGCGGGGCAGAGCGGTGCCGTCGGTGGCAGCACGGCGGCACAGAGTCCAGCACCTGCTATGGTAGCACCATCGGGTGGCACTATCTCAACTTCCGTTACGGATCCAGTCCCCCTACTCCTCCAGCGAGAAGCCCCCATGTAGATTCAAGCTCCGAGGAGGATATTGACATCATGCCTCCAGCCGAAGAGCCACCGCTGGAGAGGAGACACTCAAAACGTAGAATTTCTGTCCCTAGTGACACTGAAGATGTACCACTAGTGAGAAGGACGAAGAAGAAGAAATAAATCAACTTCTCAAGTAGATGTTTTGGTAGATAGATACTTGTCTTCGTTTTTTGTCAGTAGGTTGTGTATAGATGCAGGTTCGGCCCCTGCTAGCAGGCATTCTTTTTTGGAAGAACTTATTTGCGTGTAAGTTCTTGTTTTAAGTTAGTTGAAATAAAATTTTATTTCTTTGTTTCAACTCTTGTTTTATTTGTGCTTAAGTACTTGCAGTGTCTTGTTTTCGGTCCGGTGTACTTGTGGTGTTTTTACCATTTAAGTAGAGTTCGTTTCATTTGCCAAGCCCGAAAATCTTGGTCACAAGTTGTGATTGATGAATGAGTTGAACTTTGGACGTTGTATCACTTTAGTTAGTGATTAATATTTTGCTTTCGTGCCCCCAGTTTTGGGGAACAGCACTTGTATTTTTTGTGGTTGATCGCACTTGTTGCAAGTCTTGAGCACACGTCCGCACTCCGGGGACTTAAGATAACTTGATATCGGTAATCTGGTTCGCACTCTACGAACTCGGAGTTAGTATTAACATTTTAGTTCGCACTATGGGAACTTTAACTTGGTGTTTGTGCTCCAATTCACACGCCGGGAACTTGGATAAAACATGTATGTTTGGGTTCGTACTTCAGGAACCCGGAATTGACGTTTATACTCCAATTCACGCTGTGGGAAGTTGGAGTCCGTTCGTGCAGTGGGAACGAATTATGGAATGTTTATACTCCAGTTCACGCTGTGGGAAGTTGGAGTCCGTTCACGCTCCGGGAACGAATTGTTTAATGTTTATACTCCAATTCGCGCTCCGGGAATTTGGAGTCCGTTCGCGCTCTGGGAACGAATTGTTTAATGTTTATACTCCAATTCGCGCTCCGGGAATTTGGAGTCCGTTCGCGCTCTGGGAACGAATTGTTAAATGTTTATACTCCAATTCGCGCTGTGGGAAGTTGGAGTCCGTTCGCGCTCTGGGAACGAATTGTTAAATGTTTATACTCCAATTCGCGCTGTGGGAAGTTGGAGTCCGTTCGCGCTCTGGGAACGAATTGTTTAATGTTTATACTCCAATTCGCGCTCCGGGAATTTGGAGTCCGTTCGCGCTCTGGGAACGAATTGTTAAATGTTTATACTCCAATTCGCGTTGTGGGAATTTGGAGTCCGTTCGCGCTCTGGGAACGAATTGTTAAATGTTTATACTCCAATTCGCGCTGTGGGAAGTTGGAGTCCGTTCGCACTCTGGGAATGAATTGTTTAATGTTTATACTCCAATTCGCGCTCCGGGAATTTGGAGTCCGTTCGCGCTCTGGGAACGAATTGTTAAATGTTTATACTCCAATTCGCGCTGTGGGAAGTTGGAGTCCGTTCGCACTCTGGGAACGAATTGTTAAATGTTTATACTCCAATTCGCGCTCCGGGAATTTGGAGTCCGTTCGCGCTCTGGGAATGAATTGTTTAATGTTTATACTCCAATTCACGCTCCGGGAATTTGGAGTCCGTTCGCGCTCTGGGAACGAATTGTTAAATGTTTATACTCCAATTCACGCTGTGGGAAGTTGGAGTCCGTTCGCACTCTGGGAACGAATTGTTAAATGTTTATACTCCAATTCGCGCTGTGGGAATTTGGAGTCCGTTCGCACTCTGGGAACGAATTGTTGAATGAACTGTCGTGTGTTGGTCCAGTTCAGCCTTCGATGTGTTGGCTTGTCCCCGAGCTGGAGTTTCACTTAGTGAGTGGCCGGTTGTAACGCAGTCACTCGCTATTTGAACAAATTCCATTGTTCGATGGAACTTAGCTCTTCGTGTGTCGTGATTGTTGAACGTCGTATTCGATGAATCACAGCTTTGGCTTGAAGAGATTGCATTTTATTTGTTGAAGTAAGAAAATGTGGCAAAATCAGTGCCTTATTACAAATTCAAATTTCAGAACGTAAAAGAAATTGCAAAGTATTCGTGGATTGAAGGAGCCTGTCATGTGTGTCAGTGACGAGGTTCTTCGTCGTTCCAGGCTCCTGAATAAGTAGGCCCGCCACTGATGGCGTTTATCACCAATCTCCCTCGGGGACAAGTCGAGTCCTCCTGCCTCGGTCGATTGGGTTCATTGATTGGATTGGATGGGCCCGCTTCTCTGGGCTGCGGTGTCCGCACAAACTGTTCCAGTTTCCCTTCCCTGACCAGTTTTTCAACAAGATCCTGTAAGTGACGACACTCGTTCGTATCGTGCCCGTAGCCTTCATGGAACCTGCAAAATTTTCCCGTCTGGATTTGTCTCTCTGACGACGGTCTTGGAGCAGGTTTTTCATATTGAATCGCATTACGGTTCCGCAAATACAAGTCCTCCAATGAAATATTCAAAGGAGTATAACTGTCGAACTTCGGATTCTTGCGTTGCGGGCCGCGATTTTGATCTTGTTTTTTAAGTTGATTCACGCTCTCTCTTCGCCAAGCTTGTTTATTTTTAATGTTCAACTGAACTTTTCCGGAGCTCTCGCCGGACTGTTTTATTGCAACATTGCTTTGGGTTCCTCCCGCATTTGGCCCTGCGTCAGTTTGCTTCCTAGACTGTTTCGCGTCTTCCCGTCTCAGGAATTGAGCTGCTTTGGCATGGAAACGGTCCAATGACGCAGGTGGTTTACCAGCTAGCCAATTGCCAAATTCAGAATCGGGGTCGATCCCCTTAGTTAAAGCCATAAGGATGGAGTTATCGTTTGGATTACTAATCTCTGCACATGCAGTATGGAATCTTTCTGAGTAGTGTCTGAGTGTCTCTCCGGGAGCTTATGTGACACTAGATAGAGTGTTGACATCTTTCGGCCTTGCGACGTGCATGCGGAATTGCTCAACGAATTTTGTGGCCAGCTGGTCGAATGAGGAGATGGATCGAGGAGGCAATCGGGTGAACCACATGGTGGCGATGCCCCCCAAGGATATGGGGAAACTATGACACTTCACAGCGTCGTCGGCTCTGGCAGCAGTCATCGACCATTCATATTTTAGAATATGTTGGTTGGGGTCGGAGTTTCCCTCATACATGGGTAGAGTGGGCATTCGGAATCGCCGTGGGGGTTCAGCATTAAGAATATCGTCCATAAAGGGAGTATGACTTCGGGAAACTCCCCAATCGTTGTTTGTGAACCCCTGACTCTCACGGATCATCTGACGTATCATAGTTGAAAGATCCGGCATTTGCGCCAGAGTGTGGTCACGTTCCATACTTTGGGTTTGAACCGGATATCGTCGACGGTTCACATCTTGCCTTCTCGGCTCATAGTCCTCTGGGACGTACGGTTCAGGAGTACGGCCGCTATGACGACGGTCTAGGTCCGACTGGTCTTGAGCGTCGACCCCTGGTTCAGCCGCAATGCTAGTGGTGCGGTATTCTGTGGCGTGATGAGGAACGGCGTCTCCTCGGGAGGAGGGTCCGGTTTGGAAGCTGGCTGACGGGCCAACTCTTATTTGTCCAACGGTCAATGTCGGTTGGTTTCCAGCGGATGGCATACGACTCCCATCTATCCGGGGTCGTGGAGGTCGATTATGATAATCAGAAGATGAAGTACTTTCGCTGGAAGAGCGAGAAGCACGATCTTTCATGGATCTCTTTCGTTTTTGGCGATCCAGCTTGTTGATTAGCTCAGCGTTAGCGCGTAGCTGTTCTTCTAGTTGTCGCCGACTCTGGGTCAGCTCTTGGAGTAACAACTGCAATTCTTGTCGGGAAACCGGACCCGACGGCTCTGAGTGCCCAGCGGCATCTTGATTAGGTGGAGGTAGAGGGGCAGGATTCTGTCTATCCTGTCCTTCTTGATTGACGGCGTTCGAGGTGGTTCTTGTGCTAACCATCTTTAGAGTTGAGTTCCTTTCTAGACTTTATGCAAATCTGAATAGAAGAGAAGGAAGTTGGATTTAACGATCTGGATCTCTCTCTTAGATTTATTCAATCCGGTATCGATGACAGATCCAACGAGCAGGAGAAAATCTGGGTTCTCTCAGTGAAAGCACCAAAGTGTTTGCGTCAAAATTGGGCACAACACTCTTCGGGAGTCGTTGAAGAAATAATAGTCAAGAATGCAAGTACAAAACAGATATTATCTAACAAAAACTCCAATCAACAGTAAGGAAAATGCATAGACAATCGATTTATAGTGGTTCGGCGTGTTGCCTACGTCCACTGTGAAGTTTTTTGATATTTTATTGATTCTCTTTCAATGTTTACAAGTTGCTACAGCGATCAACAACAAGTTACAACTGGAAATTCGAAATCAACAATCAAATTATGATATTGGATGATGGAGATATTGATCCGGCAGAGTCTGGGCGCCTCCGAGTCAGAAGATCCCTTTTCTGTTGGCCCCGGGGCTCTATTTATAGGCGTAGGCTGCTGGTATCTCGCTGAAAACTCGGGGGACCACGTCTGGCACGTGAGGGGGCTCACACGCACGGTCTCAGGAAGTTTGGGCCCACTTTGGCATCGGTTCGAACTCCATTCGAACCGATCAAGAATTCATCCAATCGAGGTGAAATTTGGCGTGGACATTCTTCAACATGTACGCAAGCTTCAGTGAAAATTTCGTGGCATTTGGATCAATAGGTTAGGAGATATGATGGGTTCGAAATTGGGTTTGTTGCTTGGCTGTTTGGTTCGAAACCAAGGTTTCGAATCGATCCTTTCGAATCCATGGAGGCACGTGGCTTCGTGGTGGCGTGGAGCACAAACTTCGAACCGATCCGGTCTTCACTCCGAGTTGACCGCTTCGACTCCATAGATCTCGGCGTATTCGAACCGATGGAAGACACGTCATCATGGTTGGTTGACCCGGTGGATTCGAATGAAGCTACACAGGATGGTTTCGAACTTGGCATCGTGGATGGGTTCGAACATGACTTCATGGATGGATTCGAATAAGGCTCCACGTTTGGCTTCGAACAAAGTGTTTTGTGACGGGTTCGAAGCGGCTATTCTCCGATGGGTTCGAGGTCCATTGTTATGAGCTTGGTAGGTTCGAACTCGATGGACTCGAAACCGAGGCATCCTGATGGGTTCGAACCTGATGGGTTCGAAGGTGGTGGAGACGAACCTGAGGTGGTTCGGTGGATTCGACTCTTATGGATTCGAACGCGATGGTTTCGAAATGTTGGTCAACAATGGATTCGAAACCTAAGCCTTGCCCTTCAAATTGAATCGATCATAACTCGAGCATATGAACTCGGATTGACTTGAAATTTGAAATTCTGACTCCTATAGTCTTTATTGCCGTGTCCTATCAATTGTAGCTCAATCTGGACTCGGATAAAATTCAGTGATATCCATGGCGAAATGAAGTACGACCAGCCTCTGAGACGAACTGTTCTCCGTTTCTGATCAATCTTTTGGTATCGCGGCTTTGCCAAAAAGCGGGATAACAATTAACATTGTCCACTTTAATTTTATGCTTTGACCTGCAGCTTGAACTTGTCACAAATGTGCTTGTGTGCCATAGTTTGTATTCTCTGGTTTGAATACTTTGGTTTTGATTTGGCCTGACATTGTCACTTGTAGTTGTAGTGTTGCAGTCTTTAACTTGTACTCTATACAGTTGCATTGTTGGTCTTGTATCACTTGCTGTTCATAAGTCTTCGACCCAGTTCATGTATATAGTCTGGTTGATGTAGCATTGACACAGTTGACATGTGCATTAAATTAGCTCTAAATCAATATCGTATATATGAGTGCACGTGCTCATCTCTATTGTATTGTGTTGTCCTATTGCCTGATCTTTGTTGCCTTTGATATTACTTTCATGTTAACCTGTCTTATGCAGTTGCACTACTCTGGTTTCATGAAATCTGGTTATAGTTGTGTTTGATCCATTTTTTTAGCAACCATGTGTATATATACATCTATGTATGTATATATGTGTTGTATTTCTTTGTAATCTTTATTGCACTGTGATTCCTCTAGCCTGTTTTCATTTTGCATGTACTCTGGCCTTCTTCTGTTTCATGTGTTCATGTACAGTTGTTTTGATCTGTTGGCACTATTACCTTCATGTGTACTTTCTTGCTTTAACCTGAACGGGTCTGGTTTGCTTCCATATCATGGCTGGTTTGAGTTTTGTTGTCACTACATGTATGTATACATGTGTATATACATATATGTATATATATGTCTGTGTATTGTCTTCATGTAGTTTGTACCACTGCCTTTGTGCACTGTTTGGTTCATATTGCATTTGTACATTTGGATTTTGGTCAAGACTTGCTTTAGTTGTGACCATTTTCATGAACTTGCACCTGTGTTGAATCCACTTGGAACTCAAGTTTGTCCTTGTGCTAATATTGTGACATTATTTTTATTGCACTTGAGTTGTACCCGGCGTTTTGGGTTTGACCTGTGCTCCCTGTAATTTTATCAAGTGTATATATCGGTGTGCACGGCCTTGTGGCATGTACAGTGATACATTATGCATGTCACAAGTGTTATCCCATTTTTTGGTCAAAACTAGGATATCCATGTTGTGTGCATTTCCACCGCGACTAGAACAAGAAGAAGCAGCCAGCAAGCGTATATCAATCAGGAATTTCACTCAAGAACACACAGGTTCATCCGGCACTCCCAAATACAAGTGTTCATTCGGCATTCTCTCCATTCGGTAGTACCGACCCAACACCACCGAACCAACCATCTCCCCCCTACAACTACCAGACCAAGCATAGCCGAACCATGCTACCGCCGAACCATGCTACCACCGGACCATGCTACCACCGGACCAGCTCCAACCTCACCATACTACTGCCGGTCCAACCTACCACCGGTCCAAACAACATACCACTCACCGCCGAACCAAAGTGTTGCCGAACCAACTCTGCCAGGCCAGATTGCTTCAGCCCAAGCCCACCAGCAGCTATAAACATCCAAGACCCCTGCCCCCAGCCTCACTCTATAAATAGAGGGGCAGGGGTACAACAATGGGGGACAAGTTTGGGAGCTCAAGCCTGGAAGGAACTCTCAAACAACTTTAGATACTTGTAATCAAAGCTTTGTACTTGTAATCTAAAGAAAAAAGGAGAATAACATATAAAGTGGACGTAGGCACGTTCTGGCCGAACCACTATAAATCTGTGTGTCTTTTACAGTTTAGTCCCTGCTTTTTATATATTTGCATAAATCACCCAAATCACTAAATACAACATAAAATCAACCAACTCATACGACTTTGGGTGTTTGCGACCATTTTTTACGCAAACATTTTGGTGCTTTCATTGAGAGGGAACCAGCTCCCGCTACATCGGATAGAAGTTGAATTTGAAAATCTAAGAGTTCAGATCTAAGAATTATGACGAGACAAACAAGTAGAAGGCAAAGGCCAGAGAGAAGTGAACAGCAAGGAAGTCAAGAGGCTTCCTCAGGAGGGAATCAAGCGTCGATCTTCATCACTAGGGATGAGATGGAGGCCATGATGAGAAGACAAGAAGAGATATCCAGAACTTACTTCAACAAATTGGGAAAATTGGAGCACAAATTCAAGGAACAACTGGGGTTCAGAATGGGGCAGGACCATCTGGCGCAGCACCAGAGCTAGGGGGCACTCACGCAGAGCATGTTGATCCGACCCCGGGAAATGAGATGGGGGCATCCGAACCACCTGGTAGCAATAGAGGAATGAACGTTCAGCCAGGGAGGCATACACATGAAAACTCCCGCGGACTTGGGGGGCAGGTCGAAGACAGTGAACGAGAACTACAGCTTGGAGACAATGACAGATTAGCAGAGATGGTTAGAAGAGCTATGAGAGGCGGTTTAGTAAACAGAGACTTGAAAGATGTAAACAGGAGTCCTTTTTCTTCTGCAATTAGGATGGCTAGGAACCCACCAGAATTCAAGCTACCATCATTGGACATGTACAACGGGAAAACGGACCCCACGGTCCATCTAACGAAGTATATGAGACATATGGAAGTGCTGGGGGCATCAGAGGAGGTTATGGCCCGATGCTTTCCACTGTATTTGACGGACATTGCAGCGTTATGGTTTAGGCAACTGGAGAGTGGCTCCATAGGAACATGGGCAGATTTAACTGAGAGATTCATGAGGCAATTCAGGGTTCATATTGCGAGACCCAAGAATGTGATGACTTTGGCAACCTTGAAACAGAAAACTGGAGAGACTTTGAGGAGCTTTCTAACGCGATTTAATGCGGCGGCAGCATCAGTGGATCGACCAGATCCATCTATGGTCATGATGGCGGCTGTATCTGGAATAGTTGGTAATACAGAGTTCAAGAATTCATTAACCAAGGACCCGCCTATGAATCTGGGAGAGTTCTATCATGAGGCTGAAAAGTTTCTGCGTTTGGAAGATGCTAGTGCAGAAAGAGAGGAAGAAGATGACGTTTACGTAATCAAGAGCGGAAACCCACCTGGAAAGGGTGCGGAGACTAGCAAAGGAAAAAGAAAGGCTGAGGATAATGATGACAGGGCAAAGTGGCTACGAAGAGAACCACGCTTCACCACCTATTCAGAGATGAATGAGAGTTTGGAACGGATTTATCAGGATACCAAGGGACAGGTTCCGTATCGTAGACCAATGCGAAGGGATCTTACCTCTGACGAAAGAAAATCAGATAAGTTTTGTGTATTTCATGAATTGAATGGTCATAACACTAATGATTGTAGGCATTTGAAGGACGAGGTAGAAGGGCATATCAGGAACGGTATGCTCCTTCAGTATGTGAGGAGGCGAACTCCAACGGTGGAGCCAGAGCGACCACCGTCTACCTCGGCTAGAGGTGACCCTAGATCGGGGCACCATTTGATTATCTCTTGATTGTTTGATTAAAATAACGATGAACAGGTCGTAAGCTTCCACTAACGCAATTAAATCGTTTACACATGTACGAGATCGCGAACGATCTCCAGGCATGCTCTGAATGATCATTGACTGCTTCGGAGTGGGAACTTACACTTTGACATCCTTTCTTTGCTTTTGTTTCGATTTGAACATTTGAATTCTTCCTGTAAGGTACTATTGCTTTAACATTTACAATTCTATGAAAAAATTATTTACTTGTATGCCCATTGGATCGCGAACGGTCCCCGAGCACCTATTGCATGGCAACGAACTGCCGAAGTCTTTGATTCGAAAAATTCCCCCAAACAATGACTCCAACACTGATAATATTAAGTCCCCCCCGGGCACACTCATTCGCCGCGAACGGCACCCGACCGCGAACGGTCACAAACTCGACTTCGAACAGTCACAATTCGCCTCGAACGGCACCCGACTTCGAACAGTCTCAATTCGCCTCGAACGGCACCCGATCGCGAACGGTCACAAATCGCCTCGAACGGCACATGATCGCGAACGGTCACAACTCGCCCCGAACGGCACAACTCCTCTCACCTCAAATGGCTCGATCGCGAACGGTCGTCATTTGGGATCCCCCACTTGACCGCGCACTGTCGCACTTTACCTCGAATGACTCGATCCCGAACGGTCGTCATTTGAAGTTGAGCGCTTGACCTAGAACGGTCACATTTCACCACAGATGACTCAATCCCAAACGATCGATACATGGATTTACGCACTTGACCGCGCACTGTCGCACTTTACCTCGAATGACTCGATCCCGAACGGTCGTCATTTGAAGTTGAGCGCTTGACCTTGAACGGTCACATTTCACCGAAGATGACTCGATCCCGAACGATCGACGCACGGATTTATGCGCTTGACCGCGCACGGTCGCACTTCACCTCAAATGACTTGATCACGAACGATCGTCATTTGAAGTTAGGCGCTTGACCATGAACGGTCGCGCTTCATCCCAAATAGCTCGATCTCGAACGGTCGTCATTTGGGGCCATATAAAATATCAAGCTCTTTACAGGTTGTCAATAGGAAACGAACATCCAGCTCATGGCATTACAAAACACGCCTTCCTACCGCAAGGCATATTTTGGGGGGCAAAGTGTTATCCCATTTTTTGGTCAAAACTAGGATATCCATGTTGTGTGCATTTCCACCGCGACTAGAACAAGAAGAAGCAGCCAGCAAGCGTATATCAATCAGGAATTTCACTCAAGAACACACAGGTTCATCCGGCACTCCCAAATACAAGTGTTCATTCGGCATTCTCTCCATTCGGTAGTACCGACCCAACACCACCGAACCAACCATCTCCCCCCTACAACTACCGGACCAAGCATAGCCGAACCATGCTACCGCCGAACCATGCTACCACCGGACCATGCTACCACCGGACCAGCTCCAACCTCACCATACTACTGCCGGTCCAACCCACCACCGGTCCAAACAACATACCACTCACCGCCGAACCAAAGTGTTGCCGAACCAACTCTGCCAGGCCAGATTGCTTTAGCCCAAGCCCACCAGCAGCTATAAACATCCAAGACCCCTGCCCCCAGCCTCACTCTATAAATAGAGGGGCAGGGGTACAACAATGGGGGACAAGTTTGGGAGCTCAAGCCTGGAAGGAACTCTCAAACAACTTTAGATACTTGTAATCAAAGCTTTGTACTTGTAATCTAAAGAAAAAAGGAGAATAACATATAAAGTGGACGTAGGCACGTTCTGGCCGAACCACTATAAATCTGTGTGTCTTTTACAGTTTAGTCCCTGCTTTTTATATATTTGCATAAATCACCCAAATCACTAAATACAACATAAAATCAACCAACTCATACGACTTTGGGTGTTTGCGACCATTTTTTACGCAAACAACAAGCTATTCGTGTATGATGAATTCAAATTTAAATGATGACGAACAACCCAAATAACTGAGGCAAATATTATTTTCAAAATTACATTTTATTTGTACTGCAAAAATATTTTATTTTCAATTTTATTACGTCAGTATTTATTTTTGCATATTGCTCGGATGCTGGATTCAAGTTGAAGATAAAACTTGGGTGAATGAGTGAATTGTAGTGATTACATTTGTAGATGAAAGATTGTGCTGTAATTGAATTTGTATTGTAATCAAAATTGTATATGTATAGTGAGAGCTTGAATTTGTACTATTCAAAAATTGTAATAAATATTTGTTTGAATAAAATATCTGTTTGAATTCAAATTCTGTGTTATTTATTTAATTTAGCAAATATATATTTAATTATGTGAAAAATATAATAGTACATTAACAAATACATTTAAATATATATATATATATATATATATATATATATGTTTATTATCATCAAACAAAAATCATATAGTCGCATATTCAACAATCTCCCTCTTTTGATGATAACAAACATATATTTAAGGTTTTGAATATATTATGTATTTGATTATTGAATTTGCTCCCCCTATTTGAATGCTTCCTCTCTACGCAAAGCCCCCCTTCATATATGCATGTAAATAAAAATATGCAAATAAGCCTAGATGCAAATAGAAAATATTTGACCTTTACTTGATTTTGTTTGACAAAATCTTAACTTTTCTCTCCCCTTTTGTTATCAGAAAAAGAGTAATAATATTAGAAATATAGAGATAAAGTGATAGATATTAATGCAACATTAAAACTCAATCAAATATAAATATTAAATTTCAATAAAAAAATCAAACAAAAATCATAAATACTCTGTTTTGAAGCATATTCCACTTTAGAATGATAAGGATGATGTCATCATATAAAACCATATAGTTATGACTATTTGTGGTATATTTATATCAGGAATTTGAATATCTACTAACCATGCATAACCGCTAGGACTTTTAAATGAGATTAGTAGTATTCCATTTTTGTTTTACTTAAAAAAAAATGAATTAAAGTTTCTTATAACCACGCATAGCCGTGAGGACTTTTAAAGATTAGAATCAACTTGTTTATAAATCAATTTTGATATGCGTTCCATACATGCATAACCGTGAGGACTTTTAAATGAGCATGGAAGCACATAGTCAAAAATTCCAAGAAGTTCACCCATGCATAAATGTGAGGACTTTTAAATGAGAGTGAATACATTGGATTAAATTTAATAATAATAATAATTATTATTATTTTATTAATATAAAATGAAAAACGAATGATTCCTGTTTAAATCACCACATGTTGACATACTATAAAGGATTATGATGAGTGATGTTCGATAGAAATATGAAAGAAATAGAAATGGTCATGGAATATTTATCAATAAAGAGTTCTATACCTCCTGTTTAAATTTCTGAAGAAATTTACTAATTATACCGTCTTGAGCTATAATATATGATTAATATCAACACTCGTCACTTTTTCAATTACTATTTACTTCTTTTGATAATTAGTAGGGAAAAAAAAATGTTAAAAATTTAGAAAAACAAATTTCTAAAACACCTAAGCTGAGACGTAGTTTACAAAAACTATTTTCTGGTAGGGGTTTTGTAAAAATGTCTGTCAATTGAGAATCAGTTGAAATGAAATTTATGCAGATATTTTCCTTGGAAATATGATCTCTAATAAAATGATGTCTAACATCTATATGTTTTTTTCGTGAGTGATGTACAAGATTATTTGTGAGATCAATTGCGCTTTTGCTATCACACATTAGTGGTACACGTTTATAATTTAGACCATAGTCTTGCAAAGTTTGTATCATCCATAGGATTTGACAAGAGCAACTACTCAGAGCAATATACTCTGCCTCTGTGGTGGATAACGAAATACAATTCTGTTTTCTACATGACCATGCAACTAATGAATGTCCTAACATAAGCATGCACCACTAGTACTTTTTCTATCAACTAGACTTCCAGCATAGTCTACATCTGAAAATCCTTTTAATTCAAAATTATCATTTGTTGGATACCAAAGATCAAACCGTGGGGTGTGCAACAAATATTTTATAATTCTTTTAACGGCTTTTAAATGAGATTCTTTAGGGTCAGATAGAAATCGTGCACACAAGCAGACAGAAAACATGATATCAGGTCTAGAAGCAGTAAGATAAAGAAGTGATCCAATCATACCTCTATATTGCTTTTGATCAACTGCCTTACCTTTTTCATCATTGTCAAGTTTAATTGTTGTGCTCATGGGGGTTCTAGCTGGTTTAGCATCTTTTAATCCAAATTTGTTGACAAGTTCCCTAATATATTTTGTTTGAGAAATGAATGTACCTTTATCGCTTTGTTTGACTTGAAATCCTAAAAAGAATTTTAACTCTCCAACCAAGCTCATTTCAAACTTTTCCTACATAACTTTTTAAATTTTCTCATACAACAAATTCTTGGTAGCACCATAAATGATGTCATCAACATATATTTGAACAATCAAAAGATCATCGTTTTCATGCAACAAAAATAGTGTGGTGTCTACACAGCCCTTTTTGAACCAATTTTCAAGAAGATAAGTACTAAGGCATTCATACCAAGGTCAAGGAGCTTGTTTTAATCCATATAATGCCTTTTTAAGCCTATATACGTGGTTAGGATATTCATGACTTTCAAAACCTTATGGTTGTTCAACAAATACATCTTCTTTTAAAATTCCGTTAAGAAAGGCACTTTTAATATCCATTTGTCTTAATTTAAATCCTTTGTAGCAAGCAAAAGCTAACAATATCTTAATTGATTCTAGTCTAGCTACTGGTGCAAAAGTTTCATCAAAGCAACTCCTTCAATTTGATTATATCCTTTAGCGACTAATCTAACTTTATTTCTAATCACATTTCCAGATTCATCATGTTTATTTTTGAAAATCCATTTTGTTCCTACGACTGGATAATCCTTAGGTCTAGGTGCTAGACTCCAAACATCATTTCGCTCAAATTGATTTAGTTCTTCTTGCATAGCCATAAACCAGTTTTCATCATTAAGAGCTGTATCTATGTCTTTGGGTTCAATTTCTGAAATAATCCACTATATAGACACAGATCACACGAATTTCTAAAGGAGGAACGAGTTTGAACACATGTGATAGGATTTCCTATTATCAATTTTGGAGGATGATCTGCTTTGAATTTCAATCTCTCTGGATCTAGATTCCTTCGGACTTCTTTTGTTGTTGCAGTTTCTTTTGGTTTTTCATTCTCATCTTTTTCGTTCTCCACTTCAACATTGCTTTTGACCATTTCCTGTTCATTAATGCCTTTGTCAAACTTCACATTGATTGACTCCACAATTGTTTTATTCCTTTTGTTGTAGACTCTATAAGCATTGCTTCTAGAAGAGTATCCCATGAAAATGGCTTCATCGGCTTTTGCTTCGAATTTTGCTAATTGATCACTTCTATTGAGAATATAGCACGGCACCCAAATACTTTGAAGTAAGCAATGTTTGGTTTATTTTTGAACCATAGCTCATAGGGTGTTTTGTTAAGAATCGGTCTAATCATAACTCTATTCATTACATAACAAGCTGTATTTACTGCTTCTGCCCAAAAATGCAAAGGTAGCTCATACTCATTTATCATAGGCCTAGCCAACTCTTGCAATGTTCGATTCTTTCTCTCAACTACTCCATTTTGTTGTAGAGTACGTGGTGCAAAAAATTCTTATTTATATCCATTTTCATCACAAAAGTTTTCAAATTCATAATTTTCAAATTCTCCACAATGATCACTTCTTAACGAAAAAATAGGAACTCCTTTTTCATTTTGAACTAATTTTGTGAATTTTGTGAAGTATGAAAAAGTTTCTGATTTTTTAGCCAAGAAATATACCCATGTATATCTTGAGTAATCATCAACTAACACAAAGCAATATTTCTTACCACCTAAGCTAGCAATGTCTTTAGGTCCAAACAGATCCATGTGAACTAGTTCAAGAACTCTAGATGTGCTTACATTGTTTTTGGCATGAAACAATGATTTTTTAAGTTTTCCCAAGGTACATGCTTTACATAAATTTTCTGTTTCGAAATCATGTGATGGCAACCCTCTTACCAAAATTTTCCTTTTAAATTTGTTTAACAAATTCATGCTAGCATGCCCTAATCGTCTATGCCATAAATTTACTACTATATCCTTAGCTACCAAACATTTTGAAAGGATGAGATCATCAAAAGATAGAGAATATATACCTTTCCTCTTACCAGAAAATAAGATTTCTTTTGATGATTTTTCAACAATTTTGCACAAGTCAGAATCAAAAATAACATTCATACCTTTATCACATAGCTGGCTGATTTATATCAAATTGTGGTGCAGATTTTCAACATATAATACGTCATTGAAGGTAAATGTATTGTTAACTACTTTACCTTTATCGACAATTCTACACTTGTCACTGTTACCCATTGTGACTCTGCCACCTCTGTACTTTTCTAGGCTAAGAAACTTTGATTTATCGCCTGTCATGTGCCTAGAACAGGCAGAACCCAAGTACCATTGCTGTTGTACCTTAGCCTGCCAGCATACCTACACAAGAAGAGAGTTTAGCGACCTATTTGTTCTTATAGGTCCATGATTGTTAGTGCTAATTGATTTGAAAAATAATTTTGTGGAGACCCAAAACTATTTATATATGTTCCTTTCCGCACCCAAATTTGTTTAACTTTGAGGGATTTTATATTTGTGCCTTTTGGAACCCAAATTGGAATCGTTTTCACGTGTTTGGGTCTATACCATCAATTGTTTTGATTGTGTCCAAATTTTCTACAAATTATGCATATTGAATTTACTTGATTAATCTCATTTCTAACATTTTTAGATTTATACCCAAGTCCTTGTCTAATTATATTAATAGTTTGTTTTCCTAATAGCATGTTTAACGATTTCTCACTTTTTGAAAATTTATCTAAAGTCGTTGATAGTTGTTGGACTTGTATTTTGAGAGATTCATTTTCGTTTAACAATTGTGTGCACCTTTTAATAGAATTTTGTCTTCTTGTATTTTCACTCTCTTTCAAAATCAGAATTTCATTTTCAAGTGATTTTATATTAATTTTTTAATTTTAATTTCTTCTTCAAACAATGGACACTTGTCACACTTAGGGATCCCACTTTGATAGGCTTTAACTAATTGTTCAAGCTGGTTATTTACTTCTATCAAACTATCTCTTTATGATTCAATTTTAGCATATTTCTCCCTAAGTCTTTCAAAATAGCCATTTACTTCGTGGAAATATATAAGTAGTTGTGAGTGAGTGAGTTTTGATACCTCGCTTGGCTCGTCATTGTCGCTATCAGTTATATTACCTTGAAGGCACATATCTGCTTTCTCACGCTCACTGCTAGCATTTTGATTATCTTTATCACTTGTATTCCATGTGGTTGCAAAATTTCTTCTTTTTGATTTCTTTTCAAAGTCATGTTGATTTTGAGGACAATTGGGCTTGATGTGTCCAGGTTGGTTGCACTTATGACAAATGATATCCCGTTCTTCTGGATTGTCTAGTACTTTGTCTATTCCGCTTTTCAATTTCTGATTTAGAGCTGGATTTCAATATTTGCGGTTCCACCTTTTGAACTTCTTCATTATTAACGCTAGCTCTGCTTCTCCATCATCATCATCATCATCACTTTCAGTTGTTCCTTTGAGAGATTGATTTCTTACGAGTATCTCCTCCTTCACGCTTTTCCTTGAATTTCATTTCTAGCTCATAAGTGGAGAGATTTTCGATGAGTTCTTCAACTTTGATTTTTTTTTAAATCTTTTGATTCTTGAATGGCTGTCACTTTTGCTTCAAAACTTTGTGGAACGACTCTGAGGAATTTTGGACTATCTCCAACTCTGTATATGATTTTCCGAGAGCTTTTGATTTGTATATGATATTGGAAAGTCGTCCATACATCTCTTTGACATTTTCTTCCTTCGCCATTGTGAAGTTCTCATATTCGCTGCTTAGCATGGCAAGGCGAGATTCTTTAACTTGCGACATTCCTTCGTGAGTCACTTTGAGTGTGTGCCATATTTCCTGTGCAGTTAGACAATGTGAGGCGCGATTAAATTCAAATTGATCCAATGAATAAATAATCGAATTCATAGATTTTGCATTAGTATTCTGTAACTTATTTTCTAGATCTGTCCATTGATCCTTCGGTTTATTTATTTATTTATTGATTATTTACAATTATAGTTGGTGCTCTATATCCTGTCTCAACAATATCCCAAGCGTCAATTATTTCCAGAAAAATTTCCATCCTATTTTTCCAGTAAGCATATTCACCATTTAACATTGGTGGTCTAACTATGGACTGACCCTCTGCGAAAGAATTATTTAAAAAAGCTATTTTAAAAATTCAAATTTTTAAAGCAAAAATTGGTTTTTGAAAAAAATCGAAATTAAAAAAAAAGTTGACTTATATTCCTAGCTCTAATACCACTTGTAGGATCGATTTCACCCTAGAGGGGGAGTGAATAGGGCGATGCTATTAATTATAAAAATTATTGCGGAAGCATATAAAATTATTTCAACATAGATATATCAAAATAATAGCACAGATAATTGCAGAATAATAAATGCAGAAATAAAACGACACAGAATTTACCCAGATTCGGCAAAACCCTGGCAGCGTGCTGCCCCCAAGGTTTCTACTAGAAATTAAGCAGTCAGACGCTTACACACGTAAACTCACGACACCCGCTATTGACTAGCCTTAACTTACGCTCAAAACTCTGCCTCAACTCAGCCACTGATTTGCGAATTCTCAAACTACGCCACGTGGTTTGTCCCCTAGTCACACGACTAGAAATTACAAAGGTTTAAAATGGAAAATACAATTTAAACACAATTTAAAACAAAAACCCTAATTATAAGCCTTTTATTATAAACCAAGACAAAAGTAAAGGCTGGCCCAATTTGTTGTTAAGTGAAATATTATTCCCTTTATTTTATCGGTCCGCTTCTCTTCTATCTCTAATTGGCCCGTCCTTATTTTGTCAAAATGGTGGCTCTTGTTTCGTTCGTTCATTCCTCTCGGATTTTAAATTAGGGTTTTGAACAAATTTGAGGACGCCGACTTTAATCAGATCGATCGAGTAATTGATTTCGATTTCCTTGCTCTGTCGATTGATCGTCTCTTGAGGTGCTTTCAGCTGCTTCTATTGGATTGAGTCCAACTTTGATTGGGTATGTAATTTATGCTTTTTCCCTTTGGTTTGAATACTTGAACTCGATGGATTTGAAAGCCGATGATGAATGGGTTTATATAGGATTCGAATTCCTATTTTCTCATTCGTTTGAATTTGTCATTTAATTTATCTCGGCCATTGATTTTGCTTGGATGCTTGAGGTTGATTCTGACTTTATCAATTTCGTATATCTATGATTTCTTTATTGACACAGTGTTGATTTCTATTTCTTGGCTGCCACGGTGTTGATTTTCGTTTGAACTTCGGCTTTGATAAAATTGTTAAATATACTGTAGCATTTTCAATGTTCGGCCATTTTGGGATTTTTGATAATCTGGTTCTTCTCTGTATCATCGTCACTGATTTGGTTTGAAACTGTTGATCCATGATTTCGACCACTTTGAAACTGCAATTAATAGTTGCTTGTTGACTTCGACCAGTTGACTTTGTTTATGCGATTCTATGACTTGATAATGTCTTCGGCCATCACCATTGCACTGATATTGTTTCTGGTCATTTTACTTGTACCATTCGAATTATGATATATCTGATTTTGGTTACATGATGCTGTTGACTTTGTCTACTTTAATTTTATGATTTGACCTGCATCTTGAACTTGTAACAAATGTGCTCATGTGCCATAGTTTGTATTCTCTGGTTTGAATACTTCGATTTTGATTTGGCCTGACATTGTCACTTGTAGTTGTAGTGTTGCAGTCTTTAACTTGTACTCTATACCGTTGCATTGTTGGTCTTGTATCACTTGCTGTTCATAAGTCTTTGATCCAGTTCATGTATATAGTCTGGTTGATGTAGCATTGACACAGTTGACATGTGCATTAAGTTAGCTCTGAACCAATATCATATATATGAGTGCACTTGCTCATCTCTGTTGTATTGTGTTATCATGTTGCCTGATCTTTGTTGCCTTTGATATTACTTTCATGTTAACCTATCTTGTGCAGTTGCACTACTCTGGTTTTATGAAATCTGGTTGTAGTTGAGTATGAGCCATTTGTTTCAGCTACCATGTGCATACATACATCAATGTATGTATATATGTGTTGTATTTCATTGTAATCTTTATTGCACTGTGATTCCTCTAGCCTGTTTTCAATTTGCCTGTACTCTGGCCTTTTTCTATTTCAGGTCTTCGTGTACAGTTGTGTTGATCTGTTGGCACTATTAGCTTCATGTGTACTTTCTTGCTTTAACCTGAACTGGTCTGGTTTGCTTCCATATCGTGGCTGGTTTGAGTTTTGCTGTCACTACATGTATGGATACATGTGTATATACGTACGCATATATATGTTTGTGCATTGTCTTTATGTAGTTTGTACCACTGCTTTTGTGCGCTGTTTGGTTTATATTGCATTTGTACATTTGGATTTTGGTCGAGGCTTGTTTTAGTTGTCTTGACTATTTTCATGAACTTGCACCTCTGTTGAATCCAGCTTGGAGCTCTGGTTTGACCTTGTGATGATATTGTGACATTATTTTTATTGCACTTGAGTTGAACCCGGCATTTTGGGTTTGTCTGTGCTCACCTGTCCCTGTAATTTTATCAAGTGCATATATCGGTGTGCACGACCTTGTGGCATATATAGTGATACACTGTGCATGTCACAGTGTATGATGAATTCAAATTTAAATGATGACGAACAACCCAAATAACTGAGGCAAATATTATTTTCAAAATTACATTTTATTTTGTACTACAAAAATATTTTATTTTCAATTTTACTGCGTCAGTATTTATTTTTTTAGATTGCTCAGATGCTGGATTTAAGTTGAAGATAAAACATGAGTGAATGAGTGAATTGTGGTGAGGACATTTGTAAATGAAAGATTGTGATGCAATTGAATTTGTATTGTAATCAAAATTGTATATGCATAGTGAGAGCTTGAATTTGTACTATTCAAAAATTGTAATAAATATTTGTTTGAATAAAATATCTGTTTGAATTCAAATTCTGTGTTATTTACTTTATTCAGCAAATATATATTTAATTATGTGAAAAATATAATAGTACATTAACAAATACATTTTATATATATATATATATGTATGTTTATTATCATCAAACAAAAATCATATAGTCGCATATTCAACAGAGTTCTCCTGGAAGCGCTTTGCCCGAACTAGGAAGGACCCTACGCAATCGACTAAAAGCTTGAAGATGGAATATACAAGCTAGCAACCGTTGATGGAATCCCTATCCTGCATGCATGGAACATCGACCTACTTTAGCATTACTACATTTAGTTTTTCTTCATTCGTTTTCACAAATAGGACACCTAAGGGTACTAGAAGCATTGTAAATAGGCATGACTTTCCACTCTTTTCATTCGTAAATAAAGTTAGCTTCATGAACAAATGGAACCGTGTTCTTATAAGAAAAACTTTTGTGCCATGTGATTGCCTACACAATCGAGAAAATGCTCATTTGTCCTAGAATAATGGACAAAGGGTATGGACTCAAACCACCTGGTCGATGGTGAAAATCAACCCTAACTTTTTGAGAACGGGCGCTTTCTAGAGATAGAAAACGTTAGGAAAGTTCTGAACTACTAGGTCGATGGTGAAAATCGATCCTAACTTCTAAGAACCAGCATTGTCCGGAGATGGGCAACGTTGGAAAGGTCCCAAATCGCAAGGTTGATAGTGAAAATAGACCCTAACCTTCTTAGAACCTGCAATTTCTAGAGTTAGTAAACATCGGGAAGGTCCCAAACCGTTAGGTTGACATTAAAAATGACCCTAACCTTCTGAGAACTAACATTGTCTGAAGATAGGCAATGTCAGGAAGATCCCAAACCGCTAGGTCGATGATGAAAACCGACCCTAACCTTTTGAGAACCGGCGTTGTTCGAAGATAGGAAATATTGGGTAGGTCCCCAACCATTAGGTCAATGTTGAAAATCAACCCTAACCTTTTGAGAACCGACGTTGTTTGGAGATAGGAAATGTTATGAAGGTCCCAAACAACCAAGTCGACAGTGAAAATCGATCCTAACCTTTAGAGAATCAGCGTTGTCCAGAGATAGGCAACGTAGTGAAGATCCTAACCCACTAAGTCAATGGTGAAAATCGACCCTAACTTTTTTAAAACCAGCATTTCCTGGAGATAGGCGATGTTGGGAAGGACTAAACCTTAAACTTCAGGAATCATTTATTGCCCAGAGATAGGCAATATGAAGGAGAAGAACTACAAGTCTACATGAATTTTTCATTGCTTAGAGATATGCAACGACAAGATAGCTTGCCAATTTAACAAACCTTTAGGAGTTCGTTCCGCTAAAAAATAGTGACAATGAAAAGGATCGATAACTTGGGGATCGATCAGATAGTTTGATTCCAATGTACAGGGGGTGAACCATCACTTGGAGATAGGCGATGTTGGAAAGGAATCTTTGGATCCAAACTATTGATCCTCTAACTTCCAAAGGTTGAAGTAGACGTTTAATTAAACTTTACAACATTTAGGACCATGTTGTTGTTGCCTAGAGACATGAAACGATAGAAAGGTGAAATTATTCTTGAGCTGATTGGATCAGTAGACTCTAACATGTAGACATCCACCGTTGCTTGGAGATAGGGAAGTCTCTAGAATATAACCATTGGTATTCTAGTTTCTATAGATAGAAACTAGAGCATGATCGGATTCTCAAAGCTTAACTTGGAAGAATTTGTTATGATGAAAGATGACGGTGACGCATCTTTGTAACACATACATCTGAAATAAAATTGTAAACTTGGAAGAATACAGTTGCAGCCTGAGGATTGGTCGCATCAAAGACATTACGTTGGAGTCGAGCGGTGAAGTCACTAGTTCTGGAAAATAAGGACCAAGACGGGACTGACGATCGAGCAAGGCATGCTCAACTAAGGGTAAGCAAGGACAGTCATACAGAATCCATTGCCAAAATTATCAAACTCGCCTAATCCCAGAGTAGGATTGAAAACCGGACCAAGGGCAATCGTACAAATTCCCCGCCATATGTAATCTCTTGTAAATGCCTTAAATCTAGCATTTAGAACAATAATTCAACGAACAGGGATACGTACACAAATAGCTGGCCGAAAGGTTCCTGAACAAGTTTAAACAATAACGATGGAGATGGTTAAATAACAGTTATGTTCCATCAGATAGAGAAGTTTGGCTTTAACAAATAGAGCTAAGTAATAAGATATAACTAATGCAATAAGGAAATATTATTTACATGCATAGAGTTGTGGTAAATAAGCATATTGCACAGAAATAAAAGTATATAATGTGAGAAAATTGCAGTCCAAGTAGTTATATTATATACACAGGCAGTTGCACATAAACGACATAGTACATAAAATGTAGACTAGTAAACAGAAGAGAGGTTATCGAATAAAGTTAATCTTTCATTACTAATAGATTTTATGTGCAATCAAATACAGGGGTCGTACCTACACAAGCTCGACCTGTCGGAGATAAAAGAAAAGTGAAAAGTATAGACTTTGACATGACCAACATAAAAGCACGCCACCACACCAGCAGCTTTCAAGCACTTTTCATTTCTTCCCCTTCTTACTACCTCTGACACCAGAATGAGGCTTGTGCTTCTTCTATTCCTTACTCACCCTGCAAAGAGGAGTCTCACCTTCCGGGTGTATGGAATCTCTGTCGGTTGTGTTGTGTAGCTCTTTGGACTGGCCAGTTGGAGTCTTAGTAGGCTTTGTTTTAGGTGGTCGGATCATCCGCAGGGGAATCTTAAACCTCGAGGTTATCAGCTTATAGCGAGCAAATTAGATGACTCCGAGCTCTTACTTCACTTTTATTTTCCCCATATCCGCCTTGCAGCCTTGTAGCCATGGTCCTGTGATCGGTAGGGTTAGAAGCACTTAAAACTTTCAAATCCTCCTACTAGGACATAAAAACATCCTCTAAGTTCTCTAGGGTGGCAATCTTCTCAGAATCGGATCCTGGATCAGAGCTGGAGGCAGAAGCAGCTACGGTGAGCTATGCTGATATAGTGGTAGACACGGTGAAGATAGCTGCAGTTCTTGAGCCCTATGTAGATGTAGGCAGAGGAGGTAGATGTGGTTGACCTACAATTTGACAGACAGAATAGTAAAATTTATAACGGACTTGGGAGTAAACTAAAGCTTCTAAAACACTAGAGAGGCAAGACAAATACCTAAGCCAGGGGTTCTTTCCGAGACATCAATTTTAAACTCCCCTTCTTCTTTAGCGTGCTCCTCGGTTTGGCCTGTGTAAGGGGGAATGTAAGGCTCGTGGATAGAAGTCGATGTTTAAATCAGAATCACACAAGAATTTCATATTTAACCCCTGTGGATGCAGGAATAATCACTGTCAACTCTCTTGATTCTGATGTGGACACTTCATGTTGACCCAAAGAGCTCGAGCTAGTGAGAGCTTTGGCGGCACCAGCAGCATTTGAAGCCTCTTCAGTAAGGAGGGCCTACCATCAGGCAGAAATTATATGTCGTTGGCATTGAGGTACACCCTAGTTTTGGACCTCTTTTCCAATATGAAGCGCAACATATTTGCATCGAGGTCATCACTAGTTTTGGACCGTTCTTCCTGAAGCTCTTTGAGCTCTTATTGGGAAATTGCATGTTCAAGGTCGTTGGAAAATTTTGCAGTAGAAAACTGCTCCATCTCTTCGACAAATTTCTTCTTCTATTCATTGAGCTATTGATTCTCCTTACGGAGCCTAGCAAGTCCAATGGCTTGATTTGAGTTAGTCAGATCTGAAGCTCAAATGAACTCATATTTTTGTGTAAGAGATCGGGCCTTCTTGTCAGCCTGCTTTTTTTACTTGGCACTCTTAACAAGAACAGCTTTTAACTCATTCCTCATCACGACCTCAGCGGTCGCATAAGCGCACTTCAACTCTTCCATAAGGTTGTCGATGCTACCCTTTTCCTTGAGGGTGTTGTCCCTCTATGGTGACCTTCATCAAATCATCCTCCTGCTCCTCCATAATTCACTCAAATGTCTGCTTCTTCGAGTTAAAGGATTGAATATTGATATAATTGATTTTGTTCACATCAAAAAAGGCTACACATAGCTTCTTCTAGTTAAACCCCTCATCAACGTATTTTTGGATACTCCATAAGTCTCTTTCCACCATCTCTTTCAAGGTATCTGAAATGCTCTGATCGACTTGACACCATGCAAAAGGTGAGGAAATGAAGCTTGTAAGTCCAAGGGAATAGCTGGAAGGTTGAACGAGGGAGCGGAAACTCCATTGGAAGCAGGCAGAACTACTGGAATCAAAGCATGGAAAATGGTAACTTGTTACTGTAAAGAAGTCTAAGCTTCAGAATATGGTAGAGGAGCAATAGAGATAGGAGCACGATGGTCATGGGAGGATTGCGACCATTTAGAGGTATCACGAGCTAACTCGCCCTCAGCCTCTCTCTTCCTTCTCTCCTTCTCTCTCTCGTTGTCCTTTTCTCTTTTAACTTTGTATGCTTATAGGCTTTGCAATCCTTTCTTCCTCGCCTCTCCTCTCCTCATCAGTGTCGTAGCAACGTGGTGAGTTAGGGTCAGCAGTCCAGCCACTGTATGCATTGGCGATGCAGGATAAGTTCTCGTAATAGCCACGGCCTATGGAAGTTGAAAAGTGGAAAGATAGTATAAAAATAATGGCTTAAGAAAGCACAGGAGTATGTAGGGATGTGTGTTCGTGATCCTAGTGAAGTGTATGACACCAATGACCCCTAAGTACTCTATGGACCGTGTTTGCATGGACGTAATGATGGAGTTTCTCCACCTTTATTTATACTTGCTCCACGAGAAAAGTGGAAGCCAGAGCGCGTCTTATCCAGAATGTCATGAATTGAAAAGTCGATCTCCTCGATATTGCTCACACCGATGAAGACATGGCCAAATGAATGGGCGAGTAATTTCTCTAATAAAAAACACGGCTCGATGCAGCTGATTTAGATGTCGCCACAGAAATATGCTATGGACAGTGCGAGCTGGGGAGAGAAGGACTTGAATTTGATATCACTCCGAATGATCCGCCCTACCCTTCACCAGTGTGGTGGTCTGTAACGATTATGAATTTTACGCGCTCGAAAATCGCTGAAAAATCCGTCCGTTCCAAAACAACTAATGAAAACTACCAATTTAATATACAATCTTATTTGATAAATATACAATACTGCTAAATGTATAGGATACAAATTCAATTTAGACAACATAATCAGAGTAAATAAATTAATATACAAGGTGTGCATACCTAACTTAAACATTATACAACTACTGCTGAGCACTCTAATGAGAGGGACAACAATATCCAATCTTGCGAACTCAATAAAAAAATGTAAATGCGGAATAATATAGTAAGCAGGAGAAATACGACAACAAGTCACCAATAAACAGTTAAACGGGAAAAAGTTATATTATTTTAGGGGCTGCATCACTACCACTTGTGACTGCCTACGTACCCCTATCTAATTGGGTACCCAATTAGATACAGGATCAAGCCAACGTAGTTCTCCTACCACAAATAGGACTCATCGAGCCTACGATGCAACAAACAATATGCAATTCTCACTACATAGCATATATCATGCAAATGTAGATACTAAGTCTACCCACTTAGCTTAATCCTTAACTTTAGATTTTCAAATCTAATTATCTTTACGAAGATTATCTCTTGGATTTTATTCTCGAATCTTTATTTCAAACCATTTGATATGCATATCTCTTTTATATCAAATTATAATTTCACTTCGGGATTTAAAAACCAATCATTTCTGAAATATTCATTTGGAAACTCCAAACACTATAATAAATGCATATCAAACCATATGCACCACGATCGAGAGGTTTCTCCCATCAACAAGGCAACTGGGTCCCAGCCTTAACACAATCGATAAATAAGTATATCCCTCTATTCCAAGAGCGAACTATACCAAAAACACATGCCCACTTTTTAGTTACGGGTTACCCGAATCATTGGTAACATAACAAATCAATTTATATCCCGAAGTAATAAATCATTTCACAATAATATTCGAAAATACTTCAAATATATAATAATTTCCATTTTCAAATCCTTTCAGAAATCATTTCCAAAACATCGGGTTTAGTCCTCGAGATTCTCTCCGTTTATAACGTTTATAAAACACATTTTATAAACCATTAAAATCAGTTCAAATATTTCTCTCCAAATATTTCTATTTCCATTTTGAAAATTCAATTTCAATTTTTATTTCAAAACCAAATTGAAATAAATCAAATGTGCCGCTAACCACCATATAGCCAAATCTTGAAATAAATCATAAGAAGTTAACTTATAAATATTTTCTACCCAACCCATGTATATGAATAATTAATTGCTCATAAACTGGTCGGGCAAAGTTAACAACCAATAAATAATAATTAGAACTCATAAACTAGCTGGGCGCAATCCAAACAACCAAATAATCAATCAACAACGATAAACAGCGACACATCTTTTTATTAAATAATAATTAATCAACAGATTAATTAACCTCAAAATAATTGTTTTACTTGCAAGCACAGAACGGTGTTTTATTCTGCTCAATGGATGTCATAATGAAAGTTTACCTATTTAACTACGTTAACCGTAATTAAATTTAACGACTAATAATTTATCAATAAATTATACTTAACCCAAGGTGTCAATATTCTATACTAGTGCGTTCTATTCGTTGCTACGAATCTAACGTTGAAGTCAAACCCCGGGTTAAACGGACTTTGTATGGGTAGTTATTCAATTTTATAGTTAAACCAAATTAATTAGCTAACTAATTTATAACTAAATAAGTAAACTAATTAACTAAAATAAATTAAACAAATTCGAAACTAAACTATTAAACTAAAATAACTTAACTAAAATAAATCTCACTCAACTTTTCAGCAAGCCCTACCCTTAGTCACCCCTGCGCTAAAACACCTAGATCCAAAAGCAGAAACAATACCCCTTCCCCTAGTGCAAAAGAACACATTTTCTTGGACTAAATTGCAAATCCTTTTGAAATGAACAGTAGCTCATTACTATCTTCAAAAACAATTCGCCTGCTACCCTTCATCTTCTTTCTTCCTTTCTATTCTTAGGTGTTCGCTACTTCATTTCCATGCGTGCCTCTCTACAAACCACACTCCTGCTAACCCACACACACGCATCTCCTGCAAACCCATGCACACGCATCTCCTACTAACCCACGCATATGCATCTCCCTTCCATCTTCATCTCCCTGCTCATGCAACCACTCATGCGTGCTTTCCCCTATCTCATACTTGTTTTTCCCATGGCTATAAGCTTCCTTCCTCATAACTCCCTCTACGCTCCACTATCTCAAGTACAACGTGAATGAAAGAAGTAGCTTACTTCATCCTCTACAACTTTGATGTTTGCACTTTTGTCTAATTCGTCGTATAGTGGAAGATAATGGAATTATTAATCAAGATAAGGAAAAGTGGAGAAATCCTGTTGCTAAAAAATGAACAAGTGTTCATGTGTGTCTCTCCCTCTGTAAATGCATGTGTTTCATATATGTGAGAAAGAAAAACTTAATGGCTAAGTAAACATAAGTACCAATATTAAATGCATCCATGTGGAAATTTAATGGAACAACGTGTGGGTGCAGAGATATTTTGTGGTGTTTAAAGTTTTAATATTAAAAAGTTTTGGGGTACGACGCTACACCATATTCCGTTCGCGTATGGACCGCGAAGGACCGAAATAAAAATACGATTACGCTCAACAGCGTAAGACGATCACAAAACAACAATAAAATAGACAAGTTAACTTATTCTGTTAAATTTTAAAAGTACCGACATTTGTCGTAAAGTGCGTCAAACGAAAATATTTTTATTTTTCAAATTGAAAATTATAGAAAAATTCTATAAAATAAACTAAAATGACGTAATCAAAAATCAAGTCTTAATTCGAAACACATATTTTATTATAATTTAATTCAAATCCGAATATTTAAACTAAATTAAATATTGATATTTGAATACCCAAAATTGCGGGTCGTTACAAATTTCCCCAATTAAAAGGATTTCGTCCCCGAAATCACCAGGACGGAGAAATATAACGAAAACAAACAATCAACTAAAGCTAACCACTCCAAAAATAAAAATATCACCCATAACCCCGGTCGGAGGTACGGTGCCTTACCCTATCCATTTTATTTATCAAATTAAGGCAGTTTCATTTTAAAATTCTAGGTTGATTTACTAACCTATATGAATTTTGCTTTGGCACCTAACCAAAGCTCTGATACCAAATGTAACGATTACGAATTTTTCGCGCTCGAAAATCGCTGAAAAATCCGTCCGTTCCAAAACAACTAATGAAAACTACCAATTTAATATACAATCTTATTTGATAAATATACAATACTGCTAAATGTATAGGATACAAATTCAATTTAGACAACATAATCAGAGTAAATAAATTAATCTACAAGGTGTGCATACCTAACTTAAACATTATACAACTACTGCTGAGCACTCTGATGAGAGGGACAGCAATATCCAATCTTGCGAACTCAATAAAAAAATGTAAATGCGGAATAATATAGTAACCAGGAGAAATACGACAACAAGTCACCAATAAACAGTTAAACGGGAAAAAGTTATATTATTTTAGGGGCTGCATCACTACCACTTGTGACTGCCTACGTACCCCTATCTAATTGGGTACCCAATTAGATACAGGATCAAGCCAACGTAGTTCTCCTATCACAAATAGGACTCATCGAGCCTATGATGCAACAAACAATATGCAATTCTCACTACATAGCATATATCATGCAAATGTAGATACTAAGTCTACCCACTTAGCTTAATCCTTAACTTTAGATTTTCAAATCTAATTATCTTTACGAAGATTATCTCTTGGATTTTATTCTCGAATCTTTATTTCAAACCATTTGATATGCATATCTCTTTTATATCAAATTATAATTTCACTTCGGGATTTAAAAACCAATCATTTCTGAAATATTCATTTGGAAACTCCAAACACTATAATAAATGCATATCAAACCATATGCACCATGACCGAGAGGTTTCTCCCATCAACAAGGAAACTGGGTCCCAGCCTTAACACAATCGATAAATAAGTACATCCCTCTATTCCAAGAGCGAACTATACCAAAAACACATGCCCACTTTTTAGTTACGGGTTACCCGAATCATTGGTAACATAACAAATCAATTTATATCCCGAAGTAATAAATCATTTCACAATAATATTCGAAAATACTTCAAATATATAATAATTTCCATTTTCAAATCCTTTCAGAAATCATTTCCAAAACATCGGGTTTAGTCCTCGAGATTCTCTCCGTTTATAACGTTTATAAAACACATTTTATAAACCATTAAAATCAGTTCAAATATTTCTCTCCAAATATTTCTATTTCCATTTTGAAAATTCAATTTCAATTTTTATTTCAAAACCAAATTGAAATAAATCAAATGTGCCGCTAACCACCATATAGCTAAATCTTGAAATAAATCATAAGAAGTTAACTTATAAATATTTTCTACCCAACCCATGTATATGAATAATTAATTGCTCATAAACTGGTCGGGCAAAGTTAACAACCAATAAATAATAATTAGAACTCATAAACTAGCTGAGTGCAATCCAAACAACCAAATAATCAATCAACAACGATAAACAGCGACACATCTTTTTATTAAATAATAATTAATCAACAGATTAATTAACCTCAAAATAATTGTTTTACTTGCAAGCACAGAACGGTGTTTTATTCTGCTCAATGGATGTCATAATGAAAGTTTACCTATTTAACTACATTAACCGTAATTAAATTTAACGACTAATAATTTATCAATAAATTATACTTAACCCAAGGTGTCAATATTCTATACTAGTGCGTTCAATTCGTTGCTACGAATCTAACGTCGAAGTCAAACCCCGGGTTAAACGGACTTTGTATGGGTAGTTATTCAATTTTATAGTTAAACCAAATTAATTAGCTAACTAATTTATAACTAAATAAGTAAACTAATTAACTAAAATAAATTAAACAAATTGGTAACTAAACTATTAAACTAAAATAACTTAACTAAAATAAATCTCACTCAACTTTTCAACAAGCCCTACCCTTAGTCACCCCTGCGCTAGAACACCCAGATCCAAAAGCAGAATCAATACCCCTTCCCCTAGTGCAAAAGAACACATTTTCTTGGACTAAATTGCAAATCCTTTTGAAATGAACAGTAGCTCATTACTATCTTCAAAAACAATTCGCCTGCTACCCTTCATCTTCTTTCTTCCTTTCTATTCTTAGGTGTTCGCTACATCATTTCCATACGTGCCTCTCTACAAACCACACTCCTGCTAACCCACACACACGCATCTCCTGCAAACCCATGCACACGCATCTCCTACTAACCCACGCATATGCATCTCCCTTCCATCTTCATCTCCCTGCTCACGCAACCACTCATGCGTGCTTTCCCCTATCTCATACTTGTTTTTCCCATGGCTATAAGCTTCCTTCCTCATAACTCCCTCTACGCTCCACTATCTCAAGTACAACGTAAATGAAAGAAGTAGCTTACTTCATCCTCTACAACTTTGATGTTTGTACTTTTGTCTAATTCGTTGTATAGTGGAAGATAATGGAATTATTAATCAAGATAAGGAAAAGTGGAGAAATCCTGTTGCTAAAAAATGAACAAGTGTTCATGTGTGTCTCTCCCTCTGTAAATGCATGTGTTTCATATATGTGAAAAAGAAAAACTTAATGGCTAAGTAAACATAAGTACCAATATTAAATGCATCCATGTGGAAATTTAATGGAACAACGTGTGGGTGCAGAGATATTTTGTGGTGTTTAAAGTTTTAATATTAAAAAGTTTTGGGGTACGACGCTACACCATATTCCATTCGCATATGGACCGCGAAGGGCCGAATAAAATACGATTACGCTCAAAAGCGTAAGACGATCACAAAACAGCAATAAAATAGACAGTTAACTTATTCTGTTAAATTTTAAAAGTACCGACATTTGTCGTAAAGTGCGTCAAACGAAAATATTTTTATTTTTCAAATTAAAAATTATGGAAAAATTCTATAAAATAAACTAAAATGGCGTAATCAAAAATCAAGTCTTAATTCGAAACACATATTTTATTATAATTTAATTCAAATCCGAATATTTAAACTAAATTAAATATTGAAATTTGAATACCCAAAATTGCGGGTCGTTACATGGTCGCTATCGCTATTACTAGCACACTCTCCTTCTTCTTCAACCGTTATCTCTTTTCCTTCTCTCATACTGACTCCCTGGTCTTCTTCGAGAAATAGGGACATCATGACATCTCCATCCCCGTCTTCCAGGATATCACCACCAATGTGCTTTTCAGTCTCTCTTTCAATGGGCTAGTCTGAGTGCACCGTGACGGATTGACCAATGACTTCCCTGAAAAGATTTTCGCTGGAGCTGCGAGTATGGATAGAAGAGCATATACGAGCTCCAAAGCAGCTGGAAGAAGGTGAGTCAAAAATCGCAAATCTACCAGGACTCAGCAAACCGCACCACTGTAAGTTTGCATTCATTAGAAGGAACGTGATGGTGCATTGTCGAAATCTAACTTCTTAATGGCCCTTAAGAGTTGTCTCATGCTTCTCACAGTCAGCTCGAGTTGGAATGCGTATAAGGAAGTAAACATCAATTGAAAATCGGTGTTAAATAAATCTAAAAGTTTGAAAGGAAAGGAGGAAAGGAAAACTATTTCAAGAAAGTCAGAATCTGTTAACGCTGTATGGGCATCATATGTAGTAATACACGTTTTTTAAGTATGGGCATTTTTTGTGAAGCTTTTCAATGATCTTACATCGGCATCATGCTTCAATTATGATATACGATGGAGATTCATTCCTCTTCTTGAAGTAGAGTGGATAAGTTAAGTCACTTCTTGAAGTGGAGTAGAAAAATTAACCTACGAAAATTCAGTGCCTGTTTAAACCAATTTATGAAGAGGATGTAAAGTGGACTTAAAAGGGCATATCCATTTGGATGAATTTCGTTGGATCCGGTCCAAGTTTTTGGAGAACCATTATAAGGAAAGTATTGAATGGCGGGAAGACACCACTAAAGCACATGTACCAATTGCATGTTGTGTATCCTCTCATGGGGTTGTGTGCAAACTCGGCCCTCATAGGGAGAAGAATGTCATCTTTAGGAATTCCATGCTGATGGTAGATTTTCATGAGCGTCCTGGCTGGCAGAATCATTGGCACTTGTTCCGATGGGTCGGTCAATATTCTTAGACCTAAGAACTTGTTCAATGGAGGCGGCTGATTCACTATTAGCATAATTGGAACCATCTTGCCTTTTGATTCTAGTGCAGTTGGATGACGCGATCCAACGGTAATGGTTGTGAAGCATAGGCTGTGGAGGATCCAGCTTTTGGCAGAGTAAAAGTTCCCTCACCGAACTTGAATCATGGCAATCAACGAGTCATGTAAAACAAAAATCGTGGCATTCAACATAGTTAGGTCTGTTTAATTTTGGACGGAAAGCATGCGCAACAAACGTCCGAAATCCAAAGAATGTTGACGTGAGTTAACTAGTCGAGTTTTGAACGTTGACCGGGATGAGTGAGAGGTGTTAATCTATGCAGTATGAGTCCAATGTCTTGTACGCCATGAAAATATCATCCTCACTCATGCTAGAAAAACGACCCACGTTTTATGTTGAAATTATACATCGAAACTTACCCATTGTCGATGAATAATTGATAATGCAGCTACTATCCGGAGCGCCGTGGAAGCTTTTTTTCCAGGAATTCTAGAAATGGGCAAAACTAAAAGCAGTGCTATAGAATCATCCAACACCACCATTCTTGGACAATAACCATCTTATTGGAGTTCAAGCAACGATGTTCGATTGACCATGCATAAATAAGAGTTTTCCAAAGCCAGAGAGTCAAACTTGTCTTCGGAATGGTGCGCGCACAACCAAGGAAAATATCGAGTTCATAAAGTGTAACGATTCCAATTTTTCGTTGCCGAAAAACCGAATAGTTAGGGTTTAAGAAAGAAGAAAAGGAAAAGAAAGAGGTAGAAGAAAGAAAGAAAAGATAGAAGAATAGAGAGAAAAGAAAACAGAAAATAGAACGGAACAGAAAACAGCAGAACAACATCAGAATCTCACAATTCGCAGCGAAACAATATATAATAGATAAATGAATAATCTTTAAACAAGGAACTATATCAGTTATTACATTACATTTCATTACATTACATTTTATTACATTACATCAGATGTACAACAACAACAAACAGCGGAAAAGAAATACTATATACTAGTAATACGCTATGCCATCCATCTTGCCTCCAACAACTCCTGAATTCCAGAATATCCTGATAAACCTTAACTCTTGACTGCCCGTGTGAAAATTGGTGGGCACCCAGAGTTTAGGAAGGAAAACAATAAACTCCGAGTCAGTCATGTGACTGGTGTGGGAACTCAAAACAGTTTATTTTTCTTTAAAATAAAAATAGAGGAATATTTTTAAAATCAATTCGCAATGCTTTTTAAAAATGAGACTACCATAAGGCCTCCCGCACACACACACAATGCAAACGCAGAATCGGAGGAGATTTCTCCTTATGATAGTCAAAGATGCTTGATACGCATTAAAAAGAAACATTTGATATTATTACTAGTGCATAGTGTAGTAAAAATTCATTTCGAAAATAAAGATATAAATCTTAGCCATCATAGACATTTCGAACTATGCCTACTATAGCTACCATCTAAACAGTGGTGACCACCATAAGTAAATGGCAGGTTCTACAACTAATACCGTACAAGGTTTCATATTGGGAATTGGATTTCCAACAAATGGTCAGGCCAAGAAACTTCCCATTGCCACATGAGAATGCCTCTGGAAGGACATCCCCGAGAACCAAACCGGATCTCTGCCAACACAAAGCCGGGTTACCCCTAACTGAGTAACAACTGACCGAATATGCCATCCCCCGATCCTTTGGGACCTTTCACCGAGCGCTCGTAATCAATTCACACAATCATAAAGTGTTTTCAACATGGGTAAGTATCTGGGCTCCATACCATGATACCACCCTTTTCCAGAAGGAAATGCACATACCCTAAAGGGCGCTACCCCTCATAACCTTGCCGCATCTTTCCTGTTTTGACCATTTCCGGGGTGTGAGGCTCGACGAAGTCTCGTCCACAAAAACATACTTTATACAAAAGCCATGCTTTGGGTCAACAAATGATCATAGAGATGATCACAAAGATAAACGATCAAACAAATGATCCTATCACAAATGATCAACACAATGACCATTTCACAGCAACACTCAGCATGTCACATTACCAAATTGGGAGTATATTGCTGATAACCTTCAACTACATAACCTCTGAGCTCGTACGTCTCAGAGAAGGGTGTTAAGCTAAGAGAATAAATTCTCCGCCACTAACAGAAATATATTTGAAAGAAATCGGCTTTATACCTCAATTTGTAATGTCAGACATACAATCCATACAAGTCTATTCCGGGCTCGAACAAAACCGAAGGCACTTACAAATAAGTCCTTGCAATCCGGATAATCTCTAATCACGTCCGGATTTCCCATCACATATGGAGATCTCTATACCGGGGATCAGCCAGTGCAGAGACAATCAACAAGAAACCCTTTCGTTTTCGAAGATATCCGGTCTTCAACACCGATCTTCAAATGCAATTCATAACGACGTATCACATATTCGGAATGGGTTATACGATCCCAAGGTCCTTTCCCGGTTAACCCGAATAGTGAGCGCTTATTTTAAAAAAAATTAAGTGTGGCATTCAAATTCAAGCAAATCACAACAAATACCTATTTAAAGGTAAATATTGATAGTCGGTTATTGAACTATCCATAGATATGCCAACATCACCAGATTCCAAATAATTTTTCAAATTATTTATTTCCCAAAAATATCTTTATAAGATATATATTTTCCATTCTTTAAAAATAAATCAATATTTATTTTTAAACCCAATTTCCAATTTCATTTATAAATTCCATATTGAATTTATATTTCCAAAAATATTCATGAATATACGATTTCCATTCGATTTCTAATATTCATTTTCAATTTATCTTCAAAAAGATAAATTCCAAATATTCACTTAATACTGGAAAAACATTTCCATACTTATTTATTTATAAGTAATTGACAAATTCTTTTATTTTCTACACTTGGAAAATATTCAATATACTCTAATCGAAATTAAGTATATATTTCATTCTTTAAGGAAATCATTCACTTAACCATATTTATTTGGGCCAAAACGAATGTTGCGTAAAACATCGTTACGACAACCCAAAATCACTAGTATAGGGATTCGAAATTAAAATAGATATATAAATCCCAATACTATACAAAACATTTCCTTTCGGAAATCATCTATTATAACAACAGTGTTATAATCTACTATTTCCTTTTATTTCTCGAAAACGTCTATTTCAACAATGAATGTTGAAATCTATGGTTTCGAATCTTAACTCATTTTGAAAACATCGTTTGATCGTTTTAATTCTATTTAAAACATCACATTCAAAACCATTTCTTTAACATATTGTTCACTATTCAAAACTTGAATATACTTGTTAACAAATTTCATTATTTCTATTCATTTTATTTCAAAGGATTATTCACCGTCTAAAACGTGAATATAATAAATTACAACAATTTACTTATCAAAATAAGTAGTTTGCGGATTTATAAAACAATGTTCATAAATTCCATTTCTATTTATTTTATAACAACTTCCTTTTATAAATTTCCTTTATTAACCTATTCGATTTATAATTCAATTATATACCGAAAGTCCATATTATAAGTTAAATGCTTATAATTTCTTTGTTTACAAAAATCGTTCCTTTTAAACTTCATAATTATAAATCTTATAACTTATAAGATTCATTTATTTATCCAAATCTATTCCTTAAATAACTTTATAAATTTTATTTATAAAATTCCATTTATAACTTCACCGTTTATAATTCTATAGATTTCATTCATTTATGAAATTCATTCTCAATTCATTCTAACACTTATAAAAGCTCGTTTTACACTTCCAATATTTTTAATTTATAAATATCAATTTATAAATCTTTTATATGGATCAATTTATATTATTCTTTTAAAACGTCTTTGAACTCCTTTATAATTTCACCATTTTGATTTATAAAATAATCAAATTCCATAAATCCTATTTTTAAACTTTTTATAATAAATTCAGAAATCCTAGTTTAAACTATTTTATAAAATTATTAATCCCATATTTTCAAAAATCAACTTTTAACTGTATTTCTCAAAAATCATAATTTTTATAATATTAAAATTATAACGTTTATTTATTTAGGATGAATCAATTCCAAAAATATTTTATAAATGTATACTTTCAAAAATCACTTTAGAAATCCCTTAAAAATCAAAATCGTTATTTTTAAACTTCAAAATTGGATTCGATGATGCAACACATCAAATAGTCAATCACGACTTTCAAACATCATATAGCAATATGATAATCAATCAAACATCACAATATCTAAAATCAAATAAATATTTGTGAGGAATCCAGTTGGATCCCTCCAACCTGTTTCCCTGCATCCACAGACATTAGCACAATACCAATTCCACTTCGAGGTGGAATATCGTGGTATATGTGATTTATAAAATATAATCCGCTTAATAGGCGGCGCAATAGGGTCTCATCCGCTATACAAGGCGGGAAATCAATCAACTGCAATATATACATATGCCAATATATATATTGCTATATATATAGATATATCCTACTATATCTAATATCACAACCAAATAGCAATCAATAAATAACTGCAAGTCCAACTTATAAATTCTTTTTGAGTGAGAAGTTCTCACCTTTGCTTTTATTAGCAATCCCTTTCCCCTCTTGACTCGATTTTCTTGATTTATACCTTATATAAATATTTACACAATTTATTAATATTCGAACAGATCGAATAATAAATTTTCATTTGATAATTTTGATTCATCGGTGATTTCATTTTAATAGTTAAATTAACTGATAGTTTTATTTAAATCAGTTTCTTCTTTAATAAATTTATTTTAACTAAAAATTAAATTTAATTAACCAAACTCTCTTTTAATAACTAAATCAATTTTAAATTCAATTTTTAACTAAAAATTTCTTTTTAGTAACTAAAATAGATAAAACAAATTAATTATCGTAAACTATTGTTTATAACTACTTAACTAATCATTTCACTTTAAATTAATATCTTTAAATCAATTTCTTTTAAATAATTAAATTTATCTAACTAATGATTAAATTCCCCCTTTTTTTTAATAAATTTGATTAACTAAGAATTTAAATTTTAAACTAAATTCTCTTTAAATAAATTATTTTTTTCCACTAAAATTTAATAAGTTACTTTAAGCCAATTTACTAATTTCGAATAAATTAACAAACTGTTTCATTTTTTATTTTTTTTCAATAATAATATTTTTTTTTCTTTACTGTATTTAATAAAAAAATTTGAAAACAAAACAAAATTTTCAAAACTACCTTACTGCAAAACCATCAGCTCGAACTCGAGCCTCCACTTCGTCGCCGCAGCCTCGACGCCTCGCGCACAACCCCAAACGCTCGCCGCCGACTCACAAACCACCATCGCGACCACTTAATTCCACTCGACGTCATCAGCATCGCGAATCCCCCATCGCGACTGCGCCATCATACTCGGCCTACGCGCGCGCCACCTCACGGTCGCCCCCATCGCCACCAATCATCGCGAGCGCCACTGCCTTGCTCACGATAGCGCCGCCTCCTCCCACGCGCGAGCACGTGCGCCATTATCACGTCGCCGTGCCAGCCTCGATGTCGTGCTCGATTCGAGCGAGTGAAAGATGGGAGAAAAGGGTACGGCCATTAATTTGAAATTACTGTTTATTTTTGGGCTTCGGTGATTTGTTTTTGAATGAGGGTAAGGGGCTTCGGCCACGGTTTTGATTCAATTTTGAACGAGAGGGGAGAGAGGGCTTCGGCCATTTTTATCTCGTTCGATTTGGAACTGAGGAATGAATTGAGGGAGAGGATATTTTAAACGTAAAGAAGTATGCTCGGCCATGCTTTGCACGATTAGGTATCGTGATTTTAGGCAAAAATTTAGGACGAACGTGGTGTGCGTTGACCAATTAAAATTAAAATTTTAAATTGAATTCGTTTTATTTCAATGCGTTTACTCACCGTGTGCTCACATACCAACTCCGAAAAATACGAAATTTGAAATCCGAGAATAATTCAATATTATGGACCCAATGGAACTGGTTTCGTCGAATTCCGAGACTGTGCCTCGGACGGCTATTTTTAAATATCGATTCAAACGATTTAATTTCAAAACTGAACAAATCACTTTCAAATTAATTTCTGAAGCTTCTAAAATCTTCAGTATTATCAATATAAATTTTACAAGCCTTTGAAATATTTTAATCGGCTTAAAATTGGAGATTCAAATTTATATTCAACTTTCAATAGATTAAATTCTATAATTTAATCGCCAAATTCAAAGTTATATTGAAAATTCAATCCAAACCATCATTCAAATATTTAAAATTAATTAAATATTTTCAAATTAAATTGTTAAAAATCCTGGGTCGTTACAATCTTCCCCCCTTAAAAGAATTTCGTCCCTAAATTACATGTTAAGAAGAAGTGGTCCTTAACACGTCTACTTTTTTCACAATCCAAATAGTTTTATCAACTTACTAACCTAAATCTTTTTACTAGAGATTCACTATCATTTCAACTAGCTTTCCAATTCCAATTATAAGTTTCAAACAATATTGTTTACCTAACAATTCAAAATTTAAATTTAAATTCAACTTTCAAAATTTCTCAAAAAATTTTCTAACACCCTAAATTTTCAAAAAAATTCGCCAGCGTCTCCTTTGCGCGGCTAGCTCGGTACGACTACAAAATGGCACCACGACCCCTCAGAATCAAAAAGAAAAGAGAAAGCCAAGTGGCTGGAGAAGAAAATCATCAAATTTCATACTGAAATTGAAATACGTACCTTTTTGTCGAGCAATTCAATTTTATTTTTGAAATCAAAATCCCAATTCCTTTATACACTTGTATATCCTGCCAGTCATAATATCAATTCCAACATTCAAACCATTTTGCCAATTCATTACAAAATTTTCCAACATATGCTTCTTTTACATTTTTACTTCACTATTGAAGTTACATATTCATTTTCATTCAATTTTACATTTCATATTTAATTCACAATTTCAATTCTAAATATTGAATTCTATCGATTAACTTTCATTTGCTAATTCATTTCAATTAGTACATTCACTTATTCATTTTAAATTTCAATTTCCATATTCAGTTCATCTCGAATTTACTTAATTACCAACAAAGAGAATTTCAATTTACTTCTTGTACTTACTTGAATTTATATACAAATTCAAATTTACCTTCAAATTTAGCTCACGACTAATTTATAATTTAACCAATTCAAATTCCAATTCATTAGTCCAAGAATCTATCAAGTTAGTTTACTTGAATTCAATCCATTTTATCTTATTTTAATACCAATTCAATTTATTTTACGAATCCCAATTGCATATGAATTCATTTCCTTATTTAATTCCATATACTAATGATAATAATTTAATATTATTACTTCCTAACAATCATGCAACCATATACTATAATAATTCATAGAAAACCATTTCTTTTCTATACAAAAATAGTTTTGGGCAAAATTATCTTATTTACCGGATTCAAAAACAATTTTATATTCACTAACAAATACGCGCTCATATCTATTATTACACTCAAACTCATTCTAGAGTACTGCTGACTCTATCTCTAATGAGTAACACCCAACAGAACCATGGCTGTCGCTTAACCATAAGCTCTGATACCAAATGTAACGATTTCGATTTTTCGTTGCCGAAAAACCGAATAGTTAGGGTTTAAGAAAGAAGAAAAGAAAAAGAAAGAGGTAGAAGAAAGAAAGAAAAGATAGAAGAATAGAGAGAAAAGAAAACAGAAAATAGAACGTAACAGAAAACAGCAGAACAACATCAGAATCTCACAATTCGCAGCGGAACAATATATAATAGATAAATGAATAATCTTTAAACAAAGAACTATATCAGTTATTACATTACATTTCATTACATTACATTTTATTACATTACATCAGAGTGTACAACAACAACAAACAGCGGAAAAGAAATACTATATACTAGTAATACGCTATGCCATCCATCTTGCCTCCAACAACTCCTGAATTCCAGAATATCCTGATAAACCTTAACTCTTGACTGCCCGTGTGAAAATTGGTGGGCACCCAGAGTTTAGGAAGGAAAACAATAAACTCCGAGTCAGTCATGTGACTGGTGTGGGAACTCAAAACAGTTTATTTTTCTTTAAAATAAAAATAGAGGAATATTTTTAAAATCAATTCGCAATGCTTTTTAAAAATGAGACTACCATAAGGCCTCCCGCACACACACACAATGCAAACGCAGAATCGGAGGAGATTTCTCGTTATGATAGTCAAAGATGCTTGATACGCATTAAAAAGAAACATTTGATATTATTACTAGTGCATAGTGTAGTAAAAATTCATTTTGAAAATAAAGATATAAATCTTAGCCAGCATAGACATTTCGAACTATGCCTACTATAGCTACCATCTAAATAGTGGTGACCACCATAAGTAAATGGCAGGTTCTACAACTAATACCGTACAAGGTTTCGTATTGGGAATTGGATTTCCAACAAATGGTCAGGCCAAGGAACTTCCCATTGCCACATGAGAATGCCTCTGGAAGGACATCCCCGAGAACCAAACCGGATCTCTGCCAACACAAAGCCGGGTTACCCCTAACCGAGTAACAACTGACCGAATATGCCATCCCCCGGTCCTTTGGGACCTTTCACCGAGCGCTCGTAATCAATTCACACAATCACAAAGTGTTTTCAACATGGGTAAGTTTCTGGGCTCCATACCATGATACCACCCTTTTCCAGAAGGAAATGCACATACCCTAAAGGGCGCTACCCCTCATAACCTTGCCGCATCTTTCCTGTTTTGACCATTTCCGGGGTGTGAGGCTCGACGAAGTCTCGTCTACAAAAACATACTTTATACAAAAGCCATGCTTTGGGTCAACAAATGATCATAGAGATGATCACAAAGATAAACGATCAAACAAACGATCCTATCACAAATGATCAACACAATGATCATTTCACAGCAACACTCAGCATGTCACATTACCAAATTGGGAGTATATTGCTGATAACCTTCAACTACATAACCTATGAGCTCGTACGTCTCAGAGAAGGGTGTTAAGCTAAGAGAATAAATTCTCCGCCACCAACAGAAATATATTTGAAAGAAATCGGCTTTATACCTCAATTTGTAATGTCAGACATACAATCCATACAAGTCTGTTCCGGGCTCGAACAGAACCGAAGGCACTTACAAAGAAGTCCTTGCAATCCGGATAATCTCTAATCACGTCCGGATTTCCCATCACATATGGAGATCTCTATACCGGGGATCAGCCAGTGCAGAGACAATCAACAAGAAACCCTTTCGTTTCCGAAGATATCCGGTCTTCAACACCGATCTTCAAATGCAATTCATAACGACGTATCACATATTCGGAATGGGTTATACGATCCCAAGGTCCTTTCCCGGTTAACCCGAATAGTGAGCGCTTATTTTAAAAAAAATTAAGTGTGGCATTCAAATTCAAGCAAATCACAACAAATACCTATTTAAAGGTAAATATTGATAGTCGGTTATTGAACTATCCATAGATATGCCAACATCACCAGATTCCAAATAATTTTCCAAATTATTTATTTCCCAAAAATATCTTTATAAGATATATATTTTCCATTCTTTAAAAATAAATCAATATTTATTTTTAAACCCAATTTCCAATTTCATTTATAAATTCCATATTGAATTTATATTTCCAAAAATATTCATGAATATACGATTTCCATTCGATTTCTAATATTCATTTTCAATTTATCTTCAAAAAGATAAATTCCAAATATTCACTTAATACTGGAAAAACATTTCCATACTTATTTATTTATAAGTAATTCACAAATTCTTTTATTTTCTACACTTGGAAAATATTCAATATACTCTAATCGAAATTAAGTATATATTTCATTCTTTAAGGAAATCATTCACTTAACCATATTTATTTGGGCCAAAACGAATGTTGCGTAAAACATCGTTACGACAACCCAAAATCACTAGTATAGGGATTCGAAATTAAAATAGATATATAAATCCCAATACTATACAAAACATTTCCTTTCGGAAATCGTCTATTATAACAACAGTGTTATAATCTACTATTTCCTTTTATTTCTCGAAAACGTCTATTTCAACAATGAATGTTGAAATCTATGGTTTCGAATCTTAACTCATTTTGAAAACATCGTTTGATCGTTTTAATTCTATTTAAAACATCACATTCAAAACCATTTCTTTAACATATTGTTCACTATTCAAAACTTGAATATACTTGTTAACAAATTTCATTATTTCTATTCATTTTATTTCAAAGGATTATTCACCTTCTAAAACGTGAATATTACTCCATTAATAAATTACAACAATTTACTTATCAAAATAAGTAGTTTGCGGATTTATAAAACAATGTTCATAAATTCCATTTCTATTTATTTTATAACAACTTCCTTTTATAAATTTCCTTTATTAACCTATTCGATTTATAATTCAATTATATACCGAAAGTCCATATTATAAGTTAAATGCTTATAATTTCTTTGTTTACAAAAATCGTTCCTTTTAAACTTCATAATTCTAAATCTTATAACTTATAAGATTCATTTATTTATCCAAATCTATTCCTTAAATAACTTTATAAATTTTATTTATAAAATTCCATTTATAACTTCACCGTTTATAATTCTATAGATTTCATTCATTTATGAAATTCATTCTCAATTCATTCTAACACTTATAAAAGCTCGTTTTACACTTCCAATATTTTTAATTTATAAATATCAATTTATAAATCTTTTATATGGATTAATTTATATTATTCTTTTAAAACGTCTTTGAACTCCTTTATAATTTCACCATTTTGATTTATAAAATAATCAAATTCCATAAATCCTATTTTTAAACTTTTTATAATAAATTCAGAAATCCCAGTTTAAACTATTTTATAAAATTATTAATCCCATATTTTCAAAAATCAACTTAACTGTATTTCTCAAAAATCATAATTTTTATAATATTAAAATTATAACGTTTATTTATTTAAGATGAATCAATTCCAAAAATATTTTATAAACGTATACTTTCAAAAATCACTTTAGAAATCCCTTAAAAATCAAAATCGTTATTTTTAAACTTCAAAATTGGATTCGATGATGCAACACATCAAATAGTCAATCACGACTTTCAAATATCATATACCAATATGATAATCAATCAAACATCACAATATCTAAAATCAAATAAATATTTGTGAGGAATTCAGTTGGATCCCTCCAACCTGTTTCCCTGCATCCACAGAGATTAGCACAATACCAATTCCACTTCGAGGTGGAATATCGTGGTATATGGGATTTATAAAATATAATCCGCTTAATAGACGGCGCAATAGGGTCTCATCCGCTATACAAGGCGGGAAATCAATCAACTGCAATATATACATATGCCAATATATATATATTGCTATATATATCGATATATCCTACTATATCTAATATCACAACCATATAGCAATCAATAAATAACTGCAAATCCAACTTATAAATTCTTTTTGAGTGAGAAGTTCTCACCTTTGCTTTTATTAGCAATCCATTTTCCCTCTTGACTCGATTTTCTTGATTTATACCTTGTATAAATATTTACACAATTTATTAATATTCGAACAGATCGAATAATAAATTTTCATTTGATAATTTTGATTCATCGGTGATTTCATTTTAATAGTTAAATTAACTGATAGTTTTATTTAAATCAGTTTCTTCTTTAATAAATTTATTTTAACTAAAAATTAAATTTAGTTAACCAAACTCTCTTTTAATAACTAAATCAATTTTAAATTCAATTTTTAACTAAAAATTTCTTTTTAGTAACTAAAATAGATAAAACAAATTAATTATCGTAAACTATTGTTTATAACTACTTAACTAATCATTTCACTTTAAATTATTATCTTTAAATCAATTTCTTTTAAATCATTAAATTTATCTAACTAATGATTAAATTCCCCTTTTTTTTAATAAATTTGATTAACTAAGAATTTAAATTTTAAACTAAATTCTCTTTAAATAAATTATTTTTTTCCACTAAAATTTAATAAGTTACTTTAAACCAATTTCCTAATTTCAAATAAATTAACAAACTGTTTCATTTTTTTTTCAATAACAATATATATTTTTTTCTTTACTGTATTTAATAAAAAAATTTGAAAACAAAACAAAATTTTCAAAACTACCGTACTGCAAAACCATCAGCTCGAACTCGAGCCTCCACTTCGTCGCCGCAGCCTCGACGCCTCGCGCACAACCCCAAACGCTCACCGCCGACTCACAAACCACCATCACGACCACTTAATTCCACTCGACGTCATCAGCATCGCGAATCCCCCATCGCGACTGCGCCATCATACTCGGCCTACGCGCGCGCCACCACACGGTCGCCCCCATCGCCACCAATCATCGCGAGCGCCACTGCCTTGCTCGCGACAGCGCCGCCTCCTCCCACGCGCGAGCACGCGCGCCATCATCACGTCGCCGTGCCAGCCTCGATGCCGTGCTCGATTCGAGCGAGTGAAAGATGGGAGAAAAGGGTCCGGCCATTAATTTGAAATTGCTGTTTATTTTTGGTCTTCGGTGATTTGTTTTTGAATGAGGGTAAGGGGCTTCGGCCTCGGTTTTGATTCAATTTTAAACGAGAGGGGAGAGAGGGCTTCGGCCATTTTTATCTCGCTCGATTTGGAACTGAGGAATGAATTGAGGGAGAGGATATTTTAAACGTAAAGAAGTATGCTCGGCCATGCTTTGCACGATTAGGTATCGTGATTTTAGGCAAAAATTTAGGACGGACGTGGTGTGCGTTGACCAATTTAAATTAAAATTTTAAATTGAATTCGTTTTATTTCAATGCGTTTACTCACCGTGTGCTCACATACCAACTCCGAAAAATACGAAATTTGAAATCCGAGAATAATTCAATATTACGGACCCAATGGAACTGGTTTCGTCGAATTCCGAGACTGTGCCTCGGACGGCTATTTTTAAATATCGATTCAAACGATTTAATTTCAAAACTGAACAAATCACTTTCAAATTAATTTCTGAAGCTTCTAAAATCTTCAGTATTATCAATATAAATTTTACAAGCCTTTGAAATATTTTAATCGGCTTAAAATTGAAGATTCAAATTTATATTCAACTTTCAATAGATTAAATTCTATAATTTAATCGCCAAATTCAAAGTTATATTGAAAATTCAATCCAAACCATCATTCATATTTAAAATTAATTAAATATTTTCAAATTAAATTGTTAAAAATCCTGGGTCGTTACAATAAGCATGGACAAAACTTTGAACATGTCCTCCAATAAAAGTTGTCCACACCACCACTTCGCCATCATCACCATCTTACATCGATCTCCCATTAATTAATTTTTGAATCCATTCGGTGCTAGGGATTAGAGATCTCAAACCCTAATCCTTTCAGTGGTACTTCATAGCACAGCAGTGGAAAACTGGGTTGCGGTGCGACAGCGTGATGATTGGAGGCAGCAGGAGATGGTCGAATGACGTCGGTAGATGGATGGTTGCAAGTCGAGGAGTTTGGTGGTGAAAGGTCTCGGTGGATGGAAGAAAACAGTCAGTGCATGGAGAACGGGCTTGAAGGAAATGAAAGCATGAAAATTTTCTAAGTCCCAAAGGACTTAAAGAAAAAATTCGGGGGAGACAAGTATCTCGATACCAGGACAAAGCTCTCCGTCCTAAGAAGATTTTTTTTCACCCCGAAAATACTCAAAATGCACAGTAGAGAGGAGTACTTGTCCAGAGTGTACATCTGATTTCCAAAGTGAAGGTCTGGGTCTTAGCATGAAGAATGGAATTCTAATGATGAAAAATAGTTGAAGGAATTTCTACCAAACAAAAATAACATTTTGAAGCGATACTTGAACAATCAAATGGAATCACGAGACGGTGATGCAGGACTTATCTTGATCCACATCACACTTTGTTTTAAATGAAAGTATACTTTGGGGGCAAGCGTTAAGCAGGTTTTTAACCAAGCACAATTCAACCAGAAGTTGAAGGCGAAGATGAAAATGAAACGACTCAAGAATTTAGAAACATGCTTAGAAGAAGTATAGAATAAAACTTAAGAAAAATCATCAAGTTTGGAGCTAAGGAAAACTGTCGATACCGAGAGATTTCATCTCGGTACCAGGAGCTTTTTCCTCCCTCTTATGCACTACAATCCCCGTAAGTTTCACTCTACTCCAACCTTTTGCGATCAAGTGCTTTTCTCATAGTTTAGATTAGCAATTCTCGGGATTGATGAGAAGATAACAATAAAAACATATTAGTACAAGTGTTATCGGGATTGTCACCAAAATCAACACATAGTCTACGGAAATAAATTAGAAGCATCGAACAAGAGATAGAAGAATGAGGGAAGTATAAGAATTAACTTTGCATAAGTCAAAACCTATTGGTACAAAGAACTTTCTCTCGATACGGAGAGGTCTTTATGGCCTCTAGGCCCCACGTTATTGCTTGTACGATATCGAGCTTGCTTTTGGACTTCAATGCAAGATGGCTCCTTAACCCCGTGAACCTTTTTCCCTATAGATATCAGGCCTACTACAACTAAAGAAGGATCTCTGACCCTGCACTTTCTTCATCTCTTATCTCCTTCACAATAGTCACCTAGGAAAATACTGTGATCATCAATCCTTAAGGATTGCGTATGGGGTCGGCGATCCCTAGGGTGGAACCCCATACCTCCTACATCATATTTTCATGGTTGCTCTGTGAGTTGCTTCGGTGTTTGTTGAGTAATTGAGTGATCATCGTTGATTTGCACTGCCAATCCATATGATCCATATCCATATTGATCTGAGCCGATCCGTACTCCATCACATTGATCCGATCTGATTCACTCTCATGCCTAGGGGAAGAGCCAATTCTATACTTGGTTAATTCCAAAGTGTCATCCTTCTGAATCCGCTCTACTATCATCGCCGGTCTCGTATCCAACTGATCTCAAAGCTTGATAATCATCTCTTCGGTCCTCGTGCCTTAATGATTATGAAATCCATTCATCCAAATTGATGATATCGCGACCTTGCCAAAATGCAGGATAACAATACCTATCTTTCAAAACTTGGCATTTGTTTGAAACTCTGTTATATATGTAAACTACACTTTGCTTGAACCTTATCTGAATCCATGTATGGTTTCTGACAAGCTCATGTATTCATTTGAAATTTATATTAAAAATTATATGTTTGGAAGACTATATGTATAGAAAGCAACCTTACAAAACTTCGTATACTTAAAACTCATGTGTGGAGATCACTACATATGAACGAAATTGTATATTTGAAACCTGACGACATTTGCATTTGAAACTATTATAGGTAACCAAAGCCCACACTTGTCTAAAATCTTGTATTATCTAAAACTTTAATGGTGTATATATCCAAATCTGGCATAAATTCGAAGCTTAGCAATTTTTCAAAAAAACATATATACGAATCTTTGTAATCTTTGATGCTTACATAAAATAAGTATATCCAAAGTTTCATTTTCCTATAATAAACACGTGATATGGTACTGCAAGGTACAACTCTTGCATGTGACCTATATGTGTATTAACCCTTATCTTGTTAATGTATATAATCATGCATTTGAGAATATTACCACATAAACTTTTGAAATCTGGCGTTATACATGGATCAGTATGTGTACAAAATATTGTTATACATATTTAAAGCCTTTTTATATACATTTAGAATTTTACAAAACTATGTATTCGTGAAACTGGTATATTAAAAAAATGATGTTCTTCACATTCGACATATGTAAAGCTGTATAATATTATTTCACAAATTTTACAATGCTCGAAATTTGATGTCATTCAAAACTTTATATGTTCAAAGTCATATGTACAAAATTTTAGATACGGATTCAAAAAGCTGTTATATGATACTTGACGTATCTTTTGAAAGCAGACACGTACTCGAAACTTTTGTAAATATATGTTCTTAAAGCCAAATGTACTCAAAATTCGTACATTTCCAATAGCACGTCATACTCAAAACTTCCGAGCTTCCCAAAATCTGACATACATATTTGAAGCTTTTTATACTTGTACATGGAATCTTATAAATTTTCAAAATTAACCTTATAAATTTTTGAAATTTTACATACGCGAAATTTTTCATTCAAAACTGTGCACTTTTGAAACCAATATGCAATTAAAACCCAAGTGTATTAAGCTTTGTAAAGTGTGAAACTGGCATATACTTGAAATTGCTATGTACTAGAATCCACATGTTTATATAAAACATCACATACTTGCTTAAAGTTCATATGCATGAGAAACTTCATCAGATTCAAAACTCAAGTATGTATGTATTTGAAAATATATGCTTCTGGAAGCATGTATATGTAAAACTTAATATATATTTAAAACCTGGTATACTCGAAACTGTTGGCATATATTTAAGACTAAACATGTACATGAACCTATGCATTCTCAACTTATGTTCAAAGGTTCATATATATGTTACTCGTGCATATATTCGAAATCTCATACGCATTTAAATTAAAACTATTATATCCACAGTTTGATAATTTTGAGATTATCATACTCAAACCATATTTTATACTCCAGATTTATTTAGGACATTTATGTATGCAAGCTTGACATATTAAAAGTTGTCACGCTCGAAAATTTAGCATATACTACTCCAGTATATACAAAAACATTTATATTAAAAGCTTCAAACCAGTATACACGAAGTCTTATATATGCAAGTGTGTATATCATAAAACTTAAGACTGATGATATACTAACTCAATACTTTTGAAATTAGCTTGATACTCCAAATGTCTAAAACTGAATCTTTACGGTATCTAAAGACTGTATGTATATTTAAAACTCTATGAAACCAATATATATGAAACAATGTCTGCTCAACACTATATATACATGAAAATTATATGCTTGTGATACTGAAACCACATAATATTTGCGAACTCAAGTGTGTGTGAAAAGCTTATAAAACAGTTCATACCTGAAAACTTATATTTTTAATAATAGTTATAATAACTTTGGTGTCACATTTTTTTGTGTTCGTCTAAACTATCAAAAATGCCCATCCACAGATATTATCAAAATCTCACCATCACTTAAAATTAGCATCTAAATCACTTAAAAATAGGATCTAACAAATATTGTTTTCAACAATTTTAAAATGACCATCTTTAACACTACCAAATAAGTACTTTTTACTTAAAATTATGATCTAATAAATAAATTTCTTTTAGAAATTCATTCTTCGTTAATTAATAACAGAAATAAAAATTGAAGGAAAAAAATAAACAAACTTCGCAACTTGAAAATAAAAGCTAAAACTAACTACACTTAATTTCAACACAAAATATGATTGAACATATACAATCTGTAGAAAAACAATTCACGCGCAAAGCATGTTTCGTAATGCCCTCTATTTTAATATCACTTAAAATAAGTATCTAATTTCTTTTACAAATTCCAAATTTTCCTTTACAAATTATAATGCCCCTGAGTTTTAATTAACATTATTCGAGATATTCAATTGGATAAATTAAATAGAATAATATAAATAATTAGGGAGATGAGATTAATAAATCCAATGGCCGTGTCTTAGTGAATGAACTAAAATAAGACTTGACTAAACCTAGAAGAAAGAATTTTTCTAAGGGTTAAACTTGAAAATGAGGCTATATTTCTTAGTATGTATCTCTTCCTCCATCTTAATAAACTTTTACTTTCTCATTCATAACTCCTCACCAATATTTCAGCCGGCTATTAAAAACTCCAAGAAGAGCAATAAATTGAAGATAGCCATGGAATTAAAGCTAGGAAATTATCTCATTCTCCAATTAACCAATCAAGATGAATAATCATGTTTATCATCTAAATTTTTTTCTGTGTTTGGATCGGTTATGGATTATACCCGATTCATGTTTGTGATTTTGGTTAGGATATAACCATTTAAATCTTTGTTTGGATAAGGCAAGTGTTTTAAAATGTCAATGGGCTAATTAACATAGTTTATTTCGGTTTTGGTTAAATTCTGAATTATATTGATCTTCATATGCTTCGAAATTTTAATATGTTAAAGTATACGATTTAAAGGATTTTTGGTGATTTTTTTTCCTTAGTGGTTTGCTAAGATAATTAAATTATTTATGCCAAGGGCTAAACTGAAAAATGGCTTTCGAATTGGTTAAATTTGGAGGGAAATTGCTTTTGAAAATTATTTGGGGAAGAAAAATAGCGGTTAAAGAAAAAAGTTGATTGTGCGGTACTTTTTACCATTCGAAAGTACACGAGAAAGCCTCTTGACCAATCAGACTTAGACATGCAAGACAAACCATCACTTCCGTAGGCCATAACTTTCTTCCGACTACATAGCCCACTTTCACCCTTTTAACTATGACGAAAAGTCCTTTTGTCTAAGTTTGGAAAGTAAGCATTTACCTTTCGCCTAAGTCGAAAGGTAGGAATGGTGTCATAAGCACTACAAAACAAGGCGGCTTTAGCGACGGCAAAAAGGCATCGTAGGCCGTCTTCGGCCGTCGCTATTTTGTCCGCCACCACACAGTAAAGCGACGGTTTTGACGACGGCTCCGTCACCAATATAGGACGGTTGGTGATGCCTTGTTGGACATGTAGAAAATTAGTCCTCACAAGGATGGCGCCTCAAGTCGTCACTAGCCTTTGCTAACCTGAACTAGTTAGCCGTCGCTAACCATCGCTAATTTGGGTCATTTGGCCGTCGCTAGCCCCGAGACAAATTTTATGAACCAATTCTGCCATTCGATCCATCCAACTACGTAACAATCGAATTCACATCTCTTTCCAACACATATACGTTCAATTTCACAACTAATACCACTTCATCCATCATATAATCTCTCACAAATAATCATATATATAACGCAACATATAATTTTACATAGACATTTCATCACCACTATATAAATATATATTATACCAATCAAACGGAGCATTCCAGATCCATCAAAAAATGTAACCGTGCGTACAAATACTATCCATCAATCACATGTATACACAAATATCCACAAACCCATCAAACACAACAACCAACGAACATGTATCAAATACATACACAAATATCACATGACTACAAAATAAGATGATGAAAATCTGATAGAAACACCGGCATACCTACTCATCGTCATCTCTCGACCCATCCTCTCCAAGCATCGTCCCATGCTGTGCCAAGTAGGCTGCAATATTATTGTCTAGCTGGTGCACCAATGTGCTCTTCCTCTAACCATTTATCCCCTCGAGTTGATTTTTCATTTGAGCAATCTCCTTCTCGGCTTGGGATATCCTATAAACCCTTTGGGTCATTAACTCTTGTGAAATAGTTGATATCTAGTTATAATTTATGAACATTACAAACAGTATGAACAAAAATACTGATTATTTATTCGACTAATATTTATAATAAACTGTTATATATTGGTTGCAATTTATTTATTTCAATTATTCAGGTTTTTTATTCAATTTATAATTTGTTCACCTAAGTTTACATTCATTTGCATGTATAATTAATATATTAGTAAATGAAGAAGTTTACCTTCTGATTTCCATAACTGTACCGCCTATTTCGCGAAGGCAGATCAACTATAGCATCCCAAATACAGTTTCATCTCCTTCAATCCACAGTTTTTTCAACTCTTCGATCAATGGTTGTAATATAAACATCGATTCCTTGTGTTGGATCATGAGGGTCAGGGACAACAATAATGAGAAACATAAATGGTGTTTTCATACACATCCATGGAGGTAAATTATATAGAGTATAGATAATTGGCCAGGACGAATATTTACTACTAAACTGAGAGAATGGTGAAAATCCATCCGTACATAAACCGTGATGGCTTTCTACAGCAAATGAGGGATAAGTCTTATCGAAATGTTTCCAGGCTTCTCCGTCAGATAGATGTATCAAAGTTCATTCTTTCGGTGTTCTCACACCGTTCCATCGCATGTGACATGCCATAGTAGAAGATGCATATAACCTTTGAAGTCTGGGAGTGATGGGTAAATAATGCATTCTCCTTTACGAAACTTCTTTTCCTTTCACCTTTCTTGGTTTTTTATCTTTCCTTGTTACATATTCTGCATTTTCTAAGGTCAACGTCATCTTTTCAGTACAACATGCAACCTTTTACACATATATCTATCTTTTCGTACGGCAGACCGAAAGCGGACATCAGCTTTTTCATTTTATAATGACTGTCGCACATCATATTATTGGACGGAATTTTACATTTTGCATCTTTACAACTGCTATAAATGCAGCTTCTGTAAGGTTGAATTTTGATTTCATAGTAATGTATTTGGCGATTACTGATAGTTCGATTCCGCTTTTATAACCGTCCCACAATGGCCACTTAGTAGAAACCAGTAAATCTTATATTCTTTTAGCTCCCAAAGTCGGTTCTTATTCGACATTTACGTCTTCATCTTCATCTTGAATGGTAGGAACATTGATCGTACTACATCTTCCACCATATTTTCTATCGAATTTGTCATAATATTATCGTCCTCTAACACTAAAGGATTAGGTGTAAGTTCAACAAGTTCTCCGATGACGATCCCAGAAATAATAATTCGGTACAAAACAATATTTATACAAATGTACTTCAACTATACCTGGTTTCTAATGCTTCAAATGTTGGCACGTACTACAAGGGCAACAAATTTCTTTATTATTTCGATTATTCGACTTAGCGAATCTAATAAATTCGTGCACACCGTTATAAATATATTCATTTATTGAACCTTTCCTACCCGTTCTGACTTCATACATCCAAGTACGGTCGAAGAAATAATCGAACATTTTTCCTGACTTGAAAATATATGTTAGTAATTTCGACAGCACTTCAGTTCACTTCTCTTTTACGTATAACTTACACTCAAATGGTATATTATTATTGTATTTTCTAAAATAAAGTAAAGTAATTTAGGACTAAAGGCTTCACACACCACACTTCTGTCTAATTTCGATAGCACTTCATTTTACTTCTCTTCAATGCATAACTTTGCATCCAAGGAGTGTATTTTTGTCGTTGTATTTTCTAAACTAAATTAAAACCTTTTGGGACTAAATGCTTTAATTTTTTAGCGTCAATTATTTATTGAAATAATATTTAATGCTTATTTTCAAATCAACTTATATTCATTTCAAAAAAATTTAAAAGTCGATTTGGGTAAAATATTTATTCTTGTTATATTTATTTCTAAATTTTTTGAAAAATCGGTTTTAGTACAATATTTTTTCTTATATTCATTTCTTAATTTTTTTTGCAAAATCGATTTTAGTAGAATATTTATTGTTGTTATATTCATTTCCTAATTTTTTCCAAAAAATCGATTTAAATTCGTTTCTACATTTTTCTACAAAATCGATTTTAGCAGAATGTTTGTTGTTGTTATATTTGTATCTTGATTTTTTTACAAAATCGCTTTTAGTACAATACTAGGTGTTGTTATATTCATTTCATAATTTTTATTGAAAAATCAATTTTTGAAAATATTTAATGTTATTATATTAATTTCTTTATTTTTAACAAAATCGATTTTAGTAGAATATTATTGTTGTTTTGTTCATTTCTTAATTTTTTTTTACAAAAATTGATTTCAGTATAATATTTGTTGTTGTTATGCTCATTTCAAAATTATATAATTCATTAAACCATTTAAATATTTTATTTCATACATTTGAAATTTCAAAACGTGTTTTAAAATTCGATTAACAATTTAATTTTTTATATCGATTTTGTAAACGAAAATTAGATGTTAGCACTTGTAATAAACTATATTAATTTTATTTTATACAAATAACTAATACTTATAATGTACGCCGCTAATTAAATAAAAAATATTACTTCTGTTTAACCTTACCAATGTAGCAGCATATTAATCAACAACTGTACACTAATGTTTGCGAAAACTATAATAAACATTGTTCTAACTAACTATAATAAATATTTGCATAAACTTAATTATATATCCATTAGTATACCAATCAGTAATTTACACTAATTTTCGGATTATAAATAAACCCTAATTTTTAATTACAAATTAAACAATCAAACCACTAATTAATATCACCAATTCAACAAATACAATATTATCATTAATTAATACACAATAACAAACCCATAATTAACTAATTTGCCAAATTAGAGTTCTCAGCATATCCCTTAATCAATCAATACGCTACTATCAATAACTAGTACTACACATTCATCAATTTCTATCACATCTAATAAACCAATTTTCAAAATTACGGTTTTGATTAAACCTAGATTAAGAAAAAATTAGCGAGCAGTAACATACCTTCGAGCTTTGGAGCGTTGTAGCTTTCACAAAAGGGAGATCGGCAGCTCACGTCGGGGGCAGCGGTTGGGGCATTGGCGGAGGGGGAGAGGAGGCGGTTTACTGAGTTGATTTGGGGAAAGAGGATTGATTTTTCTGGTTCATGGCTTTGCCTATATCTACGTGTTTAGTGATAGCTAGCGTCGGCCCTCTTTTTTAGCCGTCTTTAGCCTCACTACCTACGGTCACTAAACAAAGCATGTTTTGTAGTGAAGGAAGAGAGACGAAGGGATTAAGGCTGCTTCCTTGGCTTTTGAATGGAAATATAAATGCTTTTGAATTAATAGGTTTTGAAGGGGGATCCTTCGACTCCATCATTTTTATAAAGACAAAATTTTTATACTCAAGAAGTTGTTTCGAAGGGGATCTTCGGAAGTTTAAACCTTCAAGAGAATTGTTTTAAATGTTTTTCAAAAATATGTTTTAGAACCTTTCCGCTAAGTCGAAAGGTAGGAGTGGAAAAGGAAGGGGTTACATCCAAACCTCCCCGTTGTTTTAAAAGTTAAGTTTTTAATGCCTTCGAAATCCATGCTTTTTAAGGAGATGTATGCTTTCAATTCAGAACTTCGAAAGGAACGAAGTCGAAAGGAAACTTTCGACTTTGTTCCGCTTTATGTTTTATATGCCTTCAAATGGGATATTCAAAGGAAGGGTTAAGCCGCCAGCTTATACCTTGCGACTAAGTTGAAAGGTGAGCCCTGACCTTTCCGGCTAAGTCGAAGTGTAGGGAAGTTTTAAAAAGGCAGAAGGATTCCGAAGGGGCTATCTTTGGATATTTTAATGCTTTCGAAGGGGTTTTAAAGGGTTTTCTTTAAATCAAGTTTTTAATATTATTTTTGATTTATTTTCGATGGGATATTCAGAAGGCTATTTTAGCCATTTTTCCTAAGTAAAACGTTGCTAATTTAAAGGAGTTACTTCGAAGGGTTATAACATAAAATACTTATCTTTATTTGGAGATGTAAGGGGGACCCTTATATAAATTGGATGTTAATAAACCTTAGGGACAACAGGGTAGATTTAACGTTTTCGATACTTAGTTTGAGTTATAAACAGAAATTTGTTTTCAAAAATATACACTTGGTCTATCGATGTGTTTTTGTTTAATTTAATCTAATTGGGGCTAGCAATGGGAATAGGTTAAACATGTGGTATACCTGGAAAAATAAGAAATCATGGGGATCATAAATTTTAATTATAATCATGGGGATCATGATATTTTAAATTGGCCAAGTGATGGGTTCTTGGTTAACCTAGAAAAACCATAGAATGTGTGGTGGATAACCCACATCAAATTTCTAAAGAAAAGAATGTTTCTGCCAGAGGTGGTTAGCCTTAGGATTTGGCACCTAAGGGTTCATAATCATCCTAGGAAAACTATGGAGCGTGCGTTGGATAGCCTATACCAACTTTTATAAAACAATGTACGATGGATAATTTTAATTTATTTTAAATGGATTTAGGATGGATAGTCCTATTAAATTATGACGGATAGTCATTTTAAAGGTTTTAGAGGAGAACTCTAATAAATTGATTTTAGATGAGAAATCTAATAAATTGCTTTTAGATGGGATATCTAATGAATGATTGGATGGGATATCCAATATATATGATTTATGGCTTTATTTCATATCGTGTTAAAACAAATCATTTTGGGTGGTGCAGGGGCATAGTAAATGATTTGCATGTTTTGTTTAGATACTAGTGAGGGGAAAATCCGTTCCGCTAAGCGGCGTGGTCTCACTAGCTATCTATTTATGATAAGATATGAAAGGGGATTATCCATACCAGACTTGTTGTCTAACTCGAAGTTTGTGTTTCTCCACAAACTCTCACGTACTCAAAATTAATTTGAGTAGTCTAAGAGTGGGAGACTTCTAGGTTTTTTGATGAATAAGCTTCCGGAGATATGCAGAAGGTAACGTTAGCTATATAGGAGCTATTTTGTGTTTTCCACTGTGATGTACTAAGAGCTGTAAAGTTCATATTAATTAGTTCTCCGACCATCATAAGGGGACATCTACTTATGTCGTTCTTATTATGTTTTGCATATGTATATGCGACCTGAACGTGGTTAATGTCTGGGATTATGTAATTAAATCTTAAACTGAAATTCATAAGAAATGAGAAATTCTATTTTGTTGAAGTTTAATTTTTTTCATATTCTCGAGTTTCAGTGCTGCCAATAGTTTCAAGATTCTGATTTCGATCACTCAGAAATAACACCTATGGATGACTGCAGCATCTACAGCAGATAGTTTTGAGCCTCCGAAAGCGGGATATTACACAAATATTACTAAATTTTAATTTCACTTAAACATAAGATCTAACAGATATACCTCTACAAATATTATTAAATCTTAGTGTCACTTAAACAAAAACATATGATATAACAAGTAAACTTCCTTTATGAATTCGATACTTCCCTCTACAAATAAGATCCAATAAATAAACTGTTTATAAAAATTAATAGGAACAAAAATTCAAACTAATGAAAAAAAAATTAGATGTTGCAACAAAGAAAAAAATTCAAATTAACTACATTTAATTTCAATGCAAAAATATGATTTAATTTTTTTGCAAATCATTTCTCTGGAATATGTTAAACATATTCAATTTATAGAAAAACAATTCAACAATTCACATGCAAGGTGCATGCCATCATCACACGCGAAGCACGCTCGTATAAAAGATACTAGATTCTTGCAAAATTTGTATATGATTCACTTTTGAAACTGTATGCTTTCTGGAGTAATGTATATGTAAACCTACATACATGTATTAGACCTTATGTACATTTGAAATCATGTATATACATTAGGAACCATATATAAATATTCAAATTTAAATATATGTATAAGACCGTCTCTATTTGGAAATGTATATGTATTTAAACTTTTGTGACTCTTTATATCAAAAGCAGGTATATGTTCAAAATTTATACATTGACAGTGAAACCAATGTGTATGTTCAATACCATACACACATCTGAAACTTGAAGACATGTAAAACTATATAATACCTGAAGCTTTTCTATTTGAAAGTTATAAATTTGCATTTGAAATCTTTGCATCTGAAAACTTTATATACAAGTCTAGGTATATTTGAAAATTATTTATATGTCCAACGTCCTGTGATATTTGAGCATGTGTTCTCTTAGAACCGAATATATATGTGCTCAAAACTTTATGCATTTGGATCCTTAAACATTTTGAAATTATAAATTTTTTGAAAACATTTTTCTAAAAGCTAAAACACATATGTTTTTTAGATCTCATATACTTGAAGCTAGCTCCAACTTGAGATATGATGATTCTTGATATGAACTTTAGGGACCCTAAAAATGATGCTTTGGAAGGATGCCCTGACTTTCAACATACCTGAATTTCGCTCTAAAACATGGACTTTGACGATGAACATGAATGTTGACATGAGTTTCTGATCTTCGATATAAGACCTGAATGTCGGCATGAAGCAAGACCTGAATGCTAATATGGATATTAATGATAATGCTTGAACTTCGACAATCTTGAATGTCAGTATGAACTTCGACAATGAAGATTAAATGTCGTTATAAATTTTTAGACTTCGAAAATTATAAATGTCGATATAAATTTCGACAATGAAACTTGAATGTCGATATGTGTTTTATATGTGTTTTTGGACTTCAATAATGACGTTGATAATAGACTTGAAGACAACGACTTTGACATTGAACTTAAAAGACAATGACTTCAACATCGAACTTGAAGAAAATGACTTTAACGTCGAATTCTTCAGCATGGAACTTCTAGTTTCGACATAGGGCCCAAAACCTTCGAAACTATCTAGATCTATAGAATCATCTCCATCACCAGATCGCAATTTCTTATACACTTGGATTTATCGATCCCAAAAAGCTTATGAATAGGAAATGGATTGTGAACTAGTTTTTTTTTTGGAAGTATAGGGGAAAGAGCAGAAAAATGGAAGAAAAAGGAATTGGCTACTTTTCACGAGCAAGGAAGGAGGGGTCATGTGATGATCACATGCTGAGAAAGTTTTATACTATCTTTTGACAACCGAACCATAAGTCAGACCATACCGTCTCAAGGTTCCGGATCGGCCGGACTGCTGAAACTGTGCATTTTTATTTTATTAACAATTTGGACATTTAAAAGGTGAATTATAGACATGTTGGTTAATCTAAATTGGTAAATTAAAGCATATGCTTGAATTTGAATTAATTTTTTATTCAAGCTGCATAGGCTAGGCTAGAATTTGAAATACTTTTTTATTGAGCTGTAACTAAAAAAATATGCGTCAAGAGAAAAACTCCATAAACAGTGTTGCTTGACTCTTTTCATATTGTTGAGTATATATATCCCATATTGAAGAAAATGGAATAAAGTCTATGGCCTTGCCTCTATATAAGAAAGTCCCTACATCCTATTATGCACAGTCAGCATACGTGCATTAAACTGGGTTGGCAAAACAAGCTTTACAAATTGGGCTTGTGAATTTTGCTAAATTTTTTGGATAGATTGATCCATTTTTGGTCCAAAAACCTTGGTTTGAATTGGTTTCTACGATTCTTGGGCGGTTCATGCGCATTGGAGGCCCAACTGACTTCTAGGTCATGATGGCCGTAGGCCTGAGGTTAACCGCGGTTTGACCCGGGCCGGGTCTGGGTCTGGGTCCAGTTTTTAAAACATGGTTTTTATATATTATTTTTCATAATGCTCGCTGGATCTTGAGTTGACAAATGAAGCATAAATTTTCTGTAAAATGGTGTAAGGCGTCGGAACAATATATTATATAATGACATGAAAATAAATCACTTAGTGTTGTGATTTATTTGATGCCACAAATTAATAGGTAATATATATCGTCGACAATCAGAAATTTGTTGATATGCGAGAGGAACAAAAAAGGTAAGGTTGCAAAGGAAGAATGACAAGCGAAGCCATTAGTTTTACTTGTCACCTGCGAACATTAACTAATAAATGTGATGAGCTTATAGATTAAAAATAAGGATCGGATCTGAAATTTTTTCGATCCAACTCTATGTAGTTTATTCATTTTCTAAACATGCGGAGGTTCGGGTCCTCCTTCTAGTATAAAAATGTTAACGAATAAATTTGTTAATGGCTAAAAGGTTGTATAAAGTGGTATATTCAAAAACAATTCAAATATACCCTTTGGTTTTGTAATAATTCATAAGCTATATTAAATCATAGTTCGTAAGTTCAAAAGACAGAATAGGTAAGTTCAATAGTCAATAGGCAAGTCCATAATTCATATATGCAAGTCCATAAGTCAATGAGAAAAATCGGCAAGTCATGTCCTTTTATTAAATCACAAATATGGTACAAAAGTGCAAATATGCAATTGATTAAGTCCTTATATGCAAAAGGCCATCTCATCCTTCTTCGTTGGGCATATACTGTTACAATAGTTCTCAACTCTTAAGAGAGCTCAGAAAAGTTATAATCTAAAAGTTAAGAGAGGGAAAGAAGTTAAAGACCCATTGCATGAGGAGGTACATCTTTATTTATATTGGTTGGAAGAAGATAGGCTTGCTTAAATTGGCGACGTGGGACTTTTGGTTCAATGGAGCATGTAGTGGAATGTGAAGGCCTTTCAAACTTTATGAAGGAAAACACACTAAATCCTCTTGAATTTGCTCTTGTAAAAAATTCCATTCTCCTTTCTTTACATGGCCTTCGACATGCTTTGGTATTGATGTTATGTCATGAAATGTTGCTTTGATTAATAGCTTATGGCATGCTTTTAGGCAATATCCTTTATGAACTTGATGGCATGTGTAGCAACTTGGCATCAAAATCCCTGACTTTGACGTGCTTTCTCATTGGCTTCGGCAAGGGTGTAAATCATGACTTCCATAACCTTTATGATGTTATGAGATAGGTTTGTTTGATGATAATAGAAGAATGTTGTTGCCTCTTTAGCATGAAGGGTCTTCAGTAGGCTCGACTTCGTGTCCTTGGCTTTGATAGTGTCAGTCCCGACATCATCTTCTTCATTGAATGACATCAATAAAAGGTTACTCCATGCATCAATGAAGGGCGACGTCGTCACTAGGAAGTGTTATATAGCACAGTATCCAAATTGATGATTCTCTATGTCGATTGGCACTTCTCATCAACTATTGGCTATGTTTAATTGAAGTGGCATCGATTGTCATCATACCTTCGTGGACGTTGACAATGTTCATTATCGATGTTGTAATGACAGATGGTGAAGGAACCCAGAAGTGGAGCGTTGGTATCAACCCATTCCTACGAGGCTCGGCATTTTCCTAGGTGCGATAGGAATTATAGTCAATGTTGATGACATGCAACATGGAAGAATGTCGACATAGTTGAGATGTTGCATTATTTACTTTGACATGATCCTATGGTCTTCGTTGTTGGCTCATCTTCATTCCTTTGGTGTTACTTACTTTAATATCATTTGACAATTTAATGTCGATATGACGTCTTCGACATTAACTGGGACTTTAATGCCAGCATTCATATTTAATGATACCTTAGCATCTAGGTTTTGAACCTCGACGTAAACCCGTAGTCTCGACATTGATTCCTTAGCTCACATCCTTTGAAAATTATAGGGATAACAATAATGTATCTACTTCCGCTCCAAGAATATTGCTCCCAACCTAACATGTCTTCTACTCAGTGCATCAGCGACTACATTCCCTTTTTCTAGAGTGTTGGAGATACTGAATCATATGAGGTCGAGAAATCAAACCATTATTGTTGTCGAAGATTGATATCCTTCCTAGAGAAAACGTACTTCAAATATTTTTGGTGTGTAAACTGCTCAAACCTTTCTCCTAGCAAATAGTGCCTCCACATCTCAAAACCAAAAAAATTGCCTCCAATTTCAAATCATGAGTCGGATAATTCCTTTCGTACAATTTCGGTTGTCAACTAGCATAGGCAACAACTTTCCCTTTCTGCATTAACAACGTACCCAATCCAATACCACAAGAATTGGTGTATACTTTCAACACTTCGTTTCCACTAGGAATGGTCAATAATGGTGCACACATCAACCTCTCTTTCAGACTCACAAATGCATGATCACTCTTCGCATCCCATACAAAAGTCAAATTCTTCTTCGTCAAATTGGTCAAAGGTACCACTACCTTCGAGAAGTCCTTTACGAAGCGTCTATAGTATCCTGCAAATCCATGGAAACTTCTCACATCTGTATCATTCTTTGACTGATTCCAACCTTGGATAGCTGGCACCTTCATAGGATCCACTACTATACCTTGTCCCGAAATGATGTGACACTAACATCTCATTCTTTATCTCCAAAAGTTACATTTAGAGAAATTCTGTGATGACTCTCCCTTTCGATAGATTGCTGAGGGAAAGAAAGAAAGAGGTAGAAGAAGAGAAAACAAAAAAAACAACAACATAATCTCACATTCGCAGAGGAACAAAATATAATAGATAGTAACTGATCTTTACACAAAAAGAATCTATATCTGTTTCATACATTACATCATCAGAGTACCTCAAAATCAACACAATTACTAGACAGTTATCTTATCCTACAAATTGAATACACAACATATACGACACAGTGGAATATACTTCAAGTACGTATGATACGTCTCGCCTTCCAGCTCGTCTCATAAGCTCCACAACATCCTATCCCGGATTTATAATACTGGGTCTGACCTGGAAATTATAATAAAATAACAACCAACTCAGTCTGGAAAACCAGCGTGAAAAAATAAACTCAATTTAATTATTATAATTTTCAAAATCCTTTGAAAATCATAGGTATCTCGTAAGACCACGCCACAAATAAACATGTCGGGTTTTTACCATACGATAAGCAAAACATTTCAAATGAAATCCTCTGATATTATGATTGTTTCTAAATACAAATACTTAAATCAAATAGCCGAAATTGTTACATTATTAAATTCCATCAAATACTAGGTTCTACAATCAAATCCGTAAAGGCACATAGGGAGAATGGATTTCCATAAATGGCAGGGCTACTGGGGTACCGCCCGCCACACTAGGTGGTCTAGATCGCCGTAGCGAGGATCCAACTTTGACCCTCTGCTACACAAGACCGGACTACCCCTTACTGGATATCTCGAATAAGATAACCTCGCGGTTGGGATCAGCAACCGCCCACACAGCCGAATAAAAAGGGACCTCTAGACATGGATGATCTTACCATAATTGGCTGCTAGCCACCAAGCCTTGTTGCATCTCTACTGTTTTAGCCATTCCTATTGATGAGGCTCAAGGTTCAGCATTACCTTTTTAGCACACATTTACTTAGAATGCTCATCGTCCTCTTGACGATGTTCTGATAGCATTCACTCATACAAGTCCATTCAGAGTTCGAACGGAACCGAAGGCACTACTCCTACTACATCCATTTTGGAATCATCCTCAGGATTACTAGCGATTAGCCCTTGCACCTTATTGCTCCATCTTCAACTCGAAGCTCTGTCTTCATCATGAAAACATACTCGTTGGATCGACGTGGTTTTCGGATCTTAAATCCGATCCCTGTCTCCTCAAAACAATGTTCGCTATTTCTCGGCAAACTCAACCCCGGTTCTTCAGGAATACTCAGACGAGAATAAGATCGGAGTTCACTTCCTAACCGTTTATGGACGGATTTCCTTAAACGTCCTAGAAGAACGAACGAGTTTATACATACAGTATAGCACCTCGAACGGTAACCGTACCATGTAATTATCATACCTCTTCTAGATATTCCAAAGTTATATTTGGGTCCAGATTTGATACTCGGTTATTTAACTATCAAATAAACAATCAATTCAACCAAATTATTTTATTTCCGCTAGAAAACGGCAAGTCTTATAAAAATTAGGTTTAATAAATTTATATCACTTTACCCAAAATTTTATATACTTAAAATATTTTAAATAAAACTACTTAAAACACTTTATTCAAAATGATAGTTATGAAAATCTATAAAATTTCCAAATACAACTTAAGCCAAAACTACTTTTTAAAATAAAGCTACTATATAAAATATAACTATTTAATAATTTTATTTTAATCATAATACCAATTTAATCCTTTTAAAATCATTACTACTATAATTAACTAAATAAATATTTACTTTAAAAAATTTAAAACAATTTAACAAAATAATTTCTCCAAAAACATTCTTTTTAAAAACAACTTTAAAACTTTAATTTATACTTAAATGCTACTTTGAAACATACTTGGCTTTTCAGGAAATACACTTCCATTTCAATATAGCCCATTTAATCCTTTATAAATCCTGCTCGATTTATCCCAGTTTAATTTACGCCCCAATCCCGTAAATTCTTTCAATACTTTAAAATAAAATCACTTTTATTTTTAAAACACATTTCCATCTCCTTATAATCACTTCCAAAAGTATATACTTAAATTATTTAAAATAAGGCTATTAAAATTACTTAAATAAAAATAATACTTAAGAAGTTCTATAAGAGTTTTCCAAGTAAACTTAGACCAAAATTTCCCTTTAAAATAAAGTTATTATATCAAATATATATATTTTAAAATTTCCTTTTAAAAATAATACTAATTTACTTTAAAAATAATTAGCCACCATAATTAACTTAAATAAATATTTACTTTTCACTTAAAAATAAAATAAATTTTCTAAAACATTCTTTTAAAACATTTTTTTAAAACTTTCTAATTTATATTTTAAAATCTTTTCTTTTTAAAAAAATATACTTAGTTTTTCAGGAAAAATATTCTTTTCCACTTTTAAAAATAAAATCACCTTTTTATTTTTAAATTGAATTACAACTTTTCTTATAAACTCCCACCGGAATCTATACTTCCAAATTTATCCACTGATAAATATTTCACCTTACTTATAAACCCAGTTTATAAATTTCCATTCCTCATTATCCTTTAAATCACAGTTTCCAAAAACCACTTAATTGATTTCAAATCGATTTACTGAGTTAAATTCCCTTTTTAAAATTTATCTCTTGATTTGTCCAAAAATCAATTCCAAAATCCATTAACACCCAATTCACCCTTTATTACGATTTAAAATCCCTATTTAAATCTGAAACATCATTTCCATTCTTTATTTCAAAACTCCCATTTTATTTTCCTTTTAAAGTCCCACCTTTATATATTTGATATCTTAAAATACGCGAATATATTCAGCCAACCATAGAAATCAATAACATCAATTGCAATATAATCCATCATAGATTATCAAATAAAAAATTTCACCGAATATGAAAATAATTTAAATATTTTGAGGAATCCAGTTGGATCCCTCCAACCTGTTTCATTGCATCCACAGGTATTAGCACAATATAAATACCAATTCCACTTCGAGATCGAATATCGCGGTATATAAGGTCATTCGCTATTATGCGAGGCGCATAGGGTCTCATCCGCTATATAATGAGGGGATATAAATCACTCCAATATATATATATATAGACATACTACTATACATAATATCGTATCTAAACTGATAATAATACTCACTTTCAACCAATCAATCAACAATTTAAATTCTATCTATTTAAATTTGAATGATTATCCAGATGTGAGTGAGATTAACTCACCTTGAATTTCATCGAGCGTTCTAATTTTGAATTAAATCGAGCGCCTTTGATTTAATCTAAAATTTTCACGAGCTCCGAATGACTCAGATCTACACCACAGCGTAGATTCCCTCGCTGCGATTCCGGCGCTTCTTGTTTCGTCAATTTATGATAATGCATGCAACAGTTATAAATTTACGAAGTTTGATTATATTTTTAAACAGTTTCATTTATTAATTTTTATAACCTATAAGCAAAGGCCGTTAGATCTACAACTCAAAATCAAGGCCGCTCTCTCTCTTCCCTCATGAAGGAACACAGAAGAACTCGAGCAACCTAGCATCGCTACCCCAAACTCGTCGTCAACCACCATAGCCCGACCGGAAGTTGATCAACTTCAACCAGAACATGCGCCTACACCCCTCTGACCCCCATGCCAAGTGCGACGTCACCCAGCGCCATCGTTGCCTCGATATCTGCACACAAACGCGTAACGAACTCTGCTACAAATTTCCTCCGACATAGACTTATATACGATCACCACCATTCAACATGTAGAGCTTGCAAAGCTCTATACCTTTCGTATTGAACATTCAAGATAATACAGCTTAGATCGACCAGAAATTGGAGAAGGGGAGGATGGATTCACGGCCATTAAAAATATAGGTGGTGGCTGGAAGAAACCTAGGGTTTCTGTTAGCCCATATATATAATAATTTATATATTATTTTATTATTATTCTCAAATTTAACCGCTTATTCGAATGAACTCCAAACAACACATGCCGCCTGGAATTTATAACGTTTTACCTATATTCCAGACATAATGGAACGTGTTCGGAAGCTAATTCAATCATATGTGGACGATAGCCTTTTGAATCGATTCAAAATATTAAATTTTCAATTTTTATTTCAACGTGTTTCTCACCGTATGAACAAACGGTAACTCCAAACGCTACGAAATTTGAAAATCGATAATAATACACTATTACGGATCCAATGGAACTAGTTTCGTCGAATTCCGAGACTGTGCCTCGGAAGGCTATTTTAACTCGTCGATTAAATCAGGCGATTGTCAAAACCGTTGAAATCATTCAAAACTTTACTTTTAAAACTTTACTAATTTAATTATAATTCATATAGAATTTATATTCACATTAGAAATCATTCCAACTCATTTTAAATCAAAATCTGATTATTCGCATTATCACTATATATGAAATTCCATTAATAAATTAATATAAATATTCCAGTTTTAGCTTATCAACTTTTGATTCCATCCAAAAGTCTAATACTATAATTCAACTCCAACTAGACTTTTAAATAAATTTTAGAAACCTTTTCCATATCTATATACACCCAAATCCACAAATCATTCCAATTTTCAAGTATCACATTATTGTGATCCAAATCCAATTAAATCACCATTCAAAAACTATAACTCATTTTATTGATCCAACCGAAGTCTCCATATTTCAAAATCAATTAACATTCTACACTCAACATTTAAAATAAATTAAATGTTCAAAATTAACGACCAAATTTTCCGGGTTGTTACATTCCTCCCCCCTTATCAAAATTTCGTCCCCGAAATTTGCTAAGGTAGGAAAAAATGCTCTTAAACCCATTAACTTACCCAAAAATCCACTTAATTAAAACTTAAGTTCACTTCTCAAAAACCATTTAGTTTAATCCAAACAATTTTTTTTCATTTCTAACTCAAACATTTTAATATCTAACATCGTTCCCAAAATCAACTTTCTAGTTATCAAAATTTTTAAAATTTTCAAAAATTTTCGAACTCCTAAAATTTTCGAACTCCTAAAATTTTCAAAAAATTTTGACAGCTTGTCCTTTGAATAGAGAGCCTTTTGCAATTTCACAAGAGATATAAATATATATACATCGACCCACACGATCGGAAAAAAAAACACATAACAATATATTATCATTTCTTAACTTTTATTGCATAGGCGTACCTCACACTAGCGTTTTATAAGCGAGCGGCAAATTTATTATGCATTCACGTGCTCCAAACTCTATCTGATTGCCTCCCGTATCTGTACTTTCTCAAAAAAGCACATAAGTTCCACTAATATGAAATTTTTAACAACATTCCATTTACTTACTAGCCAACACATCAATTACGTAGCCCAAACAAATAAACTTCAAAATCCAACATGTTACCTATATATTATAAACATTCACAAAATTTCAACTCTATTTTAGTTTTCTCCACAAATTCATATATCATTTTACTCCACTTAAAATGATTTACAACCAAGTTCACTATATTCAATTCATCTTTGCACCAACTTATCTCATATTCATATCAAATTGATTTATATGCCTTACTTTGCATAATTTCGTCTTTCCCAATTTCAAATTAATTAATTTGCATCACATACATAATTCATTTCCATTTATATGAAAATCTACTTAATTGAATTTTAATCTACTCCAATTGATTCAAAACCAATTTTATTTCTTTTAATTCATTTACTTCGTTTACAACAAAATGACTTATTTTCTATGCAAGTTTGTTGTCATTGAAGCAAATAACAATTTCTTAAGCTTATAACCATTTTAAATTAATTCTGACTCAATATATACTAATTTTATTCCATTCTGAATTATTTACACCTATATATTCTCATTTCCATTCAAAACCATTCCAAAAGCTCGACACCAATCATTTCACAACTTACTTAAGTTATTTCAACTCCTTAATAACTCCATTTCTTCTTGCTTCAATTCTATTCCATTATAATTTAATTCTTGTCTAATCAAATGCCAATTTGTTTTCTAATTTTAGTTCACTTCCAATCTTAAATCAACATTTGACTTTTATTTCATTTACCAAGATATCAAGCAAATTTTTACTTTGGGTTTTACTTTCTTTTCAATTTTATTCAAGCTCAACTAAATTTTATTTAACCAACTTAAATCCACTCCGTTAAATAAGAATTTAATTCCATTCAATATTATTTATAGCTCATCTGAATTTGGATTTCAATTCAATCCAAATTCAACTCAAATTCATTTAATTTAAGTTAAATTCAATTCAATCCAATTTAAATCTTTATTTCCTAATTTATAAGTTAAAAAACTTATTTACTTACTTAAGTCCATTCACATTTTATATTTTACTTTATCTTATTTCAATTCACATTTTATTTAGAATTCAATTTTTAAACTTTCCATTCTTTTTACCATAACACTCAATCATTTTATTTAAGTTTTACAGTTCCATTTCTCTATAAACAAGTTCACAATTTATTTACTTAAAATCTTTATATTCATCATTTAAATTATTTATTTTACTTAAATACTCAAGTATATTCATTCCATTCACTAATTGTAACTGTGCTAATTTAATTATTCTATCTTTCCACTTAATATCCAATTCTATTCAAATCCAATTATATTTTATTTAACTTATCTTAAGTTAAATTCCAATATATCTTATCCACTTTGATTTACTCAGATTAAATTTTAGTTTCCATGATTTAAAATATTCAATTTCCTTCTTATTTATATCAACTTCACTTTATAAATTAATTACCGATTCCTTTTGGCTTTTCACATCACTTAAATAGAATTCCTAGAATTCAATTACTCAGTTTTATTTCAAAACCATTTTGAAATCCTAAATAAAACATACCCACTTAGTATATCAAATTATACCTCCAGATTTTTCAAAACAACTTGGTTTTACCAAAATAATTTCCCTTTTGAAATTTCTAAAACAAACTTGTTCATCAAACAAGTCTAAACAAATAATTATACTAAACCATCTAGTAGCAATCCATCACTTAGAAACTCAAAAATGAATACCGATGATGTGGCCATCATCATCAGGATTATTTTCCAGCGACTGAAGTGAGTTCAGTACTTCCTTACTTCTAAGAAAACCATTTTTAAATAATTTCCATTTAAGAATATTTCCAATATAATATCCCATTATTTCCTCCAAACACTTTGGAAAATATTTCAAAATTTTCCAAGATTTGAGAATTTTCACATTTGGTCCAAATTCATTTAAAACACTTTCCTAAATTTCTGGGATTTAAATTCCGGTTTAAAACAAATTTTAGTTATACTCCCTTGTATAAATCATACTTATATAATTCTATTCGGTTGCAAATATAGACCATTTCAAATTTTAGATTCTTATTTGATTATAGTATTAACAACCAAACATCCAAATATATACAATTATTTTATAAAATTATTTCTTTTATATCAAAATATAATTTTGGGTAAACTTATTTCATTCACCCACTTTAAAAACAATACTATGTCAGTTTATTTTGTTTAAGAGTTTAGAAACCCCTATCGATACGGTTGTACTTTCTGTACCGACCGGAATTCGTAAACACTCAACCGATAAGTCAACACAATATAAAAACAGTTCTATATTCACTAACAATTACACGCTCGTAGTTATTAATACACTCAACTCATTCTAGAGTATTGTTGACTCTATCATTAATGAGTAATTCCCACTAGAGCCAAGGTTATCGCCAATCTAAGCTCTGATACCATTGTGACGACCCACCCTTTTGACAAATTGCTGAGACAAAGAAAGAAAGAGGTAGAATAAGAGAAAAAAACAACATCAGAATCTCAAATTCGTAGTGGAACAAAATATAATATATAGTAACCAATCTTTACACAAAAAGAATCTATATCTGTTTTATACAATACATCATCAAAGTACCTCAAAATCAAAACAATTACTGGACAGTTATCTTATCTTGTCCCACAAACTGAATACACAGCATATACAGCACAGCGGAATATACATCAAACACATATAATACGTCTCGCCATCTAGCTCGTCTCCTGAGCTTCACAGCATCCTATCCCGCATTTATAATACTCGGTATGACCCGAGCATTATAATAAAAGAACACTCAAGTTAGTCTGGAAAACCAGCGTGAATAAAATATATTCAATTTAATTACTACAGTTTTCAAAATCCTTTGAAAATCAAAGGTATCTCGTAAGACCACACCATAAATAAACATGTCGGGTCTTTACCTTACGATAACCAAAACATTTCTTATAAAATCCTCTGATATTATAATAGTGTCTAAATACAAATACTTAAATCAAATAGCCAAAATTGTTACACTATTAAATTCCAGCGAATACTAGGTTCTACAATCAAATCCGTAAAGGCACGTAGGGAGAACGGATTTCCATCAATGGCAGGGCTACTGGGTATCGCCCGCCATAGTACGTGGTCTAGACCACCGTACCGAGGATCCACCTTTGATCCCCTTCTACATAAGACTGGACTACCCCTTATTGGATAGCTCGAATAAGATCACCCCACAGTTGGGATCAGCAACCGCCCACACAGCCGAATAAAAAGGGACCTCTAGACAGGGATGATCTTACCCTAATTGGTTGCTAGCCACTTAGCCTTGCTGCATCTCCCCCGTTTTAGCCATTCCCGGTTGATGAGGGTCGAGGCTCAGTGTTACCTTTTTAGCGCACATTTACTTAGAATGCTCATCGTCTTCGTGACGATGTTCTGATAGCATTCATCCATACAAGTCTGTTCCGGGTTCGAACCGAACCGAAGGCACTACTCATACTACATCCATTTTGGAATCACCCTCAGGATTAGTAGCGATTAGCCCCTGCACCTCACTGCTCCATCTTCAACTCTGAGCTCTTGTCTTCATCACGAAAACGTACTCGTTGGATCGAAATGGTTTTCGGATCTCAAATCTGATCTGGTCTCTTCAACATTCGCTATTTCCCGGTAAACTCAACTCCAATTCTTTAGGAATACTCAAACGAGAATAAGATCGGAGTTCACCTCCTAACCGTTTTTGGATGGATTTCCTTGTAACCGTCCTAGAAGAATGAACGAGTTTATACGTACAGTATAGTACCTCGAATGGTAAACGTACCATATAATTCTCATACCTCTTCTAGATATTCCAAAGTTATATATGGGTCCAGATTTGATAGTCGGTTATTTAACTATCAAATAAACAATCAATTTTTCCACCAGAAAACTCCAAGTCTTATAAAGAATTTGATTTAATAAATTTAAATCACTTTAACCAAAATTTTGTATACTTAAAATATTTTAAATAAAACTACTTAAAACACTTTATTCAAAATGATAGTTATGAAAATCTATAAAATTTCCAAATACAACTTAGGCCAAAACTACTTTTTAAAATAAAGCTACTCTATAAAATACGACTAATAAAATTTTTCTATTTTAATCGTAATACCAATTTAATCCTTTTAAAATCATTACTTCTATAACTAACTAAATAAATATTTACTTTAAAATTTTTAAAACAATTTAAGAAAATAATTTCTCCAAAAACATTCTTTTTAAAACCAACTTTCAAACTTAAATTATATTTAAAAGCTACTTTGAAACATACTTGGCTTTCCAGGAAATACACTTCCATTTCAATATAGCCCATCTAATCCTTTATAAATCCTGCTCGATTTATCCCAATTTAATTTTCGCCCTAATCCCGTAAATTCTTTCAATACTTTAAAATAAAATCACTTTTATTTTTAAAACACATTTCCATCTCCTTATAATCACTTCCAAAAATATATAATTAAATTATTTAAAATATGGCTACTAAAATTACTTAAATAAAAATAATACTTAAGAAGTTCTATAAGAGTTTTCCAAGTGAACTTAGACCAAAGTTTCCCTTTAAAATAAAGTTATTATATCAAATATTTATGTTAAAATTTCCTTTTAAAAATAATACTAATTTACTTTAAAAATAATTAACCACCATAATTAACTTAAATAAATATTTACTTTTCACTTAAAAATAATTTAAAATAAATTTTCTAAAACATTCTTTTAAAACATTTTTTTTTAACTTTCTAATTTATATTTTGAAATCTTTTCTTTTTTAAAAAATATACTTAGTTTTTCAAGAAAATATTCTTTCCAACTTTTAAAAATAAAATCATCTTTTGATTTTTAAAATGAATTACAACTTTTCTTATAAACTACCACCAGAATCTAAACTTCCAAATTTATCCACTGATAAATATTTCACCTTATTTATAAACCCAGTTTATAAATTTCCATTCCTCATTATCCTTTAAATTAAGTTACCAAAAACCACTTAATCGATTTCAAATCGATTTATTGAGTTAAATTCCCTTTTTAAAATTTATCTCTTGATTTATCCAAAATCAATTCCAAAATCCATTAACACCAAATTCACCCTTTATTACGATTTAAAATCCTTATTTAAATATGAAACATCAATTCCATTATTTCAAAACTCCCATTTTATTTTCCTTTTAAAATCCCACCTTCTTATATTTGATATTTAAAAATACGCAAATATATTCAGCCAATAATAGAAATCAATAACATCAATTCCAATATAATCCATCACAGATTATCAAATAAAACATATAACTGAATATGAAAATAATTTAAATATTTTGAGGAATCCAGTTAGATCCCTCCCACCTGTTTCCTGCATCCACAGATGTTAGCACAATATAAATACCAATTCCACTTCGAGATGGGATATCGGGGTATATAGGGTCATCCGCTATTATGCGGAGCACATAGGGTCTCATCCGCTATATAATACAGGGATATCAATCACTCCAATATATATACATATATATACCACTCTATATAGTATCATATCTAAACTGATAATAATATTCACATTCAACCAATCAATCAATAATTTAAATTCTAGCTATTCAAATTTAACTTATTATCCAGATGTGAGTGAGATTAACTCACCTTGAATTTCCTCGAGCGTTCTAATTTTAAATTAAATATGTGCATTCGATTTAATCTAAAATTTTCACGAGCTCCAAATGACTCCAGATCTGCATCGCAGCGTAGATCCCGTCGCTGCGATTCTGGCGCTTCTTGCTTCGTCAAATTATGATAATGCATGCAACGATTATGAATTTGCGAAGTTTGAATAATTTTTTAAAAAATTTCATTTATTAATTTTTATAACCTATAAGCAAAGGCATTAGACCTGCAACTCAAAATCAGGGCCACTCTCTCTATCTTCCCTCACGAACGAACATAGAAGAACTCGAGCAACCCAGCATCACAACCCCAAACTGGTCATCAACCACCATAGCTCGACCGGAAGTTGATCAACTTCAACCAGAACACGCGCCTACACCCCTCTGACCCCCGTGCGAAGTGCGACGTTAACCAGCGCCATCGTTGCCTTGATATCTGCACACAAATGTGTGACGAACGCTGCCACAAATCTCCTCCCACATAGCCTTATATACGATCCCTACCGTTCAATATGTAGAGCTTGCAAAGCTCTACGTCTTTCGTGTTGAACATTCAAGATAATACTGCTTAGTTCGACCAGAAATAAGAGGAGGAGGATGTATTCACGGCCATTAAAAATATAGGCGACGGCTAGAAGAAACCTAGGGTTTTTGTTCGCCCATATATATAATAATTTATATATTATTTTATTATTATTCTCAAATTTAACTGCTTATTCGAACGAACTCCAAACAACACATGCAGCCTGGCGTTTATAATTTTTTACCCATATTTCGAATACATTGGAACGTGTTTCAGAAGATAATTCAATCATATGTGGAAGATAGCTTTTTGAATCGATTTAAAATATTGAATTTTCAATTTTAATTTCAACACGTTTCTCACCCGCACGAACAAATGGTAACTCCAAATGCTATGAAATTTGAAATCCGATAATAATACACTTTATGGATCTAATGGAACAGTTTACTCGAATTCCAAGATTGTGCCTCGGAAGGCTATTTTAACTCGTCGATTAAACCGGGTGATTTTCAAAATCGTCGAAAATCATTTAAAACTTCATCTTTAAAACTTTACTAACTTAATTATAATTCATATAGAATTTATATTCACATTAGAAATCATTCCAATTTGTTTCAAATCAAAATCTGATTATTTGCATTATCACTATATATCAAATTTCATTATTAAATTAATATAAATATTCCAATTTTAGCTTATCGACTTTTAATTCCATCCAAAAGTCTAATACTATAATTCAACTCCAACTATACTTTTAAATAAATTTTAGAAACCGTTTCCATATCTATATACACCCAAATCCACAAATTATTCCAATTTTCAAATATCACATTTTTGTGATCCAAATGCAATTAAATTTCCATTTCCAAAAATTATAACTCATTTTACTGACTAAACCCAAATCTCCATATTTCAAATTCAATTAACAATTCAAATTCAACATTTAAAATAAATAAAATGTTCAAAATTAACGACCAAATTTTCCTAATTGTTACAACTTCACTCTTAACTTATGCTTCCTCGATTTCTCTAGTACAATCCTCAAGTGCATCTTGTGCTCCTTTTTGGTTCTGGGGTAGATCAGATTATCATTCACGTACATAAGCACGAACTTATTCAGTTGGTCTTTGAAAACCCGATTCATAAGATCCATAAAGTATATAGGAGCATTGGTTAACCCGAATGGTATCGCAACCACTCATAAAATCCTGATGGTTTTTGAAACGTAGTAATAGCCGCACTCTCCTTCACTACTCTAAGCTGGTGAAATCCCTTCGTCAAATCCATTTGAGAGAACACCTTTGCACCATTAGGTTGATCGAATAAGTCATTAATGTATGGGATTGGATGCTTTTCTTCTCCGTCACTTAATTCAGCTCGTGATAGTCCACACATAACCTCAAAGGGCCATCCACCTTTATTGCGAATACTATAGGTGTGCCCTATTCAGATATGCTCCTTCGAATGAACCCTTTTCTCAATAGGTCATTCATTTGCACCTCCAATTTGTTCTGCTCTTTGGGTGCCATACGCCTCAAAGGCATAACTATCAGTATGCCTTCCTTCACCAAGTCTATTTGAAACTCGATCTACCTATTCAGCGGCAATTTAGTCACTTCCTCGAAGGCATCCATATTCCCTCGTGATAGCCACTGACGACAATCCATCTTGTGGAACCTTAAGTAAATATGGAAAGTTAACCATCACCCCATCCTTTGGTATAAAGCCAATCATAACTGTCCGCACATCCACATCTCTGATTATCCCAAGTAACTTCTTGTAATCCATAATCATTGCATACTTCCTAAGCCAGTCAACTCCCAAGACAATCACGAACCTAACGAAATTCAAAATGACGCAATCACGAACAAAAAAGCATCCGCGACATGATGACACTAGGCCACGACAAACCATGCAAAGACTAGTAGAGCCCCCAACGGGGTTTGTATCGACTAGGGGTCGGTCTGCTATCTCAGGCCTTATTCCCAATCTATCTACCAAGTGACTTGAATAACGACCCCCTTTCGCATCTCCTTCACTGAGGGAGCACTCAACAAAGTCGGGACTGCGTCCAAACCATGCACCTTCATAGCCTGCTTATCCTTCATCAATTCCAGGAATTCCTTCTTTAAACCTTGCCTTAAACCGTTCCCAACTGAACTGCTCTTCAGTTCTAGCAGTAATCATGATGTTCTACCAATTCCTAGCCCACCTCTAAAGTTGTCTAGAAGCCAACTTTTTCTTCATAGCATCATCCACTTCCATATCACTATAGATGCACTCACAAGTCTCAATCCAATCTTGCACTTCTTTGGGTAAATCCGTACCACAAAATGGTTCCTCCCAAAGTAGGGTAAACTTTGCTCAACTTAGCGAAGTCATCCCTAGGCGCTTGCATGGGAGTACCTCCACCAATAGCCATACTAGGAGCGTTCCTCATCATCGTCGCCATCATAGCATTGAACATAGCCTGAAAATCAGGCATAACAACTCCTGATCCTGCTTCTTCTTTAACTCATGAAATAGATCTTACAGTATTCCTTATATGCTGGATCGTTCTTATCTGTAATAAGAATGATAAGTCTCTCATAAAGAAAACTGTACCTATGGCCCTCATGTGGACGCGACTTATACTATATAATACATTACTATCTTGTTTTCAAAGCCAAACTTATAACTAGTACTAACTCTATCATATGTATACACATACACACACTCGATCTAATCTAAAGCGACAACACATTCCCTATCTCTACTGGATCATTGTATTAACTCCAATTAATCGTGTAACCAAAGCTCCGATACCAAATGTGACAACCGCCTTATACCACCGGCACCAATAATCTATAAATAGTGCGTTGTCCTTACCAAATTAATATAGGAAGATCATCATGTTTGAAATAAACCGGTATAACATATAACCCGTCATATCTCACAGTGCATGGACAAAATATAATATCAAAGATATAACCGAAGAGACAATAACAACTAACTAAACAAATCATCATCAGAGCAATAGATCCACAAAGTTATACATCAAATGTAGTAGAGTTTCACAACAAAAGTAAACTCAAATGAACCGTTTCAATGAATACAAATAAGAAATCATTGTCATTGGCTCCACATCGTTGCTCAATGGAAAAGCATAGAAATCCATATAAGTATAAAATACGAGATAGCTCCATCTAGCTTGTCCTCCGAACATCTGCCGCGTCACTTAGGGCTTTTATCTAGTCTACTCATTTAATAGTACCCAAGATAATATGAAGCAAAGCACAAAACCATGGATCAGAAAAAGTCTGGTGTGAGTGGTAAATGAGTTTTAAAAATACTGTACAGGTAAATATGGTATGGCACAAGAGTATACAAACCATACCCGACCCGTCTGTGCAACCAAATAGTAAGCATATAACATGGTAATATGTGACTATATATTATCTTAAAATCATGCCACAAACCAAATAAAGGATATTAGTCTTCAAAGTATTCCTATCTCCAATACGTACTTCCTTGATACCTTTGACTGATAGCATGCTAAAGAAAAGAACCAAAGCATCTATATCATCCATCAACAATCTTAACTATCATTCCTTAAGCTCTGAATATATTATAGCTCATATGGCCCCAAGCCACGAACTAACGGAAATCCCAGTTCACTGTTGTACTCTCGTACTCATAGCCTAAAGCTGAATATGTGTCTCATAACCCAAAGCTAAACACTAGACCCGGAGCCATGGGTCCAAGGTATACAGGTCCCTCAACTGACCCAAGGGCATCCCCACTTACAATAACCCGGCTTCGAGTACAACTGAAAACTCCCCGAACATCAATGATTCCTTAGCACATATACCCAAGCTAATCTTTACACTTTTTTGGATACAGAGCCCTTCTTACTCAATCCCATTTCTGTTATTCACGAGGGACCATTGCATATTCCATGATCAAAAGGCTCCCTCCTTTATGAGCCGCCATAAAACACAACCCAACATCCGAATACCATAGCTTTTTTTATCATGCTCTTATATCGTCGTCCAACCTGGTAAAAACGAGCCAACTTTTCTAGCATGATGTATAAAACCTCAACAATAGTCCCTAGAAGTATCAACCTCACATCAAGCACTATGATAACTCGATGTCGCGTTATAGGTACAACTTAGCAAAGTATAACTCAGTGCCTAGTTATACACTTGGCTAACAAATATCTAATTTCTCTTTCGTATCTCTAGTACTCCCCTTGCAGTGCCTTAGATCCCAACTAATCCATCCTTGATAATTTGCCATTCAATCCAAACCTCCTTCTTCTAGTTCTTGAAATAATTCAGTGGTATATTCAAACCTTAGCCAAATCTCTTGCATCTTTGATATAGAACACCTCATGTAGCCATGTTCCATCCATCCATGCCGACCACAGACTCATAGCCTCCTTCCCCATAACTCAATGCTGATTTATAGGCATAACTAGTCGCCAACCTAAGTTGATTACTCGTCATAAACTTAAGCACTTAGCTAATCTTCAAGAACCTTGCCATAGACAACCTCTATTAGCCAGAGCCTTCCAAGCCATCAAATCAGCCATCAATCACGAGCTACCACCATAAGTGGAGCCTAACCTATCTCCTTAACTCGATACTTACTTATCACTTTGCATCAAATCGAGGTGCGAGTTATTTAATTGCCTTCTACCATGCTTCAGAGCCTGTTCACCAAGTTTCGTCCAATTACGATCTACTTTGCCTCCGATTTACCAAATTCTCCAACCTAACTATCTAAGCAATCACAACACTAGCAAAAAACATCAAGCCACATCATCCAAGCATAGAATAATAAGCAATTTTGTCCAATCAAACTTGCAATCCATCGAAATACTAAAATCCAAATTCCTAATGTATATCTACATATAACATGAATATATGAACAAAAATCAAGGTGATTTCTAATCAGTATATATCATATGCATGGCTTAACAATCATTAAAGTGAGAATAGGTTTTTATGGCCAAAATCAATTCAAAACATGTTAAATCTTATAATTCTACAATGTAAACATGCGTATAACACAGTGTGAAGGTATTAATCGCTCACCAGTTACCAAATCCAACCAATTCATATGTAGATCTAACCTGGATAGGGAAGGAATGCACTCCAAATAAAGCCAATCAATGATCTCTAGCTTTTAAGTGAGGATCTAATTTCTAATCCATAATCTAGTTTGATTTAGAAAGTAAATCGAGTTTATTTGGGATGAAATTAGGATGGATCTAGGGCAAATTAGGGTTTGGATCTGATTTAGAATAAGGGGGAAAATATTTAATTTGACTCTCCAGCCCTCTATTTATAGTATTCTCTAATTAGACTAATGGGCTCGCTAATAGGCTTAATTAATTACACACTAATCTTGGCCAATAGCTTTAAAACTTAAAATAGGCATAACTTTCTAACCCTAAGTCTTTTTTTCTAGTATGACCACTCTACGGAATGGTAATCATCAATCCGAAGCAATCGAATTAGTTTAAGATCCTAATTCGACTCTTATAAAAAGTTATAGCCCAAAAAAGATTTTTAGGGTCAAAATGGTCGCATAGAAATTCTGAAAAAATTAAGATGTGTAAAATGTCCCTAAGAGTCATATCATAAAATTATCGTATTATATGACCTCTTACAAATAAAATAAAAATATTTTAAGATCCTTCGATTTATCAAATATGGGTCATTACAATCGATCTAAGATGACCCATGGTCGACCAATACCGTTCGACCTTGACATCTCCAGAGTTGACCTAGATATGCTATTATTATTATTTTTCTTATTTTTTAACATTCAAATGACTGTAGCTTCTTTGCATTAATTTTAATTTTGAAGTGTTATATTTGAAAATCATCCTAAAATTGCTACAAAAGCAACGATGCAAGTTTTCGTAACCCAAATTCAAAAGCCTTTGGAATTTTCTTTTAAGACCTTTTTTTATTTTATTTTAATTTCCTTATTAAATTCCATTTAATTTCTTATTAAATTCTTGTTAAATTTAGGTAAATTTCGAGGTATTACGTTCCACCTATAAGGATTTCGTCTCGAAATTATTAAGGACGAGAAAATGTAACTTATACATATGCAACCAATAACCACAACCATCTACTCATCCATCATCTACGACAATCATTATCTTTAGAAATTTCTAATGCAATATGTACAAATATATGCAATGTGAAATTGAAGCAACCCTCCCTAATGTGTCATATTTTTTTGATTGACTCAATTTATTCTAAGCTAAATTCAGGGTTGCTTTCTTTCACAGACCAACTATTCTCTTCCTTTTATTATATATTTTTTTGTAATTTATTTCCCAAGATCCAAACTGATCAATATATAAATATTGATATACTTCTTAGTAAAAGCTATTTGTATGTTCATATAAACACCCAAATTATTTTTAGTTCTAATATCAGAGTTTTGTTGTTTTTATTTTGAAAAGAATAACTCAGTTTATTTTATACTAAAAATAAACCAAGTTTAGCCACAGTATAGAGGATTGGGAAGATCCTCTCCTATTTGAATCTTTGTACAAATTTATTAACAAATTCTAATTTTTTTGCTTGTGTCTAGCATTTATATGTTTAATTAGATATGAGAATTAACTCATAGCTTTTAACTTATTCAAAGTTTTGCTTTCCAAATAGCCTATCTGGTGGGTTGTGCATGCTTCTGTGCACCTGTGTGCACATAATCATGTACAGTTGCTATCCGCTTCACCTTAATCTTCAGGTGGACTAATTTGTTTAGGTAAGATTCCTAGATTATCTGGTTATAATCTACAAGTTTTATTTATTCATATAGTCCTCAAACACATTTAAATCTGGGTTCATATTTCTTGTTTTTTTTCCATTCAGGTCTGCCAATGGGTTCCTCCTACTTTATAATTCTTACAGTTATTATATGAATAGGTTCTAGTCTCAAAAACAATCTAATACATAAGCATACATTACTGGTTCACATATACTTCAGATCCATTACCAAACTCATCACTTGATTCATAAAAAGTCTGCATGCTTACAGGTTATAATATAAAACTAAACACCTTTATCTTTTTCCTACTGAAAATAGTTCCATCCCATAAAAATCATCTTAAGCCATTCACTACATCACAGTCAAACTTTTAGCACAATTCAAACATCATTACACAAAATCTTTCAACTAAAATAAAACATAAGAAACATTCCTCTACAAAAGTCCTAGCTTAGTAATTAGCAATTTTCTTCTTAGTATCATGCTTCTGCTCCTTATTACTTAACTTCCTCCTTTCCTGCAGACATCATATGACCTGCTCCACCATGCAAGTGAAGCACCCATTTGATGCAAGCAACAAACAGGTCAGACTAAAGTCTGGTGCAAGTAAAATCATTTGACAATGCATGAAGACTAATAAAATAGGTTTCATAGTACCCTTTCTATTTTCAAAGGTTAAGGGTTTCACTTAAGTTGTTAAGCTACTTTCTCATGCTCAAATTGTTAAGTGTTACAACAGTAGTAAGTGTTATGCACTGTTAACATTATCATGTGTGAATTCTTAGGCTAATTGATTAACAGGAACTTTCAATTCAGTAATCATAATAGTCACCATAATCTACTACAGGCATACTCAAACATGAACAAATAACAACATCCATAACATTGAACTAAAGTACCAAAACTGAGTCTGCATAGCAGGACTCCGCATACTTCTAGCATGTTTACTCTTGCATGTATGTTCATTTGATGTCATTTTAAGGGTCCAATATCACATTTATGGTTGCATTGGTGCTCACTGCCTGGAACTGCTACTTAGTTCCCAGTGCACTACAAGCTATTTGGACACAAACATGCCATGTGCAAACTCACACCCCCACCTTGATGCAAGCCAACCACTATGTCATACCCACTTCCCTCTTACCCAACCTAATAGAGGTGACCCATATCCTTAGTTTAATTACTAAACTCTTTCGTATGACCCAGTATTATCAATGCAGTGTCATGCTTAAGACTGATATATACCTAATCAATGCATTCTAGCAGTTTTTATACATTCATCCACTCATATATTCAACAATCAATCATACTTGTACATCTTTTCAAGTCAGTTTCATTTAGAGATATATCTTTGGTTAAAGCACAGATTAGATCATTTTCAGTGAATGAAATACTGCTAAGGTTTTTTTCTTCAGAAATAATGTTCTCACAATCAATCCACACATTAAAGTGCGTTTGCTTGTTACTCAACCTTATTTCCAGAGAACAATCAATGGTGGATTAAGACTCAGCACATGGAGATCCCATTGCACCCTAGTCCATATTTTCAGTTACAAGGCATAAGCCAGAGAACCTCTTTCTCTTACTGCCTTGCACCCTACACTTCCTATTAATTCATGCTTCGACTAAAATATTTATCAAGTTCACAACCATATAAATACATCAGTCATTAAATTATAATGTATAAACAAGCATAGATTAAGTATCAACTAATCAACACCGGTCACATAATCTCAGAAATAACAGAAGATTGTTAAACTAAAAATGCAAGTAAAACATTAATCAGAAGTTAAAATAAACCAAAGGTTAAATGGCTTCCTTTTCATAGGTCTTAATGCCTTTCCAAGTGAGGGTTTACTCACCAAGGTTCTCCTTCCCAAATTTTGATTCAATTCTGCCATTGATTTCCTAACTGTTGTGTGTCTTCTATTTTATTTTCCTATATTTTTATTTTCTGGTTCTAATATGTAACCATAGCAGATAATGATGTATATAGTGGAGTTTCTAGGGTTTTAGGGCTAGATAAGTAATTTATTTCATCAGAAATCCTATCACCATTTCTGGTCTCACCCAACTGTTCACCCTATCCACTTTCCTTTCCCAACATTTCTCCCGTTTTCCTTGTCTTGACCACTTTTGGCAATTTCTCCTCACACATTATATGCATGACTTTGGCTCAGGTATAACTTGTCTTTCTGGTTTTTAATCATGCATATAAGCCTATTTATATAACCAGCTATGTGTGTGTATCTACCAAATGTTATGCATATATGTTCATGTGTATTTATATTATTTTTTAATGCATATTACTTATGTGTCTAACTGAATGTGTGCGTGAATTAAATATTTTACACACCCTATATTCATGCATTTTTTCCTATCCACACCAGCACCATGCTCATACTTAGTCTCATGAAGTTAGGACCAAAACTGCCTAAATTGCTATTGCATTATTATTTGCTTTATCATATTGCATCATCAATTTACTTTACATATCATATTGTAAGCTTAGCTATGATTGGACTCATTTACCTTACATTTACTTACAGGGCCTTTGTTTACTAACTTACCTTGCTCAGGTAATAGGTTAGAACAGTATGCATAGGCACAAGGGCCTACATTCTTATTTACACACAAGCTTTTCCAGAAAATGGTATTTATATATTATTATATATTTTTTTGTATTTAAAGTATTTAAATTTTTATATGCTTGCCTAACTAGGGATGTCACATACACCCCTCCTTTAAGAAATTGTGTCCCCCAATTTAACACTTCCTACTATGTTAGTCAAGTGTCAAAAATCAAACATGAACACACATTCTTATTTCAACCAAAGCATGTATGCACAAGCATATTCAACTCTGAACATCATGTTTAACTAAGTAAATTCAAGCATGAAAAAAATAAAATACCTTTACCTTAATTGTCAGTTGCAAATAGTTGAGGGTATTGGACTTTTATCTTGTCTTCAACCTCCCATGTACAATCATTAGGGTCTAAACTCCACTGTACTTTTACCAGTTTAATTATTTTGTTCCCCAATTTCTTATCTTCTTTGGCTACAACGCCTACTGGCTTCTTCTCATACATTAAGTCTGGTCTGACTTCCACTTTGTTTTGTGACCGAACTACTGAAGCTTCATCATGCACAAATTTTCTCAATTGTGATACGTGAAATACATTGTGTATTCCACTCATTTCTTCTGGCAACTTCAACTTGTAAGCCATTTTTCCTATTCTTGCAATGATCTCATATGGTCCTATATATCTTGGGGTTAGTTTTCCTGCCTTGCCAAACCTCAATACCTTCCTCATAGGTGAAACTTTCAAATACACATAATCTCCCTCTTCAAATTCAAGTGGCTTCCTTCTCCTATCTGCATATGATTTCATTCTATCTTGTGCTGCCTTCATTCTCTATCTGATTAATGTGATCTTAGCATTTGTCTCTTTCACATGACCTAGTCCTAGCATTATCTTATCACCTATCTCTAACCAGCAAACAGGTGACAAACAAGGCCTCCCATATCGAGCTTCATAGGGTGCCATCCCTATACTACTCTGGTAGCTATTGTTGTAAGCAAATTCTGCTAAATGAAGGTAGTCTTCCCAATTGCCACCATGATCAAGTACACAGGCTCTAAGTAGATCCTCCAAGAATTTATTAACCACTTCTGTTTGACCATCTGTTTGGGGATGGTAGGCTCTGCTCAAGCACAACTCAACCCCCATTGCTTGTTGAAAGCTATTCCAGAATTTCGATGTGAATATGGTGTCTCTGTCACTAATGATAGTGGTAGGAACTCCATGTAGCTTCACTATTCCTTTCATGAAAACTTATGCCAGTTTTGGTGCATTTCTATCACTCTTTACTGGTATGAAATGTAAGTATTTCAAAGCTTTGTGGTCAGTATAAAGCTCAAACTTTGCTCCTAACAGGTAATGTCTCCAAAGCTTTAATGCATATACCACAGCTGCCAATTCCAAGTCATGTGTTGCATACTTGGTCTCACTTGGTTTCAATTGTATTGATGCATAAGCTATTACTCTACCATCTTGCATAAGAACAACTCCTATACCTGACCCACATGCATCAGTGTATACCACCAAATTGTCATTGCCTTCTGGAATTTTTAGCACTGGCGCTTCCATTAATGCCTTCTTCAATTGATTGAATGCCCCTTCACATTTCTCAGTCCATAGAATAGGCTGGTCTTTCCTTGTTAACTTGGTTAGTGGGATTGTTATTTTAGTAAAATCTTTTATAAATCTTCTGTAGTATCCAGCCATACCCATGAATGATCTTACCTCAGTTACACTGCTGGGCCTCTTCCATGCTTGTACTGCCATGACCTTACTAAGATCTACTGAAATTCCTTCTTGAGAAATTATGTGGCCCAAGAATTTTATTTCATTCTTCCAGAAAGAACATTTTGCAAACTTGGCTTTAAGGCCTTGTTGCCTCAGTCTACTCAGTACCATGTGCAAGTGCTTTTCATGTTCTTTATCTGACTTAGAATATATTAGTATATCATCAATGAAAATTAATACAAATTTATCTAAGTAATCTCTGAAAATCCTATTCATTAAATCCACAAAATAGGATGGTGCATTAGTCAAACCAAATGGCATTACTAAGTATTCATAGAAGCCATATCTGGTAGGTATACTTGATACTTTTTTCTTCCACTTTCATTTGGTGAAAACCAGATGCTAAATCAAGCCTGGAAAATACTTTTGCACCATTTAATTGATCAAAGAGATCATCAATTCTAGGTAGAGGGTATTTGTTTTTGATAGTCACTGAGTTTAATTCCCTATAATCTATGCACATTCTCAAGGAACCATCATGCTTCTTAACAAATACTACCGATGATCCCCAATTTGAACTGCTAGGCCTAATGAAGCCTTTTTGTTCTAATTCTTCTAGTTGTTTCTTCAACTCAATCAGTTCTTTAGGACCCATTCTGTTTGGCTTCTTAATGACAGGGCTTATTCCTGGTTTAAGTCTTATTTGAAATTCTACTGGTCTATTATAAGGAATGCCATTCACTTCACCAAACACATCAGTGTATTGGTTAACTATGGGTATCTCCTCTAGGCTTAATTCAACATCAACATTTTTCAAGTTGAACATTTTGCCCATACCCCTATCTTTGGCTGCCTTATACATAACTAAAATTCTTTTGCCATTAGGAAATTTTAATGAGATTGTGGAATTTTCCAGATTAATGATTGCACAAAAACTTTTCAACCAATCCATTCCCAGTATAATATCCAACTTAGGGTAATTTAACACATATAATTCTTAAATAAAGGTGTGGCCACCCATACACAATTCTACTTGTATGCATTTCATATTTGTTATGCAGGAACCACTTATAGGACTATTAACATGCAATGGCTTTTCAACAAGAATACATGTTAACCCTAGTTTCTGAACTATGTCATATGAAATAAAAGAGTGTGTAGCTCCTGTGTCATAAATAACTGATATGGCTATGCCTTTAATAAATAGTGTACCTTCCACTTGGCTGGGTGCTTCCATTGCCTTGCCCTTTCCTTTAAGAACAGTCACCCTTGCCATTTCTAGACACTGCCTCTTCATGTTCCCCTCCTTACCACAGTCGTAGCACCTAAGAACAGTTGACTTGGGTGCTTGGCATTTGGTCTTTATATGGCCTTCCTTCCCACAGTTATAACAGATCACTTTAGATTTCTTATTATCAGAGCTCGCCACCTTACTTCCTTCTTTGTCCATTGCTTCTCCCTTCTTCTTCTCATTTGGATGTGCTCTATTCTTCCCCTTCTTATTATTCCTAAAACTCTTAAACTTTTCTCTGGCATTATCATGCTGCTCAAATGACAATGTCAAGTCCATAACCTGATCAAATGTTCTGTCTTTGTATGGTAACATGGCTCTCCTCAATCCAGCATTTAACCCCTGAATGTACCTAGCATTCCTTGCAACTTAAATATGGGATTAATACTGCCCTATACTTGGACAACCCTTCAAACTTCTGAGTGTATTCAGTGACACTCATAGATCCTTGTCTCAACTTAATAAACTCCTCAAGCAGTGAAGCTTTTGCTGATGCTGGGACAAATCTGGCTTCTAACATTTCTTTGAACGGATTCCATGCGATCTCCTATTCTTGCCTGCCTGAAATAATCACTTCCCACCAGTCCAAAGCAATGCCTTTCAGTTGTCTTGAAGCTATTTGCCTTCTTCTCTGATCATTAACTTGCATATCTGCAAAGATCCTCTCCACTGTTGTTAACCAAGTCTGGACACCCATGACATTTTCTGTACCATCAAAGCTACTGCCTCCTAGGTGGGTATATGTTTTAAGCAATTTGGACAGCTCCTCATGTGGATTATCTACCCTAGGTGCCATTCCATCCTTCAGCACTCGAACAAAATCTTGCATGTTAATCATTGGGGGACCAGCAGCCATTCCAGTTGCTTGTTCAGTGTTATTAGAGGATTGACCATTCTCCCTTTCTCCTACAGCCAGGGGATTGATTCTAACTGCTCTGAATCTCTATTGAACATTTCTAGTGTAGTTACTTCTAATTCCTATTTACTATTTTTAATTTTAAAACTAGCAGTGAACTCATTCATTCATATTAAGTAAAGCAACTCAAGCAAACAGTCAACAATGCAAACAATACACACAAATTCAAGCAAGTATTTGTTTTGGCTATGTATTTAATAACATAGCTCTGATACCAACTGAAGCAACCCTCCCTAATGTGTCATTTTTTTGATTGACTCAATTTATTCTAAGCTAAATTCAGGGTTGCTTTCTTTCACAGACCAACTATTCTCTTCCTTTTATTATATATTTTTTTGTAATTTATTTCCCAAGATCCAAACTGATCAATATATAAATATTGATATACTTCTTAGTAAAAGCTATTTGTATGTTCATATAAACACCCAAATTATTTTTAGTTCTAATATCAGAGTTTTGTTGTTTTTATTTTGAAAAAAATAACTCAGTTTATTTTATACTAAAAATAAACCAAGTTTAGCCACAGTATAGAGGATTGGGAAGATCCTCTCCTATTTGAATCTTTGTAAAAATTAATTAACCAATTCTTATTTGTTTGCTTGTGTCTAGCATTTGTATGTTTAATTAGATATGAGAATTAACTCATAGCTTTTAACTTATTCAAAGTTTTGCTTTCCAAATAGCCTATTTGGGGGGTTGTGCATGCTTCTGTGCACCTGTGTGCACATAATCATGTACAGTTGCTATCTGCTTCACCTTAGTCTTCAGGTGGACTAATTTGTTTAGGTAAGATTCCTAGATTATCTGGTTATAATCTACAAGTTTTATTTATTCATATAGTCCTCAAACACATTTAAATATGGGTTCATGTTTCTTGTTTTTTTTTCCTTTCAGGTCTGCCTATGGGTTCCTCCTACTTTATAATTCTTATAGTTATTATATGAATAGGTTCTAGTCTCAAAAACAATCTAATACATAAGCATACAATACTGGTTCCAATATACTTCAGATCCATTACCAAACTCATCACTTGATTCATAAAAATTCTGCATGCTTATAGGTTATAATATAAAACTAAACACCTTTATCTTTTTCCTACTGAAAATAGTTCCATCCCATAATAATCATCTTAAGCCATTCACTACATCACAGTCAAACTTTTAGCACAATTCAAACATCATTACACAAAATCTTTCAACTAAAATAAAACATAAGATACATTCCTCTGCAAAAGTCCTAGCTTAGTTAATTAGCAATTTTCTTCTTAGCATCATGCTTCTGCTCCTTATTACTTAACTTCCCCCTTCCTGCAGACATCATATGACCTGCTCCACAATGCAAGTGAAGCACCCATTTGATGCAAGCAACAAACAGGTCAGACTAAAGTCTGGTGCAAGTAAAATCATTTGACAATGCATGAAGACTATTAAAACAGGTTTCATAGTATCCTTTCTGTTTTCAAAGGTTAAGGGTTTCACTTAAGTTGTTAAGCTACTTTCTCATGCTCAAATTGTTAAGTGTTACAACAGTGGTAAGTGTTATGCACTGTTAACATTATCATGCGTGCATTCTTAGGCTAATTGATTAACATGAACTTTCAATTCAGTAATCATAATAGCCACAATAATCTACCACAGGCATACTCAAACATGAACAAATAACAACATCCATAACATTGAACTAAAGTACCAAAACTGAGTCTTCATAGCAGGGCTCCCCATACTTCTAGCATTTTTACTCTTGCATGTATGTTCAGTTGATGTCATTTTAAGGGTCCAATATCACATTTATGGTTGCATTGGTGCTCACTGCCTGGAACTGCTACTTAATTCCCAGTGCACTACAAGCTATTTGGACATAAACATGCCATGTGCAAACTCACACTCCAACCTTGATGCAAGCCAACCACTATGTCATACCCACTTCCCTCTTACCCAACCTGATAGAGGTGACCCATATCCTTAGTTTAATTACTAAACTCTTTCATATGACCCAATATTATCAATGCAGTGTCATGCTTAAGACTGATATATACCTAATCAATGCATTCTAGCAGTTTTTATACATCCATCAAACATTCATCCACTCATATATTCAACAATCAATCATACTTGTACATCATTTCAAGTCAGTTTCATTCAGAGATATATCTTTGGTTAAAGCACAGATTAGAGCATTTTCAGTGAATGAAATACTACTGAGGTTTTTTTTCTTCAGTAATAAGGTTCTCACAGTCAATCCACACATTAAAGTGTGTTTGCTTGTTACTCAACCTTATTTCCAGAGAACAATCAATGGAGGAATAAGACTCAGCACATGGAGATCCCATTGCACCCTAATCCATATTTTCAGTTGCAAGGAATAAGCCAGAGAACCTCTTTCTCTTACTGCCTTGCACCCTACACTTCCTATTAATTCATGCTTCAACTAAAATATTTCTCAAGTTCACAACCACATAAATACATCAGTCATTAAATTATAATGTACAAACAAGCATAGATTAAGTATCAACTAAGCAACACCAGTCACATAATCTCAGAAATAATAGAAGATTGTTAAACTAAAAATGCAAGTAAAACATTAATTAGAAGTTAAAATAAACCGAAGGTTAAATGGCCGCCTTTTCATAGGTCCTAATGCCTTGCCAAGTGAGGGTTTACTCACCAAGGTTCTCCTTCCCAAATTTTGATTCAATTCTGCCATTGATTTTCTAACTGCTGTCTGTCTTCTCTTTTATTTTCCTATATTTTTATTTTCTGGTTCTAATATGTAACCGTAGGAGATAACGATGTATATAGTGGAGTTGCTAGGGTTTTAGGGCTAGATAAGTAATTTATTTCATCAGAAATCCTATCACCATTTCTGGTCTCACCCAACTGTTCACCCTCTCCACTTTCCTTTCCCTCCATTTTTCCCTTTTTCCTTGTCTTGACCACTTTTGGCAATTTCTCCTCACACATTATATGCATGACTTTGGCTCAGGTATAACTTGTCTTTCTGGTTTTTAATCATGCATATAAGCCTATTTATATAATCAGCTATGTGTGTGTATCTACCAAATGTTATGCATATATGTTCATGTGTATTTATATTTTTTTAATGCATATTACTTATGTGTCTAAATGAATGTGTGTGTGAATTAAATATTTTACACACTCTATATTCATGCATTTTTTCCTATCCACACCAGCACCATGCTCATACTTAATCTCATGAAGTTGGGACCAAAACTGCCTAAATTGCTATTGCATTATTATTTTCTTTATCATATTGCATCATCAATTTACTTTACATATCATATTGTAAGCTTAGCTATGATTGGACTCATTTACCTTACATTTACTTACAGGGCCTTTGTTTACTAACTTACCTTGCTCAGGTAATAGGTTAGAACAGTATGCATAGGCACAAGGGCCTACATTCTTATTTACACACAAGCTTTTCCAAAAAATGGTATTTATATATTATTATATTATTTTTTTGTATTTAAAGTATTTAAATTTTTATATGCTTGCCTAACTAGGGCTGTCACAGAAATGCACTTGAACTTATGCTAATGCAAAAGGAGGCCGTCTAATGATCCAGTGGACCACCTGTCATGCAAGTGCTCATGCCATGCACGCAAAATGTATGCATCACCCAAAAAAAGTATACTTGCAACTCTACATGTATCCGCAACCATTCCATCATATCCAATCATCCATATGCATGAAAAACAACAACCAAGCATCCATATGTGTCATATAAACCAATTTAGACATTAATAAGGGATAATGTGAATGTGTGACGAACCATCTCCTCGACCCTTAGAAATCGACGCTAATACATCCGTGGTATTCATGTGCCGTAAATCAATGTGTCAGGGAGGCAGATTACCAGGTGTGTAAAAGAAATAAAGATATAAGATAACAAAATAATAGAATCTCACATCGCATTCAATATTTTAATTATACATAAATGATCAGAGTCAAATACAAATCCAGCTTAATAGTTATAACTATCTATCCGTACATATGCTGGAAAATACATACTACATAACACAACGGAAAATGGGCGAATATCTACATTGGGTACTTCAATCTTCATAGCTCTAAAAGACTTCTCCAAAATGCTTCCTAATATGCTCCAAAATTCTCTATGGTATCCTGACTACATGGCTGCCCGAAAAAATAGGGCACCTAGAGTTTAAAGGGAAAAACAAACTTCGGTCAGTCATAGGACTGGTGTGAGAACTCAAAATACGATGTTTTGAAAACAAAATGGTATCTCATAAGACCACGCCGCACTAAACATGGAACGGGTTTTTACCTTATGATAACCAAAGCTCTTTATTACGTAAAATTTGGTGATATTATTTTTAATGGCTTTCTTTGAAAACATTTGCAAATAAACTTATTAATCTTAGCCTAAATTGTTACATTGATTAAGTTCGAGCATAATAGGTTTACAATCAAGTCCATAGGTTCTTATTGGAGAATGGATTTCCACACAAATAACCAGGTGAAGGGACTACTTTCTGATGGGTACACCTCTAGATGGATGCCCTGAGGCACAAAACATCTACCCTCCACCAACACACGACCGACCTACCTTTGTAACTAGGTATTACCGAATATGTCATCCCCTGGTCGTTACCGAACTTTATCCGAGAGCTCTCTTCGCATACAACCACATTAATTTACATCCCAAGCGTCATAGCGAGAAGAAACATATCTAGAAGGGGATGATCATACCCTAATAGGGATTGACCCACTTAGCCTTGCTGCATCTAACCCTATTTCGGTCATTTCTGGTTGATTAGGCTCGAGGCAACGATTACCTTTTCACATAACACATCTTATTTCACTTTGTATGCCACATTGCCATTCCACATTCACATGACTGATTTCGACAAACGTATAACTTCTTAAGCTCGTATGTCTCGGGAAAGTGTGTTAAGCTAAGAGAAGGTGTCCTCTCTGCCATCGATTGATATACTTTTATAATGATCACTCATTATGATTTGGAATGCAAGGTTAGACATTCATTCATACAAGTTCGTTCTGGGACCAAACAAAACCAATGGTACTTTCCTTAGCCATTACTAGGTGAGAAGTCCTTGTGTTTCTGAGATATTTCATAACAAAGAGACCACTGCTACAATATAATGAATCAGGAGTTTATCCCCAATCAATCTACAAGTAGTCCCTCATTATTATTCGTCTCAATATCTCCGTCTTCAAACATCTTCATTCTTCAAACATGTAAACTGGTTCGAAGTGGTCTTTGGATAGGAATCACCCAAATCCGACCCAGGTTCCTTCGAAATCCAATCGTCGAGAAAAATGATGTAATTAGGTGATTGTTTTTCGATTCATTCATTTTCCTTTACCAAAATATCTTCGAGAGATAAATATGTTCAAAATATTCTTTGAGTGAATATGTAATCATTTAAACCTCTTTTTGAATATTTCTCAGATCATTTTTAAAGAGTATCTTTTGAGAAAATAGGATTATAGAAATCATTCTACTTTTATCCAAAATCAACTTCCATAATCAACGAGTGCTATGGGTAGAATAACGGTATTATCCCCTTTTAAATTACATGAATAGGACAAGTTCCCTCTTTGGATTTTAATAATGAGTACAAGAAGATTATTTCTATAAAATCCAAGTTGAGCATCCAAGCTTTCCTTTCGATATGTTCTACTCCTTACCTAAAAGGAAAAACTGATGCCATATTTTCTGGATAGGAAAATATGGATACAAAAATCACCATATTTTCTAGATACAAGAACAAGGATATGAAAAGCATTATATTTTATGGATACGAAAACATGGATACGGAAAGCACCATATTTTCTGGATACGAAAAGCACCACTTTCATGGATACGAAAACATGGATATGAGAATCACCATAATTTCAGGCATACGAAACATGGACACGAAAATCACCATATTTTCTAGATACGAATACATGGATACGAAAAGCATCATATTTTCTGGACATGAAAACATGGATACGAAAATCACCATATTTTCGTGGATACGAAAACATGGATACAAAAATCAAGATGAATGTAGTTCCTCTTAGATCTGGAGCAATCTGAATAGAATGGAATAGAAGGAACTACTAATCGACATATCTGGATCTTCTTCTTAGATTTTTAAAATCCAACGACGGTAGTAGATCTATAGAGCAGGAGAAAAGCAAGGTTTTCTCAGTGAAAGCACCAAAGTGTTTGTACCAAAATTGGGCACAACACTCTTCGGATGTGTTTAAAGAGATTAAATGAAGAGAATAATTGTAAAATGAAGGAGATCTAACAAAAACACCAATAAACATATAACAAAATGCATAGAAACACACTGATTTAGAGTGATTTGGTGAATTGCCAACGTCCACTATGAGATGACTGGTGTTTAATGAACTTTACTCGCTGATTACAAAAGATTACAATAGTACAATTGAAGTTTGATAATGATTTCAGCAAAGCTTCAGCGTAGAGAGGACAAAAGTCCCTTTTATGGATGCATATGGCTGCTATTTATAGGCGTAGGGTGAAAATATCTCGCCTAGATCTCGGGGGACTTCTTCTTGCACATGAGTGGGCCCACCCGGTCGATCCCACACAATTTCGACTCGATCCGTGATCGATACGAATGGATTTCGTATCGATCAAGATTTGACCCAATCGAGACAAAACTTGGCATGAACATTCCTTAGGTCGTACGTAAGCTCCTATGAAAATTTCATAGCATTTGGACTTGTAGATCACGAGTTATGATCGATGGAAGTTTGGATTTCTCAACTGTGATCGATCAATATCTCGAGCATACTGACTCCGATTGACTTGAAATTTGGAAGTTGACTTTCATAGCTTTGCTAGTCCTATCATATCAATTGTAGCTCGATCTGGACTCGGTCAAAATTTACTGATATCCATAGTAGACCTATATATTACCGATCTCTAGGATGAACTATTCTTGGTTTCTAGTCAAGTTCTTAGTGTCACGGCCTTGCCAAAAGGCAGGATAACAACTTCATATCTGTATCCCATGTCTATTAAGTCTACAAATGGTTCCATTACATGCCCACTCATTCTGACAATGTATTGCTTCTTCATTCCAGAAATAAACTTTTCATTCATTTTGAGGGGCGTATCTATCAATCCAGGCCCAAAACGAGATAATTCGTTAAACTTATTAGCATACTCCTCAAACGACATCTCCTCCTCCTATTTAAAATCCATAAAATTTCGGTAAAGACGGGACTTCCCTGCTTCTGACATATACTGCTCTTTCAGAACTTCTTTGAATCGTTCCCGTGAGAAATCATCTTCTGACTCATTCTGAGTAATAGATTCCCACCAAACTAAAGCTCCATCTTGTAATTTCCTAGAAGCTTAGAATATCTTATACTCATCTCCAATATTCAAACCTTTGAAAATTCTTTCACAAGAGTGGATCCAAGCTTGTACTTCAATGATGGTTTATGTTCTTTTGAAAGGTTTACCACCAAGGCTGGTATAGTTCTTGCATAAATTTGCAAAGTTAATTTGGGGCTGTACTGGAGCTACTACTTCCTCAACTACTATAGCTGCGGGAGTTCGACCATTTGTGGTGTTACTTCCTTCGTTACCTCCTATTCTTCTTCTACTCATTTTCTACTATCTGCCTATAGTAAGAAAAAGATCTTTCGGATATACAGACGAGATATCTTAGGGAATGATGTACAGTATGAATACACTAATTTAAGTTAAAAGTTTTAATTATGTGCTCTCTCAAGCTAAACTCATTCAAGGGCATTATTAACCCTATCTTTAATGACTCATACCCCAATAAAGGCAAGGTTCTCACTTAACCTTCGGCTCTGATACCGAATGTGACGAACCGTCTCCTCGACCCTTAGAAATCGACACTGATACATCCACGGTATTCACGTGCCGTAAATCCAAGTGCTGGGGAGGCAGATTATTAGGAGTGTAAAAGAAATGAAGATAGAAGATAACATAATAATAGAATCTCACATCACGTTAAGAATTTTAATTATACATAAATAATCAGAGTCAAATAAAAATATAGCTGGGTAGTTATAACTGTCTATCCGTACATATGCTGGAAAATACATACTACATAATACAGCGAGAAATGGGTAAATATTTACATCGGGTACTTCAATCTTCATAGCACCAAAAGAATTCTCCAAATTTCTTCCCAACATGCTCCAACATGCTCTAAGGTATCCTGACTACACAGCTGCCCAAAAAAATAGGGCACCCAGAGTTTAAAGGGAAAAACAAACTCCGGGTCAGTCATGAGACTAGTGTGAGAACTCAAAGTACGATGTTTTGAAAATAAAAAGGTATCTTATAAAACCACACCGCACGTAAACATGGAACGGGTTTTTACCTTATGATAACCAAAACTCTTCATTACGTAAAATTTGGAGATATTATTTTTAATGAATTTCTTTGAAAACATTTGCAAATAAACTTATTAATCTTAGCCTAAATTGTTACGTTGATTAAGTTCCAGCATAATAGGTTTACAATCAAGTCCATAGGTTCTTATTGGAGAATGGATTTCCACACAAATGACCAGGTGAAGGGACTACCTTCCGATGGGTATGCCTCTAGATGGATGCCCCGAGGCACAAAACATATGCCCTCTACCAACACAAGACCGACCTACCTCTATAACTCGGTAGCACCGAATATGTCATTCCCCGCTCATTACCGACCTTTATCCGAGAGCTCTCTTTGCATATATCCACATTAATTTACATCCCGAACATCATAGCAGGAAGAAATATATCTAGAAGAGGATAATCATACCTTAATTGGGCATGAACCACTTAGCCTTGCCGCATCTAACCCTGTTTCGGTCATTTTTGGTTGATGAGGCTCTAGGCAACGATTACCTTTCCACATAACACATCTTATTTCAATTTGGATGCCACATTGCCATTCCACATTCACACGACTGATTTCTGCAAAGTATAACTTCCTGAGATCGTATGTCTCGGGAAATGGGGTTAAGCTAAGAGAAGGTGTCTTCTCCGCCTTCGACTGATATACCTTTAAAGAGATCACTCAATGTGATTTGGAATGCAAGTTAGACATTCATCCATACAAGTTCGTTCTGAGACCGAACGAAACCGAAGGTACTTTCCTCGACCATTACTAGGCAAGAAGTCCTTGTTTTTATGAGATTTTTCATAATAAAAGACCACCGCTACAATATGGTGAATCAAGAGTTTATCCCCAATCAATCAACAAGTAGTACCTCGTTACTATTCGTCTCAATATATCTATCTTCAAACATCTTCATTCTTCGAACACGTAAACTGGTTCGAAGTGGTCTTTAGATAGGAACCACCCAAATCCAACCCCAGTTCCTTCTAAATCCAATCATTGATAAAAATGATGTAATTAGGTAATTGTTTTTCGATTCATTCATTTTCCTTTACCAAAATATCTTCAAGAGATACATATTTTCAAAATATTCTTTGAGTGAATATGGAATCATTAAACCTCTTTTCGAATATTTCTCAAATCATTTTTAAAGAGTATCTTTTGAGAAAATATGATTATAGAAATCATTCTACTTTTATCCAAAATAACTTCCATACTCAACTAGTGCTATGGGAGGAATAATGTTAAAATCCCTTTTTAAATTCCATGAATAAGACAAGTTCCCTATTCGGATTTTAATAATGAGTGCAATAAGATTATTTCTATAAAATCCAAGTTGAGCATCCAAGCTTTCCTTTCGATATGTTCCACCCCTTGCCTAAAAGGGAAAACTGAGGCCATACAAGTTCAGGACACTGGTTGCTCCATATCTAACCTTAGTTACACACCTTGTTTTCACTTTTAGATCTCACAGACGTGACAATTGTACTAGTCATTTCCGCATACTCATTTTCCCCTTTTAAATCACTTAACTATTTATTTAACCATCTTTGAAATAATGTTAAAATTTAAAAATTTCTTTCGAAATGCTTTATTATTTACATAAAAAACATTTATTAAGGATTTGGTAAAGAATTGTAAAGTTTCAACCTTTATTTCAAAAGTTATTGAAAAGCGTTGCGAAAAGTGTTGCAAATAGTACTACAAAAAGTGCTTTAAGAACTATATTCTTCAAAACAACTTTTATATTATTTAGAAAACCATATTTTAAACTTTAATCACTTTTAAAGCATTTTAAAAGATTTGTATAATTTAATACATATTTTTAATACATTAATTTCATCATTTTCCAACTTTGGCCATTTTGCAAAAATTTGCTTTTTCTAGAAAATTCATTTTGCCATATTTCAAAATATACAAGTTGAAATCTTTATTTTCTATAAAAATTTTGAAAATTCTTAGTTCGAAGAATTCTGAACTATATTTCACTTCGTATGTTCATTTGAACTTTTGACGTGAAAACACGAACTACCATTACGCGACGCGTCCAATTTTAGGCGTATTTTGAGATTCATATCCAAACTTTACCGAGACAAGTTTAAACACTTAGGAATCATTTCTAAAGCATATTCAGACATTTTCTAAAGGTTTAAATGATTTCATATCACATTTTATTTCTTTTGGAAAGTGATTTTCATGTGATTGTACGTCGTGTAAATCCGTTACTTGTTTCAATATTTTCATGTAATAAACAACATGTGGAAATCAATATCATAACCCAACATCCAAACAAACATATCACAACATCACAACCAAATATATACATATAAATTAGGAGTTCTCACCTTAGATGTAAATGAACTAACTTTAAAGTAATTATAACTTTCCTAACTCCAATCGGGTGCTCACGAATGCTTGTTATAAGGCTTCTAGGTGGCTTGGCTTGGCTTATGTAGGTCTTAGGAGCTTTGGGCCATGAGTTCCAAGGAGATTTGACCTCCGCTTGATGGAGAAGGGAGGGTAAGCAATAAGAGAGGGAAGGAGGCATCTTGAATTGGTCTGGACGAAGTTTTGTAAATATTTTTATTTTGTTTTTGGGAATATTTTGGCATAACTTTTTTAAGGTTGGAAGCCATTAGAAAGAGTGAGAAGAAGCTTGAAATTTTTAGAAGAAGAAGCGTGGAAGGAAGTGAGAAAGTGGGTGTGTATTTATAGAAAATATTTGAGATTAAAATATGAATTTGTGTATCTACTTAAATAACCTTCCTTAAGAGTTGAGCTTAATTATTTCAAAACATACCATCCACATCACATCACACTTTTAAAATTCAAATACTTTAAAGTTAAGTAAAGAATAATAATGATTACTTTATTTCTTGTCACATTTGATGTGACATGTGTTTTTCTTTTTTAGTTTACTTTTGCTAATTATATTCTAGAATATTCTAAGTGTGATTATTAAAAGGAACTTTATTTAGTTAATTGTTAACTATCTTTATATGATAACATATTTATTAAATTAAATTGTACGCATAAAGATGCAACAACGTTGCGACAACTTTAAATCGACAAAACATTGATTTTTGACAAAATGTGTTACGATCATATTTTGACGTTTTATTTAAACTATTTATTTATGTAAAACAAATTTAAAAATAAATTTTTATAATGTAATTTAAAAATATAAACATTCATTAATAAATTAAAATAATTTATTAAACCATTTAAAATTACTGTTCCGAAACCACGATACTGTCACTTTTGTCGATATAAGCAAATGTTACTATTTTTATGTTCATTTCTATTTCCAAATCATATCTAATTTTATTTAAATCACAAAACTCTTTATATCTTATATTTAAAATAACTTTAAATATTATATTTTGAAGTGGTTAAATTTTGGGTCGTTACAGAATCTATGTGTACTACCTAGAGGATACACTGCTCTAGATGTGTACAACAGGCTATCTAAACAATGCATCAAAATACATCCAGTAGCATTCTTCATCCATAACACGTCCTATTGACATGCTTATAACCATTCCTACCATTCAATGGCCTCTACCTGAGCTACAACCTATATAAAAATAGTTTCTTCTAACTAACTGGAAACGTGATAGGAAAGAGTTTGGGATGGGTAGCTCGGACTTTTTCCTCAAGCTCCCATTTATTCATAACTGGATCGTCTCCCTACTAGACTCTAACCAGTTTTATTATTTCTTTGAAGAATCGATTTTGCTCATGCCCAAAAGTACTATTAGATGCATGGAGAACAAGGGACTCAACTATCCTATTAACTTCCATAACTAACACAACTTGACCTTGGTAATTGCACCGCATAGACACTTCTGCATGTACTTAATAATGGCTTCTCTATACTTTAGCTATGTTCTATTTTGCCTCAGTGATTTTCTACTTGTCTGCTTTCCAATTATGGACTCAGCTCCATGACTATAGAGGACTCAACTCCTCAGATTACCCCATATATCTCCTATTGGTACTTGCTTTTATGCGTACTTTGTCCACTACTTGCCTTTATATGAATCGAATCCCAACTACCCTTACCAACTCTTACCACCGGTATAAAGTTTCAATTCAATTATATGTGCATCGGTAACCTTTCACAATCCTTGCTGCTGACGCAAACGATGTCGTGTTGCACCATTCTAAATAAATTGAGCATCTATGTGTACTGAAACTATAGCACTATGAAATCCTTAGTGCACAACATACTACCCTAACTCTTCCAGTGGTATGCCTAATTACCTCAATTCCCAGATACCAAGTGGGATAACTCAATGCGGACAGTGTCTCCTTCTATAATACTTCATACTTAGCTCTTTACTCTATCTCCATTTTCCTCATGGCTATCCAAACTGGTGGTTTCCTAATTGTTAAAATAGGATATCTTCTTTACCAATTCGACTCAGCTTAAGTCAGCTCTCTTTACTTTTGAACTATTTCTAAATCTTCAAAAAATCATGGTACCTAAGCATCATGTTTATGGTTTATATAGATCCATCCCTAGTCCTGCAAGTCAAAGTTAGTCAATCTACCCATACATACTTAACAATAAATGTCCTAAAATTAATTGGAGTTATAACCTAGATCATTCAAGCATTGATTATAATCATATAAGGGGTACTTTATTCACGTGCAATTGTTATACACACGACTGTGTATTCTAAGTTATTCTTCCATGAATTTTCTAAAGAAAATGGTCTTCTTCCATTCCGAGGGATACTTGAGAAGAATCCTCTTATCCCTTTCTACAAATCTTATCTAAAAAATTTCAATCCTCTTTCGTAAGAAAATTGCCTCTACATCCTCAATGCTTGCAAATAATACAACTTTTATCTTGATGGAAACCCACATCTTTGAATTAACCATCCATTGAAAAATCTTGACTACCACTTTATCCAGGATACAGTTTGAAATTTTAAACTTCAAAAATTTCTTTTTATATCCTTGATGTCACTCATATATAGGACCTCTTTACCAAATGTGATTGCTTATTTGACCATTCCAATTATCATATGGGTAAGACAACATAATATGAGATGATACCTTGGCATTTTAATCCAATTGTCATAATGACCAATACTTTGATTTATACTTAGGAATTTTTGCATTTTAATGATTGGAACTATATTTTCTCCCAAAAGGAAACGTGAACACGGTAACTTTCCATAAATTATCTAAAAGATGATTTGTGCTATGTTTGAAATTGCAGGAATTATCTCTTCTATTCATTATTGAAATAGGTAGTACAAAATACCTTAACTCCCTACTTTCTACATCTCCTCAACTAGGTGTATTCCATGTTATTTCAAACGATACACATTTATACTAGAACTGGATAAATTATAGAAATTTAAATTGTTACACGCTTCATTTCAGTGAATTAAATTACTACTTAAATCCATTTCCATTTGATAATAACTTCCATTTGAGTTTACTAATCCATATCAATTATCCAATAATTAACCGTGATGACTAATTTCACATTTTTACCTGCCTATGTCATTTAAGTCTAAAAATCTTGAACTTATCATAAAATTTCCTTAACAAAGATACTCATTAATTTAGGGACTTCCTTCCCTTTATTTTTCATATTAAAGTATGTGCAACATTCAACCCTAATTCCAAGATTCATATCTAGGCATCCATAGGATATAATTACTATGATATAAATATGATAACATGTAAAGTAGACACCTTCTCATTCTTGTCCACCTAGTGTGCCCGTAGCCTATAGGGGCCAATACGATACCTGGACAGTCGGTAGCCTACATGTATCCTATGCTCATTTATATGGTACCAACTAATATCTTGCTGTTATAGTACCCATACTTACTGTTCCATTTAAGATTGCCTGATGTAATCAAGGAAATGCCTATTTCATTGCTTCACTCTTAATATAGATTGAAGTAGATCCTACTTGTCCATTAAACACTTCAAACTGAAAAATTTCTTGCATCCGTGGTATTTTTTGATACAACTAACACATCTTGACTTACTCCTTCCTTGTTCTTAAATAGATTTATCAAATCATACTTGGATGGAGAAACACAACATGATGCTCACTTTTCGATAATATAGGAAGTTCGACCCAGTACTCTGTCCTTTCAATTCAACCTTTGCGCGAAATGGTTACTAAGTTTCCATGTTGCTTTCTATCTCCATCCCAATCATTTCAACACTGTCAAGTTCCATAGTCAATCTGGTCCTATTGGGCTGTTAATCAATTTATCTAACTCCAATCAATTTCTTCCCTTTTAAATTTTAAGCGATTGTCATATATTTTCATTTTACCCTTTTAAATAAAAACCTTTGATTTTTTGCCATTACTACAAAAATAATAAGTCTTTAAAACTTTATAATCCTTCATTTATTTTTAACAACCATTTTTTTTACCAAGGTCATAACATTTCCTTTTATTAAATTATCAAAATGATTAAATTAACATTGTAAAAATATACATAAAAACACATTTTCTAAAATATTCCTTAATAAATAAGAAATTTTCACAAAAGCGTATTTTATATGAATTTATTTATTTTTCAAAGAAAATGTAGTATTTTTACCTAATTATTATTAGTTTAGAGTTTGACAAAATGTTGATAAAAGACATTTTAGTACTAACCATTTCTTATTTATAAAAGGAGTTCAAAGTTTTGAATCTAACGCACTTCTAAATTTTATATTTATTTTCCAAAAGTTCTGTTGTTAAAGGAAAAGTGCACATTGAGGGTAAACATAACAATGTTCCTAAGAGACAAAACAAAATTTCGAAATAGTTACTAAAAATAACCTTTTCACCAAATTTTTTAATCTTTCTCTTTACACAAATCCTATAAAGTTTATTTGACTATTCTATATAAAATCATAAACCAAATTTTTTATATTTAAAATATCAGATATTTACCATTTCTAATTTTTAGAAAACATTTCCATTGGTTTATCATTATGTGGGAGTAGACAATAGCAACTAATTACATAAGCCTACTTATACCTATCAATGTCTTAAGTGTATAAAGCTCAGTTTTCCTTTTCAAAGATGGTTGCTTAAGTTTATTTTCCAATATACATGGAAACAATCTTGCCATACATTTGAGTAAATATGGGTTCATGCAACCATTACCAATATGAAAATAGGATTTCTAATTTAACTAAGGGACTTTACCTTAAGTTTGTAAAGTCCACTTTAATGTTCCCTTTACGTTTTTCTAACATCATATTCTTATTATGTGGTTCACTTGGTACTGATCTTCTTCATTCAGAACTAATTCCATAATTTACTTACAACTGCTGATTAGAATGGAAAACCACTGCTAGTCATTCCTTATGGTGGCAAACTCCAATAAATGTGAAAAAATTTACTTTTCACCTCAACTGCTATAAATTTAGCACTTATTATGACTTACAATTGTCTGCTTCTGTAAGGGATAAGCCAACAATTATCTAATCAGTTAAAATATATAGGTTATTGTGTATTAATACACATATCTGATGACTATGACAGTGGACATGACTACCCAATAACTGAGATACAGCTACACAACTTGAATACTAATGACGAGGAAGGAAATATACAGTAGACCAGCAGCTTTGGTCTGAGGAAATCAGGTAGAAAAAAGAAACATATCAGTTCTAATGCTTAAAAACAACGGAGCATGCAACTTGAGGGGTGCACACCTCCCCTTAAACAACAGGAACTCAAAAAATGATATCTCAAGACAAATTGCAATGATTGGTATTCTAGAGTTCAAACTTACTGAAATCTATACCAAAAATATGTGTTCCTTCATCAATCATCTATGGGATTATGAACATAACTTGATACATGTGGAATATGGTAGAACTTTTGTGATGTGGAACCCCCAAACATACAAAATCAATACTATTTCATCCTCTGATCAATACATCCACCTTAATGTTACTAATATATCATCCTCTTCTCATTTCAAAATCAGCTTTATATATGCTTCAAGCAACAAAAACACCAAAAACATGCTCCCTTCATTTATTCAAACCTAAATTATTATCAATATCCCATGGATCCTCCTGGGTGACTTCCGCTAAATGTATGCCTCATCTCAAAAATTTAGAGGCAATCCTCTTGCCTTACGTGACATTGACCCCCTTTTACAATCAATTCAGATTGCTATTATACATAAAATCCCTTCAACTGATCCTCTATATACATGGAATAACAGAAGATATGGCATACGTACTTTTTGTACATTGGGCCACTCACTCTTCAACTACCTTGCTCTTTCTTCTTAGCCTAACCTTATGTCCATTGTACTACAACCAGGCATATCAAACCATAACCACCTCATCCTTTCCTGGAGTGTGAAACCTATAAAGCATCAAGCTTCATTTAAATTTTTTAAACCACATACAGTTTCACACTATTTTCTTACAGGGTTGAAACATAGCAACGCACGACAATCCTATGTACATACTGTAGAAGAAATTGAAGAATGTCAAAAACTATTTGAAACTATAGGCAAAAACCACAATTGGGAGTAGTTCATCTAAATCTAAACAACTTCGTAATGATCTTAGCAAAGCATAAATTGATATGCTTGATGATCCAGACAATGAAGAATTATCCAATGTAGAACATACATTAAACCAACAGCTTCAGGAAGCACTTCAACATGAAATGGATATGACCAAAAAAAAGCTTAGGAAAGAATATTTCTTTCATGGTGACAGGAACACTACCATTTTTCAAAATGACCTCACTATCAAGGGATCCAGATCCAATATTAATACCATTAAAGACTAAAATGAATCCATACAAACTGATGAGCACCAAATTGACAAGGCATTTATAGATTATTTTTATGCATGCTTTTCTAAAACTTACAAAGAACCTTACCTAACTGACATCTCATATATCATATTACCCAAGATCACTGATATTGATGCTATAAACATTATTAATATGGTCACATATGTTGAGATCAAGGATGCTCTATTTTATCTTAATCCTAACAGTTTTGGTGGTCCTGATGGTTTTAATACTCTTTTGTTTAAATCTACATGGGCAGTCATTGACATCACTTTTGTTAAGGCTATCCAATATTTCTTAAATACAAAAACCATGCTTGGTGTTATAAAATCCAACTAACGTTGCTTTGACACCCAAGATTGAGGCACCAACTTCTGTTCCACACTTATGCCCTATATCATGCTGTAATGTCATATATAATTGTATCACTAAGATTCTGGCTTAGAGGATCAAGCCTATCCTTAGCCATATTATCTCTCCCAATCAAACTGCATTTCTTATGAATGGGAATATTATTGAAAATATCCTACTGAAACATGAGTTACTGAGAGGCTACAAACAAAAGAACGTTTCACCCAGATGCATGATAAAATTAGATATACAGCAGACATTTGATTCGATTGAGTGGATATCCATTGTTGCCATCAGGACTAGGATGGGCTTTCTTGAGACATATGTTGCATGGATTTACACTTATATATCCACTGTTACTTATACTGTTAAAGTCAATGGCCACTGTGCTGGCTATTTCAAATCATCCAGGGGGATCAGGCAGGGTGATCCGATCTCCCTATATTTATTCATTATGGTCATGGAGCTATTGAAATCCATTCTCAATTGTCTTGTTGTTGCTTATAAGCTAAAAACACATCCTAAATGCAAGTAACCTCTCATCACATCACTTATTTTTGCTGATGATATTGTCATTTTTTGCAAAACCAGATGCTAATATAACATCCAATATCAATGCAACGCTCCTAAAATTTCATGACATTACAGGATTACAAATCAACAAGAACAAATCACACATCATCGTTGTTGGTCTTCCTACTATTTCTACTAAGACCATTACCGCTTTGTTTGGATTACAAGCTATGACTAACAACTCTATTTACTTAGGTATCCTTATTACCACATCTAGAATATAGACTACTAAATGCATAACTATGTACGAAAGATTATATCCAAGCTTAGGAATTGGCATACACCTCTTTTTTCTCAAGCTAGGAGAATTACTATTGTGAAGTCCATTATTTTTGGAATGACATCATACTGGTCTTGACTTTTCAACCTACCAAAGAAATTGCTTTCTATGATCAATGCACCTATGAACCATTTCATATGACATGGTGACTACCATTCACATAAACCTAGTCCTATAGCTTTCAATAAACTATGCAGACCAAGAAAAAAAGGGGAATGGGCATTATCAGCTTACACTACTGGAACATGGCAGCTGCAACAAAACATATCAATTACATTCTGGGTAATAAATCAAATCCGTGGGTTAAATGGATAAACAAGAACTGCTTATATGGCGAACACTTCTGGACTATGAAATGTCCTACCACTGCTAACTAGTTCTGGAAGAGTGTACTTAAAATGAGATATACTATACTTCCTCTTGTTAAATAAAATATCTTCTCTGATATCTGATCTTCTTTTTGGCACTCTCCTTGGATTGCCAAAGGTTTAATATTGAATGACATCTTGGACAATATGCAGAAAATTCCACTGGCATCTTTGATAATGCTAATATTCAAGATTTCATCTTCCATGACAAAATCATTATGCCTACTGCTAGCTCGGTGGTGGTTAGAAACTTATCGAATATGATCATGTCAGAACAACACATCAACACTCCACATAAAATACAATGGACAAGAAAGCAATGTGCACACTTCATTTCAGCTACATACAAAGATTACTTCCTGATTGTATTAGGCCTAATTCGCTATGATATTACATAATTTGGAATTGTCTGGGAACTAAAAAGGATAATTTCTTATTATGGAAGACCATACAAAACTTTCTTCTTACTAGAGACAAGTTGGTAGGGGTTTCATCATTAATAACAACTGTGTTTTTTATGCAATGATCACCCAGAGAGTAGAGATCACCTGCTATTCCAATGCACTACGATTTATCTAATTTAGAAGTCAATAATTCTTGCAGTTGGAATATACTACGGCAACACAAATCGCAACCAATAGTGGATTGAAATTTTCAAGAAATTGAGATGGAGAAATGAACTGATCGAATGCTTGTTGTATTGAAATGCTTCATTGCTGTTTGTTGACAGGAGAGAAATACAAGAGTATTTGACAATAAAAGTAAAAACAAGAAGGAGATTATTGCAGATGTTAAAAGGCCTGTAAATCAGCTAATGAAATACTTGCATTCGGTTGGATTGGGCTTTACCTGGCGATTTAATTAATTAGGTATTTGGGCTATTTGGGACTGAATTCTTTTTTAATTATATTGGTTTCTACATTTTTTCTGTTTTTTTTTAACTTCTTCCTGTTTGTACATGTAACTATCTTTCTTTTTCAATAAGAACTGGTAAGGGACCAGTATAAAACCTCGCTTGCCTTTAAAAATACACATTTGAAAATCATAATTAGCTACCTTACCACCTAATTAAACTGTACTCATTCTCACTATCTGTGTTTCGAAATTATTTCCAACTTTCTCATAGATAGTACAGGCAATAAACAAAGGAATGTCGATATATATATATATATATATATATATATATATATATATATATATATATATTCCACGCAAATCATTTTGAAAACTTTTATCTATATGCATATATATGTATATATATTTACGTACGTATTCAAACCGGCTTATGAAAACTTTTTAGAAATGTTTTGTAGAACCTTTTGAAAAACCATTTTGTTTCAAATACTTTTAAAGTACGTTTGCTCAATACGTGCCTGATGCTAAACCTTGCTCTGATACCAAATGTAACAAACTACACTTCCATACAAGTCGATTCAAAGCTCAATATGACTTTTTATAACGATCTAGAATTTCAGTCATTTGATATTGGGATATTTAATTAATTTTAAGTATTCACTAGTTAATTTTATAAGCTGAATAACTTATATTTGAAATATAAGGATTAATTGGATAAGTAAATTGTTAATTTAATATTTGAAATTGCTGAAATATTTGGATTTTGAATCTAATAAGAATGAAAATTTATTTAAATATGACTATTTTAATATTATCGAACACTACATTTTAGAGCTAGTTTGGATTTGATTGGAGCTATTGTAAATATGAGGTAAAAATAAACGCCTGTTTAATTTTATTCGGAATAAAACACTGCAACAACTATAGAAACAAAAATGAGTACAACTCACTCTTTCCGACTCACCGATATTTTTATATAAGTGAGAACAAATTTTATTTATGATGATCGATGATTGTTTGAATGATATATGATATATTATATACATATTGATTGGTTTTTTGATATATTCCTGCGCACTGGAGCAGACGAGACCCTGTATGCTCCTATGCATGAGTGGATGACCCTTTGTACGCCTGTCTCCCTCGAAGCTGACATATTATACATATTCTAATATGTATATTTGTTGCAGGTGACAAGTTGGAGGAATCCAACTAGATTCCTCACTAGTATTGGTTTTATTTACAGATGTTGTGATATATGCTGTTATCATGTAATATACGATGTTTTGGATGTTGTGATTGATGTATTTAGTGTTGTTGCAACATTGAGCCTATTTTCGAAAATGTAAAAATGTCAAAGTGATGATTTCAAATTAATAAAGATTTCAAAGCAATTTTGGAAATATAGGTTTTATTAATTTTTGAATTGTTAAGGAATGAATTTATTTTAAATAAATAAATGTTATAGTTTTGAGGTAATTAAAATTATGATTTTATGTGAAATATATCAAAGTGGCCATTTTTGAAATATGGAGTAAACTATTTTGTAAATAGTTTAAATTGAGATATTTGAATTTATTATAGACGGTTTACATATAAGATTTATAAAATTGATATTTGATAAATAAAAATATTAGAGGTACAAAGGAGTTCTGTAAATGTTTAAAATGAAGTTATAGTTGAATTTTATAAGTGAATAAGATTAATAAATTGATGAAGTTATAAAAGAATGAATTTGTAAATGAGAGATTTATAAGTAAATTAACTTATAATTGGATTTTGGCATATAAATGAGAATATAAATAAGATTGATTGATAAAGGAATTTTGTACATGGAAGTTTTTATAAAATATATATGGAATTTATAAACTTGTTTTATAAATGTGAAATCACCTTATTTTGATAAGTTAAATATGGAAGTTTATTTAAAGGAATTATATCCACGATTTTGGACAGTGGATAATCCTTTACTAAATGTGTAGAAGTGATGAATTTGGTAAACGAAATTATATCCACGATTTTGGACAGTGAATTATCCTTTAAATTAAATGTTGCAATAATAATGAATTCGGATAAGAGAATTTTATTCACGATTTTAGACAGTGAATAATCTTTTTAAGCTAAATAGATGTTTTGGAAAGTGATATTTTAAATGAAGTTAAATGGTTTGAAGATGTTTTAAAATGTGCTAAGTATCGAATACATAGATTTCAACATTCATTGTTGAAAGACATTCTCGAGAAGTAAGGAAATGATGGACTATAACACTATTGCTATAGTAAATGATTTTCGAAAGGAAATGTTTTGTATGATATATGGGATTTATGTATCTATCTAATTACCGAATCTCTATACCAATGGTTTAGGTTGTCGCAACGATGTTTTACGCAACATTCGTTTTGACCCCAAGTAAATATGTTTAAGAGAATGTTTTACTTAAAGAATATATATACTTAATCTTGATTTAAGTATATGTAATATTTTCTAAGTGCTGAAAAAAAGAATTGTGAATTACTTATTATTAAATAAGTATATGGAAATGTTTTTCAATAGTGAAAAGTTGAAATGTTTTTGGGATTATATCTTTTAAAAAATAATTTGAAGTGAATATTGGGCATGTGATTTAATTAATAAAAGATTTATTAAAATGGCCTAGTGATTGCATATGGTGCTAGATATTTGTTTGTTTGCTTTGATAGTTAAATAACCGACTATCAAATTTGGCCATTTTTAGTTCCACGACTTGATGTGGGAACTATTTAGTCGTACACTTAGTATGTAGCTGTTTGCGCAAAAAATGGGCAAACACCTCCAAGTCGTGTGATTTAGTTGATTTTATGTTATTCTTAATGATTTAGATGAGTTGTGTAAATATGAAAAAAAACAACGGCTGAAATGTAAAAGACATACAAATTTATAGTGGTTCGGCCAGAACGTGCCTACGTCCACTTTATATGTTATTATCTTCTTTGTTTCAGATTACAAGTACAATGCTTTGTGTACAAGTATATAAAAGTAGTTTGAAAGTTCCTTCCGTGCTTGAGCTCTCAAACTTGTCTGTCATTGTTGTACCCCTGCCCCTCTATTTATAGAATGAGGTAGAGGGCAGGGGTCTTGGATGTATATAGCTGCTGGTGGGCCCGGGCTGAAGCAATCTGGACTGGCAACTGTCTGGTTCGGCGAGGTCTCATTCGGCATGGAGCTTGGACCGGTGGTAGGTGTGGACCGGTTGTGAGTGTGGACCGGTGGTTCGGTGCTTGTTTGGACCGGTTGTGGGGTTGGTCCGGTAGGTCTTTTGGTCCGGCATAGGGGTGGACCGGTAGTGACTGGTCCGGTACTGATGGAAATAGGTTTGGTTCGGTAGTTGCTTGGACTTTGGTTCGGTTATGGTTGGACCGGATGGGGGGCTGACCGAATGGCCTTTGGTTCGGCATGAATTGGAGATGCCGAATGGATCCTCTGCCGAATGGACTTGTATATTGAGAATGCCAGATGGACTTCTATGCTTATATTGAGCCTTGTGTTTGTCGAACGAGGTGGAGGTTGCGAGCCCGGGTGAAATTGTGACTTCTCGGTCTCGAGATCTTCTGGGTGAGAATTCGCCCAACATTTGCCCCCCAAAGTGAGGCACGTGCTTGCATGTGTCGCGCTTTGTTTCCCTGTGATAGGAAGGCTTGTTTTGTAATGCCATGGGCTGGATGTTCATATCCTGTTGATGTCCTGCAAAGGAATTTACAGTTTTAGTGTGACTTCAGATAACGACCGTTCAGGATCGAAGCATTTGAGACGAAGTGAATCGCGCCGTTCGGGGCGAGAGGTGTGCCCCGAGGGGGCTTAGCATTATCGATGCCAGGTACACGTTAGAGTGGGTCCCTGGATCGTTTGTCAAGGTGCTTTATCGCCAGCTCAGAGCATGCCTAGGGATCGTTCGCGACCCCGTACATGTGTAAGTAGCTTAGCCATTTCATAATTATCAGAATCAAATATCCATTTAACCGATGAGCTTAAAAATGATGTCAAAGTGTAAATTCTCACGACGATAGGGTTAATGGTCACTCAGAGCATGCCTGTGGACCGTTCGTGGTCGTGTACATGTGTAAATGATTAACCTATGCCAGTGAAAGATTTACTACTTATTCATTGTTATCATAATTTCTATTTTATTAGTAGGTTCTAGAGTCCGGTACTTATCTGAGTGCGGGGGCTCTGCGTGCCCCCTGTTTCTGGTTTCTACTGGTAGAGACAGTTTCATTCGGTTTTTAGTTGATAGAGATAGCTTCATTCGGTAGAATAGCTCCGTTCGGTTCTTAGTTGGTCCGGTCTGCCGAATGGGTTGGTCTGGTAGTGTTGCGCTCATCTATATATAGGGGCTACACCCCCTTGGTTTTTTCCTACCGAATCAACGAAAGCCGAACTGACACTATACCGAATCAAACACTTTGCCGAATCAAGTCATTTCCGAACCAGGTATACACTCCTTTGTCGAACGAACTTTATTACCGGATGTGCCGAATACATACGAAGGGCTTTGCTTTACCGAATGAGATTTAGTCCTTAGGGCCGAATGATATGTATACCGAATCAAATTTTAGTGCCGAATGGCCATACACTTTCAATGCCGAATGAACTTATCATTTCACTGCCGAATGAGATTATCATCTTACTGCCGAATGGATATAATACTTGGCTGCCGAATGAACTTGATATTTTAGTGGAATTCCGAACTTATGCATTCTTTTTCGCTTACATCTCTGTATTCCTTGTTCTAACAACCTGCCTTTTTGCTTTTGTGTATGCAGATAAATGTCTCGCAAGGCGGAAACACGATCAGACAGACGGAAACCCAAGGATGGAGGAGTGTCTTCTTCCGTGCCCCCAGCCCAACCAGGGCCGGAACAACATTGGCTTGTTACGAGGTCGTTAGTGGACGGGTACGGTCCTCAGGAACTTCTGGTCTCCCCTCCCGATTGCTTTCCTAGCTCCCTAAAGGAGGAGCAACTTGATGTTATATCCCGTTCCTTCGGGATAGACAGGGCTCGCATGCTGTTGCCGGGAGATGGAGTGATGCTGTATAATCCCCCCGAAGGCTACTTTGCTTACAGCAGATATCATTGCATGTGTGGTGCTATCCCTCCTATCAATGCCTGGATAGTTAGCTTTACCACATATTTGAAGGTGGCTCCATTCCAGCTTCAGCCTAACTCTTATGCCATTCTGGTGAGCCTTTTCGTCATCTTCCAGAGGAGGTACGGGCGCCCTCTTTCTAACCGGGAAATTCGATATTTGTATAACCTGAGAGGCTACAAGAAGGGGTCTCCATATATTAGTCTGGAAGCGGCCGTGCCCTTCAAACCGGTCTTGGACTTATATTCAAAGTTTACCATGTTCAAGAAGGAATGGTTTTTTATCAAGGATGATTCTGTTTCTTTCCGCCTTTTCACTTCCGGCTGTAAGATGAATTTCATTTATATTTTCCATGTTCTGACTGTAGTGTTTCTTCTGACACGCTTCTATTTCTTGCTAGCGACAGGTGGCATTGCAGTCGTGGAAGATGATTCTTTGGCGCGGATGGCTGCTGGAATAAAGGCCATTCCCGCATGGGACAGGTCGGCTTCGTTCCTGATTAGGAACGCTACCCTCCTGGAGTACAATTTGATCCAGCCGCACCAGTCCGTGGTTAAGCAGAGGGACACGGCTGAGGAGAAGGCTGCTAAAGCTAAGGAGGGGGCCACGGTGAAGGGTGGCAAGAGGAAACCCTTTGCACAACATCCCGTCGCGGGAGGCAAGAAGCTTAAGGAGTCTGAGGGCCCCTCTCCTAGTACTTGCCCGATCATCCCGGAGGAGGAAGGTGTGGAAGAGGGCGAAGGAGGCGATATGGAAGGAGAGTCGGAGGGCGGAGGAGATGGAGATGGTCAGGGTGGTAGTGGTGCTGGTGCCTTAACTTCTGGGCAAGACTCTGAACTGGATGAGGCCCTCCGCCAGGCCTTCGGGGAATCGGAGGGGGAATCGGGAGCGGAGAAGGCGACGGAGACTGGCAAGGTCGGGGCTGGTGCCGATCTATCCCCTAGGGGTTCCTTAGCCAGGGTGACTTCGGCGGTGCAAGGTGAACTTTTGTCCTCTGTCGATTCCATTTTCGATAAGGACTTAGAAATATTTTATGGTTCACTTCCATCCTGGAATGAGATTCAGGACTTATTGCAGTATCCCACTCCTCCGCAGGGTTTGTATAATAGATGTGCCTTCTCACTTTTTTTTTTTACTTAACATGTTTCTTGAATTGTGGACCATTGTATGTTTGTAACACTTGTTCTTTATTCCAGGGGCAGGCCAGGTGGTTAAAACGTCAGACGTTCGACACCACCTCGAACAATTCAAGTTGATGAGAGCTTCTGCGAAGCCTCCCACTGGTCGTACTGGGGACGTGGTCAAATACCGTCCTCTTCTTGGGGTCATTGAAGAGAGCATTCAGAAAAAGAAGAGGAGTCGTTCTTTATTTGAGCCTTCCCCTGGTCCGCAGCTTCCTGTTCAGCCTCCTCGTGATACCACGGAGGAGAGTACGGAGTTTATCCCCCCTCCACCTCCTTCTAAGAATCCCACTGTTATCCGTATAAGGCGTCCTGACGTGCCTCGCGACCCCTTTGCCGGTCATCCTGATTTAGATCCAAGCTCTCAGGATATTTCATTTGATGAGGCCACGGGTGAGCACCTCCTTCCCCGCAACCCCATGGTACGAGTGTTAGACGAGGCTAAGTCCCTAGATCTTGATCTGCTTACCACTCGGGTAGTTACCATGGGAGACGAGGCCAAAGCTAATATCGATCGGGTGGCTGAAGAGGCCAAGAAGTTAATGAAGTATCATGCTTAATTGGTTAAGGCCGGGGAGGAGATTGGGAGTGCTAATATTCGGTTGCGGCTGAAGGTTGCCGATCAGGCTGAACAGCTTGCTGGTCAAGCCGTTCAGATTTCTCAGCACGAGGAAGCCTCCAGGCGGCTGAAAGAGACCATGGAAAAGGCTAGTAGGGCAGAATTACGGAAGATGGAGGCCGCCTGTAAGGAGCGGATCGACATGGCCATTGCAACAGTGGATGAGGTTCGGAATGCGGATCTCGAGCAGGTAGAGGAGTTGTCTGGAAGGCTTGAGGTCGCGGAGATGGCTCAAGTCAAGCTAAAGGAGGAGATGGAGGAGATGAGGAGGTCACTCCAGGCTGACTGCTTGAGATACCGATCAGAGAGGGATGTCGCTGTCGCCAAGTTGCAAGCTTCCGAGGCCCGGGTGAGGGAGTTTGAGGAGAATGAGGGGATGATGGACGAGATGCTGCAGGACATGTACTTCCGCACTTGGAAGGAGGGCAGCTTGTCTTGGATGGATGACTATCCCCGGGTCATGGCCAAGATATATCTTCGGGCTTTAGAGGAGGCCAGGGTCAATGCGGGTAAGGAAGGTGGAGTGGCTTTTAGTCTGGATGTGGTCACTGCTCAGTTCTCGAAAGAGGAGCAAGCGGCGGTAAAGGAGGGGATGTGGTTGCTTGCTGCGGAGGAGGCGGGTGTGCAACTGGAGGATGAGGATCAAGCGGCGGACGCTGGTGAGTTATTCTTCTCTTTTCCTATTCTTTCTAGGTTTCCACAACTTGATCGTTTATCGTTTGTTTAATGGATTCCTCTTCTGAATTGGACAGGTGGAACTTCCGATCAACACGCTGGGGGCTCCGGCCCTGCGGCCAAGTAGGCATGAGAAGTTAGTGATGGAGTGTGGACACAGCTGGTTACTTGTCCGGATTCGGCCGCTTTTTTATTTCTTTTTACCGTTGTTTACGTTAGTCCAAAACATTGATGTGACTGTAATAATATTATTTGCAGATAATAACTTGGTGTGATTTTATAATATAAGCTGATTTTGTTATGTTTAAATGTTGTTGTCATTTTGATGTGCTGCGTGAGAAGTATAACTATGTATATGCCTGTGATTTTAGTTGTGTTTTATGTTAAGCCTTTGCTTGAAATATAATTTCATGTTTTGCAATGTTAGTGTGACATATGAATAAGCTATAGTTATGTATTTATGTACAAGAGAAGAGAGTACCGCCCTTCATGTTTTATTTGCAGGCGGTAGCTTTGAGCTTCTTGTGTAACTGATCATGGATATATCTGAGTACCTTGCCACCCAGTACGCAGGCTTAGATTCTCATGAGTGAATGCTCCCTATCTGGTTTCCTGTACTTTAGAGTTTGTTATACAGGATAGGAGAAAAGTATTTAAATGAAATGGAAATATAGAAAAAGTAAAACTTCTAGTCACAGAAGGCCGTCGATGTGCTTAAGTTCGTGGCAAACGGGTTTTGTAGTCACTTTCCCTAGCTGTGGGTCTTGGAGACATTTGTCACCCATCTTACGCCTCCGCGGGGAGTTTTCTTTTTTACCACGGCCGCACTTAAGACACATCGGAGCCGAGATCGCGCACGGTAACTACCCGAACCATTATGGTCCGTAATCGTGGGTATTATTCGATTTACCATGGCCGGCTAGCGTGGGTGCCGTTGGCCGTGAACTACCCCTGGCTGGCCACACCTTATGTTGGGGCTTAAAGTAGGTTCACAGTTGCCGGCGAGCCGAACGCCGTAATGAGCTGCCATCGGCTATAGTCGGCCTTTATGATGACTTATAATCGGCTCATTACAGTTGGCTTTGAGGGCAGGCGCGAGCAATGAGTTAACCCACAGCAGAGGGATGCTGGAGCAAAAGAGTCTCATTGGCGAGTGCATAGAATCGTAGCGTACCTGTTAGGCCTTGTCCAGATGAGGCCGTGGTGCGTCTTGAGTGGAGACGCCATAAGATTTTGTTCAACAGAAAAGGATAAAGCTTAACAAGCAGCCAAGATATAAAGGAACAAGTTAAAAAGAGATAAGATTTTTTAAAGTGGTTCGGCATGAAAATTCCTACGTCCACTGATTCTCTTTGTTAATTCACTTCATATGGGAAGTACAAGTTAGGAAAAGTATCGACGGAGGTGTCGGATGTTCCATGCCCTCTAGAACACCTCTCCGTCCACTGTTGACAAAATATAAGCTCCGTTGTGGAGATCTTTATGAATTAAATATGGTCCGTCCCAGATGGGGTCCAGTGCCCTGGGGCGCGGAAAGATTCGTCTGAGGACAAGATCTCCTTCTTGTAAGATGCGATGCTTGACTTTGGAGTTGTATAGTGCTGCCACTTTTTGTTTGTGAGCTGCTGCTTTGAGTGCTGCATCGTTTCTCCTTTCCTCAATCAGATCCAAAGACATGAGGAGGAGTTCTTCGTTTTCTTCTGGATTGTAGTGGATCCTACGGTGAGAAGGAACAATAGTCTCAACAGGGAGCATTGCCTCCGATCCGTATGCCAAAGAGAAAGTAGTATGTCCCGTTGATGTTCTGAAAGATGTGCGGTAGGCCCAAAGTGCCGTAGGAAGTCCGTCCACCCAAGCGCCTTTTGACTTTTCAAGTTTCTTCTTGATTAGGGTTTTGAGAATTTTGTTGACAGCTTCGACTTGCCCGTTTGCCTGAGGATAAGCTACTGATGAGAAGCTTTTATGAATTCCATGCTCTTGGCACCAGTCGGCGAATTCTTCGCTGTCAAATTGGAGTCCGTTGTCCGATATGATCTTGAGTGGTACTCCGTACCTGCACAGAATATTTTTGATCAAGAAGTTGATAACTTTTGCTGAAGATATTTTATTTAGGGGTTCCGCTTCCACCCATTTGGTGAAATAATCGACTGCCACTATAGCATATTTGGCTCCGCCCCTGCCCGTTGGCAGTTCGCCAATTAAATCAATTCCCCATACAGCAAAGGGCCAAGGGCTGGTCATTTGAGTAATCTTATTTGTGGGTAGTCGAGGAATCTTGGCAAATTTCTGACATCTGTCGCATCTCTTGACGAAGTCTAAGGCGTCTTTGTTTAGTGTGGGCCAGTAATATCCATATCGGAGTATCTTTTTCGCCAGAGTCTGCCCTCCAGTGTGATCTCCGTAACTTCCTTGATGGATGTTGAATAAGATTTCCTTGGCTTCCCTTCCAGCGACGCATCTGAATAAGGGGCTAGAGAAGCCACGCCGATAGAGGATGCCTTCTTGTATTGTGTAGTGGGGAGCTTTCCTCAAAATTCTCCTGACTTCATCACGTTTGTCTGGTAGTGTGCCGTCCTGCAAATATTTCCGGATAGGAGTCATCCAAGTTCCTTCTTCAATTGCAGTTATCAGATTCACTTGTTCGAAACTTGGGGCTAGCTGCCTTGAGATGGTTAGTGCTCCGGAAATGGTGCTATTCTTCATACTAGCTTGCTTTGCTAGTTCATCGGCCTCTTGGTTATCTTCTCGAGGAATGTGTTTGATTAGATAATGGTCCAATTGGTCGAGCAGCAGTTTGGTTTTCTTTAGATATGCTGTGAGTCGTTCTCCTCGTGTCTGTAATTCTCCTAGTACTTGGTTTACGATAAGTTGAGAATCACTATGAAGACATAAAGAATTGACTCCAATTTCTAAGGCAAGCTCCAATCCCGCTATTACTGCCTCATACTCCGCATCGTTGTTAGTGGCCGCGAATTCCAACCTTAATGCATAGTACAGCTTTCTTCCCCTGGGGGTTATTATCACAATACCTGCCCCCGAGCCTTGTTCGTTTGATGCTCCATCTACAAAGAGGTTCCACTTGATGTTTTTTGCTATTTCAAACTGATCCTTGCCTTCGTTGGTAGTGAATTCGGCAATGAAATCGGCCATGGCTTGCCCCTTGATAGCGGTGCGAGGATGGTAGGTGACGTCATACTGACTTAGTTCAATGCACCATTTGAGGAGTCGTCCAGAAGTGTCGGGACGATGGAGCACCTGTCTTAGTGGCTGATCGGTTAGAACTCTGATGGAGTGATATTGGAAGTAGTGTCGCAGTTTTCATGACGCGATCAATAAACAATATGCCAATTTCTCAAGTTTAGGATATCTGGCTTCTGCCCCTGTAAATCTCTTACTTATAAAGTACACCGGGCGTTGTGTGCGGTCTTCTTCTCTTACCAGGGCAGCGCTTAGAGCATGAGATGATACAGCGAGGTATAGGTATAGCTCTTCGCCTTCGTTTGGAGTTGAGAGTACTGGTGGTTTCTGAAGGTGTTCGATCAGGTTAAGGAAGGCTTTTAAGCATTCATCGGTCCACTCGAACTTTCCTTTGTCTTTCTTGAGAGCTTCGAAGAAAGGGACGCACTTGTCAGTTGCTTTGGAAATGAATCTGCTTAGGGCGGCCACCTTTCCGTTTAGGCTCTGCATTTCTTTTCGAGTGGAAGGTATCCTTATTTCTTTTAGAGCCCGGATTTGTTCAGGGTTTGCTTCAATTCCTCTGGCATGGACGATGAATCCTAAGAATTTTCCCGATGACACTCCGAAGGAGCACTTTAGAGGATTCAGCTTCATTCCATATTGGCGAAGTACCTGAAACATCTCGCTCAGGTGGCTTACATGATCGTCGGCTCTTCTGGACTTTACCAACATGTCATCCACATATACTTCCATAGTTCGTCCTATTAATTCCGCGAACATCTTGTTGACGAGGCGCTGATAGGTAGCTCCGGCATTTTTGAGTCCAAAAGGCATGACTTTGTAACAAAATAATCCCCGGTCAGCGATGAAGCTAGTGTGGTCTTGATCGGGAGCGTGCATGGGAATCTGGTTGTATCCGGAGTATGCATCCATAAAAGATAAAAGTTCGTGCCCGGCAGTGCTGTCCACAAGCTGATCGATTCGGGGGAGCGGGAAGCAGTCTTTCGGGCAAGCGTCATTTAAGTTGGAGAAATCAATGCATGTTCGCCACTTCCCATTAGCTTTCTTTACTAGTACTGGGTTAGCGATCCATTCTGGGTAGATGGTTTCTCGTATGAAGTCATTAGCAAGTAGGTTCTTTACTTCCTCATCGAGGGCTGCTGATCGTTCTGCTCCCATGCTTCTCTTTTTCTGCTTTATCGGTACCTTGGTGGGATCGACGTTCAGCATGTGGCATGCTATGTCTGGGGAGATTCCTGTCATATCGGTATGTGTCCACGCAAATACATCTAAGTTGTGGCGGAGAAAGTCATTGAGTTGATCCTTCAATTCTGTTTTTAGCTGAGATCCTATTTTTAATAGTCTACTTGAATCATGTTTGTCTACAAATATGAATTCCATGGCCTCCGCAGGCTCAGCGGTAGCCTCCTCCTCCTTATCCCTGGGGTCTAGTTCATTGAAAGGATCGCTGGTGTACCGAAGAGGAGGGGCTTTCTTTAGTTGCTATGCTTCCAAGCTTTTCATGCAGAGAGTAGTCTCTGCATCTTTCCCTTTATTCTTTCTACGGTTATTGCGAAGTTCAGTTACATAGCAATCTCGAGCGGCGTCTTGATCTCCTTCAACTTCTCCTATTCCGTTATCTGTTGGGAATTTCATCTTTAGGCACCACGGGGCTAGGACAATTTGAAAGTCAGACAAGGCTGGTCTTCCCAAGAAGGCGTTGTAGGTCGAGTGGTTTTCTATTAGTACGAACGTTTGTTTTCGCACAACGGAGCGGGGATGACTTCCTATTTCGACGAAGAGGTCAAGTTGCCCGAGGGGCATTTTCGCATCTCCGGTGAAACCGTGCAGGGGTTTGTTGCAGGGAGACACATCCTTTATTGACAGCTTCATTTTGTCGAAAGCATGCTTGAATAGGATATTTACGGAGCTTCCTGTGTCTATTAGAATTTGGAAAACTTTAGCTGGACCGAACCAGGCAGAGATGACCATGGGATCCATATGCGGATACTGTCTTCCTTCTAAATCACGCCTACTGAATACGATGTCGTCACTCTCTTTCCGTTTCGGGTGGTGTTCTTCCATAATGAAGTTAACATAGCCTTCAGCATTTCTAAGTGACTTGCCATATCTTTCCATCTCTGCCCAGCTTCTGTCGGCGATGAGTGGTCCTCCCGAGATGGTATGGACCACTATCTTCTCTTGAATAGAGCCACTGGTGTTGCGATTCCCTCCGCCTACTTCTGGGACGGGTCGCTTTGGGTTCTCATTGGCAGGAGTTGGAATCCTGTTCTGACCTTTCACATAGCGTTCCAGCCTTCTTCTTCTGATGTGTTCTTCGATCAAGTCCCGGAGATGGTGGCATTCATTGGTGTCATGTCCGTGGGATTCGTGGAAGCGGCAGAACTTTCCAGACTTGAGTGCGTTATCAGATTCTTTCTTGTGCGGGGGGCGCTTGTATCCGAGTTCGTCCTGAGTGGCTAGAAAGATGTTTTCGATTGTTTCATTCAAAGGAGTGTAGGAGTCAAATCTTGGTCGTGGTCGATATTGGCGTTTTTCAACCTTCCTGCCCCCAGCATTGTCTCTAAATTCATTTCTTCGAGTGTCCTTAGCTGCAGCGGGAACCTTGTCCGAAGTTGTCTTACCTTGTTGCCCTGACTGCCTCTCAGTGGCGGCGTCTTCAAGTCTCATATACTTTCCATCTTCATGGAAGAAATCAGGTAAAGTAGCTGGTTTTTCCTTAGTTAGTCTTCTAGCGAACTTGGTGTCTAGGTGTACACCACTACAGAGGGCCATTAGGGTGAGCTTCTCATCGGCATCTTGGACTGCGGCCGCTGCGGCGTTGAACCGGGTTAGATATTGTTGCAGTGTCTCTCCGGATTTCTGTTTGACATTGGATAGAGAATAAGCATCCTTGGGTTGTTCTACATGGATGCGGAACTGGCTAATGAACCTTTCTTTCAACATCTCCCATGAGCTGATAGATCCTTGGGGTAGATGGCAGAACCAGGAGGTAGCTAGATCTGCTAGGAATAGCGGAAAGCATTTACACAGCACCCATTCTGTTGCTCCCCTCATGAGCATATGCTGGGTGTATCTTTGTAAGTGTACGATGGGGTCGGAAGTTCCCTTGTAAGGTTCCATGGTTGGCATTTTCCATTCCCGGGGGGTGATGGCAGTTTCGATATTGCGGGTGAAGGGGCTGGTGACCCTAGCGCCTATTCCTCAGTCCCTTTGCTCCCGTTGGACACATTCTCTGAATAATCGTGCCATTCTTTCATCAGAATTTGGAGCGGATAGAAATGAACTTGGTTCTTCCCTATGGGATCGATCTCGTCCAGATGACCTGTAGGGATGGTATAGTCTATCACTTTTGATGTTATCCAGTGGTTGCCTTTGGCTGCTCGGATGCATGCTAGGACCAGCTACAGTTGCCCCCTGCCTTGATCTTCCCCTGTGGGGTTCTGTTTCGAGCATTTCCATGGGGTCAACTTCGGGCTGGGTTCTAGCTCGGCTCCGTTCAGCGGGGTTTCTATGATTAGGTGGCATGACTGGCTCAGCTACATCCGACCCTCGCCTGGCGCCTCCCCCACTGGGTTCGGTTCCAAGCGCTTCCTCGAGTCGGAGTTCGGGCTGAGTCCGGGCGCGGCCCCTATCATTGTTGTTCCTGTTGATGGCTTCCTCGAAGAGGGAAGACCTTTGCTGTCTCCGAGATCCTCCAGACTGAGATTCATCCCATGATTCAGTGTTGCGGTTGGATTCTTCGACATCCCTCAAGTGTGACATGAGTTGGTTCACCAAAGCTTCTTGTTGGGATGCGAAGCGGTTAGTCACTTCCACCACAACTCTGTCTAGGTCTGCTCTAGTGATTACTGCCGGTTGTTCCGCGACAGGGGCTGTTGGAATTGCCTGATCTACATGTGGCACTGCTGCTGTAGTGGGATGGTTCTCTTGATCTGGATCCGCTGGATTTGGAGCGCTGCTAGTTGCAACGTTCTTTCCCTTGTTGGCGTATTTTCTTGGCCTGGAAGTCATGTTTCCTAGGCAATGAAGGGTGCTATTGGGAAAGAAGGTTGAATGAGGGAAGCTAAAGCTTCGAGTTCAAAGTTCTCAGTGAAAGCACCAAAAATGTTTGCGCAAAAAATGGGCGAACACCTCCAAGTCGTGTGATTTATTTGATTTTATGTGATTCTTAATGATTTAGATGAGTTGTGTAAATATGAAAAAAGCAGGGGCTGAAATGTAAAAGACACACAGATTTATAGTGGTTCGGCCAGAACGTGCCTACGTCCACTTTATATGTTATTATCTTCTTTGTTTCAGATTACAAGTACAATGCTTTGTGTACAAGTATATGAAAGTAGTTTGAAAGTTCCTTCCATGCTTGAGCTCTCAAACTTGTCTGTCATCGTTGTACCCCGGCCCCTCTATTTATAGAATGAGGTAGAGGGCAGGGGTCTTGGATGTATATAGCTGCTGGTGGGCCCGGACTGAAGCAATCTGGACTGGCAACTGTCTGGTTCGGCGAGGTCTCATTCGGCATGGAGCTTGGACCGGTGGTAGGTGTGGACCGGTTGTGAGTGTGGACCGGTGGTTCGGTGCTTGTTTGGACCGGTTGTGGGGTTGGTCCGGTAGGTCTTTTGGTCCGGCATAGGGGTGGACCGGTAGTGACTGGTCCGGTACTGATGGAAATAGGTTTGGTTCGGTAGTTGCTTGGACTTTGGTTCGGTTATAGTTGGACCGGATGGGGGGCTGACCGAATGGCCTTTGGTTCGGCATGAATTGGAGATGCCGAATGGATCCTCTGCCGAATGGACTTGTATATTGAGAATGCCAGATGGACTTCTATGCTTATATTGAGCCTCGTGTTTGTCGAACGAGGTGGAGGTTGCGAGCCCGGGTGAAACTGTGACTTCTCGGTCTCGAGATCTTCTGGGTGAGAATTCGCCCAACAGTAGCCATCTGTGTAGGCCTGATTATCGTTTATGTCGAGGAAGTTGATTCATGTATTGCGAAGTATTACTCCAATCTATCGAGCTTCCTTCTTGGTCGAAGGATAGAAGTTGAAGGTTGGAGGTGTGATAAGTCTATGAGGTTTAGTTTCTATGTGAGGTTGAGAAACGCTTTTGCGTTGTTGGTGCAAAGAGAATGGGTTCGATTTATTCGAAAAACACTTCGGACCAACATTTATGTCACGATTATGCGGGTTGGTTGTGATGATATTGATATTCAGGATTTTCATAGTGGAGGACTGCTTGTTGATTGTTTGGGTTTGAAATCCCAATATACATCCAGTAGCAGTTGTCTCTTCATTATGAAATATCCAATGCAAGGACTATTCACTACTAATCCTAGGGATTTTCCGACAAGATGTGGCAGGAAAGTACCTTCAGTTTGTCTTGTTCTAGGACAACTTGTATGGATTTTTGCCTGACATTGCATTTCTAAGATTACGTACATTGGTTTTTACAAAGTACATCAGTGGTGGCGGAGAAGACAACTTCACTTAGCTTAGCACCCTCCTTAAGACGTATGAGCTTAAGGGTAGTATTTTTGTGGAAGACAATTAGTAGTCAACGAAAATGGCTGTGTGGCATTCAAAGTGATGTGGTATATGAAAGGTAATCGTTACTTCAGGCCTCATCAATCGAAAATGACCGAAACAGGGGCAGATGCAGCAGGGCTAAGTGGGTCACTCCCATTAGGATATGATCATCCTCTTCTAGATATATTTCTTCCCGCTATGACGTTCGAGATGTAATCATTATGGTTTATATGCTATGAGGGCCCTTGGGAAAGGTCACTAACGATTGAAGGATGACGTATTCATTACTATCTAGTTATAGAGGTAGTCCGGTCTTGTGATGCTAGATGGCATATGTTCTATGCCTCGGGACATCCATATAGAGGTCTACCTATTGGAAGGTAGTCCCTCCACTTGGTCATTTGTATGGAAATCCAAACTCCGCTACGTGCCTGCCATTTTCATTGTATTACCCATTTTGGGATATATTCTGGAATTTAATCAATGTAACAATTTCGACTATGATTAATATTATTCATGCAATAGACACTATTATAATATAAGATAAGATGAATGGATATAATTTTTTTTAGTTATCGTAATGTAAAAACATGTCTGTGTTTATGTGTGGGCGTGTCTTACAAGATACTTTTTTTTTGATAGGAAAATCTTGGTAATTTAAAAAATTCAGTTGAGTGTGTTTCTTACGCTGGTTTACCGGACTAATCCGGGCGTTCTTCCCTTTCATTGCTCGAGTTAGACCAAGTATATTTACAAGTTCAGATTTGGTGCTTTTGGAGCTTCAGCAGGAGAGATGGAGATCTTAATTTTCGTGTACGCGTATCTGTTTTTATTATCCGCTTTGCGCGTTATTGTTGTATATTGTCGGCAATTGTGAGGACATGTTATTATAACTATCCAGGCTGCTAACTAGCGATTGGTTGTTGAACTCTGATTGATGTATGTATGTATAGTTTCAGTTTTTTAAAGATCATTGATATGATATTATACGTTTTTCACTGCGATGTGAGATTCTGTATTATTCTATTTGGTTCTATCTTCTCTCTTTCTTCTCTTCTCTTCTTCTCTCTTTTTTTCTTTCTCTCGACTTTCCGTCATTTTATGCTTTTTGGGTTGAACATGTGTGGTTTATTGTCGATTCAAAGGGTAAGGATTTATGGATCGTCACACTTTTGGCCTGGTGTCGTGCCAAGAAATATGAGCTGTTGTTATTTTAAAACATTATAGAGCATAATTATAAGGTAATTTCTAAGACTTTCTACAACTTTTAGATCTTATAGCAAAAGGAACTGAAATATAAGTACACAAAAATAACCATGTTAGAAAAACAACCTTCATAATGCATGTTTTACACTTACATTGCTTTAAAATTACTATATAAGCTTTACAGACATTTGATACAATAATTGACTACAGGTGGAACAATGAATAATATGAGATCTCCAATGTAAAGATCCTTTCTCCATGTACTATGCCCAATCAACTACTAACCTGTCATCCTATGGTGGGGAAAATGGAAAGGAGGGAGTGCGTCAAACAAAATATCTGGTGAATGAGTACAAGTTCAATATGTGATGATCATGTGCAATTAACTTCAATACTACTCTAAATTACATATGGTGTATTACAAGATTTTTTGAATTTCTAAGATCCTTTATTTAAGGGCCTTGTTCAATATATATCTACACTACTACTTGTATAGACTACGACAAGGATCGATCTACGAGTCAAACATCATTGCAATGATAGGCCAACGTCCTTTGAGTTTTCCAAAACTACCTATCATTACTACGCTTGAAAGGGGAACCCCAAACTCGTACTACAAACTAATGGGACTCCTGGAATGCACCCACTGTCCACCCCTTGATCGTAGTGTTATATGTTTTCTATTGTAGCCTCTAATCATCCTACTCCACCGTCCACTAGACCACGTCGGGCTAGAACCGTGAGTACAAAAACTCCAATTTGGACCTAGGCTCCCTATCTTGGTATCATCGTAAGTGTTGTGCACCACCATGACGGAGTACACCCGAGTCTCTATATGATACGTCGTCCTAGTTAGCTTTTTGTTGGCGATTTATGGCCCTACAATATCTTGATTGGAGATTTATGGCCCTACCATTTCTTTATAGGGGATTTACGATGCTATGTTTCCCCTGATAGGGGATTTATGGCCTTACCATCTGTATTTAGAGGATTTACGGCACTATAGTTCTCTTGATTAGGGATTTACACCATACCAATCCTAGTATATTTACTTAGCACAAAAATAGGCTTAAATAATCTATTTTCCATTTATATATTTTTTTACGAAATTATATAAATTTTATTGTAAACCTAAACCTTTGGCCGAGGTTCGAACTCTGCATTTTTCAACTTGAACGACCAACCGCTTGTACCCTTCAATCGACAGCTACCAGTCGACTACTAGGGTTCCCAAGTTGACCGGTCATGAAGTTAAATTATGATTTTTGCATGATTTCGATTATCGATTGTTTCTATAATTAATTCAAGTCAATAGCAATGTTTGATTAACCCTAATTAATGATCAGTTCATGTTCAATTAGCTTTTCGAATTGGGGTTTGTAGATTTTAGGTTCGCAAGAGGTTATATATAGATTTCGTGTTTTCAATTAGGGTTTTACAAATTTAAGGTCTACTAATTTTATAATTTTACAATTTAACCATAAAAAGGGTAGTTAGCATCAAATCAGCTTTAGCAATTTATAGTGATTCAACACTCATCTAGTTTATAGATTTCAACTTAGGGTTTTGCACGTCTTGAATTAGGTTTCCAACATCCCAAATCGATTAAAATAGTTTGAACTAACTATAGTAATTATCTAATTAAAATTTGTTCCTGCTCACCTCAACCTTAAGCTCACCTTATATGCATTGCCGAAGAATTACCCCTCCATATGCTAGCTTCGCTTTCTCCGCCTAGATCCAATTGGTTGTAGTACTTTATTTTGATTTTTAATTTGATATTTAGTTTAATTTTGATGAATTTTTAGGGTTGGAGGAGAGGTTGGATTTTGACAAAGTTTTGTTACGATAAGCTTTTCTATCGGTTTTAGGGTTAGCTTAGTTTCCACCTTATATAGCTTATGAGTGAATTTAGGGCATTGATTTAGGCTAGGAAATATTTGCTAACATTTCATACGGTCATCAAAACTTAGCCGCAAAGTAACAATCCAAACTGTCAAACACGCTACAGGTTACGTTGCATGTTTCTGCCAGTTTCCACATTCCATGGTCGACCTAAGAAGTCCCATGATCGACGTATAATGGTCGACCATGATATTCCTACGGTCAACCTGGATGTGTTATTTTTTATTTTGTTTTGTCGAAAGTGGGACCGAAAAAAGGATGAGCATAGTAGTTTTGATATAGGCTTCGGGCATTGCACAAATGTACTTTGGGGAAGAGTTTGGGTGTTTTTCATAAGTTGATAGGGAGTAGGATAGATGACTTTGAGACAACTCAAGATGACCTTAGACGTCATGCAATGATAAGTGAGGCGATGAAATATTGCTTCACTGACGACGATCGACGGCTTCGAGAATTTGAGTGATGGCTCTACGACTTACGATGGATGTCTAGAGGCATTCCAATGATGACTACTTAATGATCGAAGTCGTGACGGTGATCCACAAAGGTAAGTTTAATAATGGGGGCTTGAGGGTAGGATTTGCGACTATGTCTTACTATGGAGATAGTTGAGATGGAATAACAATTGACTTCGATTATAGAGATGCTTGAAAAGGGATCTTTGGTAATTCAGGGGCTTCTAGTGTGCTCTTAAAGAACGGATATGTCGGAATACCCACTTGGATTTGTGATTGTGTTCAGATCTTTCCACGGTAGATTACCCTGGGATTTGCGATTGTAGGCTTAGTTCCTAGCCTTTTAGAGTGGCATGGATTCGAGCACTAATGAAGCCGAGATTTCGATTGGGTCCCTGGATCGTAATTTTTCCATACAAATTATCATATATCAAAAGCACACGACTGATGGTGGTGATTGTTTGATAGATACTACTTTTTCCATGGTTGTTATCACTTTAGGGTTGCGCATGACATACATATTTTAGACTGTATACCTAGAAACCAGACAATATACTTCAGTTGATGTACACTTATATGAATATGATAGAAGATTAGCATATATTGACTATTACGTGCTAACTCTTTGGATGCAAGGACAGGTCAGGTATGGTTGCTCATACCCTATATACATATTTATTATATATGGTTTTACAGTATTTTGAGATGATGTAAAGCTCACACTAGACTATTGTCTGATCTGAGATTTTAAGCTTTTCTTCTTATTAATTCGAGTACTCTCAAATGGGTAGATTGGGGATTGTAGGTCTGGAAATTACATAGAGCTGTACGGAGTACGCGCATGAGGCTACTTTCATATATGTATACTTTGGAGCTAACTATCGCTTATATTCTGATGTTTAGTATGGTGGATCTATGTTAGTACTTGTATTTTGAGAGGCAGTTCAAGAGTTTAGTTTTGGAGATTTGGATGTATAAACTCTTTATTTCAGTTCTTGTATAGTCTATTAACCTGACGAACTTTGATATTCATATTTATGGTTCATTTGATTATATCACTATCTCACTAATTTTATATCTATTTATATTATTATATTATACTTTGTTTATATGATGTAAGATGTTCTATGTGTTTTTGATTGGATCTTTCTCTACTTTACATTCTTGGCTACCATCCTTCGTCATTCGGGTACCTCCACAACACATTATACAGGCATATTAGGCACCAGAAGTGCAAGATAGCGTTACAAATCTTTACAAAGCCAACTCTCCCGGTCAAGTCCATACTGCCTCATTACTTCAAAATCTACCTTGCATTCGATCTTGGTAATGATCTCAACTAACGTAGCATCACACCTCTGACTGGTACCTATCCACTCAATCAGAGTAGGTAAGATAGTCAAGCTCGCCAATAACCTTGGCTCGAGCTTGCATCTCGATTGGAAATCATAACCAGCAATATACTCTAACTGCATCCACCCTGGGAACATAGCTCCTTAGCTGGCATGCCTCCTACTTAATGCTTTAGCAAGTTCATTCCCTTTTCTTAATGTGTATCCAATAGAAAAGTCGTAAGAGGCTAGGAATTATAAAGATCGCTGCTAGCAAAGATTATGATCCTTCTCCCAAGAGATGCACTTCAATAATTTATGGTTGGAGAACAACTCGAACCACTCTCCTTAAAGATAGTGCCTCAAATATTCAGTGCAATTATGATTGGTGATAACTCCAAATCATGGGTCGGGTACTTCTTCTCATGTGGCTTTAGTTGTCGACTAGCATATGCAACAACTTTGTCTCTTTGCATCAATATCATTCCCAATCTGGTACCATAAGCGTTAGTGTGCACCATCATCTCTTCATTCCTACTCACAATTGTCAATATTGGTGCTCATCAACTATTCTTTCAAAGTTAAGAATGCATGCTCACATCTCGCACCCCGAACAAAAGTCTATTTCTTTTTCATCAACTAAGTCAACATGCGGCTACTTTGGAGAATTCCTGGATGAATCGTCTATAATATCCAGTTAACCCCAAGATTCTCACATCCACAGTGCTTTTAGGTCTAGTCCAACTTTTAACTACTACGAATTTTGTAGGATCTTCGCCCAACTAAGAAACAGTCATATCTCCTTGCTTCAGATCCGCGCACTTACTAAATAAGATCAAATTCTAAGCTGCAGGAATAAACTTTTCTTCGAGTCGTGCATTGAACTTGTTTCATGTGAAATGGTCTTCGGAAGTAGCGAATGTTCCACAAGTTCATGGCTCACATTTGAAGCATTGGGAAGCCAATCGTCTATGCATAGCATCATTCAGCTTTAAGTCATCAAAAAACCTTTTGCAAGTATCAAGCCAATCCTGCATATTCCATCGCCGACTCCATTCCTTGGATCAATTTGCCAATAAGACTAGCAAAGTCTTTGTTCAACTCAACAAAATTGGCTGTGGGTGCATGCACCGAAGTACCACAGTCAATAGCAATAGTTGAAGAAGCTATAGAGTATTCTATAGCATGTTCTGCATCATAGTATTGAACATCGTATGCAAGTCTGGATTAGAAGCTCCCAAGTCAGCTCCTTCTTCGAATCCAGAGATGGAATTCCTAGTAGCATTCCTTATTTGACGACTCATCCTTCAATGTATAATAAAGATGATTAGTCTCTCTAAAAGGTATTCTGCTTAAGTAGTACTCTTGTGTACATTGCGACTTTAATACTACACACACACACACTGATATAGTTTTGAAAACCAACTTATATAACAAGTGCACTCTCTCGTATATATATATGCATTCGATCTAGTCTAAGGTGAGAACTCCTATCATATCTCTACTGGACTACGGTATCCCTTAGTTTAAATTATGCAACCTCATTCTGATATTTGATGTGATGATGGCCCTATACCACCAGCATCTAATATACCGGTATAGTGCGCTCCCATAGTGTCCCGTTGATGTAGGATGATAGTCAAGGTTATACTAAAGTAAATCAATCATCAAATAACCTATCAATATCTCACAATGCATCGAATAAATTACAATAATAATCATCTTAGATATAAAACATGTGAGACAGTAATAACAAGACGATCACAAAAATCAAAGTATGTAGATCCATGCAGTATATAACATAAGTGATAGAGTTATACATCAAATTGTAACACATAAATAAATCATCTTAGAAAATAAAGGCGTTAGCAAACTCCATAATGTCTTGCAACGAAATTGAAAGTCATAATAAGTAATTGTAGTAATACAAGAGTATGACCTCCTGCCTATCCTACGTCCAGCTGCACATGCTTACCAGAACTGATATCCCTAATCTACTCATTTAAGAGTACTTGAAATAATAGAAAGTATAAAATCTAGATCCAAAAAATAGTCTAATGCGAGCAGTAGAAATTATCAAGTACTATAAGTCTATATACTAGGACAAATAGTATAAAAAATCATACTTGTCCTTGCATCCACAGAGTTAGCACATAACATGGAATATATGCTACTCTAAACCATAGTTATCATGGTGTACTACACATCAAAGTACTAATGGGTTTCTTAATATCTACATCGATGACATGTACGTCATGTGACATCCCTAGTGCGATAAGCAGCGAAAGCAAACATAACACTCATCATCAATCCAGGTCGCAAGGTACTCGAATAAAAGCATTCAGTAGGCTAGGAGCTAGACTGCTCATTTGATAATCTAAGGTAAGGTAGGTTCTAAACAAACTCTACATCTTCCTTACTAGGTCCTAATATCGACCGACTCTAGTAGCATATGTGATTCACGTCCAAACGTAAATGGACTCTGATCACACCATCATATACCCTTGCTTCATGAGTACCCATCGAAACCTTGAGCATTAAGATTCCTTTGCATGCATCATTCGCTGTAGAGCCAATCTTGGAACTATTCTTACAACTCCGATCTAAAGTATTTGCGGTTTGGAATGACACTGGACAACAATCGTCAATCGTAAAATATCACTGTTTGTCCCAACACCTTCCTCCAATAAATCCTTTAATCCAACTTTTTCCCTCTACTCTGCATCTTGAAGTACAACCATCCATCATCGAAGCTACCATTGCCTTTATTGCCGAATGTTCGACAAATTTCAAGTAAATAGATGTGAAAATGAAAAGGAAATGGCCCAAGGATTTGGAAAAAATTTTAAGACGGCAAGACAAAGGAAATATCAAGAAATGGGCAAAAAAGGTCGAGCCGTGTTTTTCTACTTGGTACCCATGGGTCGGTACCGAGCTGACTAGTGTCCGGCGCACAAACTTCCCAAGACAAACTTGGAGCAAGCAAAAATAACTCGGAAAATTTCTTGGTCAAATCCTTAGTAATGGCGAACTTTCTCAGGTCAGACTATAAGTAACCCAAAATCCTTCATTATCGAACCATACCCCATGGGTCGGTACCGATTCATGGGCCACTGATCCATCCTATAGTTGTATTCCTTCCTAAAATGCAACTCAAAGCAAGCACCCTTTGACACCAAGAAAACCCCTCTATAGCTCGAAGCAACATGCAAATAACTCCAAGCAACGTTCGTCAACGAACTATCTCCATGGTTCGGTACCGAACCCAAGAAACATGAAAAAAAACTCCAAGTAGGATTAGCCACTGACCCAACACTTTAAATTTCACTTTTCATATGCAACTCTAAGCAAACCATGTGTGAACCAATGCAAACTACTTATGACTCAAAGCGACATATCCAAAACTATAAGAAATTTCCCATCGATCCATCAACACCATTCCATCTTCAATCAACCGTAACTCAAGCAAACAAACTCCAAATGACTTGAAACTTGAAATGTAGCTTTATGTTGTCCTCCAGGATCTATTCTATGGACTTAAGGTCATTCGTAAAACTTGACCTTCATGGTTCATCATTGATCCACTAACATCAAACCGTCTTCTTCTGACCATAACTTGAGCATACAAACTCCAAACGACTTGAAACTTGATACGTAGCTTTAGGTTGCTCTCCTTGACCTACCCTGTGGATCTCATGTTAAGTGGAAAACTTGACCTTCATGGGTCCATCAATACATATCCATCTTTAATTGATCATAACTTGAGCAAATGAACTCCAAATAATATGAAAATTTAAACGTAGCTTTAGGGCGTCCTTCTTAACCTACCAGATGGATCTTATGTCAATTAGATGATTTAAATTTCAAGGGTCATCACTAATCCATCAACACCGTTTCATGACTTATTCACTAAACTAAATCACCATTTGATCAGCATTTTCAACCATTCAAACATCAAACATTCAAGCAATCATAATATACAATATATCCTAACAAGCATACATCCATAAACATCAAAGTGAAGCCAAGTCTAAGGGTATAAACAACAAGAACAAGGGAGATCCACAAGAATACAAATTTCACAAATCTTTTCCAAAACATTTGTAATTAACATATGTGATTAGTTAAAGTTTAAACATGTTTTAGGGCACAAAAATCATTGTAAAACATCATTTTATTGTGTATAATGACTAATTATTATATGGGAAGTCCAAACCACTCACCTAAATCCAAAGAAATCTAAAAATGCATTAAATTCGAGATGAACAGCAACTCCAAGTGATCTCCAACAACAAATTTTCAAATCCAAGTGCTAAATACGCTAATCTCCTTCTAATGATAAGATTTGTCTAGTTAAAGTAGGGGTTAGGTTAACTTTTTAGACTAGAGAATGTTAATGGACGTTTTGTCTCTTGAGAAGTGTGTAATGATGGAGAGAAGTCCCATTAGCCCATCATGATGGCAATTCAAAATTGGGCTTTGGGCCTAACCATTAATTTACAAATTATCCATTAAGCTGTTCAAAATCAAGTGAAACTTCAAAGGACCATATCTCTCTAACGGTAAGTTCGTTTTCCTACTAAGACCACTCTACAGAAAGAGAAGTCATCATGTCAATCTAATGGAAGTGGTTTTAGAACCAAATTCAGCTCCTATTAAAATTTATTGGCAATATGATATTTTCAGTGTTCAATCAATACAAAATTTAAGGATGGAAAATGTCTCTAGTAGTAAATACCCAAAACATAGAATCGTACGATCCTAAATAATAATAATAATATTAATATTCTACGATCCTCCGATATGTAGAATACAGGGTCCTTACATCAAACTTCTTATGATAACCATGATCCATCATTAGAGCAACGTCGACAATAGATCTTTTGATCTTCCTAAAATAGGCTTGGTCCATTTGACCAAAGTGCACAACGGCCCAACTGATCTTTCCACGATGGTCTTGGGGCTTTGTCTCACAACTACTATAAGAACTGTATCACGGCTGATAGAGTAGCCTTGTAATGATTTCCTAAGATTTTTCGCAATTTCTCCGATATCCCTCTGTAACATCCCGCCTTTTTGTACGCTTTAAATCGACGATAAATCACACACGTCAGACTTAAACCATACAAAAGGGCGGATTGTTATGGGGTAAATAAGGAAAAGTAGAGAAAGAAAAGAAGGAAAAAAACAAAATAGAATCTTGTAGCGGAACGATAAAATATAATAATCAAATAAACAGTTCATGAAGCTATTTTACAAAATATTTGATTATACTTATACAATGCATATCAGAGTTACACATACAAGAGAATGTTAATAATGCAGCGGAATATAATGGTGTAGTGGAATATATATAACAAATAGTAATAATAATTCTTCGTCTTCGTCCTCCAGAATTAAGGCCTTCAAATCCTGAAATGCTCAGGCTGACCCGAGCGAATTGAAAAGGCAAAACACTCGAGTCATAACTAAAAGATCTTATGTAAGTTAAATCAATAGTAAATAATATGAGTGGAACGGCGTTATAGATGTTTACGGGATTTGACATCTCCTATCCAGTGTCTACCGTGAGTGCAGTAACTTAAGAGATGCTAGGGATTCACATCTCCTAAGGATCCGTTAAACTATATACTATGTAGTAATATTTCACTATTATAATAATGTCTAATAGTAAACTAAACTTAATTTTAAATAGCGTTAAGGGGTTACCCATGTAGCCCTTAACACGAAATAGCGCCAACAGTCTATACAGTACCGTAACACCTCTTGATCGGGAGGCTATCAGAGGATACTCCATAGGCACGACGCAAATCAGACTCGTATAAGGCGCGCTAGGGTAGGTGACACAACATAACTAGGCAATGTCAGGGTAGATATACCGATTACGCTTCCTGACCGGTGGTAACGCATAGTAGCTACTACCTCCCACCTCAAGACATACCCCAAAAATCAAAAGGGCCACAAACAATCACAAAGTAATAGAATGGTATCGAAGGAGTGTGTTCAATAAAAGGTTCTACCTTCTTAGCCCGTCAATCGCTCCTGTTTTAGCCACCTTATGCCAACTCACGGGAGCCGGGTCCACGTATTTACCTCAAAGGAAATGTTGCCCCCATCCTACTTCATTCTGGAATCTCCACTGCATGCACGGTTGTTAAAGTGGTTTTCGGAGTTGGCAGAGAGTATGACAACTTCCGATCCCAGTTTCTTTAACAACCAAATGTTATTATATCACCGCGGCCTTTTCAAAATAGTTTATACTTTTAAAACCAGAATATAATATTCATTTCAAACCCATATGCATATGATATCATTTCCGTTTTAAAAACCTAAATCAACATGATGTCATTATTATAAAACCCAAATCAATATGATATCATTTTTTATATAAATATATCCCCTTTTCCAAAATCAAGGCACTTCCAAAATTAATACATTTCGAAATCAAACACTTGAAATATAACACTTCTAAATTTTAATACCTTGAATCTCATAACTTCCTCCACTTATGCGGTTTAAGTATCAAAAATACTTTATAAAATTAAATAGCTTCTTTAATTTCACAAAACAATTTCAACATAACTCGAATTTCTAAATTTTAAATTTTTACCAAATCCCAAATCATAAACTTCAATATAATTCATTTTCCATATAAAACATTGAAGATTATATCAATTTCAAAACAGATTTGATCCCCAGAATAAACCATTCCAAATCAATATATTTCAAACTTTAACTATTCATAAATTTCAAAACTAAGTTTGGCAAATTCATATATACATATCAAATTAAATTTTCTATTATTAAGTTTGAAATATTTCACTTAATAAATCAATTATTATTTAAATAAATCCCAAATTGAAAATAACTGAATATTTCCTTCCATTGCTTTACACTTGAAATGCTCATTTAATTCACCTTAACCCAAAAATCAAGTTATAATAATCATACCCTTTTAAAATTTTCACGTTAATAAATTTCACATCGACTTATTTAAGTTTAATTCTTAAATAAATTCAATTTCAAATAAATTTCCAATTTATCTTTCAGTTTTAACTTATTTAAATCGTTATAACTCTATATACAATATAATTTGAATACTTAAACATATTATCTTCCATAAAATCAAACTTTATTATTAAACTTATTTTATATTAAAACAAATTATACATAGCATAAAATCAAGAATAAAATAACATTTCTATAACTTCAAAAATCAATAATTATACAACCCATATATTTTCTTTATAAAACCAAAGAAATCAGTTCAAATATATTTTATATATAAAGACCACGGTGTCTGTATATAATTTTCTATCCTATGGTCATGTGATACGAATATTTATCATTTCTGCATATAATTTTCTATCCTATGGTCATGTGATACGAATATTTATCATTTCAATCCATATTTAAAATAAAAATAAGGTTATATATCATTTCATACCGCAATCCCGAATAAAATAAAACGCATAACAATTTGTAGTTTATAACAATATAAAATACAACATCCATTCATCCAATATCGATCATCAACCATTTATCAAAATTATCATCCAATTCAATCAATAACATCAATGTAGAACAGATAATAAATAATAGGCATTTACTGGCAGTTTATATTCAATAATAAATAAAATAACTAATTAACTGGCAGTTTGTATGCAATAATAATTTGATTCAATAAATTCAATTTAACCGAGATTATGATTAAAAATATGCCAAACAGTCAAAAATAAATTTCTATTCACATCATAAATCAATTTAACAAACATAAGAAATTTTAGAAGTTGTGAGCGGGTTAAAACACTTACCTTTTGAATTTAAATTGAATTTAAATCCAATTTAAACCCAAAATTTGAACATTCTCGGAATACATCCAAACCAGCGCCATATTGTATGGAATTTCAACATGATCCAAACAAAAGAAACCGCGCGTAATTTCGACCTCATATGCATAAGTCATGATAATTAGAATGATTCAAAATTTAAATAAAATAAACAAAAAGGAAGGTCACCTAAATGCTCTGCCACGTCACTACAAACTACACACAAACCAGAGCCCTACCCAGAGATACGAACCTTTGCATTCGACTGCAGATCGCGCTGCCACCTCATCAAACTCGAGCCACCTGATACGCCGCACCATCAACCATCGTAGCGTCGCACTCCGCTCCCACCATCCCACGGCCAAGCCCCTCTGGCAATCGACGCCCATTCACGCCGAAGAAGGAGCAGCTGCCGCCTTTACTTCGAAACCCTAGTCAAATTATGCGCAGAATCCAGCCATTGAAACAAAGAATGAGCCACGCCGATGAACTCCGCTCATCGATCTCAACCAGTCTATGTCGACGATTCAATGATCCATCGTCGTTGATCTCGACGTGATGGACGACCGGAGATAGTTCTTCCATTTCTGGCCAAATAATGACCCAAATTGAAAAACGAATTATAGATCTGAGATGCGCTCATAGAGGTTTTAGATCCATACAAAATTTGATATAGTTTGTGGAGTTTGAAAATTTGACTTTGGATTTGACTTGAAATTGAAAATCCTTGTTTTGTCTGCCATTGAAATGAGGAAGAGGAGCAATTGGAATTATTTGTACAGAATAATGAATATAAGAAATAGGCTGAGGTTTATAACAATGTATATATAGGTAGGCCAGAAAATAAAAGAACGGAGCAGATTGGTTTGGACCGTTGAACGATAAATGGCCCGAAAAGCCCGTCCTGCCTCCGGAACGAAATTGAGTCGTCCCATATATCAAAATAGATGTTTTTAAATACTTTAAATGCAATGGAACAGGTTTCAAGTTCAAATTCCATCTTATGAAGAAGTTATGCTAAAATTAAGAAGATTCCAATTGATTTCAATTAAATTCATTTCTAGGCGTTTCGAGCCCGCATGATCAAACGACAAGTCCGATCGATACGACACTTGAAATCCTTCAATAATTCACCATTACAGATCCGATGAAACAGGTTTTGTTGAAATCCGAGTCAGTGGTCAAAATGGCTATTTTCCAGTTAATTAAATAAATATTAAATTAATCAAATCAAATCTTAAATTCCAATTCCAAAATTTACAAATTTTATCATTTTTGATTTCTTACACTATTACATTCCTTTAAACAATTCAGATATCAATTTAAAGTTAATAAATTTACCCACTACCGTATTTAGTTTCAATTTTAATAAATTATATTAATTATCAATTGAAATCTGACGCAGCGGATTAATCAAACAAAACTTCAATCGATGAAATGTAGCAATCGGTGAGTTGAAGATACCAAAATGCCCAAGTTCGTTGATCCAAAGATACCGAACTCTAGCTATCTCAAACACGTTGATAGCGCACTATACCGTGTTCAAAGATCTACGATTCTTCGCACGTTGATCTAGCGCACTAGATTCCGTGAATCGGCTTCAACAAACGTGGATTCGAGCGCACTCGAACGACGTAAGTGGAGATAGGAGATTACACTCAACTACCAATTGGTATGAAAGCACAAAGCTAACAAAAGAGAATTTTATTCCAAAATCAACAACCTCAAAATATACAACACACGCGTATTTATAGGAGTTACAACCCAGTCCCTAAGTCGTTGCCGACCTACGACCCAACTTAAGTCGTGACCGACTTAACACACGCGACTCAACCCCTTTACAATACAGCCCAATGTAAACGACTCAACACGACCGACTCATCATAGGTCGTACGCGACCTAACACATTACATACAAGACCGACTCAAGGACTCAGCTCATTACATTACACAGCCTTCGGCCGACCCAACATCACACCGACTTAACGACTCAAAGACTCGCGACCTTACAACACAAGGCCGACTCAACACCACATGGATACAACAGTTAGGTCGTATACGACCTAACGACTCAAAGGCAACAAACTACAACACATATGCTCATATGGCCGACTTAAGCGCATGCCGACTCAAGCCCCAATCTCCCTGCGCATATCTCCTCAACGGCTTAGTTAGGTCGTGACTGCTTCCTCTTCTGTTAAGTCGTAGCCGACTTAAACTCTTAAGTCGTAGCCGACTTAAACTCTTAAGTCGTAGCCGACTTGAGTCCTTAGCTCGCAGATAATTCAACGCGGCTGCCTCAACTCGTAGCTCCTCTTCCTTAGGTCGTAACTCGTTATCCTTCACCCTGTTAAGTCGCGAACGACTTAAGGCCTCTTTATTAGCTCGTGAACGACTTAACCCTTGAGGAATTGTAGATCGTGCTGCATCATCCTCCCCTGGTTGAGAAAAATTCGTCCTCGAATTTGTAAATTCTTTCCCATCAGATTGTCCATCTCCATAATACGGCACAAGATGTTTAACATTGAATACGTCAGAAGTGTATACATCCTCCGGCAGTTTCAACTTATAAGCATTCTCATTGATCTGTTTCACAACTTCTACTGGACCAATTTTTCTGGCTTTCAACTTATTATAAGCGCCCATTGGAAAACGATCCTTTGTTAACACAGCATACACCAAATCACCTTTATTAAATTCAACATTTCGTCTCTTTAAATCTGCAGCTTGCTTATACTTCTCATTCGACTTTTCCAATCGTTCCCGAACGATCTTATGACACTCCGTCAATCCTTCAATAAAATCAACAGCTCGTTTAACCGTCCCCTTTGCTTGTGGTACCACTGCCAAATTCAACGGCCCCCTGGGTAAATTTGAATAAACAATCTGAAACGGACTGAATCCCGTGCTACGGTTCACTGCATGATTGTGAGCAAATTCTGCCTGGCATAGCTTCATGTCCCAACTTCTCAAGTTATCCTGTACAAGACAACGCAACAAATTTCCCAATGACCTGTTAACAACTTCTGTCTGCCCATCAGTTTGTGGATGGTAAGCGCTACTAAAATTCAGCTTTGTTCCGACCATCTTCCACAAACTCAGCCAAAAGTGACTCAGAAAACGAGTATCTCGATCAGAAACAATAGAGTCTGGTAACCCATGAAGTCGATAAATCTCCTTGAAAAATAACTGCGCCACTCGTACTGCATCTGCTGTCTTCTTGCAAGCAACAAAATGTGCCATCTTTGAAAACCTGTCCACCACAACAAATATCGAATCATTTCCCCTTTGAGTTCTCGGCAAACCCAAGACAAAATCCATGCTAATATCAACCCATGGCTTAGATGGTACTGGTAATGGCATATACAACCCTGCATTCGTTGCTGTCCCCTTTGAAACTTGGCAAATATGACATCGCTCCACGAATCTTTCAACCTCTTTCCTCATCGACGGCCAAAAGTAAGACTGCGAAATCAACTGTAAAGTACGATCACGGCCAACATGTCCTTCATCGTGCAATTCCTTCACAATCTTCATCCTCAAACTACAGTCCGGAATACATAAACGATTTCCTTTAAACAGAAAACCATCAACCAACATGAATTCATCGGTACTCCCATCCTTCACTTTTTCAACATATTTCACAAAGTAAGGATCTTCTTCAATCATCTCTGGTAACATTTCAAACCCCGTCACTTCCACCTTCATTGTCGTCAGTAAATGACTCCTCCTACTTAAAGCATCAGCTACTCGATTGGTCACCCCAGATTTGTGCTTAACGACAAAAGTAAACTGCTGTAAATATGCAATCCATGATGCATGTCTTGCTGAAATCTTATCTTGCCCCTGTAAATGTTTCAAAGCTTCGTGATCAGTGTACAGAACAAATTCCTTCTGAAATAAGTAATGTCTCCAATGCTTAACAGCCTGAACAACAGCATAAAATTCAACGTCATATGTACTGTATCTGATCTTTGCCCCTGACAGTTTCTCACTAAAATAAGCAACTGGCTTTCCATTCTGGCTCAGAACTCCTCCAATTCCAACCTTCGAAGCATCAGTATGCAATTCAAACAATAACTGAAAATTAGGTAGAACAAGAATTGGTGCAGACGTCAACAATTCCTTGATCTTCTCAAAGGCAACCCCCGCTTCTTCTGACCACACAAATTGTTTCCCTTTCATGCAATCAGTCACTGGAGCCATCACGCTACTGAAGTGTGGTATGAACCTTCGGTAGAATGACGCTAGCCCATGAAAACTTCTCACTTCTGTAATTGTCTTTGGCTGTGGCCAATTCTTGACTGCTTCAACTTTGCTCTGGTCAACTTGAATACCTTTCCCTGAAACAACATACCCCAGGAATAAAACACTAGGTGTCATAAACACACATTTCTTTGTAGCAGCATAAAATTGTTCTTCACGAAGAATAAACAACACTTCTCTCAGATGTAGAACATGTTCCTCCGTACTCCTGCTATAAATCAAAATATCATCGAAATAAACCACGACGAACTTTCCAATGAATGGTCTAAAGATTTGATTCATCACCCGCATGAATGTACTAGGTGCATTAGACAAACCAAATGGCATAACCAACCATTCGTACAACCCCTCTCTAGTTTTGAAAGCTGTCTTCCATTCGTCTCCAGGTCTGATACGAATTTGATGATAACCACTCTTCAAATCAATTTTCGAGAATATAGTTGCCCCACTCAACTGATCCAACAAATCATCCAACCTCGGCATAGGAAATCTGTAACGAACAGTGATCTTATTCAAAGCTCTACTATCAGTGCACATTCTCCAAGTTCCGTCCTTCTTTGGTACTAACAATGCAGGTACAGCACACGGACTCAAACTTTCCTGAATACGACCCTGTTCAAGTAATTCTTCCACCTGCCTTCTCAATTCCTCATGTTCCTTCGGACTCATACGATAATGTGGTCGATGTGGTAACACTGCCCCCGGAACAAGATCAATCTGATGTTGAATGTCTCTAAGTGGTGGTAACTCCTTTGGCAACTCCTCTGGAAAGACATCTTCAAACTCTTCCAAAACTGGCTTTGCTTCTTCGGGAATCTCAACTTCTTCACTACTCTCTCTCCCAATCAACAAAAACACTTCCGGTTCTTCCTCCACTTCTTTAACAAACTCCTTCAAAGTCAACAGAGTTTTCAATTCTTCAATCTCCTCCAGTTTGTTCTCCTTCTGCTGTTGCTTCTTAGGAACCAAAGTGATTTTAGTACCCTCGAACATGAAACTGTAACTGTTGGCACGACCGTCATGCTGAACTGCTCTATCAAACTGCCATGGCCTGCCCAATAACAAGTGACAAACATCCATGTCCACAACATCACACCAAATTTCATCTTTGTACTTCTTCCCAATCGAAAAATTCACACAAGCTCTTCGACACACTTTCACTTCACCTCCTTTTCTTAACCATGCTAGCTTGTATGGTTTAGGATGCTTCTCGGTCTTCAAATTCAACTTTCTCACTGCTTCTGTAGAAATAATATTATCACAACTTCCTGCATCAATAACAAACTTGCAGACCTTTCCCAGAATAGTACATGTCGATTGAAAAATATTGCTTCTCAGCCAACTACAATCCTCCTCTTGCTTAGGTGTCAAACAACTTCTCCTCATCATAAGATTACAACCTTCATCACCCGACACTTTTTCTTCCTCCTCAACATAAGGTACATTTGAATACTCTGCCTCCTCACCATCATCTGCTTCAACCTCTGCAACCATGGTTCTCTTCTTCGGCTTCGGACATTCGTTGCTTTTGTGACCCAACTCCTGACAATTATAACATTTGAAAACACTACTAGCCTTCGCCTTCTCAACCTCCTTGACCACTGGCTTTGTAACAGGTTTAGGAACATTAGAACTTCCGCCAACACCCCTTGCTTGATTATTGGAATTAGTAAACACACCACCTCCACGCCTTCCTTGTTTCTCCCAAGCTAACGCTTTCTGATGTGCCTCTGCTACTGATCTAGGATCAAACATATTAACCATATCTTGGATCTGCATTCTCAAGCCCCCAATGAATCTAGCAGTTAGCTGTTCTTCTGTTTCCATGATATCATTCCTGGCGATGAGTTGGTAAAATTCATCAGCATAATCACTAACAGATTTTGTCCCTTGCCTCAGATTCTGCAACCTCTGGTACATAAGTGATTGGTAGTTATAAGGCAAAAATGTAGATCTCATCAACTTTTTCATCTTCTCCCAAGATTCTATCTTTGACTTCCCCATTCGTTCTCGAGTAAGTTTAGTTTGCTGCCACCACGCCAAAGCTCTCCCCCTCAACCTAGTAGCAACCAACTTCACCCTTCGATTCTCCGGCACCTCCTTGAAATCAAAGATTTCCTCCACATTAGACAACCAATCTAAGAACTCCTCAGCAACCATCCCGCCTTTAAACTCCGGAATCTCCATTTTCATACCCGACTCCCAACGACGGTCATCCTCCACATCACGGTAAGAATTTCGAACTTGGTCTCGATCTCGATAATGAATACTTGCTCTATCACCCTCTTCAACAAAATCAAAGGTACGCCTACATCGATCTCGACTAACATCATCCCTTCTCTCATGCATGCTTCTTTGACTATGTCCCTCTTCATCTCTATATACTTCATGGTCAAATTCTCGATGACTTCTTCTTTCTTCATGTGCATAGTCATGATGATCTCTTCGTGATGAAATTGATGTTTCTCTTCTATCTCTACAAGAATGTGGCGATACCCTCCTCGCTTCCGTAACCGATGGCGAAACTCGGTTTCCTCCATGGTTCGAGTTTGGTGATCTCCTTCTTTGATTCAAATCATTCATCAATCTCTCCAATTTACCAATGCCTTCATCAAATTTTTCATTAATACGTTGTTCCATAAGCTCGGCTTCTTCTCTACGATACAAAGCTTCAACGTTTTGATGACGATTAGCTCTCCTCGGTGGCATGGTTAAAATTTTCACAAACTTCAACAAATTGAACACAATACTTCAAAATTTCACACGATAAGGCAATCTAGGCTCAACTGTCTCGGCAATGCTTGTCTCGGCCTTGACTCTTCACAACTTTGCTTGGCTCGGTCAAGACTTGCCTCGGCTCACTCCAAAACCTTCAAAACTTTGGCGCGCAAATCACCAATTCAAAATCCAAACAAAATCCAACTCCTCGATCCAAAATGAAATGGATCAAACTCTCCAAACTTGATGCAACTTCAATATGAACACGATGAACTACTTCAAACTTCAAAAACTTGGCTCCAAGAATCAAACTTAGCTATGATTGGCTAAGTATGGCTCTGATACCAAACTGACGCAGCGGATTAATCAAACAAAACTTCAATCGATGAAATGTAGCAATCGGTGAGTTGAAGATACCAAAATGCCCAAGTTCGTTGATCCAAAGATACCGAACTCTAGCTATCTCAAACACGTTGATAGCGCACTATACCGTGTTCAAAGATCTACGATTCTTCGCACGTTGATCTAGCGCACTAGATTCCGTGAATCGGCTTCAACAAACGTGGATTCGAGCGCACTCGAACGACGTAAGTGGAGATAGGAGATTACACTCAACTACCAATTGGTATGAAAGCACAAAGCTAACAAAAGAGAATTTTATTCCAAAATCAACAACCTCAAAATATACAACACACGCGTATTTATAGGAGTTACAACCCAGTCCCTAAGTCGTTGCCGACCTACGACCCAACTTAAGTCGTGACCGACTTAACACACGCGACTCAACCCCTTTACAATACAGCCCAATGTAAACGACTCAACACGACCGACTCATCATAGGTCGTACGCGACCTAACACATTACATACAAGACCGACTCAAGGACTCAGCTCATTACATTACACAGCCTTCGGCCGACCCAACATCACACCGACTTAACGACTCAAAGACTCGCGACCTTACAACACAAGGCCGACTCAACACCACATGGATACAACAGTTAGGTCGTATACGACCTAACGACTCAAAGGCAACAAACTACAACACATATGCTCATATGGCCGACTTAAGCGCATGCCGACTCAAGCCCCAATCTCCCTGCGCATATCTCCTCAACGGCTTAGTTAGGTCGTGACTGCTTCCTCTTCTGTTAAGTCGTAGCCGACTTAAACTCTTAAGTCGTAGCCGACTTAAACTCTTAAGTCGTAGCCGACTTGAGTCCTTAGCTCGCAGATAATTCAACGCGGCTGCCTCAACTCGTAGCTCCTCTTCCTTAGGTCGTAACTCGTTATCCTTCACCCTGTTAAGTCGCGAACGACTTAAGGCCTCTTTATTAGCTCGTGAACGACTTAACCCTTGAGGAATTGTAGATCGTGCTGCATCAAAATCTCAATAAATCCGTTTATTTGATTTAAAATCTTGCAATTCAATAAATTGACACCTTATGGGTATAATTAACATTGATTTATATTACATTTCATTAATGTTTGTTTCATTTCATATTAACTCCCATTAACTGAATATTTTATTTCATTTAATTTCAATAATCCATTTATTACAGCTAAAAATCCAACTAATTAATCAACCATGAATTTCAATTGTTTTCATTCAATCAATTGCCATATTATGGATAGAGTTTAAATTGGTTATTTCTTGTGAATTAACAATCTTCAATGACAAATTAAATCTACCCTAACCGCACTAATTAAGTCAATAAACTGCAATTGATTTCAAATTAAATTTTATGAACTAAACAAATAGGTAATTTATAACAATTGTTACCATTAAACTTAAATTACCTTTAAGTTTATTACTTTCAAACAAATATTATAATTACTTCTATAACATTGATTTTATTCAATTATCATTTATTATAATTTAAATTCATTGATTAATTCAATGCTTACAATTGTTTTCTTATATTCAATTTGCAGCTAAGTATAACATCTACATTATTTCCAGTTTACAAATTACCATCCATTATACCTTACCATTGTTCAATTTATTGGGGTTGCGCTAAATTAGTTATTTATTAACTTGCATTAACATTCTTACATTTCATTCCCGTTATTAATTCATTAATAAACTTCAAAATTTTATTTATTCCAGATTTAACTACCAAAATCTTATTCAATTAACCAAAATTTTTTATCGAAATGCATGGGTCGTTACACTCTCCCCCACTCAAAACTTTTCGTCCTTGAAAAGGAAAAAGAAGGGAGAAGAAAGAATTAAGTAAGCAATACCTCCTATTCAAATTATTAATTTTATAAATAGATAAATTTACAAAATTTAGTAATTTAAATAAAAGATATCAATTTATAACCATAAATCTTTTTATACTCAAATTAGTAAAGTTTGGAAAGCATTTTCAAAAAATTTCTAAGTCCAATGTTTACGGAAAATTTCAGCCGAGTCTCCTTTGCACGGAGAGGCTCGGGAGAAATTATAACATCAAATTTAACAATGTACAACATATATTTTCCAAAATAATATATCCCAACGACTGGAAATATATATATAATAGCGCTATAAAACCGTAATCCGAAATCATACCTACTTGTCGGGCAAACACGCTTATATTATGAAGCCAAATGCAGTAGCAAGTGCTTCCATAACCTGAATTATACTTGTGTAATCCATAAGGAGTAAATAATTATATAGAATGAAATATTTAACGTTGTTTCAATCAATAACAAACAAATCAATATAACAACAATCACTTGCACCTAATATACAACCGTCATATAAAATCAACACAAATCAATTATCCGTTCATATCAAACAAAACAAATAGTTGTTTGGGTTCAAAAACATTAAATTGTACGGAATGAAAAATAAACTACTAAGTGTACCCTTCACTCAACAGTCTTAGATGAAATTAAATAGATTATTCATACCTGCAAACAAATTTAAAGTATCCTTGCCCAAACAACTATAAACCAAAAAAACAACTATTCCAAACAATAAATCAAGTTTTACTTATTATCAATTTCATTTTGTAAGGCTTGTTATCTGATTTTATTTTTATTTATACAATGATTCACCTTTTAGTTTACATTTATTACTTACAACCTTTTTTTCCATCCATTAATTCAGTGTTTATTTCACTTATTTGTACTTATACTTACATAAAATTAATTTTTTCTTCATTTTATATTGCATAACTTCATTTATTTACATTCATTTGTTATAGTATTCATGTGCAAATCAATTACTTAGCATATTAATACATTAACTTAAGTCTACAATCATATATTTACTGCATTTATCTTTTCTACTTATTTTATTCATGAATAGCTTCAACCATATCTTATGTTTATTATTATTTATTTATAATACTTACCTTTCTATTCTATTACACTAGTAGCATTTCAATTATACTTAAGTTTACGACAACTAGAACATCATATTCTTATTAATTAAGGAATTTCATTGAATACTTTCATTACTTCAAGTTTACTTGTAAAATTTCCCATTGCATTTTATTTTAACGTTTTAACTTTTATAGGTGGTAAGTTTTATATATGTTAAAGAATGCAATTGAAAATTATACAAGTTTATCTTATTTCTTTTATTTACTTTAATGTTCAATAATCGTATCTTTTGTCTTAGAGGTTACAATTTCAACTTTCTTGTTAGTTCATTTATAACTTAGCATTTATTCTCTTATTTTAAATTAGAGATTCCAATTATTAGTTAGTTAAATTCCATTTCACTACAATAATTGAAACTATTAATTAATGGAAACTTAAGAACTAAATAACGGGTTAAATTTCGAATCATTTTAAAATAATAAATAGATGTATACACTTACAATTTATATACTTGATTATATTTAAAACAATTTAAATTTATATTTGTTTATCAAAATAAATCTGCAGTAAAACTACTACAGTGGCTTTCCCAATTCAAAACTGAAAAATGAATGTCGATGACGCGTGCACTCATCACCCAAATTATTTTCCATCGACAGAGATGGGAGTACAAAATTTATTTCTTCCAAAATTTCTTTAAAGCAATTCTTTCAAATCATATTGAAATATATATATATATCGGAAAATACTTCTAATAATATTATCATATTCCAAAATCATTTGAAATAAATTTTCAAAACCCCGGAATTTAAGTTCTAATATTTCCAATTTATTCTTATTTATTTTACTTTTCAAATCATACACGAAACTAATATTTATAAATTACACTACCTAACAACCAATATATTACAATCAAATATATATCATTTATAAATTTTATTTTATATATAGAAAATATAATAGGCAAATTATTTCATTCACCTATATTTCTAAACAAATATTGTGTCGGTCTATCTTATTAAGTGTTTACAAATCCCTATTGATGTCATAGCGTCCTATGCACCAACCAGAATTCGTAAATACAAAACGGAACAAATTAACACAATATCAAAATCTTTTTATAACACTAACAAATATGCTCTCTCATATATATACACCGAGTGACTCATCATGGGGTATTACTACCCTATTAGTAAAGAGTCAGACTCTAAAAAGCTAAGGTTTATCGCTAAACCTCGTTCTGATACCAGATGTAACATCCCGCCTTTTTATACGCTTTCAATCGACGATAAACCACACACGTCAGACTTAAACCATGTAGAAGGGAGAATTGTTATGGAGTAAATATGGAAAAGCAGAGAAAGAAAAGAAAAAAAAACAAAATAGAATCTTGCAGCGGAACAATAAAATATAATAATCAAATAAATAGTTCATGAAGCTGTTTTACAAAACATTTGATTATACTTATACAATGCATATCAGAGTTACACATACCAGAGAATGTTGATAATGCAGCGGAATACAATGGTGTAGTGGAATATATATATAACAAATAGTAATAATAATTCTTCGTCTTCATCCTCCAAAATTAAGGCCTTTAAATCCTGAAATGCTCAGGCTAACCTGAGCGAATGAAAAGACAAAACACTCGAGTCATAACTAAAAGATCTTATGCGAGTTAAATCAACATGAGTGGAACGACGTCAGAGATGTTTACGGGATTTGACATCTCCTATCCAGTGCCTAACGTGAGTGTAGTAACTTAAGAGATGCTCGAGATTCACACCTCCTAAGGATCCGTTAAACTATTAACTACGTAGTAATATTTCGCTACTATAATAATGTCTAATAGTAAAATAAACTTACTTTTAAATAGCATTAAGGGGTTACCCATATAGCCCTTAACACGTAATACTGCCAACGATCCATATAGTACTATAATACCTTCTAATCGGGAGGCTACCAGAGGATACTCCATAGGTATGACACAAATCAAACTCGTACAAGGCGTGCTAGGGTAGGTGACACGACACAACTAGGAAATGCCAGGGTAGATATACTGATTACGCTTCTAGACCGGTGGTAACGCATAGCAGCTACTACCGCCCACCTCGAGCTACACCCCCAAAATCAAAAGGGCCACAAATAATCACAAAGTAATAGAATGGTATCGAACGAGTGTGTCCGATAAAAGGTGGTACCTTCTTAGCCCGTCAATCGCTCCTGTTTTATCCACCTTATGCCAACTCATGGGAGTCGGGTCCACGTATTTACCTCAAAGGAAACGCCGCCCCCATCCTACTTCATTCTGTAATCTCCACCGCGTACACGGTTGTTAGAGTGGTTTTCGGAGTTGGAAGAGAGTATGACAACTTCCGATCCCAGTCCTTTAACAACCAAACGTTATTATAAAACCGTGGCCTTTTCAAAATAGTTTATACTTTTAAAACCAGAAATAATATCCATTTCAAACCCATATACATACGATATCATTTTTGTTTTAAAAACCCAAATCAACATGATGTCATTTTTTTAAAACCCAAATCAATATGATATCGTTTTTTTATAAAATATATCCCTTTTTCCAAAATCAAGGCACTTCCAAAATTAATACATTTCGAAATCAAACACTTGAAATATAACACTTCCAGATTTTAATACCTTGAAACTCCTAACTTCCACCGCTTATGTGGTTTAAATATCAAAAATACTTTATATAATTAAATAGCTTCTTTAATTTCACAAAACAATTTCAACATAACTCGAATTTCTAAATTTTAAATTTTTACCAAATCCCAAATCATAAACTTCAATATAATTCATTTTCCATATAAAACATTGAAGATTATATCAATTTCAAAACAGATTTGATCCCCAGAATAAACCATTCCAAATCAATATATTTCAAACTTTAACTATTCATAAATTTCAAAACTAAGTTTGGCAAATTCATATATACATACAAATTAAATTTTCTATTATTAAGTTTGAAATATTTCACTTAATAAATCCATTATTATTTAAATAAATCCCAAATTGAAAATAACTGAATATTTCCTTACATTGCTTTACACTTGAAATGCTCATTTAATTCACCTTAACCCAAAAATCAAGTTATAATAATCGTACCCTTTTAAAATTTTCACGTTAATAAATTTCACATCGACTTATTTAAGTTTAATTCTTAAATAAATTCAATTTCAAATAAATTTCCAATTTATCTTTCAACTTTAATTTATTTAAATCGTTATAACTCTATATATAATATAGTTTGAATACATAACCATATTATTTTCCATAAAATCAAACTTTATTATTAAACTTATTTTATATTAAAACAAATTATACATAGCTTAAAATCAAGAATAAAATAACATTTGTATAACTTCAAAAATCAATAATTATACAACCCAAATATTTTCTTTATAAAACCATAGAAATCAGTTCAAAAATATTTTATATATATTGACCACGGTGTCTATATATAATTTTCTATCCTATGGTCAGGTGATATAGATATTTGTCATTTCAATCCATAATTTAAAATGAAAATATGGTTATATATCATTCCATACCGCAATCCCGAATGAAATAAAATGCATAGCAACTTGCAGTTTATAACAATATAAAATACAACATCCATACATCCAATATCAATCATCAACCATTTATCCCAATCATCATCCAATTCAATCAATAACATTAATGTAGAATAGATAATAAATAACAGGCATTTACTGGCAGTTTACATTCAATAATAAATTAAATACCTAATTAACTGGCAGTTTACATGCAATAGTAAATTAAATAACAATTTAATTCAATACATTCAATTTAACTGAGATGATGATTAAAAATATGCCAAACAGTCATAAATAAATTTCTATTCACATCATAAATCAATTTAACAAACATAAGAAATTTTAGAAGTTGTGAGTGGGTTAAAACACTCACCTTTTGAATTTAAATTGAATTTAAATCCAATTTAAACCCAAAATTTGAATAGTCTCGAAATCCATGCAAACCAGCGCCATATTGTCCATAATTTCATTACAATCCTAACAAAAGAAACCGCGCATAATTTCGACCTCGTATGCACAAGTTATGATAATTAGAACGATTCAAAATTTAAGTAAAATAAACAAAAAGGAAGGTCACCTAAATGCTCTATCACGTCACTGCGAATTACACGCAAACCAGAGCCCTAGCCTAGAGATACGAACCTTCGTATTCGACTGTCGATCGTGCTGCCACCTCGTCAAACTCGAGCCGCCTGACACGCCGCGCCATCAACCATCGTAGCGCCGTACTCCGCCCCCACCATCCCACGGCCAAGCCCCTCTAGCGATAGATACCCATTCACGCCGAAGAAGGAGCAGCCACCGCCCTTATTTCGAAGCCTAGTCGAATTATGCGCAAAATCCAGCCGTTGAAACAAAGAATGAGCCGCGTTGATGAACTCCGCTCGTCGATCTCCACCAGTCTATGTCGACGATTCGATGATCCATCGTCGTTGATCTCGACGTGATGGACGGATGGAGATAGTTCTTCCATTTTTGGCCAAACAATGACCCAGATTGAAAAACGAATTGTAGATCTGAGATGTGCTCGTCGAGAGCTTCAGATCCATATAAAATTTGATATAGTTTATGGAGTTTGAAATTTTGACTTTGGATTTGATTTGAAATTGCAATTGGAAATTCTTGTTTTGTTTGCCATTGAAATGAGGAAGAGGAGCAATTGGAATTGTTTGTACAGAATAATGAACATAAGAAATAGGCTAGGGTTTATAACAAGGTATATATAGGTAGGCCAGAAAATAAAAGAACGGATCAGATTGGTTTGGACCGTTGAACGATAAATGGCCCGAAAAGCCCGTTCTGCCTCCGGAACGAAATTGGATCGTCGCATATATCAAAATAGATGTTTTTAAATATTTTAAATACTGTTATCCCGCTTTTTGGAAAAGCCGTGAAACCAAAAGATAGTTCAAAAACTAAAGACAGTTCGTCTCAGAGATTGGTTGTACTTCACTTCGCTATGGATATCGATGAATTTTGTCCGAGCCCGAATCAGGCTACAATTGATAAGACATCACAAGCAAGACCATGAAAGCCAGTGTTCCAAATTTCAGGTTAATCGGAGGTCGTATGAACGAGATATGATCGGTGCAAGTTAGCCAAAGTATGTCGTTCGAACCCATCGAAAAGTTGAGGAGATGCTCATTTCGAATCCCTAAGATTCGTATCCATCATTGTCTGTCAAGTTCGAATCCATCAGGCTCCATGTACTTCGAATCGATCACATTCGAATCAATCAGCAGGATATTGATCACTTCGAATTGATCGGTTTGAATCCATCAAATGGGCATCCCTTCAGCACGTTCGTATCCATGCTAAAGCACTGTTTCATATCCATCGAGTCCAGAGCACTTCGAATCGATCACCATCAGTATACCCTACTTCGAATCGATCGGTCTCGTTCCCAAGCACTGCTTCGTATCGATCGTCTTCGTATCCATCAAATTCGAATCCATGAACAATCACTCGTTCGTATCCACCAAGTCAACTAGCTTGGATGACGTGTCATCCAAGCGATACAAAGTAGGCAAGATCTAAGGAGTCGAAGCTTTCAACCCATAGAGAAGGCAGGATCGACTCGAAGGATGTGCACCACGTCATCGAAGAACCACATGACAAGGTCGATTCGAAGGTATCGATTCGAACTGATGGGTTCGAACCAAACAGCCAACCGAAATGTATCAACTTGTATCGATCATATCTCCCAAACCGCTGATCCAAATGCAATGAAATTTTTACAGTAGCTTCCACACAAGGTAAAGTTTGTTCCTGCCAAGTTTCAGCTCGATTGGGTCATTTTTTGATCGATTCGAATGGAGTTTGAATCGATCTCAGATCGAGTCGAAACTTGGTGGGGTCGGTCGCGTGAGCCTACTCACGTGCCAGAAAAAGTCTCCAGAAGTTTGAGCGAGATCTGGGCCTCCAACGCCTATAAATAACATCCTGAAGCTTAAGAAAGGAGGATCTTCCGCCATTGAACGTCCGGACTCTGCCTGATTCGATTCTACGTCTTTTTATCACCATTGTAATCAAGTATCAGAGCTATAACTTGCTATAATCCACTGTAATCGATTGAAATCATCAAGTGAATCAATAAAATCATAAGCTTCCGAGTTGTAGGCAAGATTGCCGAACCACTATAAATCCTGTGTTTGTGACTGTTATTTGCGAATTTTTGTGATTGTGATTACTTAGATCTGAGTTCTATATTGATTGTTGCTGATTTGTGTTCATAAACGGGTGCTTTCACGATATTGGGTGTTTGTGGCCAATTTTGACGCAAACATTTTGGTGCTTTCACTGAGAATTGAACTCAGGAGTTCTACCAATTAGAAGTTGATTCAGAAAGTTTGAAAGTTCAGATTTGAGAAATTATGACGAGACAATCGAGCAGAAGGCCAAGGCCAGAGAGAAGCGAACACCAAGGAAGTCAAGAGGCTTCCTCAGGAGCGAATCAAGCGTCCATCATCATCATTAGGGACGAGATGGAGACAATGATGAAGAAACAGGAGGAGTTGATCCAGCGTTTATTTCAACAAATAGGACAACTTGGAGCACAGAATAGAGAAGCAGATGGAGTTCAGAACGGAGCAGGACCATCCGGCATAGCACCTGGATTAGGAGGCACACCCATGGAGAACGTTGATCCAATTTCGGAGAGAGAGAGAGGAGCATCTGCGCAACCCAAGAGTAGTAGAGGAGTGAACGCTCAGTCAAGGGGGCAGATCCCAGAGTTTCCTCGTAAACTCGGAGGGGGGGGCGTAGGTTGAAATTGATGAACGAAGATTGCATCTTGGAGACAACGACAAGTTGGCGGAGATGGTTAGAAGAGCTATGAGAGGCGGTTTGGTAAACAAAGATTTGGAGGATGTTAATAGGAGTCCTTTTACTCCAGCAATCATACGAGCTAGGAACCCACCGGATTTCAAGTTACCATCGTTGGACATGTATGACGGGAGAACGGACCCCACGGTTCACCTGACAAAGTATATGAGGCATATGGAAGTGCCGGGGGCATCAGAGGAGGTTATGGCCCGGTGCTTTCCATTGTACTTGACGGATATTGCGGCGTTATGGTTTAGACAACTAGAGGTGGATCTATCGGAACATGGAATGATTTAACTAAGAGATTTATAAGGCAATTCAGGGTTCACATTACAAGACCCAAGAATGTGATGACCTTGGAAACTCTAAAGCAGAAAACCGGAGAGACTTTGAGGAGTTATCTAACGCGATTTAATGCAGCAGCAGCTTCGGTGGATCGAGCAGATCCATCTATGGTTGTGATGGCAGCTGTGTCCGGGATAGCTGACGGCATAGAGTTCAAAAATTCATTGACTAAAGATCCACCTGTGGATCTAGGCGAATTCTACGACGAGGCAGAAAAGTTTTTGTTGGGGATGCGGATAAAGGATCTTATGGCAGAAATAACACTAGAGGGGGGGTGAATAGTGTTTTAAAGAATATATGAACTATATGACTAAACTAAAACTTTCAACACAAATATAAACAGAATTCTAACACAGAATGATCACAAAACATATACCAAATGCAAATAGTAAAGTAAAGCAAGTAAAAGGAAAGAACACACCGGATTTTATACAGGTTCGGAATCCTCCTACATCCATTCCTGCACCAAGGCAATATCCTTGTACAGATTTTTATAAGCCAATATCCAAATTACAACCCTCAATTTCTAAGGCCTTGAGGAACCCTCCTATCTCCGAGTTTGGGGTAAACTCTCTTGATTTACGGGACACAAGATCACCCTAATACTTCTTAATAACAATCCTTTTGAATGGATAGACTCTATGGACTTTGTGAATACAAATTAATCCTATAACTCTGAATAGCACTTTGATCTTTAGTAGAATGATGGAGAATCAAATAGAGAGAGTATCTAAATGAATTCCCATTGAGAATTTGGCAGAATGATGGAACAATCTTTAAAATATGAAGTTTTATGGATATGGAATGGTGGAGAAGAAAGAGTGAAGAAAATAAGAAAGTAGTTATTAAAAAAATTCGTTTTGGAAGCCATTATATAGATGCACAACAGTCATAACCATTGGCGAAAGGTTTTTGAACGAATGGACACTTCTTTTGAAAATTGAATTTTGAATCCAACTGTCACCATGTCGACATGGGGTATCCCCATATGTCGACATCCCTCAGTTCAAAATTATATTGATGTTGTTTTGTAAAGACAATTCACTTACCTTGAGATCTTGAAATCTTGATTCTCTCGATTCTTGAATCTTGAATCTCTAATCTTCATCTTGATGCTTGAGTCTTTATACTGATCATTCTTCGATGATACCTGCATATACTTCCTACATACATACATACATACATACATACATACATATATGTATATGGAAATGTTAGTATATATTTTATAAAGTAAAGTATAATAACTATATAAGGTTGTTGTCGTCAAAACATCATCAACTCAGTTCCTAACAATCTCCCCCTTTTTGATGATGACAACCTTTATTTATAAAATATTCTTACCATACCATAACTCCCCATAACTCCAACTTACTCTGTGACTTCTTCTTAAATCTACAACTCCCCCTTACTCGATGACTCCCTCTTACACCAAGCACATATATTTTTATAACTTTCTCCCCTTTTGTCATCAACAAAAGGAATAAAAGGTTTATCTGTTCTAAGATAATCAAGTATATATAGAATAAAAGTGTAAAGTGAACGTGTAAGTGATCAAGTGTGTTAGCATATATATAAGTGTAACTTAACAATCAAATCAATATCATACATAGAAAACCAATTATGTATAGTATATGAAGTTATATACAAACCAAATCCAAATCAAGTAAAGAATTCAATCAAATCCTAATCAAATCTAAATCAAATCAAACAAACAAACATACATACATAATGATCAGACATTCCTTGGGACTTCCACCCATCCATCTTCTCCAAAGATAGGATCGGTTTTGATAACATCCCAATTATCTTTGTCGAGAGTGACCGGTGGATTTGCTTCGGGTTCGTCTTTGCTAAGGCTTGAGATCATTCAACGAAGTGCATCGAAGTGTTTCTCTTGCTCTTTGATCATCTGCATTTGGCTTAATTCTAAGTGCCTTTTATTTCTAAGTATAAAAGAGAGAATATTCTTGAAAGAAGTAAGAGTTTCTTTAAGATTTTTACTTAAATTCTTAATTGGAGAAGCCATAATTTAGGAAATAAGTTGAAGTATGAGAGGAGATGAATAGAAATGGAGGTAGAGAAGTTTTTCTGGAAGAAATAGGTATTTATAGGAGTTATTGGCCGTTCAAAATGAATTGTCACTTGGTAGTTACAAGAATTTGAAGTTAGAAATTGTAACTACTTTTTGACTGTTATATGTCGACGTGGGGGGATAGGACATGTCGACATAGTCTAGACAGAATGACCAAGTTGAGTTATTTTTGATTTCTAAGTTTATTTTTATACTAATGGACCTATATAAACTTAAAATAAGTAACTATCAAAGATATATAAAGATGGAAACAGAGAATAAGATATCATTACTTATATTAGTTAACATTACATAATATTAACCAAAAAAATAGAAAATACAAAGATAGATAAACGATAACTAGAGAGATAAGGGCTAGGATTAGTTTGATGAAGATGATGATGAGGACAAGCCAAGTTTCCTGCCTATCTTCCCAAAGAACTTGTCGATCTTGGTAGAGATTTTATCCATTTTCTTGCTAAAAGATCTCTTAAGAACCTTCTGGTTTTGAGCAAGTATCTTTTGGTTCTTGAGTATGGTTTTGTTGGACGGATTGGCGGGTGTATGTGGATACTCTATACTTTCCAAAGAGGTTTCTTCATCTTCCTCTTCTTCTTCAATTTCCATTCCTTCCCCTTCTTCTTCCTCTTCCTCTCCCTCTTCTTCCATCTCTTCATGAACAAGTCTCTCTTCCTTTTCGGTAAGTGGTTCATACGGTTGAAACATAAGTGGGACTTTCATAAGAGAAATGTTCCCATGATTGAACACTTTCCTACTTACAAACTCTTCCTTTTTAACATCCACACTAAAATAATTGAAAATCCGAGTAAGATAAATTCCATGATAAAGAGTGTTTTCTCCCATAGTAAAATTTTTGGGTCTTAACTCATCCAAAATAGTGTGTGCCCAATTAATATCATATTTTCCAAATATAGCAAAAAGAGCTTTACACACTTTTGAAGTGGGATTATTATAGTTTCCCGACCTAGGAATAATGGTGTGTTGAATAATAAGGTTGACAATTCTTGCTTTTGGGTGGAAAAAGAGATTCTTAAAATCCATGTGGTCATCGCTTTCAAAAATGTGATGAAAAGTCTCTCGATCAGTTTCATTGATTTGAAATTGCGAGAGATTCATACCGGTAGATTTGTAACCCAAAATAGTACCCAAAATATCAGAATCCAAAACAATAAGTGTTCCTTTAACACTACTCCAAATTTTATCTTCATTTCCATTATAAAATTCATGGTTTATGTTTGCATAAAACATTTTGACAAGGTTTGGATAACAAACAAAATCATTTTGCTTGTTATCAATCAAGCTAAGAATGGAGTTTTCTTCAAAAAGTTGATCGATTTCATAAGAAGGAAAATCATCAAAAATAGCAAATTTTCCCGTATTGACTTTACCGTAGTTTACATAATTTATCTAAGCTTTGATAGCCTCCGGGTCATTAAAAAGATCATTTTTGATGGATTTGGTCAGCCTTATAGTTGATGGGGTACTTTAGGAAGCCATTGATGAGTGTTTGAGAGAAGTAGAAGATAATGAAGAAAGTTTGAATTATGAGAATAAAGTGAAAAGAGATGATAAGAGAAGTATATTAAATAGATTCTCTTAAGTCATGTTCTCTGGTCAAGAGGTATCTTTTCAGAATTTTGAAGTAAGTGAAAAGGTGGAGCGAAATTCAAAAGTTTGAATTCAAATTTTGAAATCAAATTTTTGAGAGACTTGTTGACATGGGGTATCCTGGCATGTCGACATGTGCCTGTTGAATTTGAAAAGCAGTGTCTATTCCTAAAATCTAAAAATTCCTAAAATCTTAAGAAAACTAATCTATGTTCTATATCTATATATAATTCCAGTAATAATATTAAATATAATAATATTAAAATATATTAATATTTAAAATATTATTAAAATAATATTATTTTGAATTTAAAAATTCAAATTTCAAAGGGTGGTTTTGAATTTAAAAATTCAAGGAATTGCAAACAAAATCAAAACAAACAAGCATCCAAGAAAATTAAAATAAATGTGTACCTATTTTTAGATCCAAACTCCGATCGTCTTCCGATTCGAGAATAGCAGTGAGGCACAGATTTGAATTATCAGTTTTCTTCTCATTATCACTGGATGAATCTGAATCGTCAAGAGTTGCTGCATATGCCTTCTTTCTTTTCCTTAGTTGCTCGTTGTTTGGTTGAAGTGTCAGTTTGTCTGGATATGGACAATCTATCTTGTAATGCCCTGTTTTGTTGCAGTTGTAGCATCTATCACCATTGTTGTTGTTATTCTCCGAAGTATTTCTGGAATTTCTTTGATCATTTCTTTTAAAGTTATTCATCTTTCTATACTTCAGAAACTTTCTGAAATTTCTGGTCATGAAAGCAATTTCTTCATCACTATCTTGTTCTGAATCTCCAGTTGTTGCTTTGAATGCGATCGATTTCTTTTCCGTTGCCTTAGATTCTTTTCTCCCTTGCAGTTGAACTTCATAAGACATTAGATTACCGATTAACTCTTCGATCTTCATTTGACTAACATCATTTGCCTCTTCAATAGTAAGTGTCTTTTGATCCCATTCTGGAGTGAGTGAATTGAGTATCTTTCTGACTTGATCTTCTTCTGAGAAACCTTTTCCTAAAGCAATCAATGAATGTACAATATCTTGAAATCGACAATACATGTCGGAAATGGACTCATTTTCATGCATTTTAAACAATTGAAACTGGTTAGTTAATATGGAAATTTTAGTCTGTTTAACTTTGCTTGTTCCTTCATGAGTTACTTGCAAAGTTTTCCAGATTTCAAATGCAGACTTACAAACAGAGACTCTATTAAACTCATTCCTATCTAGTGAACAAAATAGTATATTCATAGCCTTAGAATTGTTTTGTGCAACCGTCTTTTGCTCAGTAGTCCACTAGGAAAAATTAGTAGTTGGTTCAACATATTCAGTTTGTGTCATATTCCAAGTATCTAAACTTATGGATGGTAAATAAATTTTCATCCTACATGCCCAATATGCATAATTACTGCCATTAAAAAGTGGTGGTTTGACAGTAGACTGACCTTCTACAAATGAACTAGTGTTAGTACTTGTGTTGACAGAAGTAGTGATGACAGGAGCGACTTTATTAGTGTGTTGTGGCATTAAAACTTTTCAAAATTTCAGATTATGAAAATAATGAAAACCAATGCTTTGATACCAATTGTTGGGGATGCGGATAAAGGATCTTAAGGCAGAAATAACACTAGAGGGGGGGTTGAATAGTGTTTTAAAGAATATATGAACTATATGACTAAATTAAAACTTTCAACACAAACTAAACAGAATTCTAACACAGAATGATCACAGAACATATACCAAATGCAAATAGTAAAGTAAAGCAAGTAAAAGGAAAGAACACACCGGATTTTATACTGGTTCGGAATCCTCCTACATCCAGTCTTGCACCAAGGCAATATCCTTGTCCAGATTTTTATAAGCCAATATCCAAATTACAACCCTCAATTTCTAAGGCCTTGAGGAACCCTCCTATCTCCGAGTCTGGGGTAAACTCTCTTGATTTACGGGACACAAGATCACCCTAATACTTCTTAATAACAATCCTTTTGAATGGATAGACTCTATGGACTTTTTGAATACAAATTAATCCTATAACTCTGAATAGCACTTTGATCTTTAGTAGAATGATGGAGAATCAAATAGAGAGAGTATCTAAATGATTTCCTATTGAGAATTTGGCAAAATGATGGCACGATCTTTAAAATATGAAGTTTTATGGATATGAAATGGTGGAGAAGAAAGAGTGAAGAAAATAAGAAAGTAGTTATTAAAAAAATTCATTTTGGAAGCCTTTATATAGATGCACAACAGTCATAACCATTGGCGAAAGGCTTTTGAACAAATGGACACTTTTTTTGAAAATTGAATTTTGAATCCAACTGCCACCAAGTCGACATGGGGTATCCCCATATGTCGACATCCCTCAGTTCAAAATTATAGAGATGTTGTTTTGTAAAGACAATTGAATTTAAAACAAGTTGAAACTTCTCTGAAGCAAAGTAAAGTGTTTAAACAATATTTTGAGATAGAGAATGAATATAAAACATTATTTTAAATATATGTATATAATTGATATAGACCGTCAATTATATAAGTAATATTTAAAATCAGAATAAGTTTTGATGTTTTTTAAAAATAGAAGTTTTTAAAATCAGAATAGAGGAATATTTCAAGGCTAAAACAAAGTTTGAAAATCTTTTTGAAAACATGATTTTGAAAGCTAAAACATTTTGAAAACAGATTTAAAAACATTTTGAAAATTCTATTCACACTGAAATTGCAAGAACCTTCTTACAAAGCTCCTCCATAGGACTCGAGAACTTGTACAAAGTAGTTTAAATGATTTTGATTTTCGTGGGTTTGTAAGCCACTTGTCGTAGGTTTGTAAGCTACTTGTCGTGGGTTTGTAAGCCACTGGTTTCGATAGAAATTGGGTTCCATCCCAAAAGAAAATTGGAAGAAAGATGAGAGTGCTATTGTGAAGTTTTAACAAAATACTAGACACTTATCTTGAGATCTTGAATTCTTGATTCTCTAGAATCTTGAATCTTGAATCTCTAATCTTCATCTTGATGCTTGAGTCTTTATACTGATCAATCTTCGATGATACCTGCATATACTTCCTATATACATACATACATACATACATACATACATATATATATATATATATATATGGAAATGTTAGTATATATTTTATAAAGTAAAGTATAATAACTATATAAGGTTGTTGTCATCAAAACATCATCAACTCAGTTCCTAACAATTTTTACGATTGGAAGATGCAAATACCGAAAGAGAAGAAGGAGAAGGAATAGAAGTTTATGTGCTTAAAGACAAAAAGCCTCTCGAAAAGGACTTCGGCAAGGATAGAGGAAAACAAAAGACTGAGAATGACGGGGATAGGTCAAAGCGGCAACGGAGGGAGCCGCGATTCATCACTTACTCTGAGCTAAATGAGAGTTTGGAGCGAATCTATCTGGATACCAAAGAGCAGGTTCCGTATCGTAGACCGATGCGAAGAGATCCAACCTCTGACGAAAGAAAATCAGATAAGTTTTGTGTATTTCATAAATTGAACGGTCATAACACTAACGACTGTAGGCATTTAAAGAATGAGGTAGAAGGGCACATCAGGAATGGTATGCTGCTTCAGTATGTGAGGAGGCGAACTCCAGTGGTGGAACCAGAGCGACCACCGTCTGCATCAGCTAGAGGCGACCCTGAATCAAGGCACCGTTTGGTTATCAATTGATTGAAATAATGATGGACAAGTTGTAAGCTTCCTACTAACACAATTAAATCATTTACACATGTATGAGATCGTGAACGATCCCCAGCATGCTCTGAATGATCCTTGACCGTTTCGTAGTGGGAACTTACACTTTGACATCCTTGCTTTGCTTTTGTTTCATTTTGATTTGGACATTTAGACTTTGTTTGCTTGGACATTTCTATTTAAAGCTCATATGTAGAACAGATATTTGGTTCTGATAACTCTGAAATGGCTAAGCTACTTACACATGTACGGGGTCGCGAACGGTCCTTAGGCATGCTCTGAGATGGTGATATGCCCTGACAAATGATCCAGGGACCCACTCGAACGTGAACCTGGTATCAACAATACCAAGCCCCTTCGGGCACACTTATTCGCCTCCAATAGGCACACAAACGATCCAGGAACTCACCCGAAAATGACCCTGGCATCGTTGAAACCAAGCCCTCCCGGGCAAACTTTCTCGCCTCGAACGGCACCCGACCGCGAACGGTCACAACTCGCCTCGAACGGCACAACCCGCCTCGAACGGCATGACTCGCCCCGAACGGCACATCTCACCTCACCTCAAATGGCTCGATCATGAACGGTCGTCATTTGAGGTCCACCACTTGACCGCGCACGATCGCACTTCACCTCAAATGGCTCGATCCCAAACGATCGTCATTCGAAGTTAGGTGCTTGACCATGAACGGTCGCACTTCATTTCAAGTATCTCGATCTGAATGGTCGTTATTTAAGGTCACATAAAACTGTAACTTCCTTTGCAGGACATCAACAGGATATGAACATCCAGATTATGGCATTACAAAACACACCTTCCTACCGCAAGGCATGTTTTGGGGGGCAAATGTTATCCCGCTTTTTGGCAAAGCCGTGATACCAAAAGATCGGTAAAAAACAAAAGACAGTCCGTCTCAGAGATTGGCTGTACTTCACTTCGCTATGGATATCGATGAATTTTGTCCGAGCCCGGATCAGGCTACAATTTATAAGACATGACAAGAAAGACCATGAAAGCCAGTGTTCCAAATTTCAGGTTAATCGGAGGTCATATGAACGAGATATGATCGGTGCAAGTTAGCCAAAGTATGTCGTTCAAACCCATCGAAAAGTTGAGGAGATGCTCATTTCGAATGCATAGGATTCGTATCCATCATTGTCTGTCAAGTTCGAATCCATCAGGCTCCATGTACTTCGAATCGATCAGCAGAATATTGATCACTTCGAATTGATCGGTTCGAATCCATCAGAAGGGCATCCCCTCAGCATGTTCGTATCCACGCTAGAGCACTGTTTCGTATCCATCGAGTCCAGAGCACTTCGAATCGATCACCATCAGTATACCCTACTTCGAATCGATCGGTCTCATGCCCAAGCACTGCTTCGTATCGATCTCTTCGCATCCATCAAATTCGAATCCATGAACAATCACTCGTTCGTATCCACCAAGTCAACTAGCTTGGATGACGTGTCATTCAAGCGATACAAAGTAGGCGAGATCTAAGGAGTCGAAGCATTCAACCTGAAGAGAAGACCTGATCGACTCGTAGGATGCGCGCCACGTCACCGAAGAACCACGTGATAAGGTCGATTCGAAGGTATCGATTCGAACTGATGGGTTCGAACCAAACAGCCAACCGAAATGTATCAACTCGTATCGATCATATCTCCCAAACCGTTGATCCAAATGCAATGAAATTTTTACAGTAGCTTCCACACAAGGTAAAGTTTGTTCCTGCCAGGTTTCAGCTCGATTGGGTCATTTTTTGATCGTTTCGAATGTAGTTCGAATCGATCTTAGATCGAGTCGAAACTTGGTGGGGTCGGTCGCGTGAGCCCACTCACGTGCCAGAAAAAGTTTCTCGAAGTTTGAGCGAGATCTGGGCCTCCAACACCTATAAATTGCACCCTGAAGCCTTCAGAAAGGAGGATCTTCCGCCATTGAACGTCCAGACTCTGCATGGTTCGATTCTACGTCTTTCTATCACCAGTGTAATCAAGTATCAGAGCTATAACCTGCTGTAATCCGCTGTAATCGATTGAAATCATCAAGTGAATCAATAAAATCATAAGCTTCAGAGTGGACGTAGGCAAGATCACCGAGCCACTATAAATCCAATGTTTGTGACTGTTATTTGCGAATTTTTGTGATTGTGATTGCTTAGATCTGAGTTCTATACTGATTGTTGCTGATTTGTGTTCATAAATGGGTGCTTTCACGATATTGGGTGTTTGTGGCCAATTTTGACGCAAACAAATACAATCGAATAGGTTTCAAGTCCAAATTCCATCATATGAAGAAGTTATGCTAAATTCAAGTTATTTCAAATTGATTTCAATTAAATTGATTTCTAGGCATTTCGAGCCCGTACGATCAAACGACAAGTTCGATCGATGCAAAACTTGAAATCCTACAATAATTCATCATTACGGATCCGATGAAACTAGTTTCGTTGAAATCCGAGTCAGTGGTCAAAATGGCTATTTTCCAGTTTGCTAATTAAATAAATATTGATTAATAAAATCAAATCTTAAATTCTAATTCCAAAATTTACTAATTTTATCATTTTTGATTTCTTACACTATTACAATCCTCTAAACAATTCATTTGTCAATTTAAAGTTAATAAATTTGTCCATTACCATATTTAGTTTCAATTTTAATAAATTTTATCAATTATCAATTGAAATCTCAATCAATCCGTTTATTTGATTTAAAATCTTGCTATTCAATGAATTGACACCTTATAGGTGTAATTAACATTGATTTATATTACATTTCATTAATGTATGTTTTATTTCATATTAATTCCCATTAACATTATATTTTATTTCATTTAATTTCAATAATCCATTTATTACAGCCAAAAATCCAATAAATTAATCAACCATGAATTTCAATTGTTTTCATTCAATCAATTACCATATTATGGATAAAGTTTACATTGGTTACTTCTTGTTGAATTAACAATCTTCAATGACAAATTAAATCTACCCTAACTGCACTAATTAAGTCAATTAACTACAATTGATTTCAAATTAAATTTTATGAACAAAACAAATAGTAATTTATAACAATTGTTACCATTAAACTTAAATTACCTTTAAGTTTATTACTTTCAAACAATGTTATAATTACTTCCAGAACTTTGATTTTATTCAATTATCATTTATTATAAT